>CM054063.1:281686963-283121253 GCA_028641055.1 Alopecurus myosuroides
ACAATACACTTCGCTCGTCCTTCGTCAACACCTCCTCGTTGTACTTCTTTCCGCATTGTTATTTTACCACTACCGGAATTTAATGCTCCACTAATTACACGAGATCAATTAGCGTCAACTGTACCACGAGTTTGTTCTCTCCCTCATCTCTCATCTTGGACTCTCCCAGCGCCACCGATCCCCATGGCCCGATCCAGCCTCAAGCCCTCAACTATACGACTTCTCGCGCCATCGGGATCCATCTCGCCGCTGTTATGCTGGGTCGAATCGAGGAACAGATTCACTGTTGTAGGCCGGGCGCCCGATGGTGAAGGAAAATGAGAGGAGAGGAGAGGAGAGGTGGGGATCTTGATGGCGGCGCCGTTGGTGGCGGATCCACCATAGGGCCAAGCAGGGGTAGCTGCCATGGATCACCCGCGGTGAAGCAGGGTACCCTGCCAGCCCCAGCGTGAGTTGATTGATCCCTAACCGACTAATCCCCAATCCTTGCGCCGCCAATGCACGCCGCACGCCGTCACCGGACTCCTCCACGCCGCCACCCGACAGGGTACGCCCATCCTCCTACATGTCGTCAGACTGCCTCCTCCGCTGCCAGAAGCCTTCCTCCTTGGTTCCTCGACGCCGCTGGGCGCTGGACGCCTGCCTCTACCCGACTCGTGCTAGGAGACTGTCATCTTCCACTGGCTCCTTACTGCTTTTCAGCTTTCCTGTTGGCGCTCATCTGTGCGTCTTACCTCCGTGTTTAGTCGCCGGTGATGTGTAACATCCAAGTATGAAATATCCCCTTAGAATGTGTTGTTCCTTGTTTTATTTCAAGCAATGCATCATGTCATCATTTCATTGCATTTGTTTTATTTTTGTTTGCAATTGTTATCATTTGTTTTCCATCTGTTTTATCCTGTTTTCATAATCAAACTCAAACACATCTCAAATGGTTACTTTCATACTTGTTCTGTTACAACTTTTTGAATAAGAATCACAACTGAAAACAACCAAATTGTTTCATGTTTTGCCTTAGTGAACACTTGTGAAATTGATGTTTCAAATCAATTAGTTATTTGCCAAACACAATTTAAAAACTCAAATCCAAGCACCCAAAAACATAACCATTTTTGAATTCATGTTGTTACCAAATCAAACTATTTCAAAATTGCCTAATTACCTTAGGGGTACCCTATTTAAAATATTGGTTTTTGTTAATGATCTTTAATATTAAAAATATCACCCAAATCTGGTTCAAATTTCAAAAGGCCATCAAACATTTAAATTTTTGAAAATAAAAGTTGCCACATGTTAGTTTTTGACCTAAGGAGCTTCTCCAATTTTTTTTCCAAAATTTTCCATTAAACAAAGCTATTCTTTTCTTCCCAATTCACTTTCAGCAGGGAAAAAAAAAAACACAAAGCAAAATAATACAAAAAAAAAACGTTCAGCAGAGGGGGAGAAGGCCCAGCCCACCAGGGGCAGCCCGCTCGGTCTCCCCCTACCTCCGTACAGGTGCTGACGCATCCATGGAGGACAGCGACAGGCAACCCCTCCTGAACCACTCGATGGTCCTCCCCCTCCTATTTATCCTCCTCTCCCCTCCAGCAGCGAAACCCTAACCCTAGGCGCCTCCTTCTCTCCTGTCTCCCACCTCCGCCGCCACCATCGAGGAGATCTTCCTCTGCTGCTGTGCCACAGCCACCGGCCGCCGGAGCACGGCGCCGCCGCCTCCGCCACCCTCCGGCCGCGCCGAGGGCGTCCCTGCGACGAGGGTGAGGCCACCTCTCCATTCCCGCACTTCCCCTCCCCATTCCCTGCTACTTGGTCACCGTTTTCTTCCCTGGAAGATCACCTCGAGTGCTCTGTTCGTCGTGACAGTAACGAGCTTCAGATCGTGCGCCCGCAGGTTTCAGATAACAGCGCGTTTGCAATCTTCAAAACCAAACCCGCACCTATACCATCAACGAACCCAGCAGCTACCCTACTGGCAGCAGCCGCGCGCAGCGAACCCTCAGATCCCAGGTTCGAACCCCAGCCCCACTCTTTTCCTGCACCTTTTCTTGTTTTAATTCAGTACAGCAGCACCAACACCTTATCCTATTCCGAGATGCCTTCCCACCAACACAGCCGCAGCCAGCCTAGTGGTTCTGTTCCTTTGCTTGCAACCAGGAGGTGGAGGGATCGAGTCCCCTCTCTCCCAAATAAAACAAAGTTTTATTTTTGCAAGGTTTTGGTACTGGAACGTTTAGCAAATCACACATAGGCCCCTGGCCCTTATTTCTAGCCCCTGGAAAATTTGTCCTAAGTCCCTAGATGCATTAAAATGGCAGATTGCACCCTATAATTCTAAAATGCATAACAAATTCATGTTAACTCCAAAATTAACTTTTTAAATATGTTTTCTGTCCCAAATTAAATGCTCTATCCAAATATAAAATTTGTTTACTGTTTTGAATATTTTAAATTGATGCAAAATTTGAATTCTTGTCAAATTCACTTAAATTTGCAAAATTCATAACTTGTTCATAAAAATTCCAAATTTCACAAACCAAATATGTTTTTCAATCCACTTTTCATGTACTTTCCAAATATAAATTTTGTTTTCTGGTTTGAATAATTTAAATTGCCTAAACAATTTAAATCTTGCTTAATTCAATTAAAACTTGTTTAATATTGTTTAATTCATACTTAAATAATCCAAAGTCCAATTTCAAAATGTGAAACATGTAATTCAACTAAAATTTGATGTTCTTTTCAAATATAAAAATTGTAAATTGTGTTGCCCACTTTAAATTGGTGAAAACAATAATTGTATGTGTGGCATGTTTAAGTAACCAAAATTTTCCAAACTTAATAAGTAATTTCTAAACTTGTTTTATACCTTTTCCTTTGCACCTATTATTGTTATTTGTTGTTATCTTGTCATCATCATCATGCATGCATCATGATAACAACTATCACCTAATAAATAATTGTAAATCATTTGTTCCACTTATTTCAATGGATCCTTCTCCATATGCAACCCTTGCATATGGGTCCATTTAATTTGTGCTATCATGTTAGTCAGTTTATTTTGCTGCATTGTTAACTTGTCATGCATCATATTGATTGTGCATAATGCCATGGCAATGATTGTTTACATTCCTGTTTGGTTTGTTTGCTTCTTCTCGAATAGACGACGACTACGTTGAGACCGACGATCCTTACGACACCACTACCCAGGACCTAGCTCAGTACCCGGCTGTTGAGCTTCCAGGCAAGTTATCACTCACATGAATCATCGAGTTCCTTTCCACACTTGTTGTCGATACTATCCTTTTGTCTACTATTGCTAGCCCTATGTATCGTTGCTTGTTCTCCGAACCTATCACATGATACCCTGAACCAATGATACTGCCTCATCTCCATACCTACAGCCTTTGTTTGTTCCTTAGTATTATCTAGCATGCTTAGGGTTGCTTTTACTCGAGTCTGTTATCGGTTACTGCTTTTACTATATTATTAATTGCACCGGGGGCTCGATGTTGATCAATCAATCCTGTTAATTGCTAATGGTAATAATAATTTGATGATAAGGCACCGGCAGGAGGCCCATGAGAGGTTTTGGAGCCTGCTAGTGTCGACCCTAATAGGAAAAGGGTCTTGTCTACTGATCCATGAATGAGCGCACTACCCGCATGTGGGAAGCGAGTATGGGCGCCCCCCTCAACTTGACCTGATTCGCATCTCGTCCAAATCATCTCATTTAGTTCGTGCTTTCTATTTGCCGCATGCATGTTTTTGCGAGCCCAGCGCAGGGTGGAACTTTTGTAGTCGGCATATAGGGGGACACGTTCTTAGAGTGCTATGAGGGTCCATTTTCTTCTGGGCTCGATTAGCCGTGCGCCCAAGGTGCTTTGGGCTTGATACGGAGAATGGTTGGTTGTGTAGAGTACCCCGCTTGGTGGGAGGCATCCCATCTGGCGGGTTATTCTTGCGTGTACGGCCAAATTGGTGCAACCCTGCAGGGATAATCTTCTCGAGAAGCCGTGTTTTCCGCGGTTATGGATTACTTGGTGAAAGTACTGGCTAACAAGTACTCAGGACAACTTAAACATAATGATCAAACATGTTACACCCCATGATTAATAACTTGACTAGTAATAGGTTTATTCACACAATAACTTGATTCACCTTTAATCCACCTGTGTGAGTTATCCTCGGATTGCTTCTTTGGATAAGGGGCGAGATCCAGGATGGGTTTGTTTGCAGTTATCTTTCAGTTGGTTACAATCCTCGATCTTATCTTTTCTGTTAGCCGGAACTTGTAGATATCTTCTGTAGTTGGTTAGAGCAGCCAGCAGCAACTTTCATATCACCCCTTTCTTCCGTTGATCCCAAGCATCAATGCTTGTGTTGACGGGTAACTCTTTGATGAACTGTGAGTCTTGCTTGCCAGTACTTGGATGTACTGACCCCGTTGGGGCTGTGGTTTACGCAGAGTACGACTACGGCTATGATGACCACCAGGATGGCTACTTTGTGGAGTTCGACGAGACTGCAGACGAGTAGTTAGCTGGACCAGGGCTGGATCCAGGACCTACGTGGATGGGCTTCGTCTTATTTATTTTCCCCGGCTTCTTAAGCCTGTTGGATTTGTCTGTACCCAGACACCTTTGATTGCTTCCGCTGTTGTAATGGATGTTATGTTGGGACATGTGTCCTCTGGATGATTGTATTTGCTATTTCTGCCTTAGTGAAGGCCAGTTGCAACTTTATTTCTATCTTTTGTGTCTTAGAGATACGTTGTGATCATCATTCGTTCAAAGCTGTTGACGTACCGTGCGTGCTTGTTATGAAGTACGTCGACAGTAGTGCCTATGACTCCTAATGGATAGTTTACATCGACGGTGGAATAGTAGGGCTTGTGTTGTCGCGCATAAGCGCAGGCCTACCAGGAAGCTGGGACGTGGGAGCAGTTATGCCCCATAATCCAAGCATCTACTATCCAGTTCGTACGATGAGTATCCCTTAGAAGCCAGGGTGCGACATGATGGATCGGAGGAGGAGGCCGATTGTATCGCCGCGGATGAGGACAGGAATGCACTTTCCCCAGACCGCCAGTGCAGGACCTCCATCACTAACCCGCCGTTGTCTGCAGCCAGAAGGTCTCGCCGCTGGGTACAAGCACCTTATTGTTGTGTCTTGCATCTCTGATGGGTACAAGATCTTGTAGGTATGTGTAGGATCTCTCGTGGATTTTCATTACTGCATGATGAGGTGATGGAGGATTTGCCATGCAAGGAATAGATGCTAAAAATATGAAAGTTGCTGAATCTCCTTTGTTTAACCTTATAGAGCTAGGTGACTCTTGCAATTGCAAAAAAAGTTCTCTTGATATGATAAACAAGATCATCCGACGCAGTCATTATTGCAAGGAAGCCTAGGTACGCTTGGAATTGTCTCTGGCCAATTATAGTCACAATTTTCTTTACTACAAAAACTATTTTGCTATGAGAGTTATTATTTTGGTTTCTTTCCTTATCGGTGTACGCTTAATCCTATGGGTGTGAATTTAGTTGCCTAAATATTGACCAATTTAATGTTTGCTTAATGTTTTTCTTTTCCAATTTTTTTTTTCTGTGGGTGGCCTTGAGGGTTCTTCATTGAAAGGATTCTTCAAAGGAACCTGATAAGCCCAAAGAAGTTCGCAGCCTCCAACTTCCTCCTCCTTGGAAATTAAGGGGAAACATTCTTAATATTGGTTTGAGGCTTCGTAGTAGCTATTTTGTATGTAGTGCCTTGGCTAGCATTCTTAAACTATAGGTTTAAGCGAGCACAAATGGAATCAGGTCACTCTGCCATCACCAAGTACATGGTCATTTCAAGCCCATGAGGTAATACGGATACATTTTCGGCGGAATGTGCTCATTTCACCAACTTCCTCCTCCACCACTACCGGCACGGTTACCTGCAGCAGCATCCACGTAGACCTCCAAGATGGCGACGGCCATGGCACCGGTGACAGAACTGCTTGTTTCGCACTGCATCAAGGACGCTGAACTCGCAGGTGAAAGCCACGAGCAGGTGGCCTCCGACGACCAGTCCGCGGTTTTCTCCAGGAGCGATACGATCTAACGATGCTTGTAGTGGCAACTGGAACCGGTAAGGGATTGATTGGGTGAAAGGCATCGCGTTTTCCATATTGTTGTGCACTCCCACATGATGTTTCATGAAAGAATTAACAATCTGTAATCGTCGTGTGTGTCTGGTGAGAGCCGCGAGGAGCCGCAACGATAAAGCAGAGGGTGCAGCTCAAAGGGGCGAGAAGCAACAAGAGGGTTCTTCCGTAGGAGAAGGGCCATTCGTGGAGACCTGATGTCTGGTCTCTGGTGGAAGGACGGAGAGCTACTCAAATCAACAAGAAAAGGTACAGACCGTAGAGCTGTGCAATATTCAGAAAATAGCGCAATATTTTTCTTTCTTTTGATTTGGATGGGTGTGGATCATGCCACCCAGCAGTATGTAAAATGAAGCCTGATCAGGGTAATTAAGGTGGAGAAACTTTTTTTTTGTTCTGACGCAGGGGATTTACACCGACGAAAGCATCTATCTACATTAACAAGAGGTCTCAGGTAGGCAAACTTTAGCTGCACAATATAAAAAAATGTCAACTATTCCCACTGCTATAATATTTGAATTTCGAGTTGGGTGTGCAGCTAGGCATTGGCGACTCCATGGATTGTATCATGGATGACCTTTTGTGGTGAGTGCTCTTGGTGAGTTGTAAATTTTATTCCAGTTCGTATAATGTTTCATTTTATCTATTGCATCTTTGATGAGAAGTAGAAGCATTCTTAGTTCATATAACGTTTGTTTGTCTACGCCGAGTCACGGGTGGTCTGTTCCCAAATTGAAATTTATTACTATAGTAGTTTTATAGGCATCACCTTCAAATTTGCAAACGACAAAAAGATATTACTTCAATCCGGTAGAAATAACAAACTACTAAGATTTATTTGTCCATCTAAGATTAATTCAGAAACTCAGTAATGTCTAACTATATGTTCTTAAAAAACAGAGGTATTAAGATTTGTGTTGCCATCTAAAATTAATTCAGATAAATCAGTCTTGTCTATCTAGAAGCAGTTTCTTTTCTGTAAACATATGACTTTGGTGCCTAATTGTATTGTCATAACTACATCGTCTGATCATGTACTAAAATTTGGGAGTCAATCTCTATCAGATTGCAATTTATTGGACATGCTTAAACACTATTTTTTCTCAACCTAAGAACAGGGGGTTATTGGCCTAATTGTTTTCTTGCTTTGCAAATCTACAGTGGGTTTGGAAGAAGATTGCTGGTTCTCGCCTTCCAACATTCACAAGCAGAAGTCTGAAGCTATAATTGGTAGTGTAGATTTCATCATTATAAATCACTACTTTTCTGTCTATGTGAATGATCGCCCTTTACATAATGGTGTGCGCGACTATAAACCTGACTTGTCAATTACATACAGAAGTAAGCATCATTGCTTTACTATTTTATTGACAACATAGTCAAAAAAAAGTTCATACTATTAACATGAACCGAGGAAACAATTGTGTCAACACTTATCGAACAGATTTAAACTTTTTGAGATTTGTGTTCCAAATAGCACTTCTGATGTAAATGTATATGTTTCTTCGACGCAGCTCCTAAAACACACCCTCCAGCTGGTAAGTAAAGTTTTCATAAAAAAACTAATTATCAACAACTTGCTTCCTAGACAATTTTGGATATGGATATTTTGATTACTTGTGTTGCATACTAGGGAGTATTAATACTCTGTATTGGCCGCTCCACCAAGGAATTGGGGACAGATGCAACTGCTAGCTCGGTTGCAGACACAAGATGATTTTCTAAGCATATCAAAAGGAAAATTCTTGCTGCAAGATGTAAATAGGAAATTGTAACTGGTTTTCTAACTTCAATTAGATGGCCCAGTTCAGTTTGTTGATAGAATCAGAGTAGGAACTTTGTATGCAGATTTTTGCGGTGTATATGAAGGAATTTGTATGGAATAGATATGAAATGACAATGATGTAATTCTCACAGAAGAAAACATTAAAGATTATTACACCCTTCTATTTGAACTCTAAGTTCTTATTTTATCGCTATAATTACTAGAAATGAAATGGCAATGATGTACTTCTTACAGAAGAAAACATTAAAGATTATTACACCCTTCAATTTGAATTGTAAGTTTCTATTTTATCGCTATAATTACTATTACGTTGTTTGGAAGTTAAATTTGTGCTCGTATATGTGAAAAAACAATACGAAATAATTCAGTGTCAGCTAGACAGTTACTAAGCACACAAACTCATCTTAGGAGGGCAATATCCCAGTTGCGTGTTTGAAGTTCGAATTCAACAATTATGTATTATCTTTACTATCGAAAAAGCAACATTGATTTTCGTAGGGCATCTTTTGCTTAAATTTCATGACGTATCTGGTGTGATTTGATGGTCTAAAAAGTAGTATGTTTTGGAAAAATAAACTATAACACGTGGATTTCAAAATTACATTTGTATCCCGTAGCAACGCACCGCCATTTGTCCTAGTTAAAGGAAATTTGACGCGAAAATTTTGGTTCGGGACTTCGGGCCGCGCGGCCTATGCGTGAGCCCAAACTAATCCAACCACACCCCCCATCTACCACCAAGCCTCGCGACCTCTTCTCTCCCAGCGACATCGCCTCCATCCTCTCCCGATCCCCTTCCGTCGCCGCAAGATCCCGGCCGGCTCCGGCGATGCCCCGCGCCGCCGACCACCGCCCTGGCGCCAGAAGGTCCTCCTCTACTAATTCCATGGAGCGAACTGCCAAACTGCAGCCCCCACAACAAACCCTAGAGGCGCAAGATCCCGGCGCCACGGAGGAGATCTTGGGGCGTCCGCCGTCCATGGTGGCGGCGGCGGATCCAAAACGGCTGGTGGTGGCGCTGCAGGGCGACCGTCTGGTCCGCGCGGAGCCGATGTGGCCGGAAAGGAAGCTGCGGCCCTGCGAACCCTCACCGACGCCGGCGGCCAGGACCTCCTGCAAGCGCGTCCGTCCGCCGCCGATGGCTGCAGCTCTGCCCAGCCCTCCTCCTACTCGTTCGCCGTCTCCAGGCATGCCTTCACCTCCTTCCTCGCGTCCGGTCGGAGCAGCTGCGCGGCCGGTCTGTTGTCCTCAACAGGGAGGTCGAGCGGCACGTGCTATGCCGCTCGCCGGACGGTGGCCACCACATATAGCAGCACTCTTTTCCGGCGTTGACAATCAGCGCCGCTGCCACTCCGCGACCCCTCCTGCTCGCATCCCTGCTCCCGCCTAGCTGACGAACCACGGGCGTCTCAAGGTAATGGATTTGATGTCACGTTTTACTTCTCTTCTATGCTTGTATTTGTAAAACCGTCGCTGTCCAAAGTGCAAACTGTATCTTGTGTGCTTGCATGCAGCACGAGTAGTAATACTCTTAATAGATGTGTGCTTCCGTAGTAGTGTACAAGAACGACATTATATTTGCATCTTAAAACTTGATGCGGCATGGCTCTGGTCACACTATGGACCAGATAGCACACCATTTTGTAGTGTAAGTATAAATATACTTTGAAGTGGGTTACCTGAAAATGTGCAGCCAAAGGAGGAGAGATTAGTGCGCAATTTACCGTAAATGGCGAGCCGACAAATTAATAATCTTGTATTTATATACTAGACTAGATAGGTTATGAGCAACGAGCTGCAGTATAGGGAGAAATTGCAGTCTTTTTAAAATGTTCTGTTATATACTACTTGCTACCAAACAATGCGAGATTAGTGTGCAAACTGAAAAGGGCGAGCTGACAAATGAATAATCATGTTTTTCTATACTAGATAGGTTATGAATGACTAGCTGCTGTATGTAACCTTCATTTCGTTCTCTTGTGTTTTACAAATATGCACTGTGTTGGCAGTTCTCGGGTAACGAAGGCCTCTGTCTCAAAGTTAGTAAAATTGAATACTGGATTTCTCCCATATTTACCTGAGTAATTCGATTCAATTGAGATTAACTGTTCCACATAGTAGTTATTGGATTGGATGCATCTGTGGTTTCACGATTGCTACTCCAGCAAGTAATAGGCATGATTAGTCTCTTGAGATAAAACAAAGATGCTTGATTATTGCGCTCCACTATAAACGCTGAGCTATTGCTAAATTCTGCAACATTTTTATGGTACTGGATTGATGGTGTCATTTATTATTTCGCTGCTGAGTTAATCATTTTCTTTGCCGCACGCAGCTTGGGCCCCCCTCCTTCCCTGCGTCTTCCTCTGCGGCAGCAGGCTGCCATAACTCCATAGCTCTGTCCTTGCCGGCAACAAGGCCACACAAACGGTGAGACATCTCGTTCTCACTCTATCCTTAATTCTCTAGTCCGAACGGGGTTGCAAGGTGCTGACTAAATGTAAAAAATACGGTCTTGCTCAGCTTTTAGTGCTGGATGATTGGTAACTGAGATCTACAAACTTCTGTTTGTAGATTGTGGTTTAGTTAAAAAAGGATACTGGATGCGCAGACTGTAGCAGAAATGTATATATAATACTGAAGATTATGAAATAACCTGCACAAATTCAAGTCTTATCAAAGTAGATGCTAATTAAGAAGCACGTCGTTGCTACTTCATGGCCTATTTAAATTGACATTTCTGAACATCGAGGATTGGTCTAGCATGTCAATGCAGAATAGCAAAGGAGTGTACTTGAAAACTAGGGTGGGTTGTCTGTGACTTCCTTTGATCTTTAGTACTAGGAAAGAAACATGCAGTTTCACTAGAAGGTATTGAACTCACATTTCAATGTATAGTTTCTGTATCATCTTGTTCTCCAAATTACAAAAGGGATCTGTTTGGTGTTTATTCTGAATTAATTGAGTTTTTTTAAACTATTTGTAGAAGGATGGTTTAACTATTTCAGATAATGTGGTTACTGCTTTGGTTTTTACTCCATAGACTAGCCTGTCTAAGACTTTTCTATGCTGATGACTTGATATAAATTTATACTCATGTCTTATCCATACCTTTTAACTTATACTATCTTTCGTATTACGGGTTTGTGCGTGTCCATTTGTTACTTCATGGTCTAATTAAGTCCTGCTAATATTTAACTGAACTAGTGTCTACTGAGTTGTTTTGGATTACTGTAGCTGAAAGTTTGACCATCACTATGGGTTGAACTTGAAACCACTATTGTTTACATTGATTGGATTCATTGCTTTGTTTTGTATTGTTGTTTTCTGCAGACCACCTTTACTTATTTTAAAAATTCATCTTGACACCACTTTTTGTACATAGTAGGTCTCACACCCCTCGCCCTTCAATGGTGTTGCTGCTGGTCTCCTGCGCCTTTGCACCAGTGGTGTCGACATTGGTGTAGGCGGGATGGCGCTACGGCAACCCTGGGCCCTCAAGTGGTAGGACCTCCTCCATGGTGTTCAGGAGAATTTTGACATCGGCACCGAAAGGTGGAATTTTCTTTATTTGGTCATGATCGAATAGATTGTCGCGATGCTTAATAGTCGTTCAGTTAGCATTGGCAGGTATGCATGAGATGACTGTAGTTGATCCTAATTGTAGCTCTGGTTTAGGTGAGCATCCTTGATGTAGAGCTGCACGGCCTTCGAGCCGATGATGATGATGGTGATGATGTAGTGATATTGGGAAAAATTGATGAGATGGCATGCCACTAGTTAGGCTCATTTTTCTTGTTGGGTTGATGATAGCAGCAGTAGCACGTGTGGAGTCGGGTTTGTATTGTCTCTAGAAATAAGCAACCTGTGAAGAGAGTTTGGTTGATAGGTAGCCAGCATGTGTGTTTACTGTTGGTGAAATGGATGAGGTTTTAGCGATTTTCCTTGGCAAATGGCAGGTTTGTGCTTCGGCGGCGTTAATGCTGCTTGGATTTGTAATGGTTTTGAGGTTTCGATGGCTGTCTCTCTCTGAGATGCATGTTTATATGTAATATACTCCCGGAGTAGAAGATGTTGTTTGAAGTCGTGTAACGATAAATAAAATCCAAAGGGGTTGATGATGGATTGTGGCAAGTTGTAAATCGGTGTGTTCATGTTGATAAGATTTGAGCAGGTGTGGTGTACGCCCTCTGTTTGTATTCGAAAACGCTCCTTCACGAGCACGCGAGCGCTCGCTCGGTTGGAAGCGCGCGTCCGAATCGTGGTGGGACCAATCTATTCCCTTTTTTTTTCTCTCTCCCTCCCCGTCTCTCTTCGGTGTGAGTCCCAACAAAGAGGGGGAGAAAAAAACTTGGAGATGGCCATCGACACGCCATCGCCGGCGCCCTCCGCCACCTCCCTAGCCCCGTCGGCGGCGGCAGACGCGCGCGGCGGAGTCGGTGCGGTTGGAGCACCAGCTGGTGCGCGTGCCCATGGAGGCACTCAGGGCCACCGCGCGCACCAACCACCGCCTCGCCGAGAAGGAGATCCCCGCGGTCCTCTCCTCGGCCGCCTCCCCCGGAGACAGCGGCTCCGCTGCCGCCGTCGAGCACCTCACATCCCTCGTCTCCCGCCTCCACGGCCTCAAGCGCAAGGCCCTTTCCACACACGCTCCCCAATCAATCTCTCGCCGAATCATGCTAGTCTTAGAAAAGATCCCAACCTTTCTATCTGTTCAGTTTATGCCCCTCCGATTCTGCTGAAAAAATCGTGTCTCTTCTCTTGTTTTGTCGTTGACAAATCGATTCCTGATGATGAGCTTGAGATGGAGGAGGGCGCGCGGGTGGAGGAGCTCCAGGTGCAGAGGTGCCGTGCGCGGCTTGACCGCCTGGCCGCCGCCAGCGCCGGTGACGACGGCGAGTGGGAGGACATGCGGCTCAAACGTATCCTAGTTGATTACATGCTCCGGATGTCCTACTACGACACCGCAACCAAGCTCGCCGAGACCTCTGGCATTCATGTATAAGGATGTTGGGGATCCCAAGAAGAGATTCTGGTTGATCCTATAGATTCATTTAGCTGTATGCTTTCTATTTAGGAAAGTATAGCTAGGCAAAACATGAAACCATAACTAGAGCGAACAGAGCCTGGAGTGTGTGGATGTCTGTTTTAGCAAGAACAATGCTTTAAGAATGTTTCTGTAAGAATTAGTAATCATGATGACAATACATTGTTGGTTGAATAATCTAATTTAGCACCGGGAAGTATACAAATACTAGCTGTGGCTGTCATAGAACTTTGAACCGTATTTAGGAAGAAAACATAGGGATTTTTTCTTTTTTGTAACGAGAATAGATGTCGCCCGTACAAAATTTCAGAGACTCGCCTCTAGCTGGTAGCTCCCTTTTCATGGGTAATCCTTCAAAATGTGCTGTTATTTTGGATCTGACCGAGACCCAAACATCGTTTGGCTGGTTGAATGCGCTATCGCCGACCCGCCCACCAATGCTCGAATCCTGTGAAGTGGAATTTATTCCACGGAGTGATCCACTTACTGGTCTCTCGGACGTTCTCTAAAAGCAATGCCCTCAAATTCTAGTGCATGGCGTAGGCTGAATATTCTGTGTCTGACTAGTGTCTTGTCTGCAGACTGCATACATAAATGCTGGTTGAGTTTTGATCTTTTATGAATTCCAGTGAAATCTTCCTAGATTCATTTATCTGTATGCTTTCTATTTAGGAAAGTATAGCTAGGCAAAACATGAAACCATAACTAGAGCGAACAGAGCCTGGAGTGTGTGGATGTCTGTTTTAGCAAGAACAATGCTTTAAGAATGTTTCTGTAAGAATTAGTAATCATGATGACAATACATTGTTGGGAGAATAATCTAATTTAGCACCGGGAAGTATACAAATACTAGCTGTGGCTGTCATATAACTTTGAACCGTATTTAGGAAGAAAACATAGGGATTTTTTCTTTTTTGTAACGAGAATAGATGTCGCACGTACAAAATTTCAGAGACTCGCCTCTAGCTGGTATCTCCCTTTTCATGGGTAATCCTTCAAAATGTGCTGTTATTTTGGATCTGACCGAGACCCAAACATCGTTTGGCTGGTTGAATGCGCTATCGCCGACCCGCCCACCAATGCCCGAATCCTGTGAAGTGGAATTTATTCCACGGAGTGATCCACTTACTGGTCTCTCGGACGTTCTCTAAAAGCAATGCCCTCAAATTCTAGTGCACGGCGTAGGCTGAATATTCTGTGTCTGACTGGTGTCTTGTCTCCCGACTGCATACATAAATGTTGGTTGAGTTTTGATCTTTTATGAATTCCAGTGAAATCTTCCCTGCTAAATAGAGAGATTTAATTGGTTTCTTGTTTCACATAGGATTGCAGTGCCTTCCTTAAAAAACTGTGGGTTGTGTTATGTCTATTTATGCTGCTCTATTACTTCCCACTTTCAGCTTTCGTCTGCTTTTATTGGCCTGGAAGGTTTTACTCAAACTATGTATAATGGAGATCCTAATTTAATTTCTTATTGGTTTTGCACGAATATAATTATTGAGGTCTCCAGCTATATGCCTATATGCGATTATTTGTCACTAGCCTGGCATGCTGCTTTATGCTTTTGGTGCTATTGTGCGATTATATGCCAGTAGCCCATGTTGGCATGTTGCTTTCTCCTTTTGATGCTATTGCCTAAAGAAGAAGATACATCATCGAAATACGAGTCGCTTTTCAAGCAGTACTAAATGTGTTCTGCGATTATGTGAGATGTTATCTGTGGAATCGTGATAACCAAGAGCTATTAGTGTTGGTATGCACTGCCTTTTCTGCAGTCATATATACTCTTTGGAACCTAACCAGCAAACTGTTGATATGCAGGACCTCGTTGATATTGATGTCTTCCTAGATGCAAAAAGAGTAATTGACTCTCTTCAGAATAAGGAAATCGCTCCTGCTCTAGCTTGGTGTGCAGAAAACAAGTCTAGGTTAAAGAAATCAAAGGTTTGTGCTGTTTCCTTATATATGTTCTTCCATATGCATTGTAGTGAGATGGACTAAGTGAATCTGTCCTTCTGGTATAACACTGGTGAATGGGTGCATTGATCTATTATACCGACATTGATAATTCTCATAGTTCATCAATAATGATATTTTCTTGTTAAACACATTTGTAACTTTTTAGTTTCCTGACGCGGGATAGGTCGTTTGAACATTTGTTATACATTTATGACAATTGTGGTCTGAATGCTGTAAAATGGTTGTCTTAATGGTGGATTTGATTTGTTCCATGTCTCTTTATGCCAGTAAATATCAAATTCTATGAGATTAAGAAACGGTTTGTTTTACGACAGTCGTCTTCATGTGGGCGCGTTTTAAGAAACAGTTCGTTTTATTTTTTTTACTTGCATAAAAATAACCCGTCGGTCAAAAATTAATTCCCTTTTTGGGCTAGTGATTTTTTTAGGGGTAAAAGATAATCGGGTGGGAGATGGAAAAAATTCCACTTCAACTAGAACAAAAAATTACCAGCTACATAAACATGGAAATTACTACACATGACCCTCTAGTTTACATTTTCAACTATTTTTCGCGGGTAATTTTTCATCCATCACACCTTGGTAACATTTCTTGGGAAAAAAATAGGCTTCTAATAGTTTGATAATTTCCATTCAGCACCCTTGGTAACATTATTAGGGAGAAAAAACATATATGTTTTAAAAAAAGGTGGGTAACTTCCATTCATCGCACTTGACAACATTCTTGGGAAGACTATATATAGGATTCTAAAAACAGGTTGGCAATTTTCATTCATCACCCTTAATAAGATTCTAGGGAGAAAGTATAGATATAATTTATTGGTTGGAAATTTTCATTCATCACCCTCGGTAACATTCTTATAAAAAAAGTATATATAATTTTTAAAATATGATGATAATTTCCATTCATCGCGCTTGATAATATTCTTGAAATATATATATATATATATATATATATATATATATATATATATATATATATATATATGTTTCTAAATGAGGTTGATAATTTCCATTTATCACCCTTGATAACATTATTGGGAAACCTATATATATGTTGGTAATTTCGATTCATCGCCCTTGATAACATTTTTGGGAAAATAATATACATAAGGTTGGTAATTTCCATTCATATCCCTTGATAACATTCTTGCGGAAACTATTTATAGATTTTCAAAGGGTTGGTAATTTGCATTCATCGTCCTTGATAACATTCTTGGGAATAAAAATATATATTAGTTTCTAACAAGGTTGGTAATTTCGATTCATCGCCCTTGATAACATTCTTGGGGAATAAAAATATATATTAGTTTCTAACAAGGTTGGTAATTTCGATTCATCGCCCTTGATAACATTCTTGGGAAAATAAAAATATATATTGGTTCTTAAAAGGTTGGTGATTTCCATTCATTGCCCTTGATATCATTTCTTTGACAAAAAATATATAGGTTTTAAAAAGGGTAGGTAATTTACATTCATCGCTCTTGATAACATTCTTCGGAAAAAAATATATAGGTTTCTAAAAGGTTGGTAATTTCCGTTCATTGCCCTTGATAACATTTCTTTCAAAAGAAAAATATAGGTTTCTAACAGGTTGGTAATTTCCATTCACCGCCCTTGGTAACATTATTGGGAGAAAAAGTTCCCATATCCATGCTAGTAGAAAGTGGTGGCTAGCGTGGGTGACGAGCGCCTGGGAGGTGGTGGCGTCCTAGCGGCGGTGCTTCTCTCGGGTGGCGCGGTGACCTCGATCCGGTGGGGTTCTGCAAGGTCATGGCGGTTCTCCAGCGGAGGGCGTCGGCCCTGGCGGCGAGGTCCCTTGGCGGCGGTGATGGGGACAACACGAGCGACAGGAGCTAGGTGACCTCAGGAGATGCCGTGTCCGGGTTGCTTGGCCCAGATCGGGGCCCGCTCGGCCTGATCTGGTTTTTTCGGCCCTGGCCGTTGTGCACCTCTCGACGTCGTTCTGCAGGTTGACGTATGTGACTTTGGCGCGGCAGCGCGACGTCGGAGCTAGTCGGGCCTGATCTGGGCCTGACCGCAGGTCGGCGGCCGCCTTCAGCGGTGGAGGACGGTTCTTCTACCACAAGATGCAGACGTTGACCTCGCGGGCCTAGGTATGTTGCCGTCCTCACTCATCTGCCTCGGTTGTCCCGCCACTTGTTGGCTCGCTGGTTTGATGTTGCGGATGCCGGGGCGGCGGCCCTGTAAGGTGAGCTGCACGGGCATCTCTGCGGCGAGCGTCGTGGCGGTGGTGATGGTTCATCTCCTGGGGCTGTATGGATGGCGAGGAGTGCGCGGAAATGTATTTTTTTTATATTAGATAGTGGGAATTTTAACACTAGTTGAAAGCTCAAAAATTTATACTAGTTGGAAGTGGAATTTTTTTATATCTTCCACCCTTTTTTTTTCTTGCCCTAAAAATTCACTAGCCCAAAAAAGGAATTAATTTTCAAGGAAAAATTATTTTTTCTGAACAAATACGTACAGGCGAAAAAAGGAATAGGAAACGCAAAAAACATACGCATCCCGCCCGCGTTTTGCGTGTTGACGTGACCAAACACGTTCGCTCGCTTGGTTATCGATACAGGTGTGCCGGCGCGTGCGTTTACGGGTTGACCTAACCAAAAAGGGAATCCTCGCGCGTAACATAAACTTTCCTAATTTAGTAAGTCGTGGGTGGTCGGGAACCGCTCGACCGATCCTTACCTGTCGAGCGCGCGCACGGTAGCACTGCCCGTTTGTATTTACTTTGCGTGTTCTGGGATTAGTCAAAGTCAAACCCCGCCAAGTTTGACCAAATATTTAGGAAAAAATATCAACATCTAAAATGTAAACTCAATAGTATAAGAATCTTCAGAGAGTATTTATTTTATATCATATGTATTTGGTATTATGGATGTTGATACTTTTTCCTATATTTTTGGTCAAACTTGACAAAATTTGGCTTTCACTAATCCCAAAACGCAAAGTAAATAAAAATGGAGGGAGTATATATTTTTCCAAATGTTGGAAAAATGAGGTTGGAGTCATGCGGGAAATTGCAGAAAGAAAGTCGGGGAAGCAGTTTTAGTTCCATGAGAACGGGGGAACTAGAAACTGTAGCTTCTAGTTTCGCTTGGACAAAGATTTGAGGCAGCGAAAGCCGCTCACCGGTACCGTACGTACCTCGACCGGGTTGACTTGAGTTCAGCACCGGCACAAGAAATCGATGGATACCACCGGCCGCGGGAAAAGATGCGCCTGCCACGCGCACTCTAGCGCAAGTACGGCATGCGTATGCGTACCAGTTAACGGTAGCTAGGGTACACGCACGTACGCACGGATCGATCACGGCCGGCAGGGGACCTAGCTGCGCGACCGGATCGTGACTCGTGAGAACCCATACCGCATCCAGTGGAAATGAAGTTCGGACCAAACGAGGGCAGAGCAAGGGTGCTTGGCCCATCCGTACCGGCGCCTTTATGGTTTCGCCTCGTTTCCGACTCCGTTTCGATACGGAGACTCCGACTCTCCCGAGTACGTAGCTGCCAGTCGCCTTCAAATACAGATCGAAGAAGAAAGACAGAGACGCCAAGATAGGAGAAGATCGAGGGACTCCATGGAGCGGAAGCGCAGCACCAGCCGTATCCAAGCCCACGGTAGGCCCGCGTCTTAGCTCTTTCGCCATCTGATCTATTTGGGGGTTCGCAAGATTGTTCTTCTCTCGTCCGTGTGCAGCTGGTTCTCAGCTGCAGCTCGCTTCTGCTACAAAAAAGAATACTCTGTGCTCGACTGAAGCTTGATTTTCGTACTGATAGTAGTCGAGTTCCTTACATTGTCGTCGGCGTTTATCCACAAAACTGGAAAAGGCAAAGGGTCTAACTGCAGCTTTCGTGGTTGCGTTTCAGATGCCTCGATTGCTTCGTGTCAACAGGATGGAGATCCTCAAGGTAGCAAAAGAACAAGATATTCGGTGCCGGAACTTCCAGAGGTACGCCACCAGATATATATGCTGATAATGGAGAATTGTACCGCGAGTAAAATTAAAATATCAGCAGAATAATTAAAAATGGTAATTCAGATACATATATGTGACCTTGTTTTTAGTGCGAAAATCAACTTAACTCCTGGTGCATATTAGTAGTTTTGTTTTGTGGTGCTATGCAACTAAATCTTTAGCACAAAACGGTTTCACGTGTTATACCGTCCTCTATTATCCTAATAATAAAGAGTAACCTTTGCTATATCTACTATTTCTGTTATATAAGCTGCGCCTTGGTAGATCTACTATACTACAAAGAAAGTCTTGTAGTTCCTCTATACTTTTCCTTTTGTACTTTTGACTCTGCGGCTCGAATTAATGTTGAACTTTTTCCGACTTGTGCATGCAGGAAATCTGGCACGATATACTTTCTCTATTGCCAACGAGAGATGGTGCCAGGGCTGCCTGTGTGTCTCACTCCTTTCTGCGCTCCTGGAGATGCCATCCTAACCTCACCTTCACCCAGGAAACAATGTGCTCAGAAGAAAATTTACACAGGTTGACAGATGACTTAAAGAATTATCAAAGATATAAAAGGCAGTTTAACGACAATATTGACCATATTCTTGCAAACCACAAAGGCACTGGTGTGAAGACATTCAAGCTAGATTTCCTTGGTCCATCCAATACCATATCTTATGATCGTCTCAATGCCTGGCTCCAGATTGCTATTACACCAGGGATTGAAGAACTCGAACTTACACTATGGTCTGAGAAGGCAACATTTCAGTTCCTATGCACACACCTGTCCGGCAGGGGTGGAGACTCGCTTCGGTATCTCCGCCTTGACAATTGCATCTTACGTCCCACGCCTCAACTTTGTTTGAAAAGCCTGACAACGCTGTATCTTTGTGGTGTGCGTATCACGGGCGAGTTAGGGTGTCTTCTATCCAATTCATTTGCTTTGGAGCAACTGAATATTGTATGTTGTACTGATATAATTCGCCTGGAGATACCATGTCTGCTGCAGCGGCTCAGCTCGCTGGATGTGAAAGAATGCTCAAGCCTTCAAGTGGTAGAGATTAAAGCTCCAAATATCTCCACATTTCGCTTTGTGGGTTATCAAGTGCAACTCTCACTTGGAGAGTTGCTGAAAGTGAAGAACATGAAGTTGGACAACAGCTATGCTATCAGTTATGCTATTGACAACCTTCCTTCCTATGTGCCGAATGTTGAGACACTTGCAATATATTCTGGATTTGAGGTATGTTCTTACCCTTAATTTGGCAACCGTCCATATTAACAGTAGTCATATGTTGGAATAATTAACCCCAGGCATCTTTATTGCAGATAATCAATACACTAGTGGTATCGAGGAAATTCCTCCACCTCAAATTATTGAATCTTCATCTTTTTGGAAATAATTTTCACCATGATTATGATTATTTATCCTTGGTTTATTTTGTCGATGCTTCTCCTTCCTTGGTGATGCTTCGCATCATTGTAAGTAATGTCCACCCTTTCATAAAAAAGACAGTGTTCACACTACAAAGATTATCTAATTAATATTCATGTTTGAACCATCAGTTTTAATATCGTGTCATTTGGTCTTCAGGTACGTAGAAAGTCTACGTATGATAAGTTTGAGGGAGATCCCTCATCTCTGAGGCGATTGCCCAAACACTGTCACTCCAACCTCAAGAGTGTGAGGATCACCAGTTTCAGCCCCCAAAAGAGCATGATTGAGCTGACATGCCATATTCTGGAGAATTCAACATCACTTAAGTGGCTCACATTGGACACTTTTCATAGTAATAATTATCGGTGTTCTGGCAATTTGGGCAGGAAATGCATTCCCCTGGATAGTGCTATTAGAAGGGAGGCACATGAATCAGTATTGGCTGTGAGAACATACATCAAGGATAAAGTTCCCCTAGGAGTTAAGTTAAACGTTCGGGAACCTTGCAGCCAGTGTCATGCTCTGTGAAATTCATATCCCAAATCATTTTGGTTATATACTTATAGGGACATGTCTAGGCAGCGCGCATGCGCTGGATGGGTGGAAGGAGCGCCCACTTTTTTACGAAAGAATGGTCCCCACGTGATTAGTCATTTTTTCAAATAGCAATAACTTTTAATTTGAGTGTCGGAATAAAATCCGTTTTCAGTTTTAGAACCCTCACGATTAAATCTTCAAAACTATATCTCATATATACATGTTTCGACCAAATTTTTTTATGAACAACTTTTGTTCAGGACGAAGCAATTTTGCTGCGCTACGAAGCAACTTTGTGGTAGATGAAAAAACTAGATTGAGAATATTGTTAGGCAATTTTGCAGCAACACTGAGCAACTTCTATAAAATGTTAGGCGACGAATCGATATATTTGAGCAAGTACTATATGATTTTAGACAACAAATTGGGAGGATTAAGCAACTTCTATAGGATGTTAGGCAACGAATCGACATAATTGAGCAAATACTATATGATGTTAGACAACAAATTGAGAGGATTGAACAACTTATTTTGGGCAATGAATCAACATAATTGAGAAAGTACTATCTGATGTTAGACAACAAATTAACAGGATTGAGCAGTTTTTATAGGATGTTAGACAACGAATCGATATAATTGAGCAAGTAATATATGATGTTAGACAACAAATAGACAGAATTGAGCAACTTTTATAGGATGTTAGGAACGAATCGACATAACCGAGGAAAGTACTATATGATGTTGGGCAACAAATTGACAGGACTAGGCTGACAGGACTAGGCAACATTCATAGGATGTTAGGCAACGAATAGACATAATTGAGCAACTACCGTATAATGTTATACAACAAATTGACAGAATTGAGCAACATCTAAAGTATGTTAGGCAACGAATCGACAAAATTGAGCAAGTATTGTATGACGTTAGACAAAAAATTGACAGGATTGAGCAACATATGTAGGAAGTTAGGCAACGAATCGACAAAATTGAGCAAATACTGTATGATGTTAGAAAACAAATTGACAAGATTGAGCAACTTCTGTAAGATGTAAGCAGCTGCACCAGAGGGATGAACTCTAAATCATACACTAGATCGACCGCCTTCAACAAAGCCTTGTCGGACCTGAATTTCCCTACTCCGCGAGCGCGTGCCAGAGCAGAGCAGATCAGGGAGCTTATGATCTTCGCCGAAAATGAGGAACCACAGCCGGCGATCGGCAGCGAGTGTGCACAACGACGTACATTGGCAAAACCCTCGCCATTGCCGATCTGCGTTGCAAAGAAGGGGGTTAGCCGCTGGCTGCCATCGTCCGCCGGGTGGGGATCCTCGTCATGCGGCTTGTGACGCGATGCAGATGCCTACTTTGTGAGGGGAGCGGAGGTGGAGCGGCGGAAGACACCGCACCTAAAAAGCACGACGAGGGAGCCTTTAGTGGTCGGCCTACCACTTGGTCGGATGTCCGCGGTCCACTAGCAGCGTCGCTGCCGAGTACATGGTGGAGGCGGAGATGGTCGTGCGCTAGGTGTATGTGCCAGAGACATGGAAGGAAGGGGACAACAGAGAGGAACAGATAAGAGTGAAAATAAAAGAAAAAACGGGCCTAAATTTCTCCACATCGGACGGCACTTAGGCGTCCGCTCGAAGAAGACAAATAGCGCGCGCGAGAATTAGCATTTGGGATACTTATATTGTTCAGTTATGAGTTCTTTTATGTTGTGCCTTAGCTAAAGTTGCCACATAATTCTCCAGTGTTTGGGGTCTGTAATAGTAGCCTCATAATGTCCTTTTTTGAAATTTAAGACTCATTATATAAAGCAAGCAAGCCCGCCTCATTAAAAACCTTCCAGTCCCCTAAGGTACCCTGGTAAGAAAAAGGGTGCGTTAACAAACTTGCTGCCAGACAGATCAATCGGGTTTATAATCCTTTCTGATACACGCATCGAGAAATGTAGGGGTAAAGTTCACCCAAAGACATCTTCTTCTATCTACGTTACAGTGGTGAGCACAAATATCAGCTAGCTCATTAGCTCCCCTAGGCACATAGGAAAGACTAAAATCATCAAAATTGCCTCTAAAATCATCTACTTCAGAAAGGATAGAAGCCACTTCCGATTTTTCAAAACAAGAGCTAGACCACATGTTGACAACCTGAGCGGCGTCTGTCTCAATCAACACTTGCCAAATCCCAATGTCCATAGCCACTTTGGTACCGCCTCTCACTGCTAATGCCTCTATCGATAGAGAGCTAGCAGCCGAATCATACCATAAAGATTGGCCACAAATAAGGGTACCTCGTTGGTCTCGAACACACACCCTTGTACCTCCTTGAAAAGTTTCATAGAATGCTGCATCAACATTGATATTTAACAATCCGTCCTCTGGAGGTTTCCAACATGACGACTCGTGTTTCTTCCTTGGCAAGTTGGCTTTACCTGACAGTGATAAATCCCGAGAAACATCCCTAGTCCAATTCACCGATTGTATAATACTTCTTGTTGTTTCTCCGTGTCTTCTCGCATTCCTTTCATACCAGACCACCCAAGCCCCACAAAACAATGTGCAGCACATCTCAGTCGCCACTTTTTTAGAATCAATTATATCCATAGCCCACGAGTTAGGATGAAACTTAGGAATCTTGAATCCCGTGGCGCCAAATATTGTAGACCAAAAGATCTTGGCCCATGTACATTAAAACAATGCATGAAATATAGTCTCACATCTGCCACATTCATCACATGCACTAACCTTCTCCACATGCCTCTGTCGTAAAATATCTTTAGTAGGGACAAAACCCTTAATCACTCTCCACCAAAAATTACAAACTTTAGGGGGTATAGGTAGTTTCCACAGCTTTTTCCAGCATGACTGGTCACTGTTGCCCGAGGAGCACGTAGCTGGAATGACATTATACCGAATATGGGGTTTGTAAGCGGACCTAACAAAGAAGAAACCCAGCCACTCCGTTTGCCAGGACCAAGTATCTTCCATAAAATTTCCAGTTGGAATTCTTAACACCGCTTTAGCATCAGTATGACTAAAATTAGACCGCACTTTACTTTTAATCCACTCATTAGAGTATGGGTCTAATAGCTCCTAGACCAAATTAATATCACTCCCTTGCTCCTTCCTCATTGGTTTGCGAGAAAAATTACTCGTAATCCATGGATCAACCCAAACATTGATAGTACTGCCATCTCCAACACGCTTGATCAACCCCAATTTAAGGGCCGCTCTCCCATGCATAATAGCACGCCACGTATGGGAAGATCCCTTCTTCCTCGAAGCCGACATAAAATCACAAGCATGAAAGTATTTTTTTTTTTGACACCAAGCATGAAAGTATTTGCCTTTCAAAACTCTAGCACACAAGGAGTTTGGATTTGTGAGTAGTCGTCAGCCCTGTTTTGCTAGCATAACTTGATTAAAGAGTTGAATATCCCTAAAGCCCATTCCTCCTTCAAGTTTTGGAATGGCCAACTCCTTCCACTTCTTCCAATGCATTTTCCTATTTTTAACATCGTCACCCCACCAAAATCTAGCGATGATATTGGTGATCTTCTTGCATATATTTTTTTATAACCTGAAACAGCTCATCGAATAGGTAGGGATAGCTTGGCAAATCGCCTTTATTAAGATTTCCCTACCTGCACTGTTAAGGTGTTTCGGTGCCCAACCATTAACCAAATTCTTGATCTTAGTAAGAATACTCTCAAATTGTGAATCACTGGAGCGCCACACTGCCGTGGGTAACTCAGTATATTTTTCCACCAAAGCCTCGCTCAAAATCTCAGTTTCTGTGTGAACACTAACCTTCGTCTCGTCAGAACAATTCGACCTGAAAAAGATAGCTGATTTCTCCTTATTAACAAGCTGACCCGAGCCTGTGTGGTACCTATCAAGGATGTCACTAATTCTTTGAGCACCTGCCATGCTAGCCTCCGTGAAAATAATGCAGTTATCTGCAAACAGCAAATGAGAAATCCGGGGGGGCATTCACACCCACCCTAACACCTTTTGTAAGATAACCTGCACCCACACGTTTAAGCAAGCAGGTTATCCCTTCAGAAAATATAATAAAAACGTATGGACTAATTGGATCCCCTTATCTAATTCCCTTGGAGGGCTTGAAGTTTTCTAAGAGAGAACCATTAACCTGAACTAAAAAGAAAATAGTCTCCACACACTCCATCACTCTGTCAGTCCATCGAGAAGCAAATCCCAATTTCTCCATGATACTCCGTAAATAAAACCACTCAACACGATCATAAGCTTTAGCCATGTCCACATTAATAGTACACGCAGCCAATTTACCTTTTTCCGCTTCAAATAATGAATACATTCATATGCCGTGATCATATTATCTGTAATTAGTCTGCCGGGTACAAAGGCACTTTGTTCTTCCGAAATAACAACATCAAGAATAGGTCTTAGTCTCAAAGCAAGAACCTTGGAAGCTATTTTATAAAGAACGTTGCACAGTGATATAGGCCTATAGCTCTTCAGGTTATTCGGATTCTTTATTTTAGGAATAAGAACAATGATAGTTTGGTTGACATCCTCCGGCATAACCCCGTTCTCGAAGAACAATTTAATAGCATTGGTTACCGGCTGTTTTAAGATATTCCATTGCTTGACGTAAAAACCTGCAGTAAAACCGTCAGGCCCGGGTGATTTATTAGGATGCATCATAATCAGCGCCTTCTCAACCTCAATATCGGTAACCGGCATGCACAATGACTCATTCATCTCCTCATCAATCTTCTTCTCAACCACCTCCGTAACCAACTCGGGAATAATGTTGCCATCCGAGGAAAATAGGTTACTATAGAAGTCCATAGCTGCATTCTCTAACTCAAACTGATTCGAAACAGTGGCACCATTATCCAGAACCAGCTTTTTTATTCGGTTGTGTCTCCCTCTTTCTTTGGCATTGGCATGAAAAAATGACGTATTCCTGTCATCCTCACGAAGCCACTGAATTCTCGTTCTTTGTTTAGCCATAATCTCTTCCCTGGACAGCAACTCAGAAATTCGGTTCATTATTGTTTTTCTAGCTCTAGAGGGACCACCACGCAAGGAACGCGCCCTAACATAATCCAAATTGTCCCTTAGCTGTTTGAGTTGCTTCTTAACATTACCAAATTCATCTTTGCTCCATCGTTGCAGTCTGTCCCGAACCCCAACAAAAGATCCTGCCACCAACGAAAGATCCCCCGTTGTCGGAACCCAAGCTTTCTCTACCGTATCCGAATAATTGTCGTGCCTAGTCCAGGCATTTTCAAAGCTGAAAGGTCTGGGACCAAAGTGATTCTTCTCCATAGCCGAACCCATAACCTTAATCAATAGAGTGCAGTGGTCAGAGCTAACCATCTGTATATGCACGACCTCTGTATTTCCAAAGGTATCAAAAAACTGATCATCTCCTAGCCCCCTATCCAGTCGAACCTTGATATTCTTACCATCTTTTTGCCTATTATCCCATGTATACGGTAGACCTGAATATCCCAAGTCAGCCAAACGACAGAAGTTTACCACCTCTCTAAAACCTTCCATCATCCATTCATGTCTCGGATGACAACTGTGTCACTCGTTCTCCAGTCTCCATCTCCACGTAACGCACAAAGCCAAGGGTTGTCATACTCGCATCGAAGGAACTCCAATAGTTCCCAACTTCTCCTCTGTTTTGATCTCACCGGGTTACCGTAAAAACCCGTAAACCTCCATTCACCTAGTCCCAAGCTCCCATTCTGGATCAAGACATCAATGTGCATCTTACTAAAGGATTTCAGATTCACCGTTGATTCGTTATTCTAGTAGAGCGCAAGACCTCCACTTATACCTTCAGCTTTAACCGCAAACGCATTCTGAAAACCAAATCTGAACCTTAGATCTTTTGCTCTCGTTTCTGACACCTTAGTTTCCGAGAGAAAAACCAAGGCCGGGCGATGCAGATGAATCAAACTGCTAATTTCTTGAACTGTTCCGAGCCACCCGCAGCCCCGACAGTTCAAACTTAGAAGATTCATTGCGCCCGGCGGTCTCCCTCGAGGGAAGCCGCCGATATATTGTTTTTTGACTTGGAACCACCATCACCAACTTTTTTGGGCCTCTTCTTTTCACGTGGCTGAATATAAGACGGTGGAGCCGGGGGAGTCAGAGCCCCACTCCCATCAGCCACCCCATCCATACCTGCGGGAGAGCTATTCATCGCCTCTTCTATATCATATGTTAACTTCTTAGCATTCGAATGCTTGCCTTTCATGTTTTCCGATCCCTCCTCCGACATAGAAGTCCCCACTTTCTTCAACGGGCTGGATGTCGTATCACTTATCTCATCATCGTCTTCGTCCATCTCAGCCGAAGATCGCTTCCTATCGAAAGGATCCCTCTCCCTGCCTCTCCCTCTTCCTCCTAGTCGTCCCATGGCTCCACCTCTGAAGAAAGATTGTACTGACTGCGCCCTTCTCTTGGCAAATAGCCACTTCCCATATGGAATAGCCGTTGATTCGTGAACTCCATCCCCGCATTCTTCGAGATCATGTCCCATAATTCCGCAAACATCGCAGAAAAACCCAATTTTCTCATATTTAACATGTAGTAGCTCCCTTTTTACCTCCTACATTTAGAGGCACAAATCTAATGAGCAGCATATTGACATCAATACTAGCCCGAAAACGTACATAGTCCCCTTCAAAGAATCTGGTTGGTTTCATCTCCACGCTATGTACTTTGCCAATTCTTCTCGACAATTCATCAACAATTCTCGTAATTCTGTATAGTTCGGGGATCGCATTCTGTATAGTTCAGGGATCGCATGAATTTGCGCCCAGACATTGGTTCTATCTGGTTTGACATCCTTCGGATTACAAAGTCCATCATACTCAGCAATCACAACGGACAATTTCTTGTAAAGCCACGGTCCTTGCAGCATAACTTTGTTCCAATCTCCGAGACAAAAGAATTTCAGTGTGAATAGATTATTATCTACCTCGCGAAGTTCCGGATCATGTGCGACGTCCCAAACTCCTCTCAGTGTCTCAAAGACAGCCTGTGCCGAGATTGGCTTCATGGTGTGCACCCGAGCAACAAATCCAGTAGATTTTCCGTTCTGATAACGACATCGTCAAGTTCTCCTTCCCTCAACTCCAGATTCATCATCGCTCTTTGCAGAGCCTCGTCTCCATCCCCTTTTTCCATTGCTTTCCTCGGATCTTCGCTAGTTCTCGACATCGGTCGCCGCAAGTAAAGCCCCGGTTAGACGGAACTAAACCCTAGATCGCCGCGAGAAACTCGAGAGAACAGACCTCAACCGAGATCGGACAGCCCCTAAACCCTCCGCCTCCGGTAGCAGACCAGAACTCCAAACGAACACGGAAAACTCGAAAGAAATCTCACTCTGGCGAAGGAATCGCCAGAGGAGTCGTAAACCCTAGGAGCCCTAGGTCTGTGTGCGGTGGCAAGTTTATCCCCTATCCTCATAATACCTTATTAGCCGTTTTTGTCACCATCTATAGTTTTGTATCACTTGTGTTCATTTAAAGTGGGATAGTGTAACAAATGGGGTAGTAGTTTTTCTTTTTTTTTGAACTTATGGTAGTACTAGAAATTAATTGGGACTGTCCCACACTCCCACTATCCACTTCCGCACCGACCCACGGCTACACTTGATATATTCTACTCCCTCCTTTCCATAATATAAGATGTTTTAGGCGTTTCACATGTTGTCTAGATTCACACTAAAGTGAGTGTACATTACACTAAAATATGTCTAGATACATGTGTATATATGTGAATGTGGAAAAAGTCTAAAACATCTTATATTGTGGAACGGAGTACTAGGCGCTTGCATTTAACAGTTTAACAGTACAAGACGATGTCATGCCTCAGCAGTCGGATCAGGCGTAATGGTACGGCCAGCTTTGTTCACGGTCGGATCACACGTGCGCCGCATAGGCTCAAGCCGCGCGTGACCAAGATGACAACTGCCTCACTCGTTCTCGAGCCTCCATCTCCACACGTAACGCGCAACAACCAGCCGGGAAACCGAGAGAGCCAGAGATATATACCTGCCCAACGGACGCGGGAGCATCGCGGCACACGAGTGCACAACCACGGCGACCATGAGTACGTCGACGAAACGGCTCTGGCCGCTGCTGCTGACGCTGCTCTGCGTGGCCGCGCGGTTCCAAGGCATCGTCTGCCCGGGAGGCGGTGCCGGCGAAGCTGGCGGGAGTGGCGGAGGCGATGCCGGCGAAGGTGGCGGGAGTGGTGGAGGCGGTGCTGGCGAAGGTGCGGGCGCGGGCGAAGGTGTGGGAGCCGGCCAAGGCGGCGAGGCGGCAGGTGCCGGCAGATCGGGAGGTGGGTCCACGTACACGTACGACAGCTGGCTGGGAACGGTCATTAGTACCGACGCCGCGGCGGCCCCCGGCGTCGACCCGAACACTGCCGTGGGGTTGGGAGGAGCCGGCGTCTGGTGGGTGCTTGGCGGCGTACGTCACCGCTGTCGCCGCCGTGGCGCTGGTCGTACACCCGCAGTACGTACGCGCCAACACCTGAGGGCACTAGTTTTTATTCTTAGAACGGGGGATGCAGGTGTAGTGTTACACATGTTTCAGAAAGCATAATATCTTCACCGGCAATTGATAATGCGGCTTCATCTTCACCAATCACGGTCGTGTAATATCTTCTTGTTCATTGAGCTCCGGTGTGTATATGCACACATTGTTAAGAAATTATTTCAAAATATAAAAATTACGTGTAGGATAAAGATCATTTTTTGTGGCCCGTGTAATAAAGACAATATGCTCAGATGTCATTATTGACGAGACAATTTTTTTCCTTTTTGCACATACCACAAATATTGAAGACTCTCAGCGTGTATCGTTACTATTAAAAGGGAGTTGGACGTATTTGTATGCCAAACTCCCATCGTCCGCTCCATCGTTTGCCCTCTCGCAGTGGTCGCGACCACACCCATTGGCTACGAGCATCTCCAGTCGATAGGCGTCCGGATGGGCGTCCGGCGAGGCCCTTTGGGGGCTCATCCGGACGGGAAGGCACCGACGGGGGCACGCCTGCCCACTCGCAGCCCCCAAATCAAAACCCCCAAATCATTTTTCTTCAAGTTTTCAAATTGTTTAAATAAATAAAAAAAGTCTTACATAATTGTGTTTTTAGGCCATAATTTAACGGTTTGGCTTTACAAAACCATTCGAATTCGTCGCCGGCGCGCTCGGCGTTTGTCAATCGACGTTTACGACCTCGTTGGAGCCAAGGAAGCCGGGGTCGGGAGTGTAGCCGTGGAACTCGTCGCCGGCGCCCTGGGTCTCGCCCGGCGTCTCGTTGCTGCAGCCGCTCGAGGCAGCACTCGGGGCTGCCGCTTCGTGCCGATCCGTGGGCGCCGAGGACGCCGCGCCGTTGGTTGCCGTGGCCGCCGTGGACGCCGGACCGAGGCCCATCTCGGCGAGGATGGTAGCACGCATCGCCTCACACGCTGCCCTCGTCTGCGGATCAAGGTTCGACGTGTCTGTCGTGAAGATCATGAAATCCCCCTGCCTCTTCTTGGACGCTGCCTTGCCGGCCTCGATCTCGAGCTTCTTGTCCGTCTTCTTGACGAACTCCGCACTGGTGTGGACGGCGGCATCACTCTGGTACGTCTCCAGGCTCGGAGAGATGACAAAGACGACGGGAGCGACACGGTGAGTCTGTTGGTGACCACGTCGTGCCTCGTCGAGATCTCTGCGGACGGCGATGAGCAGCTTCGGGCGCACGGGCTCCGGCAAGTGACGGGTGCTCACGGCACGGGCTCTCCTGTGTCGAAAGAAAAAAAGCAACATGGTCAGGGAGGAGGGCGGGGTCACGAGGATCCTAATGGGAAAACGAGGGCAGCAGGGACTAACGCGAACGGCCGGAAACGGCGAGATGCATCGGCGGCCGAGAAATCGGGACGATCTAGAGACGCTAAATGAGAGGGGATCGGAGGGGAAATGGAGAGGAGGGAAGTTTCTATAAGAGAGGAGGCGCAGGGCAATGAATTGCGCAATTAGATGGACGAATTCAATCGAATTGAATTCTCTCCATTCGGGAAGAAACGGCAAAAGAGGAACAAGACGATGATGACGCCATCAATGATGTCATAGTTTTTTTTCTTTTTATTTTTTTCCTGTTTTTACTAACTTTTAATATACAAGTCCAAATGACCTTAAAATAATTTCAAAAAAAAATCGAAAAATAAATTATTTCTGTTTAGAACATTTTTATAACTTTTCAACACATTTCACTTTTCATATTTTTGAAAATATAAATAATTCACTAATAGTGATAAATAAACATTTTAAAAATAGAAAAATAATAAAATGTGGTTTTGATTAAATAAAATTTCAGAGACAGTAAACATGTCAAATATAATTTTTGAAAGTCATTTCACATCATTTTTATATTTTATATTTTTAAGATATGAGTGATTTACTAATAGCAATTAATGCCTTTTAAAAATAGAAAATGAAATAAATACAGAAGTGTCTTAATAAAATTTGAAAAAAATCCCACAAGTCATAATATTTTTTTCTAAGTCTTATTTTATGTTATTTACAAAGCAAAGCATTTTATATTCACTCCTCTATGTTTATAACTTGGAATAACAGCTAAAATTTATTATTAAAATATTTTATTCTCATCAAATATTTCGAGGCTTAGAACTTTATTAAGGGTTATAAATCTTTGATTGTTGTTGACATAAAATAATTTCAAGGTAATATTTGAATTGAAAATATTTTATGTAATAAAGTTTGCTAAATATAAAATGGTTTTCTTTATTTAAGAAAATTCATTTGAGAGGGTTTTAGGGTTTATGGAATAGAGGTATAATTGGATTGGTAATTTCAGTTTTATTGAAATATGTATTGTTTTCTTTTGTTTCTTGCATCTCATTTGGTTTTTAGTGACTTACTAAACATGAAAACAAAAAGTTACAATTTTTAGTGATTTTGTAATTTCCAAGTTTTCCCTTGGAAAAGAAACCAAGGTTGAATCGACCAATAGGAGTAAGGAGTAACTTCAGAAGTGAAGCAGCTGAGATGGCAGGGCGCACTACCGGTTGAGCAGCAACGTGGAGCCTACACAACACAATCAAATCACTCTGTCTCAACGAAACAGTGAGGTTGTCAATCTCACCGGTTTTGCTGAACACAAAGAGGTTAAAAGTATGGTGTGGAAAATAGTAGGAAAACAGTAGGAACAGTATGAGAGCAGTATGAAGCAGTAGGTTTTTTATCAGTATGAGAAAAAGGACCATGGTCCATAGTTCACTAGTGGTGTCTCTCCATGAAAGATAAATAACATGTGTGGTGAACAAAGTACAGCTGGGCAATTGACAGAAATGAAGTTTGCACCGTAGTACAAATGCAAGACATAAAGATTACTATGTGATTCATGCGGGCATTACAATAAAATACACAGACCGTTATCCAACTGCATCTATGACTAATAATCCACCCTCCGAATATCATCCGAACAAACGTTGAATTTTAAGTTACAAGCAACGGATAATCGCAGTAAGCAAAGTGTGTAATGTAACCAATAACATCATCCTTAGACAAAGCATTGTTGTTTTCTCCCTAATGGCAACAGCACATCCTCCATCCGTCACGTTTCTGTCACTTGAGCACAGATGCAAAGGAGGCATGAATCCACTATCAATCATAAATACTCCCTCTTCGAGTTACTAGCACCTACTTGGCCAGAGCATCTACTAATAACGGAGAGCATGCAAGATCATAAATAACATAAACATGAAGATAACATGATAGATTGATAATCAGAAGACATAGCATTCAACATTCACCAGATCCCAGCAAACACAACATGTAGCATTACATAAAGATGATCTTGATCATGATAGGCATCTCACAAGATCTAAACATGAGGTACAAAGTGGAGAGAACAACCATCTAGGTACTTCTATGGACCCGTAGTCCAGGGATGAACTACTCACGCATCACTTCGAAGGAGGGCATGGTGGTGTAGACCCCTCCGGTGATGATTTCCCCCTCCGAAAGGGTGCCGGGGAGAGCTCCAGAACCCTCCCGGTCTCAGGATGACGGTGACGACGGCCTTGAGTGTTCCTTGGGTAAAAGTGGGATATATCTAGGGTTTACTCCTCGGGGGGAATAAATAGGCGAAAGGGCGGAGGCGGTGGAGGCTCAGGGGCCCCACACCACCACCTGGCGCGGCCAAGGGGGGGGGGGGACCGCGCCACCCTATGGTGCGGGCCCTCTGAGGCCCCCCTCCGGGTCTCTTTGGGACTCCGTGGAACCTCCGGGAATTCTAAGACTTCCGGGCTTCGAATTTTCCAATTCCGAGAATATTTCCAGAACAACTTTTCTGAAACTAAAAACAGCAGAAAACAGGGAAGTGGCTCTGTGGCATCTTGTCAATAGGTTAGTCCGAAAAATTGATAGAAAGGACATAAAGTATATAGCAAACATGTGGGAAACAATAAGAAAACAACATGGAACATCAAAAATTAAGGATACGTTTATGACGTATCAGTGTGATGTTGCCATTAGGGAGAAAACAACAATGCTTTGTCTAAGGATGATATTATTGTTTACATTACACACTTTGCTTACTGCGATTATCTATTGCTTGCAACTTAATACCCAACGTTTGTTCGGATGATATTCGGAGGGTGTATTTTTAGTCATAGATGTAGTTGGACAACGGTCTATGTATTTTGTTGTAATGCCCGCATGAATCACATAGTAATCTTTATGTCTTGCATATGCACTACGGTGCAACTTTCATTTTTGTCAATTGCCCAGCTGTAATTTATTCAACACGCATGTTATTTATCTTTCAGGAGAGACACCACTAGTGAACTGTGGACCCCGGTCCATTTTCCTCATACTGATAAAACACCTAATGCTTTTATATTGTTTTCCTACTGTTTTCCACACCATACGTTTAACCTCTTTGTTTTCAGCAAAACCGATGAGATTGGTAACATCACTGCTTGGTCGGGGAAAAGTGAACTAATTGTGTTGTGTAGGTTCCACGTTGCTGCTGCACCGATAATGCGCCCTGCCATCTCAGCTGCATGAACCTTCAGAAGTGTTTCTTCCTCCTACTGGTTGATTCAACCTTGGTTTCTTTTCTGAGGGAAAACTTGCTGGTGCACTCTTCACACCTTGCGCTTGGGGTCTCCCAACGAGTGTGTGTCTACACTCCATCAATCTCCTCAAATAATTTCCAATTATGCTCCTTTATACCTTGTATGAAATATCTCTTTGGGATTTCAACAATCTGCATACACAAACATAAATGTGCATTTTGGCACGTTAAAATACAACAATCCCTAGCTACTTATTAATAAAAAATTAAGTAAAATAGCACCTAAAATGCACGCATCGGGACTCATTAGACCCAGTCATGGTCGTCCAAATAGTCTTTTTTCGGGACCCCAGGAAGTAATATATCCGCCAACTTATTCCCACAGAGACCACTACATTGGGCTGACATTTGTGACTTGTTTCACGAGCACTAATCTTTCCAAACATGTCATGGTACGTATGTAGTAACATATTTGTTTAGTTTTTGTGTTTTATGTTCTTTCCCATCGAGTGAGTCTTCCTTGCTATATTTTCCACCATACCATCCTAGAAAGTACCGCAAGATGTAACGGAGAGTGGTGACATTCCATCAACACGCCACGCCAGGCTACGCCTTGGAGCGGCAAGGACCATCACCACCGTTGCATACATGACCGAAACCGACGGGCGCATCGTTTTTTGCACGCATGCTAGTGGAAGTTCCTTCTGGGCAATAACTTACAGGTAAGACAGCCAGTTCTTATTACACTTAGGAATACATACCGCCCCCGCTTAGAGTTCATGGTTGTTATGGATATTAGAACTTGTTTAAGTGTTCTTATCTGAATCTTGTTAACTGTTTCCCGATGGGAAATAACCCCCATGAAGTCTGTTTGGTCTGATACTTGCTAAGTATGTATGCAACTTTAATATTCATTCAACCCTATTATATATATTTGCTATGTGTTCAAATACATTCTATGTGTCAAACTTAATTCATGCGATGTGTTTAAATATATGCTCTTAATTCACGCATGATACTTGTCAACAACAAAATTTTCACCCACAACATCTTCGCCCCTCATTCCCACTGTTTCATAAAATGTGTGTTGTTATCATAAATCCAAGTCGATTCTACTGCACTTGCTCATCTAAATCTCCCCATAAATAAAAAATTATGCCTACGACATTATCTATATTTAAAACGTCCATTTTTTTTATTCACTAATTACACCAAGCTAATGATGTTTGCACCCCATATAAAATTTTGACATGAAGACAGAACCTGCTTTTACATATAAATGAAAATTAACCAATTAATTCCCCCAAAAGGGAAATTATTTGAAACTCTACTTTCAGCCTTACCTATGGCGATGTGTTTCACATAAATGGAAACAATATCAACATCGATCAATGGGAAACAAGCTTCATTACGCAACATCAACTTATTTAACTCCCCAAATATCAAAATGTATTTGGATGCCATCATGAACTTTACCATGCAACATTATGGCTCCATAAAAAAAATTATATGTCATAGTAAACCTCCAAAACAACGACACAAAATATGGGTAGTAAGTTATTGACAGGTGCATATTATCAATGTGATAGCAGCCGAAGAGATATATATGTTGAGTATTCCATGGGAATGGTTGGATAGCTTTTACATTATGTCAAAAAAATGTGGATATGAATTAGTAATTTAATAGATATGAAAAGTCACTACAATCGAGCAAACGATTCCATTGACTTGTCATATCTACTAATTCACATGATCATATTCAACAAGTTTTATATGCAACACCTAAATCATTGTGCACGAGGGCTCGAACTTGGGCGTGCAAGAAGGCATCAACAACCCCTTTCCACTAGGCTATGCCTAAGTCTGCCATAGTATCATAAAATCATATACTATAGTGTACCCCTCATAGCCCCGCTAAGCGTAACTGTTTTACAGTGTTGTCATTTAGTTGACATACAAAGGGAACAATGTTGTTTGTGATAAAAAAAACGCCGATGTCAGATTCTGCATCAATATGACCCCAACAATAAATTATCTTAGACTCAAACTTTTGGATCCGGATGTAGACCACATCATAAATTATTGTGATTCTATTCACGGGAATGAATTTTGAAAAAAATGTGAATCTGTGTCATTTAAATCCCCCATGTAATTACAACCACCACATAGGCGACAACCAATTTTGCGGAGATTACAAAGTAATTTCAAAACATGTAAATAAAAAATAATTGAATACAACCCAATAATTTAATGGACGTGGCAAGCCATTGGTATCGGGCCACGATACCAATCGCTTGTCACATCCACTAATTTAATGGATTAAATCCAACAATTTTTATATGCAACACCTAAATTGCGAGTGCGAGGACTCGAACTTGGATGGGAAATGGAGGATTCAACAACCACTTGCCACTAGGCTAGGCCTAAGTCTGCGATATTTTGATTTTCCAATCTATTACATTCCATAACAAAACCTGCCCAAACTAGTAGCAGTGCTTGTTTTAACTGGCTCAACAAATAACTATTCACCAATTTTGAAACAAGATCATTTGTATTCCCCAAACCAATATGAAACAAGCCGCGTTCGGATCCAATATAAGTCAAGACACCAATTTCAAAACACAAGTTTATGCTAGAGACTATTTAAATGTGATCTCTTCTAACTTCCCAAAACCCAACCCTAATGAATTTTTCTTGTTCGAGACAATTTTCATATGCCCCTACAATGATCCAGTTCCAACTAATATTTGTAATCATCATGCGGCCTTTTTGCAACACAACACCCTCCTCCTAACTAAACATTCACACACAAACAGTTTTGGAAATCATGAATATTGGAAGTCGCTGCACAACTTTCTGAAACCTCTCCCACACATACGTTGAAAGCACGCCTAGTTTTATTGAAACCTCATGATTCACATGATTCATTTTTCTTCTTTGCTGATTACACACAAAGAAAAAACATATGTGAATGTCAATATTTTCTAATTTTGTCATTTATAAAAATTATACATATGTTTGCAACGTATCAGCATCCCCAAGCTTAACTCCTGCTCGTCCTCGAGTAGGTAAGTGATAACAAAATAATTTTTGACGTGAGATGAAGCCAACACAAATCTTAATCAACGTTATGTAAAAACCTTGCAAGTTGAGATCAAAGTACTTTGACAAATGCATGATAAATATTATATCAACTAATGTAAACTTAGCAACCATGTTGCACATCAAAATAAACACAAACAAAATAAAATGAATAATGAAGCATTGAAAGTGATATTGTTGTTTCAGTCATAAAGAAAAATATAATAAAGGGGTATCCAGCTAGTCCTTCGTGTGGTAGCAAAACATAAATGCCAGGACGCCTTCAAAGTTTAAATGGTGACTAGATACAAATAATTTGAGAGCAAGCAATACCACAATCATGAATCAATCATAATAAATTTTGGGACTATGCACATTATACTCAGAATGACAACTATGCCCTCTTAGCTGATGCATAAAGTAAGAAGATGAAGACTTAGCATAAAAGTAAAAGAAAGGCCCTTCGCAGAGGGAAACAGAGATTACTCATGTTCTAGAGCTTTTTATTTGATAAATATAGATATTGAAAACAATTTTGAGAGAGGTGTATGTATATGTCAATGAATGGTAATGGAAAACTTATCATAATCCATGTAAAGCAAAGTGTTTATACTTTTGAGAGCAGTTTCCATTGTTTTATTAGTTTGGCACTTTCCCCCACCTTTCTTTCACAAACCAGGGCTAGCCGTGTTCACGGGTACCCACCAACTTTCATCAGACCATGGGGAAGTGCCTTTTTGTTATATTAATTGGCACTGGCTCTTTGAAAATTTAGATGAGGAAGAGGAGCTTTTATTGACATAAATCATAATAACTTTAAACTACTTATGAAGGGTACGTTGCATAGAAAACAAAAAATTTGCTACGCGCGATAAACCTGAATGGCCAAGATCTAATCTAGGAGATGAAAGGTAACAGGGAGAAAGAGTCTTAGAATAACATACCCTCGAAGAATCTAAGTGGTACGAGATAAAATATCGTTGTTGGTGTATTCGTACTCACGCCGATCCCGAGACCGAGAAGAATTCCACCGGAATCCGGCGGTGCCTCCGTAATCGGTCACACGTTCAGCTCGATGAAGACCTCTGTTCCCTCAATCCAGCGGGGTAGCGGAAGTAGAGAATCCTCCGGAACTCCAGAATCACGACGGTGTGGTGGTGGTGAAGAATCCCACAGTCAGGGCTTCGTCAAGCCGGAGACCATGGAATGGAGCAGCGGGTAGAGTAGAAGGGGGTGGGACAAGTGTGTGGAGAAGAGGAGCTCTCACCCTCCTTTTATAGGGGAGGAGGAGGCAGCCCAAGAGGGGGTGCGGCCAGCCATAGTGTGCCCCACTTCTTCCCTCTTCATGTGAGTGGAAGCTCCACTCACACCCACTCATGCTCCCTTAATTTTCCACTTAGAAAATCCAAAGGTTTATTTAATAAATAAATAAAACTTTTTTATTTCTTTATTTATATTTGTTAATTCCATTAACAAACATTGTCATATAGCACCTCGAATCATTTGCTAATTATATTAACAAACATTCGACGAAAAACCCCTTGAACTATTTCAATTTTCCCCGAAACAATTTTGTTGCTGCCCAAAACATTCTTCGTTATTCGATATCCTCTCAAAGACTCAAACGCTTCATCGAAACTTAAGTGTATCACCCTACGGTTCGCGAATAATATAGACATGATCGAGAATCCCGTCTGATCAATAATCAACAGCGGGATCTGGAGATCCGTGATGACTCCTATATATTCAACGATGACTCTCGTTATCGTGTGAACCTTCAACGTCGTAACAATTTCCCTTTATCTCACGATATTTTACTTGTCCGAGATCCGATCATCGGTATTAACCATACCTTGTTCGATATCGTTACCCGACAAGTACTCTTTTCAAGTTCCCGTGATATGACATCCTTGTGACCTAGTCACGTGCTTGCAAGCGGTGTCGATGTGATATAACCGAGAGGGCCCAGAGTATATATCTCCGTATTTTGGATGGAAAAATCCCACTCTTGATCCATGAGCTTCAACTAACACTTTCCGAATACCTAACGCCACCTTTATAGACACCCTGTTACGGTGTGACGTTTGATGTCATCAAAGTACTGTTTCGGTATTAGTGATTAACATGATCTCATGGTCTAAGGAATAATGTTACTCCGAATGTAAGACACAACAATAAAACTAAATGACCTGATCGTATTGTTATACTTAGTTAGGGTCTAAGTTCATCACGTCATTCTCCTAATCACATGACCCCGTTATTAACAACATCCAATGTCTATGATCAGGAAACCTTGATCATATGTTAATCAACGAGCTAGTTAAAAGAGAGGCTTCACTAGGACGTTTGTTTGTTTATTAATAACACATGTATTAACGTTTCCGGTTAATACAATTCTAGCATGAGAAATAAACATCTATCATAAACAAGGAATAACATAATAAACACTTTATTATCGCCTCTTGGGCATATTCCCTTCAGTCTCGCACTTGCACTAGGGGAAATAATCTATATTACATAGTGATGAATCTAACACCCATTGAGTTCTGGTGTTGATCATGTTTTGCCTTTGAGAGAGGTTTAGTCAGTGGATCTGCCACATTCAGATCCGTATGTACTTTGCAAATCTTTACATCCCCATTTGCAACATGTTCACGGATGGAGTGAAAACGGCGCTTGATATGCTTGGAATTCTTGTGAGACCTTGGCTCCTTAGCATTGGCTATGGCACCATTGTTGTCACAATAGATAACCATTGGATCCAACGCACTCGGAACCACGCCTAGTTCGGATATGAACTCCTTCATCCAAACTGCTTCATGTGTTGCCTCCGAGGCAGCAACATATTCCGCTTCTGTTGATGATCTCGCCACCACGGATTGCTTGGAACTCCTCCAGCTTACTACTCCTCCATTCATAACAAATAAGTACCCGGACTGAGACTTAGAGTCATCCGGATCAGTGTCGAAGCTAGCATCAGCGTAACATCTTGCGACAAGCTCTTCTTGACCACAATATACGAGAAATATATACTTAGTTCTTCTCAAGTACCTAAAGATATTCTTGACCGCTGTCCAGTGTTCCAAACCTGGATCGGATTGGTACCTACTAGTCAAACTAATAGCATGTGCCACATCCGGTCTTGTACATAGCATAGCATACATGATAGAACCTATGGCTGAAGCATAGGGAATCTTATTCATTATCTCTTTATCATCTGATGTAGCTAGACATTGAGTATTACTCAACGTTTTGCCTTGCAACATTGGTAAGAACCCCTTTTCTTACTATCGTCCATTCTGAACTTCTTCAGAATCTTGTCAAGGTATGTACTTTGCGAAAGTCAAATTAAGCGTCTTAATCTATCCCTGTAGATTTTGATGCCTAATATATAAGCTGCTTCACCGAGGTCTTTCATCGAAAAAATACTGTTCAAATAACCTTTTACGATTTTTTAAAGTTCTATATCATTTCCAATCAACAATATGACATCCACATATAGTACTAGAAATGCTATAGAGCTCCCACTCACTTTCTTGTAAATACAAGATTCTCCGTATGTTTGGACAATTCCAAACCCTTTGATCACCTTATCAAACGGAGGTTCCAACTCTAGGATGCTTGCTTCAGTCCATAAATGGAATGTTGAAGCTTGCACACCTTGTCAGCATCCTTAGGATCAACAAAATCTTTGGGTTAAATCATATACAACTCTTCCTCAATATCACCATTAAGGAACGCCGTTTTGACATCCATCTGCCAGATTTCATAATCGAAAAATGTAGCAACTGCTAACATAATTCTAATTGACTTCAGCATCACTACCGGTGAGAAAGTCTCATCATAGTCAACTCCTTGAATTTGTCGAAAACCTTTTGCGACAAGTCGAGCTTTATAGACAGTTACGTTACCATTAGCGTCAGTTTTCTTTTTAAATATCCATTTGTTCCCAACGGCCTTGCAGTCATCGGGTAAGTCCGCCAAAGTCCAAACTTGGTTTTCGTACATGGATCCTATTTGGGATTTCATGGCTTCAAGCCATTTGTTGGAATCTGGGCGCATCATCGCTTCATCATTGCAAGGTCATCACCTCCATCTACCATGGAGTTTAAGACGGGATTCCCATATAGTTCAGGAGCTGTACGATCCCTACTTGACCTGCGAGGCACGGTAGTTTCCTCTTCTGGAGTTTCATGATCTTGATCATTATCTCTCTCTTCAACTGACGGGGTTGGCACCGGAACAACTTCCGGCGCTGAGCTACTCGCCATTCCAAGAAGAGAAGGTTCAATAACCTCGTCGAGTTCTATCTTCCTACTATTCACATCTTTTGAGAGAAACTCCTTCTCCAAAAAGGATCCATTCTTGGCAACGAAAATCTTGCCTTCGGATCTGTGATAGAAGGTGTACCCTATAGTTTCCTTAGGGTATCCTATGAAGACGCATTTTTCCTCTTTGGGTTCGAGTTTATCAGGTTGAAGCTTCTTCACATAAACATCGCATCCCCAAACTTTTAGAAATGATAGCTTAGGTTTGTTTCCAACCCATAATTCATATGGTGTCGTTTCAACGGATTTAGATGGTGCCCTATTTAAAGTGAATGCGGCGGTCTCTAGTGCATAACCCCAAAACAATAGTGGCAAATCTGTAAGAGACATCATATATCGAACCATATCCAATAAAGTACGATTACGACGTTCGGAAACACCATTACGTTGTGGTGTTCCGGAAGGTGTGAGTTGTGAAACTATTCCACATTGTTTCATATGCATGCCAAACTCGTAACTTAAATATTCACCTCCACGATCAGATCGTAGAAATTTAATATTTCTGTTATGATGATTTTCAACTTCACACTGAAATTCTTTGAACTTTTCAAATGTCTCAGATTTGTGTTTCATTAAGTAAATATACCCATGTCTACTTAAATCATATGTGAAAGTGCCAAAATAACGATATCCACCGCACGCTGATACACTCATTGGTCCACACACATCAGTATGTATGATTTCCAGTAAGTCTGTCGCCCGTTCCATAGCTCCAGAAAATGGGGTTCTAGTCATCTTGCCCATAAGGCATGGTTCACATGTTTCAAATGATTCATAATCAAGTGATTCTAAGAGTCCATCAGAATGAAGCTTCTTCATGCGTTTAACACCAATATGACCTAAGCGGCAATGCCACATGTAAGTAGCAATATCATCATTTAATTTAATTCTTTTGGCATTCACATTATGAATATGTGTATCAATAATATCAAGATTCAAAAGAAATAAACCATTCTTCTCAGGTGTGTGACCATAAAAGATATTATTCATATAAATCGAACACCCATTGTTCTCAGACATAAAGGAATAACCACTCTCCATTAAGCAAGATCCATAAATGATATTCATGCTTAATGCAGGCACCAAATAACAATTATTCAGGTTTATAACTAATCCAGATGGTAAACATAGAGGTAGCGTCCCGACGGCGTTCACATCAACTCTTGATCCATTGCCAACGCGCATCGTCGCCTCATCCTTTGCTAGTGGTCGCTTATTCTGCAGCTCCTGTTTCGAGTTACATATGTGAGCAACCGAACCAGTATCAAATACCCAGGCGCTACTACGAGTACTAGTAAGGTACACATCAATAACAAGTATGTCATATATACATATGTTCACTTTGCATGCCTTCCTATTTGCCAGATATTTGGGGCGATTGTGCTTCCAGTGGCCAGTGCCCTTGCAATAATAGCACTCAGTCTCGGGCTTAGGGCTATACTTGGTTTTCTTCTCAGGTGCAGTAACAGATTTGCCACCCTTCTTTAAGTTTACCCTTGTCTTGCCTTTCTTTTCTTTCTTGAAACTAGTGGTCTTATTGATCATCAACACTTGATGTTCTTTCTTGATCTTCACTTCAGCAGTTTTAAGCATCGAGAGAAGCTCGGGAAGAGTCTTCTTCTTGCCCTGCATATTATAGTTCATCACAAAATTCTTGTAACTAGGTGGCAGATATTGGAGAACACGATGTATCCCTAGCTCATTGGGAATCGGTATTCCCAAGGCTATGAGTTTATCAGCGTACGCAGACATCTTGAGTACATGCTCACTAACGGAGTTGTTCTCTTCCATCATGCAGCTAAAGAACTTTTCTGAAGCGTAATAACTCTCAACTGCGACATGGGTATCTAAAATCAATTTAAATTCTCCCATTGTAGCAAAGGCAGTGATGTTCTCGAAACGTTTTCGCAGCTCTGGCTCTAATCCACAAAGGATGCCGCAATGAACTATACTGTGGTCTTCTTGTTGAGTCAGATAAACATTTTTATCTTCATCAGAAGCATAATTAGCGGACGGGTCACCTAGCGGTGCATCAAGCACATAGAGCTTCTTGCAAGCGGTGAGGAGAATCCTCAGGTTAAGTGCCCAGTTGGTAAAGTTGCTTCCATGGTTCGCTAGTTTTTCTCTCTCCATGAACATATTGAAATTGAAGGTGGGTGGTGCCATGATCTACAACATATTTGCAAAGACTATTTAGACTAGGTTTATGATAAATTAAGTTCAATTTAATTCTAAAATTATCCCATGAACTCCCACTCACAAACAACATCCCTCTTAGTCGTCTTTAGTGATTACACGAACCAAATTCACTACACCGAAACCGATCATCACTTGAGACGGTGTAGTTGCAAAGGCGAACATCAACATGTTCATCATATCATCCATATGACTCGTGCTTTACCTTTCGGTTACGTGTTCTGAGGCCATGTATGTACATGCTAGGCTCACCAAGTAGAATCGTAGTATTGCGTGTGTTTCAAGGTCATGTTTGTACATGCTAGGCTTGAAAACACCCGTTGTATGTGAATGTTGAGTCTATCACACCCGATCATCACGTGGTGTCTCGAAAAGACGAACTTTCTTAACGGTGCATACTTAAGGAAGAACACATTATTATCTTGATATTAAGTGAGAGGGATCATCTTATAATGCTACCGTCGCGATCTAAGAAAAATAAGATGCATAAAAGGATTAACATCACAGGCATGGATAATGTGATATGATATGGTCCTTCTTGCACTTGATCTTCATCTTGTGTATCATGGTATGATCTCCATCATTCCACCGGCGTGGCACCAAGGTCTGTGAAACCTCCATCTTGATTGTCCATTAAACATATCACATGGATATGATATACATCACGCAGGCCATAAAAATAAGACAACCATATGGCTCCAGCCGGTATGTCATTAATTTACAAAAGATGTCATCTCATACATAACATTTGTAACATTGACTATATCGCATCACCTGTCCTGCAAAAACAAGTTAGACGTCTCTAATTTATTTTTGCATTTTTTCCGTGGCTTGGGCTTACCAGGATAGAACCGTTCATACCTACGTACAAGAGCCACAACGTTGATAAAACATATTTTTAACAACCCTTTGTAGATTAGATCGTAACTATAGTAGGATAAACGGACACCCGCTCAGCCACAAGTGAGACAATTCTCGCGTACATAGTACACGTAAACTTAGTCTAGGGCAGCTTCATCCTACTATGCCACTAAGATCACAAAATACTCAAGGAGGCAAAAACACGATCATCGACGCCCACATACTCCTATGTGTTCTACCCGTACAAATCATCTACGCATAGATCTGGCTCTAATACCACTGAAGGGTAGGTTGCATAGAAACCAAAAAAATTCCTACGCGCGATAAATCCGAATGGCCAAGATCTAATCTAGGAGATGAAAGGTAACGGGGAGAAAGAGTCTTAGAATAACATACCCTCGAAGACTCTAAGTGGTACGATATAAAATCTCGTTGTTGGTGTAGTCGTACTCACGTCGATCCCGAGAGCGAGAAGAAGTGCACTGCAATCCGGCGGTGCCTCCGTAATCGGTCACACGTTCAGCTCGATGAAGACCTCCGTTCCCTCGATCCAGCGGGGTAGCAGAAGTAGAGGATCCTCCGGAACTCCAGCAGCACGACGGCGTGGTGGTGGTGAAGAATACCACGGTCAGGGCTACGCCAAGCCGGAGACCATGGAATGGAGCAGCGGGTGGAGTGGAAGGGAGGTGGGACAAGTGTGTGGAGAAGAGGAGCTCTCACCCTCCTTTTATAGGGGAGGGGGAGGCAGTCCAAGAGGGGGGTGCGGCCAGCCATGGTGTGCCCCCACCTCTTCCCTCTTCATGTGAGTGGAAGCTCCACTCACACCCACTCATGCTCCCTTAATTTTCCACTTAGAAAATCCAAAGGTTTTTCTTTAATAAATATATAAAACATTTTTATTTCTTTATTTATATTTGTTAATTCCATTAACAAACATTTGCATATAGCATGTCGAATCATTTGTTAATTCTATTAACAACCATTCGACGAAAAACCCTTGAAATATTTCAAGTTCCCCCGAAACAATTTCGTTGCTGCTCAAAACATTCTTCGGTATTCCGTATCCTCTCAAACGCTTCATCGAACCTTAAGTGTGTCACCCTAGGGTTCGCGAATAATATATACATGATCGAGACTCCTCTCTGATCAATAATCAACGGCGGGATCTGGAGATCCGTGATGACTCCTATATATTCAACGATGACTCTCGTGATCGTGTGAACCTTCAACGTCATAACTATTTCCCTTTGTCTCGCGATATTTTACTTATCCAAGATCCGATCATCGGTATCAACCATACCTTGTTCGATCTCGTTACCCGACAAGTACTCTTTTCTCGTTCCCGTGATATGAAATCCTTGTGACCTAGTCACGTGCTTGCAAGCGGTGTCGATGTGATATCACCGAGAGGGCCCAGAGTATATCTCTCCGTCATTTTGGATGGACAAATCCAACTCTTGATCCATGAGCTTCACCTAACACATTCCGAATACCTAATTCCACCTTTATAGTCACCCTGTTACGGTGTGACGTTTGATGTCATCAAAGTACTCTTTCGGTATTAGTGATTAACATGATCTCATGGTCTAAGGAATAATGTTACTCTGAATGTAAGACATAACAACAAAAATAAATGACCTGATCGTATTGTTATACTTAGTTAGGGTCTTAGTTCATCACGTCATTCTCCTAATGACATGACCCCGTTATTAACAACATCCAATGTCTATGATCAGGAAACCTTGATCATCTGTTAATCAACGAGCTAGTTAAAAGAGAGGCTTCACTTGGAACGTTTGTTTGTTTATTAATCACACATGTATTAACATTTACGGTTAATACAATTCTAGAATGAGAAATAAATATCTATCACAAACAAGGAATAACATAAGAAACACTTTATTATTGCCTCTCGGGCATATTCCCTTCAACTTCCTCACGAGCTAAAAGAAGAACACAAAACGGGTTATAATTTTGAAGGTTTAAAGGTAGCACACCAGAAATTTACTTGGAGTGGTGGTTAAATACCACATATAGGTAGATATGGTGGACACATTTGGCATACTTTGGTTCTTGGGACTTGGATGCACAAGTAGAGCTCATACTCACTACAGGTCAAGGCTAGCAAAAGACTGGGAGCGACCAATAAGTAATCAAGCATAGCGACAAAACATCATTAATCAAAGAATGAAGTGATATTATAGGTCAAAAATATATTGTCATAAAGGCTAGAAGTGACTTTTTTGTAGTGATAACATGGTGTGAGAATGCACCAAGTCAATCAAGATAAAGCATTCAAAGGAGAAATACAACAATACTATGCTTCAATAAGAGAAAACAACACATGATTAAATTCAATGGCACATTAAGAACTGCCAGCTATTTGAGACTAGTAATGATACATCATAAATAACTGAGCACACAATTAAAATAACATCTAACATAACATGTCAAATCCTAAGCCACAGTTAAAACAAGCTTCCTATTGCACCACTATAAGCATGAAATAATTTACTCTTCTCCAACACAAATAACCTTATTCGAAACAACTGTCAAAGAAAATAAACATCAAAGAACAGATACCTAATAAAATATTTCTAAATAAAACCAACAAACTCTCAATAAATTTCTAGTGAAAACAAGAGCTAAACGCAGTACTAGCAAAAATTGAACACTCACGGAACAATAAGAGTGAAAACTAGAGTGTTCTAGGCAATAAAAATAGGGCATGTGTCTCCCAAAATAAAAGTTCTAGGATCCAACAAAAAGCTAAAGAAAAGTAAACAAAACAAACTAAAATCAAAATAAAATGACGCTCCAAGAGTAGCACATATCATGTGAAGCAATAAAAATATAGTGTTTTGAAAGAAACGTGATATTTTTGTTATGAAGAAGAGGATGCCTTAGGCATCCCCAAGATTTGACGCTTGTACTTCTTGGATATGTCTTGGGGTGACAGGGGTATCTCCCAGATTGAGCTTTTGTCCATCCTTCATCTCATCACATCATACTTCTCTCCCTACACTTGAAAGATTCCTCCACCTGAAAATTCTCACAATCTTCATTAACAACGTTAGTGTAATAAAAATAATAAATCCACTTGGTTCAGTTTATATACAAGTATAACAATCCATTTAAAACATTATCTACTGGAAAAACTTCTTTTAAATCTCCTCCACTCAAAAGAACACCAAAAGAAAGAGATTTGAGACGTAGATGCAAAATTGGCAAAAATCTGTCAAAACAGAACAGTCGGTAACGATGAATTTTTTAGAAAATCTTTTGTTGCTCAAATAAAAAAGTGGGAAACTAATGGAAGGTAAATAACAACCTGGGTCATGTGTTTATTTATTTTCAAAGAAATCCGATGTTTTGGCTGAGAGAAATCATGTTTTTTGTGTCAGCCCAGAAATCTTTTTCAGAACAGCAACTTCCCAAATCGCACTTCCTCTCTCTTAGAGGTTACTCTTGGCACAAAAACGAAATAAAAAGGATAAGGACAGGTTCCTATAGAGGTACCAACTTCCAAGACATAAAAGAAACGAAATAAAACAGAAGAAAACATAAAAAAAACATGAAAAAACAAAGTGGGTTGCCTCCCATAAGAGCTTTTCTTTAAAGCCTTTTAGCTAGGCATAGTGATTTAAAAATATGCTCACATAAAAAGAAGAATTAAAAAATAATAGTAGAGAGAATAAATAAGAAAATATAAAGCACATTTAAATCTAACCCACTTCCTATGCAAAATAACATTGTAAAGAAATAACTCATTGAAGCACAAAGGTACTTGATTCTTATTACTCTCCAAAATAGTGGGATCATCATTAGATAAAGTCATGGTCTCTCCAAACCCACTTTTAACATTGTAATCGTCATAAATAGGTGGCATGTTATAATCATACTCAATTTTCTCCTCCAAGCTAGGTGAGCTAAGAACTTCATTTTCAATTATTATATCATCATCATAAGCAATAGGATAATTATAATTGATAGAAAAAAAATTCAAACATCACATGATTAATAGCAAAGGTATTTTCAAACCCATCATATCGAAGCTTAAAGCTTTCCATATCATCATTAGAAGAAACATGGGTAGAACTAATATCATAGCAATTATTAATATCATTATTTTCACTTTTTCAGGATTGGTGCCAAAAATAGTTTCAAGATTATAAGTAGTATCATCATTATCCCTATCATTATTATCAAATTCAGTAGTAGGTATAAAATAATTATCTTCAATGGTGCCTACGTACTTAACATCACAATCATGTATATCATATTCAATATTAAATTTCGAATCATACTCACTAGGAATGACCATGAGAGGAGCAACATGCTTATGGTAAGGTACCATATCATATCCATTTTTACTCCTCCTCCTCCTCTTCTTCTTCTCCTTAGCCACCTTAGGAGAGAGTGGTGGGAAAGGAAGCTTTTCCATGTACTTTGATTTATCATTAGAAACAATAGGAGAAACTTGGGAGATTTTCTCCCTTTCATTAGTAGAAATAAAAGAAACATCCTTCCTTTCATAATTTGGTAAAGTTCCATTCTTTCTAATTTTCTCTATGTAAGGATTTTCATAGGTATTCTCAACACAATAAGAGTAGCATCCCTGCAAAATGTTCTTTATCCCCAAAGTATTCATATCTAACCCAGAGGTTTTTCCTAATAGCTCTTCACAACCACCAAAAATAATGTAAATTCAGAGGTGGTCATGTCATCACAAAGGGTATTAATGATTCTATCACAAAAGTCTAAGCATTGGAAATTAAAGTGAACCACTTCATTCCAAAGTTCAGAAATAGAAGGATAGTGGTCTTGCACTTTTTCAGCAAATTCATTTAGATCATTACTCCATATGCTAGTTTTTTCATGCTTATGTTGCTTACAACAATTATCTTCTTACACCCGAGTACTTTCACAAGGTCTATGCACTCCACAAAAATTAACGTGCTTGTATAAAACATTATTTTCAGAAATTGGATCATTTCTATTGCAATCATTATCAACTATTTCATTTTCTTTGCAAATTTCTTTAAAAGGTTCATGACACTTGGTCCAATTATATTTACGAACATTGATATGAGAGGCAAGATATTTGCAAAAATAAACAGCTATTTGCGAATCAAGTCCAAACTTATCACTGAGCTTATTAAAATTATCAATTTCAACAAAGGACTTAATGCAATCATACTCATAATCTACAAATGGTCCTTTACCTTTGTCGATATCCCAATCTTCAGCGTTGTGGTGAATCCTTTCAATAAGGTCCCATTTAGCATCAACTTTCTAGTTCGTAAAAGAACCCATAGAAGAAACATCAAGCATATATTTGTCCTGACGAGAAAGCCTAGCATAAAACTTGTTAACAATAATTTCATTTGAATATTTATGATTGGGTCAATATAAAGATTTCAGTCTTCCCCATGCTTGAGCAATTCCCTCTCCTTCACGAGGCCAAAAATTATATATATTATTCCTGTCTTGATGCATTTCATGAAGAGGATAGAACTTAGAGTAAAATAGAGACATAAGATCCTTATAACCCAATAAGTGAGAATCGTTTAGTAGCATATACCAACCCAGTGCCTTGTCTTTTAGTGATAAGGGACATATTTTACTCATGATTGCTTCAACTCATACACCTACAATTTTAAACAACTCGGTCAATTCTTTAATATTAAGCAGATGCACACTTGGATGGACATATCCATCTTCGGCACAACGAGTATTCATAGCACGGTTTATTATCCCCATAGGTATTGTAAAAGGAACAATTTCAGTAGGTGGAGTACCTTACTCTACCAAATGAGTGGTTGAGGGGTCATTTCTAAACAGCCAAGTAATAGTAGAGGTTTCCATAATAAAGTAAATTAACAAACAGAAATAAAAAAAACAGCATGCAAGATGAAACAAGAAACAAGTAAAAAATAGCCTAACTAATGAAAATAAAAACAAAAAACAAAAAGAAAAAATTGCAAGATCTAAAGAGATAGCTGCAAGCGCTAAGCTCCCTGGCAACGATGCAAGAAAATAGCTTGATGTCTAGTACATGTTACTACTCTTGTAGAATATGTTGGTCCTCCAAACGCAGAGGTTTGTAGGACAACAGCAAATTTTCCTCAAGTGAGTAACCCAAGGTTTATCGAACTCGGGGATATATAAGTTGAATTTATCCCTCTCAAGCAAACTTTTAATTAATATACAAGAAGTCTCTTATGTCCCCAACACACCTAATACAATTGGCAGTTGCATAGGTGCATTAGTTTGGTGAAGAGATGGTAAAATATGGGTAATATGGATCGGAAAAAAAAGGTGTGTTAAATATGTAATAAATATGGCAGCAAATAAACAAGTAGTAAAACAAAAAAAACCAAGAAATGGTGGAAAACAAGGCCTAGGGATCATACTTTCACTAGTAGAAACTCTTAACAACATTAACATAATTAAACATATAATACTTTGTCTAACAACATGCATTAAAGACATAGCTCAGAAACCGTTACTGATACGTCCAAAACGTATCTATAGTTTTTTATGGCTTCATGCTATTTTTATGTTTTTGATAATTGTTTTTATATTAAGTTTATAATTTATTTGGACTAACCTATTAATAGTTGCAAAAGTGCACAATGTTCTTGTTTTACACTTTGATGTATAGGAATTATAAAAAATAGAAGAGGAAACCTTGTTGGAGTCGAATTGGGACTTTCCTCAAATCTGTCTGAAAACTCTTTTTAAAGATTTCCATGTTACGGGTCGAAGACGACGTCAAACGGATATCTCACAGAACACAAAATTGTGGGGAGTTTTGTGACAAACGTTCTAGACTTAAAAATTCGCCTGATTCCAAGTCCAGATAGCCGAGATATGCCCGATTTGCTGAAGACCTGGATGGGATGACGGAAATCCGAGAGACTATATAAAGGGAGGAAACCTAGGCCGTGGGAGACACCCCATACCACGAATTTCCAGCCACCAAAGACACGTTTTATCCTTCCCCATGGATCCCATATCCATGGGGGAGGGCTCCCAAGACCATGAAGGAAGAGGGCTAAGGGGCAGCGCTCCCCCATGATGTCGGCGGCGTAGGGAAGGAGTCCCTGCTCCACCGCCGACGCCGCCCTGCGCCCCGTGATGTCCTCTCCACCGTCTTCACCGCCATCTCCATCAACAATTCATCCTTGTATACAGTGGTTTATCCTCCCACATACCTCTATACCTCCCTATGTAAACATGGTGTTTGACGTTATAAATTATTTGCAAATGATCTATTGGATTTATGTCATGTTTGTGTAGAGCCCTTTTTTCATATGATTTATTGTTGAATCTCTATGGATGGTTTGAGCTATATATTGAATTTGTTACATTCCTATGGTGCCATCATATGTTTATGCGCGTATGGTTCACATCATAGGGTTTGTAGTGTGTGGAGAAAGCTAGAGGGAGGGCTGCTTGAGTGACGGAAACATGAACTCCAATCTAGTGATTTAGCATATGGGATAAAGAGGAACTTTTGATCTTAATTCTATGGTTGGGTATTTTTACCTTAATGTATCTTCTAGTAGTTACAGATGTTTGCTAGAGTTTCAATCATAAGTACTTGCAATCATTGGATAGTGAGAGCTTGTTAGCTTTGCCTCTTCCACATAAAAGAGGAATATCAACCTTGTATTTGACTATTTGATCATGGACAAATCCATCACAATTACCACCACTTTTTCACACTCATGGTACTGTTAGTTTATAGTTACTCCGTATACTTTATTGCTGCAGCAACTAACTTTACTTTCATATTAACATAATTAAACATATTATACTTCCTCTAACAACATGCATGAAAGACATAGCACATAAACCATTCCTCGTGAATCAAATAGGATTAGAATCGCGTAGGGATACACAAGCACACCTCAAATTTACGTTCACATAAAATAAGACCCCAACCCTGTTACTTTAGGCATCCATAGATAGTACTAATAAACACCACAACCTACCTCTTGAATAGTATCTTTCTAATAAATCTACAGCGCCCACGCTGTCACCTTGGTACTATAGAGATTATACTAAACACAAGCATCAAGAAACCTCATATTCCAATTCAACCCAACATAGTAGGAACAATTTCAAGATAAGTATCCATGTAATCCATCGTCCATAGAGTCACATACAACACCCGCAATGTCACCGGAACAAAGGTGACTCCAGAGAATTATACTAGATAAAACCAATTGAGTACATCGGATCCATTACATAATGAAGGGGAAACATCATAGATTCAACAATGATAACATAGCACACAATAACAATCAAGATCACATCATGAGAGAGAGAGAGAGGACCACATAGCTACTAGCTCGAGCCCTCGGCCCCGTGGAGGGGCTACAACCGCATCACCGTGGGAGGCAGAACTGTCAATGAAGAGGCCTCCGGTGACGATTTCCCCCTCCGGCAGGGTGCCGAACAGGGCTGAAGAAGCCCTAGATTGGACTTTTGAGGTGACGGCGCCTCTCTGTATGTTTCATGGAAAATAACTCTATCCCCGAAGGTTTTAGGGTTCAAGGCAATTTATGGGAGAAGAACGGACGTGAGGCGGTGGCTAGAGCTCCCAGGGGCCCACGGGGCACGGCCAAGGAGGAGGCCGCGCCTGGTGCCCCTGGCTCCCCTCCGTCTCTCCTTTGGACTCCGTCTTCGTTGTGGGTAAAAATTAATCTTCATGGATGTTCAGCCCTTTCCGAGAATATTTCCTTAAGAACTTTTCTCAAATAGAAAAACAGCAAAAAACAACAATTGGCATGGGTATCTTGTTAATAGGTTAGTCTGTGAAAACATCCGGAAAAATTAAACAAAACATGTGGAAAACAAAAGGTATTGGGTAGAAAACAAGCATGTAGCATAAAAAATTATAGATATGTTTGCAACGTATCACATATGGACCACTATCGAACATGCATCCATATCTAAAAGTCTACCTCAAGAAAGCTATCCACCAAATCCATTTGTATTAAATTGCAGCAACGAAGTGATTGCTATGTGTGCAATAGACAAATGCATTAAGATCAATACGTAATGTAAGAAGTGGTTCTCATCCGTAGACAAGAGCACCATTGTTTTCTCCCTAGTGTCAACATCACATCCTCCCCCTCCCCTCCCCCCCCCCCCCGCACGTTTTTGTCACTCGAGCGTAGGCAACAAGGAGGCATGAACCCAGTATCTAGAATATAAACCCTCTCTTGGAGGTGAAAACAACTACATGGCCAAGGTAATCATAAACACTGGAGAGCATTGCAAGACAAGATTAAAACTCTCTACAAATATAAGTGAAGCATCACAGATTGACATTAACAAAATAATCATAATCTCATGGTCCATCGGTATACCTGGCCATCTTAGGCCCAGCCCTATCGGCCCATCCAAGCCCGTACCTAAAATCCAGGGCATAGTCCCTATGGGCTTGCCCGTGGGCCGGGATTGGGCCTGAGTTTTGAGCCCACCAGCAGGGTCTGGACAGGAGTGGGCTTGGCATATTGGGATTTTTAGGAAGAGGCCTGGCCCTAGGCCCTAAGGGCTTTTGAACAGATGGGCGAGGCTTGGGCTTGAAAAGTAGGCCCGTTGGTAGGGCATAGACCTCAGTTTTTTGCCGTGCGCTTTTCTAGGCCCGGCCCAAGACCGGCCCTGCCCATGGACAGGTATATTCATCGGATCCCAGCAAACACAACATGCACAATTACGAAACGGTGGTCTCGATCATGTGAGGAATCTAACAAGACTCTAAACCTAGAGGAATAGGGGAGAGAACAACCATCTTTATACTGCTATGGACCCATAGTCCCGAGCTGAACTACTCATCCATTTGTCCGGATGCAATCATGGCGATGTAGAGGCCTCCGGTGACGAACCCCCTTTTCGGCAGGGTGCCGGAACAGGACTCCAGAAGCCCTAGATTGTACTTTAGAGGTGACAACGCCTCTCTGTATGTTTCATGGAAAATAACTCCGTCTGTGAAGTTTTTATGGTAGAATGCAATTTATAGGAAAAGAGGGGACGTGAGGCGGTGGCCAGGGCCAACTGGGTGCGGCCAAGGGGGAGGCTGCGCCTGGTGCACACATGGTGGCCCCCTGGCTCCCCTCCGTCTCTCCTTTGGACTCCGTCTTCGTTCCGGTTAAATGTTGATGTCCATGGATTTTCAGTCCTTCCAAGAATATTTCCTTAAGAATTTTTCTGAAATAGAAAAAAACAGAAAACAACAACTCACCCGGGGCATCTTGTTAATAGGTTAGTCTATGAAAACATCCGGAAAACGGTAGAAAACATGTGGAAAACAAAAAAGTATTGGGTATAAAACAAAAATGGAGCATAAAAAATTATAGATACCTTTACAAAGTATTAGCATCCCCAAGATTAACTCCTGCTCGTCCTCAAGTAGGTAAGTGATAACAAAATAATTTTTGAGGTGACATGAAGCCAACACAAATCTTGATCAACGTTATGTAAAACCATTGCAAAGCTGAGATCAAAGTACTTTAACAAAGGCATGATAAATATTATTTCAACTAATGTAAACTTAGCAACCATGTTGCACATTAAAAGTAACACAAACAAAATAAAATAAATAATGAAACATTAAAAGTTATATGTATGTTTCAATCATAAAGAAAAGCATAATTAATAGGTATCCACCTAGTCCTTCGTGTGGTAGAAAAACATAAATGTCAGGACACCTTCAAAGTTTTAATGGTGACTAGATACAAATAATTTGAGAGCAAGTAGTACCACAAATCATGAATCAATCAATAATAAATTTTGGGACTATGCACATTATACTCAGAATGACAACTATTCTCTCTTAGCTAGTTCATAAAGTAAGAGTATGAAGACTCAATACAAAAGTAAAAGAAAGGCCATTCGCAGAGGGAAGTAGGGATAATTCATGTGCTAGAGATTTTTATTTGATAAAACAGAGGTATTGAAAACAATTTTGAGAGAGGGTATGTCAATGTCAACGAATGGTAATGAAAAACTTATCACAATACACGTCAATAAAAATGTTTATACTTTTGAGAGTGGTTTCCGTTATTTTATTAGTTTGGCACTTCCCCCACCTTTGTTACACAAACCAGGGCTATCCGTGTTTACGGTTACCCAACTGATTTCATCAAACCATGGGGAAGTGCCTTTTTGTTATATTAATTGGCACAAGCTCTCTGCAAATTTAGATGAGCACCAATTCCATACTCATCGTGTGAAATAAGGAAGAAGAACTTTGCTTGACATAAACCATAATAAACTTTAAACTACTTCCTCATGAACTAAAACAAGAATACAAAACAGGTTATAATTTTGAAATGTTTTAAAGATAGCACACGAGAAATTTACTTGGAGTGGCAGTTAAATACCACATATAGATAGATATGGTGGACACATTTGGCAAACTTTGGTTTTGGGGAGTTGGATAAACGAGTAGAGTCATACTCAGTACAACTGTAGGCTAGCAAAAGACTAGGAGAGGCCAACTAAGAGAGAAATAACAGCCATAATCATGCATAGCGACGAAATATCATGAATCAAAGCATGACGTGATATTACAAGTCAGAAACTAAATGATCATCGAGGCTAGAAGTGACTTTGTTTGTAGTCATAACATGGTGTGAGCATGCACCAAGTCAATCTAGATAAAGCATTCAAAGGAGAAATACCACAATACCATGCTTCAATATGAGAAAACAACACATGATTACTTGCAATGGAACATTAAGCACTCTCGGATATTTGAGACTAGTAATGATACATCATAAATAACTAAGCACACAATTAAAATAAAATCTAATATGACATGCAAAAGCCTAAGACACAGTCAAAACAAGCATCCTATTGCACTACTATAAGCATGAAATAATTTACTCTTCTCCAACACCAATCAAATTATTTAAAAAATCTCTCAAAGAAAATAAACATAAAAGACCAGAGAGATAATCAAATATAACTAGATCAAACCAACAAGATCTGAACAAAATTCTAGTGAAAACAAGAGCTAAACGCAATACTAGCAAAAACGACACACTCACAGAACAATAAGAGTGAAAACTAGAGTGTTCTAGGCAATAAAAAATGGAGCGTGTCTGTCCCAAAATAAAAGTGTCAGGATCCAACCAAAATCTACAACAAAGAAAACAAGACAAAATGAAAGCAAAATAAAGTGAAGCTCTAAGAATAACACATATCATGTGAAGAAATAAAAATATAGCGTTTTAAAAGAAACCTGGTATTTTTATTTATGAAGAAGAGGATGCCTTGGCATCCCCAAGCTTTGACGCTTGTACTTATTGGATATCTCTTCGGGTGACATGGGAATCCCCAAACTTGAGGTTTTGTCCATCCTTGATCTCATCACATCATACTTCTCTCCCTACACTTGAAAACTTCCTCCACCTAAAACTTCTCATAATCTTCATAATCAACGTTAGTGTAATCGAGCTAATAAATCCACTTGGTTTAGTTTCAAGACAAGTGTCACGCTACAATTAAAACATTATCTACTATCACAACTTCTTTTAAAGCTCTTACTCTCAAAATAATACAAAAAAGAGATTAAGACGCAAATGCAAATATTGGCAGAAATCTGTCAAAACGGAACAGTCGGTAAAGATGATTTTTTTTCGAAAATCTTCTAGTGCTCAAATTAAAAAGTGGGAAACTAAAAGAAGTTATATAAAAACCTGGTGAATATGTCTACTTGTTTTCAAAACAATTCAACGTTCTGTCTGAGAGATGTAAATTGTTTGGTAACAACCCAAAAATCTTTTTCAAAACAGCAACTTGAAGGGAATATGCCGAGAGGAAATAGTAAAGTGGTTATTATCTTATTCCTTGTTTATGATAAATGGTTATTTCTCATGCTAGAATTTTATTAACTGGAATCGTTGATACATGTATGTTTAATAAAAAAAATGGTTCCTAGTAATGCCTCTCGTTTAACTAGCTCCTTGATTAACTGATGATCAAGGGTTCTTGATCATGAACATTGTTGTTAATAACGGGGTCATATCATTGGTAGAATGTTGTGATGAACATAGACCCAGAGTGAATATAGCAATGCAGTCAAGTTATTAAGTTTACATTGTTATATCAAACATACGAAGTAACTCTAATCCTTAGACCATGAGATCAAGTCAATCACTAACACCGGAAGAGTGCTTTGATGTCATCAAACGTCGCTCATGGATCAAGAGTGGGATTTTTCCATCCAAATGACGGAGAGATATACTCTAGGCCCTCTCGATGATATCACATCGACACCGCTTGCAAGAACGTGACTAGGTCACAAGGATGTCATATCACGGAACGAGTAAAAGAGTACTTCTCGGTAACGAGATCGAACAAGGTATGGTTGATACCAATGATCGGATCTCGGACAAGTAAAATATCGTGAGACAAAGCGAATTAGTTACGACGTTGATGGTTCACACGATCACGAGATTCATCATTGAATATATAGGAGTCATCGTGGATCTCCAGATCTCGTTGTTGCTTATTGATCGGAGAGGTGTCTTGATCATGTCTATGTTATTCGCGAACCGTAGGGTGACAGACTTAAGGTTCCATGACGCATTTGAGAGGATACGGAATATTAGAGAAAATTTTGGACAACACCGAAATCGTTTCGGGTAAATTTGAAATAGTTCAACGGGTTTTCTGTCGAATGGTTGTTAATACAATTAACAAATGGTTCGAGGTGCTATATGCAAATGTTTGTTAATAGAATTAATTAATATAAAATAAAGAAATAAAAATGTTTTATTTATTTATTAAATAAAAACCTTTGGGTTTTCTAAGTGGGAAATTATGGGAGCATGAGTGGGTGTGTGTGGAGTGTCCACTCACATTATGAGGGAAGAGGTGGGGGCACCACCATGGCTGGCCGCAACCTCCCTTGGGCTTCCATCCCCTCCCCTATAAAAGGAGGGTGAGGGATCTCCCTCCACACACACAATTGGTGTCATTCTCCACCTCCCTCCTCCCGCTGATCAACCTCATGTTCATGTGCTTGGAAAAGCCCTGAACTAAGTTTGCTCCACCACACCACGCCATCCTGCTGCTGGATTTCTCACGGATCCTCTACTTCCTCTGCCCCGTTGGATCGAGGGAACAAAGGTCGTCATCGAGCTGCGTGTGACCGAGTGCGGAAGCGCTGCAGGGATTGCAGCACCCATCTTCGCGATCTTGAGATCGATGTGAGTTCGACTCCATCACCAACGAGATTTGATCTCGTAAAGCTTTTTGTCTTCGAGGGTATGTTCTCCTTAAGATTTTCTCTATGCCCGTTGCTTTCATCTCCTATATTAGATCTTGGCCCTTCGGGTATCTCTCGCGTAGGAAATTTTTTGTTTTCTATGCAACAAACCCTTCAGCGGTATCAGAGATGGATCTATGCGTAGATGATTTGTACGGGTAGAACACATAGGTGTATGTGGGCGTTGATGATCATGTTATTGCCTCCTTGAGTATTTTATGCTCTTAGTGGCATAGTAGGATGAAGCTGCCCTAGACAAACTTTACATGTACTTTGTACGCGAGACCTGTCTCACTTGTGGCTGAGGGGGTGTTCGTTTCTCCTACTATAGTTAAGATCTAATCTACGAAGGGTTGTTAAAAATATGTTTATCCATGTTGTGGTTCATGATCGTAGGTATGAACAGTTCTATCCTCGAAAGCCCTAAACCACGTAAAATATGCAAAAATAAATTAGAGACGTCTAACTAGTTTTTGCAGGGCATGTGATGTGATATGGTCAATGTTACAAATTTTATTATGCGATGATCTCTTTTGTAAATTATTGACATACCGGAAGGATCCATATGGTTGTCTTATTATTTATGGCTTGCGTGTTGTACATCATATCCGTGTGATATGTTATAATTTTGATGGGAAATCAAGATGGAGGTTCCATGGACCTTGGTGCCATGCCGGTGGAATGATAGAGATCATACGATGATGCACAAGATGGAGATAAAGTGCAAGAAGGGCCATATCATATCACATTATCCATGCATGTGATGTTAATCCTTTTATGAATCTTATTTTGCTTAGATCGCGACGGTAGAATTATAAGATGATCCCTATCACTTAATATCAAGATAATAATGTGTTCTTCCTTTGTATGCACCATTAAGAAAGTTCGTCGTTTTGAGACACCACATGATGATCGGGTGTGACAGACTCAACGTTTGCATACAACGGGTGCTGACGAGCCTAGCATGTACAGACATGGCCTCGGAACACACGCAATACTACGGTTCTACTTGGCGAGCCTAGCATGTACAGACATGGCCTCGGAACACGTAACCGAAAGGTAAAGCATGATTCATATGGATGATATGATGAACCATTCGATGTTCGCCTTTGCGGCTACATCATCTCACGTGATGATCGGTTTTGGTGTACTGAATTTGGTTTGTGTAATCACTAAAACGACTAGAGGGATGTTCTTTTTGAGTGGGAGTTCACGTAGTAATTTTGAATTAACCTGAACTTATTTTATCATGAACAACCAATCAAAGTGAATTTGCATAAATTGTAGTATTCATTGGTATCCACAAACTAACTTACACTTACATTGTTAATTGAGATATAACTGTTATGATATGGTAAAACCATTTAAGATTGGTACCGTATTAGTCAAATTTAATACTGAGTTCTATTGTAGATTTTTGGTATAACCTACCTAGCTCCATATGATTAATGATTAAATGATCTAGAGAGCAAATAATTCCTACTTAGAATCCAGTGTCATGCTTGCTTCCATAATACTTTATCTTCAAAAGAATGTTTTTGTTGATCAAGGTGATTTAGGATCTGAAAAGAATTCTTTTCAGAAACAATCAAGTGAAAGATATATTGATATCTCGAAACTTATTTGTGGCAACATGACTGAGTATAATTTAGCATGACGATGTGTGCTTATATTATTTGAATATATGCAATGATTGAAGAGGCTAGGCGTTTGAATCTTCCGAGAAGCTAGGCGTTAATATTATCCTCTAAATTCATTCCTTCGAGCTATAGTAGCTTCATCACAAAATTGTTATGATGGTATGGATTAAAAGTATGGGTAAAATTGTTTACCTTACTTAAGGATTGTTAAGAGTGGAATCCGGAAGAATGCTATTAATATGATGATATTAGTAGAACAATCAAACTCAAGTATGACTCAATGGGTGGTAGTATATGACTAAGACGCCAAGAAAAATATGCTAGTACGACTAGCATTGTTTAATGTTGAATGGTTCTTCTGTTAAGAAAAGGGAATATTGAAAATAGAATTACAAAAGGGTATATGGCAGCAAAGAAGATAACTAGAAAGGTCCAGCTCAGGAGTATATGCTTGATATACAAATTATAAATGTATTACTAGTTAACAAAGTATTTTTGGGTATTTTGATACCAGATTGGTTAGTATGAGTTGTCATACAAAGCAACGCATTGCAAGAAATACAATGGCCTAACAGGAACTAGTAGTATATGTGGGATTGATCATGACAAGAACATAAATAAAGTGTTATTTTGTTCACTACCGTATCGAACCAAACATTCAAGTTATATGTTAAGAACTTAATAAGTTGTTATTTTGTTTCGGTCTTTTGTGAGAACGAATAAGATTGTTCAAAACTATGACCATATTCCATAATTCATGGATGAGTTAATATAAATCATGTTGGTAAAGTAAACATCTATAAGACTAAATGATAAACGTTGCAAGACGTAAAAGCATTTCACTTAAATTGTGACACCACCATTTTAGTTCATATCGGAAAATAAAACATGAAGGAACTCCCTGTTGATGGACTTTTGGAGTCATTTTGTTTTAAATAAATTGACGCTTGTGAGACCTCTTCCAAAAGATGACTAAAATTCCGTTCATAGGCCAACGTAGAATGAAAAACTAATTTAGTGGAGATTATACATATTGATGTATATAGTCCATTATTTGTAGTCGTGTGTGGTGGATTAATTTTTCCTTCTTAAAATTCCGTCGATGATTTGAGTAGATATATGAGAATATCTGTTTAAAGAGAACGTAGTTTTACATTTTTGAATTGGTTCAAACTATTGTTAGTATGAAGTAAAAAATCATCGTAATAAGATAATCAAGTATTTATGATTGGATCAGAAAGGATAAAGTTTGAGTTACCAGTTTGGCAAAACATCTAAGGAGTTGCAGAATTGTTCTACAATTTATCCTTCTCGAATACCCCACATAAGTATGGAGTGTTCGAGAGACAAAATCAAACCTTGTTGGACATGGTAAGATAAATATAAATGCCATTATAAGTTTGTAGTTTATACATTAGAGACAATCACTTTTTTACTGAAAATAGTGCCATCATGACCCGTTGAAATTGACACTATATAAGTTATGGCTTGGGTAGTGACCCGAATTGTCTTTTTCTTAAGTTTAGGTATACATAGCATGTGTAAAATGTTTACAACCAAAATAGGATACAGAATGTTTATAAGGTTATGCCAACGAATCCATTTGGTATTTCTCCTATCACCGAACCAAAATACAAATATTGTTTGTCAGAAAAGGTTGATTTCTCGAGAAAGTAGTTCTTGCGAAACAAGTGAGTGGGAGGATAGTAGAAACTCATCGAGATTAGAGAATCTTTTTTATCATGTCAAGAGTAGCGCAGCACTAGAAGTTGTTCTGAAGTTTCCTATTCTGACCAAGTAGAAGACACTACATGTGTTGTAGATACTTTGAATGAGTTTGCGAAATGAACCACAAAAGCTCTAAAACTTTGTACTTAGATCAACTTGTGGTTTGAGAGTGAAGTGTTGTTTTGACAAAAAAGTACCTGGAACTTATAAAGGAAGCAAATGATGGGCCCTGACTTTGTAAAATTGGCTATGAGTCATTATATCCGCGATAGTATCCTTGTATGAATATCAAGTATTAACTTGGTAGTCCTTTCGATAGGCGTGATGCCTAACGATAGCAACCGGGTCTATATAGCAAAAAAGACATGGATTTTTACATCCTTTGAAAGTTGTCCTTGCCAAAAAGATGTTTTCGACGAAGTTCAAAGAGTTGACTACTACAAGATTTTGATCTTCTGTAGTGATGATTTAGTCTTTGCAGATAGTTCTTGCAAAAGTTACATATTATGATATGGTCGTTGAATAACAAAACCAACTCTCCTCTCTGGGAAGTTTGATCGAGGATGTGTACTGGACACAGTCTGAGAGTTTTTTAAAATTCAAAAGGTTGTGTCGGGGGGTTACCCCCGAGTAGGGTAAAGGCAAGGGCCAAAGGCAAGATCAGAAGGGATATTTGGCCGAGTAGCCGGCTACCCGGTACTTGCTACCCGGTAGACCGCTACCCGGTCTTACATGAAGATGACCAGAAGGATGAATCAAGGAGATTATGTTCCTCCGAGTAGAAGAGTTGGTCAGAGTAAAACTGGCGGGAACCTACTCGGACCAGAAGTCAAAGGAGCCGTTCTGACACGAGATCCCGCGTATCCCGGGTCCGTACTTTGGTACTGTTCATGGCACTGTTCATCTGAGGACGGCGTGCCTGACAGCGACAGTGTGGCAGCAGGGCGTCGCAGGATAGGGGGGACCTACTCTGTGTTCGGCACAGTGATAACAGACTGATCACTTGGTTTTGCCCAACGACTTTCCGGACAGGACAAACTTAGGAGCCAAAGCTGTCAGCGGGAGCTCGGAAGAAGGACGATGTGCACACAATGTCGACATCTGTTTGTATTTGGCTGTATCCGGCTGGGCACCAAGTATATAAGGTGCCCTGCCCCCTCCTGCGCGAGGGACCCCCGAGACTTGACTCACATTTTCTTGACCTAGTTCATCCCGTAGAGAGAAGAGTGGCTACTCGGTAGCAAGAACACCTGTACTGTGGCTACTCGGAGAGACTTGAATACAAAGAAAGAAAGGCAGGAGTAGGGGTTTTACCTCCTCACGAGGGCCCTGAACCTGGGTAGATTGTGTTGTTTGCAGTGTTTGATTCTTACCTCACGCGGCTACTCGTCGCGTGATCCCTCCCCGAGCGCCTCCAGCGTCCATCGTCCCCACAACTTTAGCCATCCTATGGCATCTGCCGTGACACCACCACGACAGTTGGCGCCCACCGTGGGGCAACCAGCGGCGCTGGCTGGAGTTTCCGTTCAGACGGGATCGATTTCTGCTGCGGGAGAGCGCGTGGTTTGTGGCCTCGTCCACAGATTCGGCTCCTTCGACTTCGTCACCTACAACGCCGGCGATTTCGGCGGCAGGGCCATGCCGCAGGGCGGCACGGTGCTTTCTTTCGGCGCGCACCTCGTCTACGTCGCCACCGTTATCGACCGCGAGTACCCCGAGCTCGTGCACGTCGCGGAGGATCCCCCGCTGTCATCGCTGCACGCGGGAGGCCTATGGGCCGCTCCGCGGACGTTGCGGAGGTGATGGTAGCTGGCCTGGCTGCGGACGCCGGAAAGGGCGCGCCTGCGACCGCCGTCGTCATCGAGGATCTTGCTGGCTCGAGCGTTGGCGGGAAGACGCACAAGCCTTACGAAAAGGAGTGCAACCTTCCGCTCTCCACTACTCCGACAATCCCTGCGTCTGCTGCGCGGACGGGTATGCCGCCTCCCACTGATCTCGAGCTCCTGACCATGAAGGCGCAGCTCAACCGGCAGCGCCAGGAGCTGCTCGCCGAGCAGGCGGAGTTGGACAAGGTTAGGCTTGAGCTTAGTCTAGACCAGAACGAGTACAACAAGGCTCATGGTTTCACGCCGGTTGCAAGGAGAGCTAGCAAAGTAGGTGCTACGCGTCGCAACTTGGGCGCCGAGATGGCAACTGTTGTAGAGGCTCCTAGCCAGTCCGCCACCGCAAACACCTCCACTAGGCCTAGGTACAGCACCCCCGCCAAAACACTTAGAGCTGTTGAGGCCGTAGCTGCAGAGTTGCCACATCTAGAGGGCGACGCGCGCGCTAGGCAGCAGGAGAGGCTCAACGAGTTGGTGCTTGAGGCCGCTAGGCAGAACGAGGAGTTCCGGAAAGCCAATCCGGGTGCTGGAGCTTCTCAGGTGGTGCACTCGCATGCGGCTAGATCTAACGATCAGGCCTCATCGCCGCATCCCAGTCGCGAGAAGGAGCGGAGTAGCCATTCCGGAAGAGACAGGCAGATGCAGGTGTACGACCCGGCTGTCGCCGTGAAACAGCTCGCTGTGCCGCGACAGCCCGGTCAGAAACACAACGCTGCAGGAGCAGGCTATCAAGCCCATAAAGCTCAAAGCCAAGCCCGAGATGGAGAGCGTCCAGGCCCTTCTCAGCATCCCGCTGCTCAGCCTACTCGGCTGAGGCAGCAGCCGCGTGCGGTGACGCCAGCCGCCAACCCGGTGGAGCAGCCTGCAGCTGTGCAGGTGGACAGATACGATGATGGCTACTCGGCTATGGGGTTGGCTGGCTATGATATCCAGGATCGCGTGGGCGAGCGCGTGTTGGCACCTGGTGACGCGAGGCACCGGCTGGACCGGATCAGCTTGTCGGCACGGCTCGAGAACACGGGACCTCCCGGCCCCGAGTGCTTTGGCCCTCGCATCATGAACGAGCCTTCCGTGAAGAACTTCCAGCTCGCAAGGGGCACCAAGAGCTACAACGGCAGCACCAAGCCAGAAGACTGGCTCAACGACTATGTCACCGCAGTCCACATCACGGGCGGCAACCGGAGATGGGCAGTGCGGTACATCCCACAGATGCTAGAGGGTCCAGCTCGCACTTGGCTCAACAACTTGCCCAAGAACAGCATCAATTGCTGGCTGGACTTCTCGGACGCCTTCGTCAGCAACTTCACCAGCACCTACAAGAGACCGAATAGGCCACAGCAGTTGTCCGCTTGTAGGCAGCGAGAAGACGAGACGGACCGCGAGTACCTTACTCGGTGGAGCACATTGCGGAACACCTGTGAAGGTGTGAACGAGGCCCAAGCCATCACCTGGTTTGCGCAGGGTTGCAGACATGGCAGTATGATGTGGCAAAGGTTGCAGAGGGAGATGCCAAATACTCTGGCGGAGACCATCAAGATCGCGGATCAGTACGTACTCGGTGACCCCACTCAGCCCCTGATGGACTCCTCTGAGCCGAGAAGAAACTTCAACAGCAACAAGCGCAACGAGTTCCGCAACAAGCGCAGGAGTGACCGGATAGATACTCGGTATGACCCAGAGGAGGTGAACGCAGTAGGTGTTGGAGCTGGGAGTAGCCAAAGGCAAAAACCTGCTGGAGCCTACGGGCAAAACCAGAACCAGGGCCAAGGCAGCAAGAAGCCGTATCGCGCTCCTCAGCAGAGTAGCGGCAACCCGGCTCCAGCGCCAAAGTTCGTCTTCGACGACATGGAGGATGGCCCATGCAGTTTCCACACTCAGCACCCCTCAAGGCCTGCCAACCACACTACTCGGCAGTGCGAGTGGTGGGATTTGATCAAGAATGAAGGCTTGCCTCCTCCACCTCCTCTCCCAGCTGCAAATGCCAATGTGCAGCCAGCTCGCGCACCCGCAGCTCGGCCTCCAGTGTTTCCGAGAAGGGAGAACGTGAACCAGGTGGCCTTGGGAGCCAACCGTCACTTCAACAATGAGGCTTACCGCAACAACAACAACTACTACAACCGCAACAACAACAAAGGCAACAACAATTACCAGGGCAACAACAACGGCAACAATGAGGGCGGAGGCCGCAACCAGTACCAAGAACACCACGAGAGCTACATGATCTTCACCTCTGAGCCCGTCGACAAGCAATCACAGCACAGGCGTGCCATGGAGGTCAATGCCGTGATCCCTGCTGTTCCTCACTATATGCACTGGTGCAACCAGGAGATCACGTGGTCCCGAGTAGATCATCCTAAGGTGATGCCCAACCCGGGAAGCTACGCCCTGGTGCTGGATCCAACCTTCCTGGGTCATGAGAAGAATGTGAGGTTCAGCAAGGTGCTGATCGACAATGGCAGCAGCATCAACATTGTGTACAGAGACACACTCGAGAACCTTGGTCTGGCCGAAAACATGCTGCTACCCAGCAAGACCACTTTCCATGGCATTGTGCCCGGGGTCTCTTGCAATCCAATTGGCTGAGTATGGATAGAAGTGCTATTCGGCACCAGGGAGAACTGCCGCACAGAGAGCCTGCAGTTTGAAGTGGTTGATCATCAGAGCCCTTACCACGCTTTACTCGGCAGGCCTGCTCTGAGCAAGTTCATGGCCTCTACCCATGTTGCATATCTGAAGATGAAGATCCCTGGTCCCAATGGCATGATAACCATCTCTGGTGATTACAAGAAGTCCATGGAGTGTGCCTCTGCTGGTTCTCAGTTGGCGGAGTCCATGGTGATTGCTGGTGAGAAGAAAAAGATGTACGAGGTGGTGGCTATGGCGCAATCCGTGCAAGCTGGTGCACAGGGCGTGCCGAGTTCCCAGCACGGGACCGCTTTCCAGGCATCCCAAGAAACGAAGAAGGTCCAAGTCGACCCTGAGTTCCCTGACCGCGTAGCCATCATTGGCTCCGGGTTGGCAGAGAAATAGGAAAGCGAGCTCATCCACTTCCTCCGTGAGAATCGGGACGTGTTCGCCTGGACCAATGAAGATTTGCCAGGAGTCCCGAGGGAATTGGTTGAGCACTCATTACATGTGCGTCCTGACGCCAAACCCGTGAGCAGGCTATGCGCCGTTTCGGGGATGAGAGAAGGAAGGCCATTGGTGACCAGATCACCAAGCTGCTGATAAGCAATTTCATCATGGAGGTGCTGCATCCGGATTGGCTAGCCAACCCGGTCATGGTCGAGAAGAAGAAGGAGGACCCCAAGGCTGCTACCGCATGGCGCATGTGTGTCGACTACACCTACTTAAACAAAGCATGCCCCAAGGATCCTTTCCCGCTACCTCGCATCGATCAGGTGATCGACTCCACTGCCGGTTGTGAACTGCTGTCTTTCATAGATGCCTACTCCGGTTTTCACCAGATAGCTCTCAATCCTGCTGATCAAATAAAGACTGCTTTCATTACCCCGTACGGGGCTTATTGCTATCGTGTCATGTGTTTCGGGTTGCGAAATGCGGGTGCTACTTATCAGCGGTGCATGCAGAAATGCTTGCACGACCAGCTCGGCAAGAATGTGCAGGTGTACGTAGATGACATTGTCATCAAAACGAATAAAACACATACTCTGCTTGCCGACCTGGAAGAAACTTTCGCTAACTTGCGCAAGTACAAAATGAAGCTGAACCCGAGTAAATGCACCTTTGGCGTTCCGGCTGGCAAGCTACTCGGCTTCCTGGTGTCTAGTCGGGGCATTGAAGCCAATCCTTCAAAGATAAAAGCTATTGATAGCATGTCTTTGCCGAGATCACTGAAGGACGTGCAGAAATTCACTGGTTGCTTGGCGTCTCTGAGCCGTTTTCCGGGCCGAATGGGCGAAAAGGCCCTGCCTCTGTACCAGCTGATGAAGAAAAGTGACAAGTTTGTCTGGACCCCGCAGGCGGATGTGGCATTCAATGAGCTGAAGGCAATGCTGGGTAGCGTTCCCGTCTTGGCTAGTCCGCTACCCAAGGAGACAATGTTGCTGTACACTGCAGCTACTAACCGAGTAGTCAGCGTGGTGATTGTGGTGGAACGAGAAGAGGAAGGCAAAAGTGTGCAGCGGCCAGTATATTATCTCAGCGAGGTGTTATCCAGCTCCAAGCAGAACTACCCGCATTACCAGAAGATGACCTATGGCGTGTACCTGGGCGCCAAGAAGCTGAAGCATTATTTCCAAGAGCATCCCATCACTGTTGTGAGCTCTGCTCCCATCTCGGATATCATGGGCAACAAGGAGGCGAGTGGCAGAGTAGCCAAGTGGGCGATCGAGCTAGCCGCGTACGCTCCCGCGTATGCGAGAAGAGAAGCCATCAAGTCTCAAATCCTGGCGGAATTTCTTGTGGATTGGGCCGAGGTGCAGTATGAACCTCCTGCTCCAGTTTCCAATTACTGGAAGATGCACTTTGATGGCTCGAAGGTGAAGGAAGGCCTTGGCGCTGGCGTAGTGCTTACGTCACCCAAACGAGATCAACTCAAGTACGTACTACAAATTCACTTCAAGGCGTCCAACAATATTGCAGAGTACGAGGCCATAGTGCACGGCTTGCGAGTAGCCAAGGAGGTTGGTGTGCAGCGCATTGTATGCTATGGCGATTCAGATCTGGTGGTGCAGCAAGTTTCTGGTACTTGGGATGCCCTGGATGCCAACATGGCATCATATCGCTTCCTGGTGCAGTCTATGACTGGATTCTTCGAGGGCTGCGAGTTCCAGCACATTCATCGAGCAGAGAATGAAGCAGCAGATGAGCTGTCAAAGTTGGGGTCTTCTCGGCAATACATCCCGGCAGGAATCGCCTTGGAGCATTTGAGAAGGCCATCTATCAAGCCGTCCCCCAACTCGGAATCCATATTTGTTTCTTCTCTGCCAAGTGAGGAGTATGTTCCCATGGAGATTGACTGGGAGAATGCAACAGAGAACCCGGGGACTGCCGCTCCCTACTCGGGGACTGCCATTCATTACTCGGGGACTGCTGCCCTCAACCCGGGGACTGTCGCATTCATTGAGGAGGTCCTTGCCAATCGTTCAGGGCTCCAGAGGAGTGCTCCCAACCCTAAAGAGCAGCCAGAGGTGCTTGTCCCAATGGAGGTGGACGAACCAGTGTTCCCTGCACGAGAGACACCGAGTTGGGCCATGCCCATATTATCCTTTCTAAAGGACGGCACTCTGCCAGAAGATGAGGTGATCGCAAGGCAGATTCAGAGAAGATCCAAGGGCTACACCATATTCCGAGAAGTGCTGCACAAAAGAAGTACCACAGGCGTGCTGCAATGCTGCGTGGACCCAGTAGAAGGAGGAGAAATTCTATTGGAAATACACCAGGGAGAATGCGGGCATCATGCCTCTTCTCGGGCTTTGGTCAAGAAGGCTTTTCGGCATGGCTTCTACTGGCTTACAGCTCTGCAGCAAGCTGAAGATATTGTGAGGAAGTGCAACGGATGTCAGATGTTCGCGAGTAAGATCCACATGCTGGCTTCCGAGTTGAAACCCATTCCCATCACTTGGCCATTTGCTGTATGGTGTTTGGATATGGTTGGCCCCTTCAAGCCGGCTAAAGGCAACATGACTCATATCTTAGTCATGGTGGACAAGTTCACCAAATGGATTGAAGTGAAGCCTATTCGGAAGTGCGATGGAGCTACAGCCGTGAAATTCTTAAAGGATGTGATCCTAAGATACGGCTACCCGCACAGCATCATCACGGATAACGGAACAAATTTTGCTGAAGGAGCATTGGTGCGATTCTGCAGAGACAAGCACATCCGACTAGATGTCGCATCCGTTGTGCATCCCGCCTCCAATGGGCAAGTGGAAAGAACAAACGGCATGGTGCTGGCAGGCATAAAGCCAAGGCTGATTGAGCCGTTGCTGAAAACACCTGGGTGTTGGCTAGAAGAGTTGCCAGCGGTGTTGTGGAGTCTAAGGACTACCCCTAACCGGTCAACCGGCTACACGCCATTCTTCTTGGTATATGGGGCTGAGGCCGTATTGCCAATAGATCTAGAGCATGACTCCCCCCGAGTAACCCTCTACACTGAGGTGGAGGTGAGAGAAGCTCGAGAAGACGACGTTGACCTGCTCGAAGAAGCAAGAGAGCTTACTCTGTCACATTCGACTGTCTACCAGCAAAACCTGCGGCGTTATCATAGCCGAAAGGTGAACCCAAGGGTTTTCCGAGAAGGCGACATGGTCCTTAGGCTTGTGCAACGCACAGCCGGGATGCACAAGTTGTCTCCTCCATGGGAAGGGCCTTTCGTTGTGAGCAAAGCGCTGCACAATGACGCCTATTATCTCGTGGACGTGCGTCCATCACAGGCGAACAGGGAAGATAAAGCTGGCGAGGAAACTAAGCGTCCCTGGAATGTAGCTCTACTGCGTCGCTTTCATTCATGAGCAAAAATGCGTATGTACTCTCCTATTCGACTCGGATCTCTATCCTGCAATCTAAAATTGAGCTCAGGGACTGCCCTCGTCCAAAGCTGCTCTGTGTGTTTCTACTCTGCTTCACTTTTGTTTATTCGGTTGCTCTGCTCGAAATTTCATAAGTGTGTTTAGTATTGTGTTTAAACCTACATGCCAACTCTTCGACTATGCTGTTGTCCGAAACCCGGCTTCATGGCAAGCAAGAGAACAAGCAAAAGGTTAATGAACACAAGAAAAATTACTAAGGAAAGAAAGAGTGCAGGAACCGAGTAGGCTGTCTTTTACTACTGTTTCCGTCAACTCCTTTTCGGCTAAGTGATGGGCTGCGTTACTATGAGTGTTTCTAAGTGGCTAAGTATTTGCAACTCCAACTTTGAACTCTTTTGACTCGAATACCAAAAAAGCAACAAGTTGCGGGTAAGAGCTGAGATAAAAAGGAAGAGCGAATAAGAAATGCAACTCGGGGACTTGCATGATAACGCAACCCGGCATTGAGCCAAGGTTGCTCAAATTGATTAAGTAAAAAACATCAAGTATGAATAAAACTGAGTAGCAAACGAAAAGCATAAGTGTTTCAATACATCTGCACCCGGCATTCCGGGGATCTGATAAAAGTTTGAAGGATAAAGTTGCAGGAAGTAATCAGGTAGAGGCAGCGGTGTTCTCGGTGCTGGCTTTGGCGGCTTCAGCTTCAGCGGTGGCCTTGGCAGCGTCAGCTTCCGAGCTGGCGGCGTCAGCCTTTGCAGCTTCAGTTTCAGCGCTGGCCTTGGCAGCATCAGCCTCCGTGTTGGTAGCGTCAGTCTTTGCCGCATCCGCGTCTGGCTCGGTGGCAGCCTGGTCAGAGGTGGCCGTGGCCACCGAGAGGAGATCTGTCGCCGAGGAGGAGGCAGCTGCTTGGGCGCGGAGACGAGCCGTGTCGTCGAGGGCCGCACCTGATGAAGTGCCAATCTCGAGCGCTGCGGTGTCGATCGTCATCTTCTCGCTCTCGGCTTCATCGTCGCTATTCGCGACAACCGCGGCCTTTCCCTTCCCGGTCTTGGCGTTGGGGCTATCGAAGAAGCTCAGCCCTTCGGACTCAGCGGCCTCCTCATCCGTCTCCTAGTCCTCGCCTTCATCCACCTCGGTATCAGGCTCGGTGAGACCTTCAATGAAGCGCGCGGTGTCCGCATACTGGGCGATCTCGTAAGCGACCTCCTGACGGCGAGCCACGCACGCAGAATTCTTCTCCCACTTGGAGTCCTCGCGTATCTCGCGAATGACATCCAAGTTCAGGTTCTCGTACCAACTCATGATGAAGAGGAGCAACATGTCCGCGCCCGCCCGAGCTCCGGAAGCTCGCCATTTCTTCAGCTCGGCCTTCACGCCGTTCAGCTTCTCGGCGAGTCCGCGGATGGTTGTTGGTGCAGATTCTCGCGGCCAGAACAAGTCGTGGAGCTTGAAGGCAGTGCGCACCAGATCAGTGCCCACACCCCTTAGGCGCTGAAGCTGCCCTTGCATGTCGGTGAGGCAGTCGTTGATCGAGGCTTTGGTGTCCATGGGCTCGCCCTTCTCGGTGCGAGTTGTCTGGGCCTTGGCCAGAGCAGGTTTGCAGGCCGAGCTAAGGTCGGGGAAGATTTCTGAGAAAGCCATCAAAAAGATTAGAAACAAAGACGGAGAAGAGAAGCAAATCAGGCAGCAAAGAGGCAAACGGAGATAACGAAGTGCAGAGAAGCGAGCACTTACTGTTGAGCTCGCAGAGTAGCGACTGCAACCTCTTCTCCCATGACTCCTCGTCAGCAATGTGCCTTGCTTCTACCAACCGGAACTGGGCCAGCTGGAGCATAAGCGCCGAGTTGCTCTTCTTCAGCGTGTCGCATTCCAACTCGAGAGCCCTTTGCTTGGCCTGGGCTGCTGCCTCAACTTTCTTCTTCTCGGCTGCTAACTTGTTCTTCTCGGTAGTTGCATCAAGGGCATTTTGAAGAGCGGTTCGCAGCTGGAGTTGGAGAGGTTCCAACTCGGTAGTGTACTCCTTTTTCAACTCCACGGCCTGGCTCGCCAATTGCTGCTGCACCTCAGCGGGTTTTAGGCAGTCGAGATGCTCCTCGACAAACTTCTTGTGGTCTTCTGTGAAGAGCAAAACACGGTCAGCAGAGTAGCAAAGATGGGAGGAAGGAAAACAAGCCGAGAAAAACACCAACTCACCTTCCAGCCTCTTGATTGTGATTTGGCCGCTCTCAACAAAAGCGCGGCAGTTTGCGTGCTCCTCGGCCAGGGTCTTAAACTTGCCTGCAGAAAGGAATCGGTTAGAGCAGAAAGCAAAAGCGGGCGTAAACATAAAACGCAAGAACCGCGTAGCTAAAAGCTTACTTTCGATCTCGGAGACCTTGAGGGTGCTATCCATGACCTCCTTCTCCGCCTCCTCGTCGGACTTGCGCTCCAGCTCCAGGGCCTCAAGACGCCTCTTAGCGATGCTGTGGTTCCACAGCAGCCGCCGGTACAGATTGGTTCTCTTCAGAAGGCTATTCTGAGAGGCAGAAAGAAAAAGAATCAGACAAAGTCATGAAGATTCAACCCGAGAAGGCGGCAACTCGGTTGAGTACCCGCCTACTCGACCAGAATCTCGGGGACTGGGTGATGGATAAGAAGAAGGAGAAGAGTAGAAGAGAAGGAAAATGCAACTCGGGACGAATGAGCAAAGCTTACCGCATATGTTTGTTCAAGATCCTCGGCGGCCTTGCGGTGGACGAACAGCTTGGCGGCGAGCGTGCTGGTGTTGGACGCGATGGTCATGGGTTTGTAACCCATGTCCGCCTTGTTCCAGTCAACGCGCATGTGATCCAAATCGCCCAAAGCCAGGCCGTGCCACTTGTTGTTGCCAAGGACGGTGCTGTCCCACTCAGCATCGATAAATCCAACTCGGCCGATCATCTGCTCAAGGCCCGTGGACGTCACCTCGGTTTCCTGGACCTCGCGCGAGGAGATCGAGAGGGACCTGTCCTTGTTCCTAGCTGGAGGCTTGGAATCCACTGCCGTGGCCTGTTTGCCCCTCCTGATAGCAAGTTTCTTCTCGGCGGGGGTTAATGGGATGTTGTGCTGCTGGCTCATCTTCGCCATGTAGGGTGGGAAGCTAGGTGGATCAGGCGCGCTGGATCCTGCAGCGGTGTCAGCAGCCGCGTCAGAATCGCGGATGGTGAGCTGCCCGGCCTTGGCAGCAGGCTTCGCAGTTGGCTTTGGCGGTGGCATCGCGGCGGCATCCTGCACACCGCCACGCGAAGGATTTCTGCGGACGGTGGCATCTGGCTGGCCAACTGGCTTCTCGGCGGCCTGCTTCTTGGCGGCCTTCTTCTCGGCGGCTACCTTCTCGGCGGCCTTCTGATCAGCGGCCTTCTTCTCGACAGCTTCCTTCTTGATCTTCCTTAGAACCGGTTTTGCCGGAGGGCTGGCTGCAGTTTTGGTCTTCTTTACTGGCGGGGAGTTTGGTGCGGTGGAGGAGGTGCCCTGCTGGGTAGGCGGCGCCAAAGGTGTGCTACCCGGCGCTGTGTCCGACTGTGCGCGGCTCGGAGGGTCCTGCTCCATCTCGTCAACGGTCCCAGCCCGCTGCTCGGCAGCGGGGTCTTGCTCTGTGACGTCTTGTCCTTCTACCCGCGGCTGGGCCGCGGGGTCATCTTGTTCAGCAGCCCTTGTTGCCGGCTGCTCTTGGTCGTCTTCCTGCCGCTCAAGGGCGGCGTCATTATGCTGCTCGGGATCTTGCTCTAAGTTCTCCTCGGCCGTGGTGGCCGGAGGAGAAGGCGGCCTCTCATCGCGAGCAGCATCCTGCGCTTCTTGTTCTCCGCGGACCTGCTGCTCCTGCTCGACGTCATGGGCATCCGTGTCCATGTACTGGGCGTCGTCCGAGTCCTCTCCCTTCGCAGGAGAGGGCGCACGCGCCCTACCCCGTGCTGCGAGTTCGTCCTTGTCGGAGAGCTCGATGAGGTTCTCCACGTCGATGGCGGTTTGCTTCTTGGGCTTGGCGGACGCGACAGCAGCGTCAGCGTCCAAGGGGGCGCTGAAGTAAGAGGGATGTTCAGAAAAGAGAGAAGGACAGAGGGAATCGAGAAGAAACAGCGGAGTAAAAGAATTGGGAAATTGCGGCAACAGAGGTTTATAGCTTAGGAGAAAGTGGCTTACCCTTTGCGGGAAGGGGGTGGCCATCGTCCCTTTGCCACGGCTTTCTTGGTCTTCTTCGCGGCCGTCTTCGCCTTCTTGGCGGGGGGCTCCTGAGCACCGCTACCCGTCCTCTTGCGAGTAACAGGAGCGGCGACTGAAAGCGGATCAACGGCCAGGGCGTCCTCGTCCTCGTCCTCGCCCTCCTCTTCAGCGTCAGCATCGTCTGTACCATCGGGAAGAAGAAAACAGTTCAGAAGCGGGAGGAAGTTGGGTTGCGTTACTCGCGGCCAGACAAGATGAGCTCAATTACCTTCGTCATCGTCCTCGGACCAATCACGAACAGACGCGTCGACGTGATGCTTTTCTGTCTGAGCGGCATGAGGAATATTGAGTTTATCCGCGCTCTCGTAGGAGACCTCATCGTCCTCTTCTCGGTCGTCTTCCCAGTTAGCCTCGAAGCGCTCCGCGCTCTCGGCAAGCTGGCGAGCAAGGACCTAGAAAGTAAGCAAACATCACAAGTTAGTCGAGTGGCGTAAAGGCGTGCTACTCGGCAGGGCGTGCAAACACAAAGCACAGTAAGCCTAAGCAATTCTGCTAAGTGGGCTATTCGGCAAGGCGTGCAAACACAAAGCACATTCAGCCTAAGCGATTCTGCTAAGAGTCCTACTCGGCACAGAGTGTGAATACTAATCACAACAAGATAAGAAGGCTATCTACCCGGAGCATGTATACAAGAAACAGGACAAGAAGTACTAACCCGCTCGATTGGCTTTGTGTGGCTATACGGCACGAAGCCGTACTGCCAGTGGTCCCTGAGGCCGATGCTCATGATGGACCGCGCCCAAGTGGCAACGTCTACGTTGCTGAGCTCAAACGTGGTTGTCCTGGTGCAGTCGCGGGGGCCGCCCATGTAGCACATGAGATGGATGCGGTGCTGGAGCGGCATCACTCGCCTGGAGATCCAGCAGGCGACCGGGTCGTCGCTCTTGATCCCTTCCGAGATCAGATGGGCAAGGCGCTCGTCCATCTGCTTCAGGTTGCTGTCGAGGGACGGCTTGGTCCGCCAGTTCTGCCCAGTGGGAGCTCGGTTGGTCCAGCGGGGCAGATTGATGCGGTCCTCCACCTTGGCTCCCTTCTTGGTGGGAGTGTTCTTCACGTACAAGAAGGTCTTCTGCCACTTGCGGACAGAATCCAACCCCTTAATGCGTGGGTGATTGGTTCCACCACGCTGCACCATCATGGCGCTGCCGGTCTCTGTCATCCTGCTGCTGGTGTCCGCGCCATCTTTCTTGCCCTTACTCTGCTGCCGAAAGAAGAAATATCTGCTCCAGGTTGCAGTAATAGGGCGGACGCCCAGGAAGGCCTCGCATACCACGGCGTGGTATGAGAGGAAGACGACGGCGTTTGGAGGAAGATGGTGTGGCTGGAGGCCGTAATGGTCGAGAAACGACCGGAAAAAGTTCGAGGCTGGAAGGCCGAATCCTTGCGCGAAGTGCGCGAGGAAGACGACATGCTCGCCCTCCTGCGGAGCTGGAACGAACTCGTCGCCAGGTTGCCGGCAGCAAACGCCGGGAGGAACCCTCCGGGTGTTCACAAGCCATTGGCAATCCTCAGCGGTGACCTCGGATCCGGCCCAGCCGGCGCGAGCGTTGTCGTCGCGAGCCATGGCGGTGAGGAGGAAATTGGGGAAAAGGTTGAAGGATTTGGTGTTGTGGAAGAACTCGCGGCGGCGCAGTAAGTTGCACGGCGGCGAGGAGCTCTACGGCGGCGGAGAAACGAGAAGGCAGAGGGGAAAGTGCGAGCGGAAGGAGAAGAAGGAGTTACCGAGGGGGTATTTATACCGCTCCTCGGATTACCGTTACGAATTGAGGAAGTGGGATCGATTGTGGCAGTAATCGTGCGGCGTGGGGTCTGTGGGCCGATTAGAAACGCACATAGCGCGGGACGCGCGCGTAACGGCCGCATTAGATCCCACGACGAGATCGTGGGCAATTATTGCGCGTGATGGGACGTAACGGGCATGTGGGCCCACTCCGTGAAAACTGGGTGCGTGGCCTGTCAGACCCTGGGCACCGAGGCGTCGGGGTCGTGGATGCATGACACGTGCCCAGTTGCAGCGCGGAAAGCCGGATTGTGCTCTACCACGCAGAGATTCTGTTTGGAAAATTCACCAAGTCTTTTTACTCGGTTACAGAGAAGAGAACTAGCTCTATTCGGAGGAGAGGAAGCTCAAGGTATTTTCCAGAGTGCTACTCGGAGGTTTTACTCGGCATCTTGAGGTTCACGGGCAACGTTGCCAAGGTTGGTTTTAAGCTGGCAGGGCCCAGTGAACGAGTTCGCAGGACTCTACCAGCTTCGGGGACTGCTGTCGGGGGGTTACCCCCGAGAAGGGTAAAGGCAAGGGCCAAAGGCAAGATCAGAAGGGATATTTGGCCGAGTAGCCGGCTACCCGGTACTTGCTACCCGGTAGACCGCTACCCGGTCTTAATTGAAGATGACCAGAAGGATGAATCAAGGAGATTATGTTCCTCCGGGTAGAAGAGTTGGTCAGAGTAAAACTGGCGGGAACCTACTCGGACCAGAAGTCAAAGGAGCCGTTCTGACACGAGATCCCGCGTATCCCGGGTCCGTACTTTGGTACTGTTCATGGCACTGTTCATCTGAGGACGACGTGCCCGACAGCGACAGTGTGGCAGCAGGGCGTCGCAGGATAGGGGGACCTACTCTGTGTTCGGCACAGTGATAACAGACTGATCACTTGGTTTTGCCCAACGACTTTCCGGACAGGACAAACTTAGGAGCCAAAGCTGTCAGCGGGAGCTCGGAAGAAGGACGATGTGCACACAATGTCGACATCTGTTTGTGTTTGGCTGTATCCGGCTGGGCACCAAGTATATAAGGTGCCCTGCCCCCTCCTGCGCGAGGGACCCCCGAGACTTGACTCACATTTTCTTGACCTAGTTCATCCCGTAGAGAGAAGAGTGTCTACTCGGTAGCAAGAACACTTGTACTGTGGCTACTCGGAGAGACTTGAATACAAAGAAAGAAAGGCAGGAGTAGGGGTTTTACCTCCTCACGAGGGCCCTGAACCTGGGTAGATTGTGTTGTTTGCAGTGTTTGATTCTTACCTCACGCGGCTACTCGTCGTGTGATCCCTCCCCGAGCGCCTCCAGCGTCCATCGTCCCCACAACTTTAGCCATCCTATGGCATCTGCCGTGACACCACCACGACGGGTTGCCGGACAGGTATGCAAACTTCAATGCTTGAAGTGAGCATAACGAAGTTGGAATCTTTACTTTAATGAAGTTATAAAATAAGTTTGATTCCATCATGAACGGTAAGATGCTTGTAGAGTTACAAGAAATTAAGTGGGAGTGCTAAGACATATTTCTAATGCTTTATGTTGATGACATATGGTTGATTGGAAGATATGTATTTTAAATTAACACGGTTAAGATTTTCATATTGATGAAAGGCTAAGGAGATATTGGGCATGGATATCTATAAGAGATGGATTGAAGCGCCTGATATGGTTGAGCCAAATTACATAGATGAAGTATTGAAGTATGTCAATATCGAAATGACAAGAAGGAATTCTTGTCACATGGAAAATAGTTGAGCAAGATTCAAGTGTTTTGACACATGATGAGCATAATTGAAATTAAGATTTCCAAGTCATGTGTTCCATGCTATGTATGATGGGTTCGTAGCATAGAAAACAAAAAAATTCCTACGCGATAGAGACCCAAAGGGCCAAGATCTAATATAGGAGATGTAAGCAACGGGCATAGAGAAAGTCTTAAGAAGAACATACCCTCGAAACACAAAGCGTTACGAGATCGAATCTCGTTGGTGATGTAGTCGAAATCACATCAATCTCAAGATCGCGAAGATGATCGCTGCAATCTGGCAGCGCTTCCGCACTCGGTCACACGTACAGCTCAACGACGACCTCCATTCCCTCGATCCAGCGGGGCAGCGGAAGTAGAGGATCCTGATACGTCCAAAACGTATCTCATTTTCCGAACACTTTTCTTATTGTTTTCTTCTAAACTTGTGAGTTTTGGATATCACTAACACTGACTAACGATGTTTTCAGCAGAATTACCTTGGTGTCTCGTTTTTGTGCAGAAAAATCAACTTTCCGAAAATTGCCCAGAAAAGATCCCATTGGTCCTAAAACACCAGAAGACCCCGGGAGCCAGAAGGGGGCCAGGAGAGGGGTCAGGAGGGGGCCACACCACCCCCTGGAGTTTCCCCCTTGGTCGCTCCGCCAGGTGGTGTGGGCCACTCCCTCACCCCCTCAGACTCCCCTTTCGACTACATATGCCCCGTAAACATAAAACGCGAGGAGATTCGTCATATTCAACCTAAACACAACAGAGCGCCGCCGCCACCTCGAAACTCAATTCGGGGATCAGAAGTTCCTGTTCTGGCGCCCTGCCGGGCTGAGGATTCGAAGGAGATCATCGCCAACGACACCGCCACCTCTTCTCCATCAACCATCCATGTTTCCCCCGTTCATGTGTGAGTAAATACCGCTATAGGCTGAGAGGGATGGAAGGGATTAGATGATATTGATCATGTAATAATGCGAGATTGTTAAGGCATAGTGCATCGTATCCATTCTTGATGTTTTCTACCGTTGTTGCAACTTGTTATATTTAATGCTTGTCACTAGGGTCCAAGTGCCATGATCTCAGATCTGAACATCTTATTGTTTCATGAGTATAATTATTTTTCTTGATCATATCTGCAAGTTGTTTACACATGTCATCGTCCGGAACCCGAGGCCCCAAAGTGACAGAAATTGGGACAACCATACGGGATGGTTGTGATGTGAGGATCACGTGTGTTCACGGAGTGTTAATTCTTTTCTCCGGCACTTTATTAAAAGGAGCACCTTCATTACCAATAGTTTTCCTAGAGGCCCCGCTACCACGGGCTGGTAGGACAAAAGATGTTGTGCAGGTTTCTCAATGTGAGCATGTATGACTATATTGAAACACATGCCTATGGTTTGCCTAAATGTTTAATTCTTTATTATTATTATCTGCAATGCCCATGTTTAGATTATTACATGACCTATGTTATCCATGCAACGCCCGTCCATCCATTCCCTCTATGCCTGCGATACTTCCCATCCTGCTGTTTTCCGTGATTCTGGTGTTGTTACTATTTTACTACTGTTGTTATTTTATTTCAATTGCTGCTATAAAACTATTACCACTTGTAAATTGTTGCGAGCAAGTCTACTTTCAGGTGCAGCTGAATTAACAACTCAGTTGTTAAGGCTAATAAATATTCTTTGGCTCCCCTTGTGTCGAATCAATAAATTTGGGTTTTACTTCCCTCGGAGACTGTTGCGATCCCCAATACTTGTGGGTCGTTAAGACTATTTTCTGGCACCGTTGCCGGGGAGCATAGCTTTATTTATTTGCTAACTTGAACGTGATATTGTCTGCTGCCAGCCTTTCATCATGGGCAAGGCTCGTGATGGAAAAGTTCCTATATTACCATCCACTACAAGAAGAGGTAACTCTGAACACCTCTGTTACTCTTGATTCATCGTCTCTTATGAGTAAGATTCTTACTCCACCACATGCTACACGTATTGTTACTTCTGCTGAGTCTGAAAATGTTTCTAATACTTTTAATGATGCTTCTACTGTGCTTGATGATACTGGTTCTCTAGGTCGTTTCCTAGATGCTAGTATTGCTATATCCAAACAAATTAAAAATGCTGAAATTTTTGTTGAAAATATTGGTACACCTGTTAATTCAAATGAGCTTATTGATGATCTTGATGTAACCTATATTGAACTTAATGATGATTTTATTGAAGAAGCTCGTGCTACTACTGGTGCAAGTGCTCTTAAGAGTCTTCTTGCAAGACTTGATGTGAAATTTAAATCTTCTCTTGATGCTAAGTTTGCCACATCTCCCATACACATTATAGACAAGGATTATGATTTCTCTTTAGATTTATTATATATATATTGTTGAGAAGGAACCTTTTGTGGAAGTGAAAGTAAAAGTGCTATGGAACACATGAATGAGCTTTCATCTTTGAGTAGATTATTTTCTGATGATACTAAACTACGTTCTTATTTTGTTACCAAGATCTTCCCTTTCTCATTGAAAAATGAAGCTACAATTTGGTTTAACAATCTGTCAACTGGATCTATTACTAATCCTATGGATTTGGTTAATGCTTTCTTTCAAAAATAGTTTCCTGCTAGGGCCCAACATGCCGATGTGCAGGATATCTTTAACTTTGAGAAAATTTAAGGAGAAAATTTGCCTGAATCTTGGACAAGGTTGTGTTTTTTAATAAGAGATAGCCCTAGATATCCATTACCTTAAAATTAGCTCCAAGATATATTTTGTAATGGACTAACTGTTGAATAGGACATACCTGGATAGTTGTGCTGGTTGTGTTTTCAGGAAAAGAACTCCAGAAGAAGCTGAGGAATTAATGGCTAAAATAACAAAAAATAATGATGATTGGAATATATCTGAGCCTACACCTAAACCTGAGCCAAGACCAATACCAACACCCAAGAAGAGAGGGATGATTGAATGAAATGATGAAGTGATGAAGGAAGCCAAGAAATCTCTTAAAGAGAGGGGTATTAAATCTGAAGATGTGAAGAATTTACCCCCTATAGAATAATTATGTAAGCCTATTCCTCATCCATCAACTTTTGAGGTACACTCTCTCCAATACTTTGATAATAGAGATATTCCTTATTCGAAACCACCTGATCAATGCTTAGATGAATTTGATAATTATGTTGTTAAGCAAGACAACTTTAATATGAGAGTGCAAAATCATCTTATGGAAAACTCTAGAGCTATTGATAATTTGCATAGTATTATTGAAAGAACCTCTAACGATGTTAAAATGCTTGTTAAACATTTTAAAATGGTTCAAACTCAAATTGATCAACTTACTAAAGTGCAAAAAGATATGCTAGCTAATGCTTCTAGAGATAGACATGATTGTGAAATAATAGCTAGAAGTGGTGTTTCTACTCAAGACCCATTCTATCCTGAAGGACATCATAAAATAATTGAACAAGATTCTCAAAAACCTAAAAACAATCCTTCTAAGAGAAAGAAGAAGAGACATAAAAATATTGTATAATCTCCTGAACCTGCTAAAGATCCTAATAGTATATATATTTCTAATGTTGAAACTGAAAGTGGTAATGATAAAAAATGATGCTTGTGATTGATACGTCACAAACGTATCCCTAATTTCTGATGCTCCATGATGATATTATACCAATTGCTACATGTGTTCTCCCTTCTTTATGTCATTTTTATTGATTTTCTAGACTAACCTATTGACAAGATGCCATAGAGCCAGTTCCCTGTTTTCTGTTGTTTTTAGTTTCAGAAAAGTTGTTCTGGAAATATTCTCGGAATTGGAAAGTTCGAAGCCCGGATGTCCTATTTTCCCCGGAAGCATCCAGAAGACCGAAGAGGAGTCGAAGAGGGGGCAACAAGGGGGCCACACCATGGGCTAGCGTGGGCCCCCCTGGCCGCGCCAGCTATGGGTGTGGGGCCCCTGGAGCTCCACCGGCTTTTCCCTTTCGCCTATTTAAGCCCCCCGGATGGAAAACCTTAAGCACCTGATCAAAATCCCCGAAAAAGTTCTGCAGTCGCCGTCACCGTCAACCCTAGATCAGGAGGGTTCTGGAGCTGTTTTCTGGCACCCTGCCAGAGAGGAAATCATCACCGGAAGCTTCTACATCACCATGCCTGCCTCTGGAGTGATGCGTGAGTAGTTCATCCCTGGACTACGGGTTCATAGCTGTAGCTAGATGGTTTTCTCCTCCTTATATGCCTCCATGTTTAGATCTCGTGAGCTGCCTATCATGATCGAGATTGATCTTATGTAATTCTATATGCTATGTTTGCTGGGATCCGATGAATATTGACTTTATGCCAAGTTGATTATAGTCTTTATTGCATATGCTATTTGTGATCTTGCATGCTTTCCATTGCTAGTGGTTGTTTGTGCCAAGTAGTTTCTAGTGACTCCAAGAGGGAGTATTTATGCTTGATAGTGGGTTCATGCCTCCTTGTTGCCTTGTTCGAGTGACAGAAACGTGAAGGGGGAGGATGTGTTATTGCCATTAGGGAGAAAACAGCGGTGAGAGTGCACGCGTGCATAATCATTGCTTACATTACCTACTTTGTTTAATGCAATTATCTGTTGCTTGCAACTTAATACCTAAGGGGGTTCAGATGATAACCTGAGGGTGGATTATTAGTCATAGATGCGATGGATGTCGGTCTATGTATCTTGTTGTAATGCCCGCACTAAATATCACAGTAATCATCGTGTTATAATGTGCACTACGGTGCAACCTTTATTTTTCAATTGCCCAGCTGTAATTTGTTCACCCAGCATGTTATTTTTATGGAGAGACACCACTAGTGAACCTATGAACCCCGGTCCATTTTTCCACACTGTTAAACAAACCACAACAATTTCCTGCTCTCTTTACTTACTACATGCATACACTGTTTTCCACACTATATGTCTAATCTTTGTATTCAGCAAGACCGGTGAGATTGACAACCTCAGTGTACCGTTGGGGCAAAGTATTTTGGTTGTGTTGTGGGGCCCAGACTAGCAGTCTGAGACCTCCAGTATGCATACATTCACAATCCCATGATCAGTTAGTCGTGAACAACATACTCGAGTTGGCATTGCAGATTACAACATCCACTACACGAATACACGGCTTACACAACTGGTCACTTGACTCGGTTGAAAACAACTGCCACGCAGGGCAGGAACACACACTAAAAACAGCGAAAGACTGCAAAACACACTCGTGGTAAACCCAAGTCACGCCTTGACTACCTACAGGCTACTGACTCGGAGACGTTCCTAGTTCGCATAGCCATCAGCGACACCATCTTCTTCAGGTTCTTCGGGTTTCTGCTCAAAGTCTGGCTAAGACAATAGCTAGGGACGAAACCAATGTGAGTACGTTTGAATGTACTCCACAAGACACCCCAAATGAAAGCTAAACATGCAAGTATGCATATATATAGGTGGTAGGAAGGCTGTACTTAAGGTTCAACTAGCCATGATGAATTTAATACACATCATGGTTGCACAGGTTTTAGTTGTTTTTGTTGAAGAAGATACTTTAAAAGATATTTTATTTCTCTTGTAGATATAGCATATCCACAAGGTTTTGATAAAGCAGTTTAAATAGAATAAAAGTTTCTCTTTACAAAACTTCTTGGAAGATCACATCTTCAAAATCATCATTTATCTGGTACCTCAAAGGTACAATCATTCCCTTTCAACGTACCTCCCAGGTACAAGTTCCAAAACACTTTTCCAGCTTTTTGAAAACATTGACACAATGCTAGCTACATAGCCATTCAACTGTCCATATCCGAGGATGCGGCTATTCTGAATAGTTTTACTCTGCAGAGGTGTACACAATCCACAAGATCCAGTACATCCGCCGTGAACAACCACGGACTGTCCGAGACAGTATGCAAACATCGGATAACTGGTCCTAACCATCCACTATGTCAGTGCTAGTAAATGACTACCTCTTCAACTGGGTTTGTTCTCCCCGGCACCGAGTGAGTCAGCCGTATCGATCCGGTTTCCCCTGACAACACACCGCCATGGCAGGAGATCCAATTGCTGCAACCGGTAGTGAACGTAATCCTACATTGTGAATGTCCCATTTCTCCCTCCTGGCGACCATTCGGTTCGGGGGAATCTAACCCCTATAGCACATTGAGGTAGACACGGACTAACACCGACAAGCAATTAGCTAGACCCCGTTCCCATATTGAGGTAATGTGGCAGCACGGCTGTTGTCCGGCGAAGACTAGGTTATGTGTCATTTTTGGAAAAACAAGTCAAAAACATTTTCTTCTTCACAAACCTCCTTCGGACAAGGTCCCACCTTTCCTCAGGGTTTTTCCAAGCTTTTGCTTTCCAAAAACCTCAAGTTAAAATGTCCACTAGGGGACTTAAGTTGATTAAGTGATGATACTAAAATGTCTAAAGGGCTTGGTAAGACCAAGATTATATAGTGGATATAGCATATTAGATACATAAAATAGATAGTGGTATAGTTGTAACGGCCGGGAATTTTCCCCAACTAGAATTTGTTGCTTGATTTTCTTTTTGCATCGCATGGCATAATGCATCATCATGTATTCAAAACTTGCAAACTAATTAATTGAAATTCATCAACTCTTGTTTTCTAAAATTTCTAGAAATTTATTGGATGCCTAAATCTATTTCTATTAGCACTCCAAATCTTTTTTTTCTTTACTGAAAAATTAATAAAGCTCAAAAAAAATGTTTTGTGGGGGGAGGCAGCCAGCCGGCCAGGCCCAAAGGCCCAACCGGAGGCCACCTACGAACCCAGCCCACCTTCCTCGTCCCCTTCCTCCGTACAGGTGACGGAAGCAGCAGCAACCACCGCACCCACCCCATGCTCCCCTCCTCCTATACCTACCCGCGAGGCGCCCTAACCCTAGCCTTCCTTCCTCTATTTCCCTCTCTAGCGCCGCCATTTTCCCCTCCCTCTTCCTTCTCCCTCTTCCCCAAATTCTCCTCTGAAATTTCTTGTCTGAACCGGAGCACCTCCATGGTCGTGACTTGGAGGTCGGGGCGCTGTCTCTCTGCTCTCCGTCGGGCCGTGTTCGTCGCGGGAATGGAAACCCCGTTGTCCCCTCTCCGTCCTCGACATCTCGCTGTAAGAGGAGGAGCCCGGAGCCGCCGGCGACGCTGTCTTCTTCCGCCGGCCGTGCGTACGCGCGTCTGACGGTGTCGACACCAGCAGCAACGCCAGCCGGCCCCTCCTCGAGCACCCACGGTGAGCACTCCCCTCGGGACCTTTCCCCTACCTCCCCCCTTGCTCTACGTGACCGCCGTCGTGCGGCACGAGCGTCACCGGCGTTTCCCCGTCGATCCCCGTCCGTCGTAGTCGATCTGCAGGGAAGTTCGTTTCAGTTCGTCAGAGAAATACCGCGCAGATACCCTTGATCTTCCCTGTGAGCCCTATTGTATCACAACCGAGCAGCCAGCCCAGTGGCTGCGCGTCCTGTCCCGCACCCTAGAGGCCGCGGGATCGAATCCCCCCCCCCCAGGCGCAAAGCCACCCCTTTTTCCTCTATTTTTTCTTTTATTTCCCGAAATCCAGAAAAACAGATCTGAATCGTTATTTGTAAAATCCATAACAAATTGAAAATTGCTCCAATTTCAATGATTCAAGTTTCTGTGGATTCAGAATCTTGTGCTCTTTCTATTAGTCACAAAGTTGCAACATGTTTCTGTAATAAATTTTGCACTAAATAATTAAATACAGAAAATGCAATAAAAATTGGAAACTTTGGGAATTCATAACTTGAGTTCTGTTCATCCAAATTGAGCAAACTTGAGCTCTAAAAATTTTTCTTAACAAACTATACACATTGGTATTTTATTTGGTCACAATTGAATTAAATTTGAACATGTTTCCTTCTGTTTACTAAAAGGGGCAGAATAAAAATGCCTATGAAAAATTGCATAATAAATTCAATAATGATCCAAAAATTATGTTTAATAGCTCAAAATGTTCAGTGAAACATTTGCTACATGCTTTCAACCTTTTCAATACATTTTTTTTACTGTTTTTCCTAATTAAAATTGGTGCAATAATTCAATGCTTTAATTAAACCTTTTAAATTGCAAAATTCATAACTTGGGCAATTCAAATCCAATTCCAACATGTAAAATATGTTTTCCATCCCATTTTTCATGAACTTTGCAAATATCAACTTTGTTTTCTGTTTTGAACAATTTAAATTGCTGAAAACAACTATTTCTTAATTAATGCATTTAAAATTGTCAATTTAATAACTTGCTCGTCTAAAATCCAAATTCAACAAATGAAATATGTATTCCATCTAAAATTTTGTGTTCTTTCCAAATATAAATTTTGTTATCTGTTTTGAACATTTAAAATTGGTGAAAACAACAAATATTTGTTTAAATCATTTAAAATGCCAAGTTCATAACTTAATAAATAAAATTCCAAACTTGGTAAACAACATACCAAACTGAAGCCATTGTTGTTTTCTTATTGTTTTCATCATCCATGCATCATTCTAATCAACTTTCACATGATGGTTATTTGTAGATCATTTAATTCAACATTAATTCATGGGCTTTTCCATATGCAATCCAAATTGCATATGGGCCCATTTAAATATGTTACCATGTCAACTAGTTTATCTTTGATGCATCCTTAAACTTGTCATGCATCCATATCTTGATCATGTTGGATCTTTTGCCGTATAAGTAATTGTTGCATCCGGTGTTTGTTATAGTTCGATGCTTCTTCGCGGATAGGACGTTGAGATGATGTGAGCAACGACAAGTTCTTCGGATGTACCTCTACTTGCTGGATTCCAGGCAAGTATACTCACTTGCTACCTATGGCTGCCTTTCATCACTTGTTACCGATTCTTCCCGTTGCCTTTATTCTAGCCTTATGATTCGATGCTTGTGTCTCGATCCTATCATATGTTCACCTTGCAACCATGATATAGCCTTCCTTCCACTTCCTATTACCTGTTGTTTGGTTACCCCGTTGGCCCTCGTGTCGTAGTTGCATGCTCAGTGTTGTTTGCGTTCAAGTCTTGTTGTCCGTCTTATCACCTGTTTAGTTTGATAGTTGGGTTTCAATTCAATCAACAACATGTTAATGTTTTGGGTAATAATAATTTGATGATAAGGCACCGGCAGGAGGCCCGGCGTGGTTTTGAGGCCTGCTAGTGTCGACCTTAATTAGGAAAAGGGTCTTGTCCACCGATCCATGATGAGCGCACTATCCGCATGTGGGAAGCGAGTATGGGCGCCCCCCGCAATTCTGATTCGATTCGCATCTCGTCCAAATCGCCTCATTTAGTTCGGGTTTTCCATTTGCCGCATGCATATGCAGGTGCGAACCCTTGGCGCCAGGGTGGAACTTTTGTAGTCGGCATTTAGGGAGACACGTTCTTAGAGTGCTATGAGGGTCCCCTTTTCTTCGTGGGGCTTGATTAGCCGTGCGTTCAATTGCACGGGGTTCTTTGGGCTTGATGCGAAGAAGAGTTGGGTTGTGTTGAGTGCCTCGCTTGGTGGAAGGGCCTTTCCATCTGGCGGGTCATTCTTACGTGTACAGCCAAATTGGTGCATCCATGCAGGGTTAAATCTTCTCGAGAAGCCGTGTTGTCCGCGGTTATGGATGACTTGGTGAAAGTGCTGGCTAACAAGTACTCAGACAAATTACACTTAACGATGATAACTTGACTAGTAATATAGATTACCTCCACCATAAAAATGAATGTCACCTTAATCAACCGTGTGAGTTTCCTTGGATTGCTTCCTTAGTAGGGGGTAACATTGGATGGGTATTGTTTGGTGAGTAGTTGTAGTTGGTTCTGATGCGCTATCTTATCCCTTTCTTTTAGCCGGATGTTGTAGCGCGTCTCTGTAGTTAGTTAGTGCAGCCCGCTGCCGCTCATTTGCAATAATCCCTTCCTTTCCGTTGTACCCGAAGTCTTTGTATCTTGTGATGATTGGTTACGCTGGTATCTTGTGAGTATGGTTTATCCACTTGCCAGTACTTAACCGTACTGACCCACGAATCTCTTTCGTGGCTGCATATTCCACATTGCAGTCAACAGGTTTGAAGTCTGACGACGTTAGCTTGGGAATCCCTCCGGCTTGGCCTGGGCAGGGATTGGACGCCATCGGTTATCTTCAGGACTCTTAGTCCATTTTGTATCTTGTCCATAGTCGGACACTATGTTGATTCTTCCGTTGTTATTTGGATCTTTGTATTGTATCAGTTGTATCCTTGACTCGTTTGAGTCGTCTTGTATATATCTTTTCTGTTGTTGTTGCGGAATATTCGTGAACTGTTGTAATGTTATCACAAGTGGCAACCTGGAATCGGTTATTATGTGAATTTTGGCGGGAATGCTGAAATCTGCATAGTGCCCGATCTCGGGGCGTCACAATAGTCCACTTAAAAGAATAGTTTTTGAATCAAACTTTTGTACAACTTAAGAAGTAAAACATGCATGATAGATAATGATAAATAAAACAACATCAAGCATTTAGAATGTCTTGCCTTGGCACTGGTCTTGGTCTTGCTCTTGAAATAAACAAGAGTTGCAATAAAAACCTCTCCGGGGAAATAATACCGTCTTCGTTATCTAACATCGTAAACACAAAAAGGAAAACACCCAATCAGAACCAAACAAAGGCAAGCACTTGACAAAAAGTAAACATACAGCAAGCATTTCATCAAACAAGTACACTCACAAACAATGGTACTAGGGTGCACACCATAAAGCAAAACAGGCACAGACAATACACACGAATAACACTATAATTGATGTTATGGATCCTCAACCAAAATGGCATGAGTTCAGTAGGTGTGCCACTCTCATATCATGCTCAAATAAGATCAAATGACTCTCTGGTCATTCATGAGGATGAGCAAAATAACAAGAAAACAACCTAGGAACACATACACATGCATAGGAAAATATTAACAAGAAATACTACAAGCCCATAGTAACACATGCTTTTCTAACATGGAGAAACAATATAACAGAGAAAAACAATACCAAACATATCATGGCATCGGTCAATGCATGAAAATAATCATGGAGCAAAACAACTATTAATACTAGACATGAAAAAGGGCTATTTAGTCAAGCATACATGCATAACAATAATGGATCATCAAAAAGAGTTATTCTTACATGATGGATCTTTAAGATAGCATCGAAATAACAGAGAAAACAACACCTATACATGCTAGTAATACCAAAATAACAATCAATTCAATGCATCAAAAATGAAGCATGCAAATACTACTATAGCATAAATCACCTAAAACTAGCATGGCATCCCAAAATTATCTAGAGCTCACTCAAGCATGCAAGCAAGTAGAATATGGTAAAATAACAGTAGCTATGCTATGGAAAACAATACTAAATCATTTATTCAATTCATCATACCAATATGAAGAATAACATAATTTTAACCTATTTTTACTAGGAAAACAACATATTGGGATTTAAACTATAACAAGCATGGCTTTCACACACAAACCCTATCATACTAGTGAAACACTCAAGACACATTTCAAACATGTATAAATAACCTACACATGCTAGGAATAAATTTTAAAACAAGAACATGATAACACAACAATTTATCAAGTCATATTAATAATAGACAAAAAAGGTCTATTTACTAAATAATGCACCAAGACTATTCTGTAACTCCTAAAATCATGAAAATCTATGATAAGGTGCTCCTAGTCACTAGCAAACCAACACAATTAGATTCACATCAAAAATCATCACCAACAAAATTAAACAAATCACACAAGTGCACTCTAGCCTAAAACTAACATGCATGCAATTTTCAATCAACAACTCAAGTAAACACAAGACCAACTGCCACAGATAGAAATTTTAAAGGGCTACTCAGAACAGTTGAGTTTGCATGATTTGGATACTTAAAACTCAAGTTATTAAATAAAAGGTGTTAATGAGTGCTTCTGCCATTTATTTTATTTCTCCTAAAATATACCACAAAATACAGATCTACAAGTTGGAGATGGTTAATAATTAGTATATCTACAACTATGATTTTTAGTTTGTCAAGATTCACTTGTTAGCATTTTTATTTTGAATTAAAGTAGAGCATCAGACCTGGATCTGCAGGGAAAAGGAAAAAAAAAACATGCAGAGAAGGGGCAGGCCAGATCTGCCAACTGGGCCGGCCTGCTAGGAGCTCTGCCGCGCGGGAAAAGTTCAAACGCAAGGCTGGGCCGCGGCTGGGCCAAAAACAGCAACGGCGCGGTCGAACCGGTACGCTTTCGTTGGATTAGAATCTGACGGTTCGTGATGGAGGCGTCGGCGAAGGGGTATCCTGTCGTCGGATCGGCGATGGAAGGCAGGGATGCGGCCACACGGCATGGCCGGCGGTGACCAGTTTCTGGCGGCGGGATCAGAGAAAACGGCGGCCCGGGGGAGGAGCTTCGTCGAAATGAGTTCCCGGCATCGCCTGGAACCGAGAAAAGGTCGAGGAGGACCCGGACGACGATGCGCATGCGATGCCCTCATCGGCACTTGCTGGGGAAGTCTCCCGACCGGAGTTCGACGGGAACCCGTGGTGGCCGGACATGCCATGGATGGCGACGGACCTGTGATGGACAAGGAAGGTATTAATGGTGTCGGATATATACTGAATAGGGGTATAGAAGATGGTAGACAAAAGAGCCGGACTACCAGGGTGGCCTACATGGTAATGGGCTTAGGTCCATTGGGCGGCCCAGTAGTCCGACGCGCAGAAGCCGGATTCTAGAAGAACCCGGATCACGGCCCGCGTGATCTGGCTTGGAGGAGAAGACGGATTCCTTACTTTCCAAGTTACAAGTTAAACGTAGTCTTCTAGGTTTCGGGTTCTGTAAGCCCTAATCCGGCTATTATATAAAGCCGGACGGGAGATAGATTTCATAAGTGCTTTTAGTTCCAAGGTTCTAGGTTCAAGCTCAAGCCTTACGCAACTCGCCGGGAAGTTCATCCTCGACGAGTAGCTGGATCTATTCCCTTACATTGTAACCTTATTATACGGGCTTTAGTCCCACATAGTGAGAAGTGCAGGAGTAGGTACGCCGTACTGTCGCGACGTACCGAACCTGGGTAAAATCCCGTGTTCTGTATTACTACGCTATCCCGTTACCCCACGTCTCTACCGTAGTCTCATGGCACCCCAGTCTGTGAAAACTACTACGATGTCTCGACAGTTGGCGCCCACCGTGGGGCAAACGACGTCAGGTGTGAAGTTCCGATCTGGGATACTAGGCGGAATTGGAAGATCGATCACTGTCGGAAGCTTGGAATTCGACGACGACGTCGGGCGCTTCCTCGACAACGGATCCTATATACCGGCGCAAAACCACCTGGTAAGTGCCTGCGTTTTACCGATTGGATCTGCTAACATCTTTATCGGATTAACCGCGGAAGCAATAGGGTTTTGCGGTGAAAGCAATTATTTCCCACCCGCCCTATACCCAGTCGAAGACGACTATGATGCCGGATTTTGCTCAGATCGCCGACAAAACAGTGATACGCACTTTATCGGCATGGTGCAATCCGAGATCGCTGAAAACACGGATGACGGAAATCCCGTGCAAGAGGCAGATAACAACATTACACCCGTCACAGAGACGGAAGAACCAATACCCGTCACGGAGACGGAAGATCCGACATCCGTCAACCAGACGATGAACTCGGAAACAGAGTCCGTGCTTGCCGCCATTGAGGCGAGATTGGAGTCGGAAACCGGATCGGATAACTTCGAATCCGAAGACGAAGACGATGAGGCCTTCGTAAGAAAAGTTAAGTCCTTTCAAGAAGGGTTCCATGAAGTGCTAATGGCAAAACCAGCTGATACAACGGGTGCCGATAGCCAGGAAAGCCCTAAAACCCCTCCGCCAGCAGAAGAGAGGGAAGACGGAGAAACTTCTCCGATATTTCCTAACGTCAAGGAGATGACAGAGGATGAACCTGTCAAAAAACCTCCGTCTTCCAAGAAAAAGCACCGTGCTTCTAAAAAACTCCAGTACAAACTCCGGAAGAAAAAGCCAGCCGATCTCGCTGATGAAAACCTGGAAGTTGGAGATATTAGTGGCACAAAGCCTACGGAAAAGAAATCTAAGGAAATCACCGCTCCGCCAATGACAGAACTGGAAGAGCAAGAACTATTACAAACTCCAGTGGGACCCAATGAACCCCCTGAGATGCTGGAAGCCAGGAGACAAGCTTTCCAACGGCAACAGCAACATTTGCTTAGATCTCGGCAACATCTCCAACAAACCCATAATGACATCAAAATCATGAAGGAAGAAATTGAGGAGTACGAGAGAAAGCATAGATCTGCCTTAAAACCTACGAGGTTACCTGGAATTGCAAAACCGGAAGAAATGCCGCCGAAAGAAAGGTTCTATAACCCATCTTGGCAAAAGCAGTTAAACGGCAAAGATGCCAAGGGCGAACCAATATACAAAACCGCAGCTGAAAACGCGGAAGCAGCGTTCGCCATCCTGAATAATGATCTGTACTCCAACGGGGAAAAACTCCAAGGGGTGTATGCTTTCCTAGGAAAAGCATTACAGCAGCAACAGCGAGGACAAGAGCGATCAGGGAGGCTGCATGATAATTCCGCCCTCTGCAAAACTGTTACTTGCGCTGCTGGAGCACCTGGTCCGGAAGAACCTGGAGATTGGGATAAAAAAGAGGATCCGAGAAAAGACAAGAAAACCCCCGACAACCGGGACGCAGCGTCTAGAACCGGACCTCATCTCCCGAAAGATGGATATAAACCACACGATCGGGAAGACAAACACCGGAATGACGGCAAAATAATGCCACCTCCGAGAAACCCAGCTGAAAAAGCTGGAAGATACGATACACCTCACAGACGTGAAAGATCTCGGACACCGCCTAAAGATAAGGAAAGGTACAGGAGCAGGACTCCACCTAATCCCAGAGGGCGTGACAACGGAAGAGATAGAGATAACCTCGGAAAAACGCGTCCGCGTAACAATGGAAAAGAAAGGAGCAGATCCCCTTCTGTCCATTCAGCCGGGAGATATTCTGCACATATTGATAGAGCAGAAAAGGATGATCTATACTTTGGTCCTAAGTGTTTTACTGACAGGATCCGAAGGATAACCCTGCATTCTGGCTTCGCCAAAGTTGGTCCAACCTACCAAAAATATACCGGCAGTACAAACCCGGATACCTGGCTTTCAGATTATTACACAGCCGTCCAGATCAACAACGGGACAGACCTGGAAGCTGTCAAGTTTCTTCCCCTAATGTTGCTAGACGGAGCCAGAGATTGGATTAATGGTTTACCATCAAGAACTGTCGACAGTTGGGAGGATATGGCGAGAGTATTTACCCAGCATTTTAGGGGAACATACAAACGCCCAAATAGCATCAACCAGCTGAACCGTTGCACCCAATTTGAAGACGAACCATACGTGGATTTCATCTCCAGATGGACTGCAATGAAGAATAGTTGCTCTGGAGTAACTGACGTACAAGCAATGCATGCTTTCGTCAATGGCCTAAAACCCGGACTTTTACCGTTCATGGTTGGTTCTAAAAAGCACAAAGATCTCGGATCTATGCTTACAACCGCTAATGAGCATGCTGCAGCCGAAGATGATATTAGAGCAAGAGGAGGCAATATTGAGTCACTAATACTGGCCAAGAAAACACCTCGTTCTGATAAAAAAGGAACTCCGGAGTCAACAACAAAGCCCAAGGAGGTTAACTTAGCCTTTGGAGGAGAAAAAGGGAACAAGTGGAAAGGCCGCAGTCCGGATCCCATCAATTACACTCCTGAAGAATGGGAGAGAATTAAGTCGGAACCCTGCGTCCACCACTCTCAGTTTGGGAAACCAACCCACACAAACGCGCAATGCCGGCTAAACAAGCATATGAAAGGCAATGCAGGATCCGGAAATAAAGGGAAGGGTTCCAAGAGGAAACCTGCCAAACAAAAGCCGGAAGCTGAAAAAGAAGACAGTGAATCGGACACTGATGACAAAATCCAGGAACAGCAGCGAAAAGGCGAACCCAAATTTCCGAGAGTTGACGGAGAAGCAATGTTAACTTTCCTAGCAACCCCGTCAGCAAAGGTGGCCAAAAGGACACTTCGAGAAATAAACGCGGTTGTTCCTGCAACCCCAAAATTCTTGAAGTACTCCAACACACCGATAATCTGGGATCAGTCTGATCATCCCGGAAATATCCCTGAACCCGGCACACAAGCTCTTGTTGTAAGCCCTATTGTTCAAAACACTAGGCTAAGAAGAGTGCTGATGGACGGAGGATCCAGCATCAACATAATGTACCTGGATACACTGAAGCACTTGAAGATATCCGAGTCCCAACTCAATTACAGCAATATACGCTTCCATGGCATCGTTCCTGGCAGGCAAGCACGATCCCTAGGAGAAATTTCCCTAGATGTCACCTTCGGAGATAAAGATCACTTCCGGCAGGAAAAAGTATCCTTCGAAGTTGTGCCGTTCGAGAGCGTGTATCACGCAATACTCGGACGTCCGGCTTTCGCCAAGTTTATGGCAAGATCTTGCTATATTTACAACAAGCTGAAGATGCCAGGACCCAAAGGAGGAGTAATCACCATTGCCGGTGATTTCAAGCTGGCAAACGAGTTGGAGAAGCAAAACGCCCTTTGCGCTCAAAGAGTTATAGCTCAGGAAGAACTGAAGGAGTTAGCTAAGGAGGTATCGCCGAAAGAAATGCCGGCAGGAAAAGAAACTCGGAAGCCAACAGATAGCTTCAAGGCATCCGAGAATACAAGACAGGTAATCCTAGATCCCAAAGATCCGACAAAATTCGTCGTTGTAGGGACTGGGATGACCGACAAATAGGAAGGCGAGCTCATCAAGTTCCTCCGTGAGAACTGGGATATTTTTGCCTGGTGTCCAGCTAACATGCCAGGCGTACCCAGGGAACTTGCTGAGCACCAACTCAAGGTTATTCCCGGATCAAAACCCGTCAAACAAGGTCTCCGTCGATTTGACGGAAGAAGACGGAAGGCTATTGGCAAGGAAATTATCCGGCTTTTAGCAGCGGATTTTATCAGGGAGGTAATCCATACTGACTGGTCCGCAAATCCGGTATTAGTACCGAAGAAAGACACAACTGCCCTCAGAATGTGTATAGATTACACAGGATTGAACAAGTTATGTCCGAAAGATAGGTTCGCACTGCCGCGAATCGACCAAATAATAGATGCCACTGCAGGCTCCGAGCTTTTATGCTTTTTGGATGCATACTCCGGGTACCACCAAATACGCATGAAAAAGGAAGATCAAATCAAGACTTCTTTTATAACCCCGTACGGGACGTATTACTACGTAACCATGCCTTTTGGCCTGAAGAACGCAGGTGCAACCTACCAGCGTTGCATGCAACGTTGTTTGCATAGTCAGATTGGAAAAAATGTTCATGTTTACGTGGACGATATTGCTGTCGTAACCAAGGAAAAAGATACACTCCTTGAGGATTTGCGAGAAACTTTCGAGAACTTACGCACTTACAAGATGAAGTTGAATCCATCTAAGTGCGTATTCGGGGTTCCCTCAGGAAAACTTCTGGGTTTCATCGTTTCTCACAGAGGAATAGAAGTTAACCCGGAAAAGATTAAGGCAATCTCGAACATCTCAGAACTTACGTGTGAAAAAGATGTCCCAGAATTGCCGGGTTCCGCCACAGCCATAAAAAGATTTCTTAGTTGGCTGGGGGCTAAAACCTTACCATTTCACAAACTGCTGGAGAAGTTCGACAAGGTCAAGTGGATTGCGGAAGCCTGGGAACGTCTAGCAAGTTATGTCCCCTTCTGTACTTAGTTCAAATCTATGTAAACATCTTTTGAGATCATGAAATAAAGTTGTCGGAATGCTGTCATCCATATTTCTTATAAGTGCAAAGTGTTTCCGCCTCATCTATTTCCCAATGATCTTACAAATTTCTCAACGTTAACCCGAATTGTGCTTGCGTACTCGGCGTTACATAACTGAATGATTTTTCAGCCTTTTAACGGCTAAAGGAAACTTGAATTGCCTGTGTGCCCAAGTTTCACTTAAAACTTTCCTTGTTTCTCTAAGTCTTATCTGATTGTGCGTACGCTGGGTTACTGGAACTAGTTAGTAAAAATGCCTTTAGCATGATTCATGTTTCCGAGTTTCAAAACTGATTGGTTCGTCCCCAGTTACTCGGCGTAACGATTCATAATGCTATTTGAGCCATTTCAAACACTAAGGACAGTTAAAGCATATACACCAGAGAACTTAGAAGATAAAGGAATGATCCAAACAACTTGCAAAGTAATTTCATAGTTTAAACTGCAAAAGGCGGAATTTTCATTAATACATAAGAAGCATTACATTTTGGATTACAAATGAAAGAACAGTAATGCTCCTATTGTCTAATTTTTCTATCCAGGTTCCAGGTAACCCTTCAAGAATCCGACTCCTCCTCGCTGCTTTCTTCGTCAGGGATTGGAGGAGCTTCTTCTTCTGGATAGTTGACGGCGACATTTACCATGGCGGCAATCTGGGTGGCGTGGCCCTTAACTTCACCAAAGATGGTGGACCGTTGCGCATCCGTGTATCCCTGAGGGACACCGGTGGCCACACGCCAGGATTTGGCACTAGGGTAGTGCATGCGCATAAGGCCTAAGGCCATGCGCGCACCACCCCGTGCAGCGGAGCGGAGAATAGACTCCTTGGACTCCGCCACCTCCATGATGATACCCGGAAGTTTTTCAACCTCCGAGCATTCCCCAGATTTATCGGGAAGAAACTTGCCTACTAGCTGCGTTGCAGCAGCCTTCATCAAATTCCATGTCTCCCCGAAAGCTCGGATGCCTGCAGCCCGAGTGCCATCTGGGGTGTCTCCTGGTTGATCCAATAAAACATACAAAAGGGTTAAGGAGACAAACAGAGAAAGCAAAACATGGAAAGATGAGGAAAAGGGTAAGAAATTTACCGATGAGCTTGTCGATCTCGGAAACTTCTTCCAGGCGAAGGTTCAGAGCTTCAGTCAAATCCTGAATGGTGGATTTGTCTTTCTCCGCCTGTTCGGAAGCCTTGGAATTAGCCATTCCAAGGGCCAGGTTGCTGGCTTTCAGGTCTTGCTGAGCTTTCACAAGATTCTTGTGAAGCTCAATGTTCTCATTGCGGAGAATTTCGGCGTTGCCAGAATCTTCCGCTGCTTGTTTAGCCTCAGCTAAGGCAGCTGAAAAGCAAGGGAAAATCCGAGTTGATAAAATTCCTCGGGAAAAAACTTAGACAAAGTCTTAAATCGGAAATTTCAAAACGAAAAAGCTTACCTTTCGTTTCCGTCAAAGCAAGCTGAGATGATTCCAGCTCCGCCTCTCTCTCCTCAAGAATAGAAAGAAGACTTCGAACTTCTTTATTCTTGATGGTGAGCTTCCTGAAAACTTCCAGGTTTATGGCCTCGGAGGTTTGCTGAAACACAGCAAGGAAAAGTATGGTTAACAAAAAACATCAAAGCAAAAAAGCATGCCTTTTGTTTAATGCTTGGGGGCTAGAGTTACATACCTGGCTCATGCGCTGCAAACCTGCTAAGTTTTCTTGGAATTCTTTCGCGTATTCCGCGAAGTGATTTCCGGCTGCGTCCAGGCCGTCATTTATAGCCTTAAAATCCTTGTCAAAGGTGGGGATTTCCTCGTCGAAAGTTCGAGAAGATTTCCCCACCTCTGGAGCCGCCCTTTCCCTCGTGTCCGACTCGGACACAACGGGCTGGCTGGGCTCTGGGGGCTTGGTGGTGGTGGCTGCAGTAGGCTCTTCCGCCATTGTCTGCGGCGTGTCCGGGGCGACGGCGGGAGATGGTTGGCTGCCTCGGTTGGAAGAAGCTCTGAGTTTCTTCAACTTTCTCGGCTTCAAGTTGGAGGGGGTAAGCTAAAAACCAAAAACCCGGAAAAGGTTAAAACACCGAAGATGGACGAAAAAGATCCCATAAAAGAAAAAGCCCAGAAGAAAATAACCTGGAAGTGGCGACGGGGATTCCGTCAAGGTCGATAATTTCATCCGAAGAAATTATCTTCTTGCGTTTGCGCCCACCCGTAGCGGCGGTGCGCAGCGCATCCAGCTCGGCCTCGGAGGCTAACTCCGAGTCTGGAAGATCCACAAGCTGTTGGAAAAACCAATCAGATTCAAAAGGTAGATTATCCAGGAAGTAAGATTATACCCAAATAACGGAAAAATTACCTTAGGAGCTGGGTTGTCGGCCGTGTACATTGGCCGACTCTCCGTGTAGTGGTCGCGCGATGCGACCAACTGATTGATGCGCCGCCTAAGCTCTTTTGCGAGCCAATCTTTGTCGGTTGTCCGCATTGGATCCTTGGCTCCTGTGTATTCGCACAGGAGACGGCCTCCGTGGTTTGCTAATGGCTGAATCCGTCTATCCAGCCAGCAAAAGACCGTGTCCATACCGGTCAAAGGAGGTTTGGAGGAGGTGAGCTTGGCGATGCGCCTCTTGATCCTTAGCAGATCTGGAGGCAGAACCTGGACGGCGTCTGTCACCCAGTTATCCTGGGGAACAGCGGCGGAGTTCACAAAAGGTGGAACCCCGACGGCCTTTTTAGGAAAAGGCACGTCGGGATGATAGAAAAAAGAACCCGTCCAAAATTTGACGGATTCTGAGGTTTTGATTTTGGGGAACCAATCCTCTCGGAATCTCCGAAGAGTAAAGGAAATGGTCCCGCAATTTGGGAGTGCGCCCTCCGAAGAGTTACGCTTTACCCCAAAGCAATACAGCCAAAAATCTAACCTAGGCTCTATTCCTAGGTAACCTTCGAACAAGGCCTGGAAGCCGGCCATGTACAGAATAGAATTGGGAGGAAGGTTATGAGGTTGGATGCTGTAGTGTGACAGAACCTGGAGGAAGAAAGAGGAAGGTGGCAGTCCCATACCTCGTAGAAGGTGAGAGGCAAGAAGCACCCTTTCGCCCTCTTGTGGCATGGGTTCAGTCTCCTCTTCCGGGAGCCGCCATTTCTTTTTCAGCACCAAACCCTCCTTCTCCAAGTTGGGAAGGAGAGCCGGGGGAATACTGCAGGCACTCCAGTTGCCTGCAGTTTCCTCTTCCTCTTCTGCTCCGGCGGCGGCGGCGGCGGCCTTCGCGGCGGCAAGTTTCTCGCTAAGAAGCTCGATTTTCTCCTCCGCCGTTTCCGGTGCGAACGGCGGGGTTGTCGTGGTGCTTGGGCTCGCTATGTCCGCGGCGGCGGAAGCGTTTCCTCCGCCCGCCGCGGATGCCGTGGCCTTTTCCGGCCCGCCGCCGGCGTGCTTGGGCGACCCCAGCTGTGGATCTAGGTCGCCCAAAAGCTCGTCGATGGAGGCGCGAGCCGGTGAGGACGACGGAGAGGCCATCTTTTTCGGTGGCGAGTGAGCGCTCCGGCGTGCAAAGGGCTCGTCGGGGCAAGGTCTTGTTCTTGCTCTCGTGCTCGTGTTCGCGTCAATGGCGTGGGCAGTGGAGAGTGAGGAAAGATTTCCGATGACGACGAGGACGGCTATTTATAGCCTGAAAACCTCTAGATACGCGCCAACGGCTCTTTTGACCGTTGGATGATCGACGCGTGTCGCTCGCCGGAAAATCCGGGAAACGGAACGACAGAGGAATGATGGCTATCTCCTCGTTTCTCGTGAGAATCTGTCAGAGATACGTTGCAGGGTTTCCCGCGTGAAACCAAGCGGCGCTTGCGTCAGCGTGATTGAGGCGCTGATGTCATAAGTTCTTTTTCCGCGAAGGAGCGCGAGAAGAAAAGCCGGATTTTCATATTTCCGAGTTTTATGTTACCATCTCCTTCAAAAGGAAAGAAGAAAGAATCAAGACTGCTGAATCAAGTTTTCCCGGACAAAATGTATTTGACGAAAGGCGGAGTTTCAGAGTTTTGATCCTTCCTGGGGGCTACTGTCGGATATATACTGAATAGGGGTATAGAAGATGGTAGACAAAAGAGCCGGACTACCAGGGTGGCCTACATGGTAATGGGCTTAGGTCCATTGGGCGGCCCAGTAGTCCGACGCGCAGAAGCCGGATTCTAGAAGAACCCGGATCACGGCCCGCGTGATCTGGCTTGGAGGAGAAGACGGATTCCTTACTTTCCAAGTTACAAGTTAAACGTAGTCTTCTAGGTTTCTGGTTCTGTAAGCCCTAATCCGGCTATTATATAAAGCCGGACGGGAGATAGATTTCATAAGTGCTTTTAGTTCCAAGGTTCTAGGTTCAAGCTCAAGCCTTACGCAACTCGCCGGGAAGTTCATCCTCGACGAGTAGCTGGATCTATTCCCTTACATTGTAACCTTATTATACGGGCTTTAGTCCCACATAGTGAGAAGTGCAGGAGTAGGTACGCCGTACTGTCGCGACGTACCGAACCTGGGTAAAATCCCGTGTTCTGTATTACTACGCTATCCCGTTACCCCACGTCTCTACCGTAGTCTCATGGCACCCCAGTCTGTGAAAACTACTACGATGTCTCGACAAATGGTGTGCACGGGCAAGAGATATGGGAGGGGAGGCCATTGAAGCAATCATCGAGGGCAGAGGTGCGCAGTACCTTACGTTCGACGGTGAGGTTGCTGGCGGAGGGTTCCGATTCGATTCCTTCGATTAGGAGGGTAAGGGAGAGGGGTTTTGCGATTAAAGTTCTATTGGGGAGGAGTGGAGGTGGTGCGGTAGGGTAGACATCAAGGAGGAAGCTCGGGGTGGCCTGACCGCAGATCTCGGTGGACGGAGCCCACAGCGACAATGGCGGCTCGGTTGTTGGCTTCAAGGAAGAAGAAAGGGTTGCCTGGGGGTGGAGCATGACCAGGAGGTACTCTAGGAATAGCTAGAGACGGAGGAGGCTGTTTGTAGCGAGCGGGAACCTAAGCTCCGAGATCCCACCCGCAGGTGTTCGACAGAGATGAGGAGGGGATCGGAGGGCGAATGATGCCAAGGGAGAGCACGAGCATGCTTCTGGAGAGATCGTGGAGCGAGTAGACAAGGGGTGGAGGCGCGGCATGCGGCCCAGGTGTTGGAACGTGAGGGACGTGGCAAGCGTGTCCTGGGCGCCATGGACAGCTCATGAGCAACGGAGATGGAGACAAGCAGATGGGGAGGGGTTATGCCAGGGAGTGTACACTATGCAAGGATGGTCTTGTGGCGCAAGGGCTCTGCCTGGAGTGGACTGAGGAGGTGGGGGTGAGAAGGAGGGGTGATCACCATCCTTGGCTATTTGTGTTTGGCTGAGTTAGAGTGAGAGAGAGAGGGAATGGAGCAGGTAGACCATGTCTAGGAGGTTAAAGGACTAAATTCCACTGTCCAGGTGCAGGAGAGAGGAAGGGAGAGAGAGAAGGATGACCAGAACAAGGATGAACCCAACAGTGTCCAGAATAACCAGAGGAGGTTTTTGATTGTTTTCACCAAAAGTTTGAATAGAACATATGTGAAAGATTGTGTTCATTGGATAGAGGATGAAAAATGGAGTCTAGGGATGGTGGTCTCAAGTTTTTCTAAAAACATTTCTTTCACAAAATTTTGGGAATTCAAAAATGGCAGAAACATTTTTTAAATGTTTTCTCCAAAATTTTCAACACAACTTCCAAATGTTTTTGTACAAATAAGTCCCACATGACCATAGGCATGTTGGGTAATTTTTCCAAGATTTTAGGAAGTACTTTTCTTCACAAAATATTTTAAAGTCCATTTCTGGAATTTTGGAAAATGGAAAATAATAAATAGTAAAATGCTTTTAAAACAAATATTTTTGAACTGGGATGAGATAGTATATAATGTATGTCTCAAAAGTGATTTTTAATAAACAACTCCTTTGAAAATATTTGAGACACCAAGTGGAAAAAGGGTGAAAACAGGAGTTTATTTAATAGGTTAAAAACCATGTGGGAAGAACAGTTAAATGGCCATTGGAAAATGAATGGGCCATATAGAGGTGATATATAAGTCATCAAGATGACAAGGTTTGGTTGATTGGGATTGAAAACAATAAGGAGTTATTTGGATTAACACAGAAAAAGTGCATCAAGATAACATGGATATGATCAATATTTAGGGATGCCTTCTAAAGGACTTTGAAAGGAGATACCAAAGTTTTTCAATATCCATAATAATAACTTGGATAGATAGCATATATATATACAATGAGATGTAGGATGATGCATTGATGATTAGTTCAAGATTTGTCATAGAAGCCTATCTCAAAGTTGGAGAGTTTTAAGAAAACAAAACATGATATGAGCATGTGATGGAACATGATATAGATGCTTGATATTGTTATTCCTAGGTTTTATTATCTTTAAAATAGCACACACTTACCAACAAACAGAAATAAGTACTTCCAAGCAAACACAAGATAAAATCACACAACAAGCAGATAAAATAACAAGTCACACAAGATCACTCAATCAACTGAGTTCCTCAAATTAATTTCCAGGTGTTTTCTCAAGTGTTAAATAGAGGTAGTGATCAATACATACCATGACAAGATGATTTTGTAAAGAGGTTCAGCTCAAGGGTTGTTATTTCCAAAAGAATATAATTGAGGTAAAACACAGGGGTAACATAGTCCCCTCTTATTGTTTTTGCAAAAGAAGGAATTGAGAAGGAGTTTTTGAAATACTAGCAAAAACATATTGGTTGAAAACAGGTTGGAGATGATTAGCTCCAAAATACTTTTCATATAGTTTTTGAAATTATCTTTTGTTTTCTCAAAACTTGGCCTTTGGGTTTCTTCTCAAATCAAAACATTTTCAAAAAGGTTTTTGCCAAAGGAGTGTGATGGATGGATATGATAAGATTTCTTGTCATGACTTGATCACCAAGGTTGTGTTTTAAGAAAGTTATGATCATAGGTTTTAATGTTAGTTGTTAACAATTCAAAAAAAAACACAATCAACCAGCAAATAGAAAAGAAACACAAGCATAAGTCAAACATATCAAAAAGTTTTTGTTGGCCCTGATTTTTGGGTTATTGAAAACAAGTTTTTCCTGTCTTCCAAAAATTGGGCTGTTACAGCTCTTCCCCCCTTAAAATGAATCTTGTCCCCGAGATTCGTAAGTGGGTACTATAAGATTGTAACTAAAAACAAGAGTCTCGGGCTTCTTCAATTTTTTTAAATGAAGATCCTTTGACGAGGTGGTCTTCTGAGAACTCGAGGTGTTGATGTTGCCAGAATGTTGCTTGTCGAGGAGATGGATATGTTCACTTGACACTTCATGTCCTTCTTGTTGATGTTGGTGGAACGGCACAAGCTAATGAAGGGTCTTGATTTTGCTGCTTCGTAGACCTTCTGTCGTTGTATGGACCTGGTCTTCTTTTAGGGGTATTGAGATAGTTACCCCACGGCAACCATCTCGCCTCATAGGGCGTCTGTTCTGTAGACTTGACTCTCTCTGATTACTACTAGGAAAGCTGTCAGGAAACTCCTATATGCTTCTTTGCTTCTTGAGTGGTGGACTGTGTTGAAGTGCGGATGCTTCCCTCCTTTGATTAGCCTTGGTAGGTTGTCGGGGATTATCTCCATATTCGTTTCAATTTTGCTTGGTGGCGATGGCAGGTCGTGAAAGACTTCATTGTGTCTTGATCTTCACGGAGCTTTGCAGGCGTCTTCATAGGTGATTTAGGATCACATAGTTGGATTTTCCCTCGGGAAAAACTAGCTAGTGCCTTAATCAAACCTTCGGTTAGATGTTAGTCTAAAATTAGATAGTTATGTTAGTAGTGTTAGACTAGTAAAATTTCTATTAGTGTTGCGAGGCACGTCTCGCTTTATCTCGGGCTTGAATCTGAGTTCTTCGTCCTTCTTGATGGTTCTTGATGAAGTTTCACAAAATAACGTGTGAAGTCCGCTATCCGTCTTGAAGAAGATTTCACAGTCTTGGGCTCCCAAGTTGAAGTAGAGAGGGTTCCACACCTTGCACTTCTCATGAGGGAATAGGGGATAAAACTTTTTTTAAAAGGGGGGTTTGCTAAGTTAGACCTTTGAAGAGGTACCAAAAGTGTAACTAAGGCCGACATGCCAAAAGGGGTTTTGCAAACAAACATGAAAAAGCAAGAGATGAAAGTGTGGTGACTTTGCTTTGACAAAAAAAGGCATGCTTGTGAGACACACAAGAAAACAATTCAAAAACACACACAACAAGGGAACAAGTAAAAACATTACGCAAGAGTAAAACACACAATTAGCACCCAGGCAAGAGACAAACAAGGTACCTTTAGTACCAGCAAACGTCTATTACCGCTGAAGAATGGGTAGCTCAAAAAAAACTGAGCGAAACCTATCGATTCCTATCGGGCTGGGTCGACAAAAGGGTTGTTGAAGTCTTCTCTTTATCTCCTCTTGATGTTGAGGTCTTCTGAAGGAAGCTTCTTTTTCTTCGGGTTGCTAACTACTAAAGTCTTCTCGGGACATCGCCAAGTATGTATTTTTTTAATAGAAAAATAACAGAAGAAAACTTTTTGGTAGACTTTTAAATGAAAACCAGGGTTTTATAAACTCATGTTTATTTATTTACAAAAAAAAATTAACCATGAAAACAAAAGACAAAAATGTATGTTTACTATTTTCTCCGTTTTTCTTCAAAACTTCAGTTTTATAAACCAGGCAATATTTTTTTTGAAAATATGAGAAAAATGGAAACCATGCTTAGGGTTCCTTAGATAAAACATTTTAGGCAGTAATATAGTTTTTACCAAAATAGTTTTGTTTCCTATCTGACGTCCATGCTAAACTAAGGTCTCCTAAAGTCAGGATGGCTCTGATACCAACTCTGTGGGGACCCCAGACTAGCAGTCCGAGACCTCCAGTATGCATACATTCACGATCCCATGATCAGTTAGTCGTGAACAACATACTCGAGTGGCATTGCAGATTAAAACATCCACTACACAAATACACGGCTTACACAACTGGTCACTTGACTCAGTTGAAAACAACTGCCACGCATGGCAGGAACACACACTAAAAACAGCGGAAGACTGCAAAACACACTCCTGGTAAACCCAAGTCACGCCTTGACTACCTACAGGCTACTGACTCGGAGATGTTCCTAGTTCGCATAGCCGTCAGCGACACCATCTTCTTCAGGTTCTCCGGGTTTCTTCTCAAAGTCTGGCTAAGACAATAGCCAGGGACGAAATCAATGTGAGTACGTTTGAATGTACTTCACAAGACACCCCAAATGAAAGCTAAACATGCAAGTATGCATATATATAGGTGGTAGGAAGGCTGTAGTTAAGGTTCAACTAGCCATGATGAATTTAAGACACATCATGGTTGCACAGGTTTTAGTTGTTTTTGTTGAAGAAGATACTTCAAAAGATATTTTATTTCTCTTGTAGATATAGCATGTCCACAAGGTTTTGATAAAGCATTTTAAATAGAATAAAAGTTTCTCTTTGCAAAACTTCTTGGAAGATCACATCTTCAAGATCATCATTTATCTGGTACGTCAAAGGTACAATCATTCCCTTTCAATGTACCTCCCAGGTACAAGTCCAAAACACTTTTCCAGCTTTTTGAAAACATTGACACAATGCTACATGGCCATTCAACTGTCCATATCCGAGGACGCGGCTATTCTGAATAGTTTTACTCTGCAGAGGTGTACACAATCCACAAGATCCAGTACATCCGCCGTGAACAACCACGGACTGTCCGAGACAGTATGCAAACATCGGATAACTGGTCCTAACCATACACTATGTCAGTGCTAGTAAATGACTACCTCTTCAACTGGGTTTGTTCTCCCCGGCACCGAGTGAGTCAGCCGTATCGATCCGGTTTCCCCTGACAACACACCGCCATGGCAGGAGACCCAATTGCTGCAACCGGTAGTGACCTTAATCCTACACTGTGAATATCCCATTTCTCCCTCCTGGCGACAATTCGGTTTGGGGGACGCTAACCCCTATAGCACATTGAGGTAGACACGGACTAACACCGACAAGCAATTAGCTAGACCCCGTTCCCATATTGAGGTAATGTGGCAGCACGGCTTGGTTGTCTGGCGAAGACTAGGTTATGTGTCATTTTTGGAAAAACAAGTCAAAAACATTTCCTTCTTCACAAACCTCCTTCGGACAAGGTCCCACCTTTCCTCGGGGTTTTTCCAAGCTTTTGCTTTCCAAAAACCTCAAGTTAAAATGTCCACTAGGGGGCTTAAGTTGATTAAGTGATGATACTAAAATGTCTAAAGGGCTTGGTAAGACCAAGATTATATAGTGGATATAGCATATTAGATACATAAAATAGATAGTGGTATAGTCCACTTAAAAGAATAGTTTTTGAATCAAACTTTTGTAAAAATTCAGAAGTAAAACATGCATGATAGATAATGATAAGTAAAACAACAGCAAGCATTTAGAATGTCTTGCCTTGGCACTGTTCTTGGTCTTTCTCTTGAAATAAACAAGAGTTGCAATAAAAACCTCTCCGGGAAAATAATACTGTCTTCGTTATCTAACGTTGTAAACACAAAAAGGAAAACACCCAATCAGAACCAAACAAAGGAAAGCACTTGAAAAAAAGTAAACATACATCAAGCATTTCATCAAACAAGTACACTCACAAAGAATGGTACTAGGGTGCACACCATCAAGCAAAACAGGCACAGACAATACACACGAATAACACTAGAATTGATGTTATGGATCCTCAACCAAAATGGCATGAGTTCAGTGGGTGTGCCACTCTCATATCATGCTCAAATAAAGTCAAATGACTCTCTGGTCATTCATGAGGATGATCAAAATAACAAGAAAACAACCTAGGAACACATACACATGCATAGGAAAATATTAACAAGCAATACTACAAGCCCATAGTAACACATGCTTTTCTAACATGGAGAAACAATATAACCAGTACCTAAGCAACCTAATAACAGAGAAAAACAATACCAAACATATCGTGGCATCACTCAATGCATGAAAATAATCATGGAGCAAAACAACTATTAATACTAGACATGAAAAAGGGCTATTTAGTCAAGCATACATGCAAACAATAATGGATCATCAAAAAGAGTTATTCTAACATGATGGATCTGTAAGATAGCATCGAAATAACAGAGAAAACAACACCTATACATGCTAGTAATACCAAAATAACAATCAATCTAATGCATCAAAATTAAGCATGCAAATACTACTATAGCATAAATCACCTAAAACTAGCATGGCATCCCAAAATTATCTAGAGCTCACTCAATCATGCAAGCAAGTAGAATATGGTACAATAATAGTAGATATGCTATGGAAAACAATACTAAAGCATTTATTCAATTCATCATACCAATATGAAGAATAACATAATTTTAACCTATTTTTACTAGGAAAACAACATATTGGGATTTAAACTATAACAAGCATGGCTTTCACACACAAACCCTATCATACTAGTGAAAAACTCAAGACACATTTCAAACATGTATAAATAACCTACACATGCTAGGAATAAATTTTAAAACAAGAACATGATAACACAACAATTTATCAAGTCATATTAATAATAGATAGAAAAGGTCTATTTACTAAATAATGCACCAAGACTATTCTGTAACTCCTAAAATCATGAAAATCTATGATAAGGTGCTCCTACTCACTACCAAACCAACACAATTAGATTCACATCAAAAATCATCACCAACAAAATTAAACAAATCACACAAGTGCTCTCTAGCCTAAAACTAACATGCATGCAATTTTCAATCAACAACTCAAGTAAACACAAGATCAATTGCCACAGATAGACATTTTCAAGGGCTACTCAGAACAGTTGAGTTTGCATGATTTGGATACTTAAAACTCAAGTTATTAAATAAAAGGTGTTAATGAGTGCTTCTGCCATTTATTTTATTTCTCCTAAAATATACCACAAAATACAGATCTACAAGTTGGAGATGGTTAATAATTAGTAGATCTACAACTGTAATTTTTAGTTTGTCAAGATGCACTTGTTAGCATTTTTATTTTAATTAAAGTAGAGCATCAGATCTGGATTTACAGGGAAAAAGAAAAAAAAACAACCTGTAGAGAAGGGGCAGGCCAGATATGCCAACTGGGCTGGCCTGCTAGGAGCTCTGCCGCGCGGGAAAAGTTCAAACGCAAGGCTGGGCCACGGCTGGGCCAAAAACAGCAACGGCGCGGTCGAACCGGTACACTGTCATTCGATTAGAATCTGACGGCTCGTGATGGAGGCGCCGGCGAAGGGGTATCCTGTCGTCGGATCGGCGATGGAAGGCAGGGATGCGGCCACGCGGCACGGCCGGCGGTGACCAGTTTCTGGCGGCGGACTCAGAGAAAACGGCAGCCCGGGGGCGGAGCTTCGCCGGAATCTCGCCGGAATGAGTTCCCGGCATCGCTTGGAACCGAGAAAAGGTCGAGGAGGACCCGGACGACGATGCGCATTCGATGCCCTCATCGGCACTTGCTGGGGAAGTCTCCCGACCGGAGTTCGACGGGAACCCGTGGTGGCCGGACATGCCATGGATGGCGACGGGCCTATGATGGACAAGGAAGGTATTAATGGTGTGCACGGGCAAGAGAGATGGGAGGGGAGGCCATTGAAGCAATCATCGAGGGCAGAGGTGCGCAGTACCTTCCGTTCGACGGTGAGGTTGCTGGTGGAGGGTTCCGATTCGATTCCTTCGATTAGGAGGGTAAGGGAGAGGGGTTTTGCGATTAAAGTGCTATTGGGGAGGAGTGGAGGTGGTGCGGCAGGGTAGACATCAAGGAGGAGGCTCGGGGTGGCCTGACCGCAGATCTTGGTGGACGGCGCCCACAGCGACCATGGCGGCTCGGTTGTTGGCTTCAAGGAAGAAGAAAGGGTTGCCTGGGGGTGGAGCATGACCAGGAGGTACTCTAGGAACAGCTAGAGATGGAGGAGGTGGTTTGTAGCGAGCGGGAACCTGAGCTCCGAGCTCCCACCCGCAGGTGTTCGACAGAGATGAGGAGGGATCGGAGGGCGAATGATGCCAAGGGAGAGCACGGGCATGCTTCTGGAGAGATCGTGGAGCGAGTAGACAAGGGGTGGAGGCGCGGCATGCGGCCCAGGTGTTGGAACGCGAGGGACGTGGCAAGCGTGTCCTAGGCGCCATGGACAGCTCATGAGCAATGGAGATGGAGACAAGCAGATGGGGAGGGGTTATGCCAGGGAGTGTACACTATGCAAGGATGGTCTTGTGGCGCAAGGGCTCTGCCTGGAGTGGACTCAGGAGGTGGGGGTGAGAAGGAGGGGTGATCACCATCCTTGGCTATTTGTGGTTGGCTGAGTTAGAGTGAGAGAGAGAGGGAATGTAGCAGGTAGACCATGTCTATGAGGTTAAAGGACTAAATTCCACTGTCCAGGTGCAGGAGAGAGGAAGGGAGAGAGAGAAGGATGACCAGAACAAGGATGAACCCAACAGTGTCCAGAATAACCATAGGAGGTTTTTTATTGTTTTCACCAAAAGTTTGAATAGAACATATGTGAAATATTGTGTTCATTGGATAGAGGATGAAAATTGGAGTCTAGGGATGGTGGTCTCAAGTTTTTCTAAAAACATTTCTTTCACAAAATTTTGGGAATTCAAAAATGGCAGAAACAGTTTTTAAATGTTTTCTCCAAAATTTTCAACACAACTTCCAAATGTTTTTGTACAAATAAGTCCCACATGACCATAGGCATGTTGGGTGATTTTTCCAAGATTTTAGGAAATACTTTTCTTCACAAAATATTTTAAAGTCCATTTCTGGCCTTTTGGAAAATGGAAAATAGTAAATAGTAAAGTGCTTTTAAAACAACTATTTTTGAGCTGGGATGAGATAGTATATAATATAGGTATCAAATGTGATTTTTAATAAACAACTCCTTTGAAAATATTTGAGACACCAAGCGGAAAAAGGGTGAAAACAGGAGTTTATTTAATAGGTTAAAAACCATGTGGGAAGAACAGTTAAATGGCCATTGGAAAATAAATGGGCCATATAGAGGTGATATATAAGTCATGGAGATGACAAGGGTAGGTTGATTGGGATTGAAAACAATAAGGAGTTATTTGGATTAACACAGAAAAACTGCATCAAGATAACATGGATATGATCAATATTTAGGGATGCCTTCTAAAGGACTTTGAAAGGAGATACCAAAGTTTTTCAATATCCATAATAAAAACTTGGATAGATAGCATAGATATATACAATGAGATGTAGGATGATTCATTGATGATTAGTTCAAGATTTGTCATAGAAGCCTATCTCAAAGTTGGAGAGTTTTAAGAAAACAGAAGATGATATGAGCATGTGATGGAACATGATATAGATGCTTGATATTGTTATTACTAGGTTTTATTATCTTTAAAACAGCACACACTTATCAACAAACAGAAATAAGTACTTCCAAGCAAACACAAGATAAAAATCACACAACAAGCAGATAAAATAACAAGTCACACAAGATCACTCAATCAACTGAGTTACTCAAATTAATTTCCAGGTGTTTTCTCAAGTGTTAAATAGAGTTAGTGATCAATACATACCATGACAAGAGGATTTTGTAAAGAGTTTCAGCTCAAGGGTTGTTATTTCCAAAATAATATAATTGAGGTAAAACACAGGGGTAACATAGTCCCCTCTTATTGTTTTTGCAAAAGAAGGAATTGAGAAGGAGTTTTTGAAATACTAGCAAAAACATATTGGTTGAAAACAGGTTGGAGATGATTAGCTCCAAAATACTTTACATATAGTTTTGGAAATTATCTTTTGTTTTCTCCAAACTTGGCCTTTGGGTTTCTTCTCAAATCAAAACATTTTCAAAAAGGGTTTTGCCAAAGGAGTGTGATGGATGGATATGATAAGATTTCTTGTCATGACTTGATCACCAAGGTTGTGTTTTAAGAAAGTTATCATCATAGGTTTTAATGGTAGTTGTTAACAATTCAAACAAAAACACAATCAACCAGCAAATAGAAAAGAAACACAAGCATAAGTCAAACATATCAAAAAGTTTTTGTTGGCCCTGATTTTTGGGTCATTGAAAACAAGTTTTTCATGTCTTCCAAAAATTGGGTTGTTACATGTTGTGTGCAGGTTCCACGTTGTCGCTGACACCGGTGGAACGCCAGCACCACCGTCAGTGGCATCAACCTTGCGAAGGTCCTCCTTCTCCTGATGGATTGATAACCTTGGTTCTTAACTAAGGGGAAAACTCCTACCGATGTGTTCATCACACCCTCCTCTTGGGGTATCCCAACGAGTGCAAGATCTGCACCATCAAGGACTTTTTCTGGCGCCGTTGCCAGGAAGAAGGAAGTCTTCTGGCAAGGGGAGTCTCTCACTCTCAACCTATTTATTTTGTTTATTATCTTGTTTTTATTTTTGTCTTGTTTTTTCTCTATATTGAAAACACACACAAAATTAGTTTACTTCATAGCTGTTATTTATTTGCTTGCTATTATTCTGCTAAAATGAGTTCCTATGAGAATACTAAGTTGTGTGACTTCACTAGCACAAACAACAATGATTTTAGCTACTCACCTATTGCTCCACCTGCTCCTACTGCTGCTTTCTATGAGATTAAACCTGATTTATTAAATCTTGTGATGAAAGAACAATTCTTTGGTATTAGACTAAAATTATTAAACTAAAATTATTTCCTTTCTCTTTGGGAGTAAGAGCTAAAGGATGGTTGCTATCTTTGCCTAGATATAGTATTGATAAATGGACTAAGTGTAAAGATGCTTTCATTGGAAAATATAATCCTCCTGCTAAGATTATATCCCTAAGAAGTGACATAATTAATTTTAAACAATTTGATAATGAACATGTTGCTAAAGCTTGGGAAAGAATGAAAACTATGGTGAAGAATTGTCCCACTCATGGACTGACTACTTGGATGATTATACAAACTTTTATGCAGGGGTGAATTTTTCCTCAAGGAACCTATTGGATTCAGCTGCTGGAGGTACCTTTATGTCCGTCACTTTGGGAAATGCAACAAAGCTTCTTGATGATATGATGATAAATTATTCAGAGTGGCACACAGAGAGAGCTCCACAAGGTAAGAAGGTAAATTCTGTTGAGGAAACCTCCTCTTTGAGTGAAAGGCTTGATGCTATTATGTCTATCCTTGTTAATGGTGAAGCTCAAGTTGATCCAAATAATGTTCCTTTAGCCTCTTGGGTTTCTCAAGAAGAGCATGTTGATGTAAACTTTATTAGAAATAATAATTTTAGCAACAATGCTTACAGAAATAATTTTGGTGGAAACAATTATAAGCCCTATCCTCCTAATAATGGTTATGGTAATTCTTATGGAAACTCCTACAATAATAATAAAATCTCTACCTCTGATCTTGAAAACATTCTTAGAGAATTTATTAGCACACAAACTACTTTTAATAAATCTATTGAGGAAAAGCTTGGTAAAATAGATGTTCTTGCCTCTAAAGTAGATAGCCTTGCTATTGATGTTGATTTTCTAAAACTGAAGGTTTTGCCACAAGATGTTAAAAAAAACTTTTAATTCCGTCCAAGTTCATATAGATAATAATGTTAGATTGATGGCTGAATTACATGCTAGGTAGGAAAAATAAGATGAATTGGCTAGAAATAATGATATTGCTAGAGTTTGTACCATCACAACCACTAGTAAAACTGAAGCTCCAAGTGCTAGTAAACCTCCTACTATCAATGGAAAAGTATTTGGTGTCGATAAAGTCCCTACTCCTTTGGTGAAACGTGCTAAATTGCCTCAAATTGCTGAAACTACTTCTAATAGAAGTGCTGAAACTTTTAGAGATGTAGGAGATAATGGTCCCATTACTTTTGATGATAATAATATTGATTTTTATGATTGCAATATCTTTGAAGTTATTATGTTTCTACAAATCTTTCTAGAAGTCCCAATGCTAGAGCCATGAATATGGCCTTTGTTAAACATATTACCAATGCTCTCATGAAAGTTAGGGAAGAAAAGTTGAAACTTGAGACATCTATCCCTAGAAAATTAGATGATGGTTGGGAGCCTATAATTAAGATAAAAGTAAATGATTTTGATTGCAATTCTTTGTGTGATCTTGGTGCTAGTATCTATGTTATGCCCCAAAAGCTCTATGGTATTCTTGATTTACCACCGCTAGAACACTGTTATTTGGATGTTCATCTTGCTGATAATGCTAAGATGAAACCTCTTGGTAGAATTGATGATGTTCTAATTATGGTTAATAAAAAACTTGAACCTGTTGAATTTGTTGTTATGAATATTGAATGCAATGCTTCTTGTCCTATTGTTTTGGGAAGACCTTTTCTTAGAACTGTTGGTGCTGTTATTGACATGAAAGAGGGGAGTATTAAATATCAATTTCCCCTCAGGAAAGGTTTGGAAAACTTTCCTAGAAAGAAGATGAAGCTACCCTTTGAATATATTATTAGAGAAAAATATGATGTTGATGCTTCTTCACTTGAAAACACTTGAGTTGATCTTTTATGCCTAGCTGAAAGGCGTTAAAGAAAAGCGCTACCGGGAGACAACCCGTTTTATTTCTCTGTTTTCATTCTGTTTTTCTTTATTTTCTTTGGTGTCCTTTGCACCTGGGTGTTGTATATTTCCTTAGCAACTCCGTTATATCTTTTATTTTTTGTTTTTGTTGATCCAAGTAAAGCCTCAAGTGGAAAGTTGACACTATATTTCGGATTTCTGCGCAGAAAACAGATTTCTTCTATCCACTGTTAATTCCGTTAAAAATCACAGAAAATTCAAAATGACCTGAATTTTTTTGTTATTGATACTTAGTTATACACTCAACTTTTCTAAGTTGACCACTTTTTTATTTGAGCAACAGAGAATTTTCGAAAAAAACGATCTCTGTCTGTTGTTCTGTTTTGACAGATTTCTGCCAATTATTGCATTTGCATCTTAATCTCTTTCTTTTGGTGTTCTTTTGAGAAAAAGAGTTTTTAAAAGAAGTTGTGACAGTAGCTATTGTGTTTTTGATTGTTAGTATTGGGTTTAAACTAAACCATGTGAGTTTATTATTTCCATTTCAGTAACGTTGCTAATGAAGATTGTGAGAATTTTGATGTGAAGGAAGTTTTCAAGGGTCAAGAGAAGAGGATGATATGATGTGATCAAGAAGAGTGAAAAGCCTAAGATTGCGGATGCCCCGGTGGTACATCCTAGAAAATTACAACAAGACTCAAGCGTCTAAGCTTGGGGATGCCCAAGTCATCCCCTTCTTCATCAACAAATTATCAGGTCACTTCTAGTGAAACTATATTTTTATTCAGTCGCATCTTATGTGCTTTACTTGGAGCGTCTTTTATTTTTGTTTTCAGTTTTCTTTTGATTTTGTTTTAAGTTTGTTTTTACTTTAATAATAAGCTTGGTTGGACCCCAGCATTCTTTTATTGGAGAGTGACATGCTCCGTTTTTTCTTGAGAATACATTGTATTCTTAGTCTCTGTCTAGCGGCTTCATTTAATTAGCTCCTGTTTTGCATGCATTTCTTACAGGGATGTTAGTTTTAGTGGTATTATTTGAGTAATATCATATTTTCTTGCTGTATCATAAAGAGTATTTTTGTTAAAGCATGTTTTATATGGTGCTTGTTGGGAGAAAGAAAACTGCTGCTTGAAGTAGAATTTATAACAGTACTAGTAGAAGCTTGTATGGACTGTGGCTAGAACTTTGTCATGCCATGCTAAATGTTATTTTAGTTTTAAAGACTTGTGGTTATTAAGTAGCATGATTAGCCTCAAATAGCTGAGAGTGTTTAATAAGTCTTGAAAGATTCATGGGTTGTTCTTGTCATAGTAAAGCAACAATATATGGTATTCTCTTTCGAATGTTTTATTTGGTTGACTTGGCGCATGCTCACACCATGTTTATGACTACAAACCAGTAACGAATAGCCTCCATGACCACTTAGTTTTTGAACTTGTGATACTGCTTATGTTTTAATTAATGATGCTTATGTCGCAATGCATGATTATGGCTCTTATGCTCTCTTGATTTGTCGCTCCCAGTCTTTTGCTAGTCTCCACCTGTACTGAGTATGAGCTCTACTCGTGCATCTAAACTCCCTTAAACCAAAGTTTTTCCCATTGTGTACACCATACCTACCTACATGTGGTATTTTACTGCCATTCCAAAGTAAATTGCTCATGTGCTACCTTTAAAACCTTCAAAACTACTCCTGCTTTGTGTTCTTGTTTTTGCTCATTGGGATGCCAATAGAGAATATTTATCTCACTTGTTGATTGGATTTCACACCCTGGACTAGTGTCTTCATCCGCTTATCCAAATGATAGAAGAGCTGGCAGTGGGGTGCCCAGCCCCAAATTAATACAAACAAATTATCTTCACTATTTTTGCCCCTAATCATATCAGTCAAAGCATAATTGTGTAAACGAAAGAGAAAGAGGGATGACCTTCTATGCCAGTTGCGTCCTTCACTATGGGAGTCTCTCTTGTGAATCCAGTTGTCTTGTGACGTAATGTATTGTCTGTTTACCATTCGTTGACACTAGCATACACCCCTCCTAAAATATAGACATTCCTCCACAAATGTCAAACTTTTAATACCTCTGAAAAGCTCTAACACATGAGTTGATCCCTGCTTCCCTCTGCGAAGGGACTTTCTTTTACTTTTATGTTGAGTCTTCATCCTCTAACTTTATGCACAGTTGAGAGAGCATTTTTGTCATTCTGAGTTCTATGTGCATTTGTCCCATAAACATCAATAATTATTTCATGATGTGATATCATTTGTTCTTAAATTATTTGTTCTAGTCTTCCTCTTGAACTTTTAAAGTGTCCTGGTATTTATGTTTTGCCCCACTCTTAAGGACTATCGAAATATCACGTTTCCATGCTTTCTCTATACCTGAAACAAACGTTTACCTTTCTTTGCATTATTATTCATGATCCTTTATTTGAGTTACTCTTCGTGATGCAAAGTAATTGCTATGATTTATTATTAAAGTTTTATTTATCATGCATGTGTTTAAAGTTTTATGATCTCAGCATGCATATGCTTTTACATTAGATTAATCAAGTTTATGTTAGTAGCATGTCACCTCAGAAATTATTGTTTTATCGTTTACCTACTCGAGGACGAGTAGGAACTAAGCTTGGGGACGCTTGATACGTCATAAATGTATCCCTAATTTATGATGCTCCATGATGATTATGCCAATTGCTACGAGTTTTCTCCCTTATTTATGCCTTTTTTATCGATTTTCCGGACTAACCTATTGACAAGATGCAACAGAGCCAGTTTCCTGTTTTCTGTTCTTTTTAGTTTCAGAAAATTTGTTCTGGAAATATTCTCGGAATTGGAAAGTTCGAATCCCGGAAGTCCTATTTTCCCCGGAAGCATCCAGAAGACCGAAGAGGAGTCTAAGAGGGGCAACATGGGGGCACACCATGGGCTGGCGCGGGTCCCCCTAGCGGCGCCAGCTATGGGTGTGGGGCCCCTGGAGCTCCACCGCCTTTGCCCTTTCGCCTATTTAAGCCCCTCGGATGGAAAATCCTAAGCACCCGATCAAAATCCCCGAAAGAGTTCCGCAGACACCATCACTGTCAACCCTGGACCAGGAGGGTTCTGGAGCTGTTTTCCGGCACCCTGCGGGACAGGAAATCATCACCGGAGTTCTACATCACCATGCCTGCCTCTGGAGTGATGCGTGAGTAGTTCATCCCTGGACTACGGGTTCATAGCCGTAGCTAGATGGTTGTATTCTCCTCATATGCCTCCATGTTTAGATCTCATGAGTGCCTATCATGATCGAGATTGATCGTATGTAATTATATATGTTGTGTTTGCTGGGATCCGATGAATATTGACCTTATGCCAAGTTGATTATAGTCTTTATTGCATATGCTATTTGTGATCTTGCATGCTTTCTGTTGCTAGTGGTTGCTCTGGCCAAGTAGTTGTTAGTGACTCCAAGAGGGAGTATTTATGATTGATAGTGGGTTCATGCCTCCTTGTTGCCTTGTTCGAGTGACAGAAACGTGAAGGGGGAGGATGTGATGTTGCCATTAGGGAGAAAACAGCGGTGATAGTGCCCGCGTGCATAATCATTGCTTACACTACACACTTTGTTTAATGCAATTATCTATTGCTTGCAACTTAATACCTAAGGGGGTTTGGATGATAACCTAAGGGTGGATTATTAGTCATAAATGCAGATGGATGTCGGTCTATGTATCTTGTTGTAATGCCCGCACTAAATATCATAGTAATCATCATGTTATAATGTGCACTACGGTGCAACCTTTATTTGTCAATTGCCCAGCTGTAATTTGTTCACCCAGCATGTTATTTTTATGGAGAGACACCACTAGTGAACCTATGAACCCCGGTCCATTTTTTCACATTATTAAACAAACCACAACAATTTTCTGCTCTCTTTACTTACTGCAAGCATACACTGTTTTCCACACTATACGTCTAATCTTTGTGTTCAGCAAGACCGGTGAGATTGACAACCTCATTGTACCGTTGGGGCAAAGTATTTTGGTTGTGTTGTGTGCAGGTTCCACGTTGTTGTTGACACCGGTGAAGCGTCAGCACCACCGCCAGTGGCATCAACCTTCCGAAGGTCCTCCTTATCCTACTGGATTGATAACCTTGGTTCTTAACTAAGGGGAAAACTCCTACCGTTGTGCTCATCACACCGTCCTCTTGGGTATCCCAACGAGTGCAAGACCTGCACCATCAGTGATAAAGAATAAACTGTAGCCGAACTTGAAAGCCAAACTAAAACTGCGAAGTATACTAAGGAGGATTTCATTGCTAATAAACATGGTAATGAAAGAGAGTCTTGGGTACAAAATGCAATGCCTTTTACTAATAAGAAACACAAATCAAAGGAAGAAGAACATTACAACAAGTTTTGTGAGTGGATGAAACCTCTGTTTTTGCAAATCCCTTTGACTGATGCTATTAAACTGCCTTCTTATTCTAAATATATGAAAGATATTGTCTCCAACAAAAGGAAAATTCCTAATGAGGAAATTTCCACTATGCTTGCTAATTACTCTTTCAATGGAAAGGTTCCAAAGAAGCTTGGAGATCCTGGTATTCCTACTGTCCCTTATTCTATTAAAAATAATTATCTTAGAACTGCTTTATGTGGCTTGGGAGCTGGAGTTAGTATTATGCCTTTCTCTCTTTATAAGAGACTCTCTCTTGAAAAATTGACACATACTGATATATCTTTGCAAATGGTTGATAAATCTACTTCTATTCATGTTGGCATATGTGAGAATGTTCCTATTCAAGTTGCTACTAATTGTTTGATATTAACTGATTTTGTTATATTGGAAATGCCTGAAGATGATAATATGTCTATTATTCTTGGGAGACCTTTTCTTAATACTGTAGGGGCTGTTATTTATTGCAATAAAGGAAAAGTAACTTTTAATGTTAATGATAAAGAGCATACTATTTATTTTCCCAAGAAGATTGATAGAAGATATGGTTTAAATTCAACTGAAAATATTGAGACCATCAAGATTGGAGAATTTTATTGTCCCATTCCAGTACCAACAAAAGAATATGAAATTATTATGATTGGGACTATGTCTATCAAGTTTGAGGTAACATAATTATTTCGTGCTTAGCAAAGTTTTGCTTCATATGAAAATTGTTCTGGTAACAAGACTTGATCACCCTTGTTAACAAAATGATTTCAAATGAAGAGAACAGTGTTTTCACTATGTTTTCACCTTCCCCATTATGTTTTCACCATGTTTACTTCTATTATCACCTTTCTACTTTAGTACAATCATGTTTTCCATCATCCACAATCATGTTTCCATCATGTTGTCACCCTGATTACTGTGGTTATGCATGTTTTCACCACCCATACTTTTGTTTTCACCACTTCCACCTTTGTTTTACTTGGTTATTTTTCCATTAGAGTGTCATAGAACCTTTGTAGTTCTGGTTTTGGTTTGTTTTCCACATTTTCACTTTTGTTTTTTCTGGTTTTTATTAATTATTAAAATTCTGGAAATACCTCAAAAATAAAGTTTGTCGAAAATTTCTAGAAAAATTATAATAAATTTTTACGTCAAAATTGAGGCAAAGAGCCACATGGGAGGCCCCTGGGGGACCCACCAGTCAGGCACACCATGGGGTGGCGCGGCCTACCCCCTAGTGGCGCCAGCACATGGTGTGGGGGGCCCTGGCCCTCCACTTACTCTCTCCACTGCCAAAGTCCTCTCTCTCACCTCCCAAACTAAAAAAAAACCTGGAACCCGTGTTCTTTCTGTTCTTCCTCTGGATTTTTTATCGTCTTCTTCAGCCCATCATTTGTGCTGAAATTTGGTGTGTTTGATCTCCGGTATGTGACTCCTCCGATGATCCAAGTAGAATTTTATTTGGTAGAGTATTTCTTGAGTATTTTGGTACTGTAGGTGACATCTTACGTGAGTTTGCATGCTTTATTTGAGTAGAAATAATATAGTTTTGATGCATGTTTAGCTCTCCTATAAGTCCCTATGGTAGTTTCCACCTTATAGTTGCTTGAAATCAATTTTTGTGATGATTGTTGAAAAAATTCAGAGATGGATAGCCATAATTTTGGAGAGATATTTAGGAGTGATGCTCCTAGGAGAACAAGGCCCTCACCTTCATCCACTTTAGTGAGGCCATCATATAATAAAGACCTTATTGCACTTAATATCGGCGATGCGGGAGGTGATGGTATCGCTAATCCTCTAGCTTTCCTTGTGTTACATTTTAAGAAGTGCGGGTCTGTTAGATGACTTTTTGATGCTTATTGAAAGAGTTGGTTTAAACAGCTACATGGAGGATGAAAGTCTTCAGTATGCCGCTCTCACAAAAACTTTTGTTGAGGGTTTTAAATTTCAGAACACATATTTTTCTCCCACTGTTGCTTTGAAGTTATATAGTAGTTCTTTCTCTTTGCCCTTGGAAACTTTTTGTACCTTTGTAGGTATCAATGCTTCCAGGATAGCTTGGAGGATTCAGGATAAACCCGCGGATCTCATGGCGCTTTACCGAGAAATCACCAATGATGATGGTCGCTCAACCCAGCGTGGGAAGATAAGGAACATCCTACTTTCTACCCTTAGATATTTTACTCACTATCTTGCTACTAGTATCCTTGGTAGCGAGAACACTAGCAACATTTCTAGTTACCACCTTGCTTTCATTGATGTTGCGCTTAACCGTAGCAAGAAGTATAACCTTGATGCACTTGTTGCACACCGCATTGCTGCTAAGGGGCCCATTTTGGGGGGGCATTATTGCTACACGTACAACAACTGCTCTAGATTTTTCTATTGCTCATGATGATGAATTGATTGCTCCCTTTAGACTCAACCTTTTTTTCATGAAGGCTCATCATTTTATCACTACGGACTCTACTGTTGATCATTTAGTACATAGAGTTTTATTTATGGATGGAGATGAGCAGAAATTTATTTTGCCATAGCCTATTTTGTTCAAAGTTGACATGTCACCATGGTCGCGCTCCAAAGAAGAGATAGACAAGCATCTGAGCATGATGGAGTTTTACATGCAACGGGAGAGGCGAGACGCGCCTCCCGAGGACCACAAGACGCAGTACACCGGCGTGTCCTCGAGCACATATCAGGAGGAGGGTTCCTCCTCAGCATATTACGGGGGCGCCACCTCATGGTCCCCTTGGTTATTGATCTCCACTTAGGCCAAAAGTGTAAGCTTTGGGGGAGGTATTCCTACATCACACTCATTTATATATCATGTTCGGTCGGTTCTTTGTATATCCATGTTTTCTTTTCTTTAATTTGTTTTCATTTTCTTTCGCTTCTTTCATTTCTTTTTGTTTTTATCGTTTTGTTCTTGTTTTCCAAAACACAAAAAAAAATCTGTTGTTTCTCTTTGTTTGTTTCTTTAGTTTCTTTTGTTGGTTTGCTTTCTTTTCTCGTTTCGGTTTAGTATTAAAAAATCCAAAAATATTTTATTTTTTTGTTTGCTTCTTTCTGTTCTTGTTTTAATTCGAAAACCGAAAAATAGTTGTTGTTCTTGTTTGGTTTTGTAAAGTTTGTTGCAGGGTTCAATGGACTTCCGTGTCTCCATTGGAGCTTGATTATCATTCTATATTATTCAATCCACAAGTGAAGAGCAGTAATGACGATTTACGACAATCCGAGTTGTTGTGAGAGTCTGGTATGAACTCTATTTTTTTTATTTTTGTACATATACTCATTGTATCAACATGCTTAGTCATTTCATGTAAGGTATATGTTATTTAATTGATGCCTGGTAGTTCGTGCTCTCACATGTTAGTTCTAACTTATTAATATAAAATAGCATGTCGTATGAATGTTTGGTTGCATTGTTTTATTCATAGAAGGGTATGACATTGTGGTATCTTCCTATGATTGTTCGCTTGAATCGACTTGGCACATGCTCATGCATGCTATGACTGAAAACAAAAGGTCAATTAAGCCTCGATGATTTATTTTGCTCAGAGTATTTGTATCATTTTTATGCCCCTGTTAATTTTGTTTTGTCGCAAGCATGATTATGATAGTTGTTGCTCTCTTGATTGTCGCTCCCCGTCTATTGCTAGCCTTCACCTGTACTGAGTATGAGCTCTAATCGTGCATCCAACTCTCAAAAACCAAAGTTTGCCAAATGTGTCCACCATACTACCTATATATGTGGTATTTAACTTCCACTTCATGTAAATTTCTCGTGTGCTACCTTTAAACCTTCAAAAAAATATTCCTGTTTTGTGCCCCTATTTTAGCTCATGAAGACGTAAATGGAGAATCTTTATCTCACTTGTTGATTGGATTTCACACCCTGGACTAGCCGCTTCATACGCTTATACAAATGATAGAAGAGACGACAGTGGGGTGCCCAACCCCAAATTAATACAACAAAATTCTCTTCACTATTTTTTCCCATGATTTATCAGTCAAAGCATAATTGTGTAAACAAAAGAGAAAGAGGGATGACCTTCTACCCAGATGCGTCCTTCTATGGGAGCCGCTCTTGTGGAGTTTAGTTGGCTTGTGACGTATTGTATTGTCTGTTTACCATTCGTTGACATAAGCATACACCTCTCTTAAAAATGTTTTCAATACTTCTGTATAATAAAATAAAAAGCTCTAGCACATGAGTTAATCCATGTTTCCCTCTGCGAAGGGCTTTTCTTTTATTTTTATGTTGAGTCTTCACCTTCTCACTTTATGCACCTTTTTGAGAGCATGGCTGTTATTCTTAGTGTAATGTGCTTGTCCCAAAACACGGTTGATAATGGTATAACTTTGATGCTTGTATCTTTGATATCTTTATTTCTAGTCTTAATTTGAACTTCAGAGGTGCCCTAGGATTTATGTTTTGCTCCACTATTAAGGGAAAGCGAGTACACTTTTTCATACCCTATTATGAGCATTGCAATCTTGCAAATTGATATACTTCATGTTGTCCATTATTAGTTTGTTGGCATCTTTTCATGGTTTGCATAACTGTTGGGTGACTTTTATTTTCCATACATCTTGTTATGAATTGCCTCATCACTTGATCATGTAGTGAGTATATTTACATCATATGAAACAAAAAATGTGTTCATCAGAGTCTTTTATTGCACTCAGTTGTCACTGAATTGCTTGAGGACAAGGAATAAGCTAAGCTTGGGGGACTTGATACGTCCAAAACGTATCTCCTTTTCCGAACACTTTTCTTATTGTTTTCTTCTAAACTTGTGAGTTTTGGATACCACTAACACGTACTAACGTTGTTTTCAGCAGAATTACCTTGGTGTCTCGTTTTTGTGCAGAAAAATCAACTTTTGGAAAATTGCCCAGCAAAGATCCCATTGGTCCTAAAACACCAGAAGACCCCGGGAGCCAGAAGGGGCCGGGAGAGGGGCCAGGAGGTGGCCAAAACAACCCCTAGCGCCCCACCCCCCTTGGTCGCGCCGCCAGCTGGTGTGGGCCACTCCCTCACCCCTTGGACTCCCCTTTCGACTACATATGCCCCGTAAACCTAAAACACGAGGGGGTTCGTCATATTCCACAGAAACACAACATAGCGATGCCTCCACCTCGAAACTCAATTCGGGGATCAGAAGTTCCTGTTCTGGCGCCCTGCCGGGACGGGGATTCGAAGGAGATCATCGCCATCGACACCGCCACCTCTTCTCCATCAACCATCCATGTTTCCCCCTTCCATGTGTGAGTAAACACCGCTATAGGCTAAGAGGGATGGAAGGGATTAGATGAGATTGCTCATGTAATAATGCCAAATTGTTAGTGCATAGTGCCTAGTATTCATTGTTAGTGTTTTCTACCGTTGTTGCAACTTGTTATGCTTAATGCTTGTCACTAGGGCCCGAGTGCCATGATCTCAGATCTGAACATGTTATTGTTTCATGAGTATAATTATGTTTCTTGATCATATCTGCAAGTTGTTTACACATGTCATCGTCCGGAACCCGAGGGCCCAAAGTGACCGAAATTGGGACAACCAAAGGGGATGGTTGTTTACACACTTTTCTTACGGCGATAATCTGTTGCTAGCAACTTAATACCCACCGTTTGTTCGGATGATATTCAGAGGGTGGATTACTAGACATAGATGCAGTTGGATGACAGCCTATGTATTTTGTTGTAATGCCCACATGAATCACATAGTAATGTTTATGTCTTGCATATGCACTACGGTGCAGCCTTCATTTCTGTCAATTGCCCGGTTGTAATTTGTTCACCACACATGTTATTTATCTTTCACAGAGAGACACCACTAGTGAACTGTGGACCCATGTCCTTTTTCCTCATACCGATTAAACACCTACTGCTTTCATACTGTTTTCCACACCATACGTTTAACCTCTTTGTGTTCAACAAAACCGGTGAGATTGACAACCTCACTGCTTTGTTGGGGCAAAGTGATTTGATTGTGTTGTGTAGGTTCCACGTTTCTTTTGAACTGGTAGTGCGCCATTCCATCTCAGCCGCTTCAACCTTCTAAAGTTACTCCTTCCTCCTACTGGTTGATTAAACCTTGGTTTCTTTCTGAGGGAAAACTACAGTTGTGCTCATCATACCTTTCTCTTGGGGTTTCCCAACAAGTGCAAGACCTGCACCATCAAGCTATTTCCCGGTGTCGTTGCCGGGGAGGAAGAGAATTTCTGCAAAGGGAGTCTCTTACTTCCAATCTCTTTACTTTGTTTTACATTTGCTTAGTTTGTTTTATTTTGTCTTGTTTATTTCTCTACATCAAAAACACAAAAATATTAGTTCTTATTCTAGTTGTTATTTTTTGCTTTATCATACTTGCTATCAATGTTTGATGTCTTTGAAACTAGATCTTATAGGCAAGGTGGGTTCACGGATGAAAAACAAAAATATTATAAGGAACACCGCTTTTCACAAAAAGGGATACACTTATGGGAGCAAATTAATAAATTGCATGAAAATGCAAGAAACTTGTGCTCTACTTATAATGTTACTTATTGCTTTGATAAATCTTGCTGCTGTAGGAGGTATAAACACCTCCCTTTTCAATGTGAGTATAATGATGATGTTACCATATCTTCTTATGTTAAGCGAAATTATGAAGTATATGATGTGGAACAAATTGAAGAATTTATTGCTTGGAAGGGTGCATTCGAAATTGCATATTTACTTGAAAGTATTGACGATGCACCTTATAAATACGAGATTTGTGCTATACTTGAATATTTCTTTAACAATTACAAGGATTATAATTACTACATGATGGAATATCTTAATAAATGCTCTCAGCCTAAGAAAGAGACTAATGTCTTGAAGGAACTTATGTAAGAAGAAACTACTGAATCTGGAAGCTCATTGGATGAAAAAGAGAAGGATAGTGATGATCAAGAGGAGGAAGAATGGAGCTACCCATGTATACCTCCCAATGAGAGTAACTCTTTAACTCATACATTATTTGATGAAAGTGATGATCCTATTGATTCTTTTTAAATATTCCTTTTTGATGAAACTGATACTTGCTATACTTGTGATCTCGATACTCCTATGAATGAAACTTTTGAGAATGATATTGCTACTATTATTTATAATAATACATGCTACTTGGATAAATCCTATGATAATCCTCTATTTATTCCAACTAATGATATGCATGATGATGAGGAAATTTGTTTAGAATATTTATATGATAATGCTCTTGATGATGGTCCTATGTTACTTGATGTTATAAATTATAATGCTACTGAAAATAGGATTACTATAATGTGTCCTATACCTTTTATGAGTGATCAATCATCTTGTTTTGCTATTTTTTTGAAACATTTTCTACTGCAGGGTAGTCCCCCACAGATCTTGTTTTGCTATTGCAGGGGAGTCTCATCTTGTTTTTCTATTGCTAAAAGTGGGAAGAAAGAGAATGTGATTTTAAATTTTTATCCCACTCTTTTCAAGCTTGATATGAATTGTGTTCTTTTATACCATGACAAGCATGCTTTAAGTGATAACTATTTTGTTGATTTTGTTCATGATGCTACTGGAAATTATTATGAGAGAGGAAAATATGGTTGTAGGTATTTTCATGTTACTAAAACACCTCTCTTTTTGTTGAATGTTTTGAAGTTGCTCTTGTTCTACTTCCCATGATTTCTAGTTTGAGCTTCTTTAATTTATTTCTTTACAAAATTACAATGCATATGAATTGGGTTAAACTTAAAATTGTTTTATACTTGCTTCTTGATGCTCTCTTTTGCTTAATGCATATTTCTTATGTGAGCATCTTCTTCACATGAAAACACGTGAATCCACTTTTCTGGGCCTAACTAAAAGGCGTTGAACAAAAGCACTTGTTGGGAAATAAAACCCATGGTTTTATTTTTTGCTTTGTTTTTCTCTATTTTCTTTGAGTCAAGGGGTTTTATACTTCTGTAGCAACTCCTTTGTATCTTTCTTTTACTGTTTTAGTAGTGCCTTGGTTTTCGGATTTCTGCGCAGGAAACAGATTTCTTCTTTCCACCGTAAAACATCGTATAAATCATAGAAAAATCATAATGACCTGAAATTTCTTGTGACTATTACTTGGCTAATTCCGCAAATTTTTTGTTCTTTAAGTTTTTCGATCAGAGAAACGTAAATGCCTCGAAAAAATTCGTCTTTACAGACTGTTCTGGTTTTGACAGATTCGGCCCTTTTTCTTGCATTTGCTCTTTTGCGATGTCAAGTGAATTTCCTTGCTTAAGGAAACATCAGTGGCTGTAGATAATGTTTAAAAGTATCAATAACACTTGTGCTATACAGAACCAATGGATTTTTAATTGTTGCACTAAATTTTTAATGTGAATTATTGTTTGAGTGTGGTGTGAAGGAAGTTTTCAAGGGTCAAGAGAAGAGGTGATATATGGGATCAAGAAGAGTGCAAGGTCAAAGCTTCGGGATGCCCCCATGGTTCATCCAAGCATATTTTTAGAAGACTCAAGCATCTAAGCTTGGGGATTCCAAAGGCATCCCCTTCTTCATCAACTATCTATCAGGTCACTTCTCGTGAAACTATATTTTTATTCGGTCACATCATATGAAGTTTACTTGGAGCGTCTGTTTGTTTTTCTTTTGTTTTCTTTTGTTTTCCTTCGTTTTATTTTGTTTTCCTTGCTGAAATAATATAATTGGATCATATCATTCTTTTTTCAGGAGAGAGACACGCTCCGCTTTTTTGTTTGAATACTTGTTATGCTAGTATTTTTTTAGTTTTTCTTCTAGTTGCTGCAAAAAATCTTGTTTAGATCTTGTTTTCATTGCATCTCTTATTCAGAGATGTTAGTTTTAGCAGTGTTTTGTGAGTCCTATCATGTTTTGTTTCTGTAGCATTTAGAGAGTTTTTGTTAAAGCATGTTTTGTATGGTGCTTGTTGGGAAAAGAAACTGCTGCTTGAGGTAGAATTTTTAAACGGTGCAAGTAGAAGCTTGTATAGACTGTGGCTAGACTTTTTCATATCATGCTAGATGTTATTTTAGTTTTAAAGCTTTGTGGTTATTGAGTAGAATAATTAGCCTCAAATAGCTGAGAGTGTTTAACGTGCCATTGAAAGAATCATGAGTTATTCTTGTCATATTGAAGTATAAATTTGTGGTGTTCTCCTTTGAATGTTTTATTTGGTTGAATTGGCGCATTCTCACACCATGTTTATGACTATAAACAAGTCACGAATAGCCTCCATGATCATTTAGTTTTTGAACTTGTGGTACCACTTATGCTTTCATTAATGATGTTTATGTCCCTATGCATGATTATGGCTCTTATGCTCTATTGATTTGTCGCTCCCAGTCTTTTGCTAGCCTCCACCTGTACTGAGTATGAGCTCTACTCGTGCATCCAACTCCCAAAAACCAAAAAATTTCCATCGTGTCCACCATACCTACCTACATGTGGTAATTAACCGCCACTCTAAAGTAAATTGCTCATGTGTTACCTTTAAAACTTTCAAAATTACTCCTGTTTTTTGCTCATGTTTTAGCTCATGAGGACGTAAATAGAGAATCTTTATCTCACTTGTTGATTGGACTTTCACACCCTGGACTAGTGGCTTCATTCTCTTATCCAATGTTAGAAGAGCTGGCAGCGGGGTGGCCAACCCCAAACTAATAAACACAAATTCTCTTCATTATTTTTGCCCCTGATTTATCAGTTAAAGCATAATTGTGTAAACAAAAGAGAAAGAGGGATGCCCTTCTACCCAGATGCGTCCTTCTATGGGAGCCGCTCTTGTGAGTCTAGTTGGCTTGTGACGTACTGTATTTTCTGTTTACCATTCGTTGACATAAGCATACACCTCTCTTAAAATATAGACACTCCTCCACGGTATGTGATTGTTGGCACGCACCCGAGGATTTGGTAATCCATGGTTTATGAAAGATGGTTGGGAGGAGTGTCAAGCTTTTTATACCTCTGTTTAATAAAACATAAGCTCTAGCACATGAGTTATCCATGCTTCCCTCTCTGAAGGGCCTTTCTTTTACTTTTATGTTGAGTCTCCATGTTCTAACTTTATGCATAGTTGAGAGAGCATAGTTGCTATTGTGAGTTTAATGTGCATTTGTCCCAGAAACATTATTAATTGATTCATGATGTGTTATTGATTGTTCTCTAATTATTTGTTCTAGTCTTCCTCATGAACTTTGAAGGTGTCCTGGCAATTACATTTTGCCCCACTCTTAAGGACTAGCGAAATATCACTTTGACATGCTTTATCTATACTTGAAACAGACGTATATCCTTCGTTGCATTGTTATCCATGATCTTTTATTTTGAGTTACTTCTCATGATGCAAGGTGATTGCTATGCTTTATTATTAAAGTTATATTTATCATGCATGTGTTAAAGTTCTATGATCTCAGCTTACTTATGCTTTTACATTATTAATGATCAAGTTTATGTTGATAGCATGTCACCTCAGAAATTATGTGTTTTTATCGCTTACCTACTCGAGCACGAGTAGGAACTAAGCTTGGGGGTGTTGATACGTCATAAACGTGTCCTTAGTTTCTGATGTTCCATGTTGTTTTGTTTCCCACATGTTTGCTATACACTTTATGTCATTTTTATTTATTTTTCGGACTAACCTATTGACAAGATGCCACAAAGTCAGTTCCCTCTTTTCTGCTATTTTTAGTTTCAGAAAAGTTGTTCTGGAAATATTCGCGGAATTGGAAAATTCGAAGCCCGGAAGTCTTAGAATTTCCGAAGGTTCCACAGAGTCCCGGAGAGACCCAGAGGGGGCCTCAGAGGGCCCACACCAAAGGGTGGCGCGCCCCCACCCCCTTGGCCGCGCCAGGGGGTGGTGTGGGGCCATGCCTCCACCTCCTTTGCCCTTTCGCCTATTTAATCCCCCAAGACGTAAAACCTAAATATATTCCACTTTTTCCTGAGAAAAACCCAAGGCCGCCGTCATCGTCATCCTAAGATCGGGAGGGTTCTGGAGCTCTCCCTGGCACCCTGCCGGGAGGGGAATTCATCACCGGAGGGGTCTACACTACTATGCCCTCCTCCGAAGTGATGCGTGAGTAGTTCATACCTGGACTACGGGTCCATAGAAGTAGCTAGATAGTTGTTATCTACACTTTGTACCTCATGTTTAGATCTTGTGAGCTTCCTAACATGATAAAGATCATATTTATGTAATGCTACATGTTGTGTTTGCTGGGATCTGACGAATGTTGAATGCTATGTCTTCTAATTATCAATCTATCATGTTATATTCATGCTTATGTTATTTATGATCTTGCATTCTCTCCCTTATTAGTAGATGCTCTGGCCAAGTAGATGCTAGTAACTCCAAGAGGGAGTATTTATGCTCGATAGTAGGTTCATGCCTCCTTTGCATCTGTGCTCGAGTGACAGAAACGTGACGGATGGAGGATGTGATGTTGCCATTAGGGAGAAAGCAGCGGTGTTTACCTAGTTTACATTGTTTACATTACACACTTTGCTTACAGCGAAAATCTGTTGCTAGCACCTTAATACCCAACATTTGTTCGGATGACATTCGGAGGGTGGATTATTAGACATAGATGCAGTTGGATGACGGTCTATGTATTTTGTTGTAATGCCCGCATGAATCACATAGTAATATTTATGTCTTGCATATGCACTAACGGCCTTCATTTCTGTCAATTTCCCATATGTAATTTGTTCACCACACATGTTATTTATCTTTCACGGAGAGACACCACTAGTGACCTGTGGACCCTGGTCATTTTTCCTCATACTGATTAAACACCTACTGCTTTCATACCGTTACTACTGCTTTCATACTGTTCTCCTACTGTTTTCCACACCATATGTTTAACCTATTTGTGTTCAGCAAGACCGGTGAGATTGACAACCTCACTTCTTCGCTGGGGCAAAGTGATTTGATTGTGTTGCGTAGGTTCCACGTTGCTTCTGAACCGGTAGTGCGCCCTGCCATCTCAGCTGCTTCAACCTTCTGAAGTTACTCCTTCATCCTACTGGTCGATTAAACCTTGGTTTCTTTCTGAGGGAAAACTGTTGTTGTGCTCATGATACCTTCCTCTTGGGGTTTCCCAACGAGTGCAAGACCTGCCCCATCAAAGGCAACCACGAATTTTTGGGTGTCTCCACCTCTCCCTCATCATGTGAGTGGAGTCGCCACTCAACCCACTCATTCTTCCATTAATTCCCACCCAAAATCCCAAGGATTTTCTTTAATAAATAAATAAAACAATTTTATTTCTTTATTTTAATATTTGTTAATTCCATTAAAAAATATTAACACATAACCCCTTGAGTTAGTTGTTAAATCTATTAACAACCATTTGAAAAGAATCCCCTTGAACTATTTCAAAATTACCCGAAACAAGCGGTGATGTCCAAACTTTTCTCCGATATTCTGTATCCACTCAAACGCGTCATCGAACCTTAATTGTGTCACCCTACGGTTCATGAATAATGTAGACATGATTGAGACACCTCTCCGATCAATACTCAACAGCGGGACCTGGAGACCTGGAGATCCGTAATGACTCCTACACATTCAACGATGAATCTAGTGATCGTGTGAACCATAAACGGCGTAACTAATTCCCCTTGTCTAGCGATATTTGACTTGCCCGAGATCCAATCATTGGTATCAACCATACCTAGTTCAATCTTGTTACCGACAAGTAAAATATCGAATAAGGTATGGTTGATACCAATGATCGGATCTTGGACAAGTAAAATATCGCGAGACAAAGGTGAAAGCTTATGATCCCTCTAATGATTTTGGTGATGATGATAACACGGATATCTCCTATCTAACAATGTTGTTTAGACTGTGCAGCTTTTATCTCAGATGATCATTGTTATATCTTCGTCAAAAGATCAAAGAGAAGAACTATATTGTGGAATTGCTGCCGCCGGATTTTTCAGTGCGCAGGCCGGAAATTCCGGAACTTAATGGGCGGATTATCCGGCCCCCACACCGGAAATTTCCGGCCTCCTTCCTGGCATCCACGAAAACGACTAAGTGTTTTTCTGCCCGCGCACAGAAGCCAGGGCGGAAATTTTCCCCGGAAATTTCCGGCGCAAAAATCCGGCCCTCTGGGACTTAGCAGAAATTGGATCACTACAAGTTGCCCGCGCACAGAGATGGGGGCGGAAATTCTGTTCGGAAAATTCCGGGCCCAGACATTTCAATTATCCGCCCCCCGGATATTTCAATGGTCCGGTCATCAAGTTCTTAGCAATTTTTCCATCATTGGTTGATGCCCGCGCACAGAAGGTGGGGCGGAAATTTGCCCCAGAAATTTCCGGAGCAAATATCCGGCCCCTGGTCCTTAGCAGTTTTTCATCAAACAAGTTGATGCATGCGCACAGAGATGGGGGCGGAGTATTGGGGCGGAAATTTCCGCCCCCGGATATTTCAAATATCCGCCCCCCGAAGAATTGAAATTTCCGGCCAGGACTCACCGGAAATTTCCGGCCTTTACACCGGAATATTCCGGTCCCGCAGGACTGCAACGGTCAGAATTTGGAGGAGCCTATAAATAGCTGTCTTCTTCCTCTAGATAGGTAGCTCGTCCATTCCTCTCTCTCCTCCATTGTTGTAGAGCTCAAAACGCCCCGATCTCCCTCCTCCTCCAACCAAACTCGATGCCCTTCAAGGATCTCATGGAGGAGGACTAGATCTACCTTTCCACCAAGCCAAAACGTGTGTACCCACACCACAACTCTTGGGATCTTGTAATCTCTTGGTTGCTTTGTCATCCAAGGGAAAACCTAGTGCTTGTAGCTTCCACCTTGTAGCAAGAAGCTTCGATTGTTGAGAGCCTCCATCTCACTTGTGGAGTAGCCTCAACCCCTTGTAAAGGTTTGGTCAACGCCTTCAAGTCAACCTCATAGTGGAAACGAGAATCTCCCTCACCGGAGAAGCTCAAGGAGAACAAGGTGTGCACATCCGTGCTATTGAGGAGCGCCTAGGTGGCTCCCCACCTCTCCAACGTAGACGTACTTCTTTTAAGAAGGAACTACGGGAAACATATCCTTGTCTCCGTGTTTTTCACTTGTTGTTATCTTGTACCGTTCCTTTATTTCCGCTGCTACTTGTTCCGTACCACCTAGGGTTTTCACTTAGTTGCACATTTAGGTAATCAAGCATTTGCTTTCTTAAAGCCCCCATTAAAAGTGAAAAAGAAGTAAAATTTGTAGGTCACCTATTCACCCCCCTCTAGTTGACCATATTGCACTTTCAATTGGTATCAGAGCCTCGGCTCTTTTATCGGGCTTAACCGCCTAAGAGTAATCATGGTCAATGGAGATGATCCCAAATCTTCTAAGGAGGAGCTCTCAAAAATGGCCGACACTATAGCCAACCTAGAGACAACGGTTTGTACCATTCAAAGCCAATTGTCCAAGGTTAGCTCTAGTGTGGGCTCGGAGGTTTCCTCCATCAAGAAGATGTTGGAGAACATGATGGGTAGAACCAAGGGGCCGTCTCACTCTCCCCATGTCACCGATGAGGATAGTTCGGATGAGGAAACAAATCCGGATATTTCCGAAATCGAAGAGAACATTGCCAAAGCTAAGGTTAAAGCCGCACAAAAGGCTAAAGCCAAAGCTAAGGAGAGTGACGGTGGCTCCAAGTCTCAAACGGCTAATGGTTCGGGGTCCAATTCAAAAGTTCCACTACCGCAAAACTATGATTCTATCCACCCAATCGTTTCCATGCCACACATCCTTAATGTTGGAATTCCACCCATCCTTAACACTAACGAATTTTCCTCTTGGAAGTTTGAAATGGAATCTCACATTTCAGGATCGTGTACCGCATTGTGGAGAAGCGTGATCCATGGATTTCATCCTCATGACCCAAGCAACTTGACTCCAAGGGAGGATGTTGAATCTCAACTCAACAAAACTGCTCTTGTAATTATCCAGAAGGCTCTCCCAAGGGAGCATCTCACTCACATCTGCGGTTGCAAGACCGCCAAGGAAGCTTGGGACAAACTTGACACCTTGTTTCAAGGAAATGCTAGCATTCAGTCTTCCAAGTATGATGTGGCCATTGACAACTCCGAGAACTTCGTTATGCAAGAGGATGAGACTCCTGAAGAGCTCTATAGAAGAGTTGGCACTCTCGCCAATCAACTGAGAGACTTTGGCAAGGAAGAGATCACCGATGAGTGGATAAAGAGGAAATTTGTCAAGGCTATCACACCCTTCGAGAAGAATCTCGCCACTAGTATCCGGACAAGAGCGGACTACAACACTCTCAACTCCATTGGTGTTCTTAGTGAGTTTATCGCAATCTCTCTCTCACACAAGAGCGCGGATGATGCTCTAGCTCGCTCTAGAGGGATGGGAAAGTCTCCCAACCTTGCATTCAAGGCAAAGGCAATGGCTAGGGTTGATGAAAGTGAAGATGATGATGATGATGAGGAAGACTATGAAGACACTTACACGGGAGCTCACAAGTGCATTGCCCTTGCTATGCATGGATATTGGAAGAGATGGGAAGCTCACAAGGCCGGATCTCCAAGGCCTTCACGAAACAAGAACTACAAGAAGAAGGGGGAGCGACCAAGGACATGCTACAATTGTGGTAGTTCTAACCACTTCGTGAAGGAGTGCCCCTTTGAGCCAAGAGAAGAAAATGAAGGCAAGCTTGTTCGCAAGAACAAGACCAAGCCTCCTCAAAACAAGAACTTTGCAAGGAAGGTGCCAAGGGCTCTCTACGTTCAAGAAGGGGCGGTTCTTGAGACTTACATCTCCGGAGATGAAGGAGAAGATGAGGTAGTTGGAGTTTCTCACATCGCCAAGGCCACCGCATCATCACCTTCGATCTCTCTATTCGAATCCCCCAATGAGAATGTGGCTACTCGACCTACATGTCTTATGGCAAAATCCACTTTGGTATGCTCTCCCAACTCCAAGACCATTGTCACTAACCCTCCTTCGCTATTGGATTGTGTTGAAAATGCTTGTGAGGAGGATAGTGAGTCTAATGAGTTAAGCATGTGGCTATCTAGCCTTAAAGGTGAACTCTCTTTTGAGGCAACTTGATGAGGCTAACTCTCTTGTTGATGAAAAGGAGGATATCATCATGACCTTAGAAAGCCATGGAGGTCACACTTGCAATGAGCAAGAGCTTGAAAAAGCACTTGATAATGAGCGTTCCGTTCGTGCCTCACTTGAGGAGAAATTGTCTTGTCTTGAGGAAAACTTCGCCATAAGTGTCTCTAAGCTTAGGAAGGAAAATGCTCAATCTCTTGCTTTAATTAAAACTCTTGAACATGAAGAATTGAAGCTAGGAATTGCTCACGAGGAACTTGGCACTCGTCATGAAAAACTTGAAAAGGAGTTCATGTCTCTTAAGGAAATTCATGACAAGCTAACCAAATCTCGTGACAATCTTCTAGCCCAACTATCAAACAAGCAAGTTGTATCCACTTCACCTTCTAGCTTGAATGTCTTGCCTAGCAATGCTTTTGGTACGACTAATCTTGTAGGAAATGATAAGAATCCACATGAGATTGCTTCTCAACGCGCCACCAATGGAAAGGAGGGACTTGGCTATATAGCCAAGTCAAAGAAGAAGTACAAGAAGAAGAACAAGAAGAGAGTCACCTCCCCCTCACAAGAAGTAAGATTTGTGAAAGAGGGAGAGGTGACCAAAAGGAAGGAGACCAACACCATTGTGGGTGGTGAGACCTCTAGGGGGAGCACCACTCACAATAACTTTGCCGGGAAATATAATCCATCTTATGTTCTTATGAAGTCTAGAGATGGTCATGTATATGCTAAATATGTTGGTACTTCTTATGGTGACGATTATCATTGGAGTATTTGGGTTCCTAAGACCCTTGTCGCTAACATGAGAGGACCCATTCAAAGATGGGTCCCTAAATCAAGAAACTAATCTATTGTAGGGAAGTGCTTCCGTTTCGAGCAAATGGACGGTGGATAGTGGTGCATCCCAACATATGACCGGAAGCAATGACGCAATGAGTGATATTCTTCCTCCATTACCTCATCTCAATTGCGTTACTATTGGTGACAACTCCGAACTAAAGGTATTGGGACGAGGCAAGGTAGCAATCTCAAATGACTTGTCAATTGAGAATGTTCTTCTTGTTGAGTCCCTTGGCTATAATCTCATCTCGGTTCTTCAACTTGCTAAAAGTGGTTTTACCTCTTTCTTTAATAAGGAGAATGTGATTGTCACTTGGGAAAAGACTCTTAAAGTAGCCTTTGTTGGACATGTCGAGAACGGCATGTATGTAGTGGACTTCTCTAAAGGAGACACGTGTGCCGCGACATGTCTAATGGCTAAAGTTGATGTGGGTTGGCTATGGCATCACCGGTTAGCCCACACCAATATGAGGACGTTGCATGACCTTCAAAGTGGCAATCATGTTCTAGGACTAACGAATGCTAAGTTTGCCAAAGATCGTGTGTGTAGCTCTTGCGTTCTTGGAAAACAACATGGAGAAGCTCACCCAACCAAGACCAACATCACCACCTCAAGAATCCTCGAGCTCATTCACTTGGAGGTCCTCTATCATATGATAGTCTTGGAGGCAAGAAGTATTGCTTGGTGATTGTGGATGATTATTCACGATATTGTTGGGTGTACTTCTTCAAGAGAAAGAGTGAGACTCAAAAGCGGGTCATCGAGTTCATCACTTTGGTGGAAAGACAACATAATACAAGCATCATGGCTATCCGAAGTGATAATGGCTCCGAGTTCAAGAACTACACCGTAGAAGGATTTCTTAGTGAGGAAGGAATTGCTCATCAATATTCCACTCCCTACACTCCTCAACAAAATGGTGTGGCGGAGAGAAAGAATCGGACTCTTATGGATGCGGCTCGAACCATGATTGCGGAGTTCTCTTCTCCTTACGATTTTTGGGCCGAGGCCGTCTCCACCGCTTGTCACGCTAGCAACCGATTATATCTCCGCAAGATCTTGAACAAGACCCCTTATGAGATCCTCACGGGCAAGAAGCCGGACGTTTCATACTTCAAGGTCTTTGGATGCAAATGCTTCATTCGCAAGAGAGGGAAACGCTTGTCTAAGTTCGAGACTAAATCTTGTGAGGGTATCTTTGTTGGCTATGCCTCAAACGCTCATGCTTATAGAGTCTATAACAAGTCCACCGGACAAGTTGAAGAAGCTATAGATGTGGTATTTGATGAGGATAATGGGTCCCAAGGGGGCCGTATAAATCATGGTATTGTAGGAGATGCAATTCCTCCCATCGTCATAAGAAGAATGGGGATTGGTGAAATAATCCCCATTGAGGGACACCGGATGACGGAGGGAGAAGGACTATGCTCCACTCAAGGGGAGCCATTGACTACATCCATTGATGACCATGCTACCCAACAAGATGCACCAAGCCCTCATGCCTCACCACAAGGCCAAGCTAACAATCAAGGCCAAGCTCATGATGAAGGCCAAGCTCACAATGAAGAACAAGATACACATGGTGATGATACAATTCATCACATAGGGGATCCACCTCCCGTCAATGATCAAGATCAAGGTGGACATGTCTCCGATGATGAAGGTGATGATCAAGTCCTATCCAAGGAAACTTTGGAGGAGATGCTAGCTCGTAGGGCAAAGAGAAGGCTAGATAATCTTGCTCGTGCCGGTCACACGGAGGACATGATTCTTGGACAAGTTCGTGGAAGGGTCGTCACAAGGAGGCAACTAGCGGACTTTAGCAAAGCTCATGCATTCGTCTCTCACATTGAGCCAAAGAAGGTCTATGAAGCTCTTGAAGATCAAGATTGGCTTGAAGCTATGCATGATGAACTCAACAATTTCGAGCGCAACAAGGTGTGGAAATTGGTACCAAGGCCCAAAGATTGCAAGAACGTCATCGGCACTAAGTGGATCTTCAAGAACAAACAAGACAAGGACGGCATCGTCATCCGCAACAAGGCTAGATTGGTTGCTCAAGGCTTCTCTCAAGTCGAAGGTGTCGATTTCGGTGAAACATTCGCTCCCGTTGCTCGTCTTGAATCTATTCGCATCTTACTTGCATATGCTTCTCATCACAACTTCATATTGCAACAAATGGATGTTAAAAGTGCATTTTTGAATGGTCCCATCCATGAGTTGGTTTATGTCAAGCAACCTCCGGGTTTCGAAGATCCCAACCACCCCGATCATGTCTACAAACTCGATAAGGCGCTATATGGGCTTAAACAAGCTCCACGTGCGTGGTACGAGCACCTTAAAGAGTTTTTGGTAGATCGTGGGTTCAATGTTGGTTTAATCGATCCCACCCTTTTCACCAAAAAGGTTGGAGGTGACTTGTTCATATGCCAACTCTATGTGGATGATATCATCTTTGGTTCCACTAACGTCGCATTCAATGATGAGTTTTGCAAGCTTATGACGGACAAGTTTGAGATGTCTATGATGGGAGAATTGGAGTATTTTCTTGGCTTTGAGATCAAGCAACATCCCGAAGGCACATTCATCAAGCAAGCCAAGTATACTCAAGATATGCTCAAACGATTCAACATGCATGATGCTAAACCTATGAAGACCCCCATGTCCACGACTATTGATTTGAAACCCGATCCAAATGGTAAAGAGGTAGACCAAAAGGTATACCGCTCCATGATTGGCTCTTTGCTCTACCTTTATGCATCTAGACCCGATATCATGTATAGCGTAGGTAAATGTGCAAGGTTTCAAGCCTCTCCGACGCAAAGTCATTTTGAAGCGGTTAAGCGCATCTTTCGATATTTAGTTCATACCCCAAACTTCGGTCTTTGGTATCCAAAGGGTTCAAGCTTTCAGCTCATTGGGTATTCGGATGCGGACTATGCGGGAGAGAAGACGGATAGGAAATCTACATCCGGTGGTTGTCAATTTCTTGGTCGTTCATTGGTATGTTGGTCATCCAAGAAGCAAAACTTCATTGCCCTCTCTACCACCGAGGCCGAATACATCTCCGCGGCGAGTTGTTGTGCTCAATTACTTTGGATGCGGCAAACATTGAGAGATTATGGCATCGTCTTCGACAAAGTTCCTCTCTTGTGCGACAATGAGAGTGCCATCAAGATCGCCTACAATCCCGTCCTTCACTCCAAGACAAAGCACATTGAGATTCGACATCACTTTATTCGGGATCATGTTGAGAAGGGTGATATTGATCTCTCCTATGTGGCGACCAAGGATCAACTCGCGGATATTTTCATGAAGGCCCTTGACGAACCAAGATTTCGGGGTTTGAGGAATGAACTAAATGTGATTGATGCGTCTAACTTCTCTTGAACCCTTTCATAAGTACCTCCACTATATGTGCTATCTAGTCTAGATGTAGGCATGGACATAGGGGGAGCGTAGTTCAACTCATGAACGAACACTCCACCTATCATGCGCAAAACAATCAAAACGTCATGCATATCTAGTCAATATGTGACTTATTGTGCTTAAAACGTGAGTTATACTTTTGAGTCCAAGATACATCTTCGCGGCTCCTTGGTATCACTCAAACACGGTGACTTCGGCCACCAACTTTTTCCTTTGAATTTGTATTTGATGTGTTTTTGGTGTTTTCCTCGTGTTTGTGCATTTGTTTGTGTTTCGTTTTTGGAGGCTCACGACTTGTTCCATCTTCCACAAAAACTCGGATGGCGTTGGAACTCCGGAAATTCCGGCCTAGGGCCCGGAATATTCCGGCCCTCAGACGTTTGTCCCAGAAATTTCGCCCATTTCCGATGTGCTCGCTCGCAGAAGGCGCACCGGAAATTTGAGCGGAAATTTCCGGGGTAAAATTCCGGGGGCCCGGAATATTCCGTGCCTTAAGCCCTGGAAATTTCCCGGGTTCAATTTGGACTCGAATAATCCCCCAACTATCCAGCGTGCCCGCTCGCAGAAGGCACGCCGGATATTTGGGCAGAATATTCCGGCCCAAATTTCCGGACCCCGGAATATTCCGGCCTTAATGCCGGAAATTTCCGGTGTGGCCAGTCTGGGGCTATATAAGGACGACGGGAGGGAGCAGTTCCAGATTGCTTCCCTCCCCTCGTCTCCACTCGCCTCCAGCCGCCGCCGCCGCCTCCGAGACTTCCGGGAGGCCCATTCGCCTCCCCTCCTCATCTTCTACTCACATTTTGCGGATCAAGAGACCGCACGTCCGTTCCTGTTCATGGATCCCGGTATGTGTCCGTTTTCTCCGCAATTTTGGGTTGATTAGATGCGTTGTTCTCCTATCTAGTGTTCTTCCTGGACTAGCATGGTTATTTGTTCACACAAGTATCACCTATTCTCCAGGATTCATTCTTGTACTAGATTCCTCGTTCTAGATTCATTATAGGCCCAGATTCAGATCTGGATTCGAAAATCCCGCAGGCCGGAAATTTCCGTCCCAGGGCCGGAATTTCCGCACCCCGGAAATTTCCCCTGAGGCCGGAATTTCCGCATCCATGACCGGAATTTCCGGCCTGTACTGAATCTTGAACAGAGCTCCACTTTATTCAAATTCCAGAACTCGTGAGCCCCCGTTTTTGATTCTTGTTTGGTTTTCTTTGCATCTTTTTGGCTTTCCTCGCAGATGGCTCAAGCTCTAGGCCCCACAAGTTGACTAGCTCTCGGAAACGGATCCGTCACCTGACAGAAAATGAGGAGGGGACTTTTGTTGAGGACAATGAAACTCGCCGGCGTGCGAGAGATGCTGAGAGAGAGTATGAGCATCAGCGTGATGCTGACAGGGCTGCCCGCAGGGGTGGCAGACAGCCATGCAAGACCACTCTCAACATGGGCACCATGCCCATCATAGAGTTTAAGGCATGGCGGGCCAAGGCTTGGTACACGGAGGGTCCTCAGGACCCCACCATTGATTCATGCTTTTGGCATGTTGAGCAGGAGACCCTATTCAAGCAGGTGTACACCGTGATGAGCAAACCAGTGTGCCCCATGAAAGTGATCAACTTTGCTCATCTGGCTGCCAACCCCGACTACTTCAACAACTCTGTTCAGCTAGCTGAGGTACTTGGTCTGCGTCCGCTTATGGAGACTAGATGCTCCTACAACACCACCTTCATCCAGCAGTTCTATGCCACTCTTGTTATTGATGATTCTGAAGAGATTGGGATGTCTTGGATGTCTGGCCCTCGCCTGCTCACCGCCAACTTCCATGACTTTGCCACTGTGCTTGATTATCCTTTTGCTGGCCTCAACACACCACAGGGTCACCGCATGCATATCCATGGGGAAGAGTATGAGAAGAACAGGCTAGCTGAGCTCTATGGTCCTCGGGGTACAATTGGATCGGCTAAAGGTCTCTTCGCCGTCTATGACATTCTTCTGCGCATGTTCAGGGAGTCCATTGCTCCAAGTGCGGGCAATAACGATGCTATTCGTGGTGGATTGGTCAACCTCATGTACCACGCCTACTTGACCTTCTCTGAGAGTGACATGACTGACATGGAGGCTCACAGGATTGATGTGATGGATTTCATTTTCAATGAGATCCACTTTGCCCTCTTTCACCGCAAAGTGCCTCCGTATGCTCCCTATATCATGAAGCTCATCAAGGCCCGCTATCCTGAAGCACTCCGTGAGGACCTGGAACTCGACTGTGAGGAGCACAAGGACGTCACCCTGTACAAGAAGGCCGCCCACACTCAGCAGTCTTCCCATGATGTTGGCGCCACTGGTCAGGGACATCGTGATCCTCGCATGCGTCCTCCTCCTCCTGGCAAGAAGAAATGCTCTTGGCTCGTTCGTGCAGTTGAGAAGGTGCTGTGCATGAATGTCTGCATCCACAAGGAGAACTACTCTGCCTATGTGGAGCGCCGCACCATCCTCGAGAACCAGCATCACATCCTGACTGCTCTTCAGGCTCCCAATGTGCCACCACTTCCCCCTCCCAGGATTGCCTACAAGAACTGGAACAACTGTGACGTTGACTGGGATATCGGTGTTGACGATGATGAGGACATGGAGGATGTCACCGACACTGAAGAGGAAGACGACGACACCCAGGCCTAGAGTTTACTCCATGGGACGTAGCTCTCTCTTTTCTCTTTTTGGTATCTTGATGCCAAAGGGGGAGAAGATCTAGATGATTGTGGGGATTTGCTTGGGAGGGTTTCTTTCGTTCTTTGTTGCCATTTCCTATTTCGTGCGTCTTTTCGAACTTCACTCTATCGTACTCGTTATTCGTGTTGAACTATTATTATTAGGAGGCATGTCTCCTATATATGCTATCTGTGTGTTTTCATATCCTGCATTGTTAGTTTACTTCCCGCAAATACCCATGTTGTCATCATTCACCAAAAAGGGGGAGATTGTGTCGGGGGGTTACCCCCGAGTAGGGTAAAGACGGGTGGTAAAGGCCGCTACAGAAGAGAGGTTTGGTCGAGTAGCCGACTACCAGGTACACGCTACCCGGTCGACTGCTACTCGGTCTCACCTCAAGATGACCAGAAGGAGATATCAATCAAGTTCTACCCTGACGAGTAGAAGGTTTGGCCCGAGTACAATTGGCGGGAACCATTGGCGGGAACCTACTCGGGCCAGGAAGTCAAAGGAGCCGTTCTGACACAGGATCCCGCGTATCCCGGGTCCGTACTTGGCAGCATTCGAACTACTGTTCACGTGGGGACGGCCTGCCTGACAGTGACAGCATGGAAGCAGGCCGTGGCAGGATAAGGGGGGCCTACTCTGTGCCTAGGTACAGTGATACCAGTCTGTCCCCTAGTTTTGCCCAACGACTTTACAGAAGCAGCCAAGGTTAGGAACCAAAGCTGTCAGCGGGTACTCGGAGAAAGGACGATGTGCACACTATGTCGACACTTGTCTAGATTTGGACGTATCCGGCTGGGCACCGTGTATATAAGGTGCCCCGCCGCCTCCTGCGCGAGGCATGCTCTCCCACGTTCATAGTGAACCCTAGAAACCCTAAGTTCTTGACCTAGCCCTACTCGGAGAGGAGAGGAAGGCTACTCGGTAGCGTTACCATTGGTACTGTGGCTACTCGGAGAGACATCGTAATACATAGAGAAAGGCAGGAGTAGGGGTTTTACCTCCTCACGAGGGCCCTGAACCTGGGTACATCGTGTTGTTTGTGTTGTGTGGATCTTACCTCACGCGGCTACTCGTCGCGTGATCCCTCCCCGGACACCTCCAGCGTCCATCGTCCCCACATCTTTAGCCATCCCATGGCATCTGCCGTGACACCACCACGACAGTTGGCGCCCACCGTGGGGCAACCAGCGGCGCTGGCTGGAGTTTCTGTTCGGACGGGATCTTCATCAGCGGAGCGCGTAGTTTGTGGCCTTGTCCACAGATTCGGCTCCTTCGACTTCGTCACCGACAACGCCGGCTGTTTCGGCGGCATGGCCATGCCGGAGGGCGGCTCGGTGATTTCCTTCGGCTCGCATCTCGTCTACGTCGCCACCGTCGCCAACAGCGCCTACCCCGAGCTGGTGCATGACGCGGAGGATCCTCCCGCGGTGGTTGCTGCTCGCGGAAGGCCTGCATGCAGCTCCGCATGCTGCGCTGAGGTGATGGTGACGGGCTTGGCGGCGAACACTGGCGCAGCTGCTACGGGCGCTGCGGCCGTCGTCGAAGAGGTTGACGACCCGCCTGCTGGTGGCAGGAACCACCGGCCCTACGAGAAGGAGAGCAACTTGCCGCCTTCCACGTCTACGGTCATCCCCGCGTCTGCCGCGCGAACCGGTATGCCCACGCCCACCGACATCGAGCTCTTAGCCGCGAGGGAGCAGCTCGAGCGGCAACGCCAGGAGCTGCTTGCCGAGCAGGCGGAGTTGGAGAAGATCAGGCTCGAGCTGAGTCTAGACCAGCTCGAGTACAACAAGGCCCACGGCTTCACGCCGGTCGCCAGGAGGCCCAGCAGAGTGGGCGCTACGCGGCGCAACCTGGGCGCCGAGATGGCGACAGTAGCGGAGGAGCCCGCGCAGTCCGCCACCGCAAACACCTTCACGAGGCCAAGGTACAGCACACCTGCCAAGACGCTCAGAGCTGCGCAGGCTGTGGCTGCCGAGTTGCCGCGCCTAGATGGAGAGGCGCGTCTCAGGCAGCAGGAGAGGCTCAATGAGTTGGTGCTGGAGGCCGCCAGGCAGAACGAGGAGTTCCGGAAGGCCAACCCGGGAGCTGGAGCCTCGCAGGTAGTTCACTCGCACGCGGCTAGATCTAACGATCAGGCCTCGTCACCGCATCCGAGCCGCGAGAAGAGCCGCAGCGGGCGCTCGGGTAGAGACAGGCAAATGCAGGTGTATGACCCGGCTGCTGCCGCGAAACAGGTTGCTGTGCCGCAGCAGCCCGGGCAGGAACACAACACTGCGAGAGCAGGCTCTCAAGCCCATCAAGCTCAAAGCCGCGTCCGAGAAGCCGCGCGTCCGGGTACTTCTCGGCAACCCGCAGCTCAGCCTACTCGGCAGAGGCAGCAGCCGCGCCCAATGGCGCTAGTCGCCAACCCGGTGGAGCAGCCCGCAGCAATGCAGGTGGATAGGTATGATGATGGCTACTCGGCTATGGAGATGGCTGGTTATGACATCCATGACCGTGTTGGTGAGCGCGTGTTGGCGCCTGGAGATGCAAGGCACCAGTTGGACCGTCTCAGCTTGTCGGCGCGGCTTGAGAGCACGGGTCCTCCTGGCCCCGAGTGCTTTGGCCCGCGCATCATGAACGAGCCTTCCGTGAAGGGCTTCCAGCTCGCAAGAGGCACCAAGAGCTACAATGGTAGCACCAAGCCTGAAGATTGGCTCAATGACTACGTCACCGCTGTCCACATTGCGGGTGGCAACAGGAGGTGGGCAGTGCGGTACGTCCCGCAGATGCTAGAGGGTCCAGCTCGCACTTGGCTCAACAACTTGCCCAAGCACAGCATTAATTGCTGGCTGGATTTCTCGGACGCATTCGTCAGCAACTTCACGAGTACATACAAGAGGCCGAATAGGCCACAGCAGCTCTCGGCTTGCAGGCAGCGAGAAGACGAGACGGACCGCGAGTACCTTACTCGGTGGAGCACCTTGAGGAACACATGTGAGGGTGTGAATGAGGCACATGCCATCACTTGGTTTGCGCAGGGTTGCCGACATGGCAGCATGCTTTGGCAAAGATTGCAGAGGGAGATGCCGAATACCCTGGCCGAGACCATCAAGATTGCGGATCAGTACGCACTCGGTGATCCTACTCAGCCATTGATGGACTCCTCTGAGCCGAGAAGAAACTTCAACAGCAGCAAGCGCAACGAGTTCCGCAACAAGCGCCGAGTAGATACTCGGTATGATCCCGAAGAGGTGAATGCAGTGAATGTTGGAGGCGGTGGTGGCCAAAGGCAGAAACCTGCTGGAGCCTACGGGCAGAACCAGAACCAGGGCCAAGGCAACAAGAAACCGTTCCGCACTGCGCAACCGGGTAGCGGGAACTCCGAGCAGCCGAAGAAGTTTGTCTTTGATGACATGAAGGATGGTCCGTGTAGCTTCCACACTCACCACCCCTCAAGGCCTGCCAACCACACTACTCGGCAATGCGAATGGTGGGATGTGATCAAGAGTGATGGCTTGCCTCCTCCACCTCCTCTACCAGCCGCCAATGCCACTGTTCAGCCTACTCGCGCTCCCGCAGCTCGGCCGCCAGTGTACCCGAGAAGAGAGAATGTCAACCAGGTGGCTTTAGGAGCCAACCGGAACTTCAACAACGAGAGATACCGCAACAACAACAACAACTACAACCGCAACAACAACAACAGAGGCAACAACAACTATCAGGGCAACAACAATGGCAACAATGGCAACAATGGGGGCAATGGCTCCAACCAGTACCAAGAACACCATGAGAGCTATATGATCTTCACTTCTGAGGCAGTCGACAAGCAGTCACAGCACAGGCGGGCCATGGAGGTCAATGCAGTGATTCCGGCTGTCCCTCACTACATGTATTGGTGTGACCAGGAGATCAGGTGGACTCGGGCAGATCGCCCCAAGGTGATGCCCAATCCGGGTACCTATGCCTTGGTGCTGGATCCCACCTTCCTGGGCCCCGAGAAGAATGTGAGATTCAGCAAGGTGCTGATCGACAACGGCAGCAGCATCAACATTGTGTACAAAGACACACTCGAGAAGCTTGGCCTAGCCGAGAACATGATGCTGCCTAGCAAGACCACCTTCCATGGCATTGTGCCCGGGATCTCATGCAACCCGATTGGCCGAGTGTGGATTGATGTGTTATTCGGTACTCGGGAGAACTGCCGCACAGAGCGCCTGCAGTTTGAAGTGGTGGATCATCAGAGCCCATATCATGCTCTACTCGGCAGGCCTGCTCTGAGCAAGTTCATGGCCTCTACCCATGTGGCTTATCTGAAGATGAAGATCCCCGGCCCCAATGGCATTATCACCATCTCGGGAGATTACAAGAAGTCCATGGAGTGCGCTTCTGCTAGCTCCCAGCTGGCGGAATCAATGGTGATTGCTGCCGAGAAGAAGAAGATGTACGAGGTGGTGGCCATGGCTCAGTCCGCACAAGCTGGCGCACAAGGTGTGCCGAGTACCCAGCATGGTACTGCTTTCCAAGCTGCCAAGGAGACCAAGACAGTCCAGGTTGACCCCGAGTTCCCGGAGCGCGTGGCCATCATTGGTGCCGGGTTGGCGGAGAAATAGGAAAGCGCGCTCATCCACTTCCTCCGTGAGAATCGGGACGTATTCGCCTGGACCAATGAAGATCTACCAGGAGTCCCGAGGGAGTTGGTTGAGCACTCTTTGCATGTGCGTCCTGACGCCAAGCCCGTGAAGCAGGCCTTGCACCGTTTCGGGGATGAGAGAAGGAAGGCCATCGGTGATCAAATCACCAAGCTGTTGATCAGTAACTTCATCATGGAAGTGCTGCACCCGGACTGGTTAGCCAACCCGGTCATGGTCGAGAAGAAAAAGGAAGATCCCAAGGCTGCCACCGCATGGCGCATGTGCGTCGACTACACCGACTTGAACAAGGCATGCCCCAAGGATCCCTTCCCGCTACCTCGCATCGATCAGGTGATCGATTCCACTGCCGGCTGTGAACTGTTGTCTTTCATAGATGCCTACTCTGGTTTCCACCAGATTGCACTCAACCCTGCTGATCAAATAAAGACTGCTTTCATTACCCCGTACGGGGCTTATTGCTATCGTGTCATGTGTTTTGGCCTGAGGAATGCGGGTGCAACCTATCAGAGATGCATGCAGAAATGCTTGCATGACCAGCTCGGCAAGAATGTGCAGGTGTACGTAGATGACATTGTCATCAAAACGAATAAAACACATACTCTGCTTGCCGACCTGGAGGAAACCTTTGCTAACCTACGCAGGTACAAAATGAAACTAAATCCGAGTAAGTGCACCTTTGGTGTACCAGCTGGAAAGCTACTCGGTTTTCTCGTTTCTAGTCGGGGCATTGAAGCCAATCCGTCTAAGATAAAAGCTATTGAGAGCATGTCTTTGCCGAGATCATTGAAGGATGTGCAGAAGTTCACGGGTTGTCTGGCATCTCTGAGCCGTTTTCTGGGCCGAATGGGCGAGAAGGCTCTACCTCTGTACCAGCTGATGAAGAAAAGTGACAAGTTTGTCTGGACTCCGCAAGCGGACGTGGCATTCAATGAGCTGAAAGCAATGCTGGCTACTGCTCCCGTCTTGGCTAGTCCACTACCCAAGGAGCCTATGCTGCTGTACATTGCGGCGACTAACCGAGTAGTCAGCGTGGTGATAGTGGTGGAGCGAGAAGAAGAAGGCAAGAGCGTGCAGCGCCCAGTCTATTATCTCAGTGAAGTGTTGTCCAGTTCCAAGCAAAACTATCCGCACTACCAGAAGATGACATATGGTGTGTACCTGGGCGCCAGGAAGCTGAAACATTACTTCCAGGAGCACCCCATCACTGTTGTGAGCTCTGCTCCCATCTCGGACATCATGGGAAACAAGGAGGCGAGTGGCAGAGTAGCCAAGTGGGCAATTGAGCTAGCCGCGTACGCTCCCGCGTACACGAGAAGAGAAGCAATCAAGTCTCAGGTACTGGCAGAATTTCTTGTAGACTGGGCCGAGATGCAGTATGAACCTCCTGCTCCAGTTTCCAACTATTGGAAAATGCACTTCGATGGCTCAAAGGTGAAAGAAGGCCTTGGTGCTGGCGTTGTGCTTACATCACCCAAGCGGGATCAGCTCAAGTATGTGTTGCAGATTCATTTCAAGGCATCCAACAATGTAGCCGAGTACGAAGCAGTGGTGCATGGTTTGCGAGTAGCAAAGGAGGTTGGTGTGCAGCGCATTATATGCTATGGCGATTCAGATCTAGTGGTGCAGCAAGTCTCAGGCACCTGGGATGCTTTGGATGCCAACATGGCATCGTATCGCTTCCTGGTGCAGTCAATGACTGGGTTTTTCGAAGGCTGTGAGTTCCAGCACATTCACCGAGCAGAGAACGAAGCAGCAGACGAGCTATCCAAGTTGGGATCTTCTCGGCAGTCCATCCCGGCAGGGATTGCCTTGGAGCATTTGAGGAAGCCATCCATCAAGCCTTCCCCCAACTCGGAATCCATCTTTGTTCCTTCTCTGCCAAGTGAAGAATCTGACCCAATGGAGATTGACTGGGAGGGTGCTGCAGGGAACCCGGGGACTGCCGTCCTCTACTCGGGGACTGCCATTCCCTACTCGGGGACTGCCATTCCCTACTCGGGGACTGCCATTCCCTACTCGGGGACTGCCATTCCTTACTCGGGGACTGCCGTTCCCTACTCGGGGACTGCCGCTCCCTACTCGGGGACTGCCACTCCTTACTCGGGGACTGCCACTCCTTACTCGGGGACTGCCCCTCCGTACTCGGGGACTGCCGTCCTCAACCCGGAAGCTGTTGCATTCATTGAAGAAGTTCTCGCCAATCGGTCTGGGCTGCAGAGAAGCGTTCCTACTCCTCCTGTGCAACCACCAGAGCCTGTCCCAATGGAAATGGACGAACCAGTGTTTCCCGTGCGGGAGACACCGAGTTGGGCCATGCCCATATTATCCTTTCTAAGGGACGGTACTTTACCTGAAGATGAGGTGACTGCGAGGCAGATTCAGAGAAGGTCCAAAGGCTACACTATAGTCCGAGATGTGCTGCACAAGAGAAGTGCCACCGGCGTGCTGCAACGCTGTGTGAGCCCAGAAGAGGGAGAAGAAATCCTGGTGGAGATACATCAAGGGGAATGTGGGCATCACGCCTCTTCTCGGGATTTAGTCAAGAAAGCTTTTCGGCATGGCTTCTACTGGCTCACTGCACTGCAGCAAGCTGAAGATATTGTGAGGAAGTGCACCGGCTGCCAGATGTTTGCAAGTAAGATTCACATGCCAGCTTCCGAGTTGAAAACAATTCCTATCACATGGCCATTTGCTGTTTGGTGCTTGGATATGGTTGGTCCTTTCAAGCCGGCTAAAGGCAATATGACACATATCTTGGTCATGGTGGACAAGTTCACCAAGTGGATCGAGGTGAAGCCTATTCGGAAGTGCGATGGGGTCACAGCCGTGAAGTTCGTGAAGGATATAATCATGAGATACGGTTACCCGCACAGTATCATCACCGACAACGGCACCAACTTTGCAGAGGGGGCAATGGTGCGATTCTGCAGAGATAAGCATATCCGACTAGACGTTGCCTCAGTCGCGCACCCTGCCTCCAATGGGCAAGTTGAGAGGGCAAATGGGATGGTACTGGCAGGCATCAAGCCAAGGCTGATTGAGCCATTGCTGAAAACACCTGGGTGTTGGCTAGAAGAGTTGCCAGCGGTGTTGTGGAGTCTAAGGACTACCCCTAACCGGTCAACCGGCTACACGCCATTCTTCTTGGTATACGGGGCTGAGGCCGTGTTGCCAATAGACCTAGAGCATGACTCCCCCCGAGTAGCCCTCTACACTGAGGTGGAGGCGAGAGAAGCTCGAGAAGACGACGTTGACCTGCTTGAAGAAGCAAGAGAGCTGACTCTGTCACGTTCGGCTATCTACCAGCAAAACCTGCGGCGTTATCATAGCCGAAAGGTGAACCCAAGGGTTTTCCGAGAAGGAGACATGGTCCTTAGGCTTGTGCAGCGCACAGCCGGGATGCACAAGTTGTCTCCTCCATGGGAAGGGCCCTTCATTGTCAGCAAAGCGCTGCACAATGACGCGTACTATCTTGTAGATGTGCGCCCATCGCAGGCGAACAGGGCAGATAAAGCTGGAGAGGAAACCAAGCGTCCCTGGAATGTAGCTCTACTTCGTCGTTTTCATTCGTAAGCAAAGATGTGTATGTACCCTCTTATCCGAGTTGAAATTCTACTCTGCAATCTGAAATTGTTCTCGGGGACTGCCCTCGTCCAAGTTTGCTCTAAGTGTTTTTTTTGCTTGGCTTGTTCCTTTGTCTATTCGGTTGCTCCACTTCAGAACTCATAAGTGCATTGAGTACTGTGTGTAAACCTATATGCCAACTCTTCGACTCTGCTGCTGTCCGAAACCCGGCTTCATGGCAAGCAAGAGAACAAGCAAAAGGTCAATGAGCACACGAAAATCACTAAGGAAGAAAGAGTGCAGGAACCGAGTAGATTGTCGGTTACTTTTTGTTCCCTGTTTTCGTCTTCTCGGCTAAGTGGTGGGCTGCGTTACCATGATTGTTTCTAGCGGCTAAGTATTTGCAGCCCTGCTACTCGATTCTTGTGACTCGAATACCAAACAAGCGACAAGTCGCAGGTAGAGCAGAGATGAAAAGACAGGGTGAATAAGAAATGCTACTCGGGGACTCGCATGGAAACACAACTCGGCATTAAGCCAGTGTCGTTCAAATTGATTAATGTCAACATAAACAAAGTGGGCATAAAAAACTGTGTAGCAAGCAAGATAAAGGTAGTCTATTACATCTGCTCCCGGCATCCCGGGGATCTGATAAGAGTTCAAGTGAAAAAAGAATGCAGGTTGCTTCAAGATGAGGAGGCATTGTTCTCGGCGCTGGCCTTGGCTGATGTTTCCTCGGCGGCGGTCTTTGCAGCAGTTTCTTCAGTGGCGGTCGTGGCAACTGTTCCTTCGGTGCTGGCTCGAGTGGCATCCGCTCCCGTCTGGACGGTGGCGGATTCCGTCATCTCGGCATCCTCCTGGGTGGCCGCCTGCTCGGAAGTGTCTGTGGCCACCGAGACGGGTCCTGGAGCCGAGGAGGAGCATGAAGCGTGGCCAGGAGGGGGCACCGTGTCGTCGAGAGCAGCACCTGAGGAGGTGCCGAAGTCGAGTGGCTCGGAGTCGATGTGCGCCCCTTCGTCTTCATCGCTACTCGCGACGACGGTGGCCTTTCCCTTTCCGGCCTTGCCCTTGGGAGATTCGAAGAAGCCGTCAAGGTCATCGTCTTCGTCATCATCTCCTTCGTCCTCGTACTCGGTGTCGGGTTCGGGGACGCCCTCGATGTAGACCTCCGTCTCGGCGCACTCTGCAACCTCATACGCAATCTGCTTGCGCAAAGCCACGCTCTCGGCATCCGTCTCCCACTTGGAATCATTGCGCTTCCCGCGGATGCGCTGCATATCCAGGTTTTCATACCAAGATGCTATGCAGAGAAGCATCACGTCCGCACCAGCACGGGCTCCAGAGGCTCGCCATTTTTTCAGCTCGGCCTTCACGTTCTCCAGCTTGAGGGCGAGATCCCGCATGTTTCTTGGCTGGGGGTCATGAGGCCAGAACAGCCGGTGGAGCTCAAAGCCCGCATGCATCAAATCAGTTCCGACGCCGGCCAGCTGTTCGAAGTAACCTTTGAACACCAGCAAGCTGTCCTCGATATCAGCCCTGGTGTCAATTGGCTCACCCAGCGAAAGGCGAACTGCTCGGGCCTTGGCTATCGTAGGCGCAGAGGAAGAATCAAGACGAGGCCAGATATCTGAAATAGCAAGTGGCAAGATCAAAAACCGAGAAGGAGAAAGAAGCCGAGAAGGAACAAGACCGAGAAGAAAAGACGCAATGAAGAGAAAACTTACCGATCAGTTGGCGGCGCAGCTGCTGCAGCTTGGTTCTCCAGGACTCCTCGTTGCCAATGTGCTTTTCTTGGATCAGGCGCAAGCTATCCATCTGAGCAAAGAGATCAGCATTGGTCTTCTTCAAGGTTTCACATTCCTGCTCAAGGGCCCTCTCCTTGGCCTTGAAAGTGGTCTCGGCCTTGGCCTTCTCGGCGATGGCCTTGTCCCTCTCGGCGCCAATCTTGACGGCATCTTGGAGTGCCTTCTGAAGCTGGAGCTGCAGCTTCTCCATCTCGGTGGTGTGGTCCTTCACCAGAGTAATGGCCTGGTCGGATAGCTGTTTCTCCACCTCCGCTGGCTTGACGCAATCTTGGTGTGCCTCAGCAAATGACTTATGATCTTCTGCGAAAAGATAGATGAGGTTAGTAAATAAGCAGAGAAGAACCAAATTCAAGGTCACACCGAGTAAACAGCAAACTCACCTTCAAGTCTCTTTATGGTGGCCTCGGCGTTCTCCACGAAGCTACGGCATTTTTCATGTTCATCTGCCAAGGCCTTTAGTTTTTCTGCAGAGAAGGAAGGGTTAGCGCATAAGAAAGCAAAAGCGGGCGTAAACATAAAACGCAGAAACCGCGGAGCTAAAGGCGTACCTTGCACTTCAGCCAGCTGTTGGGTGCTGGTGGTAGCATCTTTGCTCGCGGCCTCGGCCATTGCTTTCTCCTTCTCCAGTACGGCGATACGCCTCCTGGCGATGGAGTGGTTCCAGAGAAGGATGCGGTATAAGTGGGTCCGCTTAAGGACGCTATCCTGAGAAGCGAGAAGAAAACAAGTTAGACAAGAGCAGAGAAGATTCGACCCGAGTAGCAGGCTACTCGGAGAGTATCCGTCTACTCGACCCAAATCTCGGGGACTGGGGGTGATGGTAAGAAAGAAGAAAGGCGAGTAGAAGAGAAGAAAGTTCAACTCGGAAAAGACAAGAAAGACTTACTGCATAGGACTGCTCGATGTCCTCGGCGTTCTTGCGATGCAGGAACATCTTGGCTGCGAGCGTCGCGGTCTCGGTGGAAACGGACATGGGCTTGTGTCCCAGATCAACCTTGTTCCAATCCACGCGCATGTGGTCGATGGAGCCAAGGGTCAAGCCGTGCCATTTCTCCTCTCCGAGAACCCTGCTGTCCCACCTGGCGTTGATGTGGCCAACGGTGTCCAAAACCTGTTCAAGACCCTTGGAAGTTATTGGTTTGTCTTGGGCTCCGCGAGAAGCAATGTTGACAGATTGCTGTTGGCTTGGATCTGGAGGAGGGGAGTTCATGGCCACAACCTTCCTTCCCCTCTGGATAGCTAAAGCTTTGTCTTTGGGAGGGAAGCCGATGGAGTGCTGATGGCTAACCTCAATCATATACTCCGGGTAGCAGGGCTGACCAGCAGCGCGAGCATCAGCCGAGAGCGCAGCAGGAATCGGGCCGGACTCGTGGATCACGAGCGCTCCGCCTGAGGATGTACTCTGGTCTCTGGCCCGTTTCTTCGTTTGCTCCTTCTCAACCCTCTGCTTCTCGGGATCCTCAGTCGCCTTGCCGTCAGTCTTGGCCTTCGCCGTCTCGGCGACTGCCTTCTCGGCAGCTTGCTTCTCGGCCTTCTTCTGTTCAGCCCTGGCTTTCTTCTGCTCGGCCTTGGCCTTCTCAGCAGCCTCCTTGTCAGCAGTTTCCTTCTCGGCCTTGGTCTTCTCAGCGGCTTCCTTCTCGGATTCCCTTCTGACGACCTCGTCCCTCAGAGCTTCCAAGGCTCGCTGCCTGGTTACTCGCCCGGCAGGAGGGCTGGATGTATCCTTGGTCTTCGACGGCGAGGAGGAGGTTGGCGGTGTAGGGCCTTGCGCAGTTGGCGGTGTAGGGCCTTGCGCAGTTGACGGTGTAGGGCCTTGCGCAGTTGGTGGCGCAGCAGATCCGTCGCCTTGTGCAGCTCCTGGCTGGGCGCTACTCGGTGTCACGCCCGGTTGCACGCTGCTCAATGGATAAGCAGTGGCATCCGTGGCGGTGGTGTCTTCTACTCGCTGCGCGGCAGCGAGGCTCTCTTGTGCAGCAGCCCCTGTGGCGGGCTGCTCTTGCTCTGCTTCAGGCCGCTCTGCGGCGGTGTTGTCTTGCATCTCGTGATCTTGGTTCTCCTCGGCGTTGCTAGCCGGAGGAGAAGGGGGTCTCTCGTCGTGGACGGCAGTGTCCTGTGCTGCTGGTTCAGACGCTGCTCCTTGTGCATCAGCGGCCTGAGGATTGGCAGCAGCAGTGTTGGCGTTGTGGTCATCATCATCATCGTCCAGGTTGACCAGAGGTACTGGTTTTTTCTTGGCTTGGTCGGACGCGAGAGCTGCATTCGCGTCCATAGGAGGACTGCAGAGAAAGGGAAACTGGAAATCAGAAGGAATTTGGGAAAATGGCACTGCGCGAGAGGGGAGGTGACCGAGAAGAGGGCTTACGCGGTGGTGCACTTGAGCTCTCGTCTGGTTCTCTTCGCAACCGCCTTCTTCTCGGCGGGCTTCCTCTTCTTGGCAGGGGGCGCTGGTGCCCCGCTACCAGCCCGTTTGCGGGTCTCAGGAGCGGTGACGGCCAGGGGCTTGACGACTAGGGGCGCATTGCCCTCGGTCTCGTCTTCGTCCTCGTCGTCCTTGTCCGCGGCAGCTTCATCTGGGAATCAAAGAGAAAAGAGGAAAGAATCAGAAACAGCAAACGAGGGATTGATGCTTCTCGGAGACAAACAGAATGAAAGTACAGTTACCATCAAAATCCTCGTCGGACCAGGTGCGGAGAGCATCGCGCTTGTCAGGGACGGGGGAGCGAGAGAGGTTGGGCTGCTCCACGGCATCAGAAGAGGGCACATCATCCTCTTCACGGTCAGGAGACCAGTTGCCCTCAAAGACCTCGCAGCTCTCAATTATCTGGCGAGTGAGAACCTGAAAAACAGAGAAGGATCACAAACCAGCCGAGTACCAGGAAGGAACTCTACTCGGATAGGCGTGCAGGTGCAAAGCACACAAGGCCTAGGCAGTTTACTAAGCATTTTACTCAGATAGGCGTGCAAACACAAAGCATACTAAGCCTACACATGTTTGCCGAGAGACATTACTCGGAAGGGCGTGCAGGCATAAAGCACATGGAGCCTAAGAATCGTTCTCAAGTAGGCTACCCGGCAAGGCGTGCAAACACAAAGCATACTAAAGCCTAAGGCGATTCGGCTAGATGTCCTACTCGGAACAAAAGGCAATTGCTAGTTGATGCAAGAAGGAGAAGCTACCTACTCGGAAAATTTATGCAGAGAGCAGAATAAGAAGGGCGTACCCGCTCAATCGGTTTTGTACGGCTGTACGGGACGAACCCGTATTGCCAGTGGTCGCCAAGGCTTGTCGTCAAGATGTTCCTGGCGTGCCAGGGGACGTCGATGTTGTCGATCTCGATGGTGGTGGTCCTGGTGCAGTCGCGGGGCCCTCCCATGTAACACATGAGATGGCACCGCTCCTGCAAGGGCAGTACTCGGCGCTGGATCCAGCAGGCCACCGGGTCGTCGTTCTTGAGGCCCTCCGCCCTCAGCCAGCCGAGTCGATTCTCCATCTCGATGGCGTCGTCGTCGTTGACGGGCTTGTCCTTCCAGTACATCCCGATTGGAGCGCGATTGCACCAAACGGGCAGGTTGATTCTGTCGTTCACCGGGGCTCCTGGCTCGGCGGCAACGTTCCTGACGTAAAGGAACGTTTTCTGCCATAGCTTGACGGAGTCCAGCCCCTTGACGCGGGGGTGGTTCGTCCCGGACCGCTGCACCATCATGGCGCAGCCGGTGTCGGTGGCGCGGGCGACGCCCGCGGAGTCCTTCTTCCCGGTGGACTGCTGGCGCAGGTGGAAATACCTGAGCCACGTCTCCCACGTGGGCCGGATGCCGAGGAAGGCCTCGCAGACCACGGCGTGGTAGGCGAGGAAGACGACGGCGTTCGGCGGCAGATGGTGCATCTGGATGCCGAAGTGGTTGAGGAATTTCCGTAGGAAATCGGAGGCGGGTAGCCCGAACCCGCGCTCGAAATGCGCCAGGAAGACGACGCGCTCCCCTTCGCGCGGGGACGGCACGATTTCGCCGTCCGGCGCCCGGCACTCCACGCCGGGAGGGACTCGCCGGGTATTGACGAGCCAGGCGCAATCCTCCGCAGTGACGCAGGAGCCAGCCCAGCCTGACTTGGCCATCGTGGCGAGTTGGGAAGGTGGAAGATTTCGAGTGGAGTTGGCTGGTGAATCGAATCCGCGGCGGCGCGAGAGCTTGCGCGGCGGCGGAGAGCACGGTGGCGGAGGAGAGCAGGAGACGAGGAAGGAATAGTGCGAGGGAAGGGGAAAAGGAAGCTACCGGCGGGGTATTTATATCGCCCCCGCGAGTTTACCGTTACCGTCTTGGTAGTGGGATCGATTGTGCCGTGTGGTGGATCCTGTGGCCGGCTAGAAACGCACACAAGCGCCGGTTGCGCGCGTAGTGGCCACAGTTGATCCCACCACCGAATCGTGGCCTATAACTGCACTTGATGGGACATGACGGCCGGTGGGCCCATTGCGTGAAAACTGGACGCGTGGCAGGTCGTGTCCTGGGCAACCAAACGACAAGGTCGTGGATGCTTGACACGTGTGCAGTTGCTGCGCGAAGGGCTGGATTGTGCTCTGTGCTGCAGAGGCTCAATCTGAGAAATTTCGCTAAGTCTTTTTACTCGGTTACAGAGTAGAAAGCAAGTGCTACTCGGAAGAGAGGAAACTCAAGGTACTGTCCAGATAGCTACTCGGAGGTTCTACTCGGCATCTTGAGGTTCAAGGGCTGAGAGGCAAAGGCTGGTTTTAAGCTGGCAGAGCCTAGTGAACAAGTTCGCAAGACTCAACCAGCTTCGGGGACTGCTGTCGGGGGGTTACCCCCGAGTAGGGTAAAGACGGGTGGTAAAGGCCGCTACAGAAGAGAGGTTTGGTCGAGTAGCCGACTACCAGGTACACGCTACCCGGTCGACTGCTACTCGGTCTCACCTCAAGATGACCAGAAGGAGATATCAATCAAGTTCTACCCTGACGAGTAGAAGGTTTGGCCCGAGTACAATTGGCGGGAACCATTGGCGGGAACCTACTCGGGCCAGGAAGTCAAAGGAGCCGTTCTGACACAGGATCCCGCGTATCCCGGGTCCGTACTTGGCAGCATTCAAACTACTGTTCACGTGGGGACGGCCTGCCTGACAGTGACAGCATGGAAGCAGGCCGTGGCAGGATAAGGGGGGCCTACTCTGTGCCTAGGTACAGTGATACCAGTCTGTCCCCTAGTTTTGCCCAACGACTTTACAGAAGCAGCCAAGGTTAGGAACCAAAGCTGTCAGCGGGTACTCGGAGAAAGGACGATGTGCACACTATGTCGACACTTGTCTAGATTTGGACGTATCCGGCTGGGCACCGTGTATATAAGGTGCCCCGCCGCCTCCTGCGCGAGGCATGCTCTCCCACGTTCATAGTGAACCCTAGAAACCCTAAGTTCTTGACCTAGCCCTACTCGGAGAGGAGAGGAAGGCTACTCGGTAGCGTTACCATTGGTACTGTGGCTACTCGGAGAGACATCGTAATACATAGAGAAAGGCAGGAGTAGGGGTTTTACCTCCTCACGAGGGCCCTGAACCTGGGTACATCGTGTTGTTTGTGTTGTGTGGATCTTACCTCACGCGGCTACTCGTCGCGTGATCCCTCCCCGGACACCTCCAGCGTCCATCGTCCCCACATCTTTAGCCATCCCATGGCATCTGCCGTGACACCACCACGACAGATTGAAAGCTCATGATCCCTCTAATGATTTTGGTGATGATGATAACACGGATATCTCTTATCTAACAATGTTGTTTAGACTGTGCAGCTATTATCTCAGATGATCATTGTTATATCTTCGTCAAAAGATCAAAGAGAAGAACTATATTGTGGAATTACTGCCACCGGTTTTTTCAATGCGCAGGCCGGAAATTCCGGAACTTAATGGGCGGATTATCCGGTCCCCACACCGGAAATTTCCGGCCTCCTTCCTGGCATCCACGAAAACGACTAAGTGTTTTTCTGCCCGCGCACAGAAGCCAGGGCGACTTAGCAGAAATTGGATCACTACAAGTTGCCCGCGCACAGAGATGGGGGCGGAAATTCTGTCCGGAAAATTCCGGGCCCGGACATTTCAATTATCCGCCCCCCGGATATTTCAATAGTCCGGTCATCAAGTCCTTAGCAATTTTTCCATCATTGGTTGATGCCCGCGCACAGAAGGTGGGGCGGAAATTTGCCCCGGAAATTTCCGGAGCAAATATCCGGCCCCTGGTCCTTAGCAGTTTTTCATCAAACAAGTTGATGCCTGCGCACAGAGATGGGGGCGGAGTATTGGGGCGGAAATTTCCGCCCCCGGATATTTCAAATATCCGCCCCCCGGAGAATTCAAATTTCCGGCCAGGACTCACCAGAAATTTCCGGCCTTTACACCGGAATATTCCGGTCCCGCAGGACTGCAACGGTCAGAATTTGGAGGAGCCTATAAATAGATGTCTTCTTCCTCTAGATAGGTAGCTCGTCCATTCCTCTCTCTCCTCCATTGTTGTAGAGCTCAAAACGCCCCGATCTCCCTCCTCCTCCAACCAAACTCGATGCCCTTCAAGGATCTCATGGAGGAGGACTAGATCTACCTTTCCACCAAGCCAAAACGTGTGTACCCACACCACAACTCTTGGGATCTTGTAATCTCTTGGTTGCTTTGTCATCCAAGGGAAACCCTAGTGCTTGTAGCTTCCACCTTGTAGCAAGAAGCTTCGATTGTTGAGAGCCTCCATCTCACTTGTGGAGTAGCCTCAACCCCTTGTAAAGGTTTGGTCAACGCCTTCAAGTCGACCTCATAGTGGAAACGAGAATCTCCCTCACCGGAGAAGCTCAAGGAGAACAAGGTGTGCACATCCGTGCTATTGAGGAGCGCCTAGGTGGCTCCCCACCTCTCCAACGTAGACGTACTTCTTTTAAGAAGGAACTACGGGAAACATATCCTTGTCTCCGTGTTTTTCACTTGTTGTTATCTTGTACCGTTCCTTTATTTCCGCTGCTACTTGTTCCGTACCACCTAGGGTTTTCACTTAGTTGCACATTTAGGTAATCAAGCATTTGCTTTCTTAAAGCCCCCATTAAAAGTGAAAAAGAAGTAAAATTTGTAGGTCACCTATTCACCCCCCCCTCTAGTTGACCATATTGCACTTTCAAAAGGGAATTAGTTACGACGTTGATGGTTCACACGATCACGAGATTCATCATTGAATATATAGGAGTCATCACGGATCTCCAGATCCCGCTGTTGATTATTATCGTAGAGCTGTCTCGATCATGTCTATGTTATTCGCGAACCGTAGGATGACACACTTAATGTTCGATGACGCATTTGAGAGGATACGGAGTATCGGAGAAAAGCTTGGACAACACCGAAATTGTTTCGGGTAAATTTGAAATAGTTCAAGCGGCCGCACCCCCCCTTGGGATGCCATCCCCTCCCTTATAAAAGGAGGGTGAGGGCTCTCCCTCCACACACACTATTGGTGTCATTCTCCACCTCCCTCCTCCCGTTGATCCACCTCATGTTCATGCGCTTGGCGAAGCTTTGAACAAAGTTTTCTCCACCACACCACGCCGTCGTGCTGCTGGATTTCCGAGGGATCCTCTACTTCCGATGCCCTGTTGGATCGAGGGAACGGTGGTCGTCATCGAATTGTACGTGTGACCGAGTGCGGAAGCGCTGCCGGATTGCAGCGCTCATCTTTGCGATCTTGAGATCGGCGTGAGTTTGTCGCACCCTGGCTTCTAAGGGATACTCATCGGGCCGAACTGGATAGCAGATGCTTGGATTATGAGGCATAACTGCTCCCACGTCCCAGCTTCCTGGTAGGCCTGCGCTTATGCGCGACAACACAAGCCCTGCTATTCCATCGTCGATGTAAACTATCCACTAGAGGTCAAAGGCACTACTGTCGACGTACTTCATATCAATCACGCACGGTACGTCAACAGCGTTAAACGAATGATAATCACAACACATCTCTAAGACACAAAAGAGGGAAATAAGGTTGCAAAAGGCCTTCACTAAGGCAGAGATAGCAAATACAATCATCCAGAGGACGCATGTCCCAACATAGCATTCATTACATCAGCGGAAGCAAACAAGGTGTCTGAGTACAGACAAATCCAACAGGCTTAAGAAGCCGGAGAAAAAAAATAAAGAAGACGAAGCCCATCCACGTAGGTCCTGGATCCTGCCCGGGGTCCAGCTATCTACTCGTCTGCAGTCTCGTCAAACTCCACGAAGTAGCCATCCTGGTGGTCATCGTAGCCGTAGTCGTAGTCTGCGTAAACCACAGCCCCAAAGGGGTCAGTACACCAACGTACTGGCAAGCAAGACTCACAGTTCACCAAAGTGTAACCCGTCAACACCAAGTACAGAAACCTTGGTTCAACGGAAGAAGGGGATATGAAAGATGCTGCAACTGGCTGCGCTAACCAACTACAGAAATCTACAACATTCCAGCTATCAGAAAGGGGACAAGGTAGCGTATAGTAACCAACTGCTGTTAACCACCAAACAAACCCATCCTGGATCTCGCCCCTTATCCAAAGAAGCAATCCGAGGATAACTCACACAGTTGAAATAATGAATAATGGATCAAGTTGTTTGTGACAATAAGTCTATTACTAGTCAATTCATCAATAGTTAGGTGTAAATTGTTCTGAGTACTTGTTAGCCAGTACTTTCACCAAGTCAACCATAACCGCGGAAAACACGGCTTCTCGAGAAGATTTATCCCTGCAGGGTTGCACCAATTTGGCCGTACACGTATGAATAACCCGCCAGATGGGATGCCTCCCACCAAGCGGGGCACTCAACACAACTCGACTCTTCTTCGCATCAAGCCCAAAGAACCTTGGGCGCACGGCTAATCGAGCCCAGAAGAAAATGGACCCTCATAGCACTCTAAGAACGTGTCCCCCTATATGCCGACTACAAAAGTTCCACCCTGCGCTGGGCTCGCAAAAACATGCATGCGGCAAATGGAAAACACGAACTAAATGAGGCGATTTGGACGAGATGCGAATCGAGTCAAATTGAGGGGGGCGCCCATACTCGCTTCCCACATGCGGGTAGTGCGCTCATCATGGATCAGTAGACAAGACCCTTTTCCTATTAGGGTCGACACTAGCAGGCTCCAAAACCACACAGGGCCTCCTGCCGGTGCCTTATCAGCATATTATTAATAACAGGTTGATTGATTAACATCGAGCCCCCAGAAGATGATAGAATAATAATAACAGAAAGTAACGGGTGACAGACTCGAGCCAAGCAACCTAAGCATGCTAGTAAGACACTGGCTCAAACAAGGGGTTGTAGGAAGGGAGATGAGGAAATATCAGGTTTAAAGGATTCATGTGATAGGTTTGTAACAGAACAACTACTACTAAGGCTAGCAGAAAAGAACAACGGAAAGTAGCGGTAACCAATGTTGAAAGGAACACAGTGGTTCATGTGAGTGATAACTTTCCTGCAAACCCAGTAGCCGGGTACTGAGCTAGATCCTCAGAAGGGGTGTCGTAAAGATCGTCGGTATCAACCTCGTCGTCTAACCGAGAAGAAGCAAACAAACAAGGCAGAAAGATAAACAATCATTATCATGGCATAGTGCACAATCAAATATGATGCATGACAAGTTAAGGGTTGCCTCAAAATAAACTAGCTAACATACTAACACAATTTAAATGGACCCATATGCAATTGGATTGCATATGGAAAAGGTCCATTGAAATAAGTGGAAACAAAAGATTTACAATTAATTATTATGTGAAAGTTGTTAGCATGATGCATGCATGATGATAACAACAAAATAACAACAATAGATGCAAGTGAAAAGGATTTGAACATGTTTGGAAATCATTTATTAAGTTTAGGAAATGTTTGGTTACTTAAACATGTCACACAAGTATTTGTTGTTTTCAACAAGTTAAAGTGTTCAAAACAAGTAACAAAGTTTATATTCGAAAAGAACATCAAATTTTAGTTGGATTACATGTTTCAAATATTGAAATTGGAATTAGGATAATTTAATTATGAATTAAACAATATTAAACAAGTTTTAATTGAATTTAAAACAAGTTTGAATATTAGTTGAATTTTATTTATTCAAAACATAAATTCAAACTCACATTTGAAAAGTTCACACTTTGATAGTTTGAAAACATATTTTGCATGTTCAAAAATATTTTATTTTGAGCAAGTTATGATTTTAGCAAATTTAATTGAATTAAACAAGAATTAAATTATTTAGGCAATTTAAATTATTCAAACCAGGAAACAAAAATTATATTTGAACAGGTTATTCAAAATGGTATGGAAAACATATTTTATTTGCATTATTTGAAATTAGTATGAATTAGTTATTGAATTTAGCAATTTGCATTTGAATTATTCAAATTTGAATTTTAAATGCATTTGGGAAATTCAAAACAGTACACAAATTTTAAATCGCTCGTTTGACAGTATGAGCGCTGCAGTAGGGTTATTCTTCAGAACCAAGCGTTACTGAAATTCGCTGACGGAAACAAACTGAACCTGACAGAGTTCCTGTCGGCGGCGTGCAACGACGACGTGCTCGTGCTGCGGGGCTGCTTTGAGGGTGGACGAGTGCACGAACCTGCGATGCAGAGGGTGGAGCAGGTACAGAGGTGGGAGAGGGAGGAGATGGCGGTGATCGCCGTGAGATTTCAGCAGACGAACGGCGGCGAGGTGGTTGCCGCGGCGGTGACGAGGACGGCGGCGTGGATCCCGTGCTCCTCCGAGCTCGCTCCGGTGTCAACACGAGAGAGGAGACCGTGGCGGTGTGGTCCCTGGGACTAGGTGGGGTGAAGCAATGCCATGGCGGCGGTGGCGTGCAGAAATTCAGACGGTGGCCGCCGGTGGGGTAGAGCAGAGAGGAGAACGGTGGCTGCGAGGTGAAATTGGCGGAGGAGAGGAGGCTAGGGGGGCTAGGGCTAGGTCTGGCGGCGCTAGCTGTGCCCTAGGGGGTATAAGTAGGGCGCGGGGGAGCTCCCTGGCCGTCGGAGCCCGCCGTACGGCGACGTGGCGGCCTCGGATGCCCGCCGTACTTAGAACAGAAGGTGGGCACGAATTTTGAAGCGGTACGCGCGCGCTGTAGCGGGCTGGGCTGCGAGTTAGAGTGTTAGGTGGGCTGGGTAGAGGCTTAGGTGCTGCGCGCGCTGTAGTTTTCTCTTTTTTCTTTTTCTGTTTTATATTTTTTTTGCAGAAAACAGATTTGGAAGAAAAGGAGGGTTTATAGGTTAGCAAAAATTCTAGGAAAATTTGGGTGTGCTTGTTATGTTAATTTCAAACAGTTAACAAGTTTGGATTTCAAAAATGTTTAAATTTTTGTGCTGTGTGGAAAATAACCCAATTTAGATGATTTTTGAATATTTGAAATGATTAATAAAATAAACCTTTTAATAAGGTGACCCAAAAGATTCAATTGGATACAAAGAATAAAAGAATGTTTTGGTTATTATTTTTATAGTTCCAAGTTGGTTCTGTTTGAAATACATTTGGTTTGAATTTGGAAGTGATTTGAATTAATTGATTGAATTAATTGTTTGATTAAAACCAACAAGTTAAAGAGTGATCAACATGGAATAAAATGGAACAATTTGGTTGTTTTCATTTGTGATTTTTATTCCAAAAGTTGTAACAGAGCAAGTATGAAATAACCATTTGAATTTGTTTGAGTTTCATTATGAAAACAAGATAAAACAGATGGAAAACAAATAGTAACAAATGCAAACAAATAATTAAACATGATGACATGATGCAATACTTTGATTAAACATGAAAACAAACATTCTAGGGGGTATTTTCATACTTGGGATGTTACAGAGTTCGACTACATCAACAGCGAGATTTGATCTCGTAACGCTTTGTGTCTTCGAGGGTATGTTCTCCTTAAGACTTTCTCTATGCCTATTGCTTTCATCTCCTAGATTAGATCTTGGCCCTTCGGATCTCTCTCGCATAGGAAATTTTTTATTTTCTATGCAACGAACCCTTCGCAACTTGCCCAAATCACACTACCTCTCAATTAGAGGCTACTCTTGGCACAAAAAATAAATAAAAAGTATAAGGAGCGGTTGCTACAGAGGTAACAACTTCCAAAACTCAAAAAGAACAAAATAAAACAAAAGGATAACAAAGGAAAACAAAAGTGGGTTGCCGCCCACAAGCGTTATTGTTTAACGACTTTTAGCTAGGTATGAAGAACGAATCAAGTATCATCATTAAATTTGAGGAGCTCGAACTCAATTGTAGAGGCATTGAATTTTCCGCACACAAGATTCAGAATCTCCTCTCTCTTTTCTTTTAGGTTTACTATTTTCATCGAAGAGATTCTCCGAAACAACCCAACCAAAATTCTCCTCTAATGTCTCGGACATTGCTAAAAGGTTGAATGCTATGGGGATATTAATTTATTTTTCACATTCAGTTCTTCCCTCAAATTTCATTCTATCAATATCTAAACTTTGCAAGGTATGATTGATTTCAAGACCATAACCAAGCATCTTATAATGATCAAAACCTTTTCTAGCTTCTATAGCAATGTCATTAAATTCCAAGAGTAAAGCATTCAACACAAAATCTCTTTCATTTCCTTGCTCCATTCTATCAAGTTAACGAAACATTTCTTGTATACTAGGATTTAGATTAACAAACCTAGCTTCTATTATGGAAATCAAAGAGGCTACATCGATCTCGTAGTTATGGGCAAGTATAACTACATGTTTATCAATAAAATCAGGAAGCCCAGTAACATGGTTAAAGAATTCTTCAATATCATTTCTCCCAATAATAAATCCACATTCTACTTTTAGATCTTTCATAGCAAATTTAGGAGAAGACGTCTTAGCAAAACAACAACTAAAACTAACATGAAGACTAAATAACAAGGAAAATAAAAGATTAGAAACTAGAGAACTGATTTTTTGGGGATTTCTGATAAAGAGAAAACAAGACTAAACAAAAGTAAACTAAGAAGAAACAAAACAAAATAAAGAGAGTGGAAGTGTGAGAATCCCCTTGCGGCAAGCTAGAAGTCCCCTGCAACGGCGCCAAAAAAGTACTTGATGCTGACGTGATCACACGCTCGTTGGGAGACCCCAAGCGAAAGGTGTGATGTAGTCTAGAGTAAGTTTTCCCCTAGTATAGAACCAGGGTTATCAAAAATTAGGATTTTGTAGTCTTGAAGAAGGTTGCTTTATCAACGGTGCCATAAAATGTTGCTGGTGTGTAGTTGACGGGAGCGTGGAACCTGCACACAAGCACAAACTCTCTCTTGCCCCAACTTTCCGGAAGGTTGTCAATCTTCCGGTATTGCTGAAAATAGGAGAACTAAACGTATAGAGTTTCGGAAAACAATAAAAATAAGAACGGATCAACGAGGAAAATATTATGAAAAGTACTTAAAAGAAGGTTTGCAATATGAGGAAATAGGATCGGGGGCCATATGTTCACTAGTGGTGTCTCTCCAAAGAAAACAAACATGTTGGATGAACAAATTACAGTTGGGCAATTGATAAATCATGAACTTATAACAATACTATTATGACGAGATGAAGTTCACGGATACTAACATTGTAGGCATTACGTCAAGGCATATGGACCGCTATCCAGCATGCATCTATATCTAAAAGTCCACCTCAAGAAAGCTATCCAGCAAATCCATTGGTATTAAGTTGCAGCAACAAAGTGATTGCTATGTGTGCAACAGACAAATACATTAAGATCAATACGTAATGTAAGCCGTGGTTCTCCTCCGTAGACAAGATCATCGGTGTTTTCTCCCTAGTGGCAACATCACATCCCCCCGACACGTTTCTGTCACTCGAGCGCAGGCAACAAGGAGGCATAAACCCACTATCTAGCATATAAACCCTCTCTTGGAGGTGAAAAGAACTAGGTGGCCAAGGTAATCATAAACACCGGAGAGCATTGAAAGAGAAGATTAAAACTCTCTACAAATATAAGTGAAGCATGTCAGATTGACATGAACAAAATAGTCATAATCTCATGGTTCATCGGATCCCATCAAACATAACATGCACAATTATATAACGGTGGTCTCGATCATGTGATGCAACTCACGATACTCTAAACATGGATGCATAGGGGAGATACCAACCATCTAGCTACTTATATGGACCCGTAGTCCCGAGATGAACTACTCACACATCTGTCCGGAGGCGATCATGACGATGTAGAGGCCTCCGGTGATGACCCCCCTCTCCGGCAGGGTGCCGGAGCAGGACTCCAGAAGCCATAGATTGGACTTTCTACGTGACAACAACTCTCTGTATGTTTCATGGAAAATTACTCTGTCCCTGAAGTTTTTAGGGTAAAAGGCAATTTATAGGCGAAGTGGGGACGTGATGAGGTGGCCAGGGCTCCCAGGGCCCACTAGGAATGGCCAAGGGGGAGGCCGCTCCTGGTGCCCTCTTGGCTCCCCTCTGTCTCTCCTTTAGACTCTGTCCTTGTTACGGGTAAAAAATTGATCTTCGTGGATTTTCAGCCCTTTCCGAGAATATTTCCTTAAGAACTATTTATGAAATAGAAAAACAACAGAAAACAACAACTGACCTGGGGCATCTTGTTAATAGGTTAGCCTATGAAAACATCCGCAAAATGATAGAAAACATATGGAAAACAAAAGGTATTGAGTAGAAAACAAGCATGAAGCATAAAAAAATTATAGATACATTTGTAACGTATCACCCCTCAGCGTGGTCATTGGGGGACACCCTACAGTTCTTCCTCCTCTCTGGAACCCTCAACACATGGAGCGTGGCTCTGACCCTGCTCAGATCCATGTTTGATGACCAAGACATGTTCCCCATCTATATGAGAGCAAATGGTGATGGTGTCTACGACTTGCTAAAGGAGGATGGGGTTGTTGCACATGTCCACGACAACGTCTTATGGGCCGATAACTCCCTCGTCAGGTGCGTCCATATCAACCCGTGATTGTTGTATAACCGTGTTATCGAGCCGGTGTGCCTAGTCGTCTGTGTTCTAGTTAGGTTTATATTTACTAGATCAAGTGTTGTCCCATGGCGGATCATTGTTAAGCCGTGCTATGTAATATGTCAATATGGATCTATTTTCATGTCCATGATGCTAAATAATGCTATGTTCGTATGTGAATCCTCATTCTAAGTGAACATTTCACCGTTCTAATGTATATCTACCTTTCTGTCATACCATGCTTTGTATCACTTTTTTTTCCATTTCAACTTTGTAAGCTACCAAAATAGCATGACTACTCCAATTTGCAGCACCATGTTTTAGCGCTTCTAATTTTTTATGACCGCATCACTAATAACACAGTATTATCAAAACACAATAAAGTTATTACGAGCTCTTAACTAAGCTACACATTTTCGAGGAATTCGTGTCCAGCCCATCAACCTATACCGACATGTCTCTGTGACACACTCTTAGGCCATTTAATGTGTATTCTGTATATCGTGGATTTATTTTTTATGCATTAATAATCATATTTTGTCCATGACCACTAAGTAAGCGCAACCATTCATATTTTCTCCGCGCGTGGCTCCATGCGACAAAAGTCCGCGACGCTTGGTGTATCCTCTTCTTTATGTTTTGATGTAACTCATGGTTTCCTGCTTAGTTCTGTAAAATCAGATTGTAATCCTATAGCTTTAGTTCAATAAAGTGGTTTACAAGTTTTTAAAAATTAGGCTATCTCGCATCTATTTATTTTTTTTTTGACATGGAAAGCTTGCATTCTATTAATACACGGCATGCCCGTCTTGAAATTTATCCCTTTTTGTGTCTCGTTCGGACCTTCCTCAGGACGCCCCGTTAAGGGTCCACCGTAGATCTCGTCGCCCGACTACTCGACCCCCTCCTCCGGCGGCTCCGCCATACTGAGTGAGCATGGGCGAGCTGGCTAGGTCCCCATATATAGAGTAGTTGTAGTTTTAGGTATTTTTTTTGTAGAAGCTTTGTCCTTCGTGGTGTATGACGTTATGCCTCTACCGCTTTTGCTCTCCTGTCTCCGAGCGATGTCGGGCTAGCCCTCCACCTGTTGCCCTGTCCCTGTCCACGCTGGACGGTGATTGGCTGCAATGGATCTGGAGGAAGCAGGTCAAATAACCTCATTGGTGCTCTTGCCGGTGAGTTCTTGGATGCTAATGGTGCTATGTAGATTTCATTCTCTCGCCGGATGTGGGGCGATCCTAGGCACCTCTGGGACGAGCTGCTCCGGATGGGGAACCGCGAAACCCAAAAGAACATCCTAGGTGGCTGTTGATTGTCAGCCGACCCAGATGGCCATCAGATGACTTACTCTTACATTGGCGTATGTTTCCAATGTTCTTACAACCTCCATGGAGAGGCCCTCGATGGAGCTTGGTGTGTCTCTCCATGCTGAGCCAGAAAGAAGTGGTCATGTCCCCATTTCTGGCGCCGACGGCTACAGTTGAAGCTCCAATTTCATCAGCGGTGGTAGAGAAAGATCTGATTGCTTTTTCCAAAAAAAATTAGGGTCTTCAGTGCAAATGTTTGGGACGTTCTGTCATATTTATTTTTACTAAAGTCCCTTATTTAAATCTCCACTTCTTTAACAATTCCCCCGTCTCAAATTAAGTGTCGCAAAGTTTGACAAAAATAGATGTATCTAGACATAATTTAGTGTTAGATACATCCACTTTTGTCAAACTTTCACTCAGTTTGAGAGGGAGGGAGTATAAGGCTGGTGCCAACGGGGTCGACACGGGGGGCGTTATTGCCCCGGCCCGGGCGAGAGTGAGGCGCCAGGGCGACGAGAGGGGAGCACGGGGCGGTGGCGCCATCACCCGGTGGTAGCGCCCGCTACCGCCCGGCTACCGCCCACGCTGGCGAGGAGGGGGGCGGGGGCGGGTCGAGAGGGGGGCGAGAGGGGGGCGCCGCGTTGGCGGGTGCGGGCGAGAGGGGGGGCGATAGCGGGAGCGGGGCCGCGCTGTAACGGCTAGCTGACGTGGCGCGATCTGATTCGTCCACGTTAGTTAGCCCGTTGGGGTAGCCGCTGCTGCCTCAAAAAAACCGAAAAAAGCCAAAAAAAACCCCAAATTCATCCCCAACCCCCTATAAATACCCCCATGGTTTCACTCTTTCCACACCTCACTTCATCTCCTCGACTCTCCATTTCCACTCCTCTCGACGCCATGTCTTCGTCCAGCAGCAGCATTTCGAGCGGCGGAATGGAGGGTGAGATGATCGGTGCATTCCAGGCGGAGTATGAGGCAGCGATGCTCAACCTCGAAGCGGAGCCAAGACGGCCGCGACGCTATCGAGAGTTCATCAGGCGTGATCGTCTGGGCGCCCACGATCGGCTCTACGACGACTACTTCGCCGGCAACTGTGTTTATCCTCCGAGTTTCCTCCGGCGAAGGTATCAGATGAGGCGATCCCTTTTTCTAAGCATTGTGGATAGATTGGGTGAATACTCTCCGCATTTCACCCAAAGAGTTGATGCTCTCAACCGTGCTGGGTTTTCTCCCCTACAAAAGTGTACTGCGGCTTTGCGTTTATTAGCTTATGGAGCCGCTGCAGATACGATAGATGAGTGGTTTAAGTTAGCTAGACAAACTTCATCAGATTGTCTAGAGAAATTCTGTGAAGGCATCATTCACTGTTAAAGGGAAGAGTTTTGTCGTCGACCTACTGTCGCGGATACTCAACGTCTGTTAGCGAAAGCCGAGGAGCGTGGCTTTCCGGGCATGCTAGGGAGCATTGATTGCATGCATTGACAGTGGAGGAACTGCCCAGTTGCGCATGCCGGTCAATTCACAAGGGGAGACATCAAACACCCTACCATAATCTTAGAAGCCGTTGCGTCATATGATCGTAGGATCTGGCATGCCTTTTTTGGAGTGGCCGAGTCCAACAACGACATCAATGTACTCAATCAGTCGCCCGTTGTTCACGAATGTGCTTAGAGGAGAAGCACCCATAGTGAACTTCACGGTGAATGGACACGAGTACAACAGGGGTTACTACCTTGCCGACGGCATCTACCCCTCTTGGCCGGTGTTCATGAAGGGTGTTACTCTTCCACAAAGTGAAAAGCATCGGCGGTTCACTACTGCTCAATCAGCTTGGCGCAAAGATGTCGAGCGTACGTTTGGAGTGCTGAATAAAATATTTTTCTTACATTATTTTTAGCCACCGGTGCATTGACACCAGCCTAAAGATTTTTTTATCTCTTTTCTCTCAAAAAGAAACGAGAAAGTTGCGGTGCCCCGGCCGTTCGATTCCATTCCACCGCATCCGCACCGCGTCGTTCGCACGCAAACTCAAACGTTCCATACACAACCGGGGCTCCTCAAACCCTAACCTCGCAGGCGGCAGCGGCGGCGGCGGCGGAGATGGACCCCGACGGAGTGGCCAAGATGTTCGTCGAGCACTACTACCGCACGTTCGACTCCAATCGGGCGGGGCTGGTGGGGTTGTACCAGGAGGGCTCCATGCTCTCCTTCGAGGGCGAGAAGTTCGTGGGAGCCGCCGCCATCGCCAACAAGCTCACCTCCCTCCCCTTCGACAAGTGCGCCCACAACATCGTCACCGTTGACTGCCAGCCCGCCGGTCCCACGGGAGGCATGCTCGTGTTCGTCTCTGGATCCCTCCAGGTCGGCGAGGGCGAGCACCAGATCAAGTTCTCGCAGGTACGGCCCCAGTCCTTTGGCCCGATCTAACTCGTGTTCGCTAGAATGTTCTGATTGAAGCGTGATATCTTTGCTGGATTACTTTTGGGCCCAGATCTCCATCAGGAAATGGTTTAGGATGGCGTTAGATATCCGTCGTTGTTGGCTTGTGGTATTGGGGATATTAGGATTGACTGATAGATCTCTATCAGGGATGTTATGTGAACACGTGCCTGGATCATGTTAGACTGTCCTGGTGTGAATTTTATTGCTGTTCTGAGTTGTTTCATCTTAACCGGTTTGTAGGTATGTCTAGTTTTGTGTTGTTAGTGCTACAATTTTTGCTCATAGATCTCCGTGCTGTAATGGTTTAGGAGCGCGTAGTTTGACTACCTTTGGTTGTTTGCGGATGCTATAATTATTTCACACCCCGTAAGGAATGTTGTTGTTAGAGTATCTGTCACGATACGTGACTTGGTCAGATAAAGACTCCACCGCCTCTACGCTTATCCAGCACACATGCAGGATGGTGATCGCTGTAGCCCTAGCATGCAGGATCACAACCATATTCAGTTAGTGAGTGCGTGTGTGTAGTCTCCCTCTCTCTCTGATCTCCTGTACCTCTATATATACCTGTAACTGAGATCTTAATAAAGCAGCGACTACAGTGCTATTCATGCACACGAAATACATTTATCCAAACTTACATGGTATCAGAGTGATCTCCGATCCTCCTATGGCGCAATCCTCCAGCTCCGCGCCTGTCTTCTCCGACGCGATCAGCGGTCCGGCGACGACCACGACCACGACGCCTTCTTCCTCTATGCAGTCTACCTCGCCCATCGCCGCGGAGCTCCTTCAAGCTCAGCTCCAAGCCCTCGAGCAGGTTTCTCCTCTACCTCTTGTCGCTGCACCTGGCATCACCCCCTCTGTCAGCATGCACGGCATCCACATCCGGAACATCATCCCGGATCGGCTCGAGCTCTCCACCGGCTCGTACTCACAATGGCGCTATCTCATGGAGCTCTCCATCGAGGAGTACAACGCCCTCGACCACCTGACGCAAGACGCCCCGATCGCACCAGATCGCGAGTGGCGCACCGTCGAGATCATCCTCAAGCGCTGGATTTTCGGCTCCATCTCGCGCGAGCTGGGCGCCATGATCCTCGACCCCGCCAAGACCGTGCGGCAACTCTACATCGCCCTCGGCGAAATCTTCCTCAACAACAAACGGACGCGCGCCGTCCACCTCACCACCGATCTTCACGATCAGCGCCAGGGCAGCCTCGGCATCGCCCAATACTGCGCACGCCTCAAAACCATCGCCGACGCTCTGCGCGACGTCGACCAGCCGCTCTCCGACAACGCGCTCATCACCGTGCTCACGCGCGGTCTCCACGAGCGCCACCAGATGACGGCGAAGATCCTCCAAGCGGGCACGTACACCTTCGACGACGCCCGGAACATGCTCCTCCTCGACGAGATGCAATCTCGTGCCTCCGACCGCGTCGCCTCTCAATCCGCCCTGATCGCCCTCGGCCGCAACCACGGTGGTGGCGGTGGCGGCGGCGGCCATGGAGGTGGCGGTGGTGGCTATGGAGGCGGAGGCGGTGGCTACGGAGGCGGTGGCGGTGGCGGCTACGGTGGCGGCGGTTACGGAGGAAACGGTGGCGGCTATGGATCCGCGCCCAACCCCGGCCCCTCGCGTCCACCTTCGACCCATGGCGGCCTCGGCACCTACGGCGCAAACTACGGCACGCCCTCCTCTCCGTCGCCCAATCAAGGGAAGACCAAGCGGAAACGCTACACGAATAATGGCGGCTACACCTCCGGCAACCACCATCAGCAGGCTCCTGATCAGCGCCCGTGGACAGGTTATGTGCAGGCGTGGCCTGCACACCACCAGGCGCCCCGCTTCCCCCAGCCGTACGGCATACTTGGCAGTGGGCCGCGCCCACAGGCGTTCAGCGCCGTCACGCCTCCCTACTACGGGGGGGTCCCCTACGGCGCGCCTCCAGCGGTGATGCAGTCACCGTCCTACGGCGTCCCTCCGCCCCTGCCTCCCCCTCAGATGCTGCACCACGCCTACGGCCACCACTCCGCACCGCCCGTCGACTACAACGAGCCCAACGCCGCGCCGTCATCTGCACCTTCCTTCGAGCAATCCGCGCTGATCGGCGCCCTCACGGACATGTCCCTGCAAGGTTCCACGTCTCGCCCATGGGTTGCAGACTCCGGCGCCTCGGCCCACCTCTCCGCCACGCAAGGTAACCTCGAACGCTCTCGGCCTGTCTTTAACATGGCACCGGTAATTGTTGGCAATGGCAGCACCCTGCCTATCTCCCACCTCGGTCACTCCACACTGCACACCTCCTCCCGCCCTCTTCTTCTTCCGAACATACTCGTTACACCTAACATTGTGCATAATCTTCTCTCTGTACGCCGTTTTACCACCGATAATAATCTATCCATGGAGTTTGATCCGTTTGGTGTGTCTGTGAAGGATCTACGCACGCGGGCTCTTCTTCTCAGATGCAACAGTGAGGGCGATCTCTACCCTCTCTTCTCGCCGGCGCCAACTCCACCATCGTCCGCCCCCGTCGCTCTTGCTGCAGCTTCATCGACCTTGTGGCATCGCCGACTCGGACACCCTGGAGCATCCACCCCTTTTCATAAAATTCCCCATTGTAATAATCGGCCCGGCTTTTGTTCCTCTTGCCAATTAGGAAAGCATGTCAGACTTCCATTTTACCCATCTACTAGTTTTACTTCCGCTGCCTTTGAATTAATCCACTGCGATTTGTGGACAGCCCCCTTTGTTAGTCTGTCCGGATTCAAATATTATCTCATAATTGTTGACGATTTCACTCATTATATGTGGTCCTATCCAATTCGTCTCAAATCCGATGTCCACTCCATTTTCGTGCAGTTTCATGCCTTTGCCCGTACACACTTCCATCGCACCATCGGTACTATCCAGTGTGACAATGGCAAAGAGTTCGACAACTCTGCCAACCGCGCCTTCTTCGCACCACACGGCACCGTCATGCGCTTCTCCTGCCCGTACACTTCCGCCCAAAACGGTAAAGCCGAACGAGCAATTCGTACCACGAACGACGTCCTCCGTACCATTCTTCTACACGCATCTATGCCACCAGACTACTGGGCTGAAGCCCTACATACAGCCACCCATCTCCTCAATCTACGCCCAACCAAACCCCTAAACCTTGGCACACCTCATGAGGCCCTCTTCTCCTCTCCACCCACCTATGATCATCTGCGAGTCTACGGCTGCTTATGCTTTCCTAACGTCCTCGCAACATCCCCCCATAAGCTTGCTCCCCGTTCCATCCCATGCGTGTTCATTGGCTATGCACCCGAGCACAAAGGCTATCGCTGCCTAGACCGCACCACCGGCCGCGTCTACACCAGCCGCCATGTCACTTTCGATGAGGATACTCTCCCCTTTGCCTCCACTCTCACACCCATAGCCACGGATTATTCCTTCGATCACGAACCCGATCCCTCCGCCTGCCCAGACCAAACCGTGCTTTACTATCCTACCGCGGCAGCACAACCTCCAATTTCTCCTGCCGTGGCACCCCAAATGGCCCAAAACTCTGCCGTGAGCCCAAACACCACGACAGCACCTATTACCTCACCTCCCGGCTCCCTAGCTGACGCACCACACACCCCACCTGCTGCGTCCCCTCCTAGTAGCCCTCCTCCCGCTCCTACCAAACCACCTCGCCGTGCTTCCACCCAAGCTCACCCTCCCTCTCATCCTATGATCACACGGGCTCGGAATGGCATCTCCCGTCCCCGTCGCATTCTCAACCTAGCAGCCACTGTCCCTATTTCGCCCATACCCTCTACATATCGTGTCGCTCTCTCGGATCCACACTGGTCCGCAGCGATGCGCTCCGAATTCGACGCTCTTCTTGCCAACTCCACTTGGACCCTTGTTCCCCGACCACCTGGCGCCAACGTTGTCTCCGGCAAGTGGGTTTACCGCCACAAATATCACTCCGATGGCACCCTAGCTCGGTATAAAGCACGTTGGGTCGTTCGTGGTTTCTCCCAGGAACACGGAATTGATTACGATGAAACGTTCTCCCCCGTCGTCAAACCAAGTACCATACGAATCATCCTCTCTCTTGCCGTCTCCTCTCATTGGCCAATTCACCAATTAGACGTCAAAAACGCCTTTCTACATGGGCACCTATCTGAAACCGTATTTTGCCAACAGCCCAAAGGTTTCGAAGACTCCACCTATCCTAATCATGTTTGCCTATTACAAAAATCCCTATACGGTCTAAAACAGGCACCGCGAGCTTGGTTCACTCGCTTTACACATTTCATCACTTCTATCGGTTTCATTCCTTCCAAATCCGACACCTCTCTCTTCATCTTTCATTCTTCCACTAACATTGCTTATCTCTTATTGTATGTGGACGATATCGTTCTTACTGCCTCATCCGAGCCCTTCCTTCATAAAATCATAGAACTTCTTGCTTCTGAATTTTCTATGACAGACCTTGGGTCGCTTAGCCACTTCCTTGGGATATCTGCTACCCGTAGTTCCTCTGGCCTACACCTCTCTCAACGCCAATATGCACTCGATGTTCTCCACCGCGCGGGTATGCATGACTGTCACCCCGCCAAAACACCGATTGATGCTGGTTCTAAACTTTCTCTCAACACCGGAGAACTCCTTGATGATCCCACCCATTACCGTAGTCTCGTTGGCGCTCTCCAATATCTCACTCTCACGCGCCCTGACATCTCTTACGCAGTTCAGCAAGCATGTCTGTTCATGCATTCCCCTCGCACTCCACACCTAAATCTTGTAAAACGAATTCTAAGATACATTCAGGGCACCATTGATTTTGGAACCAACATTATACCTTCCTCCACCACCTCTCTTGTCGCTTACTCGGACGCTGACTGGGCCGGATGCCCAGACACTCGTCGTTCCACCTCCGGGTTCTGTGTTTTTCTTGGCGATAATCTCATTTCTTGGTCCTCTAAACGCCAACAAACCGTGTCACGATCCAGTGCCGAAGCCGAGTACCGTGCTGTAGCTCATGTGGTAGCCGAGAGTTGTTGGATTCGTCATCTTTTGCAGGAACTATGCCGCCCCATACAACGGTCCACCGTCGTCTACTGTGATAACGTGTCGGCCGTGTACCTGTCTGTCAACCCAGTGCAACATCGCCGAACTAAACACATCGAGATAGACATTCATTTTGTCCGTGACAAGGTCCAAGTTGGTGATGTTCGTGTTCTCCACGTTCCCACTGCATCCCAATATGCAGACATATTCACTAAAGGTTTATCAACTGCTGCTTTCACTGAATTTCGAGCCAGTCTCACCGTACAGGAACCTCCCGTTGATACTGCGGGGGGGTGTTAGAGTATCTGTCACGATACGTGACTTGGTCAGATAAAGACTCCACCGCCTCTACGCTTATCCAGCACACATGCAGGATGGTGATCGCTGTAGCCCTAGCATGCAGGATCACAACCATATTCAGTTAGTGAGTGCGTGTGTGTAGTCTCCCTCTCTCTCTGATCTCCTGTACCTCTATATATACCTGTAACTGAGATCTTAATAAAGCAGCGACTACAGTGCTATTCATGCACACGAAATACATTTATCCAAACTTACAGTTGTGAACATTGAAGAGTATTGAATTGTTCTGGTTTGATTCTCATTATTAACTGTAGCCGTTTTAATTTTTCCATTTCCAACTACTTTATTTCGAATGCATTAGAATTGGCTTATCAGTGTTGTAGATTTGTATGATTCGGTCTCTGGTTAATGGTCATAGCCCTGGAGGTTGAAATACCAACAGCTTAGTCTCAGGATCTAATATTATTTGGGGATTGCATCAATGACTGACTAGGTGATCTTCTATGTGTCATGAGCTTAGTATGAATCTTATATTCCTTAGATAGTATTTAGGAATCTGATGTGATCCTAACCATTACTATTATTGCTTCCTGTGACAAAACGACAAAACGGTTTCTTCTGTGTCACCACTTACCATTGAAGCATTCAATATGGAAAGTTCTATATTAATTTTAGAGTAATGCTACACCTATGGAAGGAAACTTACGGACGATTGTTACGGAATTAGATGGGCATTATCCTCTGTTTTTGAGTCGATCGACTAGTCAACGACTAGTCGATGAGTCGCAAAGTGAAGTCCGACTCAGCAGCTCGAATCGACTCATTGGCTGAGTCAAACGACTCAATCGACTAGTCTTGACTAGTCCACGTTTTTGAGTCGATCGACTTGAAGTTGGACCCAACTGTCATATTTTTTCCCCAAATTACTTGCCCAGCTCAGCCCATGAAACCTAATCTCAGTCCCCTCCCCCCCCCCCCCCCCCCCTCTCCCCCCCGAGTCAGAAAACGTTTGCCGCTCGCGACTCTCTTTTGGCCGCCACCGCCCCAAGAGGCCAAGATCCAGCCGTCCGGCGCTACCACAAGGCCATGGCACCGCCGCCCCAAGGTCCAGTCTAATTTGCTCGTCCAGTCTAATTTGCTCCTCCACCAGCTTCTCCCTCTGCGGCTGCTGGTCCACTTCTCCCTCTGCCAGCCTACTGCTGCTGATCTGCTCCTCCAACAGTGACCACTGCTCCCAGGATCCTCCTCCAACTCCCTTCACCGGATGCTGCTCTGCTCTGCTGGCTGCTGCTAGTCATATATAATTATACATATAATATAGTGATTTTATAGTACCTATTGCTAAACTACTCATGTCGACTAGTCGACCAGGAGTCTTGACTAGTCAAGAGTCGCTACCCCTGAACGACCCGTCTACTCAAAAACCTTGCTATTATCAGGAGATGGGCCCGAGTGAAATTCAGATGGGCCTGTGAGAACTAATCAGGGATAGACATGTACGTCCGTATGCTTTTCGTCCGCCCCTCTAGGATTTCTGTTAATTTTATCTGTATATTTCCTAGTTCGTTTTTAAGATCATACCTCACTATACCCTTCTGCTTTGCGTGGTGTGGTACTTACACCACCTTAAATGATATCTTATCACATATATGGGCTAAAATAGCTTGTTCCCTCCAGTACATATATTCTGGTGAAATGGATTAGATAAAATTCCAGTTGTTTGCTTCCACGCATGCATGGGGAATAAAACAATATTATCAGCCATGTGTGTATGAAAAAAAATTGGGGTTTGAACAAAGTAACATGAAATCTGAATAGTTCTAATGTTGATTTCTCTATATTTTTCTACTTAATTTTAAGGTGATACCTGCATGACTGCATTATACCCTTGTGTGTTCTGCATAGTATGGTAGCTGCACCACCTTAAGGCATAGCTTATCACCTTAAAAATAGCTTTCTCCCTCCAGTACTTGTTTTATGATGAAATAGATTACAAAAAATTCCTGTTGTTGGCTTTCAAGCATGCATGGTGAATAAAACAATTTCGTTAGTCATGTGTGTATGCCAAAATGTTTCGGGTTTGAACTAAATATTTCTGGATCAGCTTCGATGTCTGGTTGTCTGTATGTTTTTCTCTTTCATGTCTGCATTATGGTATCACTGTGCATTTCTTATTGGCTATGGCAGATTATAGTGTGTTTTACCCGGATGTATGGAACTTTTCTTTTTGCCCCATAGATGATTGGTCTTAGTTCCTAGATCTCCTAAATAATTCTTTTGCTGTTGATATGTGATTGTTGTCGTGTGTTCAGATTTACTGGAAATATTATGTTTGACATTTGTGATTGTTTTGGTGTGTTCGAGTTACTTGGAAGATTATGTTTGGCATGTCCATCGGTTTCTTTTCTAACATAACAACATGTTGTTGGTGCAGATGTTCCAGTTGATGCCAGTTGGACAGAACTTCTACGTGCAGAACGACATGTTCCGCCTGAACTACGGCTAAGAACCTTCTTAGAGGTTGGTCTTCCTGATGGAGGACAAACAGCCTTTTCCAAAAGAAACAATCTGGTTGTATTTTTTGTGTTAAAAGATGAAAAACTTTGTGGTGATTTATGAGATTCAGTTTGGGTGAAACATGACAACCTTGTATGGATCTGGGGTCTGTACTGTATTCTGGCTATTCTCACAGCAAATGCTATTTGCGGAGGTCGTGGGAGAAACTTAGTAATCCAATTCTTCCGTGTGCTCATGACATCTCCGTTTTATCATCTTCCGTGTGGGAGAAACTTAGTCTGTGATGTTTAGAAGTACAAATGCACGTGGTTGTCTGATTCTATGTCTGGTGTTCTCTTTTGGTGCTGCCCCGCCTGACTGATGCTGACGATAATATACAGCAAAAAAGGAGCCAGTTGCTTGCCGTTGCCGGAGGAGTTGAACTTTGCTTCTTCAGGTTGCTCTCCTCTTGCTTTCATGGCCCCTGCTTTCGACCTGACCGCCTAACGTTTCAGTTCGGTGTCTCAGGGCAGCCTGAGGGTCTAGGATCTGCAGTTACATGTAGCAATCTCATAGCCCTTTTGGGTCCAGGACAACAGGCGCTTTCCTGAAGGTCCGTTAGCCTTGCTATCTCAGACTAGTACAAGGACAGGTCAATTTCAAGTTGAGACAAATGGTAGTGTAATCAAAAGCCAGACGCCACTACCACCCGGATTGCACAAAACGCTTATTTCTATCAAAACCATACAGCTAATGAATAAAGTTAGCAGATTGCAGTGAATCCTTTCTAACAAAAGCAAGAGAAAACCTGGCAGAAAGGTTACCATCGGAACTGGGCAAAAGGCGGACAAATCATTTGTGATCAACATCACACAAACAATGTTTCAACTATGCGCGGCACTGCTAGTGGTAGCCATCTACTTGAAGAAGACATGCAATTTGCGATGATTCCTCTCAAACAGTAGCAAGAGAGTAACAAATACGATACAGACTTATCCATAATTTTCTGTCATCCTGAGTCCATTCCTGAAACAATTATAATAAGCCCCAAGTAATAGATTACACAAAGGCATTCTTCACGTATGTACAAAGTTTGCTGTCAAGATGTATTCTCCTAGTTATAGTATCAAACCATTCAGACATGTTGCGCTGTTACATGATAAAAGTTGCGCATGAAGCAACACCGGCCACCTGTGGGAAATATATATGCCCTGTGGGAAGAGGACAATGAAAAGGTCAAGTGATACTCTTTGTATTGGATAGTTGAGCAAGCAATACAAAGGCAGAAGTCTTGGCACCATGATAATGACAATATGCACGGCACTATTTATACAGATGTACTTAGTACATACTAGCAATAAAGAATATAGAAATGTATTACATCAATATGATCATACAAACTGAGTTTAGATTGTACATAGGCAAAAAGTCTTGGCAGCATGATAATGACATATGTACATCACTATTTAGTCTTGGCAGCACGATATAGACATGTTTTAGTGTATAGATTCATATGTATCTTATACTAAAACATGTCTAAGTATGTATTGTTTAGAAAATGCTAAAACATCTTACATTTCGATACGGAGGGAGTAGCAATGAAGAATATAGAAAGGAACTACACCGATATAATTATACAAACTCACTTTAGACTGTACTAGCACTGGATCTTGAGGGCCTACTTAAATCTATCAGCACTATGTTACAAGAACATAACGGTAGAGATCAAGGGAACTGTTTAGCTATCTTCAGGTAGCCACCCCCACAGATAATTTTAAATCGAATGCCCTGCACCTGCCCTGCACCCCTCCAAAAATATAGAAACTGTTTTAGCTAATAATATTCGGACAAAACCTAGCTAAAATTTGAGCTAAATAGAGGGAAAAAATATGCTTGGCACCCCCACAGATTCTATCCTAGATACGCCACTGGTAGAGATTGTAATGTGTAAATAAAACTGCTCTAGAGCAAACCGTGGTTGGTGGGGGAACCAAGCTTCACCTTGGCCGCAACTACTCACTCGGAAGATAGTCTATAACAAAAATACTAAATTGTCTATATCAATGTCCTGTTCCTATTGGTAATGTAAGAGTGACAGCTCTTCTTCCTATGAAGTTTACTTTCCTAAGAAACATGCCCATGTCCAGTCAACATTAGCCAAGATATAAAGTTTCTTATTCTTGTCTCCTGGTTAAGGTTAACAAGCATAAAAGAACAGTTAAATCACCCTGCACTTCTGTATAGACTTTTGACTTTATGTGTTTATGGCTACTTTGCTACCTCTGATTTCATACCGTCAATAAGTTATACTCTTGTCCATTGTAAATCGTCAAGCAGCATCTCAAGACAGTCGTTTCTTATTTAAATTATGAAACTACATTATCAGCAATAGACTCGCACTGGCATGCACCAGAAGTCACCGATTGCTTTTCTTTTCCCTTCTCTAGGCTATGAGTAGGGATATTATGAGTGCTTAAATCGTAAGCTAACTTCAATTGCCTAAAAGCTTTTCTGAAAAGAAAATTCCTAAATCATAAGCATGACACCCCTACGAAGTGAATTGGCACACCAAGCTGAAAGTTTCAATTAGATCCGCACATGGGCCTCATGAATATAAATAAACATTCAGAACAATTTACAACGCACATAGACCATAGATGCTTCAATTTTGGTGGGCAGAGCTAAGTCAAATACGGCCAATTTGGCGCATTTAAGCCGGATCGGTCCCAGAAACACCACTAATTCTGGCATCCCAGAACCACGAAGTCAAATAAGACCAATTTGGCGCATTTAAGCAGAATGTCCCTGATCTTTATCTAACTGCAGCATACATGTACACAAGAACACAGGAAGCCAATTTTACATCTAAAAATCAACTACCAAATAAATAGCATTACTTGAGTACCATAAATTCAGGTGCAGGGCACGCGCTAGAATTCAGGAAACTATCTCCAGGTTGTGTATTACAGATAATTTTAAATCGAATTCCTGAAATGTTCAGTCTAGAGTTTTACTAATATCACAATGATGGATGATCATTACTGCCATATAGTTGAAGCAAGGAATATATTGATTATGCTACAGATGCAACATAGCAATGTATCTTAAGCACCCGTGACAACCTCGTAGCCGATGCAAACACAAGGGCACTAAAATAAATGTAACCTTTTTCCTTCGAAAAAAAAACCAAGTATTACTAACGGACTGATGGTCATATTTATCTTCAGGCCTAGTTATAGTGTCAAAATAGCATACAAATAGGTTTCTTCACACTATGCAGGAAACCAGAAGTATCGAACCAATTCAACAACAGCTCATATCAATCAGAATAAACACACCACACACACATTACCGGCTACTCTGGCAAAGAAGTGGCAGCAACCTGCCCTTGCAAACTGTCATTATCATCGGGCTTCTCTGTTGCAAAGAAGATCTCAGAGTCATGCCCTTATCCTCAAGATACGATCCCTCGCAGTCCTCAGCTGTGCATCCAAAGTATTCATCTTACTAATAAGAGGGCCCCCATCACCCCCCCTTGGACCCAAGAAGGCATCTAACTGCGCCACTATTTCGTTGTTACTGTCACTGTCATTCATCAGAGCTTGGCGGAATGACTGCAGTGCAGTGACAAGAACAGTAGATGCTTCTTTTGTGCCCACGGAATCAGCAACAATGTCTCCCATGAATTCAGTTTCTGTTTCCTCCTGTGACAGGGATTTCAGTGCAAGTAAAGAATTGAAGTGTTTGCATAGAAAAATTGTGCAAGGCATGACATAGATCAATTCATTGAATAAGCTTTTAAACAAGGGGTTAAGGTGGAAAATACGATACTGTTCTATCAGTTCCATCTCATCATGGTAAGCACTTGAAAGTATGTGTAACAGGGCCTTAGTGGAGAAAACAAAAATCCAAACCTCAAATATTTAAAATCCAGCACTATACAAATTCCTTGTGCTATCATTTAAGCATTACAAAATCTCATGTTAAATTTCAAAATATTGCATCCTTGAACTAATGTAGAAATCTAACATTGATTTTTTCGGCTAAAATCAGACTTGTTACGGTGTGTAAACCAAAGATAAGAAGTGGTAGAAGCTTTTTGTAACATCACAGTAATCGAATGCCCTCAAAGAAATAAATGAACTGCATCTGCAGTAAAGGCACCTGAAGAAAAGTTCCACACATAGTAAAAGCACGAGCTCACCTTGTTCTGTACCAAGGAGGGAGGCCATGGCATGACGTAGGGATGGGCCTCATGGTTATGCCGATATGCAGCATCAAAGAGCTGGCTGATCTCCGATGTTTCGAGGCATATGGACAGATACACCTCAAAATATTCCATGTCCTTGCTGTAGTAAATAGAAAGGTACACAAAGCCATCGACGACCGCCACAAGGTCCACCCCCACATGATGTATCGAGCACCCTGTGAACTTGTTAACAATCGGGTCCAAAGAGAACTTCCTGTACATCATCCACCTCTGAGCAACACTGTCGTCACCGGTTGTTGTTGTTGCCATGAACCAAGAAACAAGTGTGTTATCATCTAGTATATCGACGATGCATAACTTGTCATCCTTGGTCTCACCGAGCCTATATTTCGATGATTCCCTATATTTCGATGATTCCGTCTTCAAGGGCATCGGCAAATCGATTAGGGAGAAGCAAGAGGTGGCGGTGTCAAACAGCACGATTTGGTCACACGTCCAGCCTCGCCAGCAGATTAGCCCACGCACCACCATGCAGGTTACACTGCCTTGTTCAGGAAGGCGCAGGGTAGCCTTGCGTGAAATCTGCCACTCCATTGTTTCCGATGAGAAGACGAAGGCAGTGAACTCCGCCAAGTGGTGTTGAAGACGGAGGCAGACCACATGGGACGGGCCCTGACCGTGTTGGGAGTAGAGCGTGTAGAACTGAAAGCTGGTGTGAGGCTGATCGAGGAACAGATCAAGGGCCTGCGTCAGGGGGCTGTAGGCGGCTCCTGGCTTAGTGGCCTCGGTCATCATGAGGATGAGGTAGCCGTCGGCGCTAGGATTCCAGGCTAGGATCTCCCACCCGGTGCGCGAGGTCGTGAGAGGCGGATGCCGAAGAAATCGGCGGCGAGGAGGCCCGGATCATGCCGGTTGCAGGTGGAGGGGAAGACCGGGACGACCTCCATGTTGGGCTCAAGGAAGAGCGCGATGAGAGGCGGAGGGTGGAGCGTTCGGAAGCGGCGGCGAAAGGCGGGGGAGGAGCAGACGGCGCGTCGGAAGGCACGGCAAGCGAAGGCGGCGCGGACGAGGCTCGGAAGGTCGGGCAGGCGGAGGAATATCTCGCGAAGGAGGTCGTCGCCGAGAGCAGTGATAGTGGTGGGAGCAGGTGCAGGCGCCGGCGCCGGTGGCTGTGGCTGCTGAGAGGCCATGGCCGTGGCCGACGACAGTGGCGAGCTCGAGCGGCGGCCGCGGATTCTCATTTGGGAACGACCGGCGCGGAGGAACCAAACCTGGCCAGATGGGCCCGCGAGCACGCAAGCACGGCCCGCCGTGGGCCTGGCACGGCACGTGGCTTGGCGGGCCGTGCTCGGCCCGTGGCCCGCCGTGGGCCGTGCTGGGGCCTGCAGGCCAAGCCCGCGTGCCGGCACGGCACGGCCCGTTTAACCGGCCAGGCCAAATTTGAGCGCGATTTTGGCCCGGTAGGGATATTTTAAGCGCGATTAGGCCAAATCTGAGCGCGATTTTGGCCTGTTAGGCTATTTTAAGTGCGATTATGCCAAATTTGAGCGCGATTAGTCTAAAAAATGACATTTTTTCTATAAAAAGCACGCGGGCCGAAATAGGCACGGTGGGCCTAATCGTGCCGTGGGCCGGCACGTTTAGCAGGGGGACGTGCCTGGGCCTGGCGGCCAGGCCCGTGTGCCGGCACGGCACGACACGTTTACTAAACGTGCCCACGCGGGCCGTGCCGTGCCAGGCACGATTAGCGCCAGGCGGGCCCGGGCCGTGCTGTGCCGGCCCGCTGGCCACCTTTGGGAGGAACCCTCGTCCGGGTTGGCCTATGTTAGGATGAGCTTAGGAGGCCCATTAACATTGTGACGGCTAAGCCTGTACATTCCCGGTTTGAGATACCAGTACGTGTGGCACGGTCTTACTTGGGCTGGTCCGGTTTAGACAGTTTGGACGGAAGTTGATTTGCCGGGCCAGTGCGGGCTGGTTGGGCGGTGTAATTGGTTTCGCACCGTGTGAGCGCTCAAAGAGAGACGGGGCAATCGTAGGAGCGACATAGCGGCGCCGCCGCCGGGACATCACATAGGAATACTAAGAGCATCTCCGGCCGTTTGCCCTCAACGCACCTGGCGAAACCACTTGGCAGTCTCAGCCGGCCAGACCTTAAGGGGACTGATTTGCTCTGTAGCCGTGTCCGGTCGACTACCGTTCTCGACGGTGGAGGCAGTACCCTCCCGCTCGTCTGTTGTTGTGTTGTTTACAGTGTAACCCTCACCTCGTCTCCGTCTGTCAGACCTCGTAGTGTCGTCCTCAGAGAGACGACGATGTTGGTTTCGTGACCGTGGTGGTGCGTGTTCGTGGGCGGATAGTCCGGTGGTGTCAAGGATCAGCCTTGGGGGGCTCCTTTGCTCCAATCTTCCGGGGCGGTGGATAGAGTCTCGGGAGAAATCCTTGTCAGCGCGTCTGACACCTGCGCGGTGCCGCCTCCGGGTGGCAGCCTTCCTTCTTGAAGGGCGGCGGGGCTACCCGCTGTCTGCTGTCCCCTGTGTGCCGGGGGGAACCCTAGGACCAGTTGCTGGTCCGGGCAACAGCGTGGCTTCCTTCTTGAAGGTATTTCTCGGCACTCGTCGATTCGTAGCTAGGAGCGTGGTGGTACTAAGTAGGAGGGCGCAGCGGTTGCGAGTCGTCGTCGTTTAGTCAATCCGCCTATGTCTCCTTTTTTCCTTTCTTTTTTTTCGTTTGTGTGTGTTGGCTGCTGCCTCAGCCGGTGTGTGGGTTTGGCTCTGTTGTTTCGAGCGTTGTATCAAGGTGGTTGCTATATTAATATAGCGGGGCTTTGGCCTATTTCGGCAATTTTCGGCATGTGGGGCGAACGTTTCCAGTCGCACCCCCATGTTTCGGCAAACAAGCAGAAAAAATGGGCACGAATTCAAAAAGCTCCTTCCCGCTTCAAAAAAGGCCAGGTTCGGCGATCAACATGGCAGGTTCGGCGATCAACAAGCAAGCCAGAGTACGGAGATCAATATGCCACAGTTCGGCGATCAACAGGTCGGCAAAAGCACGTTATAGCACGGCGACAAGGTCTGGCGATGAGTATCAAACGACTGGCTCCTCGGGCGAAGCAGCGGACTCGGGAGCGGCGGTGTGCCCGGTCTCGAGCGCGACGGTGTCCTCGGGCGGAGTGGCGTCGTCTGGCGCGGTGGCGTCCTCGGGTGGAGTGGTGTCCTCTAGCGCGGTGGTGCTGCCCATTGCCCATGTCATCTGGTTGAGGATGGTCGAGCGTTCCTCCATGTACCACGCCTTCACCTATAGGTCCATCGCCGCCGGGTCAGCACCAACCAGAAAGGCTAGGTCCGTGTTCCGCTTCTTCGCCACGATGTTTGTCTTGAGGAGCTCCAGCTTGGCCGTCTGCTTCTCCATGAGCTCGTCCCACCTAGACTTCGCCTGGAGCTCTCCCAGTGCGGCGTCGGTTTTGGCGTCTGAGATGCACAAGTCGATCGACGCCTACAGGCGCTCTGATGCGGGCGCCAAGTCCCTCACCTCCTTGGCCTTCTTGTTCCCGATCGGACGATCCTCGACGGCGTCTAGCGGCGAGTCTGGGTAGTACACACCGTTGTTCTTGACGAGGGACAGACGGACCTCCTTCCATTTCTGGCACGTCTCGATCCGGGTGAAGACATGGAGAAATCTGAAGTCGCCATCGTCGTTGTCTTGGAGGTACAGGTCGAACATCTGGACCATCTGCACAAACACCGACATCGATCGGCGAAATAGGTTTGCGTATACCTGGCAGTCGATGACGGCGCCGCTCTCTGGCCGGGACTGGACCTCCTCCTGGATGCCATGTCATTTCTTGCACGCCTGCTAGATCGTCACCCAATGGTTGGCCATCACCTTCTCCCCGCGGTCTATGTGTATGCCTTTGAAGTGGACGTCGACCAGCTTGCGCTCGTCGAACGTCGTCTTCACCCTTCGCCAGTAGTTGTCGATGTTCTGGTTCGCGTCGGTGATCGGTCGACGCTGATGGTCTTCCATGCTTCGGCGAGACACTCGTCTTCCTTCGTCGACCACTTGATCCGCGGCTCTCCTAGAGGCTTGGCGTTCTCTCGGCGCTTGCATTTCCCCTTGGCGGCCACCTGCGACATCTCGGCTGGCTCCAGCTCCTCCACCTCTTCGTCAGCATCGCCGAGGTCGAGGCCGTCCCCTTTGCCGCCTGCTTCCTGCGAGTTGACATGCGTGAAGAACCCGGGGGACGAGGTGACGGAAGCCGAGCCGGAGGCGATTATGTCGTCCATCTCGGCCTCCTGGCACTGAACTGCGGCGCCGAACTTGAGCTGGCTTCGAAGGCAGAGGACTGATATGTCCATTTTGCATCACTATTTTATATCGTTATTTTCTGTTATTTATCGATATATTTCATGTTATGATACAATACTTATGTTATTTCATCTTATGTTGCATGTTTAATAATTATGGGAGAAGAAACACCAGAACCAGAAATCTGATGTAAAAAGCACCGTCGAGATACCCTATTTCAGAAGATCAGAAGAAGAGGAGGAATATCGTAGGAGTCTTAGAAGTTACGAGGAGGAAGTGAGCCAAAAGGGCACCCGGAGGGGGCCACCTAGGGCCCACACCACCAGGCGACGCGTCCCCTGGCCGCGCCTTAGGGTGCTCTGCCCCCCCCGGTCCACTCCTGGGCGCCCCCTTTCACGTACTTGACCCCGAGGGAACCCTAAGCCAGAATACATTTTCGACGAATTATTCCGCCGCCGCCTCGGGGCGGAAAACACCAGAGAGAGAAAAGCTCTCTGGCAGGGAGAAATCTGTCGGGGAAATTCTTCCTCAGAGAGGGGAAATCGTCGCCATCGTCACCGTCATCACTACGGGCTTCATCGAGATCATCATCATCATCCTCATCAACAGCACCATCACTGTTACCATCCACCTTCATCCTGCTGTAACAATTAGGGGTCTTTATCGTTGTTCTTCATTAAATCTCTCTCCTGGTGTGGATTACTTGTTAGTAGTTGATGCTTGTGAGGTTTATCAGTGTTTACACTTTATGATCAGATTGTTATTATCCGTTATATCACCTCTGATTATGATCCATATGATGTCTCGTGAGTAGTTCCTTTAGTTCTTTAGGACATGGGAGAAGTCATGGTGTTAGTAGTGAAGTTATGGTGATGTAATATCTCTCGGTTCGGTATTTAAGTTGTGGTGCTATTCTTCTAGTGGTGTCATGTGTACGTCGACTACATGATACTTCACCTTTATGAGCTTAGGAGGATGCATTGTGTATTTGCTACAAATTGTGGGGTTGCCAGAGTGACAAAAACCTAAATCCCCGTTAGGTAACTGATGGCTCCCAAGTGCAGGAGATCAATTGTAGTACTTTTCGAAATAGAAAGGTTGTCGAACCCACGAGGAGCAGAAGGAACTGGTAAGTAGAATAGCAAATGAATAATAAAAGCAACAGGTGTTTTTGTGTTTTAATTGTGTAGTGCAAGTAAAGTAAAATGCGGAAAGTAAATTGCAGCAAGTAGTAGGTCTCAATGAGAGACAAAGCCCAATCCTCTAATGCGCAAGAGGACAAGCTCAAGTGTGTGTTTGTGTCTTATATGTGGAAAACGTTCCCGAGGGCTGCACGGATTTAGCTGGCATAGTGATTCATTGCATAACATGTTTGTATATCTTGTCTAGTTTTAATCTTCTTCGGACGGAGACACAAATAGGAATAGCTAAATAAATAAACTATCACCCCTTATGATGGATCACGTGGCCAATTAAATGACAGCACGAGAATTATTAAGACATGATGTCCCACCATAGCCTTATGCTCTAAGGTCCCCGATACAAGTACCCTCATAATGCAATTCAACGACTCCGTCTCAAGTTCCTGTCACCTAAAGACATCATCAGGTCACTACACTATGGTGTTCTCCTATGAGCCCATGTAGGTGAAGTGTTGTACAGTCGACGTTCGTACAACACCATCATAGAATCACATAAAAGATAAATACTAGACCAAATAACAACTCATCTCATGTAACAAATCATTGCCAATTCATCCTATGCCCTCGGGAACATGCGGGAACTACTCACAACGTGCAAACATGATCATGTATGGTGACATATGTGGTACAACACAATCTGAAACAATGGATCCACCACCAAATAATGACAAGTACTCAATCCCAAACATGCAACGGAGTACAATAACACGTATCTAGGGTGTAGCAATGATCAAACTATGAGGGGAACGGAGTGGATCACGGTGATGGTGATGGTGGAGATGCAGGTGATGGTGAGGATGGTGATGGAGATGCCTCCTCCCACGCTAAGGAGGAGATGGGGATGAAGATGGGGATGATTTCCCCCTTCTCCGGAGCTCCGGAGCAGCAGGATCTGTCTCCCCCGCGGAGAGTTTCGAGAGTTTTGCTGCCCTGGCGGCTCCGTCTCGTCTCGGGAAAATTAGGGTGTTTTTTTTCGTGTAAGACGGAGTCGTCAGCAAAAAGACCTCGGGGAGGAGGTGCTGTGGGCCCATTTGGGGGCCCCACACGCGGCCAGGGAATCTGGCCGCGTGGGCTACCCCCTTTTGGGCCTCCTGGCCCTCCTCCTTTGTGTCTTGTGCCCACGGCCTTTCTCCCGAAGAAAAACTGACAGGGTTTCTTTCCTTTCGCAATTTGGATACCTGTAGCTCCTGAAACATCAAAAACATGAAAACAGGTGTTTTCTGACACCCAAAAATTAAATACCAAAAATAGGGACTTTGTAGGAAAGTCCTATAAAATCTTCTAAAACATGCAAAACATTGACATAACATTGATAAAACATCCCAATAATGCCTATATGGAGGGTATAAATGATGATATAAAATGCACGTATCAGTAACCAATGCACCTGGGAGTGTTGGGTCCCGAAGTTTTAAGGCTGTGGTTAGATTTATCTTAATTACTTTCTTGTATTTGCGGATGCTTGCGAGGGGTATAATCACAAGTATGTATTAGTCCTAGTTGGGCGGTGCATTAGCATAGGTTCACCCACACAACTTAACGAACCAATAAATATTAATCAACTATATGAAGCGAAAGCACTTGATGAAATTCCCATGTGTCCTCGAGAATGTTTGATAATCATAAGTAGAACAACCGTCTTGTCCTTTGCTCTCAAAAGGAATGGGGCACTCGCTGCAATATTATTTACTGTTATTTATTTACTCGCACTTCATTTATCTGCTATATCAAAAACCTCCAAAACCCCGTTTGCTAGTGTTTAGAATGAAATCTCTACCCAACCTGCTTGTCAACACCTTCTACTCCTCGTTGGGTTCGACACTCTTATTTATCGAAAGTACTACGATACACCCTCTATTTTTGTGGGTCATCAAGCTATTTCCTGGCGCCGTTGCCGGGGAGTGAAGTGCTATTGGTAAGTGGAATAGATAAGAGAAAGTTTTACTGTGAGTGTTGTTTTTATTTATGTCTGCTGTTTTATTTCATTATGGAGAATACTTTTGATTCCCTTTTTCGAGGTACAACTACTATTACTGCTAGGGTAGTAGGTGACCCGTTATCTACTGAACTAGATCCTTATAAAATACCTATGCAAATTGTTGGACGTGTTATGGATAACTGCTATTATGGAGATGGAACTGTACATCCCGGTGATCATTTGCTCTTTATACATGAATTATGCGAGCTATTCAGGTGTGCATGTATTACAATGGATCAATTTAAAAGAAAATTCTTTTCTTTATCGCTGAAAGGAAGAGCCGCTAAATGGTTCAAATTACTGAAGAACGGGTGAATCTATTGAATGGAAGGAAATTGTTCCTCTCTTTTATTCCAAAATTTATCCTCCTAGTGAGATTCATAAATACCGAAATCAAATATATAACTTCTGGCCTCATGATGGAGAGAGTATCGCCCAAGCTTGAGGGAGAATGAAGTTATTAATGCTCAAATGTCCCGTTCATGAGCTCCCGCGTAATATTGTTATAAATAACTTTTATGCAAGGCTTTCTCTTCATGACAAGGATTTATTGGATGCTTCTTGTTCTGGATCATTCACATGTATGAAGGAAGAAGCTAAATGGGATCTTCTTGAGTGTATTACAGAGAACACTGAAGGATGGGAGAATGACAAAGGTAGAAAGTTGGGTATAAATTACGGTTATGAATGCATTAAATCTTTTATGGGAACCGATGATTTCTATAATGTTAGTGTTGTTTGTGGTCTTGATTCTCAAATCTTTGCAAACTGTCTTAAAGCTTTTGCCTCCTATCTTGATATTCCTAAAAAAGATTATCACGAATATCATGCACCTTATAAAGAGATTGTTCCTGCTAGTAATATAGAAGTGTATGATGTTAATCCTGCTGTTCCTGAGCCTTATATTGAAAAATGCATTTCCATGCTGAAGTGAAAGGACACTCTATTGTAGCTAGTATGGTTAATAAGATCATAAGATAATATATTGAACCTGATGAACAAATAACTGTTGAACCTGCTGTAGCAATAGTAAAAGATCTTGTTTGTGGAAATGTAGAGGATGAACACATTGTCTTCTGTGAGGATGCTTCTAATATTGTTTCACATCCTCATAGACCTACGAAAACTAGTGTTCCTATGCTTTATGTTAAGATTGGTGATCATTGCTATTATGGTTTGTGTGACATTGGTGCAAGTTCTAGTGCTATTCCTTATGATCTTTATAAAGAAATTATGCATGAAATTGGTTCTTGTGAGCTTGAGAATATTGATGTGGTTATTTATCTTGCTAATAGAGAAATTGTCTTTCCGATTGGTATTGTTAGAGATGTGGAAGTCTTATGTGGTAAAACTAAATATCCCACTGTTTTTCTAGTACTTGGTAAGGCTGCTAGTAAAACTTGTCCTATTATTTTTGGTAGACCTTTCTTGAACACTTGTGGTGCTATCATAGATTGTAAGAGAGAAAAGATATTGACTAAATTTGATGGAAAATCTCCTGAGTTCAATTTCTCCAAATTTGCTAAAGCACCTTATGAATCTAAATTGCATGATAAGAATTTTAAAGTTGAACAACTTGCTTCTATTGCGCTTTCTCCTAACAATGCTTTGCATCAATATATGGAGGACCATGAAAGTGAGGTCTTTATGGAAGAGAGAAGTGATATTGGCAATATTCTTCTTCGTCAACCGGTGATACTGAAACATAATTTACCTGTGAAAGACTTGGGTACCACATTGCCACCCAAGGAGGATCTTGTCTTTGATTGAAAACCTTTGCGTGATGATCTTTAATATGATTATATTGATGATAAGAAAATATATCATGTTATTGTTGCTAAACTTTCAGGTGAAAAAGAGGAAAGATTATTTGGAATTTCGAAGAAACACTGTGGAGCTATTGGTTATACTCTTGATGATTTGAAGGGGATTTCTCCCACTATATGTCAGCATGCTATCAATATTAAATCTTATGCAAAGCCAGTTGTTGAACATCAACGCCGTTTAATTCCTAAGATGAAGGAAGTGGTAAGAAACGAGGTATTAAAACTCCTTGATGCTGGTATTATTTTTCCTATTGCCGATAGTAGATGGGTAAGCCCCGTGCATTGTGTCCCTAAGAAAGGTGGAATGATTAGTGTGCCTAATGAAAATAATGAGCTTATTACACAAAGATTAGTGGTTGGTTATAGGATGTGCATTGATTTTAGAAAGGTTAATAAAGTCACTAAGAAAGATCATTATCCTTTACCCTTTATTGATCAAATGCTAGAGAGGTTGTCTAAGAAAACTCATTTTTGCTTTCTTGATGGTTATTCTGTATTTTCTCAAATTGTTGTTAGGAAGCAAGATTAAGAGAAAACAACCTTTACTTGTATGGAACTTCTTTTGATAATTGTTTGCACAACCTTGATAAAGTTTTTGCAGAGATGTGAGGAAACTAATCTTGTTCTTAATTGGGAGAAATGCCACTTTATGGTTAATGAAGGAATTGTTCTTGGACATAAAATTTCTAAAAGCGGTATTGAAGTTGACAGAGCTAAAGTGGAAGCAATAGAGAAAATGCCATTTCCTAGGGATGTTAAAGGTATTCGTAGTGTTCTTGGTCATGCTGGTTTTTATAGGAGGTTTATTAAATATTTCTCTAAAATATAAAAACCTCTTACAAATCTTCTTCAAAAAGATGAACCTTTTGTTTTTGATGATTATTGCAAGGAAGCTTATGAAACTTTAAAGACGACTTTAACTAGTGCTCCTATTGTTCAACCACCTGACTGGAATTTACATTTTGAAATTATGTGTGATGCTAGTGATTTTGCTGTAGGTGCTATTCTTGGACAGTGAGTAGATAAGAAATTGAATGTTATTCATTATGCTAGTAAAACTCTTGTTGCTGCTCAAAAGAATTACGATACTACTGAAAAAGAGTTCTTAGCTGTAGTTGTCGGATATATACCGATTAGGGGTATATCCGGCATTCCCCTAAAGAGCCGGATTACCAGGGTGGCCTGTTGGTAATGGATCACGGTCCATTAGGCGGCCCAGTAAGCTGATGCGCAAAAGCCGGATTCTAGAAGAACCCGGACCACGGCCCAAAGTGGTGCGGCTTGGAGTAGAAAACGGATTCCTTACTTCCAAGTTAGATACGTTCTGTAGTCTTCTAGGTTTCCTTTTTGTAAGCCCTAACCCAACTATCTATATAAAGCCGTACGGGAGAGAAGAAAAGACATAAAAAAATTAGCTACAAGACAACTCGCCGAGAAGTTGATCCTTGTCGAGTTAGCGAAACCCTACTCACATTCTACTTTGTATACTTCAGGCTTCAACCCTGATTTAGTGAGATTGCAGGAGTAGGACGCCGCCTAGTTGCGCCGTACCGAACCTGGGTAAAATCGGTGTTCCTGGTTGTCGTACTACCACGCCCCCCACGTCTCTACCAGTAGTCTCATGGCACCCCCGTTTATGAACTCTAATACGATGTCTCGATAGTTGGTGCCCACCTTGGGGCCAGCGACGTCAGGCGCTATGTTTCGATCGGGGATACTCGGCGGAATCGGCAGTACCATAACTGTCGGAAGCTTGGAATTCGACGACGACGTCGGGCACTTCCTCGACAACAGATCGTACATGCCATCACCAAATCACCTGGTAAGTGCTTTCATTTTACCGATTGGATCTGCATACATCTTTATCGGGTTAACTGCAGAGGCAATGGGATTTTGTGGTGGAAGCAAATTTATCCCACCCGCCCTATACCTAGTTGAAGAAAACCATGACACCGGATTCTGCTTAGATCGCCAATACCCTGCTGAAATTGCTGCCTCTTCGGAGATGCCCGCAATCAGATCTCACTTTATTGGCATGGTGCAGTTCGAGGTCACTGAAAACACGGATGAAAGCAATCACGTGGAAGAGGCAGATAATCCCAAAGTACAAGTGGAAGATCCGACACCCGTCAATGAGACGATGAACTTGGAAGCCGACTCTGTATTAGCTGCCCTAGAGGCAAGATTGGAGTCGGAACCCGGATCTGAAGACATAGATTCCAAAGATGAAGATGCTTTTGAGAGAAAGGTCAAATCTATGCAGGGAAAACTCCATGAAGTACTTTTTGGAGATGATGAAGACCCCAAAACACCTCCTCCAGATGAGGAAAGAGAGGATGGTGAAACCAATACGATTTACCCCGATGTCAAGGAATTGACGGAGGACAAACCTGGCAAAAAACCTCCCCCTTCCAAGAATAAAAATAAGACTGCCAAGAAACTCTAGTATAAACCCCAGAAGAAAATTTTGGCAGATATTGCTAACCAAAACCAGGAAGTAGGAGGAGGAAGCGGAGTCACACCCGCGGAGAAGAAAAAGAAGGAAATCCATGTCCCACAAATGTCGGAACATGACGAAATTGATCTAATTCAAACTCTAGTGGGACGTGACGAACCCCCTGAAGTGCTGGAAGCCAGGAGACAAGCTCTACAGCGGCAGCGGCAACATCTACTCAGAACTCGGGAAAACCTCTTAAAAACCCAGGCTAGCATTAAGTTGCAGCAGGAAGAAATAGAGGAATACGAAAGAAGGAATAGATCTGGCATAAAACCTACACGGTTACCCGGAATTGCAAAGCCATATGTGCTGCCACCAAAAGAACGGTTCCAAAACCCTTCCTAGCAAAGGCAGGTAAACGACACCAATGCCAAGGGCGAATGCATATACAAAACCGCAGCCAAAAACGCGGAGGCCGCGTTCTCTATCCTCAACGATGATATGTACTCCAATGACGAAAAGCTTCAAGGGGTGTATGCTTTCTTAGAAAAATCATTGCAACAGCAACAACGAGGACATGCAAGATCAGGGAAATTGCACGACGACTCGGCCCTATGCAAAACTGCCACATGTGCCGCTGGAGCACCTGGACCTGGCGAACCCGGAGATTCAAGCAATTCTAGGCAGAAGAAAGGAGATCCGAGAAAGGACAAGGAAATCCCAGATCATAAGGACGCATCGTCCAGGACAGGATCCCATCTGCCAAAAGGTGGAAATAATCCCCGTGATCGGGAGGAACGAAACCGGAAAGACGGAAAAATGATGCCGCCTTTGAGACGCCCAGCTGAAAAAGCCGGAAGATATGACACTCCTCACACTCACAAGCGTGAGAGATCCCGTACTCCTGCTAGGAACAAAGAAAGGCTAAGGAGTAGAACTCCACCTTATTGTCACACCCCAGATTTGGGACACTTGTAACACATGAGGGAGACCATTTTGTGAGCCAACAAAAACTTTTTAATGCCCTTGTGTAATCCAACATTATGTATTGAACCATGGTTATCTATGCAATGCAAGAAAATTTGATTAAAAAATCATTCACTTGTTTTCCAATGTTTTCTGATCATTTTCTAATTGTTTTCAATTTGGTATCTTTGTCCTTTTCAATCAAAATTTATGTGGCAATGTTGTGTTCAACTTATTAATAACATTTAGTTTGGTTAGAATCAAGAAAACAATTTGATATAATATTAACCCCATGTTTTCCTTAGGGATTTCTATTAAAAACCATTTCTGAAAAATAATCCAATCAGGTGTTTTTCACCCTTGTTATTTATATGCTAGAGAGTCACATTTTGTGCTTTCTTGGCATGGATGTTATATCTATGATATGTACTACAAATTGGTTAACTTGGTTTAAAAAATTTGAATCACAGAAACAATCAATTGCTTGATGTTTTTGTGTTAATAAAATAAGACAGAATTAGGGATTTTTGGAAAATAGAGAAAAACCCAAACTAGCCATTTTTCCACCTTGTTTTCATGGTGCATTTGAGCTTCAAAATTATTTTCTTTTGATGTTTATGAAAGTACAAATGTTTCTTAACAGAACCATACTTGGAAAACAAATTTTGAATAAGATTTGATTCATGAAAACAACTAAGACATTTGGCTAATCCACTCTGTAAACCAACACCTAAATAAATTCTGAAACTGAAAACTGAAACTGAATTTTTTTCCAGAAACAGTGAGTTTGCACGATTTTCAAATGATCATAACTTTTTATTGGTTCAACCAAATGTTGCACGGTTTTGAGATTCTAGAAGCATAGTCAGCACCCATGCTTTTCAACCCTTAGCCACCAAGGTGATCTGACCAGAGAGGGAGAGAGAGTGAAGAACAGGGAGGGAAACAGGAGGGAGAGGGATGGGCACGGCCTGACAGGCTCGCCCCTGTCACGTGCCACAGTGCCACCTCACCGTTTTCCTCGTTTTTCTTCGACCCTTGGCCATTGACCCGCCTAGTCGTGCTCCTGGCTACGCCCAAGAGCCGTAGGGCACGGCATGGGCATGCCGGAGGGCGCACGAGCGCGTCTCACTGACGCCCGTGGCCACCCGGACGTGCACCACTGCCGCTAGCCCCTATAAAGCCATTCCAAGGCCCTTCCCTTGCTACCACTTGCTCGCTATCACTCACTCACCCTCCCCAGCCACCGCAATGAGCTCGAGCAGTCCTAGCTAGCCAGAAAACGCGGGAGAACCACCATGGCCACCGCGGGTACTCGAGGTGCAATACTCGCGCCTCAGTCCACCCTAGCTCTCACTGTCACTTTAGATCAAACCCCCACCCTCCGTGGACCGTGTCTGACACTCCCCGTGGTTCCTCGTTTGCAGGGACGTCGGAGAGCACGTCGGAGCCGCCGCGGGACGTTTACACGGCGCCGTTGATTGGAGCTACCCCGAGCCACGATCTTCGCGCCCCTGCACAGCCCCGAGCCTCTGCGACCTCATCGACCAATCGCCACGGTTCTGCAACCCCCCTAGGTGAGCTATTTCACCCCGGCTCGCCGCCAGCCGCGCGCGAGCTTGTCGGAGAGGAAAAAATTAAAAGAGAGAGAGGCGATGACCGTGCGCCGTAGATCTAAATATCTATGGTCACGTTTGAATCGCGAACCGGTACACGTATTCGCGCGTGCCGTGGAAGCGAGGCGGGCCTCAGAGCGCAAATGGGCCGCGCGCCCGTGTGCTGCTCAGCCCGCGGCTGTTTTTCTCCTTTTCTTTTCTAAATTGAACTGAATCTGTTGTTTTACTTTAATCGTGTAAAAAATGCTAAACTCAAAAATAAAATGAACCAAAATTACCTGAGGTGTATGAACGAATTCCTGAACGGATGCGGCTTGTAGAACTGGTTTTGAACGTTTTATGAACGAATATTTTTTTTTGCACTGAGCACTGTCTGTTAAGGAAAAAATGAGATAACTTTTGATTGGAATGGTTACAATGTGCAAACTAAAATTCCTGAAGTAGATTTGACTAGATCTACTAGTAGAATTTCACCTCACCTCAAGGTGAGCTACCATTTGAAAATGACATTCATTTTGGTAAAAGTCCAGTAGCCTCATCTGTGATTTTTAGGATTTATTTTACAGCATATTTTGATGTGAATCAAATTGGGTCTGTTAGGTATTGGATAGATATATGTTATCCTAGATTTGTGTGATTTTTGGAGCTCTAGAATTAATTGGGCAACAGATCTAAGAAATTGCACTTTTCTGTTAGAAATAAAATGAGTAGTTTTGTTTTGTAAATAATTGCTTGCTAGTGTTATTCTGTTTTCTAGCATGTTTAAATGATGTGTTGAGTGTTATCATGTTGTTTCCTCACAGATGTACCATGTTACAAAATTTATGCATGTTTAGGATTTGTTTGAGACTAGTATGAGCATAAGAGTAATATCTAGTTATTTTCTATTTAATTTTGTAAATGGAAATGATTAGCTAGATTTTTTCCCAAGTTAATATGAATGTTTTCACATGGATCCAGTACCATTTTGGTACTGGTTAGTACTTGTTTTCATCTCTGTAAGGTTACATTTATTTTCTTTAGAGATGCATGTGTAGAGTTATTATTTATTACTAGTAGTATTGTTTTCACTAGAATGTCTTGTGGTATTTTTACTTAGAATATTTTTGGTTTCCACAAGTTGGACCAGAGGCTAAATACCTCTTAAATGACATGGAAAACTTAGTGGAACACCCACTGGTTCCATCTCATCTGGTTGAGAAATGATATGTCTCAACCATAGTAGTGTAGTAATAATAGTAAATATTATTATTTTTGATGCATGCTTGTGTGGAATTGTTTTATGGACTTGTGTGTTCATTGCTTGCTGTATGTTATAGTTGAGTGTCATTGCTTTCTTAGTAAGGTTCTGATTGAGTGTTCTTATTTTTATTTTACGACGATAGAAACCGAAGAAGAGGTAGTTGGAGCGGGAGGTTATTACTACCACTCCTGTTGTGATCACGAGCAAGACCCTCGTTTCCTCGAAGGCAAGCCATCCTTAAATGCTGGCTGTTATTTCCTACTTATCATTATCTATCATGCATTATCTACTTCTGAAGTTTTCAAAACTTGTTTACCAAAAACTATTTTTATTGAGTGAATATTATTATTATTACTATATAGTATATTATCACTTTGCCATTAGTCAACTTGGTGTTACCAAGCCTTTAGCCACCATAAGGTATATAAATACCGCCTAAGATAATAATCTTGAGTCCCTAAGTGGACACTATTAAAATGTGCTTTTGCAAACAAAAAGGAGTTATGAAAAGTCCACGGTGGAAAGGCGGGACCTTGTTCACCGGGGGAGCTAAAGAGTTGTTTTCCAAATGTTTACAAAAAGGCACATAACCTAGTCTTCGCTGGACAACCAAGAAGTACTGTCACTCTACCCCAACATGGGTACGGGGCCTATCTAGATACTTGACTTTGTTAGTGTGTGTTTCATTCCAAGAAGCTATAGAGAGGATGATTCTCTGAACCGAAGTGTCGCCAGGAGGGAGTAACAGGACATACAAAGTGAGGGATTAAGTTACCCCCCCGGAAGCGACATTTGGGCCTCCTGGCTAGGCAGGGTGGGACCTGATGCTGGGGAGAACACCCCAATTGAAGGAATGAGCATATACTAGCTTGTGCCAGAGTGGACAATTAGGATCATTCTTCTGATGCTTGCATGTCGCTGTGTCGATCCATGGGTGGTCCATGGCAGACGATTGGATCTAGTGGAATGTGTACCACCTCTGCAGAGTAAAACTATTCAGAATAGCTGAGCCCTCGGATATGGGCAGTTGAAAGGCCATGTAGCTAGTATTGTGTCAAGTTTTCAATATGTGTTTCGACAAAGACATGTACCTTAGAGGTACCGACGAAGGATCTGGACATGTTGTTCCAAGAAGTTTTGCAAAGAATATTTTCTTTATAAAACAAGTTTATAAAATCTCTTGTACATGCGATATCTACAAGAGAAAGAAAAATTATATTATTTTCTTCTGAAGTATCTTCTTCAACGAAGATACAGATAACATGACTGCAACTATGGTGTCCTCTTAGATGTACATCATGGGTAGTGAGCCCTAATTATAGCCTTCCTATCCACCATATAAGCATGATGCATTTTGTAAGTGTATAAATGATGACTTGCTGAGTACATTCAAAAGTACTCATATGGTTTCGCCCTTGGCTATTTACTTGGCCAGACTTTGAGGAGATACCACCGGAGGAGGAATACGCGGAGGGATACTATTCTGACGATTATGCGAACTAGGCCCGGCTCCCGGTCAGCAGCCAGTCGGTGAATGCGTGACATGGGCTATCTACGTGTGTTTTCTTTCCGCTGTGTGTGTAAGTTGTGAGACTTTGTCTGCCCTGCGTGGCAGCTAATAAAGACTTGGTCATGTGACCATTGGCTTGTAAGGCTGTTGTTATTCGTGTAATGGATAATGTATCTGTGTACCACTTCGTATGTTGTTCACGACTGAATTTCTTGGGACCGTGAATGTATGCATATGAGGGGTTCTGGACCTTCCGGTTTGGGGCCTCTACACTTATTCCAAAGCACACGGTAACGGACGAAACAGGGATAATCTCGGAAGAGCGCGCTCGCGCAACAATGGCCCAGAAAGAAGCAGACCCCCTTCTGTCCATTCAGCCGGCAGATATTCCGCTCACGCCGATAAGGCGAAAAAAGATGATCTATACTTTGTACCTAAGTGCTTCATGATATGTCATAAACGTATCCTTAATTTCGGATGCTCCATGTTGTTTTCATGTTGTTTCCCACATGTTTTCCTCACACTTTATGTCATTTTTATCGATTTCCCAGGACTAACCTATTGACAAGAAGCCACAGAGCCAGTTCATGTTTTCTGCTGTTTTTAGTTTCAGAAAAGTTGTTCTGGAAATATTCTCGGAATTGGACGATTCGAAAGACAGAAGTCTTAGAAGTCCCGGAAGCACCCAGAAGCTCCTTTAATCAAGTGATCAGGGGTTTTTCCTTAAATGTGCAAGAAAATGGGTACCACTTATCCTTGTCTCTTCTGTCATGAGCATTCTTTCCGAAGGGGTTTTTCGTAAAAATTCGAGCCAACATGGCAGCAACGTGTCGTCATTAGGCCTAATTTGTATGTCTTTGCTCCCACTTGACAAGTTCACGTTTGTTCACTTTTGCAAGTTTTTGTATGTATTTGCTCCCACCTTGCAAGTTCACCTAACTGGGGTTCTAATACCTCATTTGGGTAAGCCCCGTTTCTTCTTAACCAGCAAAGTAAAAAGTTACCAAAAATTGAAACATCATGTCTGAATTTCAACTGGCTGTCTGATTTGGTGTTTGGACTTCTCTGTTGTTGCTGACCAAAAAAGGAGCCAGTTGCTTGCCGTTGCCGAAAGAGTTGAACTTTTGCTTCTTCAGGTTGCTCTCCTCTTGCTTTCATGGCCCCTACTTTCGACCTGACCGCCTAACCTTTCGCACCTCGTTGGGGGCCTAGGATCTGCAGTTATCTGTAGCAATCTCATAGCTCTTTTGGGTCCACGAGAAGGGGCGCTTTCCTGAAGGCCCGTTAGCCTTGCTATCTCAGACTAGGACAAGGACATGTCAAGTTCAAGTAGAGGAGACAAATGGTAGTGTAATCAAAAACCAGACGCCACTACCACCAGGATTGCGCAAAACGCTTATTTTCTGCTCATTTTCCAAAATGGAAAAACCTATGATCAAAACCATATATACAGCTAACATTCCAACCCTTGTAATGAATAAAGTTAGCAGATTGCAGCGAATCGTTTCTGACAGAAGCAAGAGAAAACCCAGCAGAAAGGTTACCATCGGAACTGGACACAAGACGGAGAAATCATTTATGACCAACATCATCACACAAATAATATTTCAACTATGCGCGGCACTGCTAGTGCTAGCCCTCTACTTGAAGAAAACATGCAATTTGCGGTGATTCCCCTCAAACAGTAGGGAGAGAGTAACAAATACGATACAAATTTATCCGAAATTTTTCTGTCATCCTGGGACTCCACTCCTGAAACAATTATAAGCCCCACGTAATAGATTACACCAAGGCATTCTTCACGTATGTACAAAGCTTGCAGTCAAGATGTATTCTCCTAGTTATAGTATCAAACCATTCACACGTGTTGCGCTGTTACATGATAAAAGTTGCGCAGGAAGCAACACCGACGGCGCTGCCCATACTCGGCTGCTTCTATACATCTCCGTGGGGAGCCCACTCCGTATTCGACTTCACATCTACATGAATGGAGGCTTGGGAAATATATGCCCTGTGGGAAGAGGACAATGAAAAGGTAAGTGATACTCTTTGTATTGGATAGTTGAGCAAGCAATACATAGGCAGAAAGTCTTGGCACCATGATAATGACATATGCACGGCACTATTTATACAGACGTACTTAGTACTAGCAATGAAGAATATAGAAATGTATTACTTCAATATAATCATACAAACTGAGTCTAGATTGTACATAGGCAAAAAGTCTTAGCAGCATGATGATGACATATATTTAGTAGCAACGAAGAATATAGAAACGACCTACATCGATATAATCATACAAACATAGTTTATATTGTAACATTGGATGATGAGTGGCTACTTAAATCTATCAGAAGTATTTGTTACAAGAACATAATGATCGAGATTGTAACGTGTAGATAAAACTGCTCTAGAGCAATTCGTGGTTGGTGGGGGAACCAAGGTTCACCTTGGCCGCAACTACTCACTTGGAAGACAGTCTCTAACAAAAATACTAAATTGTCTATTTCAAAATTATTTTCCTACTGGTAGTGTAAGAGTGATAGCGAAATCTAAATAATATAGGTCAAGTTTCAATTTTCCTCTCTTGTTTTTTCCGCTTGAGAGACAATGACAGCTCTTTTTCGGCAGGATATCAATCCTTATGTATTCTTCCTATGAAGTGTACTTTCCTAAGAAACCTGCCCGTGTCCAGTCAACATTAGCCAAGATATAAAGTTTCTTATTCTTGTCTCCTGGTTAACAAGCACTTATGCAGTTAAATCACCCTTCACTTTTTTGACTTTACGTGTTCACTGCTCCTTTGCTACCTTTGATTTCGTACGGTCAGTAAGAAGTTATTACTCTTGTCCATTGTAAATCATCAAGCAGCAGCTCAAGCCAGTCTTTCTCGATTTAAGTTACAAAACTACATTATCAGCAATAGACTCACACTGGCATGCACCGGAAGTCACCGGTTGCTTTTCTCTTACCTTCTCTAGGCTATGAGTAGGGATATGATGAGTGTGCTTAAATCGTAAGCTAACTTGCCCAAAAGCTTTTCTGAAAACAATAATTCCTAAATCATGAGCATGGCGCCCTGACGAAGTGAATTGGTACACCAATCCGAAATTTTTAATTAGATCTTCACATGGGCCTCATGAGTCATGAATATCAACATTTAGAACAATTTACAGCGCCCACATAGACCATAGATACTTAAATTTTGGTGGGCAGAAATCAAGCAAATACGCCCGATTGTGCGCACTTAAGCCGGATCGATCCCAGAAACACCACCAACTCTGGTATCCATTCCCAGTAACGCTATAATTTACACGGAATCGAATCGCAATGTCGAGTAATCCAAACGCACAGAAACAGACGCGGGTAATTCTTTTTCCCCCTCGAAGATGACGCGGAAGAAGGAAAGGAGAACGGCCAGATCACGTACATGTGGAGGCCTCCTTGTGGGCCGAGGAGAAGGAGGAGCACGCGGCGGGCCAGCAGAGGATGGCCCTCCCGATCCCGGAGGAGAGGTTGGTGAGGAAGCCGACGAAGAGGAAGAGGCAGGCGAGGCCGAGGACCCAGGGCATGAGGAAGAAGCCGAGCATGAAGGTGAGCGAGCCACAAAACATGAGCGCCATGGACGCGCCGAGAAGCATCGACGCCACCCCCGCCGCCGACACCTGCCGCGGCCCCTCGTCCCCCGGCGGCCGGAGGATCGTGAGCAGGAGCGCGCTGAGCTCGTAGAGCATCTGCGACTGGCGCGCCTCCGCCGCCGCCGCCGCCGTAGCCGTCCTCATGCCGTCGGGCGTCGAATCGGAGGGAGGGGGCGGGGGCAGGGACGGGGACGGGCCGGGGTGGGGGGATGGAATGGTTTTCGCGTTGAAGGTTGGGGTTGAGGAGCTTTCGTGCTGTTGAAAGGGCGAAGAGAGCATGGGCGCTGTTGAAATAGAGGCATGGGTCCACCGTCCGCGAGAGGATAATGGAAGGGGAATGGATGCTCGTGCTCATGAGTTTTTTTAATTTTATTTAAATAAAAAATAGTACTAGTACTATGCTCTTTTCTTTTCTTTAATTTATTTATTATTGGCTGGCTTACGGTTATTACCGGTGTGATGTGGATAACTGTGCAGGTTGACCGTCATTCCTCGTGCATCACGGAAGCTTTCCACTTGTGCCTGGTATCAACTTGCTATCGAGCAAAATGTCGCCCTAACAAAATACTCTATAAGGATAGCCCGTTTTAACGAAACACCGGTAAATGCCAAATCTGAAGTTTAATCTTTAATGGCTAGATTCAGAAAAAATGATGCCAATAAAACATACACCACGTCGATAAACTTGCGATTACCAATCTAGCAACCGCTAAGGCCGTTCTCAATAATCTGCAATGGCGTCATATGTTGGCAATATTTTTCTACGTGGCTCGTAATTAACGAGTTAAGATTTTGATATTATCTACTAGGTTGTTTCACACAATCATTCACACAGATCATTAAAACATGCATTGTCATAACATTATATTCAAAATCAGAACAAAATTATAGTCTACTATAATACGTACAAAGTCCACAATAGGTGAATAACTCCATTTGATATCATGCCAAGGACAGAAATGCCTTTCTTCTACAAGTAACCTCTTTCTTCCTTTTGGTGTGTAGTGATATGCATTAGACGATTGTTCTAGTGAATTGATTAGAATTTCTTTGCACAAGCAGAGATGCTCTTTAATGCTAAAAAAACAATTAATCTTTCCCACTTTTCAATTGACTCCCTGGAGCATCCGGAAGCAGGTTGCAGAGATCATGGAAAACCTTCGCCATACCTCATTTTTAGCTCAACATGCTTACAGGGAATTCAACAAAATAGCTCACAACTGCGCTCAGCAGGCCTTTCGATCAGCTGGATCGAGGCCCATCAGTTCTTGCAGGAACCCAGCTCATGACAGTGCCCTCTGTCCTGTGATCTCAGCGATTGATTCCTTGAGATCGCTTGGCAATGTAATCATCGCTGTAAACTGTCTCTGAGCAGCTTGGCACTTCGGTGCCACCTCTTGTACAAAAAAAAAAAAAAAAAATCTTTCCCACTTTGGAATAAAAAAACTAGTGCATCCATATCTTATTCCCAAGCAGCTAAAATAAAATTGTTAATATGGATACAAGAAAATATCCACCGTGTTGTTACAATTGTTAATATGGAACATTGAGAATTACACTGAGTATTTGTCTCGTTGAGTGAAAATCCTAGTCCAACTAACAAATTTGTTCATACAAACATACTCCCTCTGTTCCACAATATAGATGTTTAGACCTTTTCTACATTCACATACATACACATGTATCTAGACACATTTTAGTGTATATGTACACTCACTTTATGTGTATCTAGACAATATGTGAAATAGCTAAAACATTTTATATTATGGAACGAAGGGAGTATAAGAATATACTAATGGTATCATATTTTTTTTATCTAGTGTAATTTTCAGTGTTCAAATAAATATTAAATCATACGGAGTACAACATTGAATGAATAGTTTCTAATATCGACTAGGGTGTGCATTGATCACGGGAGAGAGACCCCTCCCCCTCTAGCCCCCTCCCCCCTCCCCCCGAGGTCGATGGGGCTCCTCCCCCCACCCCTCGCCGGTCGAGCCCTCTCCCACCTCCTCCCCCCGTGGCCGCCGGCGGCCTCCTCTTTTCCCCACGGCGTGGAGGACTCGTCAGGGCCGGTTCCCTCCTCGGCGGCGGTGCTCCTAGGGAGGTCCGGGTCCGGCGCGGCCGGGTGACGAGGGAGACGGTGGTCTCCGACGCGGGGCTCCCATACTGCAGGCGGCATCGGCGGCGCGCTGGGTGTGGCCCTCAGATGGGCTCGGGCGGGCCGGGGCTCTGTGGCGGCTGGAATCCCCTGGAGGCAGTGGCAGCGACTGGTCGGGATCGACGGCGACGGCACTGCGGCCTGAGTATCGCAGCAGGGCGGCTGGGGCTTCACGGGCCCATCTGGGTTCGGCCGGGCCAGACGGGGCCTGGTGTGCCCCCGCTGCTCTGTCCGGCCGATGACCGCCTTTTGGCGGTGGAGGTGGGTACTTCCCGCGGGCTGCGAAGCTGTTGTGCTTTGTCCCGACTATGTCGGGTGCCGCCGTCTTCCATGCCGTCTTCCGGGGTCACGAGGTGATCGATAAAGGTGGCTCAAGATCGTCGTGGCGTGTATCGGTGGCTGGAGATGCTCGGTGGAGGTACCCCTTGCGCCGGTTTGGTTTGTGGGTAGGGGTTGGGAGAAATCCCTGTCAGCTAGTTTGACTCGGGCGCGGTGTCGCCCTCGTGTGGCACCAGTCCTTCATGGAGGGCGCCGTAGGAATCCCTGCCCACTACTACCCGTGTCGGGGGAAACCCTAGGACCTCTGGTCCGGGTAGCAGTGTTGTGTCGACAGTGCTACCCTCCTTGGAGGGGCTGCTTGGCACGAGGTGCATGAGGGTACCTGGTTCGCGGTGGGACGAAGATGGAGGGCGCAGCGGTGGCGGGTCTTCTTTGTTTGGGCACCTCGCCTCGACTTTCATTTCTTTTTCTCTTTGGGCTTATGTTGATGTTGCCCCAGCACTTGGTTTGGTTCAAACTTGTGTATCGGTGTGGTTGTTATATTAATATAGCGGGGAGAAAGCCTATTTCGGCTAATATCGACTACTCTCTCCGTCCTAAAATAAGTGTACATCTAGAATCTGTCTAGGTCAAACTTTTTAAAATTTGACCAACTTTATAGAAAATAAAATATGATTTGAAATCTACATATTATAAGACTACGTTTCAAAACGGATCTAATAATACCAATTTAGTGTCATGGATGTTTTTACGTTTCCCTATAAAATTGATCAAATTTGAAAACATTTGACTTTTCTAAATGATAAAATGTACCCTTATTTGAGGACGAAGGGAGTAAGAGCTAATCCCATTTGGTCCATATTAGACGACTTTAAAATGAGTGTATCTATCAAATAATATCTAGATACACTTGTTTCAATGCCATCTAACATAGAACGGAGAGAGTATACAACAAAACCATTTAAAAAAAATAGTTAGTGAGTAGTAGGCGTGAGAAGAATAAAAACTTCAATTAAGCAATGTAAGCATAGGAGGGCACTCGAAATTTCTGAAGAAGGGAGGCAAAAGTAGCACCGAAGCAACACTTACCGGTTCCCGTATATGTGTACGTGATCTTGTTTCCCTAGCTTAGCCGCTACGATGGCACGTTGCTAAAGCACTACCTTTTTTCGAAATTTTTGAAGGAACACTCGCGAGGGGAGCGGGAAGTAGCACTGAAGCAATAACACTTAGACCTTGTTTACTGGTGGTGTATTTTCATCCCCTAGTGGATTGGGGATAGGAGGGTATTTGGTGAAACCTTTGGTTTCAGCATCGAGTTTTTAATCTAACAAAATGAGATGGTTGGTAGTGGATATCTATGAATTTTCCCCTTCAAATCCGGAGTAGTAAACGGACTATAGAGAATTTTTGGGATCCTAGATAATCCCCTAGAATACACTATCAATAGTACATTAGAAATAAATAAGCCCTTAGGGCATGCCCAACAGTATTTCAAGCTACTGCCCTGCAGGTCCACGTAGGTTCGGATATCCCAAAGCTAGAAAAGCAATAACCTCAAAAGTGAAGTTGTGGCTTGCAGAGGAGGCTGCCTCATCACGAGAGAAAGGAATGGAAGAGAGAGCAAAGAGAGAGGGAAAAGGAGGCAAGGGGGATGATCATGTGTACTTTGCTGAGCTCATGACCTACGGGGCAATAGTTATTGGCTTTGGGTGTAAAAACAACTAGCTATAGCTTCAAAATTTCAAACCTAGATGGCTGTACCGACGCAGAAGAAAGCTACTGGTTCCATTTCTCATGCTCTTAACAGCTCCCGTATATGTGTACGTGATCTTGATTTTCCAGCTTAGCCGCTACGATGACAAGTTGATAAAGCCACCTTTTTCCAACATTTTCTTAAAAAAAGAAAACTTTTTTTCCAATGATTTTATTAAATCGCTAGATGAAACGTAGCTACGGATGGCAATGGGGCCCCGAAACCCGCAAACCCGACGGGTACCCGCCTTAAATGGGGAGGGTTTGGTAAAATGTTCGACCCGCCAGATCTAATGGGGCGGGTATGGGGGTGACAAACCCGTACCCGCAGACCCGCGTACCCGCTCTAAGTTCTAATCATATCCCTAATAATCCTATGGCTAACCACACGTCCACGAGCTATGGAGCACAAACCTGACACATCACATGGACGTGTTGGAATCTAGAATCTCAGAGACAACACGCATACACACGTGTCTATTCCAACCAACCGCATCCGAATATGCCATTGTTTTATTCCCCACATGTGTCGGTGCCGCTCCTTAATGGGTACCCGTTGGGGCCCCGAACCCGGCCGGGTCGTGGGTATGGTAAAAAATGAGACCCGACAAGTTAAATGGGGCGGGTATGGGGGACGCCGACCCGGCCCCGAACCCGGTGGGTGCCATCCGGAAACGTAGCGAAGGTTGACTTCACGTTCTACTCCATCCGTTCCATATTAGATGGATTTAAAATGGGTGTATCTAGACATATTTTAGTACTAGATACATTCATTTGAAAGTCATCCGGAGGGAGTAGATTCTAAAATGTTCGCTGGTCAACTTCACGGGTTAAGTGTTGACTGGTTCGAAAGAGAAAAGGATAAACATCGTACAGTAGTACAATACGAGACGGAATTACCCGTCGTGTTCACCCCGGGTGCAAAATATCCGTGAAAAAGTCGAACTGAGCTGATTAGGCGCGTGACATGGCGGTGGCGACAAATATCATAGCACCATATGCCCTCGCTGACAGTAACCGTGCGTGCGGACATTTCCGCATAAAGCCGGCACCACGGTTTTTACCAAGGAAACGAGCAAACGTGGAGCTGATCCCCTCTGCGCGCGTGCGTGAAGCACTGGGCTTGCTTTTACCCAAACTTCATCGCGAAACACTGTTGCTTTGCTTGCATGTTCCGTTCCATTTCGGTCGTTCGGAAGGTGTGGTTTCTCGTGGACGCGATCGGTCGTTGTGTAGCGCTGCTGAAGGCAACGTGTCGGTGGATGGGCGTGCGGCGCGACGCCGTCCACGTCACGTCACACGTTAACTACTTCCCGCTCCCCGGGGATCATGAATTAATGAATTAGTTCGTGGATCACGTGCCGACGTGCGTGCGGGAGAACGCAACGAGCCCCGGAAACGAAGGAGGGAGATGGCCATGTCCCGGTGTCGGTGTACTGTTTTGACGAACGTGGCTGACCATTCCAGAGAGCCGCGCGCGACTCGTGCGCCTCGATCCGCCGCCGTCGAGTTCAAGGTAAAATGGGATGCGGGATGGGCGAATGAAATGGGTTTGCTCGGCCTCGTTTTTTTAGGTCGCGTTTGCGTTGCCGAAATCCTGAGGGATGGGTCTACCGTCCGTAACCGTGAGAGGACAATGGAAGGTGGATGGAGGCCCGTGCGTGCTGAGGAGACGACCAGCAAAATAAGCTTGTGCTACTGTGCAAGTACAGTATTTGAATACATTTAGATACATTCATCTCAGTGACATTTATTTCGAGACGGAGGGAGTAGTACATCCATATAAAACCTGTGTATTTGTTTTTCTTGGTTTTTTAACTCTTAAATATGTTTTTTTTTTAAATAGAACCTCTATTTAGCTTCTCATCCACCTGATTTTTTTCAAGTATAGACCTCCATACAATATAGTATGGTCTATACAGTATAGTGGTAGTAGTGTCGTTTTCTTTCATTTATTGGTTGGTTTATGTCCATTTTTTCCTTTATTGGTTGGTTCCCGGTGTGACGTGGATGACCCTGTGACTCGTATGTTGACTGCCGTTCATCATACACCCAGGGTGCTCACCCATCGAACGATGTGATCGAGTGTTATCATGTACTAATAATGTTCCTTGTTCCCTCAAAAAAAATGGTGCCCATATGTGAAATAACCAGAGAAATAAGAAATTATCTCAGTATTTGCCAACTTTTAAAAAAAAAACGAGTGCCTACAAAAATGACATTGTTTATATAAGATAATTAGTAATAAGGAAAAGGCATTTTTTTTACAGTATTACACTCTGGTTTCTCATTCGGTTGGAATTGAACGAAAGGATGTTCAAAGTAAAATTGAAATAAGTTTTGCAAATATTTTTCTTAGAAAAATTAAGGGGCCTCCGCCCGTCAGAGATATAAGATGCCACACATCACTGTAGATAAATCTTCTTATAGTGTTGTCGAAATATTCCACTTTTTTTTATTTGATATGCAACAATTAAGTGTCAAATTTGATATGCAAAATTGAGCGTAGCTTATGTTTGTCACTATTATTAACACCAGCAACAGATGAATTACTCGATCTGATATCATGAGGATGACACGATGAGTCGATGATGTCTTAGTTGGCATCTCTCATGTGTTTGCAATGTAATCTTAGTTTACTTGTTGTGTATAATGTTATGTAGAGACTAGTTAAACACTTGTTCTACTGGACCGATTTAACATTTTTTTTGGCATGACAAGGATATTATAAAGTGTTCCAAAATAATCATTTTTTGTTGCCAGAGAACAAAATAATTACTCGTTGGCACTTCATAATATTAAAGAAGAAAATAGTCATTGAGCATGTATATGAAAAATACTTGGAGAGGAGCAAGAAGTAGCACCAAACAGCGTCCACTTCTGTAAATATTATCCCAAACTCTATAATAATGTTTGTTTCATCCTGATCACCCATCGTCTCCATCCTCGACAATTGTTCTCTTCTTAGTGGCATGTGTGAGTTTGCTTCGGTAGCTAGATTGGTTATGGTTCTCCTATTGGTGACGGTTGTGCTCCATGATGGTCAACCATCTGGCTTGTTCTAATGGTTTTTTTTGCCAATTTTTTCTCTAATTAAACAGGCAATTCTTTTTTTATTAATTGACAAAATAGAAAATATTTTTCTTTAAAAAAGCAAAGGCGTTTGTGTATAGTTCTCCCTAATGGGTGTGACTCATCGAAATCCTCAAGAATATTACGGAGGGTGGGGGATATCGCTCCAATGTGGAATAGCATCAAAGTACTTGCAAAGATGTTGTTTCGTACCGACAATAAATATAATATTAGTTGCACTTTCACAAAAATGGAGTTTTCACGGTTTGTTCATTTCCTTATAAAACAACTTATTCTAAATGTTATTAGATATCTGCGTAAATTTATGAGGAAAGTTAAATTCTTCAAAAAAAAAAAAGACTTTCTGTCTCTCGCTTACATTTAAAAATAATACCCTTATTAAGGATAATATTTTGGGAAGAGGGTGGCATGGGGATTAGTCATTCCAATTCTATGAAATAAAAAAAGATTTTTGACCATTTGTTCATGACTTGTATGTGGCCAGATTGATTTGGAGCATTTTGCATGAGCTTGGTACGATTCATGATCTCTTTAATTCCTCGATGGCCAGGTTCATGAAAAAAAAAGATAAGAAGTTGCTCAATGCAGGGATGTTGTGGTTTTTTTTTGGACTATTTGAAAATATAAGAATAATTCTTGTTTAGAGAAAAAAAAAGGACTATGATCCTTTTGTTTGACATAAGGTGTGGGATATTGGATGAGTGTAGTCGAAACGGAAAAATTAAAGAGCTGAATACATGGTAAAGTTGTTCGAGCAAGGGACACATAGAGTTCGTAGATTTTAGAAAAAGGTACCAACACATGAAAATCTTACCTCATGATGAATCCAACAATACTGATTTGATATCATAAATGTTAATAACATTTTCTAAAAACTTGGTGAAAAATATCTGCGTCTGATTTTTCTAAAATTATGACGCTTTATAAGTAAGATGAAACCTATAGTTTGGCATGAGGGAGATATTTTTGGGCATTCAGAAATAATTTTTCTTTTCTTGTGGGAGCAAAAGTAGTTATTCTTTGCTACTTTGGTTTGTGAAAGATCATGAAGGGGAGTAAGAAGTAGCACCAAGATCGACCTGATCGATCCTTTTCCCAAGCTTAGACGCTAATTAAGAGAGACACGTACGTCCACGTTGAACGATCTGCCTTTTCTAAGGCTAAACGAGATACGCGAGGGAATCGGTGGATGAAAGAGACCCGTGGGTTGCATTCACTTCACGTTATAAATTCTCAAGAATTGACCACCGGTTAACATGTAAAAGGATCAAGACCACGGCGTTAATTGCTGGCAACCGGAGAATGAAGGAGCTGTAGTAAGCGGTTAGGCGCCGTACGGTGTCTAGGTGGAACGTTGTAAAGATCAAATTCGAAGCGCAGGGGATAAACAAGACTACACGAGACCAGATTGCCCGTGCGTCGAGATCACGCGGGTAAAAATATCCGGGTCAAAAAGGCCGAGCTGATGGCGGTGACAACAACCGTGCGGACTGTTTGCCCGACCTGTCGCTTGAGGAGTACAGCCGGGAGATGGGATGGATCGGAAGCCCGTCTGTGCTGTGTCGATCTCAGATCGACCGGGGTATCTGGTGTATCTCCGTCGTCTCGTCTGTCTCTGAAGGCAACGTGAGGGAGATCCTGTAGTGCCGGGCGACGCAACCAGCCCATTCCCGTCGCCCGGAAGCAAGGGAAGAGAAGCGGCATGATCGGAAACACCGATCGCTCTTCCTAGTTCCTACTCGCCAACCCACCATAGTGCTGCCTTCAAGTGTGAATTTACCGGGCTCGACCCCGCAGCTTACGTGCACTCTCCTATACGACCCAGCATGAGACAACCCGTCGCTGGACCAAGTTGAAAACCGCACCATCCGATAACCACGTTCGGCAACAAGAGTCTAATTAAGGAGAAAAAAAATGCTTTGCCCGCAACTGTTGCGCCCTCTCCAGCAAAGTACCACCACACATCTAGCACCGAATCGACGAGTACCAGGCAGCACCTTCAAGAAGGACGCCTCGCTGCTGCCCGGAGCAATACACTGGTCCTAGGGTTTCCCCCGGCACATCGGGAGGCAGACGAATGGTTGCCAGGGCACCCTTTAGGAAGAGAAGATGTCCCCATCAAGTCCGGCCGGACCAAGCGAGCCCGCGAAATCCCAATGGGTCACACCAATCCTAATAGGGTCCGGCTGAGCCCACATCGGGCCCGTGAAGCTCGCTGCCATGCTGTAACAGGCTGGCCACCATCGCTGATGTCCCATGTATCCTCACCGCCATCGCCAGCTGCAGAGCGTACCACCGTTCAGGCCAGCCCGCTGAAACTAGACGGGGCCCGCGGGCCCAGATCTGGGTCGCAAGGCCCGGACGGCCATCGCCGCAGCACGCCATCACCGCTGCACTGCACCGACACATAGGCACACGCGCGTCGCCGCCGTTCCGCCACCACCCGGCCGGAGCCGGGCCGCCGCTGCCCGACGAGCACCGCTGCCAACCTTGGAGAGCCCCGCCTCCACCAAAATCGGCGTAGGCAGAGACATGCCGCCGCCATCGGCGCTACCCGAGCCTCCCCCGGCCGCCCCCGCTAGCCGCGGTGATGGGAGAGAGTGGTGGGAGGAGGCTAGGAGAGGAGGAGCGCTGGATGTGCGCCGCCGCCACAGGGGGCGACAGACGCGCGGGGGGGAGAGAGGACCTTCGGAGCTCATTCAACATTACCGAAAAACTGAATAAATGTTATCGCTTGTCTGCTGTGTTGTTCTACCGCAAAATACCTCGATGCATTAGGGAGAGAAATTTTTTCATGCTCGTCGTTCGATCAGTCAATAGTACCAACTTGGCTAAATAAATGTAGAGTCCGCATCCCAAACATATATACTCCCTATGCCCACTTTTATAAGACACTACTTATCATTTCAATTTTGATCATGTACATAGCATAATGAGTGAATCTATATATAAAATAAGTTTATATTCACTCTTTTTAAACGTATGTGGATAAAATTAAAATGCCTTGCAAAAGTAGACGGAGAGAGCATGAAGGATCGTCCATCTGTCGCTAGTATGTACTACTAGCTTGGCTGAATCCAGTTTGTGTGCTTGTGATTCAGCTATCGTCACCCGGTCATGGATGAATGTGTTGTATTTTGGCTGGTGTTGATGTTGATGGTTGATGTTATCATGCTCATGCCCGTTGTTATTGTTGTTCTTTCCGAGTTCATAGGGCCTTCTGGTCGTGGATCGTCGGTGCTTGGGTTGGTGGTTAGAGCATCTCCATCCGTCCCCCTCAAGAGGCCCCATAGGGACCTTTTTTTCCAACGTGCCATTTTTTCTCACTCGTCCCCCAGGATGCCGAATTCCGGCGGGTTGGGACAAATTTTGCGCGGATTTCCCAGGATGAACCCAACGCACTGGGCACTAGGGGGCTCCTGCGAAAGAAAAAGTGTTGCGCGGGCCACCACTGTCAGGCGAGAAACGTCTTTCCCCGCCCAGATTCGCTCTCCCGCGCGGCAGAGTGCCACTTTTACCTTCACCGCCATTCCGATGTTGGTGATACCCCTCTGCCAACCGCTTCCGCACCGCGGTTAGAGAGGCCATTCCACCGCCGGAAAGAGAAGACTTTGCCACGACAACCTCCATCCCTCTACTGGTTGAGCTTTTACAGGTTCCTGGCGAGGATACCGACAGCTAGTAACCCACTATGTCCACCAGGTGTTCGAAGATTTTCCTGTTCGTCGATGGACTCCGACGACAAGGAGATGTTTGCTGCTCTGATGGAGGAGGAAGCCGAGGCTGTCACAGACGACGAAGAGCACCTCATGATCCTTGCCGCTCTGGCCGTCCTGTTCGCGCATGATGCAAAGCCCTGGTGAGATGGCTCGGCGTATGGTAGTCGGAAGAGCAAGTCGATGCACTAAATGGAGGAATACTACATTCTCTATGTCGACTATTTTTCCCATGCTCCATTGAACGACGAGGCAATATTTCGGCGACGTTTCTGGATGAGCCGGAAGCTCTTCCTCACAATTGTGTATGCCATGTGGGAGTACGTCCGCTATTTCATTTGCAAAAAGGATCGCACCAGCATATTTGGATTCTACTCGCTCTAGAAGTGCATAGTGGCTATGAGGATGCTTGCTTAAGGATCTCCCGGTTATACACAAGATGACTATTTACGCAGGGCCGAGTCCACCGCCATTATTGTTTGTTCAAATTTTGCAGCGTAGTGGTCGTTTGGACCAGAGTACTTGTGATCACCCAATGTTGAAGACACTGCTCAAATCCTAGCACATAATAAAGCAATGTGATTTTCTAGAATGCTTGAAAGCATCGACCGCATGCTTTGGGCATGAAAGTATTGTCCATTTGCTTGGCAGGGGATGCACAAAGGTTTGAAATATGGTTGCAGTGTGGTACTTGAGGCAGTGGGTACACATGATATCTTCATTTGGCTCTCCTTCTTTGACATGCCAAGAACTCATAATGACATCATCATGCTGCAGTGCTCCAATGTCTTTGCCAAACTTGTTGAAGGTCATGCTCCTCCGATGAACTTCGAAACCAATGGTGCAACTACAATAAGAGATAATATCTATCAGATGACATCTATCTAAGATGATCAATATTTGTGAATACTATCTCAAATCATGTGTCAATAGGAAAGTAGTTTTGGTTGGACCGGTGCAAGGATGCTTGCGGGAAGGATGTCGAGCGGACATTTAGTGGGCTCTAAGCTCGACTTTGTTGTCGTCCGGTATCCCGCTCTAACCTGGTCCAAATCTCAGACATGGGAAATGATGAATCGATGTGAGCAGGTCGAGCTAGTGGTTGACACTGGACCATATTTCAGCCATGGTCCTCTGGCAACTGTTCATTATCAGGTGTCGTTAGTATGTAGTGCATTCCTCACTATGTGATAGGAGATCCGAGACTCATAGGTGCATCAAGAACCGCAACACGATCTGGTGGAGCATCTATCGAGGCTCACGGGCAACACCTAGTTTGATGTGCTTTACGAAACTTGCTAAATTATGAAATTGTTTCGTTGAAATGTTTTATTTGTATTGATTTCTGTGACAAACTATGTCATGAAAATTATGTTTTGTAAGTCTATACCCAATTTGATTAAAACAATCATGGTATGCCGAATATATGCGGAGTTTCTGTCAAATTTGGGACAAAAAACAGTGATGTGCCAAATGTATGCCGAATTTGTGCTGAATTTAGGCACAAACTAGGCGGCAGGGGCGGGGGTGCTTGGATCTGTAGTTGGAAACTTGTACCGCGTGCCGAATATTCCACCGGCTCTCCCCCAAACAACGTTATTTTCCACCGAAAAACGTTCTTGGGGGTGAACGACGGGAGATGCTCTTGTCCATAGGTCGACCATGTTTGTCTAGTTTGTATTTCAGCCTCGCCTCCTAGATCGTGCCATGTTTGAACTGTGTGGCCGTGCCATTTTTGCCGGTGTAACGCTCCTCCTTTCAAAATAAACGCATACAACTCTCTTACATGTTAATTAAGTAAAAGCATGAGAAACGGTCATGCAACCAACATGACATAGTCTAGGCAATAAGGTTGTCCGCCAAGTGCCCTTCTATCTTAAGGAGCCTGGTCCATACATCCCGCAAGCTACTTGAGGATGTGGTACTATATTAGAGTTTCAAGCAACATAGTAGGGTGTGGTACATCTACCATTTTTGGTGCAATAAATTATTGCTGAAATAAGCCATGAAATGCAAAATAGCTTCATGACGGCTAGACTGACTTTGAGCTAGTTGTTGATAGCCCAAGTAGCTTGTATCTCCATAATGGTTGCAAATCTTATGGAGGTTGCACTAGCATTTTCTTCTATAAATAAGAAATGTAAAAAATTCGGACATGCTTGGTTCGCGGGATTTAAAAATACAGGAATATGATAGCAATGCATATGCAAAATAGTTGAATGAAAAACATAGGAATTATGTAAACTTGGGTGTTTGGTTCACAGGAATATGAAAAACACATGAATTATAATAATTATGTTCAAATTGATATCATACCACGTGATAAAGTATAACTAGGATGTTTTTATGTCACCAAAGACCACGATTTCATCCTACGTACGTAGGAATTTGAAAAGAAGGTTCTAGTGGATTGTAAAATGTTTGCATTTTTTCTTTGAAACTGAGATCAAAGAAAATTTCCATGTATTTTATTTGCTCCATTCCTTTGAACTAAACGGATCAATAGTTCGATCGCAGGAACATTTCTATTCCTATGTTATTCCTAATTTTTTCCTTTGAACCAAGGAAACCCTTGAAGTGAAAAACACTATAATTTACATATGAATAATTACTACTCTCTCTAGTTGCCCCACCAACCAAGAGTCGAAGATGGGACTCGGTTACAAAGAAGTTCTTTCCACTTTGTGCAGTCTAGAATGATCTATTTAGTTTTACCTAAACTAAATTTTCATGTACTCTAGAAACTCTACCAATTTTTTGTTGTTACAATCATACACTCTAAAACAAATATCCAAGGATCAGATTAAAATTACACTTACAAACATGTTTATAATATTCTTTTTGATTGTATGAATAGTGGAATCCATTTTAAACATCCCAACAGTAAATAATTTTATGTAATTTCGGTTTAGCACAAGAAAAAAAATGTGTCATGAATATTGTAACAGTATAAAAATATGTATCATAATATGAATGATTGTGTGAACATTATTGATTATGATAATTATACCTTAAAATTGCATCTATGATAGTATATCAGTAAAACCACATACAATTAATGGCAAGGTGAATTGTTACAAAGTTAAAAAGTGCATTATAAATCAAGGAAACAAATAACTGGCTATAGTTCTAGATCAACCAACTGCTAAGATACACCTAAATTTGTCAGCTTAAGAGCCGCTAATTTTAACTAAACATTGTAGCGACCAGTGGATCTATAGTTGTTCTTGACACCCGACTTACCGTGGAAGAGAAATTAGCAGCCTTTCCATGTATGTTATCTCATAACTCCTCCTTCCAAGACCTTCAAGTCCAATTCAACCGCAGCGGTGATACTTTTCATCGGCACATGAAGGTTTTCTTCAACATAATCCCTGCTCTAGCAAAGCATTTTCTGAAGCCTCTGAATCCTGCTCAAGTCCAAAGATCCAATTGAACCCGAGATTCTTCCCCTATTTCCAGGTTTCCCCTCAAATACTTGAATATAAATCATATTACCATGACAAAGTCTTTCTGTTTACAAACCAAAATCACAAGTTATTGATTTTCTTTGCAGAACTGTATTGGAGCCATCGATGGGAATCACATTGCCATGACCATAACTGGCGACAAAAGCCACTCCCTTTAGAAATAGGAAGAAGACAATCAACCAGAATGTTATGGTCGCATGTGACTTTGACCTAAACTTCACTTCCATCTCTTGTGGTTGGGAGGGATCTGCGACTGACGCTAAGGTTCTTAGGTCAACCCTTGAAAAGGGGTTTAGGGTGCCCGAGGGAAAGTTCTATCTCGTAGATGGTGGTTATGCAAATACTCCATTATTTCTTGCACCGTATCGGCATGTTCGGTACCATTTGAAGGAGTATGGGCATGGTCGACGTGCACCCTAAAACTACAAGGAGCTATTTAATCACCTCCATGCCATATTATAGCCACCATGTTGAACGAGCATTGGGGGTCTTGAAGAAACGCTTCCCCATTCTCAAAGTGGTAACACATCATACCTTGGAGAATCAAGTAAAGTTGCCGGCGGCTGCTGCAATATTGCATAACATAATTCGTTTGCATAAAGGAGATGAGGGCTGGTTAGATAACCAAACACACAACATACCTCCAGAAAACTATATGGACCTTCCTGAGGGTGATCTTCCACAAAATCACCAAGTCAACAATGAAGGCAACAATCTTAGAGACATGATTGTGAATCAAATGTGGGCAGATTACCGTCATTAGTTAGTGAAAATGCAAGTCGAATGTGATGTAATTAAGAAGTAACATGTGAACACCTCTTTCCTCTTATATGGTGTAATAAAGTAGTAACATGTGAACATTTGTTGCTTCTTATGTGACGTAATAAAGTAGTACACATTAACTTATCATTGTTTCTTGTGTGAATTTTTTGCAATCTCGTGATTAATCTTTAAGTGACACGGCGATGACTGCAAGGCGATCTCTAAGGCTTAATCCTGTGCAATCGGAAGTTTCCCAGAGGAAGCTTTCACCGGAAGGCATGTTAACAAAAAAAACGTGGAGCTTCATCTAAAGGTGTTTGCCTTCATTAATCAAACACAAACAGATTATTATACATGTTTCCTTGTGCATGATTGTTTTAGATAACTTGAAAAATCTTCTCAAACAGCTAGTAGAGCCTCTTGGAGTGTTGAGCTTGAAAAGAATCTTGTTGAGTTGCTCATTGATCACAATACTCTTGAATATAGGGGTCATAATGGATGGTCCTCCGACACTTGGAACAAAATCGTCAAGAAATTCCATGAAAACCATCCTTATCTGTCTTACTCTAAGTTGAAGATTCAAGAGAAGGAGAAAGAACAAAAAAGAGAGTACAAGATGCTAAAGGAGGCGAGGCAACAAAGTGGAGTATATTGGAATGATAAGCGGTGGAGGATTGAAGCCAAAGAAGCTCTATGGGACAACCTTATCATTGTAAGATAGTTCCATTGCTCCTTACACACTTTTGGTCATATCCTTGTTATAGTATGCATCACTCAGATGCCTCTGTTTGCTTCTGTTATGCAGTTATTGCCTAAGATAGGGAAGTTCCGTACCAAGGGTTTCCCGCATTTCGAGGCCTTGGGAGAGTTATATGATGGACAACTGGCTGAGGGGACCTATAACTTCACTTCCACGCAGCGGTCCGAACAACCAGTAGTTCCACAAGTGGAGATAGATCCCGAGATCATGTCTGTAGAGGTCATTGATACGTCTCCAACGTATCCATAATTTCTGATGTTCCATGATGATATTATGCCAATTGGTACATGTTTTATCCCTTCTTTATGTCATTTTTATCGATTTTACGGACTAACCTATTGACAAGATGCCATAGAGCCAGTTCCCTGTTTTCTGCTGTTTTTAGTTTCAGAAAAGTTGTTCTGGAAATATTCTCGGAATTGGAAAATTCAAAGCCCGGAAGTCTTAGAATTTCCGAAGGTTCCACAGAGTCCCTAAGAGACCTGGAGGGGGCCTAAGGGGGCCCACACCATAGGGCGGCGCCCCCCTTGGCCGCGCCGGGGGGTGGTATCGGGCTCCGAGAGCTCCACCGCCTTTGCCCTCTTGCCTATATAATCCCCCCGATGCATAAACCCTAGGAGAATCGGCCTTTTCTACAAAATACATCCGTAGCTCCGCCGCTGCCACCGACAAGTTTCGGGGGACAAGATCTCTGTTCTGGCACCCTGCCGGGACGGGGAAGTGCCCCCGGAAGCCATCTCCATTGACACCACTGCCATCTCCATCGCCGTTGCTGTCTCCTATGATGAGGAGGGAGTAGTTCTCCCCCGAGGCTGAGGGCTCTACCGGTAGCTATGTGTTTCATCTCTCTCTCCCATGGTGTGATCTATATGTGATCTCGAGCTTTGTAATCTAGTTGAATTCGAAGATATTATTCTTCATCTATTATACTACTCAAGTGGTTTTTGTTATGAGATCTCCGTAAATACTTTGATCACGGTCTAAAGGCGACAGTGTGTGCACCGTGTGGTTTAGCATTATATTTATATTTTGTGTTGGATAACCCTATAAAATTGTGGTCTTTGCGTGGAACCATCTGGGTCCCATGGTGATAGCGTGGGGTTACTTAGGTTGGAAAGTGCTTACTCTAAGGAGTGCTGTTAAAGCCCTATGAATGGATTGGTGTTGTTATTCGATTGGAGAGTGGTTTGGAGTAGCCTAGTGAAGAGATGGTATTTACTAATTCAATTATGTTTTCATTGTTGAGAGTGTCCACTAGTGAAGGTAGTATCCCTAGGCCTTGTTTCCAAGCATTGAAACACCGTTTTACGCATGTTCAGCTACATGTTTTCTTGTTGCCATATTTATTTCAAATTGCTATTATTACTTATAACCATCCATATTACTCGCATTTCACTATCTCTTCGCTAAACTAGTGCACCTCTATACCTAACAATTATATTGGGTGTGTTGGGGACACAAGAGATTTCTTCTATCTTGATTGCAGGGTTGCTTGAGAGGGATATCTTTGACCTCTACCTCCCCGAGTTTTATAAATCTTTGGCGATCCACTTAAGGGAAACTTGCTGTTGTTCTACAAACCTCTGCACTTGGAGGACCAACACTGTCTACAAGAATAGAAGCGTGCGTATACATCAAGCTCTTTTCTGGCGCCGTTGACTGGGAGGTAAGGTAAAAGGTACTCACATCCTCGGGTGTGAGTGCTCGAAGTTATTTCCTTTAGATTCTGCAATTATATCTTTTTGTTTCTTGTTTTTATTTTCACTATTAGGCTTAATGGAAAACAACAAAAAGATGAGAGAACTTTATAATCTTTATCTTGAGTTAGGACATGAAGTACTTGAAGAGAAAATTTAAAAGCCTATGGAGCTTTATTTGCATGCTAGTAGCAATGTTATTAGTATGAATTCTTTGAACACCATTATTGCTAATTCTATGGAAAACTCTAAGCTTGGGAAAGCTGGTTTTGATGAATATGATATTTTTAGACCCCCAAGTTTTTAAGAGGAAATTTTATTTCATGATACTTTGCCTCCAATATATGATGATTATAATGATTCTGGTATTCTAGTTCCACCTACTATTGATGATAAATTTTATTGTGATCATGATATGCCTTCTATATATGATGTTTGCAATGATGAACATGCTATTTTCAATCTACCTACTATTGAGGAGAAAATTAATTATGATTACAATATGCCACCTATGGTTGATGATTGTGGTGATGAGAACGATAATGATAGCTATTTTGTTGAATTTTCTCCCACTGCTATTAATGAGAATGACTATGCTTATGTGGAGAGTAATCATTCTTTTATGCATGTGGCTCATGATAAGAATGTTTTATGTGATAGTCATATTTTTAATTTTATTCATGATGCTACTGAAAGTTATTATGATATAGGGAACATTGTCTTAGGCATCTTAACAATATCAAGTTTCCACTCTTTATGTTGAAAAATTTGAAGTTGCACTTGTTTTGCTTTCCTATGCTTGTTGCTTTGTGTTTTCATGACTTGTTTTTCTACAAGATTATTTTTCATAGGAAGTGGGTTGGACTTAAATTTGTTTTATGATTGATTCTTGATCCTCTCTTTTTCTTCAACAAATATTTCTTATGTGACCATCTTCACAAATTATCATGCCTAGCTAAAAGGCTTTAAAGAAAACCACATCTTGGGAGATAACCCATGTTTTTATTCTTGCATTGTTTTTCTCTATTTTCTTAGAGTCAAGGGGTTGTATACTTCTGTATTAACTTATTTGTATATTTATTTTCATGTATTAGTTGAGCCAAGTAAAGCCTCTAGTGGAAAGTTGAGACTATATTTCGGATTTCTGCGCAGGAAATAAATTTCTACTGTCCACTGTTAAATTCGTATAAAATCACAGAAAATTCAAAATGACCTGAGTTTTTTTTGCGTAATACTGGGCTATATACTCTACTTTTATTTGTTGAACACTTTTTGATTTGAGCAACAGAAGATTTTCTAAAAAAACATCTTTACCTGCTATACAGTTTTGATAGATTTCTGCTAACAATTGCATTTGTGTCTTAATCTCTTTCTTTTGGTGTTCTTTTGAGAACAATAGTTTTAAAAGAAGTTGTGACAGTAGCTAATGTCTTTATGAGAGTTAGTCTTGTGTTGAAACTGAACCATGTGAATTTATTATTTCGATTTGCTCTAACGTTGCTAATGAAGATTGTGAGAAGTTTGGTGTGAAGAAAGTTTTCAAGGGTCAAGAGAAGAGGATGATATGATGTGATCAAGAAGAGTGAAAAGCCTAAGCTTGGGGATGCACCGGTGGTACATCCCAGAAAATTCCAAGAAGACTCAAGCATCTAATCTTGGGGATGCCCAAGGCATCTCTTCTTCATCGACAAATTATCATGTCACTTCTAGTGAAACTATATTTTTATTCGGTCACATCTTATGTGTTTTAATTGGAGCGTCAGTTATTTTTTTATTTCAGTTTGTTTAGTTTTCTTTGCTGTAGTTTATGGTTGGATCTTATCATACTTGTGTGGGAGAGAGACACGCTCCGTTTTCATTTCTTAGAACACTCTAGTTTTCATTCTTATTGTTCTGTGAGTGTTCATTTTTTGCTAGTACTGCGTTTAGCCTTTGTTTTCATGCATCTCTTATTCAGAGCTGTTAGTTGTAGTGGTGTTATGTGAGTACTCTGATGTTTGCTTGTTGTGGCATGTAGAGAATTTTTTTCAAGCATGTCTTGTATGGTGCTTGTTGGGAAAAGAAATTGCTACTTGAAGTAGAATTTTTAACGGTGCAAGTAGAAGCTTGTATAGACTCTGGATAGAACTTTTTCATGCCATGCTAGATGTTATTTTAGTTTTAAAGCCTTGTGGTTATTTAGTAGCATGATTAGCCTCAAATAGCTGAGAGTGTTTAATATGACATTGAAAGAATCATGAGTCTTGTCATATTGAAACATAAATTTGTGGTATTCTCCTTTCAGTGTTGGTTGACTTGGCGCATGCTCACACCGTGTTTATGACTATGAACCAGTCATGAATAGCCTCCATGATCATTTAGTTTTGAACTTGTGATACCACTTATGCTTTGATTAATGATGTTTATGTCTCTATGCATGATTATGGCTCTTATGCTCTATTGATTTGTCGCTCGCGGTATTTTGCTAGCCTCCACCTGTACTGAGTATGAGTCTACTCGTGCATCCAACTCCCCAACACCAAAGTTTTCTCATTGTGTCCACCATACCTATCTATATGTGGTATTTAACTGCCACTCTAAAGTAAATTGCTCATGTGCTACCTTTAAAACTTTCAAAATTATTCCTGTTTTGTATTCCTGTTTTTGCTCATGAGAACGTCAATAGAGAATCTTTATCTCACTTGTTGATTGGATTTCACACCCTGGACTAGTGGCTTCATCCGCTTATCCAATTGATATAAGAGCTGGTAGTGGGGTGCGTAGCCCCAAATTAATGCAAACAAATTCTCTTCACTATTTTTGCCCCTGAATTATCAGTCAAAGCATAATTGTGTAAACAAAAGAGAAAGAGGGATGACCTTATACCCAGATGTGTCCTTCACATGGGAGCCTCTCTTGTGAAATCTAGTTGGCTTGTGACGTACTGTATTTTATGTTTACCATTCGTTGACACTAGCATACACCTCTCTTAAAATATAGACGCTCCTCCATGGTATGTGATTGTTGGCAGGCACCCGAGGATTCAGTTAGCCATGGTTTGTGTAAGATGGATGGGAGGAGTGTCAAACTTTTAATACCTCTGTTTAATAAAATAAAAGCTCTATCACATAAGTTGATCCCTGCTTCCCTCCGCGAAGGGCCTTTCTTTTACTTTTATGTTGAGTCTCCATCTTCTAACTTTATGCACAGTTGAGAGAGCATTTTTGCCATTCTGAATTTTATGTGCATTTGTACCATAAACATCATTACTTGATTCATGAAGTGTTACTTCTTGTTCTCCAACTATTTGTTCTAGTATTCCTCATTAACTTTGAAGGTGTCCTGGCATTTATGTTTTGTCCCACTCTTAAGGACTTGCGAAATACCACCTTGCCATGCTTTCTTTATACTTGAAACAAACGTATAACTTTCAATGCATTGTTATTCATGATCTTTTATTTGAGTTACTTCTCATGATGCAAAGTGATTGCTATGCTTTATTATTAAAGTTCTATTTATCATGTCTATGTTTAAAGTTCTATAATCTCAGCTTACATATGCTTTTACATTATGATGATCAAGTTTATGTTAGTAGCATGTCACCTCAGAAATTATTGTATCTTTATTGTTTACCTACTCGAGGACGAGTAGGAACTAAGCTTGGGGATGCTTGATACGTCTCCAACGTATCTATAATTTCTGATGTTCCATGATGATAGTATGCTAATTGCTACATGTTTTCTCCCTTCTTTATGTCATTTTTATAGATTTTCCGGACTAACCTACTGACAAGATGCCATAGAGCCAGTTCCATGTTTTCTGCTATTTTTAGTTTCAGAAAAGTTGTTCTGGAAATATTCTCGGAATTGGAAAATGTGAAACCCGAAAGTCTTAGAATTCCCGAACGTTCCACGGAGTCCCAAAAAGACCCAGAGGGGGGCCGACACCATAGGGCAGCGCGCCCCCTTGGCCATGCCGGGGGGTGGTGTTGGCCCCCTAGGGCTCCACCGCCTTTGCCCTTTTGCCTATATAATCCCCCCGATGCATAAACCCTAGGAGGAACGACATTTTTCACAAAATACATCCGTAGCTCCGCCGCCGCCACCGACAAGTTTCGGGGGACATATCTCTGTTCTGGAACCCTGCCGGGACGGGGAAGTGCCCCCGGAAGCAATCTCCATCGACTCCACCACCATCTCCATTTCTGTTGCTGTCTCCTATGATGAGGAGGGAGTAGTTCTCCCCCGAGGCTGAGGGCTCTACCAGTAGCTATGTGTTTCATCTCTCTCTCCCATGGTGTGATCTATATGTGATCGTGATCTTTGTAATTTTGTTGAATTCGTAGATATTATTCCTCATCTATTATGCTACTCATGTGGTTTTTGTTATGAGATCTCCATAAATACCTTGATCACGGTGTAAAGGTGACAGTGTGTGCACCGTTTGGTTTAACATTATATTTATATTTTGTGTTGGATAACCCTATGAAATTGTGGTGTTTGCGTGGAACCATATGGGTCGCATGTTGATAGCGTGGGGGTTACTTAGATGGGAAAGTGCTTGCTCTAAGGAGTGTTATTAAAGCCCTACGCATGGATTGCTGTTGTTATTCGACCAGAGAGTGGTTTGGAGTAGCATAGTTGAGAGTGTCCACTAGTGAAGGTAGGATCCCTAGACCTTGTTTCCAAGCATTGAAACACCGTTTTCCGTCTGTTTAGCTTGTTGCCATATTTATTTCAGATTGCTGTTATTACTTATAACCATCCATATTACTCGCATTTCACTATCTCTTCGCCGAACTAGTGCACCTATATACCTTACAAGTATATTGGGTGTGTTGGGGACACAAGAGACTTCTTGTATCTTGATTGCAGGGTTGCTTGAGAGGGATATTTTCTACCTCTACACTTGGAGGCCCAACATTGTCTACAAGAATAGAAGAGTGCATAGACATCAGTCATACATCCTCATTCACATGTTGGAGAGACCTTGGTGGGTGCTCAGGATGATACACATGGGGGGATGCAAGAGGCAAATCTGCAAGCAAACAATGTTGGGCATGACGAGACTCGCCAAACTGTGGTTGTGGCTCTACCAACAAGCACCGATAAAGAACCCAAGAAACGCCGAACAAATGGAGATGTAGCTGCAATGATGGAAAAGTACATTGAAATGAAGACCAATGAGATTGAGGATGCGAAACCTGATTCGGGGAATGTGGATGAATACTCAATCAAGAACTGCATTGCTCGGCTGAACACAATGGAGGTTTCAGAAGTGGAGAAGGCGAAAGCCCTGTGGATCTTTATAATTCCAGCGAATCGAGCTCTTCATTTTCTCTGACATGGAGACCGCTCTGATGTGGCTGCGCATGGAAATTGAGTAGGAAAGGTACCATCTTGGTAAATTTCCTTCAAACTTGTTGCTTCAAACTGATTTGCATGTTTAATTTCAGGACATATGTTAGCTCCCAGTTTGACTAAAGGTTTTTGTTTTTGCATAATGTGTTTTTGCATTTTCTGGATTCTTGATTGTCTATGTATGAAAATACTAATTGTTAATTTCTAGTGGTAGATGGCACCCATACCCTTTTGTCAGATCTAGATTGATCTAACTTCATTCTAGCTTGTACTAGAAGACTACTAGTGGGAGTACCAGATTTGATACATTATAAGCTAACAGCTACATGGTTTCATTTTCTCTAGCAAGCTTTGGCAAGCCGTGATGCTTACCATTTCCTCCAGCATGAATAATACCTTCTTAAATGATTACAAGTATGAAATATAATTTTGTGGCATAAATTATAGCTGGGTTGTTTTATTTACAGTCTAGAACAATAAACATTAGTTCATAGCAGTAGTTCATTAGCTGATACAAAATTTCAACAGTCTTCCATGTCTCAAAAGTAGTTTCAGTCTCAAAAGCTCAAGTGAATATTCAATGAACATCAGGGTGGCCCTGTCACAAATGTTTCGTAATCGTTAGATTACTGCTTAAATACCTTATGTACTGCTTCGGTGTTCAACTAAACAAGACAGCTCATACATGCCTTGTGAAATTAAATAGGTAGTTGTAACTTGCTGTAGTGCATGAAACAAACTGACCAACTCTTCTTGTTAGAGCTCTAGTAATTTTTTTGGATGAAAGGTGTTAAGCTACTTCCATGTTGTTTCTCAATGAAGTGTTTATTTGATTAGGTGCCTAGTGATGGTTGTCCACTAGTCCCGCAACTGTGTGGCTATGTTGATTGTCCACTAATATGTGGTGTGTTAAGGGTCATATAGACTTATAATCAAGTCTACGATCCCAATCTACTTTAAAGCTGAAGTGCGAGCCTTGCGCCGCTCAATCACAACTTCCCCTTGTTACACTTCAAAGTTCAGTAGCATCAAATTCTTATAAAAGATATATGATTAGATTATACCTGTTTCAGAGCAGTTTGTGTGTAAGCACCACCATAGGTACAGGTTTCTTGATTATCCTTATTGTAGGCATATGATGCTTAAAGGCTATTGCATGCATACTAGTGAGCGACGTCTAACCGGCTAAGATAGTGATCAGTTGTATCGCTACTACTGTTGTCATCTCACTTGCAAAGTGTATTGCCTATATTCGGTGTCACATCAAGCCTTCTTGTATCGTTCATTTGAACTATAAAAATTCTTACTGTGATTCTTTCTTATGGCTATACAGGGCTTAGATGCAAAGAAGCTATGCATGATGAAGCTCCAGAAGAAGGCAATGGTGTCGCCATAAATTCGTGTGTGCTTTATGGTGGAAATGATGCATATTTGTGTGTCTGATTTTTTGGTTGTTGCGTCAATATTTTTTTAAAAACGATTCGACAAAGTAATCGAGAGTTATTTGAGATACTTATATTCCATATATATCCTATGTACAACAATGGACTTTATTTTCTTTGTTGTTCCCTGAGCATGTTTGATACCAGGTTCTCAATTTTTTTACCTTTACTGCAGCTTGCTGCCTGCAGCTCCATCGACCATGCCGCCTCCTCCCGCTTGTGCAGGGTTTAACCGAACGGTGCTAATTTGTTGGGATTGGTAGGGAAAATACGGTGCGGGGGGTATCGGGGATTGGGGTGATGATCGGGGATCACCCAATCCCCTAGTGGGCTAGGTCCCCTAGTGGGTCGAATCCCTACCAACCGAATAAGGCCTCAAGCATGTTATACCCTCCAACGGGCTCCCCTAGTGGGTTAGGTCCCCTAGTGGGTCGAATCCCTACCAACCGAATAAGGCCTCAAGCATGTTATACCCTCCAACGGGCGGAATTTGCGTACAAAATAGTTCATCACCTCCTTGGTAGTCACCAGGGACAGGGAGCAAGTTTTAAGTCCATGCCGCTCATGTTTTTCGCATTCAAAAAGCTGAAACATACAAACAAAAGTTAGGAAACCTAGATTTTTTTACGGGAGCAAAAGTAATTATTGTTTGCCACTTTGGTTTGTGAAAGAACTTGAAGTCCTGCAAGAAGTAGCACCAAAGGAAGCAGGACTTCCCGCATCCCGTATCTACCTGATCCTTTCGGCCAGCTTAGACGCTAATTAACGGAGACACGTCGTGGTTAAATCGTTTTCTAAAGCTCGACGAGGTAGGCGAGGAAATCCTTGGATGAAAGCGACGCGTGGTTCGCCTTCGCTTCACGTTCTAAATTATACGGAGTACTACTAGAACGCACCACCGGTTAACTATAGTAAAAAGATCAAAAGACCACGGGTAAATTGTTGACAAGTGGAGAATTGAGGAGGTGTAGTTAAACAGTTGTTAGGCTCCGTACGGAGTCTACGTGGAACGTGGTAAAGATCACATTCGAAGAGATGGATCGATACACACGAGGCCAGATTTGGCGGCGCGTCGTGATCACCCGGGTAAAAATATCCAGTGAAAAACGTGGAGCTGATGGAGGTGGCAGCGACCGTGTGGACACTTTCGGGGCCGTCGCTTCCCGAGTACAGCCGGGTGATGGAAGCCCGTCAGCGCTGCGCCGTACGCTGTACTAAGACCAACCGATTGATGAGCTAATAACGTCTCTAGTACCACAACTTGGACGGCGTGGACGTTTTAGGGCATCTCCAGTCGTTGCGTCCCCCAGGGCCCAAAACACCGCCGTTTTGGGGCCGCCGCGGCGCTAAACGGCGCTATTCTGGAACCTGAGAGGGTAGGTTTCCCAGTCGCGTCCCGAGCCCAAGATTCGGCCCAAAACAAACGCAATTGCAAACTAGGCGATTTTTATTGAAATTTGTGAAGTGCGTATATATTCGGCGCGAATTTAAGATAGAACGAAAAATTTAAACTAGAAATTAAACTAAACTACTTTAGGCCGAGGCTGGCGGCGATAGCCTGGCTGTAATCGCCGCCGTCGTCGTCGTCGTCGTCGCCGGGGCCGTCGCCGGGGCGCTTGCTCGTCCCCTGTCCCTCGTCGTCGCCGCCGTAGTCCCACATGCTCGCCTCGAGGGCTTGCTGGATCACGCACTCGTCGTCGGAGTCCGGGTCGAGGATGATGTACTCGTTCTCCTTCTGCGGCGGCGGTGGAGGGACGCGGAGGCGGGCCGCGTTGGCGGCGGCCTCACGTTCGCGCGCCGCCTTGCGCTGCTCGGCTTCCGCCAGCAGGCGGCGCTGGAGCTCGAGCTCCGCCTCGGTGGTGTCCCGCAGGCTCCACCGAGTGGCGGTGTCGTCGTCGAGTGGCTGCAGCGTGTTCAGCGACAGCTGCTCCACGACCTTCTGGTCGGGCCACTCGGCCTCGTCGTCGTCGCCGCCGTCCTCCGTCTTCGGGCGAACCACGCGTTCGAAGCGTGGCTCGCCGATGCGGAGCGCGCCGCCGCTGCGCCTGCGGGCGGGCGCGCCGGCGTTCAGAAAGGGGGGGAGGTGGACATGGACTGCCCGGCGGAGGAGCTGGACGTCGCGGACGAGGACGAGGCGCCGGTCCTCCGTGCCACCCACGGCTGGGCCTGCAGCGGCGGCATCTCCAGGCGCGGCTGGTTGCCGGCGTGGATGTGGTCGAGGACCTCCTCCAAGGTCCTGTTGGGGGCGCTCCACCAGCGGCGCCGCCCGTTGGCGTTGAAGCGCCCGTCGACCGGCCCGTTGTCGTTCTCGGAGTCGAGCTCCCGATCGCGGCGTGTCGTGAGCTGCCCCCACCAGAACTCGTCCACGCCGGTCAGGGTAGTTCGCGGGGTGCTGCATGCCGTCGCGCATCTCGCGGATGGCGCGCCGGAACTCGGGGCCAGAACTAGGTAGGGGAGGCACGGGGACACCGCCGGCGCTGAGCGCCCAGCGGCTCGCCCCCGCGGCGGAGCTAGGGAGGCGCATGTCCGGCGGGCATGGGTAGCCCGCGCGGTAGAGCGCCATCGCCTCGCTCCGGCGCAGGTTATGGCGCGGGAACCCGTTGGCCGCAGCCCCGTCCTTGTAGCCGGCCATTTTCGTGGAGAGAAGAGGGGAGGAGAGCGTCGAGAGGAAGAAGAGAAAAGAGAGCTCGCCGGTGGAAGAATGGTGGGGCGCGGCGCGCGGCGGGGGGGTTTTATAGCGCGGCGAGCGGCCGGACATTTACTGCGTGCGCGCGTCCCCTCGCTGCCGCCCGCCACGCCATTACGCCGGCAGCCTTTGGACGGGGCGCATGCACTGGGCGGCCGCCACGCCATAAACGGCGGCATCCTTTGACCGCGCGGCAGCCGAGAAGACGATCACGGGGCGGTTCTGTTCCCGCGCTTTCTCGTTGCGTCGCTGACCGAGCTGGCCCACGCGCGCGGCCGCGCAGTTTCGCCCCCTATTTGGGCCTCTGGGGGGGCCGAGTGGTGAAGAAGCGGCGCTATTCGCCGCTTCCGCCGCGAAAAAAGCCCCCTGGGGGGCTCTGGGGGGGACGGCTGGAGATGCCCTTAGTCCCAAAAGTTGTGTACCGGACGCGTTTAGTTCCTAAAGTTGTGATACTTGTATTTATTAGTCCAAACTAATCCGATTGGGGAATCTCTAGACGCAGCTTTTGCATTTCAATCCATGTGAGTAAAAGAGAATCGTTTCCAGTCCTTCCCTACTAGGTAGTTGTAATCTTTACGGAAAGAATCCCATGGTTTAATCTATTAACATATAAATCCTTGCCTCTTGCCTCCAACCCAGAGAAAATTGCAGGTAACACCAATGTTTGGTGCAGTTGTTGTAGAGAACACCGAATTCAAACCTGTTTTGCAGTAAACCCCAGTTTTTTGTCTAATCATTGCAACAAGCCCAAATAACACATTTAGTCTCTTAATAAGTACCTGACATATGGGCCCATAACACCGTATTTGTATACCATCGAACACAATTATATGTCATCTTTTAAAAATACATATACAAAATATTTAAGCATCCACATATATACGAAATATTTGGGCATACACATATTTTCTATTCAGTGTAGCCTGTTGGGATTCACCCAAGTACCAATCACACAAACGCATATGCATGAAAAAGTTCTGCCAAGGATGTGAGTTGTATCCCCTAATTTTTTTTCCTGTTTCTCTCACGATATATCGTTATGTTACATGATCTTTGTGGATATATATATATATATATATATATATATATATATATATATATATATATATATACGTCCTACAAGATATCCACATTCATAGTGATCATGTAACGTAACAATATACCGTGAGAGAAACAAAAATAAAAAAAATTAAAGAATGCGACTCACATCCTTAGCATAAGTTTTTTTTGTGCGTACATACTTGGTTGAATCCCAACCGACTACACTGAATACAAAATATGAGTATACCCAAATATTTCATACATATGTGGATGTCCAAGTATTTTGTTTATTAATTTTTTAAATATGCCATATAATTGCGTTAGATGGTATACAAATACGTTGCAGTGCCATGAACCCATATGTCAGGTATGTATTAAGGGATTAAATGTGTTATTTGGGCTTGTTGCAACGATTAGACAAAAAATTGGGGTTTGCTGCAAAACGAGTTTGAATTCTGTGTTTTGTGCAACAAGGGCACCAAACATTGGTGTTATGTGCAATTTTCTCTCCAACCCAACATAACCGGAAAGCGGCAGCAACCAACTGCCTCGACCTGTGCGCCCGACGGCGAGGACGGCGACGGCGGGTATTTTCCAGGGAGAAGCCGCTGGAGATGCGGTACCGCGAGCACAACGAAGACCCTCCGGCGTACGGTAAGCCAAATCTGCACTCCGACGTCCTCTCTCTATGTTTATTCCCGTCAGTTTTGGTAGGGAATCGGCGGGTGTCTGATTGGTACTGATCTAGGGTTATTTAGAGGTAAAAATCGGTTGGAATGATGTACTTACTACTTGAACTAGGTTGTGGTAGTTTCAATTCGTACTAAAACTGCCCAAAACAAAGATACTGATCTTGAGTGGTGTGAAGCTGACGGTCTGCAATGTGCCTGTTCTTGAGTGACAGCATCGATGAAAGTTGTTAATTTTATCCATAAGTGTGTTGGTTAAGTCCGTTTGAATCAATTATATTTCGATTGCGCATCTGTGGTAATAATTTTGCATGAATATGTTGGTGAAGGTAAAGTCTGAAATTTTCTCAACCTTGCGTGATTGCTACAGTAACAGAAAGTCTGAATATTTGATTGTACTTTATTGGTTGAATGATATGAGCAAGATTTAAATGATTTCATCAGGTTTGTAGTTCTTTTGGGCAGCACTTTGATATGTTATCAGTTTCAGTTTATAAGCCCAAGTGTACTAAATTTTGAAAATTGTACTTCAGAGATTGAGCTAGTACCACTAGTTATAAGCTCTACCAGATTAATCCTCATAAAAGTGCAACATCGGAGGGTCAACCCAACAGTTGTACGTGGCCACTTTTATTTCAGTTAATGTGATCTTGCTCTGTTTGTGTACGCTTTCTTAACCGTGCAATTCAGTGTTGTTAGTTTTCGATAATATACTTCAGAGATAGATCTTGCTCTGTTTATGTACGCTTTCTTAACCCCAAAATTGTACTTCAGAGATTGAGCTAAAATTTCTTGCACTCGACTCATGTTATTGAGTGAAGTTGCACTGCTGATGTAGCTTATCATTAGTTTTCGACAATATAACCAAGTCCTAGGAAGTGTCAAGCTTGTTCTGGTATTGATAACATCTATGTGAATACATAATGTCTGAATTTTTGCACAAACCAGATTTACTAGCAACCACCACTACTAGGGAAAAGCTTACCCCAGGCGAACAGAAAAGGGCTACCACAGGCGCATTTCGGTTCGCCTGGGACCATATCGCCAGCGGTAATGGCTTACTCCAGGCGAATAGTGAAATGCGCCTGTGGTAAGTTGGCATACCCCAGGCGAATAGGCCTTGTGCGCCTGGGGTAATACTTTTACCTGTGACGAATAAGAGATGCGCCTGGGGTACCGTATTCGGTTCGCCTGGGGTATGGTTTTGCTGTATCAAAATATAAAAGATATCAAAATAACAGAATTACAGGAAAATGACAGAAATAAGTCTCAAAATGACAGAAATATACCATAGTCTCAAAATGACAGAATTAAGTTTTATAACAGAAATATTTTCGATCATCAACACATAGTCTCGATCCGAACCACATAGTTCAACAAAATTACAGAGTCTCGAAAAGAACCATACTACTAATTAATAAATCCAGGAGTTAGCTAGTGAGATGAAAATGATTATTTGTTCTAATTTGGGCTGATGTAGTGGATGACCATCATCATGTCCAAGTTGGGGATGTCAGTATCCCTCATGGTGATCAGAATAGCTCGGCCAGCCTCCATACCAACTCTTGCGGAATGGAACTGCCTCCATGCTTGAGAGTTGAGGATGACGCGACCATCAGCATTATCCCTGGTGATCGGAACTGTGGTGACATCTCCTGATTCTCCACGGCGTACTCCAATGGTACCTTTATGCTCCATGCCAGCACTGTCCGCTACCGCCATAGGTATTTTCTAGAACACACAATTCCAAGAAAGAATAAAAGCACAATGTCACATACCGGCCACATTATAACATAAGCAACTATAGGAATAAGAAAATGTTAAAAAACATACCATGAGATGTCCATTGGAGATGTTAGTGTTGGTGATGCGATGCACGAAAGGGGACCCGATGTAGCTATCTATCTAGGCAAGTCTCTGAAGGACACGGTCCTTCTCAAGCTCGCTAAGATTCGCTCTTTGAGCAACCACCACATGTTTCCATGGGTCCTCCTCGTCCATATCATCCTCAGTGTCCATATCATCCTCAGTGTTCTCAATTTCCTCCTCACTCCCGCCATCCTCGCTCGCAATCCCGCCCATATACAGAATTTTGATACGAGGTTGTGGTCCTTCCATAGAGAAGTGAATGTAATCACCTCCGCTTAAATTGTACTTGGCGATGATAGCCTGCAATTGTTCCCCGCAGAAGTAGGTCCTGTTTCTTTCTTTCTTCACTCGAAGAATGTAAGTGGTCCCGTGAACATTGAAATCCACGTTATTGCCAACTAACTCGTTGAACTCTTCGCGAATATTGCATGGTAGAATCTAAACAAGAAATATAAAGAATCTTTTGTTAAGAAACACAAGTCTCAAGCTAGATAGTAAAACGAAAGAACAAGTTAACATAAAAATAATTGTTAATTACCAACGAATCAACGTCACCGTCGTGGAGCTGAAGCATAAAAGAAGTCCCGGTGAATCGTCCTTGGGCACATCGGGACCGACATACTTCGCAAGCCATGTTCTATTAAATTAAGAAAGTACACATAGAGGTTAGAGGAGCATAGCTATCACAAAACAAAGACAAATGGCAGCACCTACCTATCACAAAACAAATGCACAAAAGCTATCTACTTTACTGGAATATCCAAAAACAATGCTGCGTGTGGTACCACCAGATTACTGTGTTCTAATTGCATGCTGGGGTTTGAACGCAGATAGAAAAAAGGATAAATGAGATGGGGACAAAAGTGATGGGTGCTTAGCCAAATAAAAAACTCCAGAACATGCTATCGATCCGAACGCTCGTTGCTATGAATTTCCTCCGTTTCCTCGTTCCTAAGTTTTGCGTTTACGTTCCTACATTGGGGACATAGACCATTGATCCACAACGAAAGCAAACATTCCTCTGGATCCACGACGACGGGAGCACCGCGGCCACCAGGAGCAGGCGCACATCCTCTGGATCCACAACGACGACGGGAGCACCGCGGCCACCAGGAGCAGGCGCACATTCTCTGGATCCACAACGACGACGGGAGGGCCGCGGCCACCAGGAGCATGCGCACATTCTCTGGATCCACAACGACGACGGGAGGGCCGGAGTGGGCTGGGATGGAGGGGGGATGGGAGGGAGGGGGATGGGAGGGAGAGGGGCTGACCTGGATCAACAACGACGACGACGACGGAGTGGGCGACGACCTGCTCTGCTCCTCCTCGACACTGGCGACGGCGGCGGCGTGTGGGTGCGTGTGGGCGCGGGTGCGGGTGCGGGTGCGGGTGAGATCTGGTCACTTAAAATACTAAAGCACATTGGCACCGGTTTGTGATACAAACCGGTTCTAAAAGGATCTGTCCACTGGGCCCCCCACCCTGCCGCAAATGGCCTCAAGGCCTTTAGGACCGGTTTGTGATACAAACCGGTTCTAAAAGGATCTGTCCACTGGGCCTCCCACCCTGCCGCAAATGGCCTCAAAGCCTTTAGGACCGGTTTGTGATACAAACCGGTTCTAAAGGATCTGTCCCCTGGGCCCCCCCTCCGCGCAGCAAATGGCCGCAAGGCCTTTAGAACCGGTTTGTGATACAAACCGGTTCTAAAGGCCTTGCGGCCATTTGCTGTGCAGAGCGGGGCCCAGGGGACAGACCCTATAGAACCGGTTTGTACCACAAACAACGAGGGCTTACCCCAGGCGCAGAGGTTCGGCTTTCGCCTGGGGTATGTGTTATACCAGAGGCGAACACTGCTCTATTCGCCTGGGGTAAACGAAGAGTGTCAGGGTGTGGTGTTGGGTGGCCCTGCCACACTTTACCCCAGTCGCTTCCGTAGTTTGTTCGCCTGGGGTAAGGGACTTACCGCAGGCGCATCGCTCCGCTGTTCGCCTGCGCTAAGTAGCCCAGTCGCGTCTACTTTCGTGTTCGCCTGTGGTAGGATATGCTGCTATAAGCAAATCTCTAGTAGTGCACATTTACTATTTACTAGCTTCTAGACCTGATTTCTCTATTCATTTTCCTTATTGGTGGGTCCAAACTATGTTGCTTGCTTTCTACAATAAACGAGTGCTTACAGTGATTTAATTGTGCATACACTGTGAGTCTGCACTTGCTGAACTAAAATTTCCTCCAAGTGACTAAGTAGTGTGCATCTCCTATACCTAAACTTCACTTCCAAGCTGTCCATTGAAATTTCCTGGCCCAAACACTAACTTTTTCATGATAGTTTTGTTGCCTTCGTAATAACAGATTTCTGAAATTCATGTTTTAACCAGACCAAGCACTTACTTTTCTATTATCCAGCTTGCTTATTTCAAATGATTTCATGGGACATTTTTAATTCAGTTGCAACAACTTCTCATTTTGACAATATATTAATATTTGCTACAGTTCTCAATGCAGGAGAAGAAACCAACATGTTCTCAGTTGAAGTAGTCTACAATGGATTTTTTTGCGGTTTGCGAGATAAATTGGAATATATTGATGCTTCAACGGCATTCTTTGACAATTGCACTGCTGATACGTAGTCACTTTCCTGGGTTGATGAAATTTTGCGTATTCTGGGCGAGAGGAGAGATGGAAAACTTCATGTCTATTGGTGTTTGCCGGACAAGGAAATGAATGATGGCTTAGTGCTTATTGAGAACCATGCTCAGATTATGCAAATGATAAAAGCTAGCAAGTCACATAAAACACTTCTCTTGTTTGTGGATCACACCAACTTTCTCAGCCAATTGAGACCAGATGCAGTCATCGGTGGTAATTCTATGCCAAATGATGGAAAATCTCTAGCAACAGCGAAAGAGAAGATGGAACAGATTGGGGAAGCATCAAGCTCATCTACTATGGTATCAGACAAGGGGAAGCTGGAACAGATTGCAGAGTCAGATGACAGTGATAATGACAGTGCTTTGAGTTGTATGACAGTGATTTTGATGTTGTAGATGGCGACGATGATCTTTTTGTCGAGAATGTTGATAAATCTGTCGATGATCACAATGAGAAGGAGGTGTATGAGGAGCATGAAGATGAGGATGCATGTCGAGACATCGTAGTAGTTTTCATAGACTGGGGTGCCATGAGACTACGGTAGAGACGTGGGGTAACGGGATAACGTAGTAACACGGAACACGGGATTTTACCCAGGTTCGGTACGTCGCGACAGTACGGCGTACCTACTCCTGCACTTCTCACTAATTGGGACTAAAGCCCGTATAACAGGGTTACAGTGTGAGGGAATAGATCTAGCTACTCGACGAGGATGAGCTTCTCGGTGAGTTGCGTAGAGCTTTAGCTCGTGAAACTTGAACCTAGAAACTTATCTGCTAACTTACTTATTGAATCTATCCTCTGTCCGGCTTTATATAATAGCCGGACTAGGGCTTACAGATTAGGAAACCTAGAAGACTACGTTTAACTTGCAACTTGGAAAGTAAGGAATCCGTCTTCTCCTCCAAGCCAGATCACATGGGCCGTGATCCGGGTTCTTCTAGAATCCGGCTTCTGCGCGTCGGACTACTGGGCCGCCCAATGGACCTAAGCCCATTACCATGTAGGCCACCCTGGTAGTCCGGCTCGTTGTCTACCATCTTCTATACCCCTATTCAGTATATATCCGACAGTAGCCCCCAGGAAGGATCAAAACTCTGATTCTCCGTCTTCTGTCAAATAATTTTGTCCAGGAAAACTTGATTCAACAGTCTTGATTCTTTCTTCTTTCTTTTTTGAAGGAGATGGTAACATATAACTCGGAACTATGAAAATCCGGCTTTTCTTCTCGCGATCCTTCGCGGAAAAGGAACTTATGACATCAGCGCTTTAATCACGCTGACGCAAGCGCCGCTTGGTTTCACGCGGGAAACCCTGCAACGTATCTCTGACAGATTCTCACGGGAAACGAGGAGATAGCCATCATTCCTCTGTCGTTCCGTTTCCCGGATTTTCCGGCGAGCGACACGCGTCGAACATCCAACGGTCAAAAGAGCCGTTGGCACGTATCTAGAGGTTTTCAGGCTATAAATAGCCGTCCTCGTCGTCATCGGAAATCTTTCCTCACTCCCTCACTGCCCACGCTATTGACGCAACCGCGAGCTCGAGAGCAAGACCTTGCCCCGACGAACTCTTCGCACGCCGGAGCGCTCATTCGCCACCGAAGAAGATGGCCTCCTCGCCGTCATCTCCGACCCGCGCCGCCATCGACGATCTCGTCAACGACCTAGATCCACAATCGGGAGCGCAAAAGCCGACCGGCGGCGAGCCGGAGAAGACCACGGTTTCCGCGGCGGGCGGAGAGAACACTTCCGCCGCCGCGAACATCGCGGGATCTAGCTCCGCAGTATCCCCGCCGTTCGTCCCAACGACGGCGAGGGTCAAGATCCCTTCCCGTGGCGATGAACGCTTCGCTACCGGAGCCAACAACGAAACGGAAATTGTCGGCAATTGGAATCCGAGCAATACTTCTCTCGTTCTTCTTCGTCGGATGTCAAAGGAGGGCTACATAATTAAAGGCAAATGGCGGATCTCGAAAGATGAACCCGAGCCCAAGCCAAAAGCCGGAGAATGCGTCATCCTTACTTCTCATATCGCGAGAGGTATGGGTTTTCCCCCTTCCGCCTTTTTTCTGGACATCCTTAACTTATATGGCGTCCAACCACACAATATTTCTCCGAATTCCATCCTCTACTTAGCCAGTTTCCAAGCCATCTTCGAAGGATATCTCGGGATAACACCCAACCTAGATTTCTGGCAATATTGTTTCGAGGTAAAGCATAACATCACAAATGGCATATCGCCTATTTGCGGGACCATATCTTTTATCCTCAGAAAATTTAGGGAGGAATGGTATCCAAAAATAGAAATGCCGGAACCAGACCAATCTTGGCTAGGTTCTTTCTTTTATCATCAGGATATTCCATTCCCAGGCAGGACAACCGGGGTTCCTCCCTTTGTTAACTCTGCTGCTATCCCTCGCGAGAGCTGGACAACCACCGTAACAGAAAATTTGCCAGAAAACCTGATGAGAATAAAGCGGCGCATCGCCAAACTTTCTTCCTCTCAACCTTCTTTGGTTGGGAAGGATACCGTCATGTGCTGGTTCGGACGCCGTATCCAACCTCTCTCTTTTCGTTCCCGACTCCTTTGTGAATACCAAGGGCCAGAAGATAGCATGAGAGGAACAGATAAGGCCTTTACCAAAAAGGATTTTGTAGGACGACTTCACCAACTGGTTGCCGCCAGTAGTCAGGTTGAGGAAAATCTGGCGATCTATCACGTGGAAAACACGGTCCCCAAGGTATTTATCTTTCCTTGTTCCCGAGTTTTTCCTCAGATTATCTTCTCTCTCTGCTTTTTAACATATTGTTAACTCTTTCCTAGTTTGATGAACTTGGAGAAAATGATCTTGCTTCCGATGCTGAACTCAATAGACTACATGCCGAGTTTCACAACAGTCGGAAGCGCAAAAGGCAATCAGCTATTAAAGAGGAACCTATTCCCATCCTGGACGATACCCGGATAAAAGAAGAACCCTTCGACGAACTCGGATATATTCGTCCAGAAGCGAAGAAATTCTTTGCTCCTGCGCCTCTGATTCGCCCTTGGCCACAAAATGGGTTAGTTATTCGTAATGACATTGCTTTTTCACCTCGTCAAGTTATACACGATGGCCTTCATCACGTTGGGATTCTTTTTGCTGAATATGCCAAAGAATTCCACGAGGTTTTGACCGACTTGCGAGAAATGAGCCAGGTAATACCTCTAGCCCCCAAGCATTAAGCTGAAATATAAATTCTTCTTAATGTTTCTTCGAATGCCTATTCAAACTTAAGCATCTGGCTTTCATTTCCATGTTATAGCATTCCGCAGACGCCATAAACTTGGAAGTTTTGAAGAAGCTCAGTCTCAAGAGCAGAAAAGTAAAAACCCTTCAATCTGCTATTGAGTCGAAAAGCAACGAACTAGCGTCATCTCAACGGCAACTATCAAAAGCCACCGGTATCTTGTTTTGTGCCATTTATTTTTTCTGAAGAATGCTTAGTGAATTGTTTTGTAGACTCAATTTAACTATTTCCCTCCAGCTGCTTTAAATAAAGCCAACAAATTAGCAGAAGACGCTGTCCATGTTTCTCGGCTTCATGAGGAAAACTCGAATCTCTGAAAGGAACTTCTGAAAGTTCAAGAAGACCTGGAAGCCAGTAATCTGGCCCTTGGGATTGCTCAATCCAAGGCTTCTTTACAGGCAGCGGAAGATAAATCTGTCATCAACGATTTGGAAAGTATGCTACTCCCGCGCATGAAAGAAGGCGACGAAATTGACAAGGTTCTTGGTAAGTTAATTTCTTTCTACCAATGTCTTCCTGTCTTATCTATTATATTTTTTCATATAACCTTTGCTTTTGTCAAAAAAGCAGGAAATTTTCCAGGAATTTCTCGGACTGAAAAGATCCGGGCCTTTGGGGAAGTGTGGAATTCAATCAGGAATGCAGGAATGCAGCTGATTAGTAAATTCCTTCCCACAAGTACTGTACAATTCTCGGAAGTCTACCGACTTCCGGGTGCCATCACAGAGGTAGCAGAATCGAAAGAATCTATCCTTCGCTCCGCCGCACGAGGTGGTGCACGCATGGCCCTTGGCCTTATGCGTCTACATTACCCTAATGCTAAATCTTGGCGCGTAGCATCCGGTATCCCTCAAGGATACACAGAAGTGCAACGCAATGCAATTTTTGACGAAGTTAAAGGGCATGCTTCCAAGATTGCCTCTATGGTTAATATTTCCATTACTTATCCGGAAGAAGAAGTGCCCGCAGCCCCCGAGAATGATAGTAGTGACGAAGACTCGGATGCTTGAGGGGATACACTTGACCCGAATGATGTATATGTATAAGAGCATTTCTACAATGCAATTCATTTTGTAATGCTTTTATATCCTTTGTCGAAACAAGAACTCCGCTTTTTGCAATGTCAGGTTTCTTGCAAAGTTTTTCCGGGTTTGACTGTTCCTTTATCTTCTAAGTAATCTGGTAAATGTGTTTTAACTGCTCTAGTGTTAAAAAATGGCTCAAATAGCAATATAAAACTTCATGCCGAGTAACTGGGGACGAACCAAACAGTTTTGAAACTCGGATTCATGGATCATGCTAAAGGCATTTTCACTAACTAGTTCCAATAACCCAACACACACAATCAGATAAGACTTAGAGAAAACAAGGAACTATTTTGAAACTTGGGCACGCAGGCACAATCCGAGTTTCCTTTAACCTTGAACAGGCCGAATCATTTAGCTTTTAAACACCGAGCACGCAGGCACAATTCGGGTTAACATTGAGTATTTGTAAGATCATTGGGAAATAGATGAGGCGGAAATATTTTGTACTTATAATGAATATGAATTCCGACAACTTTATTTCATGATCTCAAAGATGTTTACATAGAAATTGAACTAAGTATAGAAGGGACGTAATTGCTGGATACTCCAAGGCCTATTTGTCTCTCCTAGTTCATCATCTATTTTTCTCTTTCTTTTGCGATTCGGCTTCTCGGGGTCGTCCTCCGTATCTCGAATGTCAACAAGATAGTATGATCCATTCTTCATGGCTTTACTGATGACAAATGGTCCTTCCCATACTGGGGCTAATTTGTGCTTCCTTTTCTGCACCAATCTCAACACTAAGTCACCTTCTTTAAAAGAACGATGCCTGATTTTCCGACTGTGATAACGTCGTAAACCTTGCTGGTAGATGGCGGATCTTTGAAGTACAAGTTCTCGTTCCTCTTCTAAGAGATCGACGGCATCCTGTCGTGCTTCCTCGGCATCCGAGTCGTCAAAATTCTGCACTCTCGGGCTACCATGGATCATATCCGTTGGAAGAATAGCTTCCGCACCATAAACCAGTAAAAACGGGGTTTGCTCGGTTGACCTATTTGGCATCGTTCGAATACTCCACAACACGGAAGGTAGCTCTTCTACCCATGCTCCAGCTGCTCTATGGAGAGGGGTTTCGAGTCTTGGGCGTATTCCTTGCAGGATTGAACTGTTCATTCTTTCAACCTGTCCATTAGATTGCGGGTGTGCCACAGATGCAAGATCTAAGCGAATTCCCGTTTGTTGGCAGTATTTTGCCAACTCTCCAATGGAGAAATTTGTCCCGTTATCAGTTATTATGCTGTGTGGGACGCCATACCTCATTACTAAATCAATAATGAAATTTCTGGCAGTTGCGCCGTCCAGCTTTTTGATGGGTTTAGCCTCCACCCATTTTGTGTACTTATCTACCGCTACGAGTAGATGTGTAAGTCCACCTCTTGCAGTTTTGAACGGTCCCATCATATCTAGCCCCCAGACCGCAAACGGCCATGTGATAGGGATAGTTTTAAGTGCTTGGGCCGGCAAATTGGTCTGCTTGGCGTAATATTGGCATCCTTCGCACGTATTCACTATGCGTTCGGCGTCTGTCTTGGCTGTTAGCCAGAAAAACCCCGCCCGGAATGCTTTTTTGACTATGCTTTTTGATTGAGCATGATGTCCGCAATCGCCGGCATGGATTTCTTCCAGTATTTCTCTTCCTTCTTCTGGTGAAATACACCGTTGAAAAATTCCGGAAGTACTGCGTTTATACAAGTGGTCGTTGATCACCACGTATCCTTTGCATCGACGCTGTATTTGCCTTTGCAAGACCTCGTCTGCTCCTTCCGGGTACTTATGATTGACTAAGAAGTTTAAGTACGGGATTGTCCAATCCGGTTTAACGAGCATGACTTCAATTGTTTCAGATGCTAGAGGGTAATCAACGTCTCCACCTTTTATGGACGGTTCATGCAAATGCTGGACGAATACCCCTGGTGGTAAAGTTTTTACTCTCTCTGATCCCATGCGGGCTAACGCATCCGCGTTCCAATTTTCCTCCCTTTTTATGTGAAGGACTTCGAACCCGAAGAAGCAGATGGCGAACTCATCCACCGTTCTCCGATATTCGGCCATTATAGGGCTTTTCGCGTCCCAGGTTTGGTTGAGCTGATGCTGTACCAAATCCGAGTCTCCATAGCACAAGATGCGTTTTACCCCTATTTCTTTTGCAATATGCAAGCCATGAAGCAAAGCTTCGTATTCTGCCACATTATTACTGGCGTTGAAGTGTATTTGCAATACATACTCCATTGTGTCTCCCTTGGGAGATTTTAGAACTACGCCGGCTCCAGCTCCTTCCTTCATCTTGGATCCATCAAAGTGCATGATCCAGTACTCGGATTCTGGCATCGGTGTATTTTCCATTGCTTCTGTCCAGTCGGCGACGAAATCTGCCAAAACCTGGGATTTTATTGCCGTCCTTGGCTGGTACTTAATGTCGAAAGCTGCCAGCTCGATGCCCCATTTAGCTACTCGGCCGGTTGCCTCCGCATTGTTTATAATATCCCCTAGTGGTGCTTTACATACCACTGTTATAGAATGTCCTTGGAAGTAATGGCGCAGCTTTCTGGATGCAAAAAATACGCCATATGCCAGTTTCTGATAGTGCGGGTATCTTTGTTTGGATTCGGAGAAAACTTCGCTTATGTAGTATACCGGATGTTGATCTGGTATGCTTTGCTCTTCTTTTGTCCGCTCCACAACGATTACCGCGCTAATAACCCGATTAGTAGCCGTAAGGTATAGTAACATGGGTTCTTCGTCTTTGGGAGATGCCAAGATGGGAGCGTTCATCAAGGTTTCCTTTAACTGGGCCAACGCTGCATCGGCCTCTTCTGTCCATTCGAACTTGTCGGATTTCTTCAACAGTTTGTAGAGTGGTAAGGCTTTATCCCCCAGCCGACTAATAAATCTGCTGACGGCTGCAGCGGAACCCGTCAATCTTTGGACATCTTTTACACATGTGGGTTTTGAGATATTCAAGATTGCCTTGATCTTTTCCGGGTTAACTTCTATTCCTCTGTGAGAAACGATGAAACCCAGAAGTTTTCCTGAGGGAACCCCGAATACGCACTTAGATGGATTCAACTTCATCTTGTAAGTGCGCAAGTTTTCGAAGGTTTCTCGCAAATCCTCAAGGAGTGTATCTTTTTCCTTGGTTACAACAGCGATATCGTCCACGTAAACATGGACGTTTCTGCCAATTTGACTATGCAAACAGCGTTGCATGCAACGCTGGTAGGTTGCACCTGCGTTCTTCAGGCCAAAAGGCATGGTTACGTAATAGTACGTCCCATACGGGGTTATAAAAGAAGTCTTGATTTGATCTTCCTTTTTCATGCGTATTTGGTGGTACCCGGAGTATGCATCCAAAAAGCATAAAAGCTCAGAGCCTGCAGTGGCGTCTATTATTTGATCGATTCGCGGTAACGCAAACCTATCTTTCGGACACAACTTGTTCAATCCTGTGTAATCTATACACATTCTAAGAGCAGTGGTGTCTTTCTTCGGCACTAATACCGGATTTGCGGACCAATCAGTATGGATTACTTCCTTGATAAAATCCGCTGCTAAAAGCCGGATAATTTCCTTGCCAATAGCCTTCCGTCTTCTTCCGTCAAATCGACGGAGACCTTGTTTGACGGGTTTTGATCCGGGAATAACCTTGAGTTGGTGCTCAGCAAGTTCCCTGGGTACGCCTGGCATGTCAGCTGGACACCAGGCAAAAATATCCCAGTTCTCACGGAGGAACTTGATGAGCTCGCCTTCCTATTTGTCGGTCATCCCAGTCCCTACGACGACAAATTTTGTCGGATCTTTGGGATCTAGGATTACCTGTCTTGTATTCTCGGACGCCTTGAAGCTATCTGTTGGCTTCCGAGTTTCTTTTCCTGCCGGCATTTCTTTCGGCGATACCTCCTTGGCTAATTCCTTCAGTTCCTCCTTTGCTATAACTCTCTGAGCGCAAAGGGCGTTTTCTTTCTCCAACTCGTTTGCTAGCTTGAAATCACCGGCAACGGTGATTACTCCTCCTTTGGGTCCTGGCATCTTCAGCTTATTGTAAATATAGCAAGATCTTGCCATGAATTTGGCGAAAGCCGGACGTCCGAGTATTGCGTGATACACGCTTTCGAACGGCACTACTTCGAAGGATACTTTTTCCTGCCGGAAGTGATCTTTATCTCCGAAGGTGACATCTAGGGAAATTTCTCCTAGGGATCGTGCTTGCCTGCCAGGAACAATGCCGTGGAAGCGTATATTGCTGTAGTTGAGCTGGGACTCGGAGATCTTCAAGTGCTTCAGTGTATCCAGGTACATTATGTTGATGCTGGATCCTCCGTCCATCAGCACTCTTCTTAGCCTAGTGTTTTGAACAATAGGGCTTACAACAAGAGCTTGTGTGCCGGGTTCAGGGATATTTCCGGGATGATCTGACTGATCCCAGATTATCGGTGTGTTGGAGTACTTCAAGAATTTTGGGGTTGCAGGAACGACCGCGTTTATTTCTCGAAGTGTCCTTTTGGCCACCTTTGCTGACGGGGTTGCTAGGAAAGTTAACATTGCTTCTCCGTCCACTCTCGGAAATTTGGGTTCGCCTTTTCGCTGTTGTTCCTGGATTTTGTCATCAGTGTCCGATTCACTGTCTTCTTTTTCAGCTTCTGGCTTTTGTTTGGCAGGTTTCCTCTTGGAACCCTTCCCTTTATTTCCGGATCCTGCATTGCCTTTCATATGCTTGTTTAGCCGGCATTGCGCGTTTGTGTGGGTTGGTTTCCCAAACTGAGAGTGGTGGACGCAGGGTTCCGACTTAATTCTCTCCCATTCTTCGGGAGTGTAATTGATTGGATCTGGACTGCGGCCTTTCCACTTGTTCACCTTTTCTCCTCCAAAGGCTATGTTAACCTCCTTGGGCTTTGTTGTTGACTCCGGAGTTCCTTTTTTATCAGAACGAGGTGTTTTCTTGGCCAGTATCAGTGACTCAATATTGCCTCCTCTTGCTCTGATATCGTCTTCGGCTGCAGCATGCTCATTAGCGGTTGTAAGCATAGATCCGAGATCTTTGTGCTTTTTAGAACCAACCATGAACGGTACTAGTCCGGGTTTTAGGCCATTGACGAAAGCATGCATTGCTTGTACGTCAGTTACTCCAGAGCAACTATTCTTCATTGCAGTCCATCTGGAGATGAAATCCACGTATGGTTCGTCTTCAAATTGGGTGCAACGGTTCAGCTGGTTGATGCTATTTGGGCGTTTGTATGTTCCCCGAAAATGCTGAGTAAATACTCTCGCCATATCATCCCAACTGTCGACAGTTCTTGATGGTAAACCATTGATCCAATCTCTGGCTCCGTCTAGCAACATTAGGGGAAGAAACTTGACAGCTTCCAGGTCTGTCCCGTTGTTGATTTGGACGGCTGTGTAATAATCTGAAAGCCAGGTATCCGGGTTTGTACTGCCGGTATATTTTTGGTAGGTTGGACCAACTTTGGCGAAGCCAGAATGCAGGGTTATCCTTCGGATCCTGTCAGTAAAACACTTAGGACCAAAGTATAGATCATCCTTTTCTGCTCTATCAATATGTGCAGAATATCTCCCGGCTGAATGGACAGAAGGGGATCTGCTCCTTTCTTTTCCATTGTTGCGCGGACGCGCTTTTCCGAGGTTATCTCTATCTCTTCCGTTGTCACGCCCCCAGGGATTAGGTGGAGTCCTGCTCCTGTACCTTTCCTTATCCTTAGGCGGTGTCCGAGATCTTTCACGTCTGTGAGGTGTATCGTATCTTCCAGCTTTTTCAGCTGGGTTTCTCGGAGGTGGCATTATTTTGCCGTCATTCCGGTGTTTGTCTTCCCGATCGTGTGGTTTATATCCATCTTTCGGGAGATGAGGTCCGGTTCTAGACGCTGCGTCCCGGTTGTCGGGGTTTTTCTTGTCTTTTCTCGGATCCTCTTTTTTATCCGAATCTCCGGGTTCTTCCGGTCCAGGTGCTCCAGCGGCGCAAGTAACTGTTTTGCAGAGGGCGGAATTATCATGCAGCCTCCCTGATCGTTCTTGGCCTCGCTGTTGCTGCTGTAATGCTTTTCCTAGGAAAGCATACACCCCTTGGAGTTTTTCCCCGTTGGAGTACAGATCATTGTTCAGGATGGCGAACGCTGCTTCCGCGTTTTCAGCTGCGGTTTTGTATATTGGTTCGCCCTTGGCATCTTTGGCGTTTAACTGCTTTTGCCAAGATGGATTATAAAACCTTTCTTTTGGCGGCAGTTCTTCCGGTTTTGCGATTCCGGGTAACCTAGTAGGTTTTAAGGCAGATCTATGCTTTCTCTCGTACTCCTCTATTTCTTCCTTCATGACTTTAATGTCGTTATGGGTTTGTTGGAGATGTTGCCGAGATCTAAGCAGATGTTGCTGTTGCCGTTGGAAAGCTTGTCTCCTGGCTTCCAGCATCTCAGGGGGTTCATTGGGTCCCACTGGTGTTTGTAATAGTTCTTGCTCTTCCAGTTCTGTCATTGGCGGAGCGGTGATTTCCTTAGATTTCTTTTCCGTAGGCTTTGTGCCACTAATATCTCCAACTTCCAGGTTTTCATCAGCGAGATCAGCTGACTTTTTCTTCCGGAGTTTGTACTGGAGTTTTTTAGAAGCACGGTGCTTTTTCTTGGAAGAAGGAGGTTTTTTGACAGGTTCATCTTCTGTCATCTCCTTGACATTAGGGAATATCGGAGAAGTTTCTCCGTCTTCTCTCTCTTCCACTGGCGGAGGAGTTTTAGGGCTTTCCTGGCTATCGGCACCCGTTGTATCAGCTGGTTTTGCCATTAGCACTTCATGGAATCCCTCTTGAAAGGACTTAACTTTTCTTACGAAGGCATCATCGTCTTCGTCTTCGGAGTCGAAGTTATCCGATCCGGTTTCCGACTCCAATCTCGCCTCTATGGCGGCAAGCACGGACTCTGCTTCCGAGTTCATCGTCTGGTTGACGGATGTCGGATCTTCCGTCACTGTGACGGGTATTGGTTCTTCCGTCTCTATGACGGGTAGGTTGTTATCTGCCTCTTGCACGGGATTTCCGTCATCCGTGTTTTCAGCGATTTCGGATTGCACCATGCCGATAAAGTGCGTATCACTGTTTGGTCGGCGATCTGAGCAAAATCCGGCATCATAGTCGTCTTCGACTGGGTATAGGGCGGGTGGGATAAATTTGCTTCCACCGCAAAACCCCATTGCCTCTGCAGTTAGTCCGATAAAGATGTTAGCAGATCCAATCGGTAACACGCAGGCACTTACCAGGTGGTTTTGCGCCGGTATGTAGGATCCGTTGTCGAGGAAGCGCCCGACGTCGTCGTCGAATTCCAGGCTTCCGACAGTGATCGATCTTCCAATTCCGCCGAGTATCCCAGATCGGAATTTCACGCCTGACGTTGTTTGCCCCACGGTGGGCGCCAACTGTCGAGACATCGTAGTAGTTTTCATAGACTGGGGTGCCATGAGACTACGGTAGAGACGTGGGGTAACGGGATAGCGTAGTAACACGGAACACGGGATTTTACCCAGGTTCGGTACGTCGCGACAGTACGGCGTACCTACTCCTGCACTTCTCACTAATTGGGACTAAAGCCCGTATAACAGGGTTACAGTGTGAGGGAATAGATCTAGCTACTCGACGAGGATGAGCTTCTCGGTGAGTTGCGTAGAGCTTTAGCTCGTGAAACTTGAACCTAGAAACTTATCTGCTAACTTACTTATTGAATCTATCCTCTGTCCGGCTTTATATAATAGCCGGACTAGGGCTTACAGATTAGGAAACCTAGAAGACTACGTTTAACTTGCAACTTGGAAAGTAAGGAATCCGTCTTCTCCTCCAAGCCAGATCACATGGGCCGTGATCCGGGTTCTTCTAGAATCCGGCTTCTGCGCGTCGGACTACTGGGCCGCCCAATGGACCTAAGCCCATTACCATGTAGGCCACCCTGGTAGTCCGGCTCGTTGTCTACCATCTTCTATACCCCTATTCAGTATATATCCGACAATGCACTTGAGGATAATGATCTCAATCTGGCAGAAGGAGATAGGTAGAATTTGATGAAACATTTCAAGGCATTTAATCCAGAAGTGGACATGGACAATCCTACTTTCAAACTCGGGATGGTGTTTAGTGGTGTTGAGGAGGTAAGAAAGGCACTGGTAGCATACAGTATCAGGAACAGAGTACAAATCAAGAAGACAAAGAATGAAAGAAGAAGGTTAGAGGCTGTGTGTGCTCCTGGGTGTACTTGGATGCTGAAAACATCCAATGATAGAAGAAGGACAGGTGGGTTTGTAGTCACTGCTTATGAAGGCACCCACACATGTGAAGCAGGCTGGCCACTTAAAGCAATAACTACAAAAATTCTGACAGAGAAGTTCATGCACGAATTCATAGACAACCAGAAGTTAGACATTCCAAGTTTTCAGCAAAGGTCACAAGGGAATTCAAAATGTGCCCCCCCTAGGTGGAAGCTACGAAGAGCAAGAAAAGCTGCATTGCTACATATACATGGTGATGAGGAAGCTCAGTTCAACCAACTAATGGATTATGGGCAGGAGCTTAGGACGAGCAATCCTGGCTCTAAGTTCTTTCTGACAACAAATTCAGTAGGTGATCCAGGAAGCCTAGAACATAAGGAGCATTTGACCACTGTTTATTGGAGTTATGATGCTTGCAAGAGGGGGTTCCTTGCTGTATGTAGGCCTTTGATATTTCTAGATGGGTGCCATATCAAAACAAAGTACAAAGGTCAGCTATTGACAGCAGTAGGAATAGACCCAAATGATTGCATCTTTCCGATTGCATTCGGGTTGGTTGAAGTTGAATGCACTAGCTCTTGGGAGTGGTTTCTCACCAATCTAAGAGACGATCTGAATATCACCAACACATCTCCCTGGACAATCATTAGTGACAAACAAAAGGGTCTCATAAATGTTGTTCAAAAATTGTTTCCAGATGCAGAACATAGATTTTGTGTCAGACATTTGCTCCAGAATTTCCAAAGGGCAGGCCATAGAGGAGAGACATTGAAAAATGACTTGTGGGCCGTTGCAAGGTCAACAAGTCTTCCCAAGTGGCAGAAAAGCTTGGACAAACTACAGGTCGATAGTCAAGCAGCGTATGACTGGATTGGACAACTAGTGCCTAAAACATGGATAAAGGCCTTTGTCAGTGAATTTCCCAAGTGTGATGTGTTGTTGAACAATCATTCAGAGGTGTTCAATAGCTACATTCTAGATGCTAGAGAAATGCCTTTCCTATCCATGCTCGAAACTATGTTCTACAAGCTTTTGCAAAGGATAGAAGGAAAACAAAGAGAGTCTCAGAAGTGGACAGGAAGAATCTGTCCAAAGATTAAGAAGAAGTTGGACAAGTTCATAGAATGGAGTTCTGAGTGCACAGTCACACCGGCTGGTAACTACCTATACTCAGTTAGTAGCCATGAGATGGAGAAGAACTACATTGTAGATTTCAAGGCCAAAGCCTGTGATTGTAAGAGGTGGCAGTTAACTGGAATTCCATGTCACCATGTGGTAGCCTGCTGTAGACATGATAGAATTAATCCAGAAAATCTAGTTCATAGCTGCTATACCATTGATACATTTAACAAAGCCTATGCATACAACTTGGCACCACTCAGAGGGAGAGTTTTCTGGGAAAAATGAATGCAATGCCCATTCATCCACCTCTATATACCAAAGTTATGGGTAGGCCTAAGAAAAATAGGAAGAAAGCACCTGAGGAGAAATTGAAAAAGGGTGTAAAGATATTCACGAAGTCCGGAGTGACGATGCACTGCTCTACATGTGGGAAAGCTGATCACAACAGGAAGGGTCACCAAAAATATGTTGAAATGCAGCAAGAGCAAATGCATATTAATAATGTTGGGGTGGATGAAGATATAGATATTCCATCTATTCTTGAGGTGCATTTTCCAATTTTCATTGTTGCAGAAATAAATTTTTGCTACAGGTGGAATAGTGCTTACATGTGTACTCATTTTGTGTGCAGCATATCATACCACATGCTAGAGACCCCTCTCTTGACCCTACAAATCTTGTGGACAGCATGGTGTATAGAATGCAACAAGAGGTTCATATTTTACTTGCTCTTCAAAATATTTTTACTTGTTTTGAATATTTGACATGTTGTGACAATTTTACTTGTTGCAAAAATCTTATATTCTTTGTCTATATTCTAACAGGAAAGCGAATATGTTCCAATGGTTAGGGTGCTTGGTCCTCTTCCAGAAAATGCATTTGTGGTAGCTGCCAGGGATAGCATTCCACAGCCTAGTGTGAGAGTGACAACTGCTTCATCTAGAGGAAATTTGAGAGGAAGAGGAAGGAATAATGCACCAAGGGGACCAGCAAGATCAGATGAAGCACCAGAGCAAGGTACAAGCAGTAGGGGCAGAAAGAGCAAGAAAAGAGTTGAGGAACCTTACACTAGTGGAAGCATACTTGTGCCTGATGCAATACCTCCTGGCAGAGGAAGAAAAGCAAGGAGATGAGCATACCACACAGGTCCTGGGAGTGCTCACTTCCTATTGTTTGGTGATGATCAACAGAGAAAAGCTAGAGAAATCCCTGATCTTAATGATGAATATGTTTTAGATGATGAAGCACAAGAGGTTCCTCTAAGTCAAAATGCACCACCACCAGCTGATGACAGATGGATGTTTTGCTCAAAACTATGTTTCCACTAGTATGCAACAAGCACATGTTACGAAACTTAGAGCAGTACTATTGCTATTTCAGTTCACATAGCTGTTTTGACAGATTTGATAATATCATGGAAGTTGTGATATACAGCCGTTTTAATTCTCAGATTTTGACAGATTTGATAATATCATGGAAGTTGTGATATACAGCTGTTTTAATTCTCAGATTTTGACAGAATTGTGTAATATATGGTTCACTCTGTAACTTGTACACATAGAGGCTCAATTTGGGAGCCACGTCCTAATTCGAAAAGATATTCTTATTATTCCAACTTGACTTTCATGTAACACTACATCACACAAAACCCCTTGTGACCGAGACAATACAGACATATACATCAGTACACAATCATCTATTACAAACACTATCTGTAGCTCTTCCCTATGATTATCCTCCATTTTATTCTTCTCTTCAATTTGTGTACCTCTAGATACAAAATCCCTTGTGATCAAGAAAATACAGACATATACATCAGTACACAATCATCTACTACAAACACTATCTGTAGCTCTTCCTTATGATTATTCTCCATTTTATTCTTCTCTTCAATTTGTGTACCTCTAATTCAAGTTCAGCTACCATCCTGACCAGCTTCACGTCGTCTTCTACAATTTCTCTGAAATTTGTGCTCCTATATAAGTTCTGGTTCTGAAATTGAATTGAAAGCACACAGAAATACCGTCAGTACAAAAGTTTCAGAGTACATGCTATGAATGGAATATCACCTATTTGACAACAAGAAATAAATGGATCAGAATAATATTTAACATTGTCGTGTCTGGTTTATTACATTCCAAGCATCAAAATGTCTTTTAAAGGGAAAGAATAGCAAACGATTCGGAGGCACAAACATGGCGGCAATCGCCTGGTCGGTCGCCACTGCCAGCCCGCCGGAGGTGTTGACGAATTCATGGATAGCTTGCAAGTATAAAGTGGAGCTTCATTGACCTGTGTCTCTCACTAGCATCTGAGACAGAGGATTTCATAAGTTATCAAGTGACGAACATAACCAGGAACCAAGTGGCTCAATTTTGTATTGTGGCATGGTTATCAAGCTACCCAGATTTCTGACAAAAAACCAAAGTAATTCCCATCAAGGAACTAGTTGTCAAGGAACTAGTCAATTCATCTTTCAAACCACTCAAACACACAAGAATAAAATAAAATCATCAGGGAGCTATTATTCCTAAATTAAACCTTATCCGAAACTGAACCTGATAAGAAATAGAACAGTATACATCGAATCTGCAAATGAGCACCTGAACTGAAAGAAGCTTTGCAGGTGCTCGTATGTAGATGTGTAATGTTGCTGTTTACAACTTGGCCAGAGGAGGGTAGTTACAGGTACTTATGGCTATCACATTCGCACAATGCTTTGGCAATGATTAATGACAAGAAGTTGAGCATCACTACATACTACGGGCTAGTGATTACCATCGGCTGTAATCAGTACCAATCATGTCTATGAAAGCCATCGGATGTAATCAGTACCAATCAAATCCAAGCCTTCATTCACCTGTAGCTTGGCAGTAGCGGCCGGGCCAGCCAGAGCCTACCACCGCACTGGCGTGCAGGAGGCCATAGCCAGCACAGGCAGCCAGCACTACAGCACGACCATCTGGACGAGCTCATCGTGAGACGTGGGGGTCCTCTGATGTAGTTGCTCCATCGTCCCGTCTATCGTGAAGGCAACATAGCGAGATTGTGTAATACTAGCATAGTGCTGCTCGTGGATTACGCGCGGCGTGCGGAGCGACGCAACGAGCCCATGCATCTCCGTCGCCGGAAGCAAGGGACACGGCCGAATCCACGCCGGTACCCTGCTGTCGGTGATTTTCCCTTCTTATTTTAAGAGCATGGCTGCCGACTCGTCAGGAAGAGAAGACTTTTGTTATTCTCTAACCTTCGGGTTTGAAGACATGTGTTGTAACACATAAACTCTTTCTTAATCAATGAAATAGACAAAGTTTTTGCCTTGTTTCAAAAAATTAAAAAAATGTTGACGAAGATTTACTAATAAATTTTACTTATTATCTTGAGGTCAAGCCCCCCCCCCCCCCCCCCCCCCCCAAAATGAAAGATTAAGATTTTTTTTTTAACTATTCAGCCATTTTGCTACAAAACCTGAGCCCATTCACCCCCTAGCCCAAGTTTCGCCACTGCTTAGGCTGCGCTTGTGAGTGTTATGTTTTAGTATTTTAGTCCATACCTGGGTATAAAATCACGGACCACCGGAGGTCAGCTAAGCGCCGGGAAATGGGGGGGGGGGGGGGGGGGGGGGATCTACATGCGGAAAATTAAACAAGCTCCAAAGCGGGACCTTCTTATAAAATTTACCGTCCCTACCCTCTGAGCGCGTGCCGGGGGTCAATGCCTCCGAGCGTACATGCACTCGCGAGAAATGTCGATCTGAATTACTCCTTCCGTTCTAGAATATAAGTCATCCTTCAATTTCGCTCGTCAACGACATGCAACTTTGACCATGATTTTTAGGTATAAAATATGTTCACAAAATTAGCACAATGCTATATGAAATGTATACAATCTGACTCCATATAAGTTAGTATATATATTAGTGGTCAAATTAGAGCATAAAAAACCAACATGAAAAATTTGAACCGGAAAGAACGAGTAATAATTATCTTTTTTTTTTCTTGAGGGGAGAGTAATAATTGCTTAATTGGGGCAACTTGGACGTACTTCTAAGCAGAGGAGAATGGGCCACTAGCCCATTTAGCCTCCATAAACGGAGCCTGTGCCTCAGCAGGCCGGGCTAGCTGGTGTGGGCAAGCACGGTTTGAGCTCAAGCCGCCGCAGCCACTATAGGTCGCTTATTGCGAGCTATAGTTCCGCCTCGTCCGTAGTGTTTATTTGTTGGGCCGGCCCATTTTAATTCTCGCCAAATAGAAAAGAAAAGGCGAAAAGGCAGAAAGAGTAATAATTGCTTCCTTGGGGCCACTTGGACGTACTTCTAAGCAGAGGAGACTGGGCCACTAGCCAATTTAGCCTCCATAAATGCAGCATGTGCCTCAACAGGCCGGGCTAGGTGGTGTGTGCAAGTACGGTTTGAGCTCAAGCCGCCGCACCCACTATAGGTCGCTTATTGCGAGCTGTAGTTCCGCCTCGCCCGCGGTGTTTATTTGTTGGGCCGGCCCATTTCAGTTCTCGCCAAATAGAAAACAAAAGGCGAAAAGGCATGCGTTCGGACAGAGATTCGAACCGGAGATCTCACAATCCGAGGCCATAGGGAGCAACCAATGAGATACGCTGCCGGTCAAGTCTAAACTCTCTTTTTTTTTATCTTTTTATTGTTCCGTTTTTCCATTTAATTTTCTATCTCTGTTTCTTATTTCCGTTTTTATTTCTTTCTTTTCTGTTTTCCTTTTTTTCCATTTTATTTTATGTTTCCTTTTTTTTGTTCACCGAAATTTTTTGTTCATATTTTTTTTTCAAACTTTAAAATGATTAGATTTATATTTTTTTCAAATTGGAAATTTGTTCGGATAAACGTGTTTAAATTTATAATTTGTTCAAATAAAAATACGTTCAGATAAAAAATTGTTCAAATTTGAGAATTGTTCATATGTAACTATTGTTCATGTTTTGAAATTATTTGTATTTGATTCAATTTTTGTTCATCATTTCAAAAATTGTTCGCCATTTCAAAAATTGTCCTGATTCAAATTTTGTTCGCCATTTTTTTTTTTAATCTGAACATTTTTCATACTTGAAAATATAAAAGATACTTTTATACAAAAATTAAAAATAGATAAATAATAGACAAGCAAAAAAAAGGAAGTAAAAGAGGAGGAGCGAGCAACGTAAAACTCTCACTGGAACTTTTCTGCACGTGTAGACTTTCTGCATGTGTACGTGACTTCTGCGCTGGCCACTGGCTTCGTGCGCTCACTGGAACTAATTGGAAACTAATGGCCGGCCCAAGTGTGGGGGGAGGTGAGCCAACGCGAGCGAGACGATGCCTACTCGCTTAAAGCGGTGTATAGGGGATCCCCAAGCCGCAACTCTACCACCAAATCCCGTATAAGTCCCTGATCCAAAAGAAAACCCCGCTCGGATCCGCGAAAAAAAAGGGCCAAGCCAGATACACGCTAAAACAGACGCCATTAAAAAAAAAATTAGTGACACACTAAATTCAACCTGGTATTCTCTATATCTAGCGTTTTCAAGTTGATCATTTTTTAAACTAGAAAGCCACACGGCGGTTGGCGGGGGAAATTTCAGCCCAACTATCACCGACCAGCGCTGAACTCGCCAAAATCCGACCAGCTTTCAGGAAAAAAATCTTTAGATTATGACCAAACCCTTGCACTCGTAGCAATCCATGGATTGCTCGTGCATTAGCCGATTTACAAGATGCAATTGGTTCCGTAGTCCGCCGAGAAGCATCTCATCGTCCATTAGGACATCCCCTACGGGACTGCTTACTTCGTTCGGATCGGCCTGATTTGATTAGCCCGGCAAAAAACTATTCCTCTACGACGCTGGCTAAACGGACCGTGGTCTTTTTTTGTCCGGGGCTGCTCATTTCTGGCTCATATTTGATCCAGATTTGAGCATCGTCCGGACAGGCCTAAATAGCGCTCGCGTCCTGTATTCCTCCGCCCTGGCCCGCTAAACAGAGGCACAATCCGCTCATTTGCCAGCCAAGAAGAGGCACCCAAGAGGCGTCGGGTACACCGAAGCGGAGGATATGTGCCTCTGCGAGACCTGGATGGAGGTAGGATAGAACACGACCGTCGGCGCCGAGATGAAGGGTAACACGTACTGAGGCCGGATGTACAAGAACTGTTATGAAAGGGCACTACTGCCGCCCTACACCATGGTGACAAGACGGTTGGAGATGTCCATTCAAAAGAGATTTGGACTCATCTCGCACGGCGGCCTTGCCGCAAAGTGGACATAGCGTCGTAGACTTGGTGAGTCTCTGGTTCTTGCGTGCCAATGCCCCCGGCCTCCCGTTTCATGGTTTCCACTTGTCCCATCTTTTTGTAGGTATTCCAGGCGTTAGAGTTGTTCAAGGCCGAGCATAGGGACATGTCCTTCAACTTCGCCCATTGCTACAACGTGCTGAAGGACAACCAGAAGTAGAAGGAGCTCCACAACCTCCTCAAGAACGGCCGGGGGCAGCTGCCGGTCCCTGGGATGACTCCCGACAACGGGGACGGCACGACAACAGAAAGGCCAAGGGGATGGACCAACTCCAAACTGTACTTGAAGCGCGACGCCACGACGATCGCGCTGCAAGAAACCCTCAAGGGCTTCATCACCTAGAAGGACAAGACCAGCGAGAAGAAGTATGAGAGGGAGGAGAAGAACCGCCAGGAGCGTGAGGAGATGACGAATAATTTCTTCATCGTCCAACCAAGAAGCTCGAGATAGAGGAGGAGAACGCGAGGACAGGGGATAAGGAAGTCGAGACAAGGTCCAAGGAGACCGAGATCAAGCAAGCGGAGGTCAAGATCAAGAAGAAGGAGGTTGAGCTCGCGCTGGCCGCCCAATAAGCCCAGATAATGACCATGGACTTGACCTCGCTGACCCCGAGGAAGAAATCCTACTTCGAGAGGAAGCAGAAGAGGTACATGGACGGCGAGGAGTGAACCATGACTTCGTGCCCTATATGCCCGCCGTCATGACCTGAACCGTGGCCGACATGTCCTGAACCGTCGCCGGTATGGCCCGACATGCCCTGAACCGTCGCCGGCATGCCCTGGCATGTCCTGAACCGTCGCTGGATGGCCTGGCATGGCTTGAAGCCGTGATCTGCTTTTGTTCATATTCTTCTGAGACTTGTTTTTTTGGGGAACCAAGTGAGCAGTCCCGTAGTGTGCACTGTCCAGAAATGAGCGGATGGGCGGACAGTGGCCCGGGCCGCTGCTGAAACGGACAAATCCGGGACACATTTGATCCGGATTTGAGAAGTCCTTGTGCCGCTCCCTTCTTCGGTCAAAACTTGTCAAAACTCAGCGCCGACATGTGGGCCACACACTCCCGTAGCGATCGTGGCCCGATCCAAATCAATTGCCTTTTCTTCTCGCGCACCTCCGGCCCTTCCAAACCCTAGGCCTTCCCGGCCGCCGCCAGAGACAAGACGCCACCCATCCTAACTCCTACAGTGCAACGAGCCATGGCGGCACTCACAATGGTGGATCCCCAAGCAATGCACCACCTCGCCACGATTACCGCCATGGACGATGCCGTTGGCCCCGCTCCGTCACCGCCTTCTAGAAGTGCGCCATTGTTGGCGACAACCTCGCCATCGTTGACGTGGGAGGGCCCTCGAAGGGGGAGGACAGCCGGAGATTGTAAGCAGAGGGGCGAGGCGCTCGTGGCGTAGTGCAGGACGATGCATCACTGCTCCTTTGCAAGGTTACCCAATACCCTGAACAAGCAGCTTGAAATCCACCTACGCACCCTTTCTGTCCCTGCCACATCAACGGACCTACGCCGCCTAAGCCCCAAATCCGCCTCCAGTTCGTCTTCTGTAATGGTTTGTAGGCGTCATCAAGCTCGTATGTGTTGTATGAGTGGCTAATCTGCACATTGGGTGTATTAGTAGCATGTGATCCCGATTAAAGAGATCCAGTTCCATGTACCCTCCTGCTATTCAAGGGTTGAGCACAGATTTACTACCCTGCTGCCATGCACACAAGTTCATGGATTTTATTTGCACATTCTATGTGTGTCCCTTCTAATTTTTGTGGCCACATGGAAAGTGTAAGTTATGGAACTCAAATTACGTTTATTTGTCCATTTTTTCCTGAATTTTGTGCATAAAATGCATGTGGCTGTAGTACCTCGCACAAATTTTACTGCACTGCAGCTTTTCGGTTCATTTTTGTTTTAGATTTTGTGAGGATTTATTTGAATACATCTGCAGGGAGCAGCGTCCAGAACTGTGGTCTGCACATTCGTGTTCAGAAGCTTGATGAGCTGGCCAAAGAGAGTACAAATATGCTGACACGTCATAAATCTAATGCTTTCTTAATTTGACCTTCTCGGTATGGATTGATTTCGCTTGTCTTGCCTGATATGTATTGTCTAGGAAGAGTTCAGGTAGAGTTTGGTTGCTAATAAAAATAGTAAAACTCAGAGGCCATATTATGCTAATATATAAGCTTTCTAATTATTCTTGTAATTACATGGCATTCTACGAAGATCTTATTAATAAACATCCATGTTGCCTAGATTTTAAATGGATATCAAAGATAATAATTTAGTACCTGGTTAATATTTTTGGAGTTGTCCACAACTACCATTATGTTCAAGGAACATGATACCACACATTTGTTTTAAATTGGATATTATTTTATCTCTAAATGCATGCTCTTTCAGTGGATATCTTCCGGCCTTTAAATTTCAAACGAGTGATGCTTTTAAGGAAGCAATATGTCCAAAAAGACTAACATGTTCACCACACTCGTATTCATTTGCAAATAAATAATATTAAGGATATTTGGTTGAACTTTATATAGGTTCCAGGCACTAAATTTGCGCGCTTGTAGATTTTTTTTTATTCACATTGAATTTTCGTATAGCCTAGAATACAAAGTAGTTCATGTTGGTAATTTGCACGCTTGTAGTACAGATCATTATCCACATCCATATTGTTTTTGCATTTTGAAATTTAAAATATGATGCTTGAATTCTTGGAGCTTGGCCTCCGGTTATCCCCTCTCATTCCACCAAATCGAATCAAAACAGAGATGGGTTGGGATATGTAAATTACTTGGCAAGGACAATGGGCTAGAATTTAAGAGCGCAATGCTTATGTTGATCAACATTCATTAGACAACGACATTGCTCTCAATTAACAATTGCTTTTAGAAAAAAAATACTGTAGCGATTTCTAACCGTCGTAGTGATTTCCTAAAAAGAGTAACTTTAGTGATCACAAACACCATTGGTTTGGGTCGTTTTTATAAAATTCAATGACCTTGTTGATGAACATCTTTTCTATCTTTTTCTAGCCACCGTAACAAACAGTGGTGGAGGCGGTGGGACAAGATTTTTTAATAGACGCAACGGAGACAAGTGTGGAGACAATTACTAGGAGCACACTATTCAATTGGCATCTGACAAACAAAAGTACGAGCAAGCGACATAAGAGCATGTGCAGTGTGTGGTGTGTCTAAGAAAATTACTAGTCCTATGTCTAACAAAATTAGAACTCCTCCACCGTTTAGTCACCATGTGTGGGTCCCATATGACAGAAAAAGTTTACTTTCCTCCTCAAACTGCTCTTACTCTAGCCAATGGAGAGATTCCAAGTCACCATCCCTATTTTTATATCAACTAGTCACATGTGTCTTGTACTAGACATAGGTCTAGGAATCTTTTTCTTAGTCACACCTTCTCCACCATTTAGTCCTAGGTCTAAGAGAAAAAAGTGCTCTTAGTCACCTCTTTTTTGCAACACTGCACATGCCCTAAGGCCTTGTTGGGTTCATCCCTATCCCAAGTGGATTGGGGTGGATTGGAAGGGATTTGCAGGGATTTTGGTTTATAAGATATTTAGTGTACCTCATTCCCTGCTAATCCCCTTCCCAATCTTGCAAACCGAACAAGGCCTAAGTGAGGTGTTGCGTCACAGGCAGAGTTCTAGTCCTAATGGCTTCAACCGAGCTTTAGGTGTGATATGTGCAACAAGAAAAAAAGTGTAACAGGCATAGTACCATGCCTAAGCGTGTCATGCGAGATTAAGTGCTATATGTGCCACTAGGAAAGAATTTAAAAGGACCGTCACAATCGACATACATTTAACTATTCTGTAAAACAATATATTCTTTGAATAGTATGTTTGGAATTTCTGATATGCCATCTGTTTAAACTATCTATTTATTCTAGACCTCCTTACACGTTCATTTTGAGGAGACAAAAGGCTGTCAAAAGAATATGAGGTACTATGTAATTTATCCTTGCCAAATTTTGGCTTGTTTGATGCATTGTTTTTTAAGATTTTGGCCTAGATGTGTTTTGAACTTTGATGTGTTGCTTCTATATTTTTATTGTGTTATCCTATAGCCACACCGAAGCGATGATTGTGATAATTTGTTAGAGGAAACCAACATGCATTGGCGAGTGACATGTTGCTGGAGTACCATTTCTTGAAGTGCCATGATGAGTACAAAGCACAATGGTACCAAGAAAGCACCATAGAAACGCACGGGCATTAGACTAATGAACTGAAAAGAACGATTAATAATTGTGTTTTTTTAGGGGAGAGTAATAATTGCTTGTTTGGGGCAACTTGGACGTACTTCTAGGGATGTAAACGAATCGGATCGGATCGGATAATGCTCTCTCCATATCCTTTGCCATATTTTTTGTCGGGTGTGGAGCGGATCGGATAATATCATACTATGGATATGGATCGGAAACAGAGCGGTTTCGGACCAGAAACGGGTAAAACTTGTCGGATAAATATCATAATGTCATTGAAAGGACATTTGGTTCCTAATCTTATTTTGGTGTTTGATCACAACATATGGACGATCTAATCTACTCCCTAAGCGTGTTTAGGTTTGCTAATGAAAATCTAGGGACCTTTAACATGGAGAAATACAAACACAAGTTCACTAGGATCCCCGTTTGTTTGAAAAAACAATATTGAAGATAGTGCAAACGGGAGAAAAGAGAAAGAGAAGAAAACAAGAAAAACAGGGCAGCCGGCCTACCTGGCCAGTCTCCGAGGCCGGGTGGCTCGGGTTGTGCCCCGGACTGACCTTCTTCCATGCCGGCCCCACGCCGGGCACGTGGCCAGGCGCTGCCCCGGCCCGTTTCTATTCCACGCTGGCCCCTGGCCAGGCTCCAAGCCGGGGTGGGACGAGCAGACCCCAAGCTGGGTCCAGCCGGACTCGCAGCGTTTCCAGGCTAAGGAGGGATGAGGGCGTCGGCCCAAGGCCGGGCTCCACTCGGCCCCAAGGGAGAGCCGGGCCGAGGTGGGCTGGATACGGCCTCCCCGGCTCTCCTAGGACGGGAGCTCCGCAGTGAAGGGGAACCCCCCCTCCCTAATGGCCACTTTTCTACTCGAATTATAAATAGCACTCATTCCCTACCTTTAGAAGGTGTCAAATAAACTTTCTCTCTCCACCATTGTTGACCACCTTCGAGTTCAAGCATCTCCCCAAATTCCCAACCAAAGCACTTGATCTTTTGGCATTTGGAGGAGACACCCTAGATCCACAACTCCACCAAGACGATTTGTAATCACCCCCCTCAACCCTTAGGGATCTTCTAGTTCTTGGTTCATTGGAGTCAAGAACCATGTTGCTCTTAGCTCATCGGAGCTCGGAGCCTTGTTGGTGTCCTCGAAGAATTGAAGCTCGTGGATCTTGTTTCCCGTAGTCTTGGTGACTCCCGGGATTTGTTGAGGACCCTCCAAAGTTGTGGAGTGTGCCTTGATGTCTACACACGCTTCTATTATTGTAGACAGTGTTGGGCCTCCAAGTGCAGAGGTTTGTAGAACAGCAGAAGGTTTCCTTAAGTGGATCACCCAAGGTTTATCGAACTCAGGGAGGTAGAGGTCAAAGATATCCCTGTCAAGCAATCCTGCAATCAAGATACAAGAAGTCTCTTGTGTCCCCAACACACCTAATACAATTGTCGGTTGTATAGGTGCACTAGTTCGGCGAAGAGATAGTAAAATGCAAGTAATATGGATGATAATAAGTGATAATAACAATCTGAAATAAATATGGCAGCAAGCAAACATGTAGCAGAACAGGCGGAAAACGGTGTTTCAATGCTTGGAAATAAGGCCTAGGGCTCCTACTTTAACTAGAGGACACTCTCAACAACGAAAAAAATAATTGAATGCATAAATATCATTTCTTCACTATGCTACTCTGAACCACTCTCCGGTCGAATAACGAACACTAATCATTGCGTAGGGCTTTAACAACACTCATCAAGTCTATATTCCCTCTCTAGGGCACCCCACACTATCACCTTGAGCATAGATTAGTACTAAACAAACTCCACAATTTCATAGGTTCATATTCCAACACAGGATATAAATATCATGCTAAACCACGCGGTGCACACACTATCACATTTACACCGTGATCAAAGTGTTTACGGAGATAACAAAACCAATTGAGTAGCATAACATATGAAGAGCAATCTACATATTCAACTAGATTACAAAGCTCATGATCACATAAAGATCACACCATGGGAGAGAGAGAGGAACCACATAGCTACCGGTAGAGCCCTCAGCCCCGGGGGAGAACTACTCCCTCCTCATCATAGGAGATAGCAACGGCGATGGAGATGGTGGTGGAGTCGAAGGAGATGTCTTCCGGGGGCACCTTGCCGTCCCAGCAGGGTGCCAGAACAGAGATCTGTCCCCCGAAACTTGTCGGTGGTGGCGGCGGAGCTACAGATGTATTTTGCGGAAAAGGTCGATCCTCCTAGGGTCTTCCATCGGGGGAGTATATATAGGCGAAAGGGCAACGTCGCTGGACGCCCGAGGGGCCCACACCACTAGCTGGCGCAGCCATGGGGGAGCCCGCGCGAACCTATCGTGTGGGGGCTCTAGGGACCCCCTCCGGGTCTGCTTTGGACTTCTAGATGCTTCTGGAGAAAATAGGAACTTTGGCTTTCGTGGCATCCAATTTTGAGAATATTTCTAGAACAACTTTTCTGAAACTAAAAATAACAGAAAACATGGAACTCGCTCTGTGGCATCTTGTTAATAGTTCAGTCCCGAAAAACGTGTAAAAATGACATAAAGTGTAAGGAAAACATGTGGGAAACAACATGAAAACAACATGGAACATCATAAATTAGGGATACATTTATGACATATCAAGCATCCGCAAGCTTAGTTCCTACTCGTCCTCAACTAGGTAAACGATAAAACAATAATTTCTGAGGTGACATGCTACTAACATAAACTTGATCAATCTAATGTAAAAGCATATGCACACTGAGGTCATAAAATTTTAAACACAGGCATGATAAATAAAACTTTAATAATAAAACAGAGCAATTACTTGGCATCATGAAGAGTAACTCAAATAAAGGATCATAAATAATAATGCAAAGAAAGGTAAACGTTTGTTTCAGGTATAGAGAAAGCATGGCAAAGTGGTATTTCGCTAGTCCTTAAAAGTGGGACAACACATAAATGCCAGGACACTTTAAAAGTTCAAGAGGAAGACTAGAACAAATAATTTAAGAACAAATAATATCACATCATGAAGTAACTATTGATGTTTATGGGACAAATGCGCATAGAACTCAGAATGGAAAAAATGCTGTCTCAACTATGCATAAAGTTAGAGGATGGAGACTCAATATAAAAGTAAAAGAATGACCATTCACAGAGGGAAGCAGGGATCACTCATGTTCTAGAACTTTCTATTTTATTAAACAGAGGTATTAAAAGTTTGACATTTGTGGAGGAATGCCTATATTTTAGGAGGGGTGTATTCTAGTGTCAACGAATGGTAAACAGACAATACAGTATGCCACAAGCCAACTGGATTCACAAGAGCGGCTCCCATAGTGAAGGACACAACTGGTGTGGAAGGTTATCACTCTTTTTTTTACACAATTATGCTTTGACTGATATGATCAGGGGCAAAAATAGTGAAGAGAATTTGTTTGTATTAATTTGGTGCTGGGCACCCCGCTGCCAGCTCTTCTATCATTTGGATAAGCGGATGAAGCCACTAGTCCAGGGTATGAAATCCAATTAACAAGTGAGATAAAGATTCTCTATTGACGTCCTCATGGCAAAAACAAGAACACAAAGCAGGAGTAAATTTGAAGGTTTTAAAGGTAGCACACAAGCAATTTACTTAGAGTGGCAGTGAAATACCACATATAGGTAGGCATGTTGTACACAATGGGAAAACTTTGGTTTAAGGAGTTTGGACGAACGAGTAGAGCTCATACTCGGTACAGGTGAAGGCTAGCAAAAGACTGGGAGCGACAAATCAAGAGAGCATAAGAGCCATAATCATGCATAGCGACATAAACATCATTAATTAAAGCATAAGAGGTATCACAAGTTCAAAAACTAAATGGTCATGGAGGCTATTCGTGACTGGTTCATAGTCATAAACATGGTGTGATCATGCGCCAAGTCAACCAAATGAAACATTCGAAAGAGAATACCATAAATTTATGCTTTACTATGACAAGAACAACTCATGAATCTTTAAATGGCATATTAAACACTCTCGGCTATTTAAGGCTATTCATGCTACTCAATAACGACAAGGCTTTAAAACTAAAATAACATTTAGAATGGCATGAAAAAGTTCTAGCCACAGTCTATACAAGCTTATACTAGTACTGTTATAAATTCTACTTCAAGCAGCGATTTGTTTTCCCAACAAGCACAATACAAAGTATGTTTTAACAAAAATTCTCTACATGCTATAGCAAGAAAACATGAGAGTACTCACATAACACTACTAAAACTAACAGGTCCGAATAAGAGATGCATGAAAACAAAGGCTAAACGCAGTACTAGCAAAAAGTGAACACTCACATAACAATAAGAATGAAAACTAGAGTGTTCTAAGCAATGAAAACGGAGCGTGTCTCTCTCCCACACAAGTACGGTAAGATCCAACCATTTATTACAGCAAAGAAAACCAAACAAACTGAAAACGAAAATAAAAGATGCTCCAATTAAAGCACATAAGATGTGTCTGAATAAAAATATAGTTTCACTAGAAGTGACCTGATAAATTGTTGATGAAAAAGGGGGTGCCTTGGGCATCCCCAAGCTTAGACGCTTCAGTCTTCTTGGAATTTTCTGGGATGTACCACCGGGGCATCCCCAAGATTAGGCTTTTCACTCTTCTTGATCACGTCATATCATCCTCTTCTCTTGACCCTTGAAAACTTCCTTCACACCAAACTTCTCACGATCTTCATTAGCAACGTTAGTGCAATCGAAATAATAAATTCACATGGTTCAGTTTCAACACAATACTAGCACTCAAAACACATTAGCTACTGTCAGAACTTCTTTTAAAAATCTTTTTATCAAAAGAACACCAAAAGAAAGAGATTAAGATGCAAATGCAATAATTGACAGAAATCTGTCAAAACAGAACATCAGGTAAAGATCGATTTTTAGAAGATCTTCTGTTGATCAAATAAAAAAGTGGTCAACTAAGAAAAGTTGCATATATAGCCCAGGATTAAGCATGAACAAGCACAGGTCATTTTGAATTTTCTGTGATTTTATACGTAATTAACGGTGGACAGCAGAAATCTGTTTCTTGTGCAGAAATCCGAAATATAGTCTCAACTTTCCACTAGAGGCTTTACTTGGCTCAAGAAAACACAAAAGAAAAGATACATAGGGGTTGCTAAGGACATATACAACACTCAGGTGTAAAGCACACCAAATAAAAAAAAGAAAAAAAAGAATAAAAACAGAGAAATAAAACGGGTTGTCTCCCGGCAGCGCTTTTATTTAACGTCTTTCAGCTAGGCACAATAATTTTTAAAAGATGCTCACATAAGAATAAGAGTCGAAGCAATATAAGAGAGCATCAAAAATAAAATATAAAACACTTTTAAGTCCAACCCACTTCCTATGAAAAATAATCTTGCAGAAAAACAAGTCATGCAAACACAAAGCAACAAGCATAGGAAAGCAAAATAAGTGCAACTTCAAAATTTTAAACAAAAAGAGAGGAAACTTAATATTATTGAGATGCATAAAACCATGTTTCCCTCTCTAATAATAACTTTCAGTAGCCCTATGAATAAAATTAACAATATAACTATCACATGAAACATTCTTATCATGAGCCACATGCACAAAAGAATTATTACTCTCCACATAAGCATAGTCATTCTTATTAATAACAACTGGAGTAGGATTCTCATAAAGAACTCGAACATGATAGACAAATTTCATATTAAAAAGATGGTTTTGGGTAATCCCAACATAATTATGGCAAGTTTCATGAGGATGATTGTAATTATAGCCTATGCTATAACTTTTTTTATAATAATTATAAAAAACTGGAGGCATATTGAAATCATAATTAATTTTCTCCTCGATAGTAGGTGGACTAAAAATGTCATATTAATCATTGCAATAATCATATATTGGAGGCCTAATATCATCACAAGCAATAAAATAGTTGTCTTCCAAAATGCGTTCATTTGTAAACATATCATCATTTTTACTAGGAGGAGATGTATCAAGAATATAATCATTAATAGCAAAGGGATTTTCAAACACATCATCCACAAGTTTAGAGCTTTCTATATCATCATTGGAAGGAACACGGATGGTACTAATAGTACAGAATATATTGTCATCATTTTCAGAATTGGTACCAAACAAATTTTCAATATCAAAAGTAGTGTGTTTCTCCCAAACATGACCACTTTCATAAATAACAGGCATAGGAAGTTTATCGAGTTCAGACTCATCTACGACTATAATGGGAGCAACATGCTTAGGGTGAGATACCGTTACCTCTCTCTTTTTACTCCTCCTCTTCTTCTTCCTGTTCCTCTTCTTCCCCTCTTTAGGATGGAGAGGCTTAAAAGGGAGCTTCTCCACATACCCTGGTTTATTATCAGAAACAATAGAAAGAACTTTGGATGATTTCTCCTCTGAATTAATAAGAACAAAACACATATTAGTCCTGTCATATTTTTGGTAAAGTCTCCTCTTTTATAATATTTTGTATGTAAGTATTTGCATGACAACTATCAACACAATAAAGATGGAATCCATGCAAGACACTATTTACATCGAAAGCACTCATATCTATCAGAGAAGTTTTTCTTAATAACTCTTCACACCCCATAACTAATGTAAGTTCATCATGCTCATTAGGGGTGATCATATCATCACAATACAAACTTGCATTACTCATAGGATTCGAAAGGCTACTATCATGGCATGACATTGGAAATTAAAATGACCCACTTCATAGCAAAGTTCACAAATAAAAGGATAGAGGGCACAAACGTTTTCACCAAGATCATCGAGAGCCCTACTCGACATTATATTTTTTTTTTCATTCCTATGATGGATACAATATTCTTGTTCAATTTGATTCTTTTCACAAGGTCTAAATGCTCCACAAAAATTAACATGCTTATAAGAAATAGTACTTTCAGAAGTTTGGGAATGTTTATTGCAATCATCAATAACAATTTAATTTTCCATGCAAGTGTCTTTAAAAGGTTCATGATATGTGTCCCAATTTTATTTAGGAATATTAATATAAGAAGCAAAGGATCTATACCAACCAACAACTATTTGAGGATCAAGACCATATTTAGCATTAAGCTCATGAAAATCAGCAGTTTCAGCAAAAGTCTTAATGCAATCATACTCATAGTTTATACCTGAATCTTTACCTTTGTTGTTATTCCAATCTTCACTATTTTGATTCGAATACCCTCAAGAAGATCCCACTTAGCTTCAACCTTCTTACTACAAAAAGAACCATCTGAACAGGCATCTAGATAATCCTTCCAATGTCCTGAAAGCCTTGCATAAAAATTAGTAGCAATTATTTCCTCAGGGAGCTCATGGTTAGGACATTTGAGTATTAATGTTTTCAGTCTTCCCCAAGCTTGGGAAATGCTTTCTCCATCATGAGGCAAAAAATTATAAATGTAATTCCTATCTAAATATAGTTCACGAGGAGGATAAAATTTAGAGTAAAAGAGAGATCAAGTTCCTTCCACTCCAAACGATGAGGATCATTTAGTAGTTTATACCACTCCCTTGCTTTGTCCTCAAGTGACAAAGGGAATAGCCTCCTCTTAACTTGGTCCGTTGAGATACCTGCACACTTGAATAACTCGCATAATTCATGCATAAAGTGTAAATGATCACTAGGATGGACAGTTCCATCTCCAAAATAATGGTTATCCATGACAAGTTCAACAATTTTCTTGGGTATTTTAAAAGGAATGCTTTCAGCAGGAGGATTTAAAATATCACAAGCATCATTACGTTTATCACATATGGGAGATAAAGTATCACCAGAGCAAATTTTCTTCTCTAAACCTGGAAAACTAAAAAGTTTATAAAACTAGCTTTCCCAAGCTTAGAATTTTCCATAGTACTAGAAATAATGGTATCCAAATAATTAATGCTAATAACATTGCTATCACTATTATGCAAACAAACTTCTGTAAGTTTTTTAATTTTCTCTTCAAAAGCATCATGTCCTAATTCAAGATAAATATTATAAAATTCTATCATATTTTTGTTGTTTTCCCTTAAGACTACTAGTAAAAATAAAAACAAGAAGCGAGTAAAAATAAGACTAACTAGTGAAAACACGAAACAAAAAAATTGCAGAATCTAAAGGAAATAACTTCGAGCAGTCACACCCGAGGATGTGAGAACCTTTTACCTTACCTCCCCGGCAACGGTGCCAGGAAAGAGCTTGATGTGTACGCACGCTTGTATTCTTGTAGATAGTGTTGGGCCTCCAAGTGCAGAGGTTTGTAGAACAACAACAAGTTTCCCTTAAGTGGATCACCCAAGGTTTATCGAACTCAGGGAGGTAGAGGTCAAAGATATCCCTCTCTAGCAACCCTTCAATCAAGATACAAGAAGTATCCTGTGTCCCCAACACACCTAATACAATTGTCAGTTGTATAAGTCACTAGTTCGGCGAAGAGATAGTAAAATGCAAGTAATATGGATGATAATAAGTGATAATAATAATCTGAAATAAATATGGCAGCAAGCAAACATGTAGCAGAACAGGCGGAAAACGGTGTTTCAATGCTTGGAATTAAGGCCTAGGTCTCCTACTTTCACTAGAGGACACTCTCAACAATGAAAACATAATTGAATGCATAAATATCATTTCTTCACTATGCTACTCCGAACCACTCTCCGGTCGAATAACGAACACTAATCATTGCATAGGGCTTTAACAGCACTCCTCAAGTCTATATTCCCTCTCTAGGGCACCCCATACTATATCCTTGAGCGCCCTAGATTAGTACTAAACAAATGCCACAATTTCATAGGTTCATATTCCAACACAAGATATAAATATCATGCTAAACCATCCGGTGCACACACTATCACCTTTACACCATGATCAAAGTGTTTACGGAGATAACAAAACCACCTGAGTAGCATAACAGATGAAGATCAATCTACATATTCAACTAGATTAGAAAGCTCATGATCGCATAAAGATCACACCATGGGAGAGATAGATGAACGACATAACTACTGGTAGAGCCCTCAGCCCCAGGGGAGAACTACTCCCTCCTCATCATAGGAGACAACAATAACGATGGAGATGGCGGTGGAGTCGAAGGAGATGGCTTCCGGGGGCACTTCCCCATCCCGGCAGGGTGCGAGAACAGAGATATGTCCCCTGAAACTTGTCGGTGGCGGCGGCGGAGCTACAGATGTATTTTGTGAAAAAGGTCGATCCTCCTAGGATTTTCCATCGTGGGAGTATATATAGGCAAAAGGGCAACGTCGGTGGATGCCCGAGGGGCCCACAGCACTAGCCGGCGCGGCTAGGGGGAGCCCGCGCGAGCCTATGGTGTGGGGGCTCTAGGGCCCCCCTCCGGGTCTTCTTTGGACTTCTCGATGCTTCCGGGGGGAATGTGGTGACCCAGCACACCACTGCATGTGTAGTGCGCAAGTCGGTGACATAATACTCATAGAAGGACTTATCCGTGAATATTACATCTCTCAGAGTGGTACAACAGAAACACAACGGGTCCAAGCAAAGCTATAGGATACAAACTTCATTACAAAAATCTTGAGAATCTCTTTGATGAATCAAGAAGATATCATGCAAATGAAACATCAGAAGAAGCAATGCGAAGCTCCAAGCTGGAGAAGAACTTTAGCTCAGAACTAATCTACCATGGCTGATGTCAGCCCTAAACTACGGCTTGTAACAGCTAAGTACAAGAATGGACTCCACCTACACCGTGACAGCATAGCTTCCATCAGCGTTGTTGATGACGATGCTTCACGATGACGACTTCCATCAGGCATCAACTCTAAGAAGGGGGTCAAACGGGAACGAATGAGTAACGAGCGTGACTCAGCAAGCTCATGATATATAGTGGGTAGTTTGATGCACTAACTACAGCTTTAGACTCAAAAGAGTCATAAGATAATGCAAGGTTTTGTAAAACTTTCTTCAAGAGGTTGCTTTTACTTCTGAAAACTATGCCCGCCAGACCATTACAGGACTAGAACTTCATAGAGTTGCCTTTCCTGTAGCGTTCGCCGTTTCTTTCCGAAACAGGTGGTAACATGCCACATTCTTTTACACTATGCAGAGGTGCGTTACTTTACCCATGGACGACCAAGACCATGTTGCACAACCAGGCTCGAGATCCTCTCCACGCCCACATAGGTGTGGGGCCCGGTTGTTGGTCCAAGCAAAACCGTGCTTCTCTGCACAACGCATGCCCACCCATTTCTGCCAGCAGGTTGAACGCCTGATTCCACCCCTCACGATGGATATCTACGCGCCCCTGGCGGAACATCATAGACCCCGCAGAGTCCGTGGGAATTAAGGGATCCCACCCATGTGCATGTAGTCTCGCAAGACCTACAGCGTACGTCTCTGGCAGCCCGTTGACATGCGAACGAGAAAAGATCACAGCTGACTTACTCCCCCCATAGAAGACCCATGGTTAACGCGGTATTTACGGCGCACCGAGTTCTGACGGCATTTGTGATTAATTACTAGGTAATACTTTCCCATGCACATGGAACCTTCCTTTGACCTATTCATCTTACCATGGTCCCATCCGCCCACCAAACAGAACACTACCACTCGGGTAGTCATTCAATTAGTCATATTATTATAAAAATTGGACCATGCATTCTTTTTGGGAATAGGTGGTAATACGATAGGGTTTTTGCAAATAGTTTGTTATGAAATATTGCAAAGGATATGAGCAAGTGATGAACTTGCCTGAGATTGAAATAACAATAATAATCCATGTCTCTGGGGTTCGACGGTCGCGTAGAGAATCCCGACATCTGAAAAATAGCAAAGTAGTCCCGGTAAGGACTACAGAAAACACTGGCAAGGATGATACATGCATAGTAATAAGATGCATCGTGAAATACCATGGAAAATACCCCAGCTTACAAGTGTAAGCTACGTTTGATACGATAACTTAATCACACAGGTTTTAGGTGAAATGTTTCAGTATTTGTGGTGATGTGGTTATTACTTCTTTTAGACTTACATGTGTTTTATTTTTTACTTAATAAACAATTGTTACTTTGTTTAGGTAGAAGTGTTTATCACTTGGTTCGATAACAAAACAACAACACATGGAAAATAATTATTGAAAAGATAAGAGACACATTTTATTTTATGTTCAAAAGTGCAGAGCTAATTACATCAAGCTTATTTGAAAATGAGGAACTAATACAACTAACTCTATCATCACAATACTTGCTAATGACTTGTGATGATAGGTTTTAGTAGGTGTGAAAACATGTGGGTTTTATTAATAAGAAAAATGATATTAAGGTAGTTATTGCTGGTCATAATGGAATATTATAGAATTCCATTATACCTTTAGAAACAAGTTTATAAGGTAAACAAAATGTTTTGTGTTTGACATATTTGAGTTGAAAATGTTTTTCTCTTTAATTTGGTATCTCATTTGAAGTATTCTGAAAATATTTGAATAAGATATTAATTTATTAATTATAAATGATTTAAATGACTAGGCAAAATATTGCACACCTGAAAACTTGGTCAAATGACTTTGAAAACATCATAGATAATTTTCATTTGTCATTTGGAGCATTTTGGTATATAACTTGTATTTTTCTGATTTTATGAATTATTTCCTATTTTTCTCAATTTTAATTGATTTAATTTAATTAAAGAAAATATTAATTTTTAAACTTTATCAAATATTTTTAAAAAGTTATTAGATTAATGTCATTTATATTATATTTTTCTAAACAATTCCATATTTTATTTCTAGTTTTCTAATTATTAGATTAAAAGTTATTGAATTAGTAGGGTTTATTAATTTTCTGCCAATATTCAAATTGACAGGTGGGTCCCACCTGTCATAATCAGTTTTTATTCAAAAAATAAAAGAAAAAGGACTAATGACGTCACTGTGGAGTGTGACAAGGAAATGCCACATGATGATAGGATTGATTGATGTTGCATTGGCACACTAATGGAGAATGGCTCTCTCCACCTCCCCTCCCCACCACCTAGCCTCCTCCAATGGCGTTGAGATCTAATCCTCCATGGAAGCCCTCCTTCATTGGGATTTCTCTCCCGGCCTTGCCGTGGAGAGACAGGTGTGTGCATGTTTTGGCTCTTCGGTACACTTCTCCCCCTCCTCTGGTCTTCGGGGGTTTTTCTTGGTTGTCTCCTTCTCCTCCTCTTCAATTCCCCTATCTGAGGAATCAGTTGGCATTGCACTTCAATCTTGTATTGGAGGTATTGGCTCTGGCTTTAGAGTCTACAAACTCTCTGATCGACGTTTTCGTTTCTCGGTGGCATCCAACCGAGTGGGACATTTTATTTATGGCCTTAAGGATCGTATTTGGCCGGATTTTGTTTGCCACTTCAGTCTTTTCAGAGGGACTCATCCCTCCATCTATGGTTTTACCTATCCGGATCATACTTGGGCTACGTCAGATGAATTACTTAAGATTTCACAGAGAGTCCCCAAATCTATCAAAGTTAATCTTGATGTTCTCCAGGCTAGTGCTGCTAATGATTCTTTGGCCAGACATGTCCTTTCAAAATTTGGTTTTCAATGAAAGCATCCTACTTTGATCTCGAATATTGATCCCTCTCGTGATAGTTCAGTTGGAGATGAACTTATTTTTGGCAGCTTTCATGTCCCATACTCACCGGAATTAATTTCGTTCCCTAGAGATCCGATTGTTTTCAATAATTATTTGGAGAAATTATGGGCTGGGATTCCCTCTATCACGCTTGAGCATCCTGTTGACTTGAGGCAGGCAAAATATTCGGAAGCGGAAATTAAGGAAATTATCCACCTTCCTTATTTGCCTACGCGGGAGAAATGTTTTGAATTATTGGGCCATTGCGCCATCTGCTCGCTTACTAGCCATTTGGCTCCGCAATGTCCTGGGGTCTGCCCCAATTGTAAAATACTGGGTTTTACTTGCGTTGACTGTGACGTATTGGAACTGTCGGACCCTTCTAATGTTGCCCCTTCAATGATCCCATGGCGCTGGATTGCATTTGACCCCTACATGATGCCTCCCTTAATGAGCCTCTTAGCTGCTGCTACAAATGCCTGGAGCTTGGACATATTTGTCGCAACTGCAAAAATAAGTTTAAATGTTTGGCATGTTTTGGATGGGGACATATTGCACGTCAATGTACCCTTAAAAATTGGTGCTCGTTTTGTCATCAATCAGATCACCATGTCAAGGCATGTCCGAAGATTTTTTGTCATTTATGTAAGTTTTCTGGCCATACCGCTTCTACGTGCCCGATGAGTAAAATTCGGGTAAAAAAAAATACCGGGATTCGCTCCATTCCTATGCGCCCTAAGGTATGGAAAGAAAAAATTAAGGAGACCGCTCGGGTCACGTCATCTATAGACTCGTGGGACACTAGTGCCCACTGCCTAGTGGGCCCTTTACCTTTTCAAGGTAGAAATCCACGGATCCCGCTGGCGCTGGTCGCGATCCCCTACCCGATTTGCAGCTCGCCGTTTCGCATCCCTTTCCAACCCTCCTGGTGATGACACCTGCCTGTTTTAGGGGCCGCCCTGCCTCGATTTCCTCCCCGCTTTCCTTTATTCCTTCGTCTACCCCACCTCTCTCCTCCACCACGCGCCATTCCCCTTTTACTCTGCTTTTCCCTGGCTTCGTCCCCTCCGATAGCTCCATAGCGAACTTCGCTGCCAACCCTTTTGGGTTCATGCTGGGACCAATGGAGGTGGAAGCTGATGCTGAGGAGCGCCTGCAGAGGAACATGGTCGTCGTCGATGACACTCCTCTCTCCCACGAGACTTTTGTGCTGGTAAACGTCAATCCCCCTGTTCCTGAGCACCGTAAACAATTGATTCTCGAGGAGATTGTCCGAATCCTTAGTGAAGACTTCGATTTACGGGTTTTGCACTCTGAGACCTATCCCTAGGGTGTGCGTTTGCTTGCTTTTGATTCTCCTGTTATCCGCGACCAATTAGTTCGTGATAGTCCCCATGTGCTCGACGAAGATTCCACATTTAGCATTGTCCGTCATGACGAAGGGCTTAACATGCATTTTACTGTTTTCGAGTATGAAGCATGGATCATGTTTTTGGGTTTTCCACTAGATTACCAAACTGAATACTACATCAATAAGGCGGTTTCTTGCTTTGGGAAGTTGATTTTGTGGCATCGTCCGGGTACCCGTCGAGCTCGTGTACTGGTGAAAGCATGGATCAATGATATTGCTTTGATTCCTTACAATTTGGTTATTAAACGTATTGGTTCTCTTGGTGGGATGGGGCGCTCGTGGTCAGTCCCCCTTTATGTTCTCAACGGTCGGCACACTAACACTGCATTGTTCTCTACGGAGGATCCCCTCCCATTGCATAATGCCACACCCCATCCTCTCATCATGCCTGGTCTCTCTTTCGAAATGCAGAACCAACTTGCGGTGCAGAACTGGCTCCATATGAATGCCCAGTAGACACAGGATGGATCTGCTCCCTCCGATACTATTGCTCCAGTGATCAACCACTGGGAACAGCCCGCGCCGATACCTGATACTATACTTGACAATGGGTGGCGCACATGGCCTGTTTCGATCTCGCCACCACCTGTTATCTCTGGGTTCAGAGGCATAAGCTTCCGCGGGATTACAGGCTACGATGGCCCCTCTATGATGGATGGTGTCCCTCCCGCTGAGACTGCTATTGAAGATGGTTTCGAGATCTGGAATGCATTTGTTGCTGAATCTGAAGACCCTACGGACCTCTACTCTGCAGGTCCTACTGTGACCAACACGCTTGCTGTACTTGCTCCTGGTTTGGGGGCTAGAATCTATTTGGATTTTCCTATCTGGCCCTCATTCCTTCACTTTCTTGGTTGGATGCTGATCAAGACTCACAACCGCTGCATTGTGGGCTCCTCTCAATCCACCTGTGCCCGCCCGAGTCTAGGTGATATTTTTGAGTTCTTATCTGCACTGAATTGGGCCATGGAGGATGCGATCCTGCATATTATGGACCCACTTGATGCAGCTTCACGTGTTCTTGATCTCCCCATCTGGCTTGATGCTTTCATGGGCTCGTTTCTGGAGGCTACTAGGGTCCCACATGCTGACATGATGACTGGGCTTTCTGTCCTGGCTCCTCCTCTGCCTTCTGAAGATAATATGCAGTTAGCGCCTGCTATTGACACGCTCGCTGTATCCACCTCCTCGAGCTCTGGACGTGGTCGTCCATGCAAGGCTTCAACGCATATTCAAGTGTCCACAGTGCGCAGATCAACGAGGAGCAACAATGAAGGATATAAATTTGAATCCCTCCCTCTTGGTCCATCTCGCCACAAGGGTACCATATTCCTAAGGCTATCGCCCCTCCTATCACTCTGATGTCAGAGATGCAGCGCATTGGGGTCGAAGACTGCAACATTGCTCCTGAGGAGCTTACTGCAGAAAAATTTCATCAGGCCAAGCTCAACTGAATCTGCCATCTATTTGGCTGTGTGGTCCTCCTATCTATCTATTGTTTTTATTTACCTAGCTTGCGTCATGTCGAGTCGAACCTTTAAATCTAAATTGTCGAACCTAATGTGGCATATCTTATGTTGGAATATTCGTGGTCTTAACGGCGCAGAAAAATGGCCACTTATCCGTGATAAGGTGACGGAAAGTAATGCCTCTATCCTATGCTTTGAAGAAACCAAGCGTGATAGTTTTGATCTTGCTTTCATCAAATTATTTGCGCCTAAGCGTTTTGATCGATTTGCTTTTATCCCCTCGGAAGGTTCATCTGGGGGTCTAGTTGTCATTTGGCCTAGCCACAAATTTAGTGGCCAAGTCCTTCTTGAGGAATCTTTTGCGATCGTGATCAACTTCACCTCCTCTACTACGCTTGAATCCTTTATTTTAGTTAATGTCTACGGGCCATGTGAGGGAATTGCACGCGATAATTTCGTTGCCTGGCTATTTCATCTAAACATTACTCCTGATGCCCATTGGATCATCATTGGAGACTTCAATTTCTATCGTTATTCTGACAGTCGTAATCGCCCGGGAGCCACAATTGAAGATATGGCTACTTTTAATGATATCATTGGTCATCTAGGTCTCATTGAGCTCCCCATCAAGGATCGTTGTTATACCTGGAGTGACATGCAAACGGATCCCCTCTTAGTTCAACTCGATTGGTTCTTCACCTCACATGCATGGGCGCTCAAATACCCTAATTCTACTGTCCGTACGCTCTCTCTCCCTACCTCTGATCACTCACCTTGCGTAGTCTCTATTGTCACTGAAATTCCGAAAGGAGTAGTATTTCGATTTGAGAATCATTGGGTCAAGCTTCCGGGATTTCTTGACGTTGTCCAATGCATTTGGGACATACACTGTCCGAGGGACAGTGCTCGTGCCATTTCTGGCAAATTTAATCTATTACGTAAAGCCCTTCGAAATTGCTCCACCAATATTTTGATGTTATTGATTTATATTGAAAACTGCAATAAAAACAGCCTTCGATTGGATGAGCTTGAAGAGCAGCGTGTATTACATATTACTGAATGGAACTTCCGGTCTATCGTTAAGCGTAAACTCAAATTCCTTCTAGAATGTAAGCTAGAATATTGAAAAAAAGGGTGTACCAATCGATGGGCTAAATTTGGGGGCGAAAACACCAAGTTCTTTCACTCAATGGCATCCATTCAATATAGACATAATTTGATTGCTTCCTTAGATAGGGGAGATGGCACATTGGCCACGGATCATCTTGAGAAGGCTGGTTTACTAATAACCACTTTCAAACAGAGACTTGGTATTTCTACACCAATAGATCCTTCATTTGATTTCTCTGCATATATACACCCTATGTATGGCCTTGAGGTTCTTTCTATACCATTTTCACATGATGAGATCGATAAAGTGATTATAGACTTTCCTATTGACAAGGCCCCGGGTCCTGATGGCTTTTCTGGATTGTTCTATAAAATTTGCTGGCCTATTATTAAGTGGGATTTTTATAAACTTTGTGAAGAATTCTGGTCCAGTACTGTTAATCTTTAGAGTATTAATGATGCCTATATTTCTCTCATCCCCAAGCTCTCTAGCCCCACTGGCCCAAATGATTTTTGACCTATCTCTTTACTGAATTCCTCCTTCATATTGATTACCAAACTTCTGGCTAATCGTTTGCAAAGTAAAATTTTGGACTTAGTGCATGCCAACCAATATGGGTTTCTCAATAACAGATCAATACATGACTGCATTGATTGTGCTTATGAATATATACATCAATGTAAACAATCCAAGGCAGAAGTGGTTATTCTAAAATTGGATTTTGCCAAAGCATTTGATACTATTGAACATGCTGCTATTCTTACTATCCTCAAATGTTGGGAGTTTTATGACAGATGGATTTCTTGGGTGAAGACTATTTTTAACACTGGATCGTCTTCGGTGTTACTTAATGGGGTCCCAGGGAAAAAATTCCCATGTCGTAGAGGTGTTCGTCAAGGTGACCCGTTCTCCCCTATCTTATTTGTGGCAGGGGCTGACCTCCTTCAGTCTATGGTCAACTCACTCATGATGGATGGATCCCTTACACCACCCCTACCGATACCAGGAGCGGATTTTCCGATTGCTCAATATGCGGATGACACACTGCTCATTCTCCAAGCCTGTTCCGTCCAATTCACTGTACTTAACAACCTTCTGAACAGGTTCTCTGCTGCTATGGGCCTCACTGTTAATTATTCTTGCAGAGCGCAGAGATAAGAGGAATAAAGGACCTCGTACTCGTTTAATTGAGGAATGTGATGTTGTTAATTTTCCTCTAAGTTGTGCAGAACAGTTGGCTAATGATGCTGAACCAGCTACATACAATGAAGCTATTGCTTTGGTTGATCGTGACAAGTGGATTGGTGCAATGCACGAAGAGATGCAATCACTTGAAAAGAATGGCATATGGGATGTTGTGCGCTTGCCTAAACAAAAGAAGACCGTCCGCTGTAAGTGGATCTTCAAGAGAAAGGAGAGTTTATCTCCAAGAGAGCCTCCAAGGTTTAAGGCAAGGTTAGTAGCAAAAGATTTCAGCCAGATTCCAGGAGTGGATTATAATGATGTGTTCTCCCCGGTTGTCAAGCATATTTCTATTCGTACTTTATTTAGTATTGTTGCTATGCATGATCTTGAGCTTGAGCAGTTAGATGTGAAGACTGCGTTTTTGCATGGAGAACTTGAGGAGGAGATATACATGGACCAACCTGAAGGGTTCATAGTGCCTGGTAAGGAGGTCTCTAAAACAGGAGCCTCTGCAACAACATGGTGACTGAGCAAGTCTAGACACTAATGATGCACACAACAAAAAAAAAGAATAAAAAGAAAGAAAAAAACCAAGGCTCATCTGAAGTAATCACATACTTCTTCCGAATTGCTATATATTTGGAGGCACTCAATAGTGACTCAAATGATACAGCATTTGGAGGCAATCCAAAGTGCCTCGAATGGTAACATACTAAGGCAAAATTTTAGATTGCCTCGAATTACTTTTGCCTACACAAACATATGTAGCACTCCTTTTTTCCCTCCTAAAACAATTTAAGGCATTAAGTTGACTTTTGGAGGCACTATTGAGTGCCTCCAATTCTAGGACGTGATGTAGTGGATGCTGCAGCAAATCATGCAGGATAGGATGTCCAGGCTACGACGAAGCTGCAACAACTCATGCAGGATGCGAGGTTACGACAAAGCTCCCATCCGCCCAGGAAGTCAACCTTATTCCTCGCCACTTCACCGTTATTTCCAACAACACCTGCAAGGAGGAGGCCACGTCTCGGCTCCGCGAGCTCGCCTCGACGAGCTAGGGGCCTAGTGGGACAAGTCGGTCGCCAGCCTCAGGCTCAACTTCTTCCTACTCTCTACGGCAAAGTCCAAGAGGCGTCATGTTGCCGACTTGCTGTTGGTGGGGAGGTGGAGGCCGCCGGTGGCGGATCCACAGCATGCCAGCCGGGTGCACAGGACACCGGGTAGAAACAATTTTCTTTGCAAAATAACATTTTTTCACCATGTATGCACCCCCTAAAAATGATTTTTATGCGTAGTGACACCCTCTATGCATCTTGGTCCTAGGTGTTGTAGCTCCGCCACTCGAGGCCGCAACCACTATATATCGCCCTTTGCGAGATGGAACAAGGACTCACCCACATAAGATTTTAAGCGGGCAGACACATTAGTTGAAAGACAAAAGAACAAAATATGATGGAAGGAGGATTCAAAGTTACGGGTCTTACGTCCACACCCTCCGGGTTATGAAACATTATTGTCCAACCTTTTCTTTTTAATCTTTTTATTGTCTTTTTTTTTTCTAGTTTTCATTTTTCCCCAATTTCTCTCCTGTTTTACTTTTCTGTTTTATTCTTTATTTTCTGTTTTATTTATATTTTTAGTTTTTTCCTTTATTTTGAAAATATTATTTTTGATATTTTAAAAATGTAAATTATTTTTTCATTCGCCGGAATTTTTGGTTCACTATTATTTTTTTTCGCCATTATTTTTCTTGGATCTGCAATTTCTGTTCACTAATATTTTTGGTTCAGCGATTTTTTTTTAAAAATTGTTCAATATGAAAAATGTTCAAATTTTAAAATGTTCAAATATATAAGTTAGTCGAATTCGGAAAATTGTTTTTATTCAATTTTTTCACCATTTCAAATTATATATTTTTAAAAATCTAAACATTTTTCATACTTGAAAAATGAAAAGATAATAAAAAAAAGAAATAGATAAATAATGGACAAGTAAGAAAAAAAAAGAACATGAGTCTGAGTTGGCTTGCTGGCTGGACACAAATTGGGCCAGCCCACGTGTGGGGGGTGGTGGGCAGAGCCACCGAGCTAGCGCGGGCGAGACGTGGTCCGGACTCGCTAAAGGCGACGTATAAGGCGACCCGAGGAGGCCGGCTGTTGGATAGGGCCTACTAGATACTTATATAAACACCAGTTTCTTGAATAAAATAAATCAATCATGTTGGTACTTTTTAGTACTTGCTGGTACTTTCAAACCGATACTTCAATGTACCTTCTCTTTTATCACCGTTGGATTAGAGCAGCAGACGGTTATAAAAAAAAAGCCAATCAGTGCCATAAAGTGTTAACTTTTGATTAGAATTCACTTGTTTCTGAAAATTGCGCTCAACTTCAAACAAACATTGGTCAACACGAATTAGCTATAGAATTGTGACACATAGTTAGTTATGACAAGACTTGGGATCGTTCGATAACATTGTTGAACATGGCTTAGAGCATGTCTAACAGACCCCTTATGTTTTCGCCCCCTAAAACGCGTGTAGAGGGCACTGTATACGCTTTTCGCCGGCCAAAAACTCGTGCGAGCTAGCAGACCCCCTACCCCCACCCCGTAAAACAGAATATTCTGTTTTACGGGGTGGGGGTAGGGGGTCTGCTAGCTCGCACGAGCTTTTGGCCCCTCACAAAACAGGGTTTTGGACATTTTGCATATCAACGCAACATCTCATCACATTGCATAAAATTATCAAACCACACAATAAATAATCTTAATTATTACAATCAATGTTTTCACACAAATAAAATGTTCAAAGCACACAATAAAAATCTTAATTATTACAATCAATGTTTAACACAAATAAAATGTTTTCCGAACTGCCAATCAATGTTTCACACATAGAAGAAGAGAAAATGAATCATTGGCCATGCAACTGCCAGTGGTGATCGATCAGATCTTGGGTGAGCTGTTGATGAGTCTCAGCACATTCAATGCCGCGATGCCCTGCAAGAAAAGCTTCAAGCCGATCAGGGTTTCTCTCGGGCACAACTCGGGTGCCAACATTATCATAGAAACATGGCAATCTTAACCCTCTCTCATCTTCGATGATCATGTTGTGAAGAATCACACAACATGTCATGATGTCGACAAGAGTCTCCTTGTCCCAAAACCGTGCAGGACCCCGAACAATGGCAAACCTTGCTTGCAAAACACCAAAAGCTCTCTCAATATCTTTGCGAGCAGCCTCTTGTTCTCTTGTGAACTTTGCTTCTTTTCTTGTCAAAGGCCTATCCTTTCTCTCTTTAATTGCCTTCACAAGAGTTGCATAGTCTGGGTAAATACCATCTGTGAGATAGTACCCCATGGTGTACTCATTGTTCATAACTTTGTAGTTGCAAGGTGGTGCATCACCCCTAATTATTCTTCTAAATAAAGGGGATTTATTCAAGACATTAATGTCATTGAGTGTCCCCGGTAGTCCAAAGTATGCATGCCAAATCCACAAATCTTGGGATGCCACAGCTTCAAGAACAATGGTAGCATCACTGCTTTTTCCACAATACATTCCATGCCATGCTTTTGGACAATTTTTCCATGTCCAATGCATGCAATCTAGACTACCAAGCATCCCAGGCCACCCTCTCTTTTCATTCATCTCCATGAGCCTCTTTGTATCATCCTCATTTGGAGCTCGGAGATACGTCTCGCCATACAACTTGATCACCATCTTGGCAAACATACGCACACAATCAGTGGTTGTTTGTACCCCAATGCGAAGGTACTCGTCAGTATAATCCGCAGGGATACCATATGCAATCACCCTCATGGCAGCTGATATTTTCTGATATGGGCTAAATCCCATGACTTGGGCGGCATTTCTCCGTTGCTTAAAATAATCGGAGTTTGCTTCACAGTCTTTAACGATTTTGGTGAACAAACTCCTACGCATGCGGTATCTCCTACGGAAGAGACGGGGGGGATAGGTAGGTACCTCGGCAAAATAATCTTGCCACAGCTGTTCGTGGCCGAGCGCGCGGTTCTGCGGGATGCATATGCGGCCCTTCGTGGAACCCTTTCTCTGATCTAGCAGCTTCGCGCGGTCCTCGAGGTCCTTGATGCGGAAGATGTACTGCATCATCTCCATGTCGTCGTCGCTCAGCAGCTCGTCGAGGTCCGAATCCCCCGAAGACCAGCTCAACGAATCATCGGTATGCTCCACATCATCCATGGTCGCGTCCGCAGACATCTACGGCATCGCGAAGCAGAGATCAGGCACCCGCGGAACGGCGAAATCGAAGAGGAAACACGGCCCGGCGAGTACTCACCGTGGGGAGGCGGCGGAGATGCACACGGCGCGGCGAGTCTAGGGGCGCCGAGGTCCGCTGGGGGCCCGGCGGGGGTGCGGCGGTGTCCGGCGGGGGTGCGGCGGTGTCCGGCGGGGGTGCGGTGCCTCGGAGGCGACCGGATCTACGGGGCGGCGGCAGGCGGCGGCTGGCGGCGGGGCGAACGAAAGTGGGATTCGAACCTGAATCTTCAGCGCGCCCTAGCTCGCACGAGGTAGAGGGTTGGCCCTGTACATCTCCTCCCGACCCGCACATGTAGGGGTCGACGGGCCGCCCCCTACCCAAACTTGTAAAAAACCGTCCGGGGTGGTCCATTTACGGGGTCTGCTAGATGGCCGGGTAGAGCCCAAACCCGTATATCGGCGGTTATTATACGGGTTTGGGCCATTTAGGGGGTCTGTTAGACATGCTCTTAGCTATATACATGTCATACCTATTTTTTTATGACAAGACTTGCCGTTCCATCGAAGTCCTACTAACTAAGAGGTTAGCTTGCAGGTCAGAATATTATAGACATTGTTGAATGAGACTTGGGTAGATACGGCAGACCTAGCTAGCCATGAGGATCAATCAATCGTGTCCCTAATAAAGAAACAAGTGATCCGATCAGCTGAACGGTAGGTCATTTTGTTCACGTTAACAGAACGTGGAGTTGGACGGTACCATCATGGTCACACGGGGTTTGTAGTACTCCCTTCAAGCTATAAAAAGTGTCGCTTATTTTATACTAAGTTAGTTTCAACTTTATACTAAATAGTGACACTTTTTATGGATCAGATGGAGGCAATAGTCACGCAGCATTGACAAACTTTAGTTTGGATTTGGCAACCGGAGTGGGAGGCAATAGTCAAGCAGCTAAACCCAATCTAAGCACAATTAGTACTCACTTTGTCTTAGAATAATTTGTATTGTGGTGGATGTATCTAGATGTATTCAGTTACTAGATACATCCATTTTAACCATTTCAATGACAATTATGTTAAGATGGAGGGAACACAAGATATTAACAATTAAGCATGGTTGTTGATGATTATTTAGGCAATTTTTTGATTAAATTAATCCAAGAATAAATCATGAATATGGCGTAAACAGACTGTTATTTGACAATGTTATTGCATATATATCACTTGTTTAACTCCATATTTCACAATATTAACTATATTTCCGCTGAATCAGTGCAACTATATAATTGTCATTGTATTAGGTGTGTTAAGGACGCAAGAGAAACAACACAACACCACTTCATCCACTGTTTTATTGCACCTTTTATTACCAATATATTTTTCTAAGTTCTTCTCAGGTGTGGCTGAATTGACAACTCAACTCCTAAAACTTACAAGTATTATTTGGCTACCCTTGTGTCGAATCAATAGATTGGGTTACACTTACCCTCGAAGACTGTTGTGTTCCCCTAATCTTGTGGATCATCAAGACTTTTTCCTGCGCCGTTGTCGGGGAGCATAGCTCTAACTATAAATTCACTTGAGAACTAAAATCTTGCTTTTTTACTTGCTTCACTGTTCTTGCTATCAATTGTTAATTTCTTTGAAACTAGATATTATTGGAAAGGTGGGTTCACAGAAGATCAACAAGGAACACCGCTTGTCTCAAAAGGGGAAACGTTATGGATAACAATAAATAAAATAAACAACTATGCTAAACACTTATGCTCTATAAATGATATATATTATTGCTTAGATAAATCTTGTTTCTATATATGATATATCTTATATGCTCTCGAAATACACTAAACAACTATGTTAGAAACTTATTCGTGGGGGCCGGATATACTCATTGGTATGGGCCATAAGCGATGTTTGACGATGTCTGAAGATCAATTTAACAAGCTAGCTTGGTATGGAATAACTAAAAATAATGCAATTATGTCCAAAGTACTATTTGTGGTGAAGTACCATTTGAAATTAACTATTAAATTATGATGGATAGAAAACCTATATTTACTCCAGGGCACTATAAAAAAGCTAAGAAAAGACATTTAAATAGTTGGTATATTCGACATAAAATTGAAGGGAGGGAAAAGAAGTGTACCAACATCAATTTCCTCTGGTATGCCACACAAGATGTGAAAAATCGTCCTCGATGAAGAAACAATTGGGCATCATATGTAACATATTTATAGAGGGCATCCTCCATCAACTCGTGATGTCGTAGTTTACAAAGCCCACATGATTAGAAAACTATACTTTGCGTTATAAATAAGCAATATCTATAGAAGTGGGCTCCACATCAAATCTTAAAACTTTTATTTCCGTCCAATGAGAAATAAAATTATATATCTTAAGCAAAAACAACACAGAACGTAGATTAGCCAAGTCCCTGGTGGCGACGACGCCACACTATGGGTGCCATCGTTGCGCGGTGGTGGAGGGACTGTCGGTGATGGGCTTGCGGGGTGGTCATGGCGTCAGTCTTATTAAGAGATGACCATGGCTAGGTGCAAATGTTCCCCTCTGAGAACCTTGCTCCGAGTTTGGACTAGATTCGATGATGGAGTCTTTCGGGGCCGTTTACCTCAGTGGAGGCATATTCAGGGAAGCTGCACTATGTCGTTCTAGTTTGTATGTCTTCGGGGAAAGTACAAGTTGATTGTTGCGCTCTAAAATGCAAAAAAAAATAGACATGCCATGACTGGCCATTGGTGCTAATTTTTTCATAGAAAGAGCCCCTAGTGACAATTCCTAACATTCTGGTCTTGACGGGAGTCGAAGGGGCTTCTATTTTTGTGGACTAACCTTGCAAATCTCGCCTCATTGACGCCGTCAGGGCCCACATTTTCAAGCAACCATTACCACTGGCCTCTTAGGAATGCGCCCTCCCCCACCGACCCTGCACCAGCCAGCACACTCCGACTAGAGCCCAACCACGGGCGCTTATCCCGTGGCTGGCTCGGCCGCAACACTCACGACGTTGGGGTCGCGGGCTCGTGTGAGATCCTGGCGCATGGATTAATAGGATTGACAGGATACTCATATAAATAAGGCATACCTTGTTTTCTAAAAGCTCATTCCCAGGGAACTCCGAGGTTAAGCGTGCTTGACCCGGGTTCTCACGAGTGAGAAAAAGTGTGATGAAAAGACTGAAGGGTACGTTGCATAGAAAATAATTTTTTTTCCTGCGCGCGATAAACCCGAATGGCCAAGATCTAATATATGAGATGAAAGGCAACAGGGAGATAGAGAGTCTTGAGATAACATACCCTCGAAGAATCAAAGTGGTACGAGATAAGATCTCGTTGTTGGCGTAGTCGTTCTCACGCCGGTCCCGAGCGAGAAGAAGTGCACCGCAATCCGGCGGTGCCTCCGTAATGGGTCACACGTTCAGCTCGATGAAGACTTCCGTTCCCTCGATCCAACGAGTTGTGGAAGTAGAGGATCCCCTGGAATTTCAGCACCAGGACGACGTGGTGGTGGTGAAGAATCCCATGGTCAGGGCTTCGCCAAGCCGGAGACCATTGAATGGAGCAGCGGGTGGAGGGAGAAGGAAGTGGGCAAGTGTGTGAAGAAGAGATAGCTCTCACCCTCCTTTTATAGGGGAGGGGGAGGCAGACCAAAGGGGGGGGGGAGGGTGCGGCCAGCCATGGGTGCCCCCACCCCTTCCTCTCTTCATGTGAGTGGAAGCCCCACTCACACCCACTCATAATTCCTTAATTTTCCACTTAAAATATCCAAAGGTTTTTCTTTAATAAATAAATAAAACATTTTTATTTCTTTATTTATATTTGTTAATTCCATTAACAAACATTTGCACGCAGCACCTCGAATCATTTGTTAATTCTATTAACAACCATTTGACGAAAAACCCCTTGAACTATTTCAATTTTCCCCGAAACAATGTCGGAGCTGCCCAAAATATTCTTCGGTATTCCGTATCCTCTCTAACGCTTCATAGAACCTTAAGTGTGTCACCCTGCGGTTCGCGTATATTACAGACATGATCGAGACTCCTCTCTGGTCAATAATCAACAGCGGGATCTGGATATCCGTGATGACTCCTATATATTCAACGATGAATCTCGTGATCGTGTGAACCTTTCAATGCCGTAACGATTTCTCTTTGTTTCGCGATATATTACTTGTCCGAGATCCGATCATCGATATCCACCATACCTTGTTCGATCTTGTTATCCGACAAGTACTCTTTTCTCGTTCCCGTGATATAACATCCTTGTGATCGTATCAAGTGCTTGCAAGCAGTGTCGATGTGATATCACCGAGAGGGCCCTGAGTATATCTATCCGTCATGTTGGATGGACAAATCCCATTCTTGATCCATGAGCTTCAACTAACACTTTCCGAATATCTAATGCCACCTTTATAGTCACCCTATTACGGTGTGACATTTTATGTCATCAAAGTATTCTTTCGGTATTAGTGATTAGCATGATCTCATGGTCTAAGGAACAATGTTACTCTGAATGTAAGACATAACAACAAAACTAAATGACTTGATCGTATTGTTATACTTAGTTAGGGTCTAAGTTCATCACGTCATTTTCCTAATGACATGACCCCGTTATTAACAACATCCAATGTCTATGATCAGGAAACCTTGATCATCTTTTAATCAACGATCTAGTTAAAAGAGAGGCTTCACTACGAACATTGGTTTGTTTATTAATCACACATGTATTAATGTTTCCGGTTAATACAATTCTAGCATGAGAAATAAACATCTATCATAAACAAGGAATAACATAGTAAACACTTTATTATTGCCTCTCGGGCATATTCCCTTCAGTCTCCCACTTGCACTAGGGGCAATAATCTATATTACATAGTGATGAATCTAACACCCATTGAGTTCTGGTGTTGACCATGGTTTGCCCTCGAGAGAGGTTTAGTCAACGGATCTGCCACATTCAGATCCGTATGTACTTTGGAAATCTTCACATCCCCATTTGTGACATGTCCACGGATGGAGTGAAAACAGCGCTTGATATGCTTCGAATTCTTGTGAGACCTTGGCTCCTTAGCATTGGCTATGGCACCATTGTTGTCACAATAGATAACCATTGGATCCAACGCACTCGGAACCACGCCTAGTTCGGATATGAACTATTTCATCCAAACTGCTTCCTGTGTTGCCTCCGAGGCAGCAACATATTCGGCTTCTGTTGATGATCTCACCACCACGGATTGCTTGGAACTCCTCCAGCTTACTGCTCCTCCATTCATAACAAATACGTACCCGGACTGAGACTTAGAGTCATCCGGATCAGTGTTGAAGCTAGCATCGACGTAACATCTTGCGATGAGCTCTTCTTCACCGCCATATATGAGAAACATATCCTTAGTTCTTCTCAAGTACTTAAAGATATTCTTGACCGCCGTCCAGTGTTCCAAACCTGGATCGGATTGGTACCTACTAGTCAAACTAATAGCGTGTGCCACATCCGGTCTTGTACATAGCATAGCATACATGATAGAACCTATGGCTGAAGCATAGGGAGTCTTATTCATCCTTTCTCTATCTTCTGCTGTAGCTAGACATTGAGTCTTACTCAACGTTTTGCCTTGCAACATAGGTAAGAACCCCTTCCTACTATCTTCCATTCTGAACTTCTTCAGAATCTTTTCAAGTTATGTACTTTGCGAAAGTCCAATTAAGCGTCTTGATCTATCACTGTAGATTTTGATGCCTAATATATAAACTGCTTCACCGAGGTCTTTGATCGAAAAAATACTGTTCAAATAACCTTTTACGCTTTTTAAAAGTTCTATATCATTTCCAATCAACAATATGTCATCCACATATAGTACTAGAAATGCTACAGAGCTCCCACTCACTTTCTTGTAAATACAAGCTTCTCCGTATGTTTGGACAAATCCAAACCCTTTGATCACCTTATCAAAACGGAGGTTCCAACTCCGGGATGCTTGCTTCAGTCCATAAATGGAACGTTGAAGCTTACACACCTTGTCAGCATCCTTAGGATCAACAAAACCTTTGGGTTGCATCATATAAAACTCTTCCTCAATGTCACCATTAAGGAACGCCGTTTTGACATCCATCTGCCAGATTTCATAATCGAAAAATGCGGCAACTGTTAACATAATCCTAACTGACTTAAGCATCGCTACAGGTGAGAAAGTCTTGTCATAGTCAACTACTTGAATTTGTCGGAAACCTTTTGCGACAAGTCGAGCTTTATAGACGGTCACATTACCATCAGCGTCAGTTTTCTTTTTAAATATCCATTTGTTCTCAACGGTCTTGCGGTCATTGGGTAAATCCACCAAAGTCCAAACTTGGTTTTCGTACATGGATCCTATTTCGGATTTCATGGCTTCAAGCCATTTGTTGTAATCTGGGCTCATCATCGCTTCATCATACGTCGCAGGGTCATCACCTCCATCTACCATGAAGTTTAATACGGGATCTTCATACAGTTCAGGAGTTGTACGTTCCCTAGTTGACCTGGGAGGTGCGGTAGTTTCTTCTGCCGGAGTTTCATGATTTTGATCATTAGCTCTCTCTTCAACTGACGTGGTCGGCACCGGAACAATTTACGGCATTGTGCTACTCGCCATTCCAAGAAGAGAAGGTTCAATAACCTCGTCGAGTTCTACCTTCCTACTATTCACATCTTTCGAGAGAAACTCCTTCTCCAAAAATGATCCATTCTTGGCAACAAAAATCTTGCCTTCGGATCTGTGATAGAAGGTGTACCCTACTGTTTCTTTAGGGTTACCTATGAAGACGCATTTTTCCGCTTTGGGTTTGAGTTTATCAGGTTGAAGCTTCTTCACATAAACATCACATCCCCAAACTTTTAGAAATGACATCTTAGGTTTGTTTTTAAACCGTAATTCATACGGTGTCGTTTCAACGGATTTAGATGGTGCCCTATTTAAAGTGAATGCAACGGTCTCTAGTGCATAACCCCAAAACGATAGTGGCAAATCTGTAAGAGACATCATAGATCGAACCATATCCAATAAAGTACGATTACGACGTTTGGAAACACCATTACGCCGTGGTGTTCCGGCAGGTGTGAGTTGTGAAACTATTCCACATTGTTTCATATGCATGCCAAACTCGTAACTTAGATATTCACCTCCACGATCAGACCGTAGAAATTTAATCTTTCTGTTACGATGATTTTAAACTTCATACTGAAATTCTTTGAACTTTTCAAACGTCTCAGATTTGTGTTTCATTAAGTAAATATACCCATATCTACTCAAATCATCTGTGAAAGTGACAAAATAACGATATCCACCGCGCGCAGATACACTCATTGATCCACACACATCAGTATGTATGATTTCCAGTAAGTCTGTCGCCCGTTCCATAGTTCCAGAAAACGGGGTTCTACTCATCTTGCCCATAAGGCATGGTTAACATGTTTCAAATGATTCATAATCAAGTGATTCTAAGAGTCCATCAGAATGGAGCTTCTTCATGCGTTTAACACCAATATGACCTAAGCGGCAATGCCACATGTAAGTAGCAATATCATCATTTAACTTAATTCTTTTGGCATTCACATTATGAATATGTGTATCAATACTATCAAGATTCAACAGAAATAAACCATTCTTCTCAGGTGCATGACCATAAAAGATATTATTCATATAAATCGAACAACCATTGTTCTCAGACTTAAAGGAATAACCATTCCGCATTAAGCAAGATCCATAGACGATATTCATGCTTAATGCAAGCACCAAATAACAATTATTGACGTTTATAACTAATCCCGATGGTAGACGTAGAGGCAGCGTCCCGACGGCGATCACATCAACTCTTGATCCATTGCCGACGCGCATCGTCACCTCATCCTTTGCCAGTGGTCGCTTATTCTGCAGCTCCTGTTTCGAGTTACATATGTGAGCAACCGAGCCAGTATCAAATACCCAGGTGCTACCGCGAGTACTAGTAAGGTATACATCAGTAACAAGTATATCATATATACCCTTGTTCACTTTGCCGGCCTTCTTATCTGCCAGATATTTGGGGCAATTGCGCTTCCAGTGGCCTTTACCCTTGCAATAAAAGCACTCAGTCTCAGGCTTAGGGCCATGCTTGGTTTTCTTCTCAGGAGCAGCAACAGATTTGCCACCCTTCTTGAAGTCTACCATTGGCTTGCCTTTCTTGAAACTAGTGGTCTTATTGATCATCAAAACTTGATGTTCTTTCTTGATCTCCACTTCAGCAGTTTTAAGCATCGAGAGAAGCTCAGGAAGAGAATTCTTCATGCTTTGCATATTATAGTTCATCACGAAGTTCTTGTAACTAGGTGGCAGAGATTGGAGAACACGATGTATCCCTAGCTCAATGGGAATCGATATTCCCAAGGCTATGATCTTATCAGCGTACGCAGAAATTTTGAGTACGTGCTCACTAACAGAGTTGTTCTCTTCCATCATGCAGCTAAAGAACTTTTCTGAAGCGTCATAACTCTCAACTGCCGCATGGGTATCGAAAATCATTTTCAAAACTCCCATTATGGCATATGCAGTGCTGTTCTCGAAATGTTTTCGCAGCTCTGGCTCTAGTCCATAGAGGATGCCGCAGTGAACTATACTGTGGTCTTCTTGTTGAGTCAGATAAACATTTTTATGTTCATCAGCAGCATCATCAGCGGGCTGGTCACCTAGAGGTGCATCAAGCACATAGAGCTTCTTGCAAGCGGTGAGGAGAATCCTCAGTGTCGGATATATACTGAATAGGGGTATATCAGATGGTAGTCAAAGTGCCGGTTTACTAGGGTGGCCCAAGTGGTAGTGGGCTACGGTCCATTGGGCGGCCCAGTAAGCCGACGCGCAGAAGCCGGATTCTAGAAGAACCCGGATCATGGCCCGTGTGATCTGACTTGGAGTAGAAGGCGGATTCCTTACTTTCCAAGTTAGGAGTTACCGTAGTCTTCTAGGTTTCTTACTCTGTATACCCTAATCCGGCTATTATATAAAGCCGGACGGGAGATATGATAGATAGACAAGAAGCTACAGGCTAACTCGCCGAGAAGTTGATTGTCGAGACATCGTAGTAGTTTTCATAGACTGGGGTGCCATGAGACTACGGTAGAGACGTGGGGTAACGGGATAGCGTAGTAAACACAGAACACGGGATTTACCCAGGTTCGGTACGTCGCGACAGTACGGCGTACCTACTCCTGCACTTCTCACTATGAGGGACTAAAGCCCGTATAATAAGGTTACAATGTAAGGGAATAGATCTAGCTACTCGGCGAGGATGAACTTCCCGGCGAGTTGCGCAAGGCTTAAGCTAGAACCTAGAACCTTGGACTAAAGGAACTTATTCAACTTATGAAATCTATCTCCCGTCCGGCTTTATATAATAGCCGGATTAGGGCTTACAGAACCAGAAACCTAGAAGACTACGTTTAACTTGTAACTTGGAAAGTAAGGAATCCGTCTTCTCCTCCAAGCCAGATCACGCGGGCCGTGATCCGGGTTCTTCTAGAATCCGGCTTCTACGCGTCGGACTACTGGGCCGCCCAATGGACCTAAGTCCATTACCTTGCAGGCCACCCTGGTAGTCCAGCTCTTTTGTCTACCATCTTCTATACCCCTATTCGGTATATATCCGACAGTAGCCCCCAGGAAGGATCAAAACTCTGAAACTCCGCCTTTCGTCAAATACATTTTGTCCGGGAAACTTGATTCAGCAGTCTTGATTCTTTCTTCTTTCCTTTCAAAGGAGATGGTAACATAAAACTCGGAACTATGAAAATCCGGCTTTTCTTCTCGCGATCCTTCGCGGAAAAGGAACACGTGACATCAGCGCTTTAATCATGCTGACGCAAGCGCCGCTTGGTTTCACGCGGGAAACCCTGCAACGTATCTCTGACAGATTCTCACGAGAAACGAGGAGATAGCCATCATTCCTCTGTCGTTCCGTTTCCCGGATTTTCCGGCGAGCGACACGCGTCAAACATCCAACGGTCAAAAGAGCCGTTGGCGCGTATCTAGAGGGTTTTCAGGCTATAAATAGCCGTCTCCTTCCTCCTCATCAACCTTCTTCACTCCCTCACTGCCTTCACCATTGGTGCGAACACGAGCTCGAGAGCGAGAACAATTCCCTGCCCCGACGAGCCCTTCCCACGCCGGAACGCACCAACGCCACCGAGAAAGATGGCGTCTCCGCAATCATCGCCCGTTCGCGCCTCCGTCGACGAGCTCCTGAACGATCTAGACCCCCAACTTGGGTCGCCCAAGCGCGCCGGCGGCGAGCCGGAAAAAACTTCGGCGTCCACAGCGGGCGGAGGGAACATCTCCGCCAACACGGATGCTGCGGGACCAAGGACCGCATCAACCCCGCCGTTCGCTCCCGAAACGGCGGAGGAAAAGGTGGAGCTCCTCGACGAGCAGCTCGCCGCCGCGAAGGCCGCCACCACCGCCGCCGCTGGAGGAGATGAAGAAGAGGAGACTGCAGGCAACTGGATTGCCTGCAGTCTTCCCCCGGCTCTTCTTCCCAACTTGGAGAAGGAAGGCCTGGTTTTGAAGAAGAAATGGCGGCTCCCGGAAGAGGAGACCGAGCCCGCGCCACAAGAAGGCGAAAGGGTGCTTCTCGCCTCCCACCTTCTGCGAGGTATGGGGCTTCCCCCTTCTTCTTTCTTCCTCCAAGTTCTAGCTCACTACAGCATCCAACCTCATAATCTCCCTCCTAATTCCATTCTGTATATGGCCGGCTTCCAGGCCTTATTCGAGGGTTACCTAGGAATAGAGCCTAGGTTAGATTTTTGGTTGTACTGCTTTGGGGTTAAGCGTAACTCTTCGGAGGGCGCACTCCCAAATTGCGGAACCATTTCCTTTACTCTTCGGAGATTCCGAGAGGATTGGTTCCCCAAAATAAAAACCTCGGAATCCGTCAAATTCTGGACGGGTTCCTTCTTTTATCACCCCGACGTGCCTTTTCCTAAAAAAGCCGTCGGGGTTCCACCTTTTGTGAACTCCGCCGCTGTTCCCCAGGATAACTGGGTTACAGAGGCCGTCCAGGTTCTGCCTCCAGATCTACTAAGGATCAAGAGGCGCATCGCCAAACTCACTTCCTCCAAACCCCCTTTGACCGGAATGGACACGGTCTTTTGCTGGCTGAATAGGCGGATTCAGCCACTGGCAAATCACGGAGGCCGTCTCCTGTGTGAATACACAGGAGCCAAGGATCCAATGCGGACATCCGACAAGGATTGGCCCGCAAAGGAGCTCAGGCGGCGCATCAACCAGTTGGTCGCTTCACGCGATCAATACACGGAGAGTCGGCCAATGTACACGGCCGACAATCCCGCGCCTAAGGTAAATTTCCCGTTATTTAGGTATAATATCACTTCCTGGAAAATCTACCTTTCGATTCTGATTGGTTTTTTTCAACAGCTTGTGGATCTTCCAGACTCGGAGTTAGCCTCCGAGGCCGAGCTGGATGCGCTGCGTACCGCCACCACTGGTGGGCGCAAACGCAAGAAGATAATTTCTTCGGATGAAATTATCGACCTTGACGGAATCCCCGTCGCCACGTCCAGGTTTATTTTCTTCCGGGTTTTTTCTTTTATGGGATCCTTTTCGTCCATCTTCGGTATTTTAACATTTTCCGGGTTTTCGGTTTTTAGCTTGCCCCCCTCCACCTTGAAGCCGAGGAAGTTGAAAAAGCTCAAAGCTGCTTCCAACCGAGGCAGCCAACCATCTCCCGCCGTCGCCCCGGATACGCCGCAGTCAATGGCGGAAGAACTTACTGCCACCACCACCACCAAGCCCCCAGAGCCCAGCCAGCCCGTTGTGCCCGAGTCGGACACGAGGGAAAGGGCGGCTCCAGAGGTGGGGAAATCTTCTCGGACATTCGACGAGGAAATCCCCACCTTTGACAAGGATTTTAAAGCTATAAATGATGGCTTGAACGCGGCCGAAAGTCATTTCGCGGAATACGCGAAGGAATTCCGGGAAAACTTAGCAGGTTTGCAACGCATGAGCCAGGTATGTAACTCTAGCCCCCAAGCATTAAACAAAATGCATGCTTTTTTTTTGCTTTGATGTTTTTTATTAATCATACTTTTCCTTGCTGTGTTTCAGCAAACCTCCGAGGCCATAAACCTGGAAGTTTTCAGGAAGCTCACTATCAAGAATAAAGAAGTTCGAAGTCTTCTTTCTATTCTTGAGGAGAGAGAGGCGGAGCTGGAATCGTCTCAGCTTGCTTTGACGGAAACGAAAGGTAGGCTTTTTCGTTTTGAAATTTCCGACTTAAAACTTTGTTGTGGTTTTCTTCTCGAGGAAATTGATCAACTCGGATTTGCCCTTTGCTTTTTCAGCTGCTTTAGCTGAAGCTAAACAAGCAGCGGAAGATTCCGGCAACGCCGAGATTCTCCGCAATGAGAATATTGAGCTTCACAAGAATCTTGTGAAGGCTCAAAAAGACCTGGAAGCCAGCAATCTGGCCCTTGGAGTGGCTAACTCCAAGGCTTCCGAGCAGGCGGAGAAAGACAAATCCGCTATCCAGGATTTGACTGAAGCTCTGAACCTTCGCCTGGAGGAAGTTTCGGAAATCGATAAACTCATCGGTAAATTTTTACCCTTGTCTTCATCTTTCCATGTTTTGCTTTCTCTGTTTGTCTCCTTAACCTTTTGTATGCTTTATCGGATCAAACAGGAGACACCCCAGATGGCGCTCGGGCTGCAGGCATCCGAGCTTTCGGGGAAACATGGAACTTGATGAAGGCTGCTGCAACGCAGTTGGTAGGCAAGTTTCTTCCCGAAAAATCTGGGGAGTGCTCGGAAGTTGAAAAACTTCCGGGTATCATCATGGAGGTGGCGGAGTCCAAGGAGTCCGTTCTCCGCTCCGCTGCACGGGGTGGTGCGCGTATGGCCTTAGGCCTTATGCGCATGCACTACCCTAGTGCCAAATCCTGGCGTGTGGCCACCGGTGTCCCTCAGGGATACACGGATGCACAACGATCCACCATCTTTGGTGAAGTTAAGGGCCACGCCACCCAGATTGCCGCCATGGTAAATGTCGGCGTCCACTATCCAGAAGAAGAAGCTCCTCCGATTCCCGATGAAGAAAGCAGCGAGGAGGAGTCGGATTCTTGAAGGGTTACCTGGAACCTGGATAGAAGATTTAGACAATAGGAGCATTACTGTTCTTTCATTTGTAATCCAAAATGTAATGCTTCTTATGTATTAATGAAAATTCCGCCTTTTGCAGTTTAAACTATGAAATTACTTTGCAAGTTGTTTGAATTTTACCATTCCTTTATCTTCTAAGTTCTCTGGTGTACATGCTTTAACTGTCCTTAGTGTTTGAAATGGCTCAAATAGCATTATGAATCGTTATGCCGAGTAACTGGGGACGAACCAAGCAGTTTTGAAACTCGAAAACATGAATCATGCTAAAGGCATTTTTACTAACTAGTTCCAGTAACCCAGCATACGCACGATCAGATAAGACTTAGAGAAACAAGGAAAGTTTTAAGTGAAACTTGGGCACGCAGGCAATTCAAGTTTCCTTTAGCCGTTAAAAGGCTGAAAAATCATTCAGTTATGTAACGCCGAGTACGCAAGCACAATTCGGGTTAACATTGAGAAATTTGTAAGATCATTGGGAAATAGATGAGGCGGAAACACTTTGCACTTATAAGAAACATGGATGACAGCATTCCGACAACTTTATTTCATGATCTCAAAAGATGTTTACATAGATTTGAACTAAGTACAGAAGGGGACATAACTTGCTAGGTGTTCCCAGGCTTCCGCAATCCACTTGACCTTGTCAAACTTCTCCAGCATTTTGCGAAATGGTAAGGTTTTAGCCCCCAGCCAACTGAGAAATCTTTTTATGGCTGTGGCGGAACCCGGCAATTCTGGGACATCTTTTTCACACGTAAGTTCTGAGATGCTCGAGATTGCCTTTATCTTTTCCGGGTTAATTTCTATTCCTCTGTGAGAAACGATGAAACCTAGAAGTTTTCCTGAGGGGACCCCGAATACGCACTTAGATGGATTCAACTTCATCTTGTAAGTGCGCAAGTTTTCGAAGGTTTCTCGCAAGTCCTCAAGGAGTGTATCTTTTTCCTTGGTTACGACAGCAATATCGTCCACGTAAACATGGACGTTTTTTCCAATCTGACTATGCAAACAACGTTGCATGCAATGCTGGTATGTTGCACCTGCGTTCTTCAGGCCAAAAGGCATGGTTACGTAGTAATACGTCCCGTACGGGGTTATAAAAGAAGTCTTGATTTGATCTTCCTTTTTCATGCGTATTTGGTGGTACCCGGAGTATGCATCCAAAAAGCATAAAAGCTCAGAGCCTGCAGTGGCATCTATTATTTGATCGATTCGCGGCAGCGCAAACCTATCTTTCGGACATAACTTGTTCAATCCTGTGTAATCTATACACATTCTGAGTGCAGTTGTGTCTTTCTTCGGTACTAATACCGGATTTGCGGACCAGTCAGTATGGATTACCTCCTTGATGAAATCCGCTGCTAAAAGCCGGATAATTTCCTTGCCAATAGCCTTCCGTCTTCTTCCGTCAAATCGACGGAGACCTTGTTTGACGGGTTTTGATCCGGGAATAACCTTGAGTTGGTGCTCAGCAAGTTCCCTGGGTACGCCTGGCATGTCAGCTGGACACCAAGCAAAAATGTCCCAGTTCTCACGGAGGAACTTGATGAGCTCGCCTTCCTATTTGTCGGTCATCCCAGTCCCTACAACGACGAATTTTGTCGGATCTTTGGGGTCTAGGATTACATGTCTTGTATTCTCGGATGCCTTGAAGCTATCTGTTGGCTTCCGAGTTTCTTTTCCTGCCGGCATTTCTTTCGGCGATACCTCCTTGGCTAACTCCTTTAATTCTTCCTGAGCTATAACTCTTTGAGCGCAAAGGGCGTTTTGCTTCTCCAACTCGTTTGCCAGCTTGAAATCACCGGCAATGGTGATTACTCCTCCTTTGGGTCCTGGCATCTTCAGCTTGTTGTAGATATAGCAAGATCTTGCCATAAACTTGGCGAAAGCCGGACGTCCGAGTATTGCGTGATACACGCTCTCGAACGGCACAACTTCGAAGGATACTTTTTCCTGCCGGAAGTGATCTTTATCTCCGAAGGTGACATCTAGGGAAATTTCTCCTAGGGATCGTGCTTGCCTGCCAGGGACAATGCCATGGAAGCGTATATTGCTGTAATTGAGCTGGGACTCGGATATCTTCAAGTGCTTCAGTGTATCCAGGTACATTATATTGATGCTGGATCCTCCGTCCATCAGCACTCTTCTTAGCCTAGTGTTTTGAACAATAGGGCTTACAACAAGAGCTTGTGTGCCGGGTTCAGGGATATTTCCGGGATGATCAGACTGATCCCAGATTATCGGTGTGTTGGAATACTTCAAGAATTTTGGGGTTGCAGGAACAACCGCGTTTATTTCTCGAAGTGTCCTTTTGGCCACCTTTGCTGACGGGGTTGCTAGGAAAGTTAGCATTGCTTCTCCGTCAACTCTCGGAAATTTGGGTTCGCCTTTTCGCTGTTGTTCCTGGATTTTATCATCAGTGTCCGATTCACTGTCTTCTTTTTCAGCTTCTGGCTTTTGTTTGGCAGGTTTCCTCTTGGAGCCCTTCCCTTTATTTCCGGATCCTGCATTGCCTTTCATATGCTTGTTTAGCCGGCATTGCGCGTTCGTGTGGGTTGGCTTCCCAAATTGAGAGTGGTGGACGCAGGGTTCCGACTTAATTCTCTCCCATTCCTCAGGAGTGTAATTGATGGGATCCGGACTGCGGCCTTTCCACTTGTTCCCTTTTTCTCCTCCAAAGGCTAAGTTAACCTCCTTGGGCTTTGTTGTTGACTCCGGGGTTCCTTTTTTATCAGAACGAGGTGTTTTCTTGGCCAGTATCAGTGACTCAATATTGCCTCCTCTTGCTCTGATATCGTCTTCGGCTGCAGCATGCTCATTAGCGGTTGTAAGCATAGATCCGAGATCTTTGTGCTTTTTGGAGCCAACCATGAACGGTACAAGTCCGGGTTTTAGGCCATTGACGAAAGCATGCATTGCTTGTACGTCAGTTACCCCAGAGCAACTATTCTTCATTGCAGTCCATCTGGAGATGAAATCCACGTATGGTTCGTCTTCAAATTGGGTGCAACGGTTTAGCTGATTGATGCTATTTGGGCGTTTGTACGTTCCTCGAAAATGCTGAGTAAATACTCTCGCCATATCATCCCAACTGTCGACAGTTCTTGATGGTAAACCATTAATCCAATCTCTGGCTCCGTCTAGCAACATTAGGGGAAGAAACTTGACAGCTTCCAGGTCTGTCCCGTTGTTGATCTGGACGGCTGTGTAATAATCTGAAAGCCAGGTATCCGGGTTTGTACTGCCGGTATATTTTTGGTAGGTTGGACCAACTTTGGCAAAGCCAGAATGCAGGGTTATCCTTCGGATCCTGTCAGTGAAACACTTAGGACCAAAGTATAGATCATCCTTTTCTGCTCTGTCAATATGCGCAGAATATCTCCCGGCTGAATGGACAGAAGGGGATCTACTCCTTTCTTTCCCATTGTTACGCGGACGCGTTTTTCCGAGGTTATCTCTATCTCTTCCGTTGTCACGCCCTCTGGGATTAGGTGGAGTCCTGCTCCTGTATCTTTCCTTATCTTTGGGCGGTGTCCGAGATCTTTCACGCCTGTGAGGTGTATCGTATCTTCCAGCTTTTTCAGCTGGGTTTCTCGGAGGTGGCATTATTTTGCCGTCGTTCCGGTGTTTGTCTTCCCGATCGTGTGGTTTATATCCATCTTTCGGGAGATGAGGTCCGGTTCTAGACGCTGCGTCCCGGTTGTCGGGGTTTTTCTTGTCTTTTCTCGGATCCTCTTTTTTATCCGAATCTCCGGGTTCTTCCGGCCCAGGTGCTCCAGCAGCGCAAGTAACAGTTTTGCAGAGGGCGGAATTATCATGCAGCCTCCCAGATCGCTCTTGTCCTCGCTGTTGCTGCTGTAATGCTTTTCCTAGGAAGGCATACACCCCTTGGAGTTTTTCCCCGTTGGAGTACAGATCATTGTTCAAGATGGCGAACGCTGCTTCCGCATTTTCAGCTGCGGTTTTGTATATTGGTTCGCCCTTAGCATCTTTGCCGTTTAACTGCTTTTGCCAAGATGGGTTATAGAACCTTTCTTTCGGCGGCAGTTCTTCCGGTTTTGTAATTCCGGGTAACCTTGTAGGTTTTAAGACAGATCTGTGCTTTCTCTCGTACTCCTCAATTTCCTCCTTCATAATTTTGATGTCATTATGGGTTTGTTGGAGGTGTTGCCGAGATCTAAGCAGTTGTTGCTGCTGCCGTTGGAAAGCTTGTCTCCTGGCTTCCAGCATCTCAGGGGGTTCATTGGGTCCCACTGGAGTTTGTAATAGTTCCTGCTCTTCCAGTTCTGTCATTGGCGGAGCAGTGATTTCCTTAGATTTCTTTTCCGTAGGCTTTGTGCCACTAACATCTCCAACTTCCAGGTTTTCATCAGCGAGATCAGCTGACTTTTTCTTCCGGAGTTTGTACTGGAGTTTTTTAGAAGCACGGTGCTTTTTCTTGGAAGAGGGAGGTTTTTTGACAGGTTCATCCTCTGTCATCTCCTTGACATTAGGAAATATCGGAGAAGTTTCTCCGTCTTCCCTCTCCTCTACTGGCGGAGGGGTTTTAGGGCTTTCCTGGCTATCGGCACCCGTTGTATCGGCTGGTTTTGCCATTAGCACTTCATGGAATCCCTCTTGAAAGGATTTAACTTTTCATACGAAGGCATCGTCATCTTCGTCTTCGGAAAAGTTATCCGATCCGGTTTCCGACTCCAGTCTCGCCTCAATGGCGGCAAGCACGGACTCTGTTTCCGAGTTCATCGTCTGGTTGACAGATGTCGGATCTTCCGTCTCTGTGACGGGTATTGGTTCTTCCGTCTCTGGGACGGGTGTATTGTTGTCTGCCTCTTGCACGGGATTTCCGTCATCCGTGTTTTCGGCGATCTCGGATTGCACCATGCCGATAAAGTGGGTATCACTGTTTTGTCGGCGATCTGAGCAAAATCCGGCATCATAGTCGTCTTCGACTGGGTATAGGGCGGGTGGGAGATAATTGCTTTCACCGCAAAACCCCATTGCTTCCGCGGTTAATCCGATAAAGATATTTGCAGATCCAATCGGTAAAACGCAGGCACTTACCAGATGGTTTTGCGCCGGGATGTAGGATCCGTTGTCGAGGAAGCGCCCGACGTCGTTGTCGAATTCCAAGCTTCCGACAGTGATCGATCTTCCGATTCCGCCTAAAATCCCAGATCGGAACTTCACGCCTGACGTCGTTTGCCCCACGGTGGGCGCCAACTGTCGAGACATCGTAGTAGTTTTCATAGACTGGGGTGCCATGAGACTACGGTAGAGACGTGGGGTAACGGGATAGCGTAGTAAACACAGAACACGGGATTTACCCAGGTTCGGTACGTCGCGACAGTACGGCGTACCTACTCCTGCACTTCTCACTATGAGGGACTAAAGCCCGTATAATAAGGTTACAATGTAAGGGAATAGATCTAGCTACTCGGCGAGGATGAACTTCCCGGCGAGTTGCGCAAGGCTTAAGCTAGAACCTAGAACCTTGGACTAAAGGAACTTATTCAACTTATGAAATCTATCTCCCGTCCGGCTTTATATAATAGCCGGATTAGGGCTTACAGAACCAGAAACCTAGAAGACTACGTTTAACTTGTAACTTGGAAAGTAAGGAATCCGTCTTCTCCTCCAAGCCAGATCACGCGGGCCGTGATCCGGGTTCTTCTAGAATCCGGCTTCTACGCGTCGGACTACTGGGCCGCCCAATGGACCTAAGTCCATTACCTTGCAGGCCACCCTGGTAGTCCAGCTCTTTTGTCTACCATCTTCTATACCCCTATTCGGTATATATCCGACATTGATCCTCATTGAATAGCTAAACAGAACCTCACATTGTACTTGTACACACAGGCTTTAGTCCTGATTAGTGAGATTGCAGGAGTAGGAACGCCGTATTACTACGACGTACCGAACCTGGGTAAACCCTGTGTTTCTGTCTTCACGCAACCACGTCTCCCCACGTCTCTACCCGTAGTCTCATAGCACCCCCGTCTGTGAAAACTACTATGATGTCTCGACAGTTGGCGCCCACCGTGGGGCAGACGACGTCAGACGTTAAGTTCCGATCTGGGATACTCGGCGGAATCGGCAGTTCCATAACTGTCGGAAGCCTGGAGTTCGACGGTGACGTCGGACGCTTCCTCGACAATGGATCTTACATACCGGCGCAAAATCATCTGGTAAGTGCCTGCGTGTTACCGATCGGATCTGCAAATATCTTTATCGGACTAACTACAGAGGCCATGGGGTTTTGCGATGGAAGCAAATTTTTCCCACCCGTCCTATACCCAGTCGAAGATGACTATGATACCGGATTTTGCTCAGATCGCCGACACGAAAGTGATACACACTTTATCGGTATGGTGCAATCCGAAGTCGCCGAAAACACGGATGATGGAAACCCCGTGCAGGAGGCAGAAAACAGCACACCCACTACAGAGGTGGAAGATCCGACATCCGTCAACATGACGATAAACTCGGAAGCTGACTCGGTGCTAGCCGCCATTGAGGCGAGATTAGAGTCAGAAAACGGATCGGATGATTTCGACTCCGAAGATGAAGACACCTTCGAAAGAAAGGTAAAATCTCTTCAAGAGGGATTCCATGAAGTACTCATGGCAAAACCGGCTGAAAACACGGATGCCGGCAGTCAGGAAATCCCTAAAACTCCTCCGCCAGAGGAAGAGAGAGAAGATGGGGAAACTTCTCCGATATTTCCCAACGTCAAGGAATTGACAGAGGATGAACCTGCCAAAAAGCCTCCCTCTTCCAAGAAGAAGCACAAGGGCGCTAAAAAACTCCAGTACAAACTCCGGAATAAAAATTGGCTGATCCAGCTGATGAAAGCCCGGAAGTAGGAGATGCAAGCGGAATAAAGCCCGCGTAGAAGAAAACCAAGGAAATCCTTGTTCCGCCAATGACAGAACAAGAAGAACAAGATCTGTTACAAACGCCAGTGGGACCAAATGAACCCCCTGAGATGCTAGAAGACAGGAGACGAGCTTTCGAAAGGCAACAACAACATCTACTCAGATCTCGGGAACACCTCCAAAAAACCCAGGATGACATCAAGCTCATGAAGGAAGAGATCGAGGAGTACGAGAGAAAGAATAGATCTGCCATAAAACCTACAAGGTTACCCGGAATCGTAAGACCGGAAGTACTGCCGCCAAAAGAAAGGTTTCATAACCCATCTTGGCAAAAGCAAGTAAACGGCAAGGATGCCAGAGGTGAACCAATATACAAAACCGCAGCAGAAAACGCGGAAGCAGCGTTCGCCATCCTCAACAATGACATGTACTCCAACGGTGAAAAACTCCAAGGGGTGTATGCTTTCCTAGGAAAAGCATTGCAACAACAATAGCGGGTCCAAGAGAGATCAGGGAAGTTGAATGACGACTCTGCCCTATGCAAAACAGCTACTTGCGCCGCCGGGGCACCTGGACCGGAAGAATCTGGAGATTCAAACAATTCAAAGGATAAGAAAGCGGATCCGAGAAAAGTCAAAAAAAATCCCGACAATAGGGATGAAGCGTCTAGAACCGGATCCCATCTCCCGAAAGGTGGACTCAAACCCCACGATCGGGAAGAAAAACACCAGAATGACGGCAAAGCAATGCCACCTCCAAGATACCCAGCTGAAAAAGCTGGAAGACATGATGTACCTCACAGGCGTGAGAGATCTCGGACACCTCCCAAGGATAAAGAAAGGCACAGGAGTAGAACTCCGCCTCATCCAAAGGGGCGTGATCTCGGAAGAAATAGAGATGACCCCGGAAAAGCGCGTCCGCGCAACAATGGAAAAGAAAGGAGTAGATCCCCTTCTGTTCATTCAGCCGGCAGGTACTCCGCACACATGGATAGGGCGGAAAAGGATGATCTGTACTTTGGGCCTAAGTGTTTCACTGATAGGATTCGAAGGATAACCCTGCATTCTAGCTTTGTCAAAGTTGGTCCAACGTACCAAAAGTATACCGGCAGTACAAACCCGGATACCTGGCTCTCTGACTACTATACAGCCGTCCATATTAACAATGGGACAGACTTGGAAGCTGTAAAGTTCCTTCCCCTAATGTTACTGGAGGGAGCCAGAGATTGGATCAATGGATTGCCATCAAGAACTGTCGACAGCTGGGATGATATGGCTCGAGTGTTTACTCAGCATTTCCGGGGAACTTATAAACGCCCGAATAGCATCAACCAGTTAAACCGTTGCACCCAGTTCGAGGATGAACCATATGTGGATTTCATCTCCAGATGGACTGCAATGAAGAATAGCTGCTCTGGAGTAACTGACGTACAAGCAATGCATGCTTTCGTCAACGGCCTAAAACCCGGACTTGTACCGTTCATGGTTGGTTCCAAACAGCACAAAGATCTCGGATCTATGCTTACAACCGCCAATGAACACGCTGCAGCCGAGGACGACATCAGAGCAAGGGGAGGCAGTATCGATACATTAATACATGCCAAGAAAAACCCTCGCTCTAAGAAAAAAGGAACTCCAGATGCAACACAAAAGCCCAAAGAGGTCAATATAGCCTTTGGAAGTGAAAAAGGGAACAGGTGGAAAGGACGCAGTTCAGAACCAATCAATTACACCAAAGAAGAGTGGGAAAAGATTAAGTGAGAACCCTGCGTCCACCATTCGCAATTTGGGAAACCCACCCATACGAACGCACAATGCCGGCTGAACAAGCACATGAAAGGCAGTGCAGGATCCGGAAATAAGGGGAAGAGCTCCAAAAGGAAATTTTCCAAACAAAAGCCAGAAGCTGAGAAGGAAGACAGTGAATCAGACACTGACGAAAAAATCCAGGAACAACAGCGAAAATGCGAACCCAAATTTCCGAGAGTTGATGGAGAATGCGCTCTAACTTTCCTAGCAACTCCATCAGCAAAGGTGGCAAAAAGAACGCTTCGAGAAAGAAACGCGGTTGTTCCGGCAACCCCTAAATTCTTGAAGTATTCAAACACGCCAATTACCTGGGATCAGACTGATCATCCCGGGAATATCCCTGAACCCGGCACGCAAGATCTTGTTGTAAGCCCTATTGTCCAGAATACCAGGCTAAAAAGAGTGCTGATGGATGGAGGATCCAGCATTAACATAATGTATCTGGATACGCTGAGGCATCTGAAAATCTCCGAGACCCAGCTCAATTACAACAACATACGCTTCCATGGCATTGTTCCTGGTAGGCAAGCACGATCCCTAGGAGAAATTTCCCTAGATGTCACTTTCGGAGAAAAAGATCATTTCCGTCAGGAAAAAATATCCTTCGAGGTGGTGCCGTTCGAAAGCGTGTATCACGCAATACTCGGACGTCCAGCTTTCGCCAAATTTATGGCAAGATCATGTTATATCTATAACAAGCTGAAGATGCCAGGACGAAAAGGAGGAGTAATCACCATAACTGGAGACTTCAAGCTGGCGAACAAGCTGGAAAAAGAGAACGCCCTTTGCGCTGAGAAGATCATAGCAAAGGAAGAGCTAAAGGAGCTGGCCAAGGAGGTATCACCGACAGAAATGCCGGCAGGAAAAGAAACCCGGAAGCCAGCAAATAGCTTCAAGGCTTCCGAGAACACAAGACAGGTAATCCTAGATCCCAAAGATCCGACAAAATTTGTCGTAGTGGGAAATGGGATGACCAACAAATAGGAAAGCGAGCTCATCAAGTTCCTCCGTGAGAACTGGGATATTTTTGCATGGTGTCCAGCTGACATGCCAGGCGTGCCCAGGGAACTTGCTGAGCATCAACTCAAGGTGATTCCAGGCTCCAAACCCGTCAAACAAGGTCTCCGTCGATTTGACGGAAGAAGACGGAAGTCTATTGGCAAGGAAATTATCCGACTTTTAGCAGCAGATTTCATCCAGGTAATAATACACACTGAATGGTCCGCAAATCCGGTATTAGTACCGAAGAAAGACACTACTGCTCTTAGAATGTGTATAGATTACACCGGCTTGAACAAACTGTGTCCAAAAGACAGGTTCGCATTACCGCGAATCGATCAAATAATAGACGCCACTGCAGGCTCTGAGCTTTTATGCTTTTTGGATGCATATTCCGGGTATCACCAAATACGCATGAAAAAGGAAGATCAAATTAAGACTTCTTTTATAACCCCTTACGGGATTATTATTACATAACCATGTCATTTGGCCTGAAGAACGCAGGTGCAACTTACCAGCGTTGCATGCAACGTTGTTTGCATAGTCACATTGGCAAAAATGTCCACGTTTACGTGGACGACATTGCTGTCGTAACCAAGGAAAAAGATACGCTCCTTGAAGATTTGCGAGAAACTTTCGAAAACTTGCACACTTACAAGATGAAGTTAAATCCATCAAAGTGTGTATTCGGGGTTCCCTCAGGAAAACTTCTGGGTTTCATCTTTTCTCACAAAGGAATAGGAGTTAACCCGGAAAAGATCAAAGCAATCTTGAACATATCCAAACCCACGTGTGTGAAAGATGTCCAAAGATTGACGGGTTCCGCTGCAGCCGTCAGCAGATTTATTAGTCGGCTGGGAGATAAAGCCTTACCACTCTACAAGTTGTTGAAGAAATCCGACAAATTCGAGTGGACAGAAGAGGCAGATGCAGCATTAACCCAGTTGAAGGATACTTTGGTGAAAGCTCCGATTTTGGCATCCCCAAAAGACGAAGAACCTATGTTATTGTACCTCACGGCTACAAACAGGGTTATCAGTGCAGTAATTGTTGTGGAACAGAAGGAAGACGAACAGAGCATACTAGACCAGCATCCGGTGTATTAGATAAACGAAGTTTTCTCTGAGTCCAAACAAAGGTACCCACACTATAAAAAACTGGCATATGGCGTATTTTTCGCATCTAGAAAACTGCGCCATTACTTCCAAGGACATTCCATAACAGTGGTATGTAAAGCACCACTAGGGGATATAATAAACAATGCGGAGGCAACTGGCCGAGTAGCCAAATGGGGTATCGAGCTAGCAGCCTTCGACATTAAGTATCAGCCAAGGACGGCAATAAAATCCCAGGTTTTGGCAGATTCCGTTGCCGACTGGACGGAAGCAATGGAGAAAACACCAATGCCGGAGTCCGAGTACTGGATCATGCACTTTGACGGATCCAAGATGAAGGAGGGCTCTGGAGCTGGTGTAGTTTTAAAATCCTCTAAAGGAGACACAATGGAGTACGTATTACAAATACACTTCAACGCCAGCAATAACGTGGCAGAATACGAAGCTCTGCTTTATGGCTTGCATATTGCAAAAGAAATAGGTGTCAAACGCATCTTGTGCTACGGCGACTCGGATTTGGTACAGCACCAGCTTAACCAAACCTGGGACGCAAAAAGCCCTATAATGGCCGAATACCGGAGAACGGTGGACGAGTTTGCCATTTGTTTTTCCGGATTCGAAGTACTCCACGTTAAAAGGGAGGAAAATTGGAACGCGGATGCACTAGCCCGCATGGGGTCAGAAAGGGTAAAGACCCTACCACCAGGTGTATTCGTCCAGCATTTGTACGAGTCATCCATAAAAGGTGGAGACATTGATTACCCCCTGGCTTCCGAGTCAATTGAAGTTATGCTCGTCAACCCGGATTGGACAATTCCATATTTAAACTTCTTAGTTAATCAGAAGTACCCGGAAGGAGCAGACGAAGTCTTACAGAGACAAATCCAGCGTCGATGCAAAGGATACACGGTAATTGACAATTGCCTGTATAAACGCAGTACTTCCGGAATTTTTCTGCGATGTATTTCGCCAGAGGAAGGATGAGAAATCCTGCAAGAAATCCATGCCGGAGATTGCGGACATCATGCTCAATCAAAAATCATAGTTAAAAAAGCATTCTGTGCCGGGTTTTTCTGGCTGACAGCCAAGACAGATGCTGAGCACATAGTGAATACATGTGCAGGGTGCCAATATTACGCCAAGCAGACTAATATGCCGGCCCAAGCACTTAAAACTATCCCCATTACATGGCCGTTTGCGGTCTGGGGGCTAGATAAGATGGGACCATTCAAAACTGCACGAGGTGGACTAACACATCTACTTGTAGCTGTGGACAAATATACCAAGTGGGTGGAGGCTAAACCCATCAAAAAGCTTGACAGTGTGACTGCCAGAAATTTCATCATAGACATAGTCATGAGGTACGGCGTTCCACACAGCATAATAACCGACAACGGGACAAATTTCTCTATTGGAGAGTTGGCAAAATACTGCCGACAAACGGGAATTCGCCTAGATCTCGCATCTGTGGCACACCCGCAATCCAATGGACAGGTTGAAAGAATGAATAGCTCAATCCTGCAAGGAATACGCCCAAGACTCGAATGTCCTCTTCATAGAGCAGCTGGAGCATGGGTAGAAGAGCTATCTTCCGTGCTTTGGAGCATTCGAACAACACCAAACAGGTCAATTGGGCAAACCCCGTTTTTCCTAGTTTATTGTGCGGAAGCAATCCTTCCAACGGACATGATCCATGATAGCCCAAGAGTGCGGGATTTCGATGACTCGGATGCCGAAGAAGCACGACAGGATGCCGTCGATCTCTTAGAAGAAGAACAAGAGCTTGTGCTTCAAAGATCCGCCATTTACCAGCAAGGTTTACGACGTTACCATAGTCGGAAAATCAGGCATCGTTCTTTTAAAGAAGGTGACTTGGTGCTGAGGTTGGTGCAGCAAAGAAAGCATAAATTGGCCCCAGTATGGGAAGGACCATTTGTCATCAGTAAATCCATGAAGAATGGATCATATTATCTTGTCGACATTCGGGACACGGAAGACGATCCCGAGAAGTCGAATCGCAAAAGGAAGAGAAAGATAGATGATGAACTAGGAGAGACAAAGAGGCCCTGGAGTATCCAGCAGTTACGTCCCTTCTATACTTAGTTCAATTTCTATGTAAACATCTTTGAGATCATGAAATAAAGTGGTCGGAATTCTTATTTCCATGTTTTTACAAGTTTATTATAGTACAAAATATGATTCCACATTATCTATTTCCCAATGATCTTACAAAATACTCAATGTTAACCCGAATTGTGCTTGCGTGCTCGGTGTTTAAAAACTGAATGATTTTCAGCCTGCTAACGGCTAAAGGAAACTCGGATTGTGCCTACGTGCCCAAGTTTCATTCAAAAAATTCCTTACTTTTCTCTAAGTATTATCTGATTGTTTATGTGTTGGGTCACTGGAGCTAGTTAGTAAAAATGCCGTTAGTACGATCCATGTTTCCGAGTTTGAACTGATTGGTTTTTCCCAGTAATTCGGCATGACGATTCATAGTACTATTGAGCCATTTCAAACACCAAGGACAGTTAAAACACATAAGCCAGAGAACTTAGAAGACAAAGGAATATTAAATCCCGGAAACCTTGCAAAGAATTTCATAATTAAACTGCAAAAGGCGGAGTTCTTGTTTATAGCAAAAGAATAGAAGCATTACAATATAAGTTACATTGTAAAAGTGCAGTAATGCTCCTATTTTCTACTTCCACCATCCAGGTTAAGGACAGCCCTTCAAGCATCCGAGTCTTCTTCGCTGCTGTCATTCTCGGGGGCTTCGGGGATCTCCTCTTCTGGATAGGTGATGGAGATGTTCACCATGGAAGTGATCTTGGTGGCGTGACCTTTGATTTCATCAAAGATGGTGGTTCGCTAGGTTTCCGTGTATCCTTGAGGGATACCGGACGCCACACGCCAAGATTTGGCACCAGGGTAATGCATATGCATAAGGCCGAGAGCCATGCGAGCACCACCCCGTGCTGCGGAGCGCAAGGTGGACTCCTTGGATTCCGCCACCTCCAGGATAGCACCCGGAAGTTTCTCAGCTTCTGAAAATTCCCCAGTCCTTGTGGGAAGGAACTTGTTGACCAGCTGCATTGCAGCAGCTCTGATTGCAGTCCACACCGTCCCAAAGGCTCGGATTCTCTCAATCCGAGTGAGATCTGGGTTATCTCCTGTTTTTACAGACAAAACAGCCAAAAGGTTAAGTGAAAAAGCAGACAAAGAAAGCAAGACATGGAAAAAACCGGTAAATGAAATAAACTTACCGAGAATCTTGTCGATTTTGGAGCCTTCCTCCAGGTGCAGGTTTAAGGAATTCTCCAAGTCCTGAATAGTGGACTTGTCCTTTTCCGCCTGGTCGGAAGCCTTGGATTCAGCAATTCCAAGGGCCAGATTGCTGGCTTCCAGATCTTTTTTGGCCTTCATAAGTTGCTTATGAAGGTCCAGATTCTCCTCACGGAGACTGGCAGCATTACCGGCATCTTCAGCTATTTCCTTGGCTTTAGCCAAAGCAGCTGGAAACCAAGGAAAATTCCGAGTTTAGAAAAAATCCCGGAAAAGTACTTAGACAAAAAGCTAGATCAAAAACTTCAGACAAAAAAGTATACCTGTTGTTTCCGACAGCTGCAGCTGAGATGATGCCAGCTCCACCTCTTTCACTTCAAGAATAGAAAGAAGGTTTTTAACCTCCTTATTCTTGATGGAAAGTTTATTGAAAACTTCCATGTTAATGGTTTCAGCGGTTTGCTGGAGCACGACAAGGAAAAAAGTCATTAAAAAGCATCAAAGCGAAAAGTATACATTTTGCTTAATGCTTGGGGGCTAGAGTTAATACCTGGCTCATCCGCTGTAACCCTGCCAAGTTTTCAGTGAACTCTTTTGCGTATTCCGCAAAAAGAGTTCCGGCCGCGCTTAGGCCATCGTTGATGTTCTTGAAGTCCTTGTCAAAGGTGGGGATTTCCTCCTCAGTTGTTCGAGAAGAATCTCCCACCTCAGGAGCCGCCCTTTCCCTCGTGTCCGGGTTTGGCACAATAGGCTGGCTAGGCTCCAGTGACTCGGTGGTGGGGGCTGCGGCACGCTCTCCTGCCATCGTGGACGGCGTGTCTGGTGCGATGGCGGGAGAAGGGTGAGAGCCTCTGCTGGACACAACCTTGTGCCTCTTCAGCTTTTTTGGCTTTAGAGTAGAGGGAGGCAGGCTAAAAGCAAAACAAAAAGCCGGAAAAAGTTAAAACTCCGAAGACAAAAGAAAACTTTGGCAAAGGAGAGTAACCCGGATGCTCTAACCTGGAGGTGGTGACGGGAACCCCGTCAAGATCGATGATTTCCTCAGAGGAGGAGATCTTCTTGCGCTTTCACCCACCCGCAAAGGTGGCGCGCAACGCCTCCAGTTCAGCCTCGGAGGCCAGATCCGACTCAGGAAGGTCGGCAATCTGTCAAAAAGAAAAAGCAGAGTTAGAAGCAAAAAATCCGAGTAAACGTGGAAACGTTTAAATCCCAAAAGACGGAAAATAATACCTTGGGAGCCGGATTGTCGGCCGTATACATTGGCCGACTCGCTTCATATTGGTCGCGGGATGCGACCAACTGATTCACGCGCTTCCTCAAGTCTCTCGCGGCCCAGTCTTTGCTGGTTGTCCGCATCTTGTCGCCGGTGCCCGTATACTCGCAAAGAAGGCGGCCACCGTGGTTGGCTGACGGTTGGATCCGCCTATCCAACCAACAAAGGATTGTTTCCATGCCGGTTAGAGGAGGATCCGAAGAGGTGAGTTTTGCGATGCGCCGCTTGATGCTTAAAAGATCAGGCGGCAGAATTTGGACGTCTTCAGTTCCCCAATTTTCTTGGGGAACGGCAGCAGTGTTCATGAAAGGTGGAACCCCGATGGCCTTTTTAGGAAAAGGAACATCGGGATGATAAAAGAAGGAACCCGTCCAAAATTTGACGGATTCCGAGGTCTTTATCTTGGGGAACCAATCCTCCCTAAATCTCCGAAGAGTGAAGGAAATGGTTCCGCAAGTTGGGAGTGCGCCCTCCGAAGAGTTCCGCTTATCCCCGAAACAGTATAGCCAGAAATCTAATCTAGGTTCTATGCCTAGATAACCCTCGAAGAGGGCCTGAAAGCTGGCGAAGTACAGAATGGAGTTTGGTGGCAGGTTATGGGGCTGGATGTTGTAGTGGGAGAGGACCTGGAGGAAGAAGGCGGAAGGCGGGAGACCCATACCTCTCAGAAGGTGGGACGAGAGAAGAACCCGTTCTCCGACGTTCGGCATAGGTTCATTCTTGTCCTCCGGAAGCCGCCACTTCCCTTTCAGCACTAACCCCTCTTTCTCCATGGACGGAAGGAGGGACGAAGGAATGCTGCAGGCAATCCAATTGCCGGCAGTCTCCATTTCCTCATCAGCTCCGGCGGCGGCGGACGTGGCGGCCTCGGCGGCTGCGAGCTCGTCGCCAACGAGCGTGAGTTTTTCCTCCGCCGTCTCGGGAGTGAACGGCGGAGTGAGCGCGGAGCTGGAACCCGCAAGATCCGCGGCGGCGGAAATGTTTCCGTCGTCCGCCGCGGTACCCGCGGTCTTCGCCGGCTCGTCGCCGGCGGCATGCACTGGGGAGTCCAGTTGGGGGTCCATCGTGTTGATGATGTCTTCGATCTCTTGGGCGACGGTGCGGGTTGGCGAAGACGACGGAGAGGCCATCGGGTGGCGGCGCTAGGTTGTCTCCGGTGAGGTCCTGGACGCGGTGCATGTTCGGGGTTTCTCTCTTCTGGAAGCTTGGGCGCTGCAATGGCGTTCGAAGTGGGAGCGGAAGGTTTTTCCAGAGGACGAAGAAGGCTATTTATAGACGGAAATCCGCCAGGATACGTGCGAACGGCTCTTTTGACCGTTGGATGTCCAACACGTGTCACTCGCCGGAAAATCCGGGAAATGAATCGACAGGATGATTATGGTTATCTCCTCGTTTCCCGCGAGAATCTGTCAGAGATACGTTTCTAGGTTTCCCGCTTGAAACCCAAACGTCCCTTACGTCAGCATGATTAAAGCGCTGACGTAGGAGGTTCCTTCTCCGCGAAGGATCGTGTGAGAAAAGCCAGATTTCCAGGATTCCGAGTTTTACGTTACCATCCCTTTTAAAAGAAGAAAAAGAAGAATCAAGACTGCCAGCCAACCGTTCTCGACAAAATACATTTGGCGAAAGACGGCGAGTCAGAGTTTTAATCCTTCTTGTGGGCTACTGTCAGATATATACTGAATAGGGGTATATCAGATGGTAGTCAAAGTGCCGGTTTACTAGGGTGGCCCAAGTGGTAGTGGGCTGCGGTCCATTGGGCGGCCCAGTAAGCCGACGCGCAGAAGCCAGATTCTAGAAGAACCCGGATCATGGCCCGTGTGATCTGACTTGGAGTAGAAGGCGGATTCCTTACTTTCCAAGTTAGGAGTTACCGTAGTCTTCTAGGTTTCTTACTCTGTATACCCTAATCCGGCTATTATATAAAGCCGGACGGGAGATATGATAGATAGACAAGAAGCTACAGGCTAACTCGCCGAGAAGTTGATCCTCATCGAATAGCTAAACAGAACCTCACATTGTACTTGTACACACAGGCTTTAGTCCTGATTAGTGAGATTGCAGGAGTAGGAACGCCATATTGCTACGACGTACCGAACCTGGGTAAACCCTGTGTTTCTGTCTTCACGCAACCACGTCTCCCCACGTCTCTACCCGTAGTCTCATAGCACCCCCGTCTGTGAAAACTACTACGATGTCTCGACACTCAGGTTAAGTGCCCAGTTGGTAAAGTTGCTCCCATTGTTCGCTAATTTCTCTCTCTCCATGAACATATTGAAATTGAAGGTAGGTGGTGCCATGATCTACAACATATTTTCAAAGACTATTTAGACTATGTTTATGATAAATTAAGTTCAAGTTAATTATAAAATTATCCCATGAACTCCCACTCAAAAAACAACATACCTTTTAGTCGTCTTTAGTGATTACACGAACCAAATTCACTACACCGAAACTTATCATCACGTGAGACTGTGTAGTTGCAAAGGCGAACATCAACATGTTCATCATATCATCCATATGACTCATGCTTTACCTTTCGGTTACGTGTTCCGAGGCCATGTCTGTACATGCTAGGCTCTCCAAGTAGAACCGTAGTATTGCGTGTGTTTCAAGGCCATGTCTGTACATGCTTGGCTTGAAAACAACCGTTGTATGCGAACGTTGAGTCTATGACACCCGATCATCACGTGGTGTCTCGAAACGACGAACTTTCTTAACGGTGCATACTTAAGAAAGAACACATTATTATCTTGATATTAAGTGAGAGGGATCATCTTATAATTCTACCGTCGCGATCTAAGAAAAATAAGATGCATAAAAGGATAAACATCACATGCATGGATAATGTGATATGATATGGTCCTTCTTGCACTTGATCTCCATCTTGTGCATCATGGCATGATCTCCATCATTCCACCGGCGTGGCACCAAGGTTCGTGGCACCTCCATCTTGATAGTCCATTACAACATATCACATGGATATGATATACAACACGCATGCCATAAAAATAAGACTACCATATGGCTCCATCCGGTATGTTAATAATTTACAAAAGATATAATCTCATACATAACGTTTGTAATATTGACCATATCACATCACATGCCCTGCAAAAACAAGTTAGACGTCTCTAATTTATTTTTGCATATTTTACGTGGCTTGGGCTTACGAGGATAGCACCGTTCATACCTACGTACAAGAATCACAACGTTGATAAAACATATTTTTAACAACCCTTTGTAGATTAGATCTTAACTATAGTAGGAGAAATAGACACCCCCTTAGTCACAAGTGAGACAACTCTCGTGTACATAGTACATGTAAACTTAGTCTAGGGCAGCTTCATCCTACTATGCCACTAAGATCATAAAATACTCAAAGAGGCAAAAACATGATCATCAACGCCCACATACTCCTATGTGTTCTACCCGTACAATTCATATACGCATAGATCCGGCTCTGTTACCACTGAAGGGTACGTTGCATAGAAAACAAAAAAAAAATCCTACGCGCGATAAACTCGAATGGACAAGATCTAATCTATGAGATGAAAGGCAACAGGGAGATACAGAGTCTTGAGATAACATACTCTCGAAGACTCAAAGTGGTACGAGATAAGATCTCGTTGTTGGCATAGTTGTTCTCACGCCGATCCCGAGCGAGAAGAAGTGCACCGCAATCCGGCGGTGCCTCCGTAATGGGTCACACGTTCAGCTCGATGAAGACTTCCGTTCCCTCGATCCAACGAGTTGTGGAAGTAGAGGATCCCCCGGAATTCCAGCAGCAGGACTGCGTGGTGGTGGTGAAGAATCCCACGGTCAATGCTTCGCCAAGCCGGAGACCATGGAATGGAGCAGCGGGTGGAGGGAGAAGGAAGTGGACAAGTGTGTGAAGAAGAGAGAGCTCTCATCCTACTTTTATAGGGGAGGGGGAGGCAGCCCAAAGGGGGGGTGCGTCCAGCCATGGGTGCCCCCACCACTTCCTCTCTTCATGTGAGTGGAAGCCCCACTCACACCCACTCATAATTCCTTAATTTTCCACTTAGAAAATCCAAAGGTTTTTCTTTAATAAAGAAATAAAACATTTTTACTTCTTTATTTATATTTGTTAATTCCATTAACAAACATTTGCACGTAGCACCTCGAATCATTTGTTAATTCTATTAACAACCATTTGACGAAAAACCCCTTGAACTATTTCAATTTTCCCCGAAACAATGTCGGAGCTGCCCAAAATATTCTTCGGTATTCCGTATCCTCTCTAACGCTTCATCGAACCTTAAGCGTGTCACCCTACGGTTCGCGAATATTACATACATGATCGAGACTCCTATCCGATCAATAATCAACAGCGGGATCTGGATATCCGTGATGACTCCTATATATTCAGCGATGACTCTCGTGATCGTGTGAACCTTTCAACGTCGTAACGATTTCTCTTTGCCTCGCGATATATTACTTGTCCGAGATCCGATCATCGGGATCCACCATACCTTGTTCGATCTCGTTATCCGACAAGTACTCTTTTCTCGTTCCCGTGATATAACATCATTGTGATCATATCACGTGCTTGCAAGCGGTGTCGATGTGATATGACCGAGAGGGCCCTGAGTATATCTATCCGTCATATTGGATGGACAAATCCCATTCTTGATCCATAAGCTTCAACTAACACTTTCCAAATATCTAATGCCACCTTTATAGTCACCCTATTACGGTGTGACGTTTGACGTCATCAAAGTATTCTTTCGGTATTAGTGATTAACATGATCTCATGGTCTAAGAAACAATGTTACTCCGAATGTAAGACATAACAACAAAACTAAATGACTTGATCATATTGTTATACTTAGTTAGGGTCTAAGTTCATCACGTCATTCTCCTAATGACATGGCCCCGTTATTAACAACATCCAATGTCTATGATAAGAAAACCTTGATCATCTGTTAATCAACGAGCTAGTTAAAAGAGAGGCTTCACTAGGAACGTTTGTTTGTTTATTAATCACACATGTATTAATGTTTCCGGTTAATACAATTCTACCATGAGAAATAACATAATAAACACTTTATTATTGCATCTCGGGCATATTCCCTTCAAAGACTTGTGTTGATCTATGGATCAATATAGAGATCCTAGAGAACTGCCAGGGTGACAGCCATGGGCCACGGGGTGGTCAGGGTGTTACAGCTCGCGTGGCATCTTTCGGCCTTGGTCGCCTTCGTCTGTTCTACCGGCCATCAAGGCGGAGGGAAACGACGAGGAGGAAAGCGGATACGACTACTTCTCCCGCGTCGACAACAATGAGGATCTTGTCAAGGTGGTCGCGGCCAAGTCGGAGCAAAGCCGAATGCCGAGAGGCCAAGCGTCATCGTCACCGTGAGGAGGCCTACAACACCGACCAGCTCGTGCGCGGCCTCCGTGCCGACGCCGAGCATCAACATAAGCTCCACGAGTGCGATGCCATGGCTGCTGTGAAATTGGACTTCATCGGTGAGTGCTTCAACTCTGACGAGTGAAGACTCCCCGGCAACACCGACGATGCAGGCCCAATGGTATGTTTTCCCGACGCCCTTTTGGATCTAGGGTTTAGGATTCGTAAATGAAGTAGGGTCCGTAGTTTACCATGTAAATTATGTCTAGTGGCTAGAGACAGCACTCATCTCTTATTCAGCATCGCTACCCCGTTCATATTTGAAAAGCAATCGCTCTTATTTATGATAAGACTTGAGAATCGATCGAGGTCCTATTAATTAAGATGGTGCTTGCAGGTGAGAACATGATATAAACATTGTCGTTAAATGAGACTTGGCTAGACACGCCAAAGCTAGCTAGCCATGAGGATCAATAAATCGTCTCCCTAATAAAGAAACAAGTTGATACGATCAGCTGGACGATAGGTACTATTGTTAACGTTAACCGAACGTGGACGTGTGGAAGGAAAATTGAGACGCTTTCTTGCGTGACTTGATTTACTACTAGTAGATCTGAGAGAGAATGATTATATATTCAGGATGAAATGATCCATGGAGTAAAATCTAATTAATGTTTCCCGGGATTCAGTAACATCGGGAGGATTTAATTACGGCAATAACTAGGGTCCGGAAGCCGATTCATGGCTATCTATCGGACTACTCTATGGCCGTAGGATGCAAGCAGAATAGCAGATAGTGATGCATGTGTGGGCCTGGTTGTTAGCACTAATTACGTTCCAATTAACTGCTTCCTACAAAATTGTCGATCTATTCAAAACAACTCCTTATTTTTAGGAAATAATTTTGGGAAATTACGAATTGTTTCATACTAATAAAATATAGCAAATTAATTTTGCTAGTCACCGCAACATATTTTTGTGCCATGGAAGCATTGTTTTCCATTAAAGGAAGCAATTTAATGGAGTGTATTTGGTTTGAATAATCATGACAGATTTGGATGTTGTTTTCAACTCCGGTGATTTTTCTCGTCTATGCAACTTAATTTTTTTCCTACCAAAAAAGTGTTGCTTCTATTGGCCGGCGAGATTGCTTCCAAAACTAAAAAAGATGCAACAGATATTCTTCAGAATCAACATGCTTCCAATAGACAATATAATTTTCTTGGAAAGAAAATAGTGTTTGCTTCCAATTAACAAACATTTGTTTCAATCAACATTGGGTATACAAGATCATCTAATTTGCTTCCAAAGAAAATATTATCTGCTTAAAAAATATATTTGCTTCTATGATCGATGTTGTGTACATAGGATATGATTTTCTTTCAGTAATATCACAGGGTTTGGCACAATGCTCGTCCACAATCCACATATCATGGCGATGCCACGTGGGCAAGGACATGAAAACAATATAATCGAGTCAGTAGTCTACAGTGGTCTACATTGCAAGCGTTGGTGAAGTCGTCGAACACGTGCGGCAAGAACACTGAAGCACGACCAATGTGTAGATGTTCGAGAACGAAGTCGGGACTTCAGAAACTCGCTGATGACCATCATGACCTGTAACAGCGACCTCGTGCAACGGCTGGCAACCCTCCTACCTCCTGAAGTGCCTGCACCCGCTGATGGAGCGCACCAGGGATAGTAGAAGCAGAATACTAGCATGCTTCTGACGGCATGAGAAGTCACTCATACCAGCGGTGGTGCTTCAAACATGATACATTGAGCAATATTATTTTGACCTCAACATGCTCATCGTGGTCGTTGAAGCTGACATATAGCAGCAAATGAGAAAAGATTATTTGTAAACGGGTGCTAGAATCATTAGAAAATATAAGAAATGTAGGAAGCATAGGAAAATATTTAAAATACAAATATATACAAAAAACAATATCAAAGGCAGGAAGGTAGAAGCATGGTTATATGTAAGCAAGCTCTCCGTAAAAAAACAAATGCACGCTTTGGAAGCATCAATTTTATGCTATGTCAACATAACTAGTATCATGTAGAAACTTCAAAGCTTGAAACTATGACTAGTAGCAGGAGGACAATATTTTACCATGGTACCAAAAATGACAATAATAGAAATGAAGAAGGAAGAAGCATGGCTATATGGCGCGAACTATCTACACTAGAGGAAAACATATAGTATATAGGGTAAATACTGCCTATCCGAAAATGACACTATAGGAAGCATGAATATTTCGAAGCAAGAGTATCTCAACATAAATCATTTGTATTGGAAGTACTCACATTTGAAATTGGAAGCACCGATATTTGTAAGCAATGAAATAGGGCTGCCTCAATATAACAATATGTACACGAAAAAAAAGAATATCCAGGTGGCCCACGAACTTGCAAGACTAGGTCTTAATTTGTTTATGTTGGAAACATATAAATTTCACCTTGAATCATGTCGTCGTTGAACCGATTAAGACGGTGGCCATGAGCGGTGGAAGCAGCCTATGGCTCACAGGCCAGAGTAGATCCTTGACAAATTTGAAGCATACCAAAATCAATGTAGAAACATACAGATTTGATAGTAAAATATATCATTTTTTGCCCCTAAATTTTTATGTACATGTATGCAACCTCGTCATCATCGGTATAAAACTTGGGAAGCATGCATATCACTCTCACCCAGCAAATCAAGACAGGAATGGAAGCAGACAATCTTGAGAAGAATCGTTCAGCTAATGAATCTTGAGAAGAGAACTTCATATGCAAGATATGACCGTCAGGTTTGAATTGGCTGTAACATACGATCTAAAAAGTATGCAAGAAATAGAAATAGACAAACATCAGTACCTATGCAGTTCGTATTAGCTTGAATCGTTTAGTTGCTGAAGCACGTGCTGGAAGCATCCGATTCCTAGCAGGACGGACTGGATCCTGGACGGCTTGTCTGACACGAACAGCGCCGATGCCCAGTTGGTGTATCCCCGGAGACGCTCCCCACGGCGGAGAAGATTGACGAGTAGTCAATGGAGGCGGCGGGAGACCAGACCAGCGGCGAGCGAGTGTTATCTCGCGGCGGCGACGGAATTCATAAATGAGGTCGGAGGAAGGGGAGCGATTTGGGGGATCTTCTGGTAACGGACTGCCTCTACCAAGATTTTGTTCCACGGGTTTAATTTCGGGAAAAAAAAGGTGAAAATCGAGGCCATTTGATGGATACGAGATCGACGGTGGCGGAGCGGTCAGAAATGTTTCTTTCCATCGGCATCAGATGGGTAGTATTTACCTTTAATTACTAGGTCTGGGAGAAAATGATTGCATATGAAGGTTAGTAGATTGCCTGTATGATTAACATGTTGATGTCTTATTATCTGTTGCCGGACGGTCACTGGTAGAAAAAATGCCTTCCATACGCCCACATCAGTCCCCAAACTTTGCGCACCGTGACTAAAGGGGTTTTAGTCCCGGTTCGGGAGGAGACCCGCGGCTGAAGGTCATGCGTCGCGGGTTGGGAAGCGCGTGGAGGGTTTTAATTCCGGTTGGCGTGGCCACCCGCGACTAATGATCCAGTCTGCTGGCCTCCCTGTCTTTAGTCTCGGTTGGCCTGGCCACCCGCGACTAAAGATACAAACTGCTCGCCTCCCGCGCGGCGGTTTTATTTCGCGAGCGAGAGGCAGAAGGCCATTGCTACAGTGCGGACCCGAGAGTCTCTGTTTCTTCTTCTCTCTTCTCTTCTTCCTCTCTTCGATCTTCCTCCACCAAGCACCCATGGCTCATGTTTGGAACACTCTCCATGTGGCCACACCATGCCGCAAGAGTCTCGACGTGGCCTACACCAATATGTGCGAGAGCCTCCCCGATCTTCTTAAGCATTTGAGCAATCTCTATGAAGAAGCCGATGAACACCATAGGTTCTTCGGGCTTGATCTAGAGGATATGGCGGATCAACGGGATGTTGCCGTTATCCAGATTGCCTTCAAGGAGATCGTTTTGGTCTTCCAATGGTCAAGGTAACGCACACGTATAATCTTGCATTTTCGATTTGTTTGTTCCATTGGAAGAATACATGTGTTGCAACATATCTAACACGTGTTCTATTTTTGTTGTTGCAGTAGTTCAAAGCATTCTCTGGCACTTGTTGATTTTCTTGTCAACAAGGGGTATGACTTCTGCAGCGTTGACATCACTCAAGACCGTCAGAAGTTGATGCGCTTGGGTATTGTGATACCTGAAGATCACTACATTGATCTTCAGGACCTTATCCATTTTGATGAGTTGTACGGTCCCAAGACCGGGATGACTCCGATGGCAACTGCCTTCATCCACGCCGACTACAAAACCATGAAGTCTCGTTTCCCCTCCAAGAATCAGATGTATTGGGGGAAGAACCCACTGGACCGGATCAACCTCAACTATGCAGCCATAGATGCATATGTTGCCTACGAGTTGTTCCGCATCTACTCGACGGAGCTCGAGTAGATGTTGTTTGTGTACCGCATCTTGCGTTCGATATATGCATGTAATGGATATATTAGTATGTAATGGATATATTATTATGTAATGGATATTCTTTCTATATAAATTCCTAGCTATATTATTTCTATATTATGTCAAACACACATTTCAAAACAAACAAACAAAAACACATCAATAAAACAAACAAAAACACATCAAGAAAACAAAACAGAAAAAGTACCGTTTCTATATATCTGTTCACCAAAAACTACATTTTCTATATCTGTTCACCAAAAATAAATCTAGAGGCCCAAAAATTAATCTAAGCAAGGAAAACATAGATCTAGTCAATACCAAACTCATCCAGTTGGATTTACTTCAAAATACATTTTTGAACTCATTCTAAAAATAATAGAAGAGCCTACTGGTCTTTTATTAAAAAGAATGGTATTTTCATTTGGTTGTTGACCTTGATGTGAGGCTAAGTGCTATGGATAGATCCTTTCAATATCTATCCAGAACATTTTAGTTTGTCCATTTTGGTTATGTATTTTAAAAGTTAGGTTCAAATCATTCTCACAGATAGTCATTGCCAAAATTTTATATGGTTTAGATTTCATATGGTTTGGTTCATGAATTTTATCAGATTTTATTTTGCATTTAGGAAAGGGGAAAATGAATTAGTTTTATTTTCCTGAATTTTTGATATATTATTTGTATTTTTAAGATTTTAAAATGTACTAGTTTTATTTTTCTGAATATTTTGATATATTATTTGAATTTTTAAGATTTAAAAATGAATTAGTTTTATTTTTTTGAATAATTTGATATATTAATAGTATTTTTATGATTTTAAAATGAATTAGTTTTATTTTTCTGAATATTTTTTAGAAATAATACAAATTAAAAAGTTAATGTTTATTTATTTATTCAAAATTATTAATTACATCGTTACTTTTGTTTATTAAAAGATTTATTTGAAATTCTGGAAAAAAAGGGAGTGAAAAAAAGGGAGTGAAAAATAATTAGAAACCCACATGAATTAAAGAAATAACGAAATAGCATTTTGTCCCGGTTCGTGTGGCCAACCGGGACTAAAGGTCCTCCGCCCCCGGCGCACGCCACCCGCCCACGTGGACGGGCCTTTAGCCGCGGTTCGTAAGAGGGGCGACTAAAGGGGAAGGGCCTTTAGTCGCGCCTATTTAGTCCCGGTTGCGCGGCCGAGATTAATGGCCTTTGCGAACCGAGACTATAGGCCTATTTTCTACCAGTGGGTGCGAGAAGAATATGTAAAAGTACTCCCAGGCTAACCTTGATCAACTGCTTCCCCCGAAATTAATTATATTTGAAGCAGAAATGGTATTTGGTATCTAAACTGCGACCGTATATGCTAATCACAATGGGGAGTAACTAAGAGTGGTAACATAGGGACGTTACTAGCCTAAATTACTACCTCTACAATGTGTAGTAACATATTTGTGCTGTCATGCATGAATTCATTTGTTAGTGTTATAGACACATATTTCCTTGATACGTATGTGTGTTACTAGTAACATAGCTAGTACCATAAACAATTCTCTCTTTATTAAATATGTGCCACATAAGCAAAAATTGTGTTGAAATATGTGATCACTAGTAGAAGAAACCCTATCGGCGACGAACAAAATGGGGCTACCACTGGCGAAGCGCTGTTCGCCAGCGCTAGCTCGCCGGTGGTAGCGGGTTACCGCTGGCGAACAGCGCTTCGCCAGCGGTAGCAGATGTTATCGCTGGCGAACAAGCCCGTGTTCGTCAGCGCTACGTTCGCCAGCGGTAATGCTGTTCGCCAGTGGTAGGTTCGCCAACGCTACGATGCCCAGGTTTTTAATTTTTTGTTATTTTCGTATACAGTGTTGTATTTCCTGGTATTATACAATACAGGTGCAAATACATTTATTTTATGTAATTTTTATAATTCACACATACAAATCACTCCAACTTTTTGATTCATAGATACATAGGCATATATATGTATATGCAATACAAAAACCGAGACCCATCGATAACGAAAATAAGTTTCATAAATATAAATATATACATGCATTAATTCATGAATACACATCGATCTCGATAATATGTTTATGTCGGAAGATTTCGAACCAAAAGTATATCCATCTAATTAGTTTAACGATTACAAAAGTATGACATGCATACAACGCGCGATATAGATCAATCGCAAAAACACATCGACGATTACAAAAGTCTCACATATGCTTTAGCTTCCGCCTCCGCTTGCGATCTTTCGCTAGGTCAGCGTGCCGTCAACTTCTTCATTTCTCTGTAGACCAACATAAAAGCATTAGGCCGGCAAAGAAAATCACAAGTTCTTATTAGGAGCACAATTCGTACCGAACCGAATACATACCGTCGATCATTTCTTGCTCGTTGTTGTGATCTTCTGTTTCTTCACTGGCGGGAAGGGAAGAGCACCTTCTAACGAGTTGAATGGTCTCTCGTCAGGCTGCTCTAGTACACATCGACGCAGCTCATCGTTAGATGGTGGAAGCCGCGAGTGGAAGACGCCATCACCGCTTACTACATCCTTACAGATGATTGTGCAGAGTTTGCGCTGGAGGCGACCAAAGTTTTGACTGAATTCAGCATCAGACCATTCGACGATGCCGCGACACCATTTGTCCACAGCAGACATGAATTGTAGCTTCTGTTCGTCCTTCACGATCTCTATCATGTGTTGGACGAGGTACCACGCCTCCATATGGACGCCTGACGCCTGCTTGGGGCAGGGGAACTCTGTTCTGTGTCTGAACGCTAATTTTCCATGAACCTTATGTGATTTGTCGCAGAATCCTTCGTCCCTGATGTAGACGTCCATGGCTTCATTAAGAATAGACTTGATGAAGGAGTAGTTCTTCTCCTTAAGTTTACTACCGGCGTCGAGATATACGGCATGCGCGTCTCTCGGGTAGAGCATGATGAGTGTGTCGTATTTGTTTCTGCGTAAAACATTTGAAAGAGTCCATATATATAATTCTCAGAAATCGTAACCACTATTAATTGTATATGCGCAAACTTAACTAAAGATGGGAAATAAGTTACTCGGGAAAGTAAGGCACGAGGACGATCTTCTTGTGCATATGATTATTGTACATCACCAGTTGGATGTACTTTGCCTCTTTTGCCCTACCCTTGGGGTTGTTCAAGTACATGTCGTGCATGTAGTAGGGGTCTACTAGCGGGATGCTTCTGATATTCTCTACGGCTAGTTGATGCGCCAAGCTGAGCGTAAGAAGGCGGACCATTGATGAGTGGAGGGATTTCATGTGGAACATCCGAAAAATGTCATCAAATGTCACGATGATCTTGTCTGCGTTGCCTCCAGTGACAAATCCCACCGTAGATGGCACCTTTGCGACCAAAACCGGCATCGTTTGATTTTTCTCTTTGAGAAGCGTCCTCTCCATATATAGAACACCGTTATGGACGCTATGCATATCACCTGTCAACAAGGAGGCCAACCTCGGCGGAAGCATCGGTTGGCCATCTCATGGATCTGATGCCAGTCGTGTATGTGTATCCTGTCCAATACCCATCCTGCCGGCGGGTTAGACTTGGTCCCCTCCACCGATGGCTCATGAATGCAACGTTAACGGCTGAACTCCTCTTAGTTCTTTTCCGTACCGTCTTCTTAGGCTGATTCTGAAATACATCTGCTACCGCCTCTTTGAGGACGTCCTGGCTGATGACTTGCTCGAGGGCTGCCGGTTCTTGAGAAGAGAAAAGACGCTTTGTGCATCGATATTTATCCGCTTCCTCCGCTGACAAGAGAAGTTCATCAAGATCATCCAGCCAGCCCCCTCGTAAGGATCGTCGACGAGGTAGTCATTGGGGTTCTCATCTTCAGCATCGTCGCCGTCGTGTTGCACGGACTTTGCAGGTGAGAAATCCTTGTGTTGGCTTGGGTGCCCCGACCCCTGGACCGGTGTTGGAGTATTGACAGGAGTAGTTTTCAAACGAATTAGTGATTTTGGCCATGTCAATGGCCAAACCAAGCACTGCTCCAGGTTTAACTCGCTGTCGGCTGCACGGGGGGGGGGGGGGTGTTGGTTCGGAGGATCGAGAGCACCACAACCAGGGAGCACCCGACTTAATGTCATCCTTAACACGGCTTCAGGCATACGGACTCCGTGGGACACGCGGTTGAGAGTTGTTATGATCTTTCCTTTGTCCATGTCCTTTAACTCGCCGTTCACACGAAGGAGCAATGTGCATTTCGTCTCGTCGTCTTGCGAAATGTCGCGCGCTCGTCGTTAGAGACTGAGGCCGTCACGAATCAAGTCATAATATATAATTAAGTTATGGATGCTGAATTACCGTGAAGGCATTGAGTTCGGACAAGGGCGATGGACTGCTAAGTGTCGGCGGTGGCATTGCAGAGACGTGCCGGGGCGGCGACGGATCTTCGCGACCTTGCGGCTCAGGGTTGGCGGCCGCCTCATTCTGCACAATAGGCGCCACAACGGGTGCCACGTTTTGCGCAACAGGCACCACGATGGAGGCTATATTGATCACAGGGAGAGGCCCTTGTGCTCCACCTCCCATCCACAGTGCTAAAGACTGAGCGACGGACGCACAAATGCTAGGGAGGAGCGTGTTGACCCTCTCGTTCACTAGCTCGTCGACCGTCTTCTGCGGCACCTTGTTCCACTCCTTTCTCTTCTCCTTAGTGTCCGGGTAGTAATGCACATGCTGATGACCCTTTCCGAGGCCATGCACATGGCCACGATGCGGCTTCTTGTCAATGGCCACTCCCTTCGTCGCGTTAAGCGCCCTAATAAAAGGGGTGTCATACGGGTCCTTGTTTATTGTCGCCAAGACCCCCCGTCAGACTGAGATATATGTTCTTTTTCTTTTTCTTCTTCCTCGAGATATTTCTTCTCGAGCTCTTTGACCTTCTCGTTCAACATAAGATCACCGGGCTTTTGGGGATCTTCCCTATAATGGACCCTCACAAAATTTCTCACATGCGGGTCGGGGATCTTGTCATACGGGTTCGGCCCTTTTCTCTCCACATCCTCCTTAGCCTAAATTTTCTGCTTCCCAAGGTAACCCCGACTTCCGAGATTGTGAGGGCCAATGTTCTTTTTTCGGAAATATTTTCCCCATTTACTCAGCACCACCCTTTCCGGTTCGAGTGCGTCGAGGTTGAATTGGGCCAAGTCTTCCTCGGAAATGGAGGGCCACATTTTATGGATCTCATCGAAACCCATACCCTTCGCAATCATCTCCCACAAACTAGATCTCCAAGTCGTAAACGCCTTGGTGAACTTTCCGAGTGCTAATGAGTTGACCAGATTGCTCTTCAGGTCCTGGTTGTCGTAAGGATCCAGGAACTTGTACCTCGTGTGCAGCTTCTCAATCAGCAGGGCGGCCATAGCCTTGTTTTCTTTATCTCTGAGCTGTCCCGTATTAAAGTTGCCAAAGTCTCGAGCTATGCAGCCTATCTGGTTTACATACCCTTTAGCGTAATTCTCCGGCTCGACAGGAGAACCGCTTTTGGGGTCCACTTCCGTGAACTCTTGCTAGATGGTGGCGAGCATGTTGTGTCGTCTTTCTTTGCGCTTACGTGACGCCTCGCTTCCAGAGGTGGAATCCCCGGTGCCACTACCGGTTTGACCTTCTCCGCCAGATGTATCGGTGTAACATCCCAAATCTTACATTTGGAATGTTTTGCATTTAGAGCATATGCATAGCATGGCATATTTCAAAATTTGCATTTGTTTGTTGCATTTGAAATCCAAACTTTAATCATGTCTAAAAAGAAATCATTTTCTTCTATAAGGCCATATAGGCCAAAGTATTTTATTAATTTTATCTTTCCTAAAAATCCCCCTCAAAATAACCTAGGTGCATAGGTTTTCAAATTTCAAATTTTTCAAAATTTGTTTCACCCTTTTTGGAGTTTTATTTTTAAAGTTATTAATGTTTTAAGTTTTGTAAAAAAAAAAAAAAACGGGCCGGGCGGCCGAGCCAGCCCAACGCGCGCGCGCAGTGCTGCTGGGCCAGCCCAGCTAGCCAGCCCGCCCCGACGCGGAAGTATTCGATCAAAAAAAAAAACCTCCCCGAGCCGCTGACGCGTGGGCCCCAGCCCACGACGTCAGCGCTGACGTCAGCGCTCGCCGGAATCCGGCAACCGCCGCGGCGCGATCTCCGCGGCCGTTTCGGCGACCAACTCCTCGCCCACGCCACCCTCCCGACCACCTTTATAAGCCGCCGCCCCCGCCCTCGACGTCCGCACCTCGAGAGCCGCGCCGCCCCCTCGAAAACCATCGCCGCCGCCGGGTTTCCGCCGCCGCCGCTCGGGAGGAGCTCACCGCCGGCGACTCCCGCCCCCTGAGCCACCGCCACCACCACCCCCGAGTCCGCGCCAAGGAGAGGAGGGCGCCGGTGCACTCGCCGTCGCCGGGGAGCGCCCCAATCGCCGCCGCCGTCCACGACCGCGCCGTCGCCGGTCAACTCCGGTGAGTCCGCGGCCAGATCCAATCTGGGCCGTCGGATCTCGATCCGACGGTTCAGATCCAGATCTGACCGGTCAACGCGCGGGCTGACGTCACACTGACGTCGTGCCTGCGTCAGCCCGGTCAATTCCGGTCAAATCTTTTATTTTTCGTTTTGAAAATTCCAGAAATTGCCTAAATTTTGTAAATTCAATATCTTTAGTTCTGTAACTCCGTTTTGCGCGTTTAATATACCAAATGAAAGAGAAAAATGAGATCTATCCATCTATGCAATCAAATCTATATTTTGATCTATAATTTTTTTCTGTTTTCAATTATGCTTTATGGGCTAATTAAATCATATAAAATCAACCGTAGCTCGAAAATCATCGAATCTTCTTTGTATGATCTTGTTTTGATTAGATCTATTCAGGAAAAGTATCATTAACTTGTGTAGATGCATAATTCAATTTAGATCTTGCATGTTCTTAATCTAGCACTATTAAATCATTATAATTGTTTTAATTATTTTCCTTGCAACAAAAACACTTTCCTTGCATCATGCATGTCAATAATAATCAGAGAACAATAATAGATCTATTCTTGCATTCACTAAGATTTCATGCATGCATGTGTTTCATATTGTTGTCTTGTTGCTTATGATTGTCGACTGCAACGTGTAGATTACAACGATTATAACGATTGTGGTTGCGAGGAGTGTTTGAACAGCTGCACGTGTTGCCAAGGCAAGTGACACACATGAACCTATTATTTTACTATATGCATTAGAGTTTTATAGTAGTTATGCATGAGTAGGAGTTGAGTGTTATCGCTATGCTAGTTATTATTAGAGATTGCTTCACTAACACCCAGGTGGAGTAATCACATGTTACCCTAGTTTGTAGCATCCTTATGGTAGGCAAACGTCGTAGTTGTAGATTGCTTAGCCATGCTCTAGCTATCCGTGGATGGGATCATTATCATGTTGATGGAAATCATTATTTTAATTTCTTATGAAAACAATATGATAATTAATTAACCACTGGGCGGATTGCTAGAGATTCATCAGAGTACAAAGTTTGGTGGGGACCGCCGCCCAGTATCTTGAGATCATGTTTACTTTCTTTATGTAGTTGTTATTGCGTGCAACCATGTTTCATATTAGTATGGGCTAGACATAGATTGTAGGTTGTGGTGACTCGAACCCAACGTGTCCAGAGATGTAGATTAGTGATAGGTTGGTCCGGCTCGTGGTGGGTTTGGGGATCTACTTCTTATGATTTATGGCTTGATCTTCTTTCCTTCCGTGGTACTAGTGGTGTATCATGGTGTTTGGGGTCGATTAGGCAACATGGGTAAAGGGCACAAACCTCGCGAGGGTTAAAACTAAGATCTTAGCCGTGTTCCATTGGTTAGGGACAATTCAACAACTAGATGGGAAACATGACATATCTCGTTCATCTTGATTTCTTAATTACTAAAAATTTGACTATGGGTTATTGGAGAAGTGCCTGATGGTTTTTCAGTGTGCTAATCCAAAGGGTAGGAGCATCTTGCTATCAACCAAGGTGTCCAATTATTTAGGAGCACTTTGCTATCAACCAAAGTGTCCAGAATATGTGCAAAACTAATTTATTATCAAATGATAGGACAAATGCATTTATGCAAAATAGCCTAGAAACTCCACCAGCCAAATATGCATGTAGTTTAGCACTTGCCATTTATATACCACCATAGTGTCACTTGCCATCATTGCTCAGAATGATCTGACCTCCTTTTGGGGGCTGCATATTCCAACGTGCAGGTTATTCGGATTCGGATTAGCTATCATAGGTTTTCGAGGCTTCACATCAACCTTTGTTCGCTTGTGGCTTACAAACAAGAAGATGGAGGTCTACCGCTGCTTTGCTGTGTGATTAATAAATATTTGAGCTAGCACTTCGCTATGCAGATTGCAATAAACTACTTTACTCTGGATAATTTCGATAGTTTTCAATACATTTGTTTACTTTGATTACTATCTATGCTGTGTGTGCTGGTGAACGGTCCAGGGGCCAGTACTACACACAAAAGTATAGCTCGTGATGGTTTGTATTACTACAGATGGTGCCAGAGCAAATGTTGACTATAGGCTCGAAAACCTAAGTTTGGAATAGGAAGCCATAGGATGATAATTCTGCTTTATCTTCTATATATACATTCATTACCTTTCGTCTCATACCACTTGTCTTTGCTAACTTCCACTCTTACCTTTCTATAGATGAGTACCGAAGAAGAAGTCTACCATGTGGAGGAGAACTCGGACGTGGAGTTCGAGAACAAGCTTGCATACCTAACCAAGATGCTGGGGTTCTTCTTGCCGAAGATCGAGGGCTACAAGATGGATAGCAAAGTACCAGGAGACAAGCTATGGAACCTCAAGACCACCATTATGGTGGGTATTGTGGATGGTAAAGCCAACGTCCTCATCTACAAGGACAACTACTCCAGCTAGGAAGAAGGACTAGTCGCCTCCATGAAGTATGCACTGGCGCGGCTAAACTATGACTACCGTGACCAGATTCCTGAAGATTCCATCTATAGGGATTTTGGGAAGAGGAGTGAAGATGGAAAAGTCATGGTGAGCTACGATCCAGACAAGACCAGAATGCATAAGCACATAGAAGATATGGAGTCTTATAGTGCTGGAATGGAGGATCGTGCTCGCAAGAACTTGATAGAGAGTGAGGAGGCAAGGGCCGCCGTCCATCTCCAAGCCCAGGAGATCATCACCCTCCACGCCCAGATAGATGCTCTCAACGCTCAGATAGACGCTCTCAAGATCCAGGTTGAGAAGTTCAAGGCGAGTGACACTAGACTCACCATGGAGCTAGTAGAGAAGGATCACATACTCGTAAGGAATGGGATTAGCGTGGACTTACCTGAGGAGCTCCTTCAACCACCTCCACTACCGCTACCACCTTGTCCCATGTATAGCAAGAAGAGCTGTGAGGAGGAGGTCAAAGGGGAAGGACCTGAAGAAGAGGAAGAAGATCCATAGGAGATGGAAGATGAGAAGGATGAGGAAGACACGGATGACGAGGACTACGACGTGAACGAGGATCACAAGAGGAAGAAGGGAGTGAAGTCTCCAAGTAGCAAGCTCTCCCGGAAGTAGATAGTTAAGCCCACCATTAGTCTTCGTTAGGAAATAAATCGTGATAGGTTTGACCATACCAAAAGTTGTGGAATGGCAATAATATTTCGAGTATTTTCAATAAGTTTTGTAAACATTAAGTACCTCAAATTTCGCAGGAATTTTAGGCCTATTTTCTAAAAGCTATATAAAGTGTTTGATTGGTTTGATTGATGTTTGCTAAGTGTTGCTTGGTTCATATATAGTATGGGTAGCTATTCTCCTTAGTCCTATCTATCTAAACTCAACTATTCTAACCTTTAGATGGCTCCCCGTCGCGACACCAGCCGCAACAACGAGGAAGAGGAGAATAACAACAACAACAACAACATGGAGAATGCTGTGACTCAACTAGCCCAACTGATGACCCAGTACATCACCCACAACAACAACAATCCTCCACCACCACCACAGGTGGACATGCTCACTCGTTTCCTGAGGTTGAGGCCAGAGAAGTTCTCTAGTGCATCTGAGCCCATGCTTGCTCTTGATTGGCTGCGTTCTGTGAGCAAGGACCTAGTGACTATTGGTTGCATTGAGGAAGAGAAAGTGAGGTTTGCCGCCCACTTACTGGAAGGACAAGCTGCTTCCTGGTGGGATAACTATCAGATTTCCCACCCCATTGAGGAGGTCACCTGGGAGATGTTTCAAGAGGGATTACGCAACGCCCATGTCTCATCTGGAGTGATGAGTCTCGAGAGGAGGGAATTCCGCAACCTGCGCCAGTACCATCGCTCAGTTACTGAGTACATAGATGAGTTTAGCAACTTATCTCGCTATGCACCAGAGGATGTGAACACCGATGCTAAGAGGCGCGAGAAGTTCCTCGATGGACTCAATGATGAGCTGGCCATTCAACTGTCAGTGGTTCATATCACTAACTTCCAGTCACTCATTGATAAGGCCATCATACTGGAGGGAAAACACAAGAAGGCTGAGAAGCGCAAGAGGAAAAACATGGGAGGAAACCACAACTCAGGCACACACCAGAGGATACGCACTCACCAGGACAACGGTGGAAATTCTGGGCATCACAGGACTGGAGGAAATGGGCACAACCATCGTGGAGGTCACCAGCACAATGGAGGGAATGGTCACAACAACAGTGGCTACAGAGGCAACAACCAGTACCAGGGAGGCAACGGACAGAACCGCAACCACAACCACACCTTCAGGAAGGACCTTAGCCAGGTGCAGTGCTTTAAATGCAAGAAGACGGGACACTTCGCCGACAGGTGCACGGAGGAGAAGGCCGTAGATGGAACCAAGGCCAACATGTCCCAGAAGGCAACAATTAACCACGTGAACGTGGAGGAGGTGCAAGCAGAACCAGACCTCGTGCTCGATAAGTTCTTGGTTAATACTTACCTTGCACTCGTACTATTTGATACTGGAGCATCGCATTCATTCATATCAAAGGCATTTGTGGATAGGAATAAGCTAGCCACTGAGATTCTTAAGAGATCTATTAGAATTAGCTCTCCAGGAGGGGAAATGCTATCAACCCAGGGGTGTCGCCTACTAGCCTTATCTATAGGATCACACACTTTCCCCACAGACCTCATAGTGTTGGATTCACAAGGTTTAGATGTGATTATTGGAATGGATTGGATGGCAAAGTATGAAGGTCAGATAGACTGTGCCAAGAGAACAATCACACTCACGACACCTGAAGGAAGGAGAATCAGATATAGGTCCACGCACGACCTTAAGGATATCAAGCTGAATTATCTTAAGGGGGTTAGCCTAGAGGATGTACCTATAGTGAATGAATACCCTCACGTGTTTCCGGAGGAACTACCAGGAATGCCACCTGATAGGGACATCGAGTTTGTCATAGACTTGATACCGGGAACAGGACCCATAGCTAAGAGGCCATATAAGATGGATGTGGATGAACTGAAGGAACTCAAGAAACAACTTAGAGAGCAGTTGGATAAAGGGTTCATTCAGCGGAGTTCTTCGTCATGGGGAGCACCAGTTTTGTTTGTGGAAAAGAAGGATAAGACACAGCGTCTAGTTATGGATTATCGTTCACTGAATGAGGTGACAATAAAGAAGAAATACCCACTTCCCAACATCAATGACTTGTTTGATAAGCTGAAGGGAGCTAGTGTATTCTCTAAGATCGATTTGCGATCGGGATACCACCAACTGAAGATTAGGAAGGAGGATATTCCAAAGACCGCCTTTACAACAAGGTATGGTCTGTATGAATACACCGTCATGTATTTTGGATTAACAAATGCCCCGGCATACTTTATGAGCATGATGAACAATGTATTCATGGAGTTCTTGGATAAGTTTGTGGTGGTATTCATAGATGATATTCTAGTATACTCCAAGAATGAGAGGAGCATGGAGGACACTTACGTTTGATTCTTGGAAAGCTAAGGGAACATAAGTTATATGCTAAGTTTGGAAAATGTGAGTTTTGGTTGAATACAGTAGGATTCCTAGGACACGTGGTGTCAGGAGATGGTATTGCAGTAGACCAAGCCAAGGTATCAGCAGTAACTGAGTGGGAATCACCAAAGAATGCGAAGGATATCCGGAGTTTCTTAGGACTTGCGGGATATTATCGTAGGTTCATTGAGAATTTCTCCAAGATTGCTAAACCAATGACAGAATTGCTGAAGAAGGAAAACAAGTTCTTATGGAGTGAGGATTGTGAGACTAGTTTCCAAGATCTGAAGCAACGATTAGTAACAGCACCAGTTCTATGCTTACCGGATCTCCAGAAAGATTTCCAAGTGTACTGCGACGCTTCACGTCGAGGACTGGGTAGTGTATTGATGCAGGATGGAAGAGTAGTTGCATACGCATCACGACAGCTCAAAAATCACGAGAAGAATTATCCGACTCATGAATTAGAGCTAGCTTCAGTTGTACATGCCCTCAGGACATGGAGACATTATCTCATGGGCAAGAAGTGTGACATCTTTACGGATCACAAGAGTTTGAAGTATATCTTCACTCAAAAGGAGCTGAATATGAGGCAGAGGAGATGGTTGGAGTTGATAAAGGACTACAATTTGAATCTCCAATACCACCCAGGGAAGGCTAATGTTGTGTCAGACGCATTGAGCCACAAGGGATACGTGAATGGACTCACTGCAGGGGAGTTACCAGATGAATTGTGTGAACAATTCAAGTCTCTCCGTTTGGAATTAGTGAATGAAGGGTATTTGGCAGCCATGGAGGTAACGCCAACACTGATGGACAGGGTTAAGGGAGCCCAGAAGGATGATGAAGGAATAAAGGAAATAAAGGAGAAAATGAGTGAAGGAAAGATGAAGGAGTTTCATGAAGATGCCGATGGTACACTATGGTTCGGGAAGCGTATTTGTGTACCGCAGGATCCCGACATTAGAAAGCTGATATTCCAAGAAGCTCATGACTCACCGTATTCCATTCATCCAGGGAATACCAAGATGTACATGGATCTGAAAGAAAGATTTTGGTGGAATAACCTGAAGAAGGACATTGCAGAGTACATTGCATTGTGTGATGTGTGCAGTAGAGTAAAATCTGAGCATCAGAAGCCGGCAGGATTATTGCAGCCATTACCCATACCAGATTGGAAATGGGATAAGATTGGTATGGATTTTATCACCGGATTGCCTAGGACTAGGTCTGGCTATGATTCAATTTGGGTAGTGGTGGATCACTTGACTAAGGTGGCTCATTTCATACCAGTGAAGACCACCTACACTAGCGCCAAATTGGCTAAGCTATACATGAGTAGGATTGTCTGTGCACATGGGGTGCCAAAAGGAATTGTGTCGGATAGAGGGACACAGTTCACATCTCATTTCTAGCGTTAGTTGCACGAGACATTGGGAACATGGCTAGAGTTCAGCACAGCGTTTCACCCTCAGACGGATGGTCAGACAGAGAGAGTGAACCAGATTCTAGAGGATATGTTGAGAGCTTGCGCTCTAGATTATGGCTCTAGCTGGGATGAGAGTTTGCCTTACGCAGAGTTTTCCTACAACAATAGCTATCCGTCTAGCATAGAGATGGCTCCATTCAAAGCACTATATGGAAAGAAGTGCAGGACTCCTTTGTTATGGGATAAAGTAGGAGAACGTAGTTTCTTTGGCCCTGACCTTATCAAGGACGCTGAGGAGAAGGTTAGACTGATTCGCGATAGATTGAAGATAGCACAGTCAAGGCAGAAGAGTTATGCTGATTCAAAGCGTAGGGAAGTGACCTACGAGATTGGTGATAGGGCATATCTAAGAGTATCGCCACTTCACGGAGTTAAGCGCTTTGGAATTAAGGGGAAGCTAGCACCGCGTTTCATTGGACCGTATAAGGTTCTGTCACGCAAGGGAGAAGTAGCCTATCAGTTGGAATTGCCAGAAGGATTGTCTAACGTCCATGACGTGTTCCATGTGTCTCAACTGAAGAAGTGCCACCCAGAAATGGCAGATACACCATTGAGGGATACCATTCCGCTAGAGGAGGTCCAATTGGAGAGTGATCTCACATATGAGGAGAAGCCTATAAGGATTTTGGATACATCGGAGAGAATGACACGGACCAAGACGATCAAATTCTGCAAGGTTCAGTGGAACCATCACACCGAAGAGGAGGCTACGTGGGAACGAGAGGATGATCTTCGAGAAGACCACCCACACCTATTTGCTAGCCACTCTGAAGCTCGAGGGCGAGCTTCATCTTAAGGGGGTTAGTCTGTAACATCCCAAATCTTACATTTGGAAGGTTTTGCATTTAGAGCATATGCATAGCATGGCATGTTTCAAAATTTGCACTTGTTTGTTGCATTTGAAATCCCAAACTTTAATCATGTCTAAAAAGAAATCATTTTCTTCTATAAGGCCATATAGGCCAAAGTACTTTAATATTCTTCGTGATATGCATCAGATCAAGGCAGTGAGGCGTATCGAGAATGGGCCAGTATGGCAAGTCCCAAAACACCGACCTCGTCTTCCATACATGCAGAAGCGGTTTTGGCGCGTTTTGCTTCTTTCCCGGCTCTGGGCATTCCTTCCAATCATTCAGCAACTTGTAGATTTGTTCGCCGCACCTCTTACGTGGAGGTCCCTGGACTTCATCTTCATCGTTAAAAAGGTCTCCTCGTCTTCTCCATGGGTCTTTGTTGGGTAGCCACCTTCCATGGCCAACGAAAACTGTTTTCAAAGACCCAGGATCTTTCGGAAGTTGCACCTCACGCAACCGTTATGTCCGTTGCACACCTGGCCCGCCACATACCCGTAGCCGAGTAGGCCGTGAACCGTACAGAGTAAGACAACTCTCATTGGGAAATATTGTTCATCGAATGCGTCCCATGTGTTCACCCCTTCCTCGGCCCATAGCATGTCCAGCTCATCTTTAAGCAGCTTCAGGTATAGATTGATGTCATTGCCTGGTTGTTTCGGCCCCTGAATTAGCATACTCATGTGAATACACTTCCTCTTCATGCACAACAAGGGGGGATGTTGTACATCCATACAAACACGGGCCAGGTGTTATGGTGCTGATCTGGTTGCCAAACGGATTGAGTCCGTCGGTGCTCACACCCAACCTGATGTTCCCCGCCTCCCCCCGAACGTTGCATATTCACATTCAATTCTTTTCCATTGACTTGCATCCGAAGGATGTGTCAGATTTACTTTTTCACTCCGCTTTGGATCTTTCAAAACTTTTTTCCTCCTTTTCGCGTGCCGGCGTATGAGCTCTGCTTCCTTGCGGTCCGCGAAATACCGTTGCAGACGGGGAATGAGCGAAAGTACCACACAACTATTCGAGGAGCTTTATTCTTCTCTTTCTTGTATCGAGCGGCGTTGCAAGCTGGACGAATGGTCTTGTCCGCGTCCTCTTTCCGATAAATGTAGCAATCGTTGATGCACACATGGTATTTCTCGTGCGGTAAATCAAAGGGGCACACGACTTTCTTGGCCTCGTCGTAACTTTTAGGACACGTGTTGCCCTCTGGAAGGATATCGTGCTAGTATTGCAGGCTTGCATCGACGCTTATGTCGCTCCATTTGTATCTCGCTTCCATCTGCAGAACATCGAGTGCCACTCTCAGGCGGGACTCTCCCGGACCGCAGCCTGCATACAACGGTGTCTTCGAGTCTATCTCTAGTTGCGCCAGTTTAGATTGCTCTCTAGCAACAGATCTCAAGTTAGTCGTCTTTCTCAAAATCTGTTCTTTCATATGAGGGTCACGCAAAACTTCTGTTAGGGGTGTCCCTGTGTCCTCGTCTTCTTCCACGTCTTGTTGAGCATCTTCTCCATGATCACGTGCGGGATCATGAGGCTGATCTTGGTCCTGTTGTAGTTCTTGTCGATCATTGTCATTGTCCTGTTGCACATAATTTCCTATCACCGCCACCCCATGGACTTCATCATCTTTATCATCACTTATCCACTGACTGTTGCGCCCATCCATGAAACCATACCTGAGGAGGTGACTGAGTCTCCGGTAAAGGGGTTGAGCAAGCCCCATAGTTTGCACTTTCGACATGGACATCGTATCTCCTTGCGGCCATTTTGTAACATGTCTTCTGTCGCGTGTCTCAAATAACTATTCACAACACGTTCACTCATAACGACCACCATTATTTGTCGCCTACACGAGCGTGCCAATATAATATTAGAACCACACATAATATATATATATCGATATTCACGAAAAAAATCGGCATGACCTTCCTACAAATTAGAGGTTAGAGGAGTGCCAAACTTTGCCGAGACGGAAATAAATCAACTTTCCGGCAAAGTGGCAACTTATTTGAATATCCAAAATTTCACTTCATGTCGTATTCACGAAAAAATTCTGCATGACCTTCCTACAAATAGGAGGTTATTAGGGAGTGCCAAACTATGACGAGACGGAAATGAATCAACATTCCGGCAATAGTTGGCTACTCAATTTCATTCCACAATAAATTACACACATTTAACGTCTCCATCACACATGACCGTATTGAATCCGGTGAAAATTTCACACATATTGCATATCGCGTGTATCCGGGCAAAATTCATACAAACTCATATAATTATATATAAGCAATCATCCCACCTAAAATGATTAGATGGCTACACGAGATGATATCCGGAGAATTTTGGAGTTATGGAGAGAGAGGGGCTAATTCTAGATCCAGATACTTAGGAAGGAAAAACTTTGGGTAGAAAGGTTGTTGGGAGAGGGATAAAGCTAGATATACCAACTAAAATAATTTTAGTTGGTTCAAAAGAGATTAGGAGGGTGGGAAAATTGACATTAATTCGAGCTAGAGAGAAAAGCTAGGGGACAAGGTTGAGAAGAGAGTGGAGGAGGGGAAAGTGGGTGGAGGGGGGTGTCACTTTATGGCAGATGTGTTGGTTACCGCTGCGCCCTAGGCCCACATGTTAGCGTTGGCGAACAGGCGAGCTGTTTGCCAGCGGTAGCCCACGTAGCACTGGCGAACAAAGGACCCTGTCCGCCAGCGGTAGTTCCAGGGCGCGCGGGCAAGTGGGACCCAACCTTAGCGTTGGCCCAGCGGTAGTAGGAATAGCGCTGGCGAACAAGCGATGGCGAACCTAGAAATATGTTTGCCAGCAGTGATGTGGTGGCTATAGCCTGTTTACTGCTAGTGGATGTTACTACCTTAGTTACTCCCATTGTGGCCGGCCTAACTAGCTAAAGTCCACTAGCTTGCGTGCTTGATCGACCGACCGTATTGGGCACCATTTCCGCACAAATTGAAAACGATCACGGATTCTTTTATTTGTGGAAAAACAAGAGTGTTGATTGGATCGTTTGCGCGCAGCTACCGGGCATCAACTTGGGTTTTAATTTACCTAGCTATTTGTGCGGCACTAGAGGAATGGCATCATGTGCCACCGGCCAAAGTCTACGCCGACGGCAATTTATCGCTGCCGTCGCGTAGCTAGCTGGAAGGCTAGCCCAGCAACGTGCCCGTCGGCATAGCGCTGGCCGTCGGCGTAGACGCAAAGCTATGCCGTCGGACCTTGTTGCGAAAACAAGTATTCTCTCCGTTCAGTTTTATAAGACATTTTAATTTTATACATAGACTAATCTGTACATAGATTTACTCATTTTGTTACATACACTACTGGAATCCCTGACTTTGCCGTGTATCATAAATACTCGGCGAAGGCCGAAAAAGACTCGGCGTCCCCTTTGCCGAGTGCCACACTCGGCACAGATCACTCGGCGTCGTTCATCTCGGCAATCGGAACTTTGCCAAGTGTCAAACCGCGGGCCACTCGGCAATCTTTTTGCCGAGTATTTTTAGCGTACACTCGGCACAGTTTCCTGGAACAGGTTCCGTCCTTAGTCCCATAACGGAACGGTGCTCGACACTTTGCCGAGTGTAACACTCGGCAAAGTTCCTGGGCCCAGGCGTCCATGGTAGCGCCACGTGGCGTGTACGCCGAGTGCCATGGCACTCGGCAAAGAGGCAGGGCCTGTTCGCCGAGTGGACGCTTTGCCGAGTGTCTTTTCGCCGAGTACATAGTGCTCAGCCGAGTGGCCTGTACGCCGAGTGTCGTGCCACTCGGCAAAGCTCAGAAACACTACGCCGAGTACCACCGTTTGCCGAGTGTCCGTTCGCCGAGCGCACTCACTCCACCGAGTGGGGACTATGCCGAGTGCCGTGACACTCGGCATAGTCCCCTCCCGTGTACGCCGAGCCCTAGTTTGCCGAGTGTCGCACTCGGCAAAGAGGTTGCCCAGGCGACCAAATGGCACCTGGGAGCAAACTTTGCCGAGTGTTTTGTTGGCCACTCGGCAAAGACTTACTCCCAGGTGCCATTTGGTCGCCTGGGCAACCTCTTTGCCGAGTGTAACACTCGGCATAGTGACCATATGGGTCTTTGCCGAGTGCTACACTCGGCAAAGCCATTGCATATTTGCACTGTACTGCTTGCATTTGCTCTGTTTTCTGCAATTAAATGACAATTGATATATATTTGATATGTTTCAGTACAGAACACTCAAAACACACATATTTGCATCAAATAGCAACAAACACACATTATATTTGCACCAAAGAACTACAAATGCACGAAATAACTCCACAAACATATAATACATGTCACAAATAGTTAAACATCATCCTAAATGCATGTTTTGCCACAACAACGACGGAATCATCATATAAGTAGTTCAAAAGTCATGTTTTCCCACAACAACGACGGAATCCTAAGTAAACTATGGAGCTGACTCGTCACCGTCAGCTCGACATCCGTCCTGCTCCATGTCGTTCTGGGTTCCCGATGATGAAGCATTTCCCTATAAAGATCCATATTAGTCGACTAAGCTGGAAAAATGAATCAGTTAACAAGCTGCAAACCAACTTACCAAGTTGAGGTTGAACGGCGGTAGAGGAGGTAGAGGAGGAGCTGATGGATCCCGTGGAAGAGCGCTGACCATCTGCAAAGATCAAAAGAGATAGACCGGTGAGTTTACACGCATATAATGATGAATGGAACTAAAAGGGGTGAAAATAATACCTGCATCATTGCCTGCATCCATGCATGCTGGCTACTCATCTGCGCCTCCATTCTTTGGACCTTCTCTTGGGACTCCATCGCGATCCGCTTGTTTTCATCAACTTCATCCTACGGGATGTTTAATGTCAACAATTGCGCAACGGAAACAAGATATACGGGTGCTGAAGAATGATTGTACCTGCATAGCGGCGATGGCATCTAGTCCTGGCCGTGGGCGGCGCTCGATAGAGGGCGATGAGCTGACCGACCTCGCACGGATCTGGGAGAGTGTGGCTGTACCTGTGGTATCGAAGGCGCCATTGGCGAAGGCAAATCTGCCGTTCCTTCGACCCTCTCCCGCAACCATAGCAACCTGTGGATCATAGGGGGCCGTGAAGGGGTCACAGTCAGGGCCGTGCTTCTCCTTCATCTTCTCGACGTACTTGTCCCACTTCTTGCCGGTTTGCGAGTTGATCCACTGCTGATCAGCCGGTACATCCGGTTTCAGCACCTTGGGAGTCCGGGTCCTACGGAAGGCCTGCATGCGATTGATCTCATTGCCCTTCTCGGCCTAAAATTGAAAGTAGAAGTATATTAGCACAAACCTATAAAGTTAGAAAGAACATTGCATTGAAAAGGAAAAATATGAACGGTTATTTACCTCTCTCTGGACGATGCCGGTGAGGGTGAGGCCGCCCTGACGGTGTCCCTCGCCTAGCAGAAGACGCCGGGCCCGGCACGCGGCGTGTTCCGCCTTGTACCCGTCGCTCACCCACTTCGCGACCATCACCTTATAGCAAGGCAGCTTGTTGGCCAGCCACTGAGGCACCACCTGTTTGAAAAAATTAGAGCCACGTGAGACCACCCGGCGGCCATATACGAATAACTATAAAGACTATGTCCTTACCTTCAAGTATTGGACCTCGGACAAGTGAATCAGTCGGGCGTCCTTCTTGGACAACGTGGTGTTCAAGTATTTGGCGTAGAACTTAACCACGCACAGCACACGCGCCTCGTAGTGCATGTCACGGATAAGCTTCTTGGCCATCTTGATCAGCACAGCCGTGGCCCTAGCCTCTTCCCCCTCGACGCAGGTGAAGTAGTCCTACAACCATTGCAGAAATTTAAGACATTAGCACGATATATATATATTTCACGAAAGATATTGCCCTAAAACCATTTAGCATTGGAAAATATACTAACCCAGAAATCTGTAATCACCCGGGTGGCGAACCAACTAATGAAACCGCCGCCTCCTTTGCCACCCTTCTTAAAAATAGTAGTCTTCTCGTCGTAGGTAGGTTCTCGGGAATGATGTTTCCAGGTTTCTTTCTCAAATAACCTAGGTGCGGAATGACAAAAATCGGAGTTAGACACAAACTATGGGAATGAAAGCTTGTGAAAAGAAGGTGTTGAGCACTTACTCAATGTAGGGCTTTACTTCCGCCGTGTTCTTCAGGACACACGAGATAATAGCCGTCCATTGTTCATGTGAGTCTACTTGCTCTTGCTTCGCGCCACTTGATCTGCCACCAAGCCCTGCAAGTATGCTAAGCTCGGGTGCATCCGCGGAGTTGGGGTCATTATTGTACCGACAAACTGGATTATGACGAGTGGGAAGACTTTCATGATAGTACTTTGTCGTAAAGTTTGCCACCTCCTTGTTGAGGGTTGCCTCACATATGGATGCTTCGATGCGACATTTGTTCGTGCTTTTCTCTCTAAGTTTCTTCTGCTCTCTCTCGGTTGAAAACATCCAGCGGTACTGCACAGGGCCACCCAATCGTGCCTCTTCAGCGAGATGCAAGAGCAAGTGTTGCATCGGATTAAAGAAGCCGGGGGGAAAGATCGCCTCTAGGTCCACCAGTAAGCCGGCAACCTGTTCCTCCAACTTAGCAACCACAGCTCGGTCTAATTCCTTGGCACAAAGCTGGCGAAAGAAAAAACTCAACTTGGCTAGCACTAGCCAAATTTCCTCATCAACGTATCCTCGAATCATGACAGGCATGATCCGCTCAATCCATACGTGGTAGTCATGACTCTTGAGCCCTGTTATCCGAAGCCCTGCAAGATTCACTCCCCTCATTATATTAGCTGCGTACCCATCAGGGAAGAAGAGACAGTCCAAGATCCACTGGAGAACTTCTTTCCTTTGGGCCCTAGTCAGGCAGAAAGGGGCCGGTGGCTTCGTCCACGTTTTTTTGGTTTTGGTGGGAGGCTTCATGTTTAAATGTTTCCTGTCACATAGCTCCTCTTGATCGACTCTTGCCTTAACATTATCCTTCGTTTTCTCAAGATCCATAAGTGTTGCCCAAAGGGCCTCGGCGATATTTTTTTCCGTGTGCATGACATCAATGTTATGTGGAAGAAGAAGATCCTGCATGTAAGGGAGCTTCCACAGGCATGAGATGTGAGTCCACTGGTGCCACTCTCCATATCCCAGAAAGCCAGTCCCCTCGGCATTGAGCTCCAGACTTTCTAGCTGAGCCTTCACGTCTACACCGGTCATCAAAGTTGGTCGTGGAGCATCAACAGCTACATCTTTCGTCCACTTCTTTTTATTTCGCCGATATTTGTGACCAAGACGAAGGAACTGACGATGTTGGTCAAAGCATGAGTATTTTCCACCCTTTTTGAGCCAAAGGAAAGTCACAGCCTGGTAGCACACCGGACAAGGCCACTTCCCATGAGTGCACCAGCCGCAGAATATCGCGCGAGCCGGAAGGTCATGCAGGGAAGTGAAGTACCAAACATACATATCAAAGTGCTTCTTTTCTGCGGCGTCGTATGTCCGTACCCCGGTGTTCCAAGCAATGAGGAGATCATCTACCAGCGGCTCCATGAACACGGACATATTCTTCCCTGGATACTCAGGCCCTGGAATTATCAGCGACACGAACATGTTCTGCCGTTGCATGCACACGCCGGGGGGGAGGTTCATCGGGATAACAAACATCGGCCAACAGCTGTATGAGGCAGACGTCATACCATATGGGTTGAAACCATCGGTTGATAACGCAACGGCTACACTCCTGGGGTCACCCGCTTTCTTCTTATGTTTGCCAACGAAGTCCTTCCATGCTTCACCATCAGACGGATGTATCATCTTATGAGGACGGTACCTCTTCCCGTCTGACGGCCATCTCATCTGTTTCGTAGATTCCTCGGTCATAAAAAGCCTTTGGATCCGCGGTATGAATGGAAGATATCGAAGGATCTTTTTGGCGACCGTTAGCTGCGTCTTCTGACCATTACCGGAGTCCACCTCCAGAAACCTAGAGGCCCCGCATTTGACACAGTACTTTGTCTTCTCATGCTCTTTCCTGAACAACATGCAACTCTTCGGACAACAATCTATCTTTTCATACGGCATCTTAAGGGAACCGAGGATTTTTTTCGACTCGTACATGTTCTTTGGAAGAAGGTGTTCCGCCGGCAAGAGGGTGGCAATAACGGTCAAAAATGCATCAAAGGCGGCTATGCTTACATTGTGCTGACTTTTGACCGCCATAAGCCGGCCGATGGCATCAAGTTGAGAAACTCGTGTATGCTCGTGCAATGGTTTTTGTGTCTCAAACAATGTGTCATAGAACTCTTTCGTGCTCTCCTCCGCATACTCGGGGGCATCTCCCTCACCGGTTGGATTTTCAGGTGCATGTGCAGTAGTGAAATCATCTAACATCCTGTCAAAACCGGTATCAAAATCGGTTGATGCATCCTCAGTGCTAGGTGCCACCTTCTTCTTCTTCTTTCTACGGCGTACGGGATCGGCAGACTCGCCATGGTACACCCAACGGTAATAGTTTGGCATAAACCCGTACTTCCCAAGGTGATCAGAAATGACTATCCTCGGTTTCTCTGTCATGTTACGACAACGACTACAGGGGCACCATACATCAGACGAATCGTCAACTCTAGCAAATGCAAAATCCAAGAACTGGTTGGTCTTTGTAACCCAATCCATTGTCATATCCTTCACACTCGGTCGGCCACTGTACATCCACTCGCGTTCCTCCATTTCCACGCTGATGAATGCTCAGACATATTAACATGTGTTCAAAATTTAACAAGTTTGTTTAAATTATCTACAACATACTGCAAGTTTTACGCTTTGAATGCAATCCTACATGCCTACTAGGTAAAGATAGGTCCTAATCCCACCCGTGGATGTGTAGCTTGTGTTTGTTTTCCATGTCTACTCCTATCCGATACAAATTTCGGCAGCACCTCCCCGCTGTTCTCCTAATACACGTCTCGACCACGGGGGTCGAGAGAATGTGTACTCGGAGAACAACAGAGAGGCGCCACCGAAATCTGTCTCGGATAGGAGTAGAACATGGAAAACAAACACAGCTACACATCCACGAGCTGTCCAAAAACGTGGACAATTCGAAACAGTCGCGGTTATAAAAATATAGATATTTGTATATAAATATATACAAAGAGTTCTATTTTTATAACTACAACTCTTCCGAACGGGAGACGCCTAGGGTAACGCGACTAGTTTGGTGATCTACACAAGAAAATCTAAAGATCGAGGCCGGGGAAGAGGTTTTTACACTCTAAGCGTGGCCGTGTGCCGATGAAGATGATCGCAGACGATCCCGGCCTACGATGACCCTCCTCAGCAAACCCCCTCCCGCGACGAATCTGCTCGCCTCAAGCGCGATCCATGTCCTGCAAAAAGGAAAGACATACTGTTAGTAAACACTACACCAACAACTAATCGTATGGCTAATTTAGATTGTGTTGATCAGAGTCCCATCATCAGAAAGAAAAATGTGTTCATCAGACTATTATTACTCTAAGTTCTTTATTTGAAAGAAAAAGTAACGGACATGATTACTTGAAATTGTACTGCTATTTGTTTAAGTCCATCACATTTCACAACAGATGTGGTCATGATTACTCCCTTCTTTGAGAATTTTCACTATATTTCCTGACCTAATTATCCTATACATTTTAGTTGACTGCAGATTAAACTAAGCCAAATAAATCTTCTAGCAACCATATTATGCCCAATTAAGCACGAAGAAGGCTCCAACAGCCATTCAAGGTTTCATAAACTTCACTTCTACACATTGTTAAGTGGAAGGTGTAACCTAATGCCATATCCCTGTCTACTAATCTTCATAGTATCCTGCCAGGTTATGTAATAAACTCTGTTCTACATAAAATTTAGCATTTTTTAGTCATTATCTTACTCCACAACTTTTTCACATCTCTACTAGGAAAGTTGCATATTTTGGTCATAATGTTACTGACACAACTCTTACAATATTATTAGGAAGATTACATATGTGCATTAGGCACAAACTTTTACTTATAACTGATATGCTCATCTCTTTTCTGTTCATTGATGTTTATGTTCCAGCTCATTCTCAAGTCTCGCGTGATGAGAAGCGATATCTGTCCCATAGATGGCAAGACTTGCAGCTGTCATAATTGGCAAGAATCATCACACAGATCTTTGTAGATCCTGCTCATTGATTTTCTTCAGAAGACAGAAATGGCACAACTGCCTGCCAAATGCCCCCTTTACATATCCTTAGCATTTACAAGGACCTTGTTTTTTTATCCTTTGAAAAAAGGAAACCCTGTTGTTTTTAGCAAAACTGGCAGCCAATGTTGCAGTGGACTTGCTAAAACCTGACAATGATTATTTTCTGCATACTGTAATGTGTAATTCCTAATTTGTATTGGACTTCCCTAGAACCGATACTGCACTTGCAAGTTTGTGCTACCTTGTACTGGAAGGTCTTGCATATTTATATTTTCTAGCTAGTGATGTCAATCTATTCATCCATGAAATACCTACTAGTTGACAGAAACAACATCCCATGCTGGCCCGTTTACTATTATACCTACTGATTGATTACAAGCAAACCTACAAAATACCAGTTCATTCCCTGTTATTGGCTATGGTTCATTGTCAGTTCAAATTTCAGTTTTTAATGCATAAACTTGTTTACTGTTCAACTATAGAAAAGGAAAGACCAAGCCAATACTAAAATATTTGTAAGAAATAGTGTATCATAAATATTAAGTACTTAGCTTTTGATGAACTATTAATTTGCTGGTTGAAATAGTGTATCATAAGTAGTAAAGCTAGGGATTGGTTTCTGTTGGCCTGGAGGCATCTATGCACCAGCTCTCGTTTGGCTTCTGCCGATTTTAGTAATAAAGCTAGGGATTGGTTTCTGTTGTTTTTCTTCTATGCCTAGTGCTAATATATTTGTAAATTGTGCTGGTCTGTAGATGCTAACTGAAATTTGCTGCTAGTGCTAATATATTTACTAGTGATTGCAGGATACACTGGTCAGTTCAATTACTCAAATTAGCTGAATGCAATGTCACATTTTTGTCATTAGGGGAAAGTCAGGCGCTCGGTTCCTTTAAGGGAAAATGTGTTTGGTCATGGTACACGAGATACCACACTACATCATGGATGAATCAGCCGGCATAGTGAATACCAAAATGACTTGTCGTGTCACGCACACCATGCACATGGCTTATTGCTTCACTAGAGAGACAAATCAGGAGCAGATCTCGACTTTGTGGAGAATAAAATATATAGTAGATGAAAAAATATATAGGAAAGTTCCAAATGATGTAAAAACGGTGAACAAACGAGACGACAGCCAGACAAGGGGTCATGAATATGACCAAATACTCCAAACAAGACTCTGATTCGTCAGGTGCTCTGCGAAACAAAATAATGCATCTCCACGACTACATGCCAAGCACTGATATGAAAAAAAATCTAGCCAGCTCTAAGAGAATGCAGCGCTTAGTTAGCTACTTCCTAATCAGCCAATGGAGGAAATATATAGCAACTGATTAACTTCATGGACAAAAAAATTAAGAGCATATGAAATGAACATACAACTGGGGAAAAAACAAGAATATTGTCACTTCAAACACACAACTAGAGTAGAAATTTTCTCTTAGGCCTAAAACAACTAAATCGTTGAATTAAATCTCACCATACAATACCAACCAGTGGAGCATACTATAGCCATGGATAAAGTTTTCTGTTCTATACTGCTCTCAGGTTGAAGATGGCTCCCAGATAAGCTCCAGGGTTGGAGTCTCAGGCTTATTTCCAACCACACCACAGGTAATAAATTACACAATGCAACAAACTGGATATCATCATGACAAGAGGACTACTGGCACATAGAATCTACATTGAGACATACTGAAAATTAGCAGCTACCTGGCACACCCAACTACAATATACAGGACGAGCTGGATCAGTACCTAACTATGATCACCAGCCATAGCCAGATACATACTACAGACTACATTAGGAATCCGATCGGTCGATCGTAGCCGCTGACCGTAGAATCGACATTGTAATGCTACAAATTACTAGCAGTAATAAACAATTAATGTTCAATATTTATTAGCACCAAAGATATTCTTAATGTTCAAGATTTAGTACGTAGCACAAGTTTTATGGTATCCACTACATATACCCGGACTAAATCAAAAATGTCCATAAGAAGCAGTGGAATAAAACAACCAGAAAGGTAATGAAAATTGATCTTTTGAAGCTACCGCTAATAGCCCGAGTAAATAAGCATATCACTCGTGATGGGTTATCAATAGTCAAGATTCCTAGCAGAGAGCATCCGTCGGTTGTAGTTTAATTTAGAACAAAACCTGGTAATGCTTACAAACTGATGGTTGAACAGAGCATCCAAATACAGTCTATCTAATCTGTATATAACATAAGCAAGCAGGGAGGATTGGTACATGTATAGCACATGGGGTAAACCAGTAGCTCACCGTACAAGTTGTAGCCGAGGCCGAGCAGATCGAGGAGGGGGCGGTGGTGGCGGCGGCTCGGCGCTGGAGAGCAGCTCTTCAGCGAGCGGGGCAGTCGTGGCGGCGGCGTGTCCTGCAGATCGAGGAGGGGGCGGTGGTGGGCGACGGCGGGCGTCGTCAGTGGGGGAGGGAGGAGGAGGTGGCGGCGGCTGGGTGGGGGGAGGGAGGAGGAGGGGCGACGGCGGCTCGATCGATGAGGGAGGCAGGAGGAGGGGGCGGGGAGGAGGGGAGGCTGCCGGAGGGGAGGAGGGGCGGGCTGGCGGCGGCTAGGTGGGCGGCGGGGCGGAGAGAGGGAGCAGGGATGGCGGCGGCTCGGCCGGGGTGGGGGAGGGAAGATGGAAGAAGAGATGAGAGAAAAGAGGGGATAAGTTCTCTGCCGCGCCAGATTTGTTCCCGGTACAGGGCTTTGCCGAGTGTCAAGTGTCGGGACACTCGGCAAAGCCCATGGATCCGACTGCCGGCACGGTCTTTGCCAAGTGTCAAGTGTCGGGACACTCGGCAAAGTACCTGGGATGTGATTGCCGGCATGGTTTTTGCCGAGTGTCAGGTGTGGGGACACTCGGCAAAGTGAAAAGTTTAATTAATTTAAATACTTTAACCTTGGTCTTTGTTTAAGTATACAACTAATCACATGATAATTAATATTAATTCTTATACCAAGTTTAATTACTTTCACTATTGAATAGTCCGTTTACGCGTAGTTTGAGGCTAGCACTTCCGTCTTTTTCTCCGGAGAGGGGACCCGGAGCGTCGGGATCCCACCTAAACCAATGTTTTCCCATGCCATGTGTGTTAGAGTGTATCATGGGTGTTGGGTGCCAAAGATACCATCACTCTCTGTGCTGGGGCCTGACCGACGTCGGATCCTCTCTCGCGGGTTCCAGGACTGCTCACACCCCGAAACTCCCGGATCTGACGTAACGGGGGGAATCTTGCAAGTAGGTGGGCCCTACCATTGTCAAGGGTGTTCCTTGGGCCTAACATGACACAACCAAGCAACTAGTTCCACTTTGCTACCCACTTCCGGCTCACGCAGAGGGGGCTAGACGCCGGTTCCGTCTTTTTCTACACCGGGGCTAGGGTATCTCCGGAGAGGGGACCCAGAGCGTCGGGATCCCACCTAAACCAATGTTTTGCCATGCCCTGTGTGTTAGATTGTATCATGGGTGTTGGGTGCCAAAGATACCATCACTCTCTGTGCCGGGGCCTCACCGACGTCGGATTCTCTCTCGCAGGTTCCAGGACTGCTCACACCCCGAAACTCCCGGATCTGACGTAACGGGGGGAATCTTGCAAGCAGGTGGGCCCTACCATTGTCAAGGGTGTTCCTTGGGCCTAACATGACACAACCAAGCAACTAGTTCCACTTTTCTACCCACTTCCGGCTCACGCAGAGGGGGCTAGACGCCGGTTCCGTCTTTTTCTACACCGGGGCTAGGGTATCTCCGGAGAGGGGACCCTGAACGTCGGGATCCCACCTAAACCAATGTTTTGCCATGCCATGTGTGTTAGAGTGTATCATGGGTTTTGTGTGCCAAAGATACCATCACTCTCTGTGCTGGGGCCTCACCGACGTCGGATTCTCTCTCGCGGGTTCCAGGACTGCTCACACCCCGAAGCTCCCGGATCTGACGTAACGGGGGGAATCTTGCAAGTAGGTGGGCCCTAACATTGTCAAGGGTGTTCCTTGGGCCTAACATGACACAACCAAGCAACTAGTTCCACTTTTCTACCCACTTCCGGCTCACGCAGGGGGGGCTAGACGCCGGTTCCGTCTTTTTCTACACCGGGGCTAGGGTATCTCCGGAGAGGGGACCCGGAGCGTTGGGATCCCACCTAAACTAATGTTTTCCCATGCCATGTGTGTTAGAGTGTATCATGGGTTTTGGGTGCCAAAGATACCATCACTCTCTATGCTGGGGCCTGACCGACGTCGGATTCTCTCTCGCGGGTTCCAGGACTGCTCACACCCCGAAACTCCCGGATCTGACGTAACGGGGGGAATCTTGCAAGTAGGTGGGCCCTACCATTGTCAAGGGTGTTCCTTGGGCCTAACATGACACAACCAAGCAACTAGTTCCACTTTGCTACCCACTTCCGGCTCACGCAGAGGGGGCTAGACGCCGGTTCCGTCTTTTTCTACACCAGGGCTAGGGTATCTCCGGAGAGGGGACCCGGAGCGTCGGGATCCCACCTAAACCCATGTTTTCCCATGCCATGTGTGTTAGAGTGTATCATGGGTGTTGGGTGCCAAAGATACCATCACTCTCTGTGCTGGGGCCTGACGGACGTCGGATCCTCACTCGCGGGTTCCAGGACTGCTCACACCCCGAAACTCCCGGATCTGACGTAACAGGGGGAATCTTGCATCTAGGTGGGCCCTACCATTGTCAAGGGTGTTCCTTGGGCCTAACATGACACAACCAAGCAACTAGTTCCACTTTTCTACCCACTTCCGGCTCACGCAGGGGGGGCTAGACGCCGGTTCCGTCTTTTTCTACACCGGGGCTAGGGTATCTCCGGAGAGGGGACCCGGAGCGTCGGGATCCCACCTAAACCCATGTTTTGCCATGCCATGTGTGTTAGAGTGTATCATGGGTGTTGGGTGCCAAAGATACCATCACTCTCTGTGCTGGGGCCTGACCGACGTCGGATCCTCTCTCGCGGGTTCCAGGACTGCTCACACCCCGAAACTCCCGGATCTGACGTAACGGGGGGAATCTTGCATGTAGCTGGGCCCTACCATTGTCAAGGGTGTTCCTTGGGCCTAACATGACACAACAAAGCAACTAGTTCCACTTTGCTACCCACTTCCGGCTCACGCAGGGGGGGCTAGACGCCGGTTCCGTCTTTTTCTACACCGGGGCTAGGGTATCTCCGGAGAGGGGACCCGGAGCGTCGGGATCCCACCTAAACCAATGTTTTGCCATGCCATGTGTGTTAGATTGATCATGGGTGTTGGGTGCCAAAGATACCATCACTCTCTGTGTCGGGGCCTCACCGACGTTGGATTCTCTCTCGCAGGTTCCAGGACTGCTCACACCCCGAAACTCCCGGATCTGACGTAACGGGGGGAATCTTGCAAGAAGGTGGGCCCTACCATTGTCAAGGGTGTTCCTTGGGCCTAACATGACACAACCAAGCAACTATTTCCACTTTGCTACCCACTTCCGGCTCACGCAGAGGGGGCTAGACGCCGGTTTCGTCTTTTTCTACACCGGGGCTAGGGTATCTCCGGAGAGGGGACCCTGAACGTCGGGATCCCACCTAAACCAATGTTTTTCCATGCCATGTGTGTTAGAGTGTATCATGGGTTTTGTGTGCCAAAGATACCATCACTCTCTGTGCTGGGGCCTCACCGACGTCGGATTCTCTCTCGCGGGTTCCAGGACTGCTCACACCCCGAAGCTCCCGGATCTGACGTAACGGGGGGAATCTTGCAAGTAGGTGGGCCCTACCATTGTCAAGGGTGTTCCTTGGGCCTAACATGACACAACCAAGCAACTAGTTCCACTTTTCTACCCACTTCCGGCTCACGCAGGGGGGCTAGACGCCGGTTCCGTCTTTTTCTACACCGGGGCTAGGGTATATCTCCGGAGAGGGGACCCGGAGCGTCGGGATCCCACCAAAACCAATGTTTTCCCATGCCATGTGTGTTAGAGTGTATCATGGGTTTTAGGTGCCAAAGATACCATCACTCTCTGTGCTGGGGCCTGACCGACGTCGGATTCTCTCTCGCGGGTTCCAGGACTGCTCACACCCCGAAACTCCCGGATCTGACGTAACGGGGGGAATCTTGCAAGTAGGTGGGCCCTACCATTGTCAAGGGTGTTCCTTGGGCCTAACATGACACAACCAAGCAACTAGTTCCACTTTGCTACCCACTTCCGGCTCACGCAGAGGGGGCTAGACGCCGGTTCCGTCTTTTTCTACACCGGGGCTAGGGTATCTCCGGAGAGGGGACCCGGAGTGTCGAGATCCCACCTAAACCCATGTTTTCCCATGCCATGTGTGTTAGAGTGTATCATGGGTGTTGGGTGCCGAAGATACCATCACTCTCTGTGCTGGGGCCTGACCGACATCGGATCCTCTCTCGCGGGTTCCAGGACTGCTCACACCCCGAAACTCCCGGATCTGACGTAACGGGGGGAATCTTGCATGTAGGTGGGCCCTACCATTGTCAAGGGTGTTCCTTGGGCCTAACATGACACAACCAAGCAACTAGTTCCACTTTGCTACCCACTTCCGGCTCACGCAGGGGGGGCTAGACGCCGGTTCCGTCTTTTTCTACACCGGGGCTAGGGTATCTCCGGAGAGGGGACCCGGAGCGTCGGGATCCCATCTAAACCAATGTTTTTCCATGCCATATGTGTTAGATTGTATCATGGGTGTTGGGTGCCAAAGATACCATCACTCTCTGTGCCGGGGCCTCACCGACGTCGGATTCTCTCTCGCCGGTTCCAGGACTGCTCACACCCCGAAACTCCCGGATCTGACGTAACGGGGGGAATATTGCAAGGAGGTGGGCCCTACCATTGTCAAGGTTGTTCCTTGGGCCTAACATGACACAACCAAGCAACTAGTTCCACTTTGCTACCCACTTCCGGCTCACGCAGAGGGGGCTAGACGTCGGTTCCGTCTTTTTCTACACCGTTGCTAGTGTATCTCCGGAGAGGGGACCCGGAGCGTCGGGATCCCACCTAAACCAATGTTTTGCCATGCCATGTGTGTTAGATTGTATCATGGGTGTTGGGTGCCAAAGATACCATCACTCTCTGTGCCGGGGCCTCACCGACGTCGGATTCTCTCTCGCGGGTTCCAGGACTGCTCACACCCCGAAACTCTCGGATCTGACGTAACGGGGGGAATCTTGCAAATAGGTGGGCCCTACCATTGTCAAGGGTGTTCCTTGGTACTAACATGACACAACCAAGCAACTAGTTCCACTTTTCTACCCACTTCCAGCTCACGCATTGGGGGCTGGACGCCGGTTCCGTCTTTTTCTACACCGGTGCTAGTGTATCTCCGGAGAGGGGACCCGGAGCGTCGGGATCCCACCTAAACCAATGTTTTGCCATGCCATGTGTGTTAGATTGTATCATGGGTGTTGGGTGCCAAAGATACCATCACTCTCTGTGCCGGGGCCTCACCGACGTCGGATTCTCTCTCGCGGGTTCCAGGACTGCTCACACCCCGAAACTCCCGGATCTGACGTAACGGGGGGAATCTTGCAAGTAGGTGGGCCCTACCATTGTCAAGGGTGTTCCTTGGTACTAACATGACACAACCAAGCAACTAGTTCCACTTTGCTACCCACTTCCGGCTCACGCAGAGGGGGCTGGACGCCGGTTCCGTCTTTTTCTACACCGGTGCTAGTGTATCTCCGGAGAGGGGACCCGGAGCGTCGGGATCCCACCTAAACCAATGTTTTGCCATTTCATGTGTGTTATATTGTATCATGGGTGTTGGGTGCCAAAGATACCATCACTCTCTATGCCGGGGCCTCACCGACGTCGGATTCTCTCTCGCGGGTTCCAGGACTGCTCACACCCCGAAACTCCCGGATCTGATGGCACTAGGGGAATCTTGCAAGCAGGTGGGCCCTACCATTGTCAAGGGTGTTCCTTGGGCCTAACATGACACAACCAAGCAACTAGTTCCACTTTGCTACCCACTTCCGGCTCACGCAGGGGGGGCTAGACGCCGGTTCCGTCTTTTTCTACACCGGGGCTAGGGTATCTCCGGAGAGGGGACCCGGAGCGTCGGGATCCCACCTAAACCAATGTTTTGCCATGCCATGTGTGTTAGATTGTATCATGGGTCTTGGGTGCCAAAGATACCATCACTCTCTGTGCCGGGGCCTCACCGACGTCGGATTCTCTCTCGCGGGTGCCAGGACTGCTCACACCCCGAAACTCCCGGATCTGATGGCACTAGGGGAATCTTGCAAGGAGGTGGGCCCTACCATTGTCAATGGTGTTCCTTGGGACTAACATGACACAACCAAGCAACTAGTTCCACTTTGCTACCCACTTCCGGCTCACGCAGGGGGGGCTAGACGGCGGTTCCGTCTTTTTCTACACCGGGGCTAGGGTATCTCCGGAGAGGGGACCCGGAGCGTCGGGATCCCACCTAAACCAATGTTTTGCCATGCCATGTGTGTTAGAGTGTATCATGGGTGTTGGGTGCCAAAGATACCATCACTCTCTGTGCCGGGGCCTCACCGACGTCGGATTCTCTCTCGCGGGTTCCAGGACTGCTCACACCCCGAAATTCCCGGATCTGACGTAACGGGGGGAATCTTGCAAGTAGGTGGGCCCTACCATTGTCAAGGGTGTTCCTTGGTACTAACATGACACAACCAAGTAACTAGTTCCACTTTGCTACCCACTTCCGGCTCACGCAGAGGGGGCTGGACGCCGGTTTCGTCTTTTTCTACACCGGTGCTAGTGTATCTCCGGAGAGGGGACCCGGAGCGTCGGGATCCCACCTAAACCAATGTTTTGCCATGCCATGTGTGTTAGATTGTATCATGGGTGTTGGGTGCCAAAGATACCATCACTCTCTGTGCCGGGGCCTCACCGACGTCGGATTCTCTCTCGCGGGTTCCAGGACTGCTCACACCCCGAAACTCCCGGATCTGATGGCACTAGGGGAATCTTGCAAGCAGGTGGGCCCTACCATTGTCAAGGGTGTTCCTTGGGCCTAACATGACACAACCAAGCAACTAGTTCCACTTTGCTACCCACTTCCGGCTCACGCAGGGGGGGCTAGACGCCGGTTCCGTCTTTTTCTACACCGGGGCTAGGGTATCTCCGGAGAGGGGACCCGGAGCGTCGGGATCCCACCTAAACCAATGTTTTGCCATGCCATGTGTGTTAGATTGTATCATGGGTGTTGGGTGCCAAAGATATCATCACTCTCTGTGCCGGGGCCTCACCGACGTCGGATTCTCTCTCGCGGGTTCCAGGACTGCTCACACCCTGAAACTCCCGGATCTGATGGCTCTAGGGGAATCTTGCAAGGAGGTGGACTCTACCATTGTCAAGGGTGTTCCTTGGGCCTAACATGACACAACCAAGCAACTAGTTCCACTTTGCTACCCACTTCCGGCTCACGTAGGGGGGCTAGACGCCGGTTCCGTCTTTTTCTACACCGGGGCTAGGGTATCTCCGGAGAGGGGACCCGGAGCGTCGGTATCCCACCTAAACCAATGTTTTGACATGCCATGTGTGTTAGATTGTATCATGGGTATTGGGTGCCAAAGATACCATCACTCTCTGTGTCGGGGCCTCACCGACGTCGCATTCTCTCTCGCGGGTTCCAGGACTGCTCACACCCCGAAACTCCGGGATCTGACGTAACGGGGGGAATCTTGCAAGTAGGTGGGCCCTACCATTGTCAATGGTGTTCCTTGGTCCTAACATGACACAACCAAGCAACTAGTTCCACTTTGCTACCCACTTCCGGCTCACGCAGAGGGGGCTAGACGCAGGTTCCGTCTTTTTCTACACCGGTGCTAGTGTATCTCCGGAGAGGGGACCCGGAGCGTCGGGATCCCACCTAAACCAATGTTTTGCCATGACATGTGTGTTAGATTGTATCATGGGTGTTGGGTGCCAAAGATACCATCACTCTATGTGCCGGGGCCTCACCGACGTCGGATTCTCTCTCGCGGGTTCCAGGACTGCTCACACCCCGAAACTCCCGGATCTGATGGCACTAGGGGAATATTGCAAGCAGGTGGGCCCTACCATTGTCAAGGGTGTTCCTTGGGCCTAACATGACACAACCAAGCAACTAGTTCCACTTTGCTACCCACTTCCGGCTCACGCAGGGGGGGCGAGACGCCGGTTCCGTCTTTTTCTACACCGGGGCTAGGGTATCTCCGGAGAGGGGACCCGGAGCGTCGGGATCCCACCTAAACCAATGTTTTGCCATGACATGTGTGTTAGATTGTAGCATGGGTCTTGGGTGACAAATATACCATCACTCTCTGTGCCGGGGCCTCACCGACGTCGGATTCTCTCTCGCGGGTTCCAGGACTGCTCACACCCCGAAACTCCCGGATCTGATGGCACTAGGGGAATCTTGCAAGGAGGTGGGCCCTAACATTGTCAATGGTGTTCCTTGGGACAAACATGACACAACCAAGCAACTAGTTCCACTTTGCTACCCACTTCCGGCTCACGCAGGGGGGGCTAGACGCCGGTTCTGTCTTTTTCTACACCAGGGCTAGGGTATCTCCGGAGAGGGGACCCGGAGCGTCGGGATCCCACCTAAACCAATGTTTTGCCATGCCATGTGTGTTAGAGTGTATCATGGGTGTTGGGTGCCAAAGATACCATCACTCTCTGTGCCGGGGCCTCACCGACGTCGGATTCTCTCTCGCGGGTTCCAGGACTGCTCACACCCCGAAACTCCCGGATCTGACGTAACGGGGGAAATCTTGCAAGTAGGTGGGCCCTACCATTGGCAAGGGTGTTCCTTGGTACTAACATGACACAACCAAGCAACTAGTTCCACTTTGCTACCCACTTCCGGCTCACGCAGAGGGGGCTGGACGCCGGTTCCGTCTTTTTCTACACCGGTGCTAGTGTATCTCCGGAGAGGGGACCCGGAGCGTCGGGATCCCACCTAAACCAATGTTTTGCCATGCCATGTATGTTAGATTGTATCATGGGTGTTGGGTGCCAAAGATACCATCACTCTCTGTGCCGGGGCCTCACCGACGTCGGATTCTCTCTCGCGGGTTCCAGGACTGCTCACACCCCGAAACTCCCGGATCTGATGGCACTAGGGGAATCTTGCAAGCAGGTGGGCCCTACCATTGTCAAGGGTGTTCCTTGGGCCTAACATGACACAACAAAGCAACTAGTTCCACTTTGCTACCCACTTCCGGCTCACGCAGGGGGGGCTAGACGCCGGTTCCGTCTTTTTGTACACCGGGGCTAGGGTATCTCCGGAGAGGGGACCCGGAGCGTCGGGATCCCACCTAAACCAATGTTTTGCCATGCCATGTGTGTTAGATTGTATCATGGGTCTTGGGTGCCAAAGATACCATCACTCTCTGTGCCGGGGCCTCACCGACGTCGGATTCTCTCTCGCGGGTTCCAGGACTGCTCACACCCCGAAACTCCCGGATCTGATGGCACTAGGGGAATCTTGCAAGGAGGTGGGCCCTACCATTGTCAATGGTGTTCCTTGGGACTAAAATGACACAACCAAGCAACTAGTTCCACTTTGCTACCCACTTCCGGCTCACGCAGGGGGGGCTAGACGTCGGTTCCGTCTTTTTCTACACCGGGGCTAGGGTATCTCCGGAGAGGGGACCCGGAGCGTCGGGATCCCACCTAAACCAATGTTTTCCCATGCCATGTGTGTTAGAGTGTATCATGGGTGTTGGGTGCCAAAGATACCATCACTCTCTGTGCTGGGGCCTGACCGACGTCGGATTCTCTCTCGCGGGTTCCAGGACTGCTCACACCCCGAAACTCCCGGATCTGACGTAACGGGGGGAATCTTGCAAGTAGGTGGGCCCTACCATTGTCAAGGGTGTTCCTTGGGCCTAACATGAGACAACCAAGCAACTAGTTCCACTTTGCTACCCACTTCCGGCTCACGTAGAGGGGGCTGGACGCCGGTTCCGTCTTTTTCTACACCGGTGCTACTGTATCTCCGGAGAGGGGACCCGGAGCGTCGGGATCCCACCTAAACCAATGTTTTGCCATGCCATGTGTGTTAGATTGTATCATGGGTCTTGGGTGCCAAAGATACCATCACTCTCTGTGCTGGGGCCTCACCGACGTCGGATTCTCTCTCGCGGGTTCCAGGACTGCTCACACCCCGAAACTCCCGGATCTGATGGCACTAGGGGAATCTTGCATGTAGGTGGGCCCTACCATTGTCAAGGGTGTTCCTTGGGCCTAACATGACACAACCAAGCAACTAGTTCCACTTTGCTACCCACTTCCGGCTCACGCAGGGGGGCTAGACGCCGGTTCCGTCTTTTTCTACACCGGGGCTAGGGTATCTCCGGAGAGGGGACCCGGAGCGTCGGGATCCCACCTAAACCAATGTTTTGCCATGCCATGTGTGTTATATTGTATCATGGGTGTTGGGTGCCAAATATACCATCACTCTCTGTGCCGGGGCCTCACCGACGTCGGATTCTCTCTCGAGGGTTCCAGGACTGCTCACACCCCGAAACTCCCGGATCCGATGGCACTAGGGGAATCTTGCAAGGAGGTGGGCCCTACCATTGTCAATGGTGTTCCTTGGGACTAACATGACACAACCAAGCAACTATTTCCACTTTGCTACCCACTTCCGGCTCACGCAGGGGGGGGCTAGACGCCGGTTCCGTCTTTTTCTACACCGGGGCTAGGGTATCTCCGGAGAGGGGACCCGGAGCGTCGGGATCCCACCTAAACCAATGTTTTTCCATGCCATGTGTGTTAGAGTGTATCATGGGTGTTGGGTGCCAAAGATACCATCACTCTCTGTGCCGGGGCCTCACCGACGTCGGATTCTCTCTCGCGGGTTCCAGGACTGCTCACACCCCGAAACTACCGGATCTGACGTAACGGGGGGAATCTTGCAAGTAGGTGGGCCCTACCATTTTCAAGGGTGTTCCTTGGGCCTAACATGACACAACCAAGCAACTAGTTCCACTTTTCTACCCACTTCCAGCTCACGCAGGGGGGCTGGACGCCGGTTCCGTCTTTTTCTACACCGGTGCTAGGGTATCTCCGGAGAGGGGACCCGGAGCGTCGGGATCCCACCTAAACCAATGTTTTGCCATGCCATGTGTGTTAGATTGTATCATGGGTCTTGGGTGCCAAAGATACCATCACTCTCTGTGCCGGGGCCTCACCGACGTCGGATTCTCTCTCGCGGGTTCCAGGACTGCTCACACCCCGAAACTCCCGGATCTGATGGCACTAGGGGAATCTTGCAAGGAGGTGGGCCCTACCATTGTCAATGGTGTTCCTTGGGACTAACATGACACAACCAAGCAACTAGTTCCACTTTGCTACCCACTTCCGGCTCACGCGGGGGGGCTAGACGCCGGTTCCGTCTTTTTCTACACCGGGGCTAGGGTATCTCCGGAGAGGGGACCCGGAGCGTCGGGATGCCACCTAAACCAATGTTTTGCCATGCCATGTGTGTTAGAGTGTATCATGGGTGTTGGGTGCCAAAGATACCATCACTCTCTGTGCCGGGGCCTCACCGACGTCGGATTCTCTCTCGCGGGTTCCAGGACTGCTCACACCCCGAAACTCCCGGATCTGACGTAACGGGGGGAATCTTGCAAGTAGGTGGGCCCTACCATTGTCAAGGGTGTTCCTTGGTACTAACATGACACAACCAAGCAACTAGTTCCACTTTGCTACCCACTTCCGGCTCACGCAGAGGGGGCTGGACGCCGGTTCCGTCTTTTCCTACACCGGTGCTAGTGTATCTCCGGAGAGGGGACCCGGAGCGTCGGGATCCAACCTAAACCAATGTTTTGCCATGCCATGTGTGTTAGATTGTATCATGGGTGTTGGGTGCGAAAGATACCATCACTCTCTGTGCCGGGGCCTCACCGACGTCGGATTCTCTCTCGCGGGTTCCAGGACTGCTCACACCCCGAAACTCCCGGATCTGATGGCACTAGGGGAATCTTGCAAGGAGGTGGGCCCTAACATTGTCAAGGGTGTTCCTTGGGCCTAACATGACACAACCAAGCAACTAGTTCCACTTTGCTACCCACTTCCGGCTCACGCAGGGGGGGCTAGACGCCGGTTCCGTCTTTTCCTACACCGGGGCTAGGGTATCTCCGGAGAGGGGACCCGGAGCGTCGGGATCCCACCTAAACCAATGTTTTGCCATGCCATGTGTGTTAGAGTGTATCATGGGTGTTGGGTGCCAAAGATACCATCACTCTCTGTGCCGGGGCCTCACCGACGTCGGATTCTCTCTCGCGGGTTCCAGGACTGCTCACACCCCGAAACTCCCGGATCTGACGTAACGGGGGGAATCTTGCAAGTAGGTGGGCGCTACCATTGTCAAGGGTGTTCCTTGGTACTAACATGACACAACCAAGCAACTAGTTCCACTTTTCTACCCACTTCCGGCTCACGCAGAGGGGGCTGGACGCCGGTTCCGTCTTTTTCTACACCGGTGCTAGTGTATCTCCGGAGAGGGGACCCGGAGCGTCGGGATCCCACCTAAACCAATGTTTTGCCATGCCATGTGTGTTAGATTGTATCATGGGTGTTGGGTGCCAAAGATACCATCACTCTCTGTGCCGGGGCCTCACCGACGTCGGATTCTCTCTCGCGGGTTCCAGGACTGCTCACACCCCGAAACTCCCGGATCTGACGGCACTAGGGGAATCTTGCAAGCAGGTGGGCCCTACCATTGTCAAGGGTGTTCCTTGGGCCTAACATGACACAACCAAGCAACTAGTTCCACTTTTCTACCCACTTCCGGCTCACGCAGGGGGGGCTGGACGCCGGTTCCGTCTTTTTCTACACCGGTGCTAGGGTATCTCCGGAGAGGGGACCCGGAGCGTCGGGATCCCACCTAAACCAATGTTTTGCCATGACATGTGTGTTAGATTGTATCATGGGTCTTGGGCGCCAAAGATATGATCACTCTCTGTGCCGGGGCCTCACCGACGTCGGATACTCTCTCGCGGGTTCCAGGACTGCTCACACCCCGAAACTCCCGGATCTGATGGCACTAGGGGAATCTTGCAAGGAGGTGGGCCCTACCATTGTCAATGGTGTTCCTTGGGACTAACATGACACAACCAAGCAACTAGTTCCACTTTGCTACCCACTTCCGGCTCACGCAGGGGGGGCTAGACGTCGGTTCCGTCTTTTTCTACACCGGGGCTAGGGTATCTCCGGAGAGGGGACCCGGAGCGTCGGGATCCCACCTAAACCAATGTTTTGCCATGCCATGTGTGTTATAGTGTATCATGGGTGTTGGGTTCCAATGATACCATCACACTCTGTGCCGGGGCCTCACCGACGTGGGATTCTCTCTCGCGGGTTCCAGGACTGCTCACACCCCGAAACTCCCGGATCTGACGTAACGGGGGGAATCTTGCAAGTAGGTGGGCCATACCATTGTCAAGGGTGTTCCTTGGTACTAACATGACACAACCAAGCAACTAGTTCCACTTTGCTACCCACTTCCGGCTCACGCAGAGGGGGCTGGACGCCGGTTCCGTCTTTTTCTACACCGGTGCTAGTGTATCTCCGGAGAGGGGACCCGGAGCGTCGGGATCCCACCTAAACCAATGTTTTGCCATGCCATGTGTGTTAGATTGTATCATGGGTCTTGGGTGCCAAAGATACCATCACTCTCTGTGCTGGGGCCTCACCGACGTCGGATTCTCTCTCGCGGGTTCCAGGACTGCTCACACCCCGAAACTCCCGGATCTGATGGCACTAGGGGAATCTTGCAAGCAGGTGGGCTGTCGAGACATCGTAGTAGTTTTCATAGACGGGGGTGCCATGAGACTACGGTAGAGACGTGGGGTAACGGGATAGCGTAGTAACACAGAACACGGGATTTTACCCAGGTTCGGTACGTCGCGACAGTACGGCGTACCTACTCCTGCACTTCTCACTAATTGGGACTAAAGCCCGTATAACAGGGTTACAATGTGAGGGAATATATCTAGCTACTCGACGAGGATGAACTTCTCGGCGAGTTGCGTAGAGCTTGAACTTGTGTCTAACTTAACTTGTTTTATCTATCTCCCGTCCGGCTTTATATAATAGCCGGATTAGGGCTTACAGAGCAGGAAACCTAGAAGACTACGTTTAACTTGTAACTTGGAAAGTAAGGAATCCGTCTTCTCCTCCAAGCCAGATCACGTGGGCCGTGATCCGGGTTCTTCTAGAATCCGGCTTCTGCGCGTCGGACTACTGGGCCGCCCAATGGACCTAAGCCCATTACCATGTAGGCCACCCTGGCAGTCCGGCTCTTTGTCTACCATCTTCTATACCCCTATTCAGTATATATCCGACAGTAGCCCCCAGGAAGGATCAAAACTCTGATTCTCCGTCTTTCGTCAAATACATTTTGTCCGGGAAATCTTGATTCAGCAGTCTTGATTCTTTCTACTTTCCTTTTGAAGGAGATGGTAACATAAAACTCGGAACTATGAAAGTCCGGATTTTCTTCTCGCGATCCTTCGCGGAAAAGGAACTTCTAACGTCAGCGCTTTAATCATGCTGACGCAGGCGACGCTTGGTTTCACGCGGGAAACCTTGCAACGTATCTCTGACAGATTCTCACGGGAAACGAGGAGATAGCCATCATTCCCCTGTCGTTATATTTCCCGTAGTTTCCGGCGAGCGACACGCGTCGAACATCCAATGGTCGAAAGAGCCGTTGGCACGTATCTAAACGGATTCCTGGCTATAAATAGCCATCATCGTCCTCCTCCGAAACTTTCCTCACTCCCTCACTGTCCACACCATTGACGCGCACGCGAGCTCGAGAGCAAGTCCTTGTCCCAACGCACGCATCCTTCGTACGCCGAACGCAAAGCACCACCGAAAGATGGCCTCCTCGCCGTCGTCACCAACCCGCACCGCCATCGACGAGCTTGTCAACGATCTGGATCCGCAGCCGGGATCGCAGACGCACGCCGGCGGCGAGCCGGAGAAGACTGCTGCTTCCGCGGCGGGTGGAGAAAACACTTCCACCGCCGCGGACATTGCGCCATCGAGCGCCGCGACAACCCCGCCGTTTGCACCTGAAACGGCGGAGGAAAAGATCAAGCTCCTCGGCGACGAACTCGCCGCCGCGGAGGCCGCCGCCGCCACCGCCACCGGAGCGGACGAGGAAGCGGAATCTGCAGGCAACTGGAGTGCCTGCAGTATTCCCCCGGCTCTCCTTCCAAACTTGGAAAAGGAGGGCCTGGTTCTCAAGAAGAAATGGCGGCTGCCAGAAGAAGAAACCGAACCCGCGCCACGAGATGGCGAAAGGGTACTCCTTTCTTCCCACCTTTTGCGAGGTATGGGACTTCCACCATCTTCTTTCTTCCTCCAGGTTCTCTCTCATTACAACATCCAGCCCCACAATCTTCCCCCCAATTCCATTCTGTACATGGCCGGCTTTCAGGCCTTGTTCGAAGGCTACTTAGGGCTAGAACCTAGGTTAGATTTCTGGATGTACTGTTTTGGAGTTAAGCGAAACTCTTCGGAGGGCGCACTCCCAACTTGCGGAACTATATCCTTCACTCTTCGGAGATTCCGAGAGGATTGGTTCCCCAAGATCAAAACTTCAGAATCCGTCAAATTTTGGACGGGTTCTTTCTTCTATCATCCCGACGTGCCTTTTCCTAAAAAGGCCGTCGGGGTTCCACCTTTTGTGAACTCCGCCGCCGTTCCCCAGGATAACTGGGGAACAGAAGCCGTCCAAGTTCTGCCGCCAGATCTGCTAAAGATCAAGCGGCGCATCGCCAAGCTCACCTCCATGGATCCGCCTCTAACCGGCATGGACACGGTTCTATGCTGGCTGATTAGGCGGATCCAGCCACTAGCCAACCACAGCGGCCGTTTCCTGTGTGAATACACGGGAGTCAACGATCCGATGCGGACATCCGCCAAGGATTGGCCCGCAAAGGAACTTAGGCGGCGCATCAACCAGTTGGTCGCATCGCGCGACCAATACACATAGAGTCGGCCAATGTACACGGCCGAAAATCCGGTTCCCAAGGTAATTTTTCAGTCATTTGGGTACAGTTCTATTTTATCTCGGATTTCCTAGCTCCTGATTTTGATCTTACTTGTTCGACAGTTCGAGGATCTTTCAGATTCGGACTTGGTGTCTGAGGCTGAGCTGGACGCGCTGCGCACCGCCGCTACAGGTGGACGCAAGCGCAAGAAGATAACTTCCTCGGACGAAATTATCAATCTTGACGGAATCCCCGTCGCCACCTCCAGGTTCTTTCTTCTGGAAATTTCTTTTATGGGAACTTTTTTCATCCATCTTCGGTGTTTTGACCTTTTCCGGGTTTTTATGTTTTTAGCCTGCCACCTTCCACCCTGAAGCCGAAGAAGCTGAAGAAACACAAGGTTTCTTCCAACCGAGGCAGCCAACCTTCTCCCGCCGTCGCCCCGGACACGCCAAGCACGATGGCGGAAGAGCCTACTGCAGCCCCCACCACCAAGCCCCCAGAGCCCAGCCAGCCCATTGTGTCCGACCCGGACACGAGGGAAAGGGCGGCCCCAGAGGTGGAAAAATTAACTCGGACTTTCGACGAGGAAATTCCCACCTTTGACAAGGATTTAAAAGCCATCAATGACGGCTTGGACGCAGCCGGGAATCTCTTCGCGGAATACGCGAAAGAGTTCAAAGAAAACTTGGCAGGTTTGCAGCGCATGAGCCAGGTATATAACTCTAGCCCCCAAGCATTAATTAAAATGCGTGCTTTTTGCTTTGATGCTTTTTGTACTCATTCTTCTCCTTGCTATGTTTCAGCAAACCTCCGAAGCCATCAACAAGGAAGTTTTCAGGAAGCTTACCATCAAGAATAAAGAAGTTAGAAGTCTTCTCTCTATTCTTGAAGAAAGGGAAGCAGAGCTGGAATCAGCTAAGCTCGCATTGTCGGAAACACAAGGTAAACATTTTCCTCCTGAAATTTCCAATTCAATTATTTGCCTAAGTTTTTTCCGAGGAGCTGGCTAACTCGGATTTTTCCCTTGCTTTTCAGCTGCATTAGCTGAGGCTAAACAAGCAGCAGAAGATTCTGGCAATGCCGAAATTCTCCGCAAGGAGAATGTTGAGCTTCACAAGAACCTTGTGAAAGCACAACAAGACTTGGAAGCCAGTAATCTGGCCCTTGGAGTTTCTAATTCCAAGGCTTCCGAGCAGGCGGAGAAGCACAAATCCACCATTCAGGATTTGACCGACGCTCTGAACCTTCGCCTGGAGGAAGTTTCCGAGATCGACAAGCTCATCGGTAAATCTCTTATTCATTTGTCGTCTTTCCAAGTTTTACTTGCTCTGTTTTTCCATCTAACTTTTTTAGGTGTTTTACTGGAAAAAACAGGCGATACCCCAGATGGCACTCGGATTGCAGGCATTCGAGCTTTCGGGGAGACATGGAATTTGATCAAGGCTGCTGCAACGCAGCTGGTGGACAAGTTTCTTCCCGAAAAATCTGGGGAGTGCTCGGAGGTTGAAAAACTTCCGGGTGCCATCATGGAGGTGGCGGAGTCTAAGGAATCTCTCCTTCGCTCCGCTGCACGGGGTGGTGCGCGCATGGCTCTTGGCCTCATGCGCATGCACTACCCTAGTGCTAAATCCTGGCGCGTGGCGTCCGGTGTCCCTCAAGGATACACGGATATGCAGCGAAACACCATCTTTGGTGAAGTCAAAGGCCACACCATCCAGATTGCCTCCATGGTAAATATCTCCGTCAACTATCCAGAAGCGGAGATCCCTCCAATCCCCGAAGACGAAAGCAGCGAGGAGGAGTCAGATGCTTGAAGGGTTACCTGGAACCTGGATAGAAAAAATAGACAATAGGAGCATTACTGTTCTTTTAATGTAATCCAAAATGTAATGCTTCTTTTGTATGAATGAAACTTCCGTCTGTTGCAGTTTAAATTATGAAATTCTTTGCAAGTTTTTTGGGTTTTGATCATTCCTTTATCTTCTAAGTTCTCTGGTGTGTATGTTTTAACTGTCCTTAGTGTTTGAAATGGCTCAAATAGCAATATGAATCTTCATGCCGAGTAACTGGGGACGAACCAAGCAGTTTTGAAACTCGGAAACATGGATCATGCTAAAGGCATTTTTACTAACTAGTTCCAGTAACCCAACACACACACAATCAGATAAGACTTAGAGAATTCAAGGAAAGTTTTAAGTGAAACTTGGGCACACAGGCAATTCAAGTTTCCCTTAGCCGTTAATAGGCTGAAAAATCATTCAGTTTTGTAACGCCGAGTACGCAAGCACAATTCGGGTTAACGTTGAGCAATTTGTAAGATCATTGGGAAATAGATGAGGCGGAAACACTTTACACTTATAAAGAACATGGATGACAGCATTCCGACAACTTTATTTCATGATCTCAAAAGATGTTTACATAGAATTGAACTTAGTACGGAAAGGTACATAACTTTCTAGACGTTCCCAGGCTTCCGCAATCCACTTGACTTTGTCGAATTTTTTCAGCAGCTTGTAGAGTGGTAAGGTTTTAGCCCCCAGCCAACTGATAAATCTGCTGACGGCTGCAGCGGAACCCGTCAATCTTTGGACATCTTTTACACATGTAGGTTTTGGGATGTTCAAGATTGCCTTGATCTTTTCCGGGTTAACTTCTATTCCTCTGTGGGAAACAATGAAACCCAGAAGTTTTCCTGAGGGAACCCCGAATACGCACTTAGATGGATTCAACTTCATCTTGTAAGTGCGCAAGTTTTCGAAAGTTTCTCGCAAATCCTCAAGGAGTGTATCTTTTTCCTTGGTTACGACAGCGATATCGTCCACGTAAACATGAACGTTTCTGCCAATTTGACTATGCAAACAGCGTTGCATGCAACGCTGGTAGGTTGCACCTGCGTTCTTCAGGCCAAAAGGCATGGTTATGTAATAGTACGTCCCATACGGGGTTATAAAAGAAGTCTTGATTTGATCTTATTTTTTCATGCGTATTTGGTGGTACCCGGAGTATGCATCCAAAAAGCATAAAAGCTCGGAGCCTGCAGTGGCATCTATTATTTGATCGATTCGCGGTAACGCGAACCTATCTTTCGGACACAACTTGTTCAATCCTGTGTAATCTATACACATTCTAAGAGCAGTGGTGTCTTTCTTCGGCACTAATACCGGATTTGCGGACCAATCAGTATGGATTACTTCCTTGATGAAATCCGCTGCTAAAAGCCGGATAATTTCCTTGCCAATAGCCTTCCGTCTTCTTCCGTCAAATCGACGGAGACCTTGTTTGACGGGTTTTGATCCGGGAATAACCTTGAGTTGGTGCTCAGCAAGTTCCCTGGGTACGCCTGGCATGTCAGCTGGACACCAGGCAAAAATATCCCAGTTCTCACGGAGGAACTTGATGAGCTCGCCTTCCTATTTGTCAGTCATCCCAGTCCCTACGACGACGAATTTTGTCGGATCTTTGGGATCTAGGATTACCTGTCTTGTATTCTCGGACGCCTTGAAGCTATCTGTTGGCTTCCGAGTTTCTTTTCCTGCCGGCATTTCTTTCGGCGATACCTCCTTGGCTAATTCCTTCAGTTCCTCCTTCGCTATAACTCTCTGGGCGCAAAGGGCGTTTTCTTTTTCCAACTCATTTGCCAGCTTGAAATCACCGGCAATGGTGATTACTCCTCCTTTGGGTCCTGGCATCTTCAGCTTGTTGTAGATATAGCAAGATCTTGCCATAAATTTAGCGAAAGCCGGACGTCCGAGTATTGCGTGATACACGCTTTCGAATGGCACTACTTCGAAGGATACTTTTTCCTGCCGGAAGTGATCTTTATCTCCGAAGGTGACATCTAGGGAAATTTCTCCTAGGGATCGTGCTTGCCTGCCAGGAACAATGCCATGGAAGCGTATATTGCTGTAGTTGAGCTGGGACTCGGAGATCTTCAAGTGCTTCAGTGTATCCAGATACATTATATTGATGCTGGATCCTCCATCCATCAGCACTCTTCTTAGCCTAGTGTTTTGAACAATAGGGCTTACAACAAGAGCTTGTGTGCCGGGTTCAGGGATATTTCCGGGATGATCAGACTGATCCCAGATTATCGGTGTGTTGGAGTACTTCAAGAATTTCGGGGTCGCAGGAACAACTGCGTTTATCTCCCGAAGTGTTCTTTTGGCCACCTTTGCTGACGGGGTTGCTAAGAAAGTTAACATTGCTTCTCCGTCAACTCTCGGAAATTTGGGTTCGCCTTTTTGCTGTTGTTCCTGGATTTTGTCATCAGTGTCCGATTCACTGTCTTCTTTTTCAGCTTTTGGCTTTTGTTTGGCAGGTTTCCTTTTGGAACCCTTCCCCTTATTTCCGGATCCTGCATTGCCTTTCATATGCTTGTTTAGCCGGCATTGCGCGTTTGTGTGGGTTGGTTTCCCAAATTGCGAGTGGTGGACGCAGGGTTCCGACTTAATTCTCTCCCATTCTTCGGGAGTGTAATTGATTGGATCTGGACTGCGGCCTTTCCACTTATTCACCTTTTCTCCTCCAAAGGCTATGTTGACCTCCTTGGGCTTTGTCGTTGACTCTGGAGTTCCTTTTTTGTCAGAACGAGGGGTTTTCTTGGCGAGTATTAGTGACTCAATATTGCCTCCTCTTGCTCTGATATCATCTTCGGCTGCAGCATGCTCATTGGCGGTTGTAAGCATAGATCCGAGATCTTTGTGCTGTTTAGAACCAACCATGAACGGTACAAGTCCGGGTTTTAGGCCATTGACGAAAGCATGCATTGCTTGTACGTCAGTTACTCCAGAGCAACTATTCTTCATTGCAGTCCATCTGGAGATGAAATCCACGTATGGTTCGTCCTTAAATTGGGTGCAACGGTTCAGCTGGTTGATGCTATTTGGGCGTTTGTATGTTCCCCGAAAATGCTGAGTGAATACTCTCGCCATATCATCCCAACTGTCGACAGTTCTTGATGGTAAACCATTGATCCAATCTCTGGCTCCGTCTAGCAACATTAGGGGAAGAAACTTGACAGCTTCCAGGTCTGTCCCATTGTTGATTTGGACGGCTGTATAATAATCTGAGAGCCAGGTATCCGGGTTTGTACTGCCGGTATACTTTTGGTAGGTTGGACCAACTTTGGCGAAGCCAGAATGCAGGGTTATCCTTCGGATCCTGTCAGTAAAACATTTAGGACCAAAGTATAGATCATACTTTTCTGCTCTATCAATGTGTGCAGAATATCTCCCGGCTGAATGGACAGAAGGGGATCTGCTCCTTTCTTTTCCATTGTTGCGCGGACGCGCTTTTCCGAGGTTTTCTCTATCTCTTCCGTGTTCACGTCCTTTAGGCGGAGTTCTGCTTGTATGCCTTTACTTATCCTTAGGAGGTGTCCGGGATCTTTCACGTCTGTGAGGTATATCATATCTTCCAGCTTTTTCAGCTGGGTTTCTCGGAGGTGGCATTATTTTGCCGTCATTCCGGTGTCTGTCTTCCCGATCGTGTGGTTTGTATCCATCTTTCGGGAGATGAGGTCCGGTTCTAGACGCTGCGTCCCGGTTGTCGGGGTTTTTCTTGTCTTTTCTCGGATCTTCTTTTTTATCCGAATCTCCGGGTTCTTCCGGTCCAGGTGCTCCAGCAGCGCAAGTAGCTGTTTTGCAGAGGGCGGAATTATCATGCAGCCTCCCTGATCGCTCTTGGCCTCGCTGCTGCTGTTGTAATGCTTTTCCTAGGAAGGCATACACCCGTTGGAGTTTTTCCCCGTTGGAGTACAGATCGTTGTTTAGGATGGCGAACGCTGCTTCCGCGTTTTCTGCTGCGGTTTTGTATATTGGCTCGCCCTTGGCATCTTTGCCGTTTAACTGCTTTTGCCAAGATGGGTTATAGAACCTTTCTTTTGGCGGCGGTTCTTCCGGTCTTGCGATTCCGGGTAACCTAGTAGGTTTTAAGGCAGATCTATGCTTTCTCTCGTACTCCTCTATTTCTTCCTTCATGACTTTGATTTCATTATGGGTTTGTTGGAGATGTTGCCGAGATCTAAGCAGATGTTGCTGTTGCCGTTGGAAAGCTTGTCTCCTGGCTTCCAGCATCTCAGGGGGTTCATCTGGTCCCACTAGTGTTTGTAATAGCTCTTGCTCTTCCAGTTCTGTCATTGGCGGAGCAGTGATTTCCTTAGATTTCTTTTCCGCGGGATTTGTGCCGCTAATATCTCCAACTTCCAGGTTTTCATCAGCGAGATCGGCTGATTTTTTCTTCCGGAGTTTGTATTGGAGTTTTTTAGATGCACGGTGCTTTTTCTTGGAAGAAGGAGGTTTTTTGACAGGCTCATCTTCTGTCATCTCCTTAACATTGGGGAATATCGGAGAAGTTTCTCCGTCTTCTCTTTCTTCCACTGGCGGAGGGGTTTTAGGGCTTTCCTGGCTGTCGGCACCCGTTGTATCAGCTGGTTTTTCCATTAGCACTTCATGGAATCCCTCTTGAAAGGACTTAACCTTTCTCACGAAGGCATCCTCATCTTCGTCTTCGGAGTCGAAGTTATCCGATCCGGTTTCCGACTCCAATCTCGCCTCAATGGCGGCAAGCACGGACTCTGCTTCCGAGTTCATCGTCTGGTTGACGGATGTCGGATCTTCCGTCTCTGTGACGGGTATTTGTTCTTCCGTCTCTATGACGGGTAGGTTGTTATCTGCCTCTTGCACGGGATTTCCGTCATCCGTGTTTTCAGCGATTTCGGATTGCACCATGCCGATAAAGTGTGTATCACTTTTTTGTCGGCGATCTGAGCAGAATCCGGCATCATAGTCGTCTTCGACTGGGTATAGGGCGGGTGGGATAAATTTGCTTCCACCGCAAAACCCCATTGCTACTGTAGTTAGTCCGATGAAGATGTTAGCAGATCCAATCGGTAACACGCAGGCACTTACCAGGTGGTTTTGCGCCGGTATGTAGGATCCGTTGTCGAGGAAGCGCCCGACGTCGTCGTCGAATTCCAAGCTTCCGACAGTGATCGATCTTCCAATTCCGCCGAGTATCCCGGATCGGAATTTCATGCCTGACGTCGTTTGCCCCACGGTGGGCGCCAACTGTCGAGACATCGTAGTAGTTTTCATAGACGGGGGTGCCATGAGACTACGGTAGAGACGTGGGGTAACGGGATATCGTAGTAACACAGAACACGGGATTTTACCCAGGTTCGGTACGTCGTGACAGTACGGCGTACCTACTCCTGCACTTCTCACTAATTGGGACTAAAGCCCGTATAACAGGGTTACAATGTGAGGGAATAGATCTAGCTACTCGACGAGGATGAACTTCTCGGCGAGTTGCGTAGAGCTTGAACTTGTGTCTAACTTAACTTGTTTTATCTATCTCCCGTACGGCTTTATATAATAGCCGGATTAGGGCTTACAGAGCAGGAAACCTAGAAGACTACGTTTAACTTGTAACTTGGAAAGTAAGGAATCCGTCTTCTCCTCCAAGCCAGATCATGTGGGCCGTGATCCGGGTTCTTCTAGAATCCGGCTTCTGCGCGTCGGACTACTGGGCCGCCCAATGGACCTAAGCCCATTACCATGTAGGCCACCCTGGCAGTCCGGCTCTTTGTCTACCATCTTCTATACCCCTATTCAGTATATATCCGACATGGGCCCTACCATTGTCAAGGGTGTTCCTTGGGCCTAACATGACACAACCAAGCAACTAGTTCCACTTTGCTACCCACTTCCGGCTCACGCAGGGGGGGCTAGACGCCGGTTCCGTCTTTTTCTACACAGGGGCTAGGGTATCTCCGGAGAGGGGACCCGGAGCGTCGGGATCCCACCTAAACCAATGTTTTGCCATGCCATGTGTGTTAGAGTGTATCATGGGTGTTGGGTGCCAAAGATACCATCACTCTCTGTGCCGGGGCCTCACCGACGTCGGATTCTCTCTCGCGGGTTCCAGGACTGCTCACACCCCGAAACTCCCGGATCTGACGGCACTAGGGGAATATTGCAAGGAGGTGGGCCCTACCATTGTCAAGGGTGTTCCTCGGGCCTAACATGACACAACCAAGCAACTAGTTCCACTTTGCTACCCACTTTCGGCTCACGCAGGGGGGGCTAGACGCCGGTTCCGTCTTTTTCTACACCGGGGCTAGGGTATCTCCGGAGAGGGGACCCGGAGCGTCGGGATCCCACCTAAACCAATGTTTTGACATGCCATGTGTGTTAGATTGTATCATGGGTCTTGGGTGCCAAAGATACCATCACTCTCTGTGCCGGGGCCTCACCGACGTCGGATTCTCTCTCGCGGGTTCCAGGACTGCTCACACCCTGAAACTCCCGGATCTGACGTAACGGGGGGAATCTTGCAAGTAGGTGGGCCCTAGAATTGTCAATGGTGTTCCTTGGGCCTAACATGACACAACCAAGCAACTAGTTCCACTTTGCTACCCACTTCCGGCTCACGCAGAGGGGGCTAAACGCAGGTTCCGTCTTTTTCTACACCGGGGCTAGTGTATCTCCGGAGAGGGGACCCGGAGCGTCGGGATCCCACCTAAACCAATGTTTTGCCATGCCATGTGTGTTATATTGTATCATGGGTGTTGGGTGCCAAAGATACCATCACTCTCTGTGCCGGGGCCTCACCGACGTCGGATTCTCTCTCGCGGGTTCCAGGACTGCTCACACCCCGAAACTCCCGGATCTGACGTAACGGGGGGAATCTTGCAAGTAGGTGGGCCCTACCATTGTCAAGGGTGTTCCTTGGTACTAACATGACACAACCAAGCAACTAGTTCCACTTTGCTACCCACTTCCGGCTCACGCAGAGGGGGCTGGACGCCGGTTCCGTCTTTTTCTACACCGGTGCTAGTGTATCTCCGGAGAGGGGACCCGGAGCGTCGGGATCCCACCTAAACCAATGTTTTGCCATGCCATGTGTGTTAGATTGTATCATGGGTGTTGGGTGCCAAAGATACCATCACTCTCTGTGCCGGGGCCTCACCGACGTCGGATTCTCTCTCGCGGGTTCCAGGACTGCTCACACCCCGAAACTCCCGGATCTGATGGCACTAGGGGAATCTTGCAAGCAGGTGGGCCCTACCATTGTAAATGGTGTTCCTTGGGCCTAACATGACACAACCAAGCAACTAGTTCCACTTTGCTACCCACTTCCGGCTCACGCAGGGGGGCTAGACGCCGGTTCCGTCTTTTTCTACACCGGGGCTAGGGTATCTCCGGAGAGGGGACCCGGAGCGTCGGGATCCCACCTAAACCAATGTTTTGCCGTGCCATGTGTGTTAGATTGTATCATGGGTCTTGGGTGCCAAATATACCATCACTCTCTGTGCCGGGGCCTCACCGACGTCGGATTCTCTCTCGCGGGTTCCAGGACTGCTCACACCCCGAAACTCCCAGATCTGATGGCACTAGGGGAATCTTGCAAGGAGGTGGGCCCTACCATTGTCAATGGTGTTCCTTGGGACTAACATGACACAACCAAGCAACTAGTTCCACTTTGCTACCCACTTCCGGCTCACGCAAGGGGGGCTAGACGCCGGTTCCGTCTTTTTCTACACCTGGGCTAGGGTATCTCCGGAGAGGGGACCCGGAGCGTCGGGATCCCACCTAAACCAATGTTTTCCCATGCCATGTGTGTTAGAGTGTATCATGGGTCTTGGGTGCCAAAGATACCATCACTCTCTGTGCCGGGGCCTCACCGACGTCGGATTCTCTCTCGCGGGTTCCAGGACTGCTCACACCCCGAAACTCCCGGATCTGACGTAACGGGGGGAATCTTGCAAGTAGGTGGGCCCTACCATTGTCAATGGTGTTCCTTGGGCCTAACATGACACAACCAAGCAACTAGTTCCACTTTGCTACCCACTTCCGGCTCACGCAGAGGGGGCTAAACGCAAGTTCCGTCTTTTTCTACACCGGGGCTAGTGTATCTCCGGAGAGGGGACCCGGAGCGTCGGGATCCCACCTAAACCAATGTTTTGCCATGCCATGTGTGTTATATTGTATCATGGGTGTTGGGTGCCAAAGATACCATCACTCTCTGTGCCGGGGCCTCACCGACGTCGGATTCTCTCTCGCGGGTTCCAGGACTGCTCACACCCCGAAACTCCCGGATCTGACGTAACGGGGGGAATCTTGCAAGTAGGTGGGCCCTACCATTGTCAAGGGTGTTCCTTGGTACTAACATGACACAACCAAGCAACTAGTTCCACTTTGCTACCCACTTCCGGCTCACGCAGAGGGGGCTGGACGCCGGTTCCGTCTTTTTCTACACCGGTGCTAGTGTATCTCCGGAGAGGGGACCCGGAGCGTCGGGATCCCACCTAAACCAATGTTTTGACATGCCATGTGTGTTAGATTGTATCATGGGTGTTGGGTGCCAAAGATACCATCACTCTCTGTGCCGGGGCCTCACCGACGTCGGATTCTCTCTCGCGGGTTCCAGGACTGCTCACACCCCGAAACTCCCGGATCTGATGGCACTAGGGGAATCTTGCAAGCAGGTGGGCCCTACCATTGTAAAGGGTGTTCCTTGGGCCTAACATGACACAACCAAGCAACTAGTTCCACTTTTCTACCCACTTCCGGCTCACGCAGGGGGGGCTAGACGCCGGTTCCGTCTTTTTCTACACCGGGGCTAGGGTATCTCCGGAGAGGGGACCCGGAGCGTCGGGATCCCACCTAAACCAATGTTTTGCCGTGCCATGTGTGTTAGATTGTATCATGGGTCTTTGGTGCCAAATATACCATCACTCTCTGTGCCGGGGCCTCACCGACGTCGGATTCTCTCTCGCGGGTTCCAGGACTGCTCACACCCCGAAACTCCCAGATCTGATGGCACTAGGGGAATCTTGCAAGGAGGTGGGCCCTACCATTGTCAATGGTGTTCCTTGGGACTAACATGACACAACCAAGCAACTAGTTCCACTTTGCTACCCACTTCCGGCTCACGCAAGGGGGGCTAGACGCCGGTTCCGTCTTTTTCTACACCGGGGCTAGGGTATCTCCGGAGAGGGGACCCGGAGCGTCGGGATCCCACCTAAACCAATGTTTTCCCATGCCATGTGTGTTAGAGTGTATCATGGGTGTTGGGTGCCAAAGATACCATCACTCTCTGTGCTGGGGCCTGACCGACGTCGGATTCTCTCTCGCGGGTTCCAGGACTGCTCACACCCCGAAACTCCCGGATCTGACGTAACGGGGGGAATCTTGCAAGTAGGTGGGCCCTACCATTGTCAAGGGTGTTCCTTGGGCCTAACATGACACAAACAAGCAACTAGTTCCACTTTTCTACCCACTTCCGGCTCACGCAGAGGGGGCTGGACGCCGGTTCCGTCTTTTTCTACACCGGTGCTAGTGTATCTCCGGAGAGGGGACCCGGAGCGTCAGGATCCCACCTAAACCAATGTTTTGCCATTCCATGTGTGTTAGATTGTATCATGGGTCTTGGGTGCCAAAGATACCATCACTCTCTGTGCTGGAGCCTCACCGACGTCGGATTCTCTCTCGCGGGTTCCAGGACTGCTCACACCCCGAAACTCCCGGATCTGATGGCACTAGGGGAATCTTGCAAGGAGGTGGGCCCTACCATTGTCAATGGTGTTCCTTGGGACTAACATGACACAACCAAGCAACTAGTTCCACTTTGCTACCCACTTCCGGCTCACGCAAGGGGGGCTAGACGCTGGTTCCGTCTTTTTCTACACCGGGGCTAGGGTATCTCCGGAGAGGGGACCCGGAGCGTCGGGATCCCACCTAAACCAATGTTTTCCCATGCCATGTGTGTTAGAGTGTATCATGGGTTTTGGGTGCCAAAGATACCATCACTCTCTGTGCTGGGGCCTGACCGACGTCGGATTCTCTCTCGCGGGTTCCAGGACTGCTCACACCCCGAAACTCCCGGATCTGACGTAACGGGGGGAATCTTGCAAGTAGGTGGGCCCTACCATTGTCAAGGGTGTTCCTTGGGCCTAACATGACACAAACAAGCAACTAGTTCCACTTTGCTACCCACTTCCGGCTCACGCAGAGGGGGCTGGACGCCGGTTCCGTCTTTTTCTACACCGGTGCTAGTGTATCTCCGGAGAGGGGACCCGGAGCGTCAGGATCCCACCTAAACCAATGTTTTGCCATTCCATGTGTGTTAGATTGTATCATGGGTCTTGGGTGCCAAAGATACCATCACTCTCTGTGCTGGAGCCTCACCGACGTCGGATTCTCTCTCGCGGGTTCCAGGTCTGCTCACACCCCGAAACTCCCGGATCTGATGGCACTAGGGGAATCTTGCATGTAGGTGGGCCCTACCATTGTCAAGGATGTTCCTTGGGCCTAACATGACACAACCAAGAAACTAGTTCCACTTTGCTACCCACTTCCGGCTCACGCAGGAAGGGCTAGACGCAGGTTCCGTCTTTTTCTACACCGGGGCTAGGGTATCTCCGGAGAGGGGACCCGAAGCGTCGGGATCCCACCTAAACCAATGTTTTGGCATGCCATGTGTGTTAGATTGTATCATGGGTCTTGGGTGCCAAAGATACCATCACTCTCTGTGCTGGGGCCTCACCGACGTCGGATTCTCTCTCGCGGGTTCGAGGACTGCTCACACCCCGAAACTCCCGAATCTGATGGCACTAGGGGAATCTTGCAAGGAGGTGGGCCCTACCATTGTCAATGGTGTTCCTTGGGACTAACATGACACAACCAAGCAACTAGTTCCACTTTGCTACCCACTTCCGGCTCACGCAGGGGGGCTAGACGCCGGTTCCGTCTTTTTCTACACCGGGGCTAGGGTATCTCCGGAGAGGGGACCCGGAGCGTCGGGATCCCACCTAAACCAATGTTTTGCCATGCCATGTGTGTTAGAGTGTATCATGGGTGTTGGGTGCCAAAGATACCATCACTCTCTGTGCCGGGGCCTCACCGACGTCGGATTCTCTCTCGCGGGTTCCAGGACTGCTCACACCCCGAAACTCCCGGATCTGACGTAACGGGGGGAATCTTGCAAGTAGGTGGGCCCTACCATTGTCAAGGGTGTTCCTTGGTACAAACATGACACAACCAAGCAACTAGTTCCACTTTGCTACCCACTTCCGGCTCACGCAGAGGGGGCTGGACGCCGGTTCCGTCTTTTTCTACACCGGTGCTAGTGTATCTCCGGAGAGGGGACCCGGAGCGTCGGGATCCCACCTAAACCAATATTTTTCCATGCCATGTGTGTTAGATTGTATCATGGGTGTTGGGTGCCAAATATACCATCACTCTCTGTGCCGGGGCCTCACCGACGTCGGATTCTCTCTCGCGGGTTCCAGGACTGCTCACACCCCGAAACTACCGGATCTGACGGCACTAGGGGAATCTTGCAAGCAGGTGGGCCCTACCATTGTCAAGGGTGTTCCTTGGGCCTAACATGACACAACCAAGCAACTAGTTCCACTTTTCTACCCACTTCCGGCTCACGCAGGGGGGGCTGGACGCCGGTTCCGTCTTTTTCTACACCGGTGCTAGGGTATCTCCGGAGAGGGGACCCGGAGCGTCGGGATCCCACCTAAACCAATGTTTTGACATGCCATGTGTGTTATATTGTATCATGGGTGTTGGGTGCCAAAGATACCATCACTCTCTGTGCCGGGGCCTCACCGACGTCGGATTCTCTCTCGCGGGTTCCAGGACTGCTCACACCCCGAAACTCCCGGATCTGATGGCACTAGGGGAATCTTGCAAGCAGGTGGGCCCTACCATTGTAAAGGGTGTTCCTTGGGCCTAACATGACACAACCAAGCAACTAGTTCCACTTTGCTACCCACTTCCGGCTCACGCAGGGGGGGCTAGACGCCGGTTCCGTCTTTTTCTACACCGGGGCTAGGGTATCTCCGGAGAGGGGACCCGGAGCGTCGGGATCCCACCTAAACCAATGTTTTGCCGTGCCATGTGTGTTAGATTGTATCATGGGTCTTTGGTGCCAAATATACCATCACTCTCTGTGCCGGGGCCTCACCGACGTCGGATTCTCTCTCGCGGGTTCCAGGACTGCTCACACCCCGAAACTCCCAGATCTGATGGCACTAGGGGAATCTTGCAAGGAGGTGGGCCCTACCATTGTCAATGGTGTTCCTTGGGACTAACATGACACAACCAAGCAACTAGTTCCACTTTGCTACCCACTTCCGGCTCACGCAAGGGGGCTAGACGCCGGTTCCGTCTTTTTCTACACCGGGGCTAGGGTATCTCCGGAGAGGGGACCCGGAGCGTCGGGATCCCACCTAAACCAATGTTTTCCCATGCCATGTGTGTTAGAGTGTATCATGGGTGTTGGGTGCCAAAGATACCATCACTCTCTGTGCTGGGGCCTGACCGACGTCGGATTCTCTCTCGCGGGTTCCAGGACTGCTCACACCCCGAAACTCCCGGATCTGACGTAACGGGGGGAATCTTGCAAGTAGGTGGGCCCTACCATTGTCAAGGGTGTTCCTTGGGCCTAACATGACACAAACAAGCAACTAGTTCCACTTTGCTACCCACTTCCGGCTCACGCAGAGGGGGCTGGACGCCGGTTCCGTCTTTTTCTACACCGGTGCTAGTGTATCTCCGGAGAGGGGACCCGGAGCGTCAGGATCCCACCTAAACCAATGTTTTGCCATTCCATGTGTGTTAGATTGTATCATGGGTCTTGGGTGCCAAAGATACCATCACTCTCTGTGCTGGAGCCTCACCGACGTCGGATTCTCTCTCGCGGGTTCCAGGACTGCTCACACCCCGAAACTCCCGGATCTGATGGCACTAGGGGAATCTTGCAAGGAGGTGGGCCCTACCATTGTCAATGGTGTTCCTTGGGACTAACATGACACAACCAAGCAACTAGTTCCACTTTGCTACCCACTTCCGGCTCACGCAAGGGGGGCTAGACGCCGGTTCCGTCTTTTTCTACACCGGGGCTAGGGTATCTCCGGAGAGGGGACCCGGAGCGTCGGGATCCCACCTAAACCAATGTTTTCCCATGCCATGTGTGTTAGAGTGTATCATGGGTGTTGGGTGCCAAAGATACCATCACTCTCTGTGCTGGGGCCTGACCGACGTCGGATTCTCTCTCGCGGGTTCCAGGACTGCTCACACCCCGAAACTCCCGGATCTGACGTAACGGGGGGAATCTTGCAAGTAGGTGGGCCCTACCATTGTCAAGGGTGTTCCTTGGGCCTAACATGACACAAACAAGCAACTAGTTCCACTTTGCTACCCACTTCCGGCTCACGCAGAGGGGGCTGGACGCCGGTTCCGTCTTTTTCTACACCGGTGCTAGTGTATCTCCGGAGAGGGGACCCGGAGCGTCAGGATCCCACCTAAACCAATGTTTTGCCATTCCATGTGTGTTAGATTGTATCATGGGTCTTGGGTGCCAAAGATACCATCACTCTCTGTGCTGGAGCCTCACCGACGTCGGATTCTCTCTCGCGGGTTCCAGGACTGCTCACACCCCGAAACTCCCGGATCTGATGGCACTAGGGGAATCTTGCATGTAGGTGGGCCCTACCATTGTCAAGGATGTTCCTTGGGCCTAACATGACACAACCAAGAAACTAGTTCCACTTTGCTACCCACTTCCGGCTCACGCAGGAAGGGCTAGACGCCGGTTCCGTCTTTTTCTACACCGGGGCTAGGGTATCTCCGGAGAGGGGACCCGGAGCGTCGGGATCCCACCTAAACCAATGTTTTAGCATGCCATGTGTGTTAGATTGTATCATGGGTCTTGGGTGCCAAAGATACCATCACTCTCTGTGCTGGGGCCTCACCGACGTCGGATTCTCTCTCGCGGGTTCCAGGACTGCTCACACCCCGAAACTCCCGAATCTGATGGCACTAGGGGAATCTTGCAAGGAGGTGGGCCCTACCATTGTCAATGGTGTTCCTTGGGACTAACATGACACAACCAAGCAACTAGTTCCACTTTGCTACCCACTTCCGGCTCACGCAGGGGGGCTAGACGCCGGTTCCGTCTTTTTCTACACCGGGGCTAGGGTATCTCCGGAGAGGGGACCCGGAGCGTCGGGATCCCACCTAAACCAATGTTTTGCCATGCCATGTGTGTTAGAGTGTATCATGGGTGTTGGGTGCCAAAGATACCATCACTCTCTGTGCCGGGGCCTCACCGACGTCGGATTCTCTCTCGCGGGTTCCAGGACTGCTCACACCCCGAAACTCCCGGATCTGACGTAACGGGGGGAATCTTGCAAGTAGGTGGGCCCTACCATTGTAAAGGGTGTTCCTTGGTACAAACATGACACAACCAAGCAACTAGTTCCACTTTGCTACCCACTTCCGGCTCACGCAGAGGGGGCTGGACGCCGGTTCCGTCTTTTTCTACACCGGTGCTAGTGTATCTCCGGAGAGGGGACCCGGAGCGTCGGGATCCCACCTAAACCAATATTTTGCCATGTCATGTGTGTTAGATTGTATCATGGGTGTTGGGTGCCAAATATACCATCACTCTCTGTGCCGGGGCCTCACCGATGTCGGATTCTCTCTCGCGGGTTCCAGGACTGCTCACACCCCGAAACTACCGGATCTGACGGCACTAGGGGAATCTTGCAAGCAGGTGGGCCCTACCATTGTCAAGGGTGTTCCTTGGGCCTAACATGACACAACAAAGCAACTAGTTCCACTTTTCTACCCACTTCCGGCTCACGCAGGGGGGGCTGGACGCCGGTTCCGTCTTTTTCTACACCGGTGCTAGGGTATCTCCGGAGAGGGGACCCGGAGCGTCGGGATCCCACCTAAACCAATGTTTTGTCATGCCATGTGTGTTATATTGTATCATGGGTCTTGGGTGCCAAAGATACCATCACTCTCTGTGCCGGGGCCTCACCGACGTCGGATTCTCTCTCGCGGGTTCCAGGACTGCTCACACCCCGAAACTCCCGGATCTGATGGCACTAGGGGAATCTTGCAAGGAGGTGGGCCCTACCATTGTCAATGGTGTTCCTTGGGACTAACATGACACAACGAAGCAACTAGTTCCACTTTGCTACCCACTTCCGGCTCACGTAGGGGGGGCTAGACGCCGGTTCCGTCTTTTTGTACACCGGGGCTAGGGTATCTCCGGAGAGGGGACCCGGAGCGTCGGGATCCCACCTAAACCAATGTTTTGCCATGCCATGTGTGTTAGAGTGTATAATGGGTGTTGGGTGCCAAAGATACCATCACTCTATGTGCCGGGGCCTCACCGACGTCGGATTCTCTCTCGCGGGTTCCAGGACTGCTCACACCCCGAAACTCCCGGATCTGACGTAACGGGGGGAATATTGCAAGTAGGTGGGCCCTACAATTGTCAAGGGTGTTCCTTGGTACTAACATGACACAACCAAGCAACTAGTTCCACTTTGCTACCCACTTCCGGCTCACGCAGAGGGGCTGGACGCCGGTTCCGTCTTTTTCTACACCGGTGCTAGTGTATCTCCGGAGAGGGGACCCGGAGCGTCGGGATCCCACCTAAACCAATGTTTTGCCATGCCATGTGTGTTAGATTGTATCATGGGTCTTGGGTGCCAAAGATACCATCACTCTCTGTGCCGGGGCTTCACCGACGTCGGATTCTCTCTCGCGGGTTCCAGGACTGCTCACACCCCGAAACTCCCGGATCTGATGGCACTAGGGGAATCTTGCAAGGAGGTGGGCCCTACCATTGTCAAGGGTGTTCCTTGGGCCTAACATGACAGAACCAAGCAACTAGTTCCACTTTGCTACCCACTTCCGGCTCACGCAGGGGGGGCTAGACGCCGGTTCCGTCTTTTTCTACACCGGGGCTAGGGTATCTCCGGAGAGGGGACCCGGAGCGTCGGGATCCCACCTAAACCAATGTTTTGCCATGCCATGTGTGTTAGAGTGTATCATGGGTGTTGGGTGCCAAAGATACGATCACTCTCTGTGCCGGGGCCTCACCGACGTCGGATTCTCTCTCGCGGGTTCCAGGACTGCTCACACCCCGAAACTCCCGGATCTGACGTAACGGGGGGAATCTTGCAAGTAGGTGGGCCCTACCATTGTCAATGGTGTTCCTTGGGCCTAACATGACACAACCAAGCAACTAGTTCCACTTTGCTACCCACTTCCGGCTCACGCAGAGGGGGCTGGACGCCGGTTCCGTCTTTTTCTACACCGGTGCTAGTGTATCTCCGGAGAGGGGACCCGGAGCGTCGGGATCCCACCTAAACCAATGTTTTGCCATGCCATGTGTGTTAGATTGTATCATGGGTGTTGGGTGCCAAAGATACCATCACTCTCTGTGCCGGGGCCTCACCGACGTCGGATTCTCTCTCGCGGGTTCCAGGACTGCTCACACCCCGAAACTCCCGGATCTGATGGCACTAGGGGAATCTTGCATGTAGGTGGGCCCTACCATTGTCAAGGATGTTCCTTGGGCCTAACATGACACAACCAAGCAACTAGTTCCACTTTGCTACCCACTTCCGGCTCACGCAGGGGGGGCTAGACGCCGGTTCCGTCTTTTTCTACACCGGGGCTAGGGTATCTCCGGAGAGGGGACCCGGAGCGTCGGGATCCCACCTAAACCAATGTTTTGGCATGCCATGTGTGTTAGATTGTATCATGGGTCTTGGGTGCCAAAGATACCATCACTCTCTGTGCTGGGGCCTCACCGACGTCGGATTCTCTCTCGCGGGTTCCAGGACTGCTCACACCCCGAAACTCCCGAATCTGATGGCACTAGGGGAATCTTGCAAGGAGGTGGGCCCTACCATTGTCAATGGTGTTCCTTGGGACTAACATGACACAACCAAGCAACTAGTTCCACTTTGCTACCCACTTCCGGCTCACGCAGGGGGGCTAGACGCCGGTTCCGTCTTTTTCTACACCGGGGCTAGGGTATCTCCGGAGAGGGGACCCGGAGCGTCGGGATCCCACCTAAACCAATGTTTTGCCATGCCATGTGTGTTAGAGTGTATCATGGGTGTTGGGTGCCAAAGATACCATCACTCTCTGTGCCGGGGCCTCACCGACGTCGGATTCTCTCTCGCGGGTTCCAGGACTGCTCACACCCCGAAACTCCCGGATCTGACGTAACGGGGGGAATCTTGCAAATAGGTGGGCCCTACCATTGTTAAGGGTGTTCCTTGGTACTAACATGACACAACCAAGCAACTAGTTCCACTTTGCTACCCACTTCCGGCTCACGCAGAGGGGGCTGGACGCCGGTTCCGTCTTTTTCTACACCGGTGCTAGTGTATCTCCGGAGAGGGGACCCGGAGCGTCGGGATCCCACCTAAACCAATGTTTTGCCATGCCATGTGTGTTAGATTGTATCATGGGTGTTGGGTGCCAAATATACCATCACTCTCTGTGTCGGGGCCTCACCGACGTCGGATTCTCTCTCGCGGGTTCCAGGACTGCTCACACCCGGAAACTACCGGATCTGACGGCACTAGGGGAATCTTGCAAGCAGGTGGGCCCTACCATTGTCAAGGGTGTTACTTGGGCCTAACATGACACAACCAAGCAACTAGTTCCACTTTTCTACCCACTTCCGGCTCACGCAGGGGGGGCTGGACGCCGGTTCCGTCTTTTTCTACACCGGTGCTAGGGTATCTCCGGAGAGGGGACCCGGAGCGTCGGGATCCCACCTAAACCAATGTTTTGCCATGCCATGTGTGTTATATTGTATCATGGGTCTTGGGTGCCAAAGATACCATCACTCTCTGTGCCGGGGCCTCACCGACGTCGGATTCTCTCTCGCGGGTTCCAGGACTGCTCACACCCCGAAACTCCCGGATCTGATGGCACTAGGGGAATCTTGCAAGGAGGTGGGCCCTACCATTGTCAATGGTGTTCCTTGGGACTAACATGACACAACCAAGCAACTAGTTCCACTTTGCTACCCACTTCCGGCTCACGCAGGGGGGGCTAGACGCCGGTTCCGTCTTTTTCTACACCGGGGCTAGGGTATCTCCGGAGAGGGGACCCGGAGCGTCGGGATCCCACCTAAACCAATGTTTTGCCATGCCATGTGTGTTAGAGTTTATCATGGGTGTTGGGTGCCAAAGATACCATCACTCTATGTGCCGGGGCCTCACCGACGTCGGATTCTCTCTCGCGGGTTCCAGGACTGCTCACACCCCGAAACTCCCGGATCTGACGTAACGGGGGGAATCTTGCAAGTAGGTGGGCCCTACCATTGTCAAGGGTGTTCCTTGGGCCTAACATGACACAACCAAGCAACTAGTTCCACTTTGCTACCCACTTCCGGCTCACGCAGAGGGGGCTGGACGCCGGTTCCGTCTTTTTCTACACCGGTGCTAGTGTATCTCCGGAGAGGGGACCCGGAGCGTCGGGATCCCACCTAAACCAATGTTTTGCCATGCCATGTGTGTTAGATTGTATCATGGGTCTTGGGTGCCAAAGATACCATCACTCTCTGTGCCGGGGCCTCACCGACGTCGGATTCTCTCTCGCGGATTCCAGGACTGCTCACACCCCGAAACTCCCGGATCTGATGGCACTAGGGGAATCTTGCAAGGAGGTGGGCCCTACCATTGTCAAGGGTGTTCCTTGGGCCTAACATGACACAACCAAGCAACTAGTTCCACTTTGCTACCCACTTCCGGCTCACGCAGAGGGGGCTGGACGCCGGTTCCGTCTTTTTCTACACCGGGGCTAGGGTATCTCCGGAGAGGGGACCCGGAGCGTCGGGATCCCACCTAAACCAATGTTTTGCCATGCCATGTGTGTTAGAGTGTATCATGTGTGTTGGGTGCCAAAGATACCATCACTCTCTGTGCCGGGGCCTCACCGACGTCGGATTCTCTCTCGCGGGTTCCAGGAACTACGATTATTTTTGAATTTTACGACTAGATTGAAATTCGAAGGAAGCGGGATACACGACAGTACGTGGATCTAAACATTCTAGGATACATGGACAAACCATTTGTCCCAGCCATCTTGTGGCTCAGGTCTAGTCATACTCCTGCCTAGGCGTATAATACATGTACTCGTAGTCGTCGAAGTCGCCGCCGCCGTCGTCGCTGTCGTCAGATGGGGGCTAAAATGTCGATGGGGGAGCACGCCTGGACTGCGGGTAGCGCAGGCGGGGGTTATCGCCATTCCTTATGTAGTTCATGACGCCCTGGAGAGTCCGGCCGCGCCACCATAGCCGACGACCAGCCTCGTTGAAGTTCGAAGGAGGCGGGCCGTCCTCCTCGTACCTGGCGAGCGCCCTCTCACGCCGATTGAAGAAGAAGACGTCCCAACCTGCGCGGTAGTTGGGATTCCATTGGGGATACGTCCGCTGCTCCGGTGTCAGCTCGAAGTAGTAGTGGTTCGTGATGGCCGCCCGGCGCGCCACACCTCGAGGGACAGGAGGGACCGGCACGCCTCCGACGCTCAGCATCCACCCGGCGGGGACGCCGTACCCGGGAGGGCAGGGGTAGTTTGAGGCGTAGAGCTCCTCCGCCTTCGAGTAGGTTAAAGTGGGTACGGTGGAAGACATGGAAGAGTTGGCGCGAAGAAATGGAAGAGTGTGCTGGGTTGTAGATATGTGCTAACGAGCTAGATGCATGTGTGTTTATATAGTGAGAAGAAGCACACGGATCGTGTGTTTTCTTCAAGGTCTTCGGAGCCGTTGGATCTTTCAAGTGATTGTGAGCCGGTGGATCAAAGATAGGCACACGGATTGTGTGCTTGTTTCACTTCTTTGCCGAGTGTCATATCACGGGACACTCGGCAAAGCTATAAACTGCGCGGGAGGAGTTGGCGCGAAGGGAAAATCTTTCGAGGGAACATTTTTTTGCCGAGTACCCCCCAAGACACTCGGCAAAGATTCGCAAAACTACGCGGGAAGAGTTGGCGCGAAGCCACGAAATTTTCAGAGCCGCGTTTGCCGAGTGGTGCACGACGGCACTCGGCAAAGATTCTTAGTATGCCGAGTCCCCGTTACGAAAACACTCGGCGAACCCACGCCACCGTTCCATCACGGTCGAAACGCACGGTTCGCCACGTGTCAAGGGTGTGTGCCGAGTGTGGTGTTTTTGCCGAGTGTTTTCTTCTGATTCGCCGTCGTATATTTGTACGCCGAGTATGCCCTGCATGGGACACTCGGCACAAACGTGCTACGCCGAGTGTCGTGTGCAGGGCATACTCGGCATACGCGCTGTTCGCCGAGTGTTCTTTGTTGCCGAGTGTTTGTTGGGCAGGTGTCGGCGTACAGAGCGGTGTGCCGAGTGGCCCGTGATTTGGCACTCGGCAAAGCCTATGTGACTCGGCGACAATCGATTTTCCAGTAGTGATATGGTCAAAATTGAAATGGTAACGAGTGTGACTTATAAAAAATGAAAGGAGGATCGTTGATCGCACCAAGACAGTGAAATTGGTTCTCCCAAGACCATGGGTTGAAAGAGAAAACTATGCACAAGGGTCCTCGTTCCTTGATACAACCACCAAAGTCAAATCATGTATTTTCAACCAAGAGAAAGTAAAAAAAAATGTCCATACAATGCACTCAACAAGCAAGCAAATAATATACTCGAAGGCTAACTGTGGTCAACTGCTTCCGAATTTTATTATATGGAATTGCTCCAGCCAGCAAATCCATACTTTAGGTTGCCTCGTCTTTCAAAGCCTCGTCTCTCTTTCTCCCTCCTTTATAAAGTATAGCTCGCAGCTTAGCTCCTCATCACGCTCGCACACAAGGCAACCGGAAGTAGCTGGCTGCAAATCGTCGACGCAACCATGAGCAGGTAAACCAGCCGGATCTTGTCCTTCTTGTCATTACTTTATAGAAGCATTGATTTTACGCCTGTTAGTGCAGAAACATCTTGTCGATTATGTAGCTATCTTGGTACTTAGTTCATTGCGCTAATTAACTAATGTTGATTTATCGCATGTTGTTGCCTGTACTCAGATCCACCATTCCCGAGTCTCAGGGAGACATAGTTGCATTGGATAAGTTCACTAGGTTCCTGGGAGGGCAGATGCTCCGGGTGAATGCTCTCCTCATGTTTAACGCCCTCCTGATGGGAGTCATGGTCGGGATAGGTTCCTACCGCAATCGATACCGCCACCATCCCCTGACCCGCTTCTTCTTCATGGGCGCTACCATACTGTTCTTGCCCATCGTCTCCTACATCGTGTCGATCACTGGAAGCGTGTTCACCGTCACGGTAGACATAGCCATAGGGAAGTGCGAGGCAAGGAACCACGCGAACTTGGTCTTGCTATGGACTGCCTTTGTTCAGATTATAGGCATCAACACCACTGCGATAGTTGCGGCAGATAATAGAGAAGCAGGTCGAAGCATCGCCCCACCAGCGGTGCTACTTGTGCAAGCGGTATGGATTACGTACCTTGGAGTTATAATCTTGATTGGTCCACAAGACGAGTGGTCGCCACCAGTACTGCAGCAGTTCATCGATATAGAGTTTATCATCAGTGTCTTACCGTTTGCTTTCATCTTCGCCAAATTATTCTTCAAGTATTATGGCTGGTTCAGTGCCAGAAAATCATTTTCATTTGGCCGCAATCCTCGGCTTATTGCTGGAAACATGATGCAGCAGCTCCCAGCTGATGATACTCAGCATGCCGCAGATCGACAACATGTACCTCCTCCACTTATAGTCTCAAGGGAGGACACTATGTTGGTAGAAAAGCATCCTCATGGCTACCAGATCATGTCTAGCAGCAACAGTAGTGGTACTAGTAGTAGACGTAGATCAAGAGTCCACCATAGGTTTCCCACGACAAATAATAAGAGAGGCTGCCTAGTGACCATGGACAAAGTTTGGGAGTTGGATGGTATGCTTCTGAAGTCAACTGCACAACTCAAGGATGTATGTTTTTCATTTGCATTGTTCAAGATGTTGCGGTGCCGCTTTGCAAGATATAGTGTCACTGAAGCAGCTGGATTCATCAAGGCCGGAAACTTTTTATGGCAGGTGCTGCTCGAGGACAGTGATGGAACCAGGACACTGAGGGTGATTACTACCGAGCTTTCTTTTCTTCAGGATTATTACTATTCATCCCTTCCAATAGCCTACTCCAAGTATTGGATACCCATATCCAGCATATTTATTTCTCTCTTGATCATTGCCTTCTTCTTACTTACTTTGGTGCCAACACTACGAGTTTCTACAGACCATCAAGGGCAAATAACCTGTTATGTTGGAACCGAGAATCCTCAACTTGACAAGCAGTTTATCTATTTCGGAAACTTGTTGTTTGACGTGGTGCCAATGCTTTTAGTTGGTGCACTAGTCGTGCTTTCTGAGGTGAGGGAAATAGCATTATATGCCTGCTCCAACTGGACAAAAGTAGCCCTGATGTGCCGCTACGTTTCTTGGTCTGAATATCCAAAATTGAGGAAGTGTATTTGCATACTGCTGCAGCGTAGATGCAGACTGGTGAGGCCTAATTTGCAGGATGATATGAACCAGTGCTCAATAATATTTCTCCATCCAAGGAAATTCAGGCCAGTGGCCCTTCTTAGGCGAATAATTCCCCTGCCCGAGCCAAAGAAGAGGGTGATGGTACCCATAGAAGTGAAGGCTGCAATTGTGGACACACTGAGAAGCAGCAGCAAGGGGGACGACCTAAGGAATGGCAAGATTTCTTGGCAACAACTGGGCATACAGGTTGGTGACAGCTTCCTCCAAGCACGCGGTGCCAAAGGTACATCTGACACCTTGCTTGCTTGGCACATTGCTACAACCATCTTTGAGGCGAGGAACCCACCATCGCCGGCTTCTTCTTCTTCTGCGAGCGTGGCCATGCATCTCTCACGCTATTGCGCCTACTTGGTGGCATACTCACCCGAGCTGCTCCCCGACCACGACGCATGGAGCAAAAGCCTGTACAAGGCGACCAGGAAAGGTGCCGAGCGCGCCCTCCGCAACATGGTGCCTATGGCGACGCCCGAGCTGGAGCACCGGCAGCTGGTGGAGCTGCTGAGCGCCCCAGGATCCAAGCACGAGGTGCTACAGGAGGGTGCAAGGCTGGGCGAGGAGCTAGTGGAGCTCATGAAAGGCGAGGAGCAGGATGCGGCGTGGAAGGCCCTGGCCAGGTTCTGGTGCGAGATGATCCTCCACATGGCTCCTTCCGATAACCTCGATGACCATGCGGCGGCCGTCGCCCGGGGTGGCGAGCTCATAACCCTCCTTTGGGCGCTGCTCACCCATGTTGGTATTACCGAGTCCACCGCCGACGGTAACACCACCACCATGATGGGTGCTTCACCTGATTTAGTATAATTTAGCGGTTTATTATATTGGGGGGCAGTGTATGTTGTTTCCTTTTGTAAAGCTTGTACTGTACTACTTCTGTTTCAAGTTCAGGTACTGCCTGGTGCCTGCCCTTCATGTTGTTATATGGTTTGTCCCGTGTTCTCACTTCTCACTGATGTTTTGCTGTCCTGGAGATCACTCGGAAAATAAAAGCGGTTAATGCAGTCACCATTCACCAAAAGGAAACTACATGGATTAATCCATTGTCATATCAGTAACTACATGCCGCGTGATCATATGAACGGAGAAGTACGTACATAGCAGCTGGCAACAGCCTGATTGACTTGGAATTGTCTACAGTTTTAACCAATGAAATGTAAAACACTTTGATCCACCTTGTGTGTGGCATACAAATATTTATCTCGTTTCTCTATATTCTTGGTGAGGAGGACGAGAATCGGTCTACGAGCTGGGAAGAAACCACGGTAAGCATAAGGTGTGTGTTTTGAATATTAAACTTTGGTACATTGCCGCATATAAAGATACTAGTTCGAGCCGTTTCCATAAACAAATAGACCCCTAAATTTAGTAGAAATTCCTAGAATAATTTCCTTATAAATTCAATATTTCCATTCGTGTAATTAAACCATAAAGTGTTGACTTTAGATTAGCAATTCAATTGTTTCTGAAAATTTCAGCCAGACATTGTTAAACACGACTTAGCTATAGAGAATTGTGAGACATATATAGTTAGTTAATTATGACAAGACTTGGGATCGTTCGATAACATTGTTGAACATGACTTGGCTATATATATACATATGTCATGCATACCTATTTGTTTATGACAAGACTTGCCGATCCATCGAGGTCCTACTAATTAAGATAGATCTTGTATAGACATTGTTAAATGATACATCGGTAGACACGGCAGACCTAGCTAGCCAGTTGATTTGGTCAGCAGAACGGTAGGTCATTTTGTCCACGTTAACAGAACGTGGAGTTGGACGGTAGCATCATGGTCACATCGGGTCTGTAGTAGCATTGACCGACTTTAGTGTGGATTTGGTAGCCGCAGTGGGAGACAATAAAAAAGCAGCTACACCCAAGCTACGCATAATTTCTACTCCTAAACATGGATGTACGAACTGAAAGAGGATTGACAATTAACCTTGGAGTTGGAGTTATGTGAGAGGGGGTGCCTCGAGATTTACTGCTTCAGAATGGAAATCGCCCTTAAAGCATCTCCAAATGGAGTGGGCAGCCGAGCCGCTCCTCTCCCGGGAGGCTCTCGAGGACCCCAACCCCCCCAAACCCTAGCCCCCCGCCACGTCGATCTGAGGCCTCCGGCCACCGCTGCTACCTTCCACGGCGGTGGTGCCGGCGCCCATCCCGTCCATGACGGTGGGCAGATGAGGTGTCCGCGGCGGCGCGTCATAGGAGGAGGTGGTGCGCCGGCTGGGGACATGGGGCGGCAAGGCATCTTGCCGGCGCCTGAGGAACTACGACAGGGGGCGAAGAGGAGGCGACGGTGCGCCGCCGGCGTGGCCGTCTCAGCCTGCCGCAGGGCGCCGCCTGATCTCCGGGCCACGATCCGGGCCGCGGGCTCCGATCTGGGCCAGTCTGGGTAAATACTGCGTGGGATCCGGTCACGCATTGGATCTCGCAGCTGTGCGCTAGGCTTCCATCTTCGGCCTATGTATGGAGTCGACTGGCGGCGTGGGGGCGGTCCTAGTTTTCTTCTCGCTCGGCAAGGATCTGCCTATTGTGTTCTCCTTGATCCATCTACGGTGTCGAGTTCCGAAAGGCTCCGCTGGTGAACTCACATAGGCGCATTATGCGTAGACATTGCTGGATCGGGTGGGATTCGGTCGTGCGCACCCATTTTTGACCGCTTGGTTTCAGGGGGAGTGCTTCGAAGCTCTGCTGGCTCCATGGTGCTGGCGGAGAATGACATAGAAGCGAGATCGGAGGACTGGCAATGGGGATTCGAATCGGGCAAGGAGAAATTGGCTTGGTGTTTCACGATTTTTAGCCACGTAATGTATGAGGGGGCGACAACATACGTGAAGGCCAAAGTCCTACCTTTCAGGGTGAAAACCAAGATCTGGCCTTAATTGGTTGTGCCTGACAGTGGTCTTGTTGGAGTAATTGTTTTGAGAGTGACGATTATCTCCGGTGTGAAAACCAAAGGTTTGTGCTTAATTGGTTGTGCCTGGCACTGTTCTTATTGAAGACGTTGCTTTGGAAGAATTGGACATCAGGTGCTGTTTTGGTGTTGGTTGTGCGGTTGCTGCAAGAAATGCAACTCTCTAGCGGGACCTTTCTTTTTATATCTTTTTCTTATTGTCTTTCGGCTGTGTGCATCCGGAATGACTATGGTTATTGCATTGTTGCAGAGGCTGGGTGTAATTTGTATCGTCGCGATATTAATATACATTATTTATCTAAAAAAACTGGAGTGGGCAGACCCCTAAACATCCGTGTGGATTATCTAGCAACTCTCAAACTCAGCCCATATGTGGGGTATGTTTGGGCCGTGTGTGTAGAAATTTATTGCTTACAACATTTTGTATTGCTATTGCATTGTCCAGAATTAAACTTCAATGTGGAAATACCATGGAAATAAGATGGAATAATTGATGCGGAACTGTACTTAATGAAATATATTTGAGGATGCCAGTACAGCTATACTGAAACACGGTATATATTAATACGCTGAAATTATAACCGGTAACAGTATAGAGTGGAATGCGAGGTTTTCCGTAGGATTGACCCCCTATCACTACAAGAATCTGCCAATACGCCGACGGCTGTATGCCTTCGGCAGACGGCTGCCATAGGCGTATGACCGTCGGCCTATTCCCCCGTAGGCATAGGTGGAATCCCGTCGTCGTATGATAAAACCGTCGGCGTAGGGATTGTGTGGGCCCCACTTGGCTCTGGCAGGGGCATAGCCTGCGCTGACGGCTAAGCCGTCGGCACACATGGCCACATGTCACTCGCTGGCGCACCCTAAGTAAGGGCTTACGCCGACGGAAAGGCCGTCGGCACACCCTTGGACACGCGGTGCACTGTGGCGTTTCGTGGTACATCTGGTGGGTAGCGGCTATGCCGACGGCAAAGCCGTCGGCACCATTTGGTCAGCCCAACCTGTGCCGACGGATTTGCCATCGGCATAGCCTCTGCCTAGTGTTTTCCCCCTGCTGTTTTGGTTCTAAAAATCACAGAAAATGCATAATATATAAATAGAAGCAATAGAAATATGTACGAGCATAATATTATCACTATTAACCATCAAAACATGCATACATATATCGTTTAATGTCATACATTGTTTGATCGTTCGCGACACATCCCTACCTATCCCTAGCTATATAAGGCCAAGAGGAGACGGGGTGAAACCCATCTCTCTCCTCCGGAGAGCAGGCAACCGACGGTGCGGCGCGCCCGTCGAACCAGCACAGGAACCACCAGGCGAGGTACCAGCAATGGGACAAGCAGCGCCATGAACCATCGTGATCTGCCGCGAACCCGATGAGCCACTAGGAGAAGCCCGACCAAAGTGTGCGTTCTCTGAAACTCTAGTCCCCTACATGTTCGAGCACGAGTTAGCCACTTGCCAGGAAAAGTAAATCGGTAAGGTGGTGTGGCAAAGAACATACCGGGGTCGATGAGTAGTAGGTGAGAGCGAACTCGTCCTTCGATGGGAATATCGGAATCTGCCCCAGCCCATCGGGTCGCTCTCCTAGAGGCGACCCCTGCTCTCTAGTGGTCATCCACCTCATCATCGCCTACAAGATAATTTAGATGTCATATGTTTCCAAAATAAACATTCAAACTAGGAGTGTGGGACTTGTCATATTTTGCAGAAATATAGATAGAAACTTATAGAGGCGAACTCCTTAGTATACGCAGCGGAGGCTTCATTCCTCTGCATCCATTCATGTAGGTCCGTCTGGTATTTCGCATGACCGACAGCATAGGATACCTCGAACTCATGCTACAATTTATGAAAACAGTGAATATCGTCAACTTAGCCATGCAGGAACGGAATGTCAGAAAATATGATGAGAATGAGAATAACTTACATCGGCGGAGCTAGCTCGGCGAGACCGTCGAGGAGGCTTGTCAGGGACGGCGCCGACGAGGAGGGTAGTGTTGATACGCGTGAGGCTTGTGGTAGGCACGCAAACCTTCTCGAGGGTGCGCAGATGGCTGTGCTTCCTCCCGTTCCCCGCCAGCATCAACGCCATCTCGTCGTAGTCCTGCTGGATGGGGTCATCCACCTCAAGGTGCAGAGCTTGGAACGTCGAGCAGTAGGACTCCAAGTCCTGCTGGGCTCTGCCGTAGTACTGAGGATTCGAGGGTGTGGGGGGGGTTTGAGTCGGCCTTCTTCTCCTTTATCTTCTGCCACGCCGTCAAGTGAGTAACCGGCGCCCCCTTCTCGGCCTCCTGCATCGCGAAAGTAAATTTTATGTGTATGAAGTAGGAACATGATGGGAACACAAGATCCCAACATTGAAGGATGGGTTGGGGTCGCTGACAATTATTTGATGAGTGCCACCCTTTGAATTCAAGGCCCCCGTTGTGGGAATTTTTAGGTTCACTTAGGATTTTATCCCACTCTTCCTTGGAGTAAGATACATATTCCTTCGAACATGCACCTTTTCCTTTCCACTTGTTCGTGTTCTCTTTTCCAAAGGCAGTATTTACTTCTTTGGGATTTTCTTGTACATCCAGAGTGGCCTTCTTTTTAGGGCGAGACAGCTTTTTGGCTTGTATGAGTGTGTCGATATTGCCGCCTCTTCCCCTAATGTCATCCGCTACCGATGCATCCTAATTTGCTGTTGTTAGCATATAACCAAGGTCTTTATGCTTTTTCGATCCCACCATCAATGGTACGAGGCCAAGTTTCAGACCATTGAAAAAAGCATGCATTGCTTGGATGTTGTTCTTCATTGTTGTCCATCTTGAAATGAAATCAACGTACGACTCGTTTTCGTACTGGACATAACTATTTAACAGCTAATACTCTTGTGGCGTTTATATGCTCCTCAGAAGTGTTGAGAGAAAACTCTGGTCATATCCTCCCAGCCGTCAACCATTCTTGACGACAATTCATTGATCCAGTCTCATGCTCCATCCAGCAACATCAAAGGCATGAATTTTACTGCTTCGAAATATGTCCCTTTCTTGATCTGTATGGTGATATAATAATCTGAGTGCCATGTATCTGGGTTTATACTTCTAGTATACATTTGATAAGTTGGTCCAACTTTGGTGAAACCAGAATGGAGATTGATATTCTGGAGCGTGTCACCGAAACACTTTGGCCCTGAAATACAAATAATCCTTTTCGTCCTTAGGTGCATGCGGGAAATACCTTCCAACGAAGTGGACTAAGGGGATCTGCTTCTCTCTTGCCCACTACTGCGTGAATATGCTCGTCTTAGCTCATCCATGTTTCTTCCGGCATCCCAATCCTCGGAGCGAGGTGGAGTTCTGTTTCGGACTCGTTCCTTATTTCTTGGTGGAGTCCGGGATCTCACACGCCTGTGAGAATGCTCATATCTTCCGGCTTTATCATCCAGGTTTCTTGGGGTCGACATTGCTTTTCCGTCTTTTTCTGCGCGATATTGGCGGGGAGCATTATTGCCTTCCTTCCGGTTTTTCTCTTCCCGATTACCACTGATACGTGGATTTGGGTTATTCTCGCAACTTGGCGGATGAGACCCGCTTCTGTACGTTGCATCCCTATCACGTCTATCTTTCTTGTCCTTGTTGGGGTCTTCATTCTTTCCTGTTGACCTTCCTGAATCTCCAGGCTCGCTTGGCTCGGGTGGTGCAACTACGGCTGCGCCTGTGGCAGTTTTGCATATGGATAAACTTCCATACAATTTGGCGGAACACATTTGGCCTTGTTGCTGCTGCTGTAATGCTTTTCCTAAAAAGGCATACACTCCCTGAAGCTTTTCGTGTTTGGAGTAAAGGTCGTCATTGAGGATGGCGAGCGTAGTTTCTTCGTTTTAGGGAATCAGTGGCTCACCAGACTGATGCGCCACTGATTCATTTTTGATGCGCCACTGATTCTTACATACGTTTACGCAGTTCGGTTTGTACACGTATTTATACGGGTATGTATACATGTATTTATATAGATTATACAATTCAGATAGCAGATTGCAAAGTAGTATAAATAGACAAAGATGATCATTGTCACAATCTAGTTCATCATCTCACTCATAGCTAAAACCCGAAATAGTGACAAGTTTGGAAATATTACAAGTTCATCAACACATAGTCTAGCTAGCTAGTAGCAAGTCATCCATCACAAGTTCATCGATCTCATCACATTACACATTAAATAGGTGACGGTCACCTATACTACCAACAGAAGAAATAGATCAGCACCACGGTCACGGCGGCAAGCAAAACAGCAAAGGTCTTCATCCGGTTCCTGTTCCTCTGATCACGTTCCTCTAGCTTGTGCTTCATCCACCGAGCAACTCATTTCGATCTACATTTCGGCAAAAGAGGGGCAACTCATTTTGAAGTCCCTACAAACAAAATGACACCATAGGGCACCTCAAAAATCAAGTAGAACATCCAACACAGCCTGGTAATGACAAAACAACACAATATGACTACATTTGGGGCAGATCAGTAGCAGACATCATTTGGGGCAGATCAGTAGCAAAACAACACAGTGACTACACTGCGACAAGTAATTCCCCGGGTATACGATCCACGGGACAGGAAACAAAATAGAACGGCACATCAGCAATTAGCCTACCAATGGGACAAGAAACAGTATCGGACAGGGACTTCCACTTCTCACCACCGGCCTTTCCAACCTGTAGGCGATTCACCGCCACAACCAAAATAAGTCAGAAATCACAGCACAAATCCACAAGCAGCAGTTATTGACAAAAATATAACAGCACAAAAATATAACAGCAAAAATCCAAACTTTTTCCTTTTCTAACAGTACAAAAATATAAGTAACCACAAGCAGCAGTTATTGAAAAAAGAACTACAGTAGGATCTTTGTGCCCGAGGGCCAGCTGCCGCGGTGTGAGGCGAATGAGTGTGAATTTCTTTTGACGGGAAACTTGTTTTGTTAGCTAATAATTAACCTAGCATACCTTGTTAGTACAGCTACTACTGATACCTTGTTGTTGTTATTCAATCTGCCGCCGGCGTGTGAACATTTTTATTTGTTGTGACCTGGTAGGTGAGGAGGGAGAAGATCAGCGAGAGGATGAAGCTGCTGCAGTCCCTAGTGCCAGGCTCATGTGCACTCTTTGCTATTTTGGGAAGAAAGAACAAACGAATTTGAAAAAATGCAGTCCACTATCATCTACGGCAACAGACACCAACCAATGTTGTCCATGCATGCCAAAACGCAATCCCATCCTTGGGCGGTCACAAAACATGCCACCCTCTACGTCATGCTTCCTTCCCAAAATAAAATCTCAACCATAGCATCATCACAGATTTAAAACAAACAAATAGGGTGATAACAAGCTGCGGGCCGTGTATGCCAAACCCGCCCTGCTTCCCCAGCTCGCACTCTGTAGATTCGACTCAACTCAACCAGCGGCGTTGCGGCCTTGGTCCACCTCCTTGCTGCCGACTGCAGTACACGCCGACAAAATTATCAAAAGGAGAACACAAAATTATCACCAACTATCCCATGCTTCAACTACTCCAAACAAAACATGGTGAACCAAGCTTGTGGCTGCTCTAGTACTCCCATCACAAAACTGCATATATTACACTAAAAATGATCAAAGCTTAATGCACTGTAATCTAAAAGCATGGACAAGGACAATAGGCCAAGAAGAAGAAAGTCTTCCATATCAGTGTAAAGGAAAAAAGCTTCTCAAGTGGTTGGAAACAGTGCTAGATACTAGCAAGATATATCAGATCCGTCCAAAAAGTGAAAATAGTCTACCAAGCAGTAGATCGTATACATCGGCTTTATTTATTGAGATGTAGAGTGTGATTACAGACACAATAATATTTAATGAGCCTTACATGATGAGCTACTAAAAATATGCTCCTATATAACGTCAGTCAGTCGAGAACCTCAACAACTCATATTAAGCACCAATATTCAGACAAGCAGGCAAGGAAGTCTCGCCTAGCTACCAATATTCAAATTAAGCACCAATATTCAGATAAGAAGGCAAGGAAATCTTGAAGCAATGCTACCATAGTGCCAACTGCCAAGGAGCCCTCCCCTTCTTCCTCTATGCTGCGGTATTGCTCTTGTGCGGAATGAACTCGCAATCAACTGTGTAGAAGTAGTACGGTGGTATGAAGGACTTCCATGCCAAGTACTCAAATTTCCCCTGTGGCATAGTGCCTCAGTTTCCTAATAGAAGATCCATTGATGTTATCTTCGGAACCTTGCCGTGAGAAGGAAGCCTTTGGTTGCCACGAAGTCGCAATAAGAACTTTATATCCTTAGGTGTCGGCGCGCACGGACGACCATTGGGCGAAGCCCACCTATAACGTTTTAGCTTTGCCAAATGCCGCACGCAAAACTCAGTTGCGATTAGCATGCTCTTACGGAATGAAAAGTCAGTAGCTATCGTCAGTCACTCTGTCACCGGTAACTCCTAATGTTAGGCGAGCACAACGGATGCTGCAGTTTAATGTCTTTCTCATGGGCGCATGGCTGAGACCTGAGAGAGACACGCACGGAACGCAATACTAAGTTCTATAGTGGCGATATAATAAAAATGCCGCAGGGCTCCGCTTTGCTGCTTGATATAAACTGTAACCGGTAGGGGCAGTTTTCTGACGCTACACAAATAATTCCATATCAGTCTCCAGGAGAGAACGATGACAATGCAGTCATCCACTCCTCTACTTGCTCGAGCTTCAGGAGTGACACCGATGTTGTAAGGGAATATTCAGGTCCCAACAATGTGACGGTTGATTCCCCCAGGAGCTCTGCAGTGCAACAAACTTTTCTAGACAATTCTGACCGTTCAACACACGCAAATTCCAATCCAGTTTCTGAAGATGATGGTCTGATAGAGCCTGGTGCAGCAACAGCAAAGAGTGCACATGATACTGACGCTGAACCCTCAGTTGGACTTGGACTTGGACGGACAGAGCATCCATATCGGACAGGGCAAGTGCTGGACCACCAAGGTAAGCAACTGTCCATGGCTAGTGCTCACAAAAACGACCAGAGCTCGGGGAATCGCTGCTGATGGATGTTGTGATACGTGTGCAGGTAAAGTGCGAGGAGGATCTGACGGCGGCGATAGAGACGGCTTTGGGTGAGAAGAAGGACTCTTCCCGTGTTCCCATCAACGGACACAGCGGCAACTACAACACGCCATTCGTCAAGCTCCTCCTACGTATCACACACACAGGGCAAGGTGGGCGGGGAGGAGGCTAGGCGGACCACGGGGGGCTCGTTGAGGTCACTCAGGTCAGGGTCGTCGTCGGCGTCAATCTTGCGCGCAAGCAAGCGCGGGCCAGATCGGCGGCGAGGGGAATCGGGGAGGGGATTTTCTCTAGGGGGGGGGGGGGGGGGAGGGAGAGACTCACCAGGTACTTGGCGGCCGGGGCGGTGGAGCTCGTCCGGTGGCGGCAGCGGCCGGCGGTGGCTCTATCTCCGACGAGAGGGCGATGGAGTTCTTGGTCGCGAGATCGAATGAGAGAAAGGGAATGGGGAAAGAGAAGGAGATGTTGCGACCGAGTAGATCCCTCCCAGGAGGAATGTGTGGCGTATCGCTAGGGAATCCATGGCGCATCAGGCGCGTGCGCCACGCATTCCTAAAAAGAATGCTAAATAGCCTCAACACCACTTATGGACATGAATGAGTTGCTACCGCAGTGGTCGATAGTCTCTTTTGCTGCTCCACCCGCCCAGGTTCGAATCCCCCCCCCCCCCCCCCCAAAACCAATTTTTTTATTAAATTTATTTTGTGTTGGAAAGAAATCACTACAATGTGTTAATTAATTAAGTTCAAAAACAAAGTTCAAAAAATATGTTAATTAATTTAGAACAAGATGTTAATTAATTTAGAACAACATTTTTAAGGACGACGGTGCGCCACTGATTCTTGTATTCTTCATAGATCAGTGGCGCACCACTAGACGGTGCGCCATTGATGCTCCTTAGAATCAGTGGCGCATGGTTGGTGGTGCGCCACTGTGTCTTCCGGGCATTCGTGGCACATAGAATCACCACTGATTCTTTTAGGTACACATGGGTGCTGGGTATCTGTGGCGCACTGTTGATCATGTGCCACTGATGCATCAGTGGCGCACGGCTACATGGTGCACCACTTATGCCCGTACATGTATGCTCCGAGCCACATCAGTGGCGCACGGCTACGTGGTGCGCCACTGATGCTATGTCATCTATGCCCATTTTCCTAGTAGTGCCTCCTGCTGCTGGCTTTTAATAGCCGACCAGCAAGTCTCCGCCTTGGATACGAGTCCGTGAAGACCACGACTGGTATTGTCTACGTCTTCTCCTGGGACCCAGTCCCTTTTGTTTCCAAAACAAATCTCGGCTTTCGTACGCTGTGGCCAAGGAAATCACGTTGAGCCCTGCATGCATTGGTCTCCTGCACGAGCACGCATGCATGTCTCCTTGGCTCCGTCTCCTTGGCTCCTAGAGCCTTGGGCAGCATGCATGTCAAGCCCCATCACACGTGACCATTTCCACATGCATGCGTTGATTCCCTGTGATGCTACACACTATGGCCTAGCCGTGGCTTTTCCTGGCACAGTATCTCGCCAAGCACTCTTGGTATCACCGAATCGAACACATTCAAGAAAATTCCAATCCCTGCCGATCTGATGGAACCGCTCGCCGGTTGCAATAGGCCTCCACATCGACTTATCAATTTTCTCAGACCCCTCTAACAACAAACCGCAATCTTCGAACCTAGCTCTGATACCACTTATTACAATTCGTAGGCGCTTAGTCGATCTACCGAGAAACAAGCAATCTAGCAATGATGACGACACCGAGATTTGGTAACGCAGTTCAGCGAACTCGCCTACTCTGTGGGCATAACTATGGGTGCTCCTCCCTATCGATACCGCTGCACCGGCCGCCTTGGTCGCCGGCACAAACCGCCGGCTCCCCTTGCGGTCCTGCTGCTATTAAGTCGCCATAGGTTACAACATGTGATACCTCCTTATTATATGAGAGGCCCTAGGATACACGTGTTCGACTACAACACTACGTACTCTGTCCACATCTATTACAACTCCAAGTCGTACCGTAACCCCACTCGTACATAATATTCGACACAAATACAACAATGCACTATAGAATTGATGGAGAAAAGGAGGTTGCAATTTTTCTTTGGCAATACAAGGCATAAGCATATATGTCGGTTAGATTATATTAAATTTAGCTGTACGGCTATAAAACCTAATCGAGGCCAGTCTGAAATAAATATCATATCACTCCCAAATAAATATACAAGTGACAGGATTGATTGCATTTCCGAATCCACATCAAGGCAGACACACACACATCTACTAGTGTGTTTTTCAAGTCATTTACATGAATAACAACCGAGTTGGGGCCGAAGACGACGGTGAGGAGGAGGATGTCGGCCTCGGTGGCGACGATGTAGGGCGGCGCGTCGAACACTTCGGGGTCCAGGCCGGGGCAGCAGACGCAGAGGTAGGAGACCTGCGGTTGACGGGCGGCGCAGAGGGTCAGCTGAATCCGGCGGCCCTAGCCGCCCTCGGTCGCGCAGGAGGGTGGTGGTCGCGTTGCGGCGGTCCGCAATGTAGACCTGCAGGTTGAGGAGGCTCGGGTACCCTTGGTCGCCAGCGCCGCCTTCGCCCGAGATGTGGGCGGGCGGCTCCATCGCAAGAAATTTCTTGGGAGGCGCATCGTCTTGGTCGGCCATGGGTAATGTTGGAATTTTGTATGGGCTTCTAATATGGGCTCACATGTCTAGCCCACTAAGCCCACTAAAATCCTGAAATTGTCATGGCCCATTCATGAATAATGAGTGGAGTGAGTGGGACTAAAGTTTAGTCCCACATTGCTAGTTTGGAGAGAGTGAAACCACCTTATAAGGTGAGCCATTCTAACTCATGTATGAGTAGGCAAGGCAAGAGGAGAGGTGTGCCACACGCGCGCTCCTCGTTCGCCGCCCGCCTCGCCACGCCTCGCCTCGCCTCGTCACGACACGTCACAACGCGCCGCGTCACGACGCGCCGCGCCGCGCCGCGGGTTGCGGGAATGAGCCGAGAGCGTTTATTTTGTCGGTTGGGAAAACTTAATGAGTCATTAATTTGGTAATTAACGGACGCGTTAATTCCAAAACCGTTTCCGATTCCTTTCTAGATCGTGGAACCGAACCGACTCAGACGTGGAGTTACGCCCACGTCTCTCCCGGCTCGCATATGAATACGCGCATACGGAAAACCCTAGCCGCCACTTCGTCATATGGTTTCGCACCACCGTTCCAGAGCACTGCGCCGCCAATCAAGTCTTCTCCATCCCTCCTTCCGGCGTGCACCGCGAGAAGGGACAGCAGGCCTCCGGAACCCCGCCTCTTGTGATCCTGTACGGGAGAGGGGCGATCAGGTTTTTGGGGAGCGCACTCGCGCGACTGCTGACGGCGACTACTTCCCCAACGACGACTTCTTCCCCGACCTCGGCAACCTCTTCATCAACGACATGGCCGACACCGGGGACAACAACAACGGCGGTGCCGCTACCGCTCCATCGTACGTATCTCTCTCTCATCTGTATGAGATGTTACTGGAATTCGTATGTCTAGTTCTTACAATAGATTGTATCAATATGTCTACTGTACTAGATCTAGATATTTGCATGATTATTGTACTTGCTGCTATCGCAATTTATCTGATCTTATTTCGAATTAAATCATGTGCTAAATTGCTAATATATTCAACAATCCAAAAACCTGATTATAGGCAATTTCTTGCACCTGCGCCGTCTGTCATTGCGGCGACAAGGTCAATCCCTTTCAAGGGTGTGGACTATAAGAGGTGGCGCACGAGAGCAGTGCTATGGTTTCAAACTTTGCGCTGCACATAGTAGCCACCAAGGGCAAGCCTGAGGGCGATCTCAATCCATCACAGCTGGAGGCCTTTGAGAATATGGACACTATGTTTAAAAGTGCCCTCCTCGGTATTATCGATGATTCCACCGTGGATCCGTATATGTCGTTTGATAACGGCAAGGATATGTGGGCTGCACTCGAGGCCAAATTTGGTGCCTCGGATGCTGGCAGCGAGCTGTATGTCATGGAGCAATTCTATGACTACAGGATGACTGATGAGCCCTCTGTTGTTCAACAGGCTCATGAGATCCAGTCACTCGCTAAAGAACTTGAACACTTTAAGTGTATGTTACCGGACAAGTTTGTGGCCGGAGGCATTATTGCCAAGCTTCCATCTTCATGGAGCACCTTTGCTACTTCTCTAAAACACAAGAGACAGGAGTTTTCCGATATGGACCTCATCGGATCTCTTGATGTGGAAGAGAAGGCGAGAGCAAAGGATACACGTGCTCGGGTTGCTGAGGTAGGTTCTTCTGCTCATGTGGTACAGAAGAAACATTACCCGCCCAACAAGCCTAAATATAACAAGAAAAAATCCGAGGTTAAAGGCAAGCCCGATGGCAAGTTTAAGCCGTCGCACTCTACCAACTTTAAGAAGAGAAAGGGGTCATGTCACGTTTGCGGTGAACTGACCCATTGAGCTCCAAAGTTCCCTAAGCGTTATGAGCTGCAGCAGAAGGAGAACAGCGGCAAGACCGCTAATGTTGTCATGGCTGACACTGAGATGAAGGACTCTGGGTACGGTATAATTCCCACTATTCTTTCAGTTTGTCATTCACCTGAATGGTTAATTGACACAGGTGCCAATGTACATGTTTGTGCTGATGCTTCTATGTTCTCTTCTTATCAGGTCACAGGGACTTCCCCCGTGCTGATGGGGAACGGGTCACATGCTACTGTTCGTGGTGTTGGTACGGTCGATCTGAAGTTTACTTCGGGGAAGATCGTGCGACTGAAGAACGTTCATCATGTGCCCTCCATCAATAAAAATCTCGTCAGCGGCTCACGTTTATGTCGAGATGGTTTTAAGTTGGTTTTCGAGTCTAATAAAATTGTAATTTCCAAGTATGGACAATTTATTGGTAAAGGCTATGAGTGTGGAGGCTTGTTCCGCTTATCCTTGTCAGATATTTGCACCAAAGTTATTAATAATGTTTGCCACGATAATGATTGTGATGTTTGGCATTCACGACTTTGTCATATTAATTTTGGTTACATGACGCGGTTAGCAAATATGAGTTTAATTCCGAAATTCAGTACTATTAAAGGTTCCAAATGCCAAGTGTGTGTTCAAGCTAAGCAACCTCGCAAATCTCATAAGACTGCGGAGGCGAGAGACTTGGCATCACTAGAACTTATACATTCTGATCTTTGTGAGATGAATGGCGTATTGACAAAAAGGTGGAAAGAAATATTTTCTGACACTTATTGATGACTCCATTAGATATTGTTATGTGTATCTTCTGAAATCTAAAGATGAAGCTTTAATTTATTTCAAGAACTATAAGGCCGAAGAAGAGAACCAACTTGATCGTAAAATTAAACGGCTTAGGTCTGATCGTGGTGGAGAGTATTTTTCCAACGAGTTTAATTCTTTTTATGCTGAACACGGTATTATTCATGAGAGGACGCCTACCTACTCACCTCAGTCAAATGGGGTGGCTGAAAGAAAGAACCGAACGTTGTCTGATTTGGTTAACGCCATGTTAGACACTTCGGGTCTCTCCAAGGCATGGTGGGGGGAGGCGCTAATGACTGCATGTCATGTCCTAAACCGAGTTCCCACAAAGAATAAAATCATTACTCCATTTGAGGAATGGGAAAGAAAAAGGTTGAAACTCTACTACCTACGTACTTGGGGTTGTTTGGCGAAAGTCAATATACCAATTCCCAAGAAGCGCAAACTTGGACCTAAAACCGTAGATTGTGTTCTTCTGGGCTATGCTTTTAATAGCATTGGTTATAGATTCTTGATAGTAAAATCTGAGGTATCCGACATGCATGTTGGTACGATTATGGAGTCGAATGATGCGACTTTCTTTGAGAACATATTTCCTATGAAGGATATGTCTAGCTCATCAAATCAGGAGAAACCTGTTTCATCTAGTCAGGAATTAGCTGAGATTCCTGAATCCACCATTCCGATAGAACACGTTGAGAATCCTGAGGAGGATGACAATGAAGTTCCTGTAAGGAGCAAGAGACAGAGGACTGCAAAGTCCTTTGGTAATGATTTCATTGTGTACCTTGTGGATGACACACCCAAGACTATTTCAGAAGCCTATGCGTCTCTTGATGCTGACTACTGGAAGGAGGGTGTTCGTTGCGAGATGGATTCCATCTTGGCTAACGGAACCTGGGAAATCACTGATCGTCCTTATGGGTGTAAACCTGTAGGATGTAAGTGGGTGTTCAAGAAAAAGCTTAGGCCTGATGGTACAATTGAAAAGTACAAGGCAAGGCTTGTGGCCAAGGGTTATACCCAGAAAGAAGGTGAAGACTTCTTTGATACTTACTCACCTGTGGCTAGACTGACCACTATTCGTGTGCTACTCTCACTGGCTGCCTCGCACGGTTTTCTCGTTCATCAAATGGACGTTAAGACGGCTTTCCTTAATGGAGAGTTGGACGAGGAAATTTACATGGAGCAGCCAGATGGTTTCGTAGTACCCGGTCAGGAAGGCAAGGTGTGTAAGTTATTGAAGTCATTATACGGCCTCAAGCAAGCACCTAAGCAATGGCACGAGAAGTTTGAAAGGACTTTGACTGCTGAAGGCTTTGTTGTAAACGAAGCTGATAAATGTGTGTACTATCGCCATGGTGGGGGCGAGGGAGTTATTCTATGTCTATACGTTGATGACATATTGATCTTTGGGACCAATCTTGATTTAATCAAGGAAGTTAAGGATTTCTTATCTCGCTGTTTTGAGATGAAGGATCTAGGAGTAGCTGATGTTATCTTGAACATCAAGCTGTTGAGAGATGATAATGGTGGGACCACACTGCTTCAATCTCAGTATGTGGAAAAGGTCTTGAGTCGCTTTGGGTATAGTGACTGCAAGCCTTCTTCAACTCCATATGATGCTAGTTTGTTGCTTCGAAAGAATCAACGGATTACTAGAGATCAACTGAGATATTTCAGATTATAGGCTCGCTTATGTATTTGGCGAGTGCCACGAGGCCTGACATCTCTTTTGCTGTGAGCAAATTGAGCCGGTTTGTTTCCAATCCGGGAGATGATCATTGGCGTGCTCTTGAGAGAGTTATGCGCTATTTAAAAGGCACTGCGGGCTATGGAATTCACTATACCGGAAACCCGAGGGTTCTGGAAGGATATAGTGATTCTAATTGGATATCCGATGCTGATGAGCTTAAAGCCACTAGTGGTTATGTTTTTACACTTGGTGGTGGCGCTGTTTCCTGGAAGTCTTGCAAGCAGACCATCTTAACGAGGTCAACTATGGAAGCAGAACTCGCAGCATTAGACACAACCACTGTTGAAGCAGAGTGGCTTCGTGAGCTCTTGATGGACTTGCCTATGGTTGAAAAAACAATACCCGTAATCCTAATGAACTGTGATAATCAAACTGTAATCATCAAGGTGAACAGTTCTAAGGATAATGTAAAGTCATCAAGACATATGAAGAGGAGATTGAAATTTGTCAGGAAATTGAAGAACTCCGGAGTTATTGCGTTGGATTATATCCAAAGATCTATGAACTTGGTAGATCCCTTCACAAAGGGTTTATCACGGAATGTGATAGACAATGCATCGAGGGAGATGGGTTTGAGACCCACATTATGAGTTTCCCATAGTGGTAACCCACTCTATGTGATCGGAGATCCCGTGAATTAGAAGTGGGAGACAAGCTGTTGGTCGGCTGAGAGGAGAGTATCCTTATATTTTTATTCCACTCCAGAAAAGATGCAATACTCTCCTGATCTGTATGGTAGGTTGACATTTGTCTTAATGTGTTCCAAGTGGCTTATTTATAAAAGCAGAGATGTGTCCTACAGAACATCTCCTGAGGAACTCACCTATATGAGTCTGACTGTTAAACGTCGCAGTCTATGAGAATCGGGTGCTCTCTAATAAACTCATGAAAGGCCTTCGGAGTATGACGCATACGCTCCAAACCGCGGGGAAGCCTTGCGGCAGCCTAGTATCGGTTCAGACGTTGTGTGAAACTGGTATCACAGCAAACTTGTAGTTCAAGGCGTAGTCCATTATTCAAGTTGTGAACTAGTGAAAAGCATGATGTTCTAAGTGGAAGTTCAACTTAACAGTCTCCACTAACACCGGTATATAAACAATGTTTTGGAACAGAGTTTATGAAATGTGCTAATGACACTTTGTGGGGGATTGTTGGAATTTTGTATGGGCTTCTAATATGGGCTCACATGTCTAGCCCACTAAGCCCACTAAAATCCTGAAATTGTCATGGCCCATTCATGAATAATGAGTGGAGTGAGTGGGACTAAAGTTTAGTCCCACATTGCTAGTTTGGAGAGAGTGGAACCACCTTATAAGGTGAGCCATTCTAGTTCATGTATGAGTAGGCAAGGCAAGAGGAGAGGTGTGCCACACGCGCGCTCCTCCTCCGTCGCCCGCCTCGCCACGCCTCGCCTCGCCTCGTCACGACACGTCACGACGCACCGCGGATTGCGGGAATGAGCCGAGAGAGCGTTTATTTTGTCGGTTGGAAAAACTTAATGAGTCATTAATTTGGTAATTAACGGACGCGTTAATTCCAAAACCGTTTCCGTTTCCTTTCTGGATCGTGGAACCGAACCGACTCAGACGTGGAGTTACGCCCACGTCTCTCCCAGCCCGCATATAAATACGCGCATACGGAAAACCCTAGCCGCCACTTCGTCATATGGTTTCGCACCACCGTTCCAGAGCACTGCGCCGTCAATCAAGTCTTCTCCATCCCTCCTTCCGGTGTGCACCGCGAGAAGTGACAGCAGGCCTCCGGAACCCCGCCTCTTGTGATCCTGTACGGGAGAGGGGCGATCAGGTTTTTGAGGAGCGCACTCGTGCGACTGCTGACGACGACTACTTCCCCAACGACGACTTCTTTCCCGACCTCGGCAACCTCTTCATCAACGACATGGCCGACACCGGGGACAACAACAACGGCGATGCCGCTACCGGTCCATCGTACGTATCTTTCTCTCATCTGTATGAGATGTTACTGGAATTCGTATGTCTAGTTCTTGCAATAGATTGTATCAATCTGTCTACTGTACTAGATCTAGATATTTGCATGATTATTGTACTTGCTGCTGCCGCAATTTATCTGATCTTATTTCGAATTAAATCATGTGCTAAATTGCTAATATATTCAACAGGTAAGGTCTGATCTCCCAGCCGCGATTTGGGTCGGATCTAAATAGAGGAAGAGGGTACTGGAGTCGGAATCCGATTCGCGCAAGGAATCCTGGATCTCGGGCGTACCGCGGCAAGCATGTAATCCCTCTCAGGCTCCCACACCATACATGGACATGTGCGGGAGCGACAGCCAACCCAGCTAGGACCACCTCCATTACCAAGTACTCCAGAATGTTTTTGGAGGACAGAAGTACTGATATTTGGCCCCAAAAAGCCATGATTGTCTTGCCTGGCTCGGATCCTGAATGTTTGTTTCAGGCGCTCTACCATGACTTCATTGTAACCCATGCCAGATCATGACGGCGTCTAATAATTTTACAATGTGGTAAAATATAGAATACTTCATGGCAAGTCATCACCTATCCGGTTCCGTATGTTCTCAAAAACAAGATGTAAAGAAAAAAAAATGTCTACTTTGATAAGGCGGACGCTAGGCGCAGGTCCCCCTCTCTTTGCCAAATCTAGGTCCCCTCGTGAACTGTATCATCGTTATCCAACGTACATAAATTAGCACAACGCACTTTTGCACTTTAGCCCTCTATTTTTCAGATATAGAACCTGCACCCCACATCAGCCCCACTTAAGCGAAGGGGTATATTGTGTTGCCCCCGGTCATCTCGGTAATTACAACAAAACTACCATTACAACAAATTTGCTGGTATCGCAACAAAAATTATCACCACTGCATACAAAAGAAAAAGTATTGCAACAAAAAAAATTCAAAACAAAGAACAATGTGTTTATTGCGTTGCAACAAAAAATTTCAAACAATTCAACAAAAATCACAACCTATTGCATAAAAAAATATTTGTATCAATTGAAAAGTTGGTAAGCAACAAAATAACTTTTCACTATTTCAGTTGCAACAAAAATCATCACCTATTTCAAAAAAAGGTAAATCGATAGCAACAAAAAAATTACATGTTTACAACATGTGAATCAGCCCATAAACATGTCATTCCAAATGAATTCTAATAAACATATAGGCATTTCCTAGAAAATTATCCAGAAAACATTGCAACATGTCGTTTGTGGTTTCTCAACAAAATATGTGCCAAATTGTAACAATTTTTTAAGATGTACGCAACGTTGGACAAAAATAGAGAAGACACTTAGTCAATATATGGTTGCACGCAGCTACTGTGTTGGGCTTCTGAAGAGAATGCTCCAAAGCGAAAATTAGAACTACATAATCTATTGGACCGAAAAGCCCAAAAACTGCTCTAGGCGCTGACGCGCGCGAGGGACCTAGAATTCCCATCTCTAGGCCCCCCTAATATAAGCATTTTCCTTTTGATAAGTAGACTGAACAAGCAATGAACAACGAAAACTAGAAGAGGGAGAAATGATTATCTCAAGATTTTTATTCAACTGGGGTACCAGAAAAGCAAAGAACATAATAATCTCGAGATTGTGTTATTGCAAGGCATAAAACAAAGTGCTAATCTAATCACCTGAAAGAAGTGTTAATCTAATCATTTGCCAGCACAATATTAGAAATGTGCAGTACGAATATTGTACATCTTTCATCGACATCGACATCTGTATACATGGATCGTGCTACTATATATGTATAGCAATAGTTTGAAATGGAGGGTGCACGTCCTTGGCAGGTCGCTGGATCTAGCCGTGCGGTTGGCTAATCTCGTCGGCTACCGCCGCAAGCATGGAAAGGCGCAAACTCCATTACCAAAGAAGCTATCCCGACCTCTATGTGCTCACTCAAGCATGGATCATCGCAGTGTCAGGATAGGCAAGGCGTTTCGTTTCCTTATCCTATCGTCTCCCCCGACTACTTTTTCTGTCAACGCTGATTCAATCCCTGGAGCCTCTGCTCTTCCCCACTACGCAAGCGCGACGCCGCACCTGGAGGACCGGCGAGCTCGCGCTGGAGCATATTGCGCGGGAGCATGGCATGCCACCGCAGTTTGTCAACCCCCCGGAGCAGCACCCTCTCTTCCCCATCCATGGAGCATGGCGTGTCTTCCCAATCTTGTCCGTGGAGCATGGCATGACACGATGTTGGACGCTTCAAGGTCTGCAAGAAGCCCATGAAGATGTTGTTGCACGGAGCATGGAGGAGCCACAAGGGCGAGCCGTCGTGCTGCAAGGACGACTTTCCGGTGCTACCATTTGTGGCCACCGGTGCTGTGAAGGCGAGCCGTCATTGCTACCAGACTAGAGGGGTGCTCCGATGGAGAAGACGGTGCTGCTCCGGGGCGGCGGTGTTGTAGAGGATTTTTTTTTGCTACATACTCTTTTTTTTCTTTCCTTCTTCGGCGAGGTCAACTTTTTCTATCATACAACAATTTTTTTTGCTATAATTATTCTAAGTTTTTGCTATATTAGAAGAATTTTTTTGCTATGAGATTCTCATGCGAGGTCTCCGGCGAGTCTCCCGGCGATGTCTCCGACGGAATCTTTTTTGCTACAATAGCACGATTTTTGTTGCTACGATAACTCCTGCGAGGTATGTCTTTTTCCTTTTATTTTCTGTGATGAACCTTTTTTCTGCATGGAGAAAAACGAGGATTTTTTTTTGCTACATAGAGCAAATACAGGAGGTGAGCAAATTTTTTTGATCGCAGAGGATGCCTAGCACTGTCCTTTTTCTTTTTATAAACAGAATTGCTAAACATGAGGCGCTTGATTATTTCTTAAGTCTTAGTCGATGTTAGCGACCGTACCATTATCTATTGATTGGTGTACTGGTTCCTTCACGTGTTTAGCGTTTAGCGATATACAAGTTTATGCAATTAAGCGACGGCGTGAATACTAAATAGGCCATGACCTTCCTGGGCCATTTTTAATTACTCCTACTTTTTGGCTTGTGTGCATTGTGTACCTGGCCTGGGTTTTTTCTTTTTTCTTTTACTCAGACCGTCCCAAATTAATTGTCTCAAACTAACATAAAAGTGGATGTATCAACTTTGAGACGACGGAGGGAGTATTATATAGTTGGACTTTTTCCATACTCTAAAAGTGAATGTATTCTAAGGATTTGGTCCACCTTGGCAGCAATGATACTAGTTTCAATTTTTTTTTCTTTTCTGAAACATGTATTTTCGAGTTTAAAAAAAATTCCAATTTTTTGAAACTCAATAGAGATATGCATGGTGTATATAGTTGTGTAAAGTTATTTCGGGCTACAAAAAATAATTTTTTGGTTATATGAAATAGCAAATATTCCCTATTCCAGCCAAAACGCACTGGTAGAAAAAAGGCCTTCGGTATGCCAGCATCAGTCCCCAAGCGTCGCGCACCGTGACCAATGAGTCTTTAGTCCCGGGTCGGGAGGAGACCCGCGACAGAAGGTCAGACGTCGCGGGTTGGGAAGCGCGTTGCGACGCGTGGAGGGAATTAATTCCGGTTGACCTGGCCGCCCGGGACTATTGATCCTTTATTCCCCGTTCCCGTGGCCAACCGGGACCAATGGCCCTTTATTCCCCGTGCCCGTGGCCAACCGGGACTAAACATCAAGCGTCTCGCCTCCCCCGCGGCGGTTTTTATTTCGCGAGCGAGGCAGAAGGGCGCCATTCCACTACTCGCTCTCTGTTCTTCCTCTCGCTCTCTGTTCTTCCTCTCTCGCTCTCTGTTCTTTTCGATCCAAGTACACGCACGCAAATGGCTGAAGTTTGGACGCAATACAATGGTTTCACACCGTGCGGCAATTTGGACGTGCTCTTCACCAACAGTACCGCGAGGCTGCATGAAGCTCTAGGTCATTTGGCCGATCTCTATTTTGCAGCTCCCGAAGAACACCGGTTCTTTGGGCTCGATCTGGAGTACACGGCGAATCAGAAGGATGTTGCCGTCATCCAGATATCGTTCAAGCAGTCGGTGTTGGTCTTCCAATGGTCAAGGTAGAAGCTATATATAGCACACGTGTACAATCTTGCATGCATCTTTGAGTTTTTTTGTTGCATGTGAACAATACGTGTGTTGCAACATATCTAACACATATCCTATTTTTGTTGTTACAGTAGTTCAAAGCATTGCCCGGACCTTGTTGATTTTCTTGTCAACTCAGGGTTTGACTTTTGCAGCGTTGACATCACGCAAGACCGTGTGAAGTTGATGCGCATCGGTATTATGATACCTGAAGATCACTATGTTGATCTTCAGAATCTTATCCAGTTGACCGGGCCAAAGACCGGGATGGCTGTCATGGCAAGCACCTTCATCCACCAGGGCTATCAAAGGATGAAGACTGATTTCCGCCGGGAGAATCACTTCTATTGGGAGGAGACCCCATTGCGCATGACGAACCTCAAGTATGCGGCCATAGATGCATATGTCGCGTACGAGTTGTTCCGCATCTACTCGGCGGGGCCATAGATGATGTATGCATGCGTTCGATATCTATGTGCATGTAATGGGTATCTAATTAGTAGTATATATATGTAATGGATATCTTTTGTGATCGACTCTATATATATATGTTATGAAATGTGATCGACTCTATGTTTGTGTTATGTGTGATCGACTCTATGTTTGTGTTATGTGTGATCGACTCTATGCATGTAATGAATATTGTTTGTATTATTGTTCTTTATTTTTTATATATTTTTTCATTTTAAGATTTTAAAATGAATTAGTATTATTTTTCTTCATTTTTTGATATATTATTTGTATTTTTAAGATTTTAAAATGAATTAGTATTATTGTTCTTAATTTTTGATATATAATTTGTATTTTAAGATTTTAAAATGAATTAGTATTATTGTTCTTCATTTTTGATATATTATTTGTATTTTTAAGATTTTAAAATGAATTAGTTCTATTTTTCTCAATTTTTGGATATATTATTTGTATTTTTAGAAATAATACAAATTAAAAGTTAATGTTTATTTATTTATTCAAAATTATTAATTACATCATTACTTTTGTTTATTAAAAGATTTATTTGAAATTCAAACAATAAAGAAATGTGGCTTCGGCCAACATGTTAATAAGATTGATATGATACTACTATCATATACATGCGTGAGAAACACTTGGATTCGGGACGGGATGGAACTCGGAAGTTAAGCGTGCTAGTGCTAGAGTAGTGGGAGGTTGGGTGACCGAGCGGGAAGTTTGACCATGAGTAACTAATTTGACTAGAGATAATCTTAGTTAGACACTAAGCAAATAATACAAATTGTGAAAAAAAGGGAGTGAAAAAAAGGAGTGAAAAAAAGGGAGTGAAAAAAGGTGAGAAAAATAATTAGAAACCAAATAAATTAAAAAAATTACGAAATAAATCTAGTCCCGGTTCATGTGGCCAACCGGGACTAAATGTCCTCCGACCCCAGGCTCCGCCACCCGCCCACGTGGACGGGCCTTTAGTCCCGGTCCGTAAGAGATGAGACTATAGGGGGGGCCTTTAGTCGCGCGTAGCTAGTCCTGGTTGCCCGGACGGGATTAATGGGCCTGGCGATCCGGGACTGTAGGCCTTTTTTCTACCAGTGACGTTGTCCTTTTTGTGTAGAGTAAAGTACAATGTATTTGTACACAAAGTTTTGTGCGTGAGGTCATATTTTCATATTATTTTTGTCAGGTTATTATAGGTTGCATTTTGTTTGTCATATAAACCACAGTTGCACTTTTTTTTTAGAAATGTGAAACTACCTTGTGTAACTCGGATAAATGCAACCAGGTCCTAATTGTACATTCCCGCTAAAAAAGCTGCAACTCGGTCCTAGTTATGGCTTTCTAGTTCGAAATATGCAAATCGGTTCAAATTGCACATTTCCTCTTTGGAATGTGCAACTTGGTCCTAACTGCACATTTTTTACTTAGATTTGTATAGCTAGGTCCATGTTTCTAGTCGCACTTTATCGCTCGAAAACGTGCAACTTGGTCCAATTTGCACATTTTCACTCGCATATGTGCAACTTGGTGCATGATAGACGAAGGAAGCGCCCACCCACCAGGAGGGCTAAGGCCCTGTTTGTTTGGGCTGCTGCTGTTGAGAAGCAGCTGGAGCTGGTGAACTGTTAGAAAGAAGCTTTGAGAAGCTGCTGTTGGATTGTGAGATTTAATGTTTGGAAGGACCGATGTTGATGGCTGATGCAGCTTGTTTGAAGAATGAAATGTTTGGAACGCCCCTGAATGTTGAAAAAGTTGTATAACTGCTGATTCAAAACAAATTAGCTAATTCTGACCCCTCTTTTAACATAGGTGTCATGTTTGAGAGATAAATTATCCCAATTTTACATTATTTTTGTTAAAAATAATTGTAAAGACATTAATTGCCAAATAATTTATGAGCTATTTGTTAGGCTCTTGGCTTTTAACTTTTGCTTTATGCCAAATAATTATATTACGAGCCTTCTCCATATTATATGAAACATAAAACAACCGACTATCGCGGATACCGCGAATGCTCTTTGAATAGGGTTCCGCAAAGATGAATTAGCATGAATATGTTTTAATTTATTGTTTCTTCCCGCTCGAGAAATACAAGGCCAACTACCACACCTTCCGTGTTGCTCCCAAGGCGGCACCGGAGGCGAAAACTCGTGCCTCGCCAGGCCTCCCACCTCCTCCTCTGCCCCCTCTCCACTGCCGCCGCCGGCCTCCTCGGTGCCAAACGGTAGTTGTCGCCAGGCCCGCGGCGGCCTCCACACTGCCAAACAGTTGCTGTCGTCGGGGCCACGGTGGTGGTGGCCTCCGGAACAGGATGAAGGTAAGTCAGCCAACAGACGTCGTGATTGGCATACACCTGACCAGCGAGGAGGCGCCCCAGCCTCTAGTGAGAGTATATCATACTCCGGGTGCAGCCTAAAATGTATTTGTTGCATTCATATTCCTTAGAAACCTCCATAATGGATGTATAGTAAGGTTAAGGAGAAAACATAACTTCGAAGAAACAAATCGTTAAGAGATCAAATCTCATTGTTGGCGTAGTCGTACTCACACCGATCCCGATAGCGAGAAGATGTGCACCGCAATCCGGAGGTGCCTCCGTGATCGGTCACACGTACGGTTGATGATGAACTCCGTTCCCTCGTTCCAGCGGGGCGCGGAAGTAGAGGATCCCTCGGAACTCCAGCAGCACGACGGCGTGGTGTGGTGGAGAAAAACATTGCTCAGGGCTTCGCCAAGCGCACGAACAAGTAGTGGAGCAGCGGCAGGAGGGAGGAAGAGATGACACAAGTGTGTGTGTGAGGGAGAGGGAGCTTCCGCCCCTCCTTATATAGGAGGGGATGGCAGCCACGAATTTTTGGGTGTCTCCACCTCTCCCTCATCATGTGAGTGGAGTCTCCACTCAACCCACTCATTCTTCCATTAATTCCCCCTCAAAATCCCAAGGGTTTTCTTTAATACATAAATTTTTATTTCTTTATTTTAATATTTGTTAATTCCATTAACAAACATTAACATATAACCCCTTGAGTTAGTTGTTAAATCTATTAACAACCATTTGATAAGAATCCCCTTGAACTATTTCAAAATTACCCGAAACAATTCCGGTGACTATTTCATTATTCCCCGAAACAATTTCGGTGATGTCCAAACTTTTCTCCGATATTCCGTATCCTCTCAAACGCGTCATCAAATCTTAAGTGTGTCACCCTACGTGTCGTGGGATAATCACGGCAGATGTTACCTGGGGTAACTGATCTTGGGGCAAGACGACACAGGCGTTTGGGAGAGGGTTTAGCTCAGAGGAAAACATGGTGCAATTCGATCTGGTAGCCGGCAATCAAAGTCGCCGAGTCTCCGATCTTGATATAATAACTCAACTCTGGGATTACACTTGATGCTCGATATCACACGATGTTGCTAGGGTTCTTCGACCTCTGCCTAGACTAGACCTGGGGGTCGGTTTATAAAGCACCCGTACCCCCCGGCTTATTCCCCAAGGCGCACCCTGGATCCTACCCGGACACGGCGCACAAATCCTAGCTTTCCTTTACAATACCCCACAACCCGGGTTGCTGGGCCTACAAACTTGGGCCTCCACAAGCTTCCTTATCCTTAGCCGGATCCTGCGCACCGTCCTTTGGACCGGGTTACTCCTTGGAGTCTGGCATACCGGGTTATCATCCCCCCGTCAGTAGTCCCCAGAATAGCCTGGGCTTCATGGATCCTCCTTGAAGCGCTTGCTATTCCCTGCAAAGATATCAAGCATACGGGCGTATGGAGGCCGGGTTAAGATGTTTTGATATTCAGCTAGGCCTCACTCCACGGTGGCCATGTAATAACCCGGGTTTTTCCTCCGAACACTTTGATTCAAATTTCCAGGTCCAAACCATAACAAAAATGCCAAGATCCCATGCTCGATAATCAATCCTGTCATCACGAGGCAGATCCCCTTCTTCTTTTATCCAAACGCTTTGTTCAACGCTTGGCGCATATCTCGCAAAATCCTCGTGGACAACCATTACTCCACGATTTCCGGCTTCCGGCCGTTAAGATAGACTCACCCTCGCCTTATAAATAGCACTTAGAGGGTAACCCTAAACCCGTCACTACGCCTCAGCTTCCCCTTTCCTTCCGTGCTCCTAACACCCTCATAGCACCACCGCAAGGAGCCCGTGCGTGTTACCGACGCAGGATCACCATCGGCCGCGCCCGCCCTCGAGTCATCTTGCGCCGCCGTCAAGTGTCACCGTCGCGCCTCCATTCCTCTCATTCGAGCCACGCCGCTCGCCGCCATCACGTTAGATTCCAATCTCCCCAGTAAGCTTCTCGCAGCCGTTTAATTCAGCCTTGCAATTTTTCAATTCACCCAAGATCAGATCTAGGTCAACCTGCGAATCATTTGTCCGATTGCATCAAATTAGATCGATTCGATGCTTGCCAACTCTTTTAATCATCTGCTTGATAGTCGCAACTGATCCTCCAACCATTGCTAATCGCCAAATCTACTGAAAAATTGCCCGCAAACTTTCCCATCTAGATCCGTTCCTCCTTGATTTCCGCTCATTGCATTAACACCCGGAAAACCCTCCTTTTCCAGCAATTTTACTTGCGGTATAAACATGGGCAACCATCCATCATCCCCAAATGCTTTTCCATACGTAAGTGACCAACAATTTCCACAAGTGCACTTAACACCCGGATACCTTGTGATTTCCACTTCATAGCATGATACCCGGATAATTCTTAGCTTCATACTTTCTTGATACCTTATACTCGGATAATTCAATACTCCCGGGTCTTATTTCATACGCCTCTTTTTCTTGTGTTTTGCAGGTTGATCCCATGGCTCCCAAACGACAAGGAAAACAACCGACTCAAGCGAGGACTACCCAAACCATTTCCGCCAACTGGGGGCGTTCCACGGTTACAAAAGCCAAATTGGACGAGCTAGCCGAATTAGGGATCCTTCCTTCTCAGAAGGACATTCTCTGGAGGGCGCCGGGCAACGAGACCCGGCCCGCACCTGCTGACAACGAGGTAATCTGCTTCGTAGAGCACGTGACCCGGGGATTCCGTCCTCCGGGTCACCCTTTCTTCCGGGAGGTCTTAAACCATTATGGCCTCCGGGTATTCGACATAGGGCCTAACTCTATGTTGAACATTACCCACTTCATCGTTCTATCCGAGTCGTACCTGTGCATGCCACCAAGTTTGACTCTTTTCATCGAACTATTCCAGTGCAAGCCGTGCCGCGAAAGCGGTGACGGAGCACTTCTCACTTGTGGCGGGGTATCTATCCAGCGCCGCAAGAATTCACCAATGCCCACCCTCAATTTAAACTCCCACGTCAAACATTGGCAGCTGTCTTTCTTTTATTGCCACGATACTTCCCCAGACAGCGAAAAGAAACTACCGGGTTACTCGGAAAGCCTCCTCGAACCTTCCGAATCTTTTAGTGCCTTTGCTCCAGATTCGGATAGGGAGGCGATCCTTCCCTCATTGACCAAAATAGCCATCCTTTCAGCCCAAGGCCTCCTCGGGCTAAATTTAGTAAAAACATGGGTTGATTTTCGGATCCAACCTAACTCCATCCGCACCAAATTGATGTGCGAGTATTCGGGGCACACCACAGATGCACTCCGGTACTCCACCAAGAGCTTTGCGACAGGCGACACCAACAAGACCATCAAGGGCTTCTTGACAGAGAAGCTAGAGGTGATAAAGGGTATCACCGGGTTACCCCCGTTCACTCGGGAAAACCCAGCTCCAGCGGTAATATTTGACATTCATAACTTATTTCCATACCTTGACTTGATACAGCTTCTGACCCTTAATCTCGTTCTTTTGACTTAGGCCGATGATCCTTTCTGGAGAGTTGAACCCTCCCCTCCTTCCAGAGACCCGGAAGACGAGGACGAGCCGGCTGATGGTAGTGAAGGTATCTGCACAGGATCTGTGTATCTTTTACTTGTATTACTTTCCCTTCGTTTACCCTTTTTTTTCAACTAACACACACCCGATTCGCAGGGATGGAGGACGAAGGTGAGGCCAACGAGGATGACCCGGAGGCAACCGAATCAGACCAAGAAACAACAGTCGGAGCCAAGAGGAAGGCCAGAGGGGCAGTGTCCAAGGTTCCTTTTTCCTCGTTATCCTCTGAACCTTACTCCTTTGACGCCATGCGACGACTTAATCATCAATTATCAAATTCGTCGTGCTTGAAGGATTCCTTCCCAGCCAAACGCAGGGTAACTCGGAGCTCCCCGGGTGAAAATCCCCTTAACCCGGGTATCTCTACTCCCTCGGTCCCTCGTGGCGGCGCTTCTCCGCCTCGTCCTTCCAACTCTCCTCGACGCCACCCTTCTCCTAACCATCCACGTGCCGGGCAATTCCGGGTCCCGTTGGTGGTCCCCGTGGCTACCTCCTCTGCTTCCAGCGGCGAGCTCCCGCCTGATTACACCGTGAATGCCGGGTAAATTTGTGCTACATGATTTCCTTTTACGCCTAACAAATTTCCACTCTAGCCACCGTCATCACTAATAACCGCCTTTTCTCATCTTTCTTTTAGCGCTCAAGCCGTCGTCAGTGACCCGGAAAATATAGAAGCAGATAACCATCAGGCGGAGAAACCGACTGACAATGCAGACGCCGCAACTGGCGGTGATACAGCGACTAACCAAGAACGAGGCCCTCTGAACAATCCACTTCCCCGAGCTGCCGGATCTCCTTCCTCATCGGAACCAGTAGACGAGGAGATCGAAGTTCTAGATACAAGGATGAGTTCTCCCAACCCGGCCACCCAAACTGTCCGGGTCTCAACTCCAAGGGCAGGGAGAGCCCCCCCACCAAGCGACCAAGCTGCCGGATCTTCCGGTACTCGATCCGAGGAACTGACATTTGCCCAGATGCTGGAAACCCTTCGCACTTTAAGGGCTAATGAAGAAAACATCTTGGGAGCTTTGATAGCCAAACACGAGGTAAATCCGACTAATGCTGCTTATGCCTTTGTCCAGTCCCCAAGTTCCGAGTGAATTGATTCATAATTTACTTGGGACTTTATTATATAAGCAACTGATAATTTGCTCCTCTGCCCGACTGATCCTTGCTTGCATGCCCGCAGGCTTTCGTGACTCAATCTGAGGAGAAACTGGCGGACGCCTCCAAGCTCATCGAAAAGGGGGTAGCTTTACGTGAAGCAGCCGAAGCCGAGTCTAGGAGGAATAGGTTGATAATGAGAAAATATAGGAAAAGGGCTCACCGAGCAGAAGATGACCTAACAAGCCTTTCCGTCCAAATATCGGACACATATCGTGCTTTACTTGGTACGTTTCCTCCTCCGGTTTATCCTTTTGATAGATAGCAACAGTTTCCCGACTTACGTCTCCATTTCTTCAGGCCCGGACGAAACCATGCCGGAAGAGGATGACATGGCCAAGCTGAAAACCATGAAGAGCGTTATCCGGCAGTTATGTGCCGGAACCAGATGGATCCTTGAGGAATTGCGGTGGCCGGGTAGAGGACATATTGATCTGAAGAGGATGCTGGACGCCTGCTCCACTGTTCCCGAGTGGATTCGGCACTGGAAGCGCTCGTCTTGCCGGGTTGGAGTGACCCGGGGGCTTGCACTTGCCAAGGCTTATCTCCCCAAGCTCGAGCTAGTGAAGCTTATGGGCAGCTTCCCAGAGTTCAAGCTTGACGGATCCAAGTTCTCGGTGAAGGATTTTCAGGCCGTCCAGAAGGAGGTCCGTTACCCGGCCAGCGTAATTGCTGATGAACTGGACGTTAATATACTTGTTCCAGCATATGATGCTGCCGGTGAAGTAATTAAGTCAGATCTTCCTGAGCCGTATGATATGCTGGCTCGGTGGAAGGAGGAATCTGCTGCGATAAGGGCGGAGGCTGCCAAGAAGCAAGCTGAAGCCGGCTCTGCTCCTGCCACCTCAACACCAGTCGTTCCGCCTCCTGCAGGGGCTGGCACTGCTGGCCCGGGTGCTGCTGCTACCACCAATGATGGCAAGGGTAAGGCCAAGATGAACGCCGAGTGATATATGGTTTCTAATGCCTCTTCTTAAGCACCAGTCGGTCAACATACTTTTTGAAACAGTTATATTTTGGGTGGTGCGCCTGTGCACCTTTGATATTTTTTCGCCAGGATTTTGTAATGCACGCTAAGATCTTGATATACTCGATGCCTGTTCAGGCCTTTTTAAGTTTACCCATTATTAAGCTCATCTGTTCTCGATATCTGGCTTTTTTTACTGTTCCTTTTGTGAAAACTCAATTTCCGAGTTTCATGGGTATTGACAAGCGGACTTTGCTTCTAAGTCCCCAAGTCCCCAAGACTCGAATATTTGGGTTTTTGGAATTATACAAGTAAGCCACTTTTTCTCTTTTCAAGATTTCAAGCCGCCCGGACCCGGATCGCCGAGTCTAGGGCACTTGACCTTGAAAGGGGAACGAACTGCCTACTGCTAATTTCACAAAGACCCCTGAGTTGTTTCACATAGGTTTTGAAGTTATGCTTAATAGTCGTTGATTTTCCAGCTGTTCAGCCTTGTACTCTGCATAACTTGTGGTTTAGATGACCCTTTTGACTATCTTGTACTGTAAGCCGGCTTTCGCGTGGATACCACGTTGTTACATCCATACGAAAACGTAGCCAGCCAAGCCCCGTCGGGTTTCATGACTGACTGCAATCGTAAGCGAACAAATCATGCCACTTTAATGCGAGTCACATCGAGCTTAAGTAAGAATAGCCAAGGAATTTGGACTTCTTTGTCCGGTTATAAGATTGTAGCCGTACTCGTTTGCAAGTAATCAGCCCTTATAACTCATAGGCATCATGGCCGGGTCTTTGAGTTTGTAACTGTGCTATTCAAGCAACCAACCCCCAAGACCTAGGTATACGCATCATACTGAGAGTACATAACCTGATAATAACCATCTCTTTTCTTGATAATCACCTCTTTACTTGATATGAAAAATCTAGGTCAGCAAGCCGCCTCATTAAAAACCCGTCCGGTCCCCAAAGGTACCCTGGATAGGAAAAGAGTACGTCTGAAAACCTGCTGCCTATTACATCGTGCAATTCCACTTGCCAATATAGTCTTTACTAAGTATAATATGGACGTAGCTGAGCCACGTTCCATGGTCTATCTCTTTCTTGCATAGATGAAGTGGTATGTGCGGTGTCGTTAACTGTAGCCGACTCTTCCCTTGCATCTATCAAGTAATATGATCCATTATGCAGATTCCGGCTTATGATAAACGGTTCTTCCCATGGTGGTGACAATTTGTGCTTTCCTTCATTTGACTGTATCAGGCGCAGAACCAAGTCTCCTTCCTGGAATACCCGGGTTTTCACGCGCCGGCTATGATACCTCCGTAGGTCTTGCTGATATATGGCTGATCTTTCCAGGGCTTGTTCTCTTTGCTCTTCTAACATATCTACGGCGTCCTGCCGGGTTTTTTCGTTCTCCACTTCAACGTAAGCTGATACTCGCGGTGAGTCGTGAATAATGTCACTCGGTAGCACTGCCTCCGCACCATACACCATGAAGAAGGGCGTCATCTGAGTGGATCTGTTAGGTGTAGTGTTGATACCCCAAACCACAGAAGGAAGTTCTTCAACCCACGCGCCAGCAGCCCTGACACAGGGAACTCGCAATCGTGGTTTTAACCCGCGAAGCAACTCTTGGTTTGCTCTCTCCACTTGTCCATTGGCCTGCGGATGAGCCACCGATGCGACATCAAGCCGGATTCCATTGCTGCCACAGAATTTCTCCATCTCACCGAGGGACATATAGGTTCCATTGTCGGTAATTATGCTGTGGGGCTACCCGAACCGGTAGATAATCCTTTTCAGGAACTTGACTGCTGTAGCTGCTTCGCAATTAGTAACTGGCATAACCTCAACCCACTTGGTAAACTTATCAATGGCCACCAAAAGATGTGTCTTCTTGCATGGTGACATATGAAAGGGGCCAACCATGTCCATACCCCAGACAGCAAACGGCCAAGTTAACGGGATGGTCCGTAACTCCATAGCCGGCACGTGGGTTTGGCGAGCGTACCTTTGACATCCGTCACACCTTGCTACCAATCGTTCCGCATCCGCTAGAGCTGTGAGCCAGAAAAATCCGTGTCGATAAGCTTTAGCCACGAGAGACCTTGTGGATGCATGATGTCCACAGTCGCCTTCATGGATTTCCTTGAGAATCTGTCGGCCTTCTTCTGGCGCTACGCAGCGCAAAAAGACTCTGCTGCACTTCTCTTGTACAATTCCCCATTGATGATAGAATATCCCTTTGCTCGCCTCAAGATTTGCCTTGCTAATACCTCCTGTTGTGGTAACTCGCCTCGTGATAGGTAGGCCAAAAATGGTTCTGTCCACTCGGGAATAGTGCGTACAGTGGCCACAAGTCCTGAATCCGGGTCTTGATTTGCCAATTCCTCCTCTGACTCGGTTTTAACTGATGGTCGCCATAACTCGTCCAGGAAAACGTTAGGTGGAACCGGCTCTCTGCGCGAGCCGAGTCTGGCGAGTGCGTCGGCTGCCTCATTCTTTCTTCTGTCTATATGCTCCACCTCATACCCGGAAAAACATCCTGCAACCCTATCAACTTCCCTGCGGTATGCTGCCATAGTTGCGTCCTTTCTATCCCAAGTTCCTGAGACCTGCTGTACCACAAGGTCCGAATCTCCGAAGCATCGTATCCTCTTGATGTTCATCTCCTTGGCTACCTTTAAGCCATGCAATAGGGCCTCATACTCGGCCACGTTGTTGGAACAGTCGAAGTGAATTTGTAGTACGTAACTCAATTTGTCTCCTTTGGGTGATGTTAGCACCACCCCAGCTCCTGATCCCTCGTATTGCTTGGATCCATCGAAGTGCATGATCCATGATTCGGAACTTGGAACCGTCGTAGTCATGCCTGTATGTGTCCAGTCGTTAACGAAATCAATTAAAGCTTGGGACTTGATTGCTGACCTGGGTTCGTAGTTGATGTGATAATCCCCCATCTCTATTGCCCACTTGGCTATTCTTCCCGTCGCGTCCGAGTTTGTGATGATATCCGACATTGGTATTGAACTAACCACTGTTATGGGATGTTCTTGGAAATACGGCTTCAACTTCCGGCTGGCCATAAAGACCCCGAACACCAACTTTTGCCAATGTGGATAGCGCTGCTTTGCTTCTGATAATACCTCGCTGACGTAATAAACCGGCCTCTGAACCGGGTAACCTTTCCCATCCTCTTTGCGCTCCACAACAACTACTGCGCTGACGGCTCGGGGGCCAGCTGCCACGTATAGCAGCATAGGCTATTTAGGACCCGGCGCCGCTAGTACTGGTGCTTCAGATAACTGCTTCTTTAGTGCCTCAAACGCCTCATCCGCCTCTTGATCCCACACGAATTTATCTGATTTCCGCAAGAGTCGGTACAAGGGTATTGCTTTTTCTCCGAGTCTGGATATGAATCGGCTCAAGGCTGCTACGCAGCCCGTGAGCTTTTGGACATGCTTCAAATTTTCCGGTTTTTTCAGACTCTGGATGGCCTTGATTTTATCCGGGTTTGCCTCGATTCCTCTCTCGGAAACTATAAAACCGAGTAATTTCCCAGCTGGAACTCCAAACACGCACTTTGTCGGGTTAAGCTTCATCTGGTACCTCCTCAAGTTCTTGAACGTCTCCTTTAGATCATCGATGAATGTTTCCGCCTTCCTGGTCTTGATGACCACATCATCCACATAGGCATGGACGTTGCGTCCGATTTGGTCCTCGAAGCACTTTTGAATACACCGTTGGTAAGTTGCGCCGGCGTTCTTCAACCCAAACGTCATAGTCTTATAACAGAAGGCCCCAAAAGGGGTTATGAATGATGTTTTCTCCCAATCCTCCCTCTTGAGCTTAATCTGATGGTACCCGGAATATGCGTCCAGGAAGCATAACAGATCACTTCCAGCTACTGCATCTATAATCTGATCTATCCTTGGTAGCGCGAACGGATCCTTTGGGCAATGTTTGTTGAGACTCGTAAAATCAATGCACATCCTCCACTCATTGGTCTTTTTCATCACTAGAACCGGGTTAGCCAACCAATCCGGGTGAAATACTTCCATGATAAAGCCGGCTGCCAATAGCCGAGCGATCTCTTCTCCTATAGCCTTCCTTCTTTCCTCATTCATTTTCCTCAAACCTTGCTTCACGGGCCTGGACTTGGGGTCCACATGCAAACTATGCTCAGCCAGTTCTGTAGGGATACCTGGCATGTCGCTAGGTGTCCAGGCAAACACATCTGCATTCGAACGAATAAACTCCACGAGCGCTTCCTCCTGCTCCTTTCCCAAGTTAGACCCTATGGTAAACTGCTTAGTGGAATCCCCTTCGACAAAATCTATCTTCTTGGTGTCTTGTGCTGCCTTGAATTTTGCTCTCTCATCCTCGGTATTCGGCTTTTTCAAGGCTGTTCTATCGTCCGGATTTACTTGAGACCGGTAATATTCGAGTTCTTCCTTTCTGCATGCTTGCTCAGCCATAACCGAATCTCCTTCATCACACTCGGCCGCTATATCCCGGTTCCCATGTATAGTGATGGTCCGTTTAGGACCCGGGATTTTTAGCTGCAAATACACGTAGCATGGCCTAGCCATGAATTGGGCGTAAGCCGGCCTCCCAAACAGCGCGTGATAAGGACTGCGCAATTTGACCACCTCGAACGTGAGCCACTCAACTCGATAATTATCCGTCGATTCTCCGAAAGAAACTTCCAAGGTGATCTTTCCCTCGGGGCTCGCCGAGTGACCCGGCACGATTCCATGAAAGATTGTCGTACTTTTCTGCAACTGGGACTCTTTGAGACTCATCCTTAAGAAGGTTTCCCAATAAAGGATATTGATGCTACTTCCACCGTCCATCAGGACCCTCTTCAATTCGTAACCATTAACCTGTGGAGCAACCACCAATGCCAAGACTCCTGGACACTCTACTTTTTCCGGATGATCTCTTCTACTCCACGTTATCTCTTGTTCTGCCCATCTAAGGTATCCTGGCGCGGCCGATGAAATCGAGTTTGCCGCTTGCTTTGACGTCTCTTTGTTCCTGCTAGAAGTTCCTGTAGTATGCACATGATATTGTCCTTTTAAATTAGTCGTTCGTACCGTACCGACGAAGATGTTGATCCGGCCGATCGTCACGACGGATCCGGATTCGAGGTGACCCGACTCTGGCCCCCAGCCGGAATCGTCCACCGTCTTCTTTCCTCTGCGGTCGATGTAGATTTCGCCGTCGACGAGATTCTCCATATTCTTCCGAGCTTCTCCCGTGATGTAAACACCTTTGGACGCAGGCCCCACGGTGGGCGCCAACTGTCGTGGGATAATCACGGCAGATGTTACTTGGGGTAACTGATCTTGGGGCAAGACGACACAGGCGTTTGGGAGAGGGTTTAGCTCAGAGGAAAACATGGTGCAATTCGATCTGGTAGCCGGCAATCAAAGTCGCCGAGTCTCCGATCTTGATATAATAACTCAACTCTGGGATTACACTTGATGCTCGATATCACACGATGTTGCTAGGGTTCTTCGACCTCTGCCTAGACTAGACCTGGGGGTCGGTTTATAAAGCACCCGTACCCCCCGGCTTATTCCCCAAGGCGCACCCTGGATCCTACCCGGACACGGCGCACAAATCCTAGCTTTCCTTTACAATACCCTACAACCCGGGTTGCTGGGCCTACAAACTTGGGCCTCCACAAGCTTCCTTATCCTTAGCCGGATCCTGCGCACCGTCCTTTGGACCGGGTTACTCCTTGGAGTCTGGCATACCGGGTTATCATCCCCCCGTCACTACGGTTCACGAATAATATAGACATGATCGAGACTCCTCTCCGATCAATAATCAACAGCGGGATGTAGAAATCCGTGATGACTCCTATATATTCAACGATGACTCTCGTGATCGTCTGAACCATCAACATCGTGAAATATTCCCTTTGTATCGCGATATTTTACTTGTCCGAGATTCGATTATTGGTATCAACCATACCTTGTTCAATCTCGTTACCGACAAGTACTCTTTTCTCGTTCCCATGATATAACATCCTTGTGATCATATCACGTGCCTGCAAGAGGTTTCGATGTGATATCACCGAGAGGGCTCAGAGTATATCTCTCCGCCATTTTGGATGGACAAATCCCACTCTTGATCCATGATCCTCAACTAATACTTTCCGAATACCTAACGGCACCTTTATAGTCACCCTGTTACGGTGTGACGTTCGATGACATCAAAGCATCCTTCCGGTATCAGTGATTGACATGATCTCATGGTCTAAGGAATAATGTTACTCCGAATGTAAGACATAACAACAAAACTAAATGACTTGATCGTATTGTTATACTTAGTTAGGGTCTAAGTTCATCATGTCATTCTCCTAATGACATGACCCCGTTATTAACAACATCCAATGTCTATGATCAGGAAACCTTGATCATTTGTTAATCAACGAGCTAGTTAAAAGAGAGGATTCACTAGGAACGTTGGTTTGTTTATTAATCACACATGTATCAACGTTTTCAGTTAATACAATTCTAGCATGAGAAATAAACATTTATCATAAACAAGGAATAAGATAATAACCACTTTATTATTGCCTCTCGGGCATATTCCCTTCAGTCTCCCACTTGCACTAGAGTCAATAATCTAGTTTGTAAGCACTTAACACATATGGCGTTCCAGTATTATTACCATGCTTTGTATGTGCCAAACATCATCAAAAAGATCTGAACTGTTCAAGTCCTATTGTATTTGCATGTTCTTTGCGTCTACACGCATCACTCATTCTCTAATGAGATGGCTTTGTATATATATGGTCAATCGGTGAAACCTTGATTCCTCAGCTTAAACTAATGTCACTAACATTGTGAAAATGTAGTTTCATAGTGTTAGCATTCTTGAAATTCACCAAGTTCCGGTGATACCTTAATTCCTCAGCTTAAACTAATGTTACTAACATTGTAAAAATATAGCTTCATAGTGTCAGCATTCTTGGAATTGCACCAAGTTCAATAAAGAACTCCTTGACACAAAATACGCTTATTATCAGTTGTTAACACAACGATATACTTTAGCCTTTGTTGTAGTATCTGTCACAATATTTTTAATTTTGAAACTCTTTCAAATCTAGCATGGAACTTTCTTCTAGTCTATTGTGCTACCCTTCATCACATATTTTAATTGAGATAAAATTACTTGAATAAATGCAAGACTATTAGTGTAACATATTACAACTAATATTTTGTCATTACTACATAGGAAAACATATCCTTAGTATTTCTAAAATGACACAAGAATCTCTCCCACTGTTGTCTAATCATCATATGGATTATCCTGCTATAACATTTTATAGCATAGGACTCATCTGGTTGTGTACATAGTATGGAAACATGACTTAGAAATCTCAATTTCAATGATGCTCATCATGTGTCAAAACACTTGAATCTTACTCAATTATTTTCCATGTGACAAGAACTCCTTCTTGTCATTTCGATATTGACTTACTTCAATATTTCATCTATGTAATTTTACTTCAATCATATCAGGCGCTTCAATCCATGTCTTATAGATATCGATGCCCAATATCTTCTAAGCCTTTCATCGATATGCATTTCTTAACCGTGTTTATTTAAAATACATATTTTCCAGTAAACCATATGTCATCTACATAAAGTATTGGAAATATGTCATAGCGCTCCCACTTAATTTCTTGTAACTCTACAAGCATCTTTATCGTTCATGATGGAATCAAACTCTTTTGATAACTTCATTAAGGTAAAGATTTCAACTTCGTTATGCTTACTTCAACCATTGAAGTGTGTATGCCTGTCTAGCAACCTTTTGAATTTTACAAAACTCTCAGACTGTGTCAAGTACACATCCTTGATCAAACTTCCTCGAGAGGAGAGTTGGTTTTGTTATTCAACATCCATATCATAATATGTAACTTTGCTAGAACTATCCGCAAAGACTAAGTATCACTACGGAAGATCAAAATCTTGTAGTAGTCAACTCTTTGAACTTCGTCGAAAACAACTTTTCGATAAGTACAACTTTCAAATGATGTAAAAATCCATGTCTTTGTCGCTATATAGACCTTTTTGGTATCGCTAGGCATCAAGCCTATCGAAAGGACTACCAAGTCACATACTTGATATTCATACAAGGATACTATGGCGGATATAATGACTCATAGTCAATTTACAAAGTCAGGGCCCATCATTTGCTTCCTTTATAAGGTCCAGGTCCTTTTGTTGTCAAAACAACACTTTACTCTTAAACCACAAGTTGGTTTCAGTACAAAGTTTTAGGACTTTTGTGGTTCAGTTCGCAAACTCATTTGAAGTATCTACAACATTTGTAGTGTATTCTACTTTGTCAAAATACGAAACCCCGGAACAACTTCCAGTGCTGCGCTACTCTTGACATGAGAACGAAGATTCTCTAATCTCGTTGAGTTTGTACTATGCTCCCACTCACTTATTTCACAAGAACTACTTTCTCGAGAAATCAACCCTTTCTAACAAACGACATTTGTCTTTTGGTTCAGTGATAGGAGAAATACCCAATGTTTTATTTGGGATAACCTTATAAACATATATTTATCCTATTTTGGTTGTAAACATTTTACACATGCTATGCATACCAAAACTTAAGAAAGTGACAATTCTGGTCACTACCCAAACAATATCTTATATGTTGTCAATTTCAACGGATCATGATGGTGCTCTTTTCAGTGGAAAATCGGTTGTCACTAATGTATAAAGTACAAAATTATAATGGCATTTTTATTAATCTTACCATGTCAAACAAGGTTTGATTTTGTCTCTCAAACACTCCAAACTAATGTGGGGTAATTCGAGTAATATAAGTTGTAGAACAATTCTGCAACTTCTCAGATGTTTTGCTAAACTTGTACTCAAACTTTATCCTTTATGACCCAATCATGAATACTTGATTATCTTGTTACAATGATTTTTACTTCATATTAACAACCATTTGAACCAATTCAAAATGTCAAACTCTGTTCTCTTTAAATAGATATACTCACATATCTACTCAAATCATCGACATAATTTTATGAAGGAAAAATTAATCCATCATACATGACTACACATAATGGAATATATACATCAATACGTATAATCTCCACTAATTAAGTCGTCCATTCTACTTTGGCCTAAGAACGGAATTCTAGTCATCTTTTGGAAGAGGTCTCACAAGCGTCAATTTATTCAAAACAAAATGACTCCGGAAGTCCATCAATATGGAGTTCCTTCATGTTTTCCATTCCGATATGAAATAAAAATGGTGGTGTCACAATTTAAGTGAAACTCTTTTACGTCTTGCAACGTTTAGCATTTAGTCTTATAGGTGTTTACTTTACCAACATGATTTATATTAACATATCCATCAATTATGGAATATGGTCATAGTTTGAACAATCTCATTTGTTCTCACAAAAGACCATAACAAAATAACAACTTATTAAGTTCTTAAAATAAATCTTGAATGTTTGGTTCGATACGACAATGAACACAATAACACTTTATTTCTGTTCTTGTCATAATCGATTTCACATCTATTACTAGTTTCTTTTAGTCCCTTGTATTTCTTGCATTGCGTTGCTTTGTATGACAACTCATACCAACCAATGTGGTATCAAAATACCCAAAAATACTTTGTTAACTAGTAATACATCTATAACTTGTATATCAAGCATATACTCCTGAGCTGGACTTTTCCAGTTATCTTCTTTTTCTGCCATATATATGTTTTGTAATTCTATTTTCAATATTCCCTTTCCTTTATAGAAGAATCATTCAACATCAAACAATGCTAGTCGTACTAGCTCATTTTCTTTGGCGTGTTAGTCATATACTATCACGCATTGACTCATACATTGAGTTTGATCGTTCTACTAATATCACCATATTAATAGTATTCTTCTAGATTCCACCCTTAGCAATCTCCAAGTAAGGTAAACGACTTTACCCATACTTTTAATCCATCCCACCATAACAATTTTATGATTAATCTACTATAGCTCGAAGGAAGGAATTTAGAGGATAATTTTTAGCGCCCAACTTCTTGGAATATTCAAATGCCTAGCGTCATCAATCATTGCATATATTCAAATAATATAAGCATACATTGTCACACTAAATTATACTCAGTCATGTTGCCACAAATAAGTTTCTAGATATCAGTATATCTTTCACTTGATTGTTTCTGAAAACAACTCTTTTCAGTTCCTAAATCACCTTAATCAATAAAACATTCTTTTGAAGATAAAGTAATATGGAAGCAACCATGACTCTGTATTCTAAGTAGGAATTGGTTTCTCTCTAGATCAATCAATCATTAATCATATGGAGCTAGGTAGGAAATACCGCAAATCTACAATAGGACTCATTTTTAAATTTCACTAATACGGTACCAATCTTAAATGGTTTTACCAGATCATAACAGTTATATCTCAATTAAGAATCTAAGTGTAAGGTAATTTTGTGGATGCCAATGAATACTACAATTTGTGCAAATTCACTTTGATTGGTTGTTAATGATAAATAAGTTCGAGTTAATTCAAAATTAAACCATGAACTCCCACTCAAAAACAACATCCCTCTTAGTCGTCTTTAGTGATTACACGAACCAAATTCACTACACCAAAACCGATCATCACGTGAGATGATGTAGCTTCAAAGGAGAACATCGACATGTTCATCATATCATCCATATGACTCATGCTTTACCTTTCGGTTACGTGTTCCGACGCCATGTTTGTACATGCTAGGCTCGCCAAGTAGAACCGTAGTATTGCGTGTGTTTCAAGGCCATGTCTGTACATGCTAGGATTGAAAACACCCGTTGTATGCGAACGTTGAGTCTGTCACACCCGATGATCACGTGGTGTCTCGAAACGACGAACTTTCTTAACGGTGCATACTTAAGGAAGAACACATTATTATCTTGATATTAAGTGAGAGGGATCATCTTATAATGCTACCGTCGCTATCTAAGCAAAACAAGATGCATAAAAGGATTAATCATCACAGACATCACATGTAAGGATAACGTGATATGATATGGTCCTCCTTGCACTTGATCTCCATCATGTGCATCATGGTATGATCTCCATCATTCCACTGGCGTGGTACCAAGTACCATGGCATCCCAATCTTGATTGTCCATCAATAATAAGACAATCATATGGATACCTTACGGTATATCAATAATTTACCAAATAGATCATCTCATAATCAAAGTTGTAACATTGACCATATCACATCACATGCCCAGCAAAAACTAGTTAGACACTTCTAACTTATTTTTGCATATTTTACGTGGCTTAGGGCTTTCGAGGATAGAACTGTTCATACCTACGAACATCAACCACAACGTTGATAAACACATTTTTAACAACCCTTCATAGATTAGATCTTAACTATAGTAGGAGAAACAGACACCCGCAAGTCACTTATTCAATACAAGTTGCATGTAAATTGTGGAACAAGTCTCATGTACGTGGACATGTAAGGTTAGTCCGGGCCGCTTCATCCCACTATGCCACTAAGATCATAAAATAATCAAGGATGTAATAACATGATCATCAACGCCCACATACACCTATGTGTTCTACCCGTACAAACATCTACGCATAGATCCGGCTCTGATACCACTGAAGGGATCGTTGCATAGAAAACAAAAAATCTAATCTAGGAGACGAAGTGCAATGGGAAAAGAGAGGGTTAAGGAGAACACATACCCTCGAAGAGACAAAGCGTTAAGAGATCAAATCTCGTTGTTGGCGTAGTCGTACTCACACCGATCCCGATAGCAAGAAGATGTGCACCGCAATCCGGCGGTGCCTCCGTGATCGTTCACACGTACGGTTGATGACGACCTCCGTTCCCTCGTTCCAGCGGGGCGCGGAAGTAGAGGATCCCTCGGAACTCCAGCAGCATGACGGCGTGGTGTGGTGGAGAAAAACATTGCTCAGGGCTTCGCCAAGCGCACGAACAAGTAGTGGAGCAGCGGCAGGAGGGATGAAGAGATGACACAAGTGTGTGTGTGTGGGAGAGGGAGCTTCCACCCCTCCTTATATAGGAGGGGATGGCAGCCACGATTTTTGGGTGTCTCCACCTCTCCCTCATCATGTGAGTGGAGTCTCCACTCAACCCACTCATTCTTCCATTAATTCCCACTCAAAATCCCAAGGATTTTCTTTAATAAATAAATAAAAAATAATTATTTCTTTATTTTAATATTTGTTAATTCCATTAACAAACATTAACATATAACCCCTTGAGTTAGTTGTTAAATCTATTAACAAACATTTGATAAGAATCCCCTTGAACTATTTCAAAATTACCCGAAACAATTCCGGTGACTATTTCATTATTCCCCGAAACAATTTCGGTGATGTCCAAACTTTTCTCCGATATTCCGTATCCTCTCAAACGCGTCATCAAACCTTAAGTGTGTCACCCTACGGTTCGCGAATAATATAGACATGATCGATACTCCTCTCCGATCAATAATCAACAGCGGGATCTGGAAATCCGTGATGACTCTTATATATTCAACGATGACTCTCGTGATTGTGTGAACCATCAACGTCGTGAACTATTCCCTTTGTCTTGCGATATTTTACTTGTCCGAGAATCGATTTTTGGTATCAACCATACCTTGTTCAATATCGTTACCGATAAGTACTCTTTTCTCGTTCCCATGATATAACATCCTTGTGATCATATCACGTGCTTGCAAGCGGTTTCGATGTGATATCACCGAGAGGGCCCAGAGTATATCTCTCCGTCATTTTGGATGGAAAAATCCCACTCTTGATCCATGAGCCTCAACTAATACTTTCCGAATACCTAACGTCACCTTTATAGTCACCCTGTTATGGTGTGACGTTCGATGACATCAAAGCATCCTTCCGGTATCAGTGATTGACATGATCTCATGGTCTAAGGAATAATGTTACTCTGAATTTAAGACATAACAACAAAACTAAATGACTTGATCGTATTGTTATACTTATTTAGGCTCTAAGTTCATCATGTCATTCTCCTAATGACATGATCCCGTTATTAACAACATCCAATGTCTATGATCAGGAAACCTTGATCATATATTAATCAACGAGCTAGTTAAAAGAGAGGCTTCACTAGGAACGTTCGTTTGTTTTATTAATCACACATGTATCAACGTTTCCGGTTAATACAATTCTAGCATGAGAAATAAACATTTATCATAAACATGGAATAAGATAATAACCACTTTATTATTGCCTCTCGGGCATATTCCCTTCAGGCGCACGAAACCACCAAGGCCATCTTAGTATGAACCAGCTCTTTTAATCATCGACATTTATTCAAAAGATCGAACGAACATCACAAGTAAAACTGCAATAATAAAAAGCAAGATAATCAAGCTTTGGCACCATTGTGCATCGCTTTACATGATGGACGATTCATAACCGTAACGATGTGTGCCTCATATTTAGGGTGGACACATACAAGCGGCCTTGGTGGACCGGGTGCGCCAAGTGGGATGCACAAGATCCTAACTTTGTGAAAATCACAAGGCACACCAGACCATCAAGGCCATCTTAGTGTGAACCAACTATTGTAATCATCGGCATTTATTTATTCAAAAGATCGAACGAACATCACAAGTAAGACCGCAATAATAAAAAGAAAGATAATTAAGCATTGACATAATTGAGCATCTGTTACACGATGGACGATTCATAACCCTAACGATTGAGTTCAACTAATTTCGGAAAATGTAGCAAGCCTTACAATAGTTCTCACTCCTTCTGACTCATCCGCACAGGGATTACAACGGGACAACCCTTCGGAGTGATGAAGGGACTGTCGTCACATGCAGTTGCTAGGTAGGTATCTATGTCGCGGTTCAGCATGACGAACCGGCAGTGAAATGTCCCACTCCTGTTCACCACTTCCTGAACGATTTTCGTGGCAAAGCACTTCTGGATATCGTATATCTCTTCTCTAACCTTGTCATCCCCGACCATCGACAATCGGGAGGTCCATTCTTAGACTTGACTAGGCAGGGTAAGGTACTGTTGATCCCGTACGTATGCCCGCATATGATGGAGGACATAGTAGGTGTCTCTGTTACTGCCTGCCGGCTGCTTGACGCACGCGAAAGTCGTCTTGTGGGTGAACACCCGAGCGCCCTGAACGACCTTCTCCCTAGCGATTCTGCCCCCTTTGCGTGGTAGCCGGTGAGAGCATTATTCAAAAATTTATTCACGTTGGAATAGTCTTTCTTCACCGCACTCCCTGAGTCGAGATAGGTGGCATGCGAATGGCTGATACAAATGCAGATGAGTGTGCATTGTGTATATCTGCGCGAAACAATCCGAACAAAGTGTTGGAAAGGAGCGATGAAAATCTAAAGAAAATCACTTTCGATTCGGCTAAGAATATTGACTTACCCGGCAAAGTAAGGCATGAGGATGTAATCGTTGGTCTGGTTTGCCAGCATGAAGTCTCGGAGATATGTCGACGCGACTACCTTGTTCCCAACGGAGCACAACACGTCGTGGCGCATGTAGAAGGGGTCCACTATCGCGATGCCCGGTGTATTATCCCTGCTGACTTGCACCGCCAGACTGAGCGAGTATAGGCGGACCATGGAGTAGTGCAGCGGATTGCTATGGAACATATCGAAGATGTCCGAAAACCGCAGTACTATCCTATCCGCGCCAGTTGATTCGACGAAGCTCAAGTCCTTTGGCACCATGGCAATGAAAACCGGGTATGATGGATCCTTGGATTCAACAAGGCGTGATTCAATAAAAAGAATGCTGTCATGCAAACTCCGCATATCCCGACTCGCGGCCTTGACCTTATTCTGGTTAAGCATAGGCTGACCCATCACATGCACCTTCGGAGTATGCTTAGATGTAGGTGGCCCGTCCAGAACACGGAGAGGCATCTTAGCAGGCTGGCTCGCGGACTTTGCGGCCTTGGATCTAGGTCCTCTTTTCCGCGGCTTCGGCGATTTCGCAATGCACTCCTTCTCAATCTCCTCATTAGCCGCCTTACGGATTGTGCCAGGGCTGAAAATAACTCCTCCCTTCGCAAATTTCTGAGTCTCGGTGCAGGGGGCGAATCCTGGAGGCATGTCTTCCTGAGAACCGAATAGACGCTTGAAATTGGATTTATCCGCGGGAGGAGCTACACCACGAGCCTCCGTGCTATGGTAGGGTTCTTCTGGGGGAGGAGGAATGTAATCTCCACCATCAAAGTCATCGGCGTTGAAATCCATGGCATCAAGATCGTCATCCGCCGGGTGTTGTGCCATCTCCATGTCAGGGGTAGGCGACGGCGCTACGACCATCTTGCCATGGCTCCGCTCCGGCGCTTCTAGAGGGGTTGTTTTCGAGGTGGTGCCTCACGCCGGTAGTTCTAGAGGCGATGTCTGCGGGGTGGCTCCCCTCTTCCCCAGGCGAATCTGGCTCTTCGGCCATTCCATGTTCCAAGGTAGGCACTGGAGCAGCGTCAGGGTATCGGGGTCATCTTCTTCCTGGTAGGGTTGAATGGGAGGCAAGAAGTCGTCGTAGCCCGCCAGCACCCGAAGCAATCGAACTCTATATAAGTCTTCGCGCATGGGCCTATTGTGGAACCTGCGGGTTGCCGGTTGAACGATCATACCCACAACAACATCCTTCAACACGCCGTCCACTGTGTGTAGGAGAGGTGCATGGAACGTCGGCGTTCTGCGGAAAACATGCAGGGAGTCAGAGATGCCAGTCTAAGGCAAAGGAAGATCGACGCTCCAATGCTTAACTATTTACCTGGCTGGCGATGGCATCGAGCTCCTCTAGTAGCGAGGGGCCAACGACGGCGGGCGTGCTAGTGATGACTGGCGAGGGACCGCCGGCGGCGGGCGTGCAACTGATGACCATTCGGTCGTTCTTTGGTGCACGCTCTTCATTTGGCGGAGGACCGCCCACTGTGGGCGCGCAACGGATGGTCAGGCGGCTAGAGGCGGGTGGAGTCACCATCGGCGCCGTGTTGTAGGCTGGCGGAGTCACCATTGGGTCCGCTACCATGTCGTTGGCCGGCGAGACTCTGGAAAAGTCTCTTGAGCTGCTGCCCTACACGCTAGGCACCGGGCACGGCCCCACTCGACCTCCTTGATCCCATCGAGTAACCACATCGTAGAGGGCATGCAAAACGCTGCCCATTTGTTCTGCCAAAGCTTCTTTGACAATATTCGGAATATCGACAACTTTGAACTTGAGGTCTGCAATCTCGCGATCTCGGGCTTCGTCATGTTGGATATCTTTGACGGTCCTCCTTCTATTCCTTCTCGCCTCCTTGGGCTCCTTGTAGTACTCTCTGAGCTTCGTCGTCGTGCCCAAGCCACAAACTCGGCCACCTGACGGCCTTTTGTGCTTATCCTTCCCCTTCGTCACGTTCACCGCCCTGTTCAAATGGTCGTCCCACGGGCTGTGCAGCGACGGCATGGATGTCGAGGTTCCACCACTTTCGATTTCTGCGTTCTGCACAATGAGCGTGAACCGTTTAGAATTCCACCAGTACACTATGATGCAATCGACTTGATCGTCGAGAGCAAACTAATTAGGGTGGTGTATTTACTTACCAAGTTTTGATACGCGCCCCTGGCAGACCATCATAGACCCCGCAGAGTCCGTGGGAATTAAGGGGTCCCACCCATGTGCATGTAGTCTCGCAAGACCTACGGCGTACGACTCTGGCAGCCCGTTGACATGCGAACGAGAAAAGATCACAACTGACTTACTCCCCCCAAAGAAGACCCATGGTTAACGCGGTATTTATGGCGCACCGAGTTCTGAAGGCATTTGTGATTAACTTATAGGTAATACTTTCCCATGCATATGGAACCTTCCTTTGACCTATTCATCTTACCATGGTCCCATCCGCCCACCAAACAGAACACTACCACTCGGGTAGTCATTCAATTAGTCATATTATTATAAAAATAGGATCATGCATTCTTTTTGGGAATAGGTGGTAATACGATAGGGTTTTTGCAAATAGTTCGTTATGAAATATTGCGAAGGATATGAGAAAGTGATGAACTTGCCTGAGATTGAAATAACAATAATAATCCATGTTCTGGGGTTCGAGGGTCGCGTAGAGAATCCCGACATCTGAAAAATAGCAAAGTAGTCCCGGTAAGGACTACAGAAAACACTGGCAAGGATGATACATGCATAGTAATAAGATGCATCGTCAAATACCCTGGAAAATACCCCAGCTTACAAGTGTAAGCTACGTTTGATACGATAACTTAATCACACAGGTTTTAGGTGAAATGTTTCAGTATTTGTGGTGATGTGGTTATTACTTCTTTTAGACTTACATGTGTTTTATTTTTACTTAACAAACAATTGTTACTTTGTTTAGGTAGAAGTGTTTATCACTTGGTTCGATAACAAAACAACAACACATGGAAAATAATTATTGAAAAGATAACACACACATTTTATTTTATGTTCAAAAGTGTAGAGCTAATTACATCAAGCTTATTTGAAAATGAGAAACTAATACAACTAACTCTATCATCACAATACTTGCTAATGACTTGTGATGATAGGTTTTAGTAGGTGTGAAAACATGTGGGTTTTATTAATAAGGAAAATGATATTAAGGTAGTTATTGCTGGCTATAATGGAATATTATAGAATTCCATTATACCTTTAGAAACAAGTTTATAAGGTAAACAAAATGTTTTGTGTTTGACATATTTGAGTTGAAAATGTTTTTCTCTTTAATTTGGTATCTCATTTGAAGTATTCTGAAAATATTTGAATAAGATATTAATTTATTAATTATAAATAATTTAAATGACTAGGAAAAATATTGCACACCTAAAAACTTGGTCAAATGACTTTTAAAACATCATAGATGAGTTGCATTTGTCATTTGGAGCATTTTGGTATATAACTTGTATTTTTCTGATTTTATGAATTATTTCCTATTTTTCTCAATTTTAAATGATTTAATTTAATTAAAGAAAATATTAATTTTTAAACTTTATCAAATATTTTTAAAAATTTATTATATTAATATCATTTAGATTATATTTTTCTAAACAATTTCTTATTTTTTTTATATTTTTCTAATTATTAGATTAAAAGTTATTGAATTAATAGGGTTTATTAATTTTCTGCCAATATTCAAATTGACAGGTGGGTCCCACCTGTCATAAACAGTTTTTATTCAAAATATAAAAGAAAAAGGACTAATGACGTCACTGTGATGTCATGATGACATCACATGAACTCGATTTCTCACAGATGGATTCGATTCGGCTCCTAGAGTGGAAATTGGTGATTTTGGTTTGCACCATTGGAACGAGGAGCGAGTGGGGGTTATAGGGGTGGCAGCGCCGCTTCCAAAAGGTCGCCGGAGTCACCGGCGGCAAGCAATGGCGCGGCAGCGAGGTCCGGCCAACGGCGATTCGATGATTTTGTAGATAAAAATCTAAATAAAAGTCCTGGGAGGGTGTGAATCGACGGCGGCATCGAAATCCGGCCGGCGGCCGTGGTTGAGGTAGAGATGGCTCGATTTCGGTGATTCCTTCCACCCCAGCCCGTGTGCTTGCTCTAGTTGAGAGAGTAGACGATGACAAACTCGTAGGTAGTCTCGGGAAGGCGCGGGAGCAACCACAACGTCTGCGACGAGCGGCGGTCTCCGGCGGTTAGGGTTAGGGTTCCAGTTCGTACAAAGAGAAAGAGAGTGAGTGGGGCGATGAGTGAGAGTGAGGAGGAGATTCACAACTCCCTCCTTGCGCTTATCCGCGTAGGGCGAGGCAAGCAGGAGGCGACACCGCGACGGCGACTCGATTTCCACCGCCACTGCCTTCTGGCCGGAGTTGAGGGAGAAAGAAAAGAAATTATTTTTTTGGAAAACCCCCTGGAAGTTTTTATAAATTACTAAGAGGTCCTTCTATTTAAGAAAACTGATATTAAAACCTTGTTTTCATGGTCTTCTTGTAAATAGAAAAATTAATAAAAATATATTTGAATTCTTCATCAAATTTTACATATCACCATGTTTTGTTTTGGTGAATTTGAATAACATTTGTATTTTTTTTATTTAGGGTGCTTGATTAAGAGGTTTTGTTGGTTTCTCTTTATTTAATTTATTAAATGTCTTCAAATTTATTTTAGGCATGAATATCACATTCACACAACACACATATGGTTCCCAAGTGGTGTGTTAGAAGTGGATCATATTGGATACAATTCCTTATAGAAAGTAATTTAGTAAAACTACTTGGTAGTGGTTCTATGCACTGTTCTGAAAATCATTTAATATGGAATTTTATTCCATGTCACACCAAATGATTTTAATGGGTGAAGGCACTTGTTTTCTTTTTATAATACTATGTTATTTTCATAGTTACAACTCTTAGCAGTTTTGCTTGGCATCTTACTGAGGTGGGCGTAATCTTTATTTGATAAACTAGGTTCTTTACCAAGTGGAAAGCATGTGTGTATTTGGAACCTATTTGTTTGTTTTTCACGAGTTTCCAAATGTGGATATTATCTCATGTTGTTTTAGAACATGTAATCATTTACATGGTTATATGTAGATGAATTTTTGTTATCATATGTTAGTCTTACATATGAAAAGGATATGGTAAAAAAGGTATTAAGCCTGTTACCATTAACCTCCACATATCAAAGACATGTGGATGAAATGGATGGTTATTATTTCATACATGATAATTATTTCCATTAGAGATATTATTATGAGCTCCTCATCTGTGATGAGTTTTACAGAGGTTATTGGTTCTCTAATATATACTAATGATTCACTGGATAATTTCTTATGATTCCTTTCTGAGGCAGTGTTGCTTCTTGTGGTCTTCTGTTGCTTGATGTTCTTGTCTCTGGTTGCCACTTGTCTTCAGATGTTGCCTTGTTCCTTTGCAAGCAGGATTATCTCTTATATTCCATCTTCACTTGTCTCACCCTTGTGGTGAAGACAACCAATCACTCCAAGCAAAGATTTTACTTAGATGATTATAAAAGAATGTAAGTTAATTTTATGACATCAAGTTGCCATGTGCATATGAGAAGAATTTGTTAACAAGGTAGCTAGTCTTGCCTCCAAATTACAACTCATATACAATAGGCTGAGATGTACCAGGTTATTCAATCTTTTGTTTGTTTATGTATGACACTCAATTGTTTGAGTATACAGAAGTGTTTTGTTAACAAGGTATACTGCTTGTTACCAAACTACTTCTCTATAACACTAACATTGGAATATCACACTATTTCAAGAGGGTTTATAAGATCAGATCAAGATATAAGAGTTTTTTAAGTACTCTTATAGTCAATTGGAATAGTACTTCTAGAACACTCTACATAATCTTCTTGAAGATCATCCTGTGGTAGTTCCTTCTTTCTTGTGGGTTGCTTCTCTTGCAGAATGATTTAGAGAAGATTGGAAAACAAGATATAATGGTCTAGCCAAAATAACAAGATTTGGATTAAGAGTTAGTTCATGCTTTTATTATCATTCTCTATACTTCTTATTTTATTTTCTAAAAGATATGTGCTATATGATTTATTTTACTTAGTTAGCAACTCAACTCCTCTAATAGAGATTATAATTTATTGTTACTCAATACTTGTATCGAGAGATACTTTATTTGTTTGAAGGTTGATTTGAATAGAAGTGTGGAATGCTTATGGAATTATGACTTAATAGTAAAATGATACAATGGTTCATTGGTGTGTTGAGATTTCATTTGCTCACTTGTATAAGATGATTGAGACAATGAGGATATGAAGGTTATTGGGGTGTAATGACTTATGTCATAGTTGTTAGTTGTTTTCTCAGGGTGTCATGTTGTTATTTTAAGTTCACCATTTGTAATCATAATTCAATCATAGAAATTTGGAAAGGTCATATGTAATGATCTAGGTGTAACAGTAGTTTAAGAAGATTTAGTTCTTCTTTTAGATACTTCTGTGATGGTTGATGAGATATGTACATATTCGATAAATATGTTAATACAATTATCAAGTAATTTCCCACTTGTGGGTTTTGAGTTAACACTAGTTTGTATCTGTTGTGTTCTATTAAACCTTTGTTATTTGATTGTGAATGTGCACTTCACAATTATGAGATAGTTTATAAAGGTGTGATGTCACTAGTTGATAACTTAGAGAGTTGTTGTTTTATAGGTGATGACATCTTTGTTGATGAGATGGTTAAGTTGTGTATTACTCATTGGTGAAAGTATGATCATCAATTATGAGATTTGTATTCTCACCCCTCTTTGAGTTCTAGATACCCAGTGAATTATCCCAAGTCACTTAAAGACTTGAGGTTAGACCTGTTAAGAGTTAGTATTGGTCACAACCAATTATGGTTCGAGTAACCAGATGATTTGGTTTCTAGAGATACTATGTTATAAAGATCACTCCAAATGTACTCTTGACTAGATGAACTAGACCTATTTCATCATGTCAAGTGAAACATTAGTCACTTTTGATTCGTTTAAACTTTCGCGCCAAAATTTCCCGTACTTTTAGATGCATGCTTTGCAAATGCACATATTAAATTTAGATCCTTAACTTCCCAAACACTGGGACGTTATAGGAAATAGGAACTTTGGATTTTTTGGCATCAAACTCCGAGAATATTTCCAGAACAACTTTTCTGAACTAAAAACAGCAGAAAATAGGTAACTGGCTCTCTGGCATCTTGTTAATAGGTTAGTCCCGAAAAACGTGTAAAAATGACATAAGGTGTAAGGAAAACATGTGGGAAACAACATGAAAACAACATGGAACATCAGAAATTAGGGATACTTTTATGACGCATCATGCCTCATCTAGTTGTCAATATCTCTCCACATCGGTGGAAGGACTCAAAAGGAGATACGGTGTGCCATTTGAGGGATACTCGGTGTTCACTTTGGTGGCACCGCACCACTCCAACGGAGACTAGCTTCCTTTGGGAAGTGATCTTCGGGATACATTTCCGCGTCATTGTGTTCAGTTATTCCTCAACCTAACTTTACTTGTTGCTACTAGCTTAGTCAACCTAACTTTTCTCAACATATAGGATTGTTCACCTAGTTGCATAATCTAGACAATCTATATTTGAGAACTATCTTGTTAATCAAAAAAGAAGTTAAAGTTTGTAGTTAACCTATTCACCCCCCCTCTAGTTAACCTCTCGATCTTTCAGTTGGTCTCAGAGCCTCGTCTCTTTTTTAAAGTCTTTACCGCCTAAAGAGGAGGATGGCTGACGATCCCTTCACCATGGACAGTATCCAAAAGCTAATTCAAGCTATTATTGGTAGCTCCGATAAGAAGGTGGAGGGACTAATAAAATAATTGGCATCGTCATCTAATCAATATTGAGAGAATGTTGTCTTAGAAGAAAATGGAAATCCCATTGCATCTAAGGAAGCATCCAAGACTTTGACACCTAAAACTGGTAGTAATGAAAATTCCTTTAGCTTTGCTTATAAGAATGCTTCTAATGTTCAACATCCACATGTTAATCATGTTGGTGCACCTCCTATCTAGATAGGAATCGTTTTAATAATTGAAAGCTTCCATGAAGTCTTACATGTGTAGATCTTCAATGCAAATATGGAGAATTGTTGAGAAATGGTATGAGCCAAAGGACCCCAAGAACTTAAGATCAAGTGACATCATAGATGAGCAACTCAACGCTCATGCCATGCACATGTTGGAGAAGGCAATGGAGAAAGAAGGAGTCGAGCACATCCGGTCCTTCTCAAATGCAAAGAAAGCTTGGGATTGCCTTGTTGATATGTATGACGGCAACATACCCCTCCAACGATCCAAGAAGTCAATCATCCATAGACAAGTTGAACACTTTCATTTGAATAATGGAGAGAACATCGAGGACATGTTTAGAAGACTCAATGATCTCGTAAATGACATGAGAGATTCTAGATTCAAGGATTGTAATGAGTATTAGGTCAAGGATAAATTTCTAATCACCTTGATTCCATACAATGAACACATGGTGAAAAGTGTGCAATCAAGGCGCGATTACATAGATCTATCCCCCAATGATGTTTTGTGTCTCTTCATCACTCTAAAGGTCATGAAACAAACATCCGATGATGTCATGGACCGTGTAAATGGAATGAAGAGAACCTCTCTTGCCTTGAATACCAAGGCCACTCCCCATGAAGAAGATGACTCAAGTGATGATGGTGGTTCCTCACATGTTGTCTTCGAGAAAGAGATGAGGACATCACATGAAGAATTCATGGCTCTTGCTCAACACAAGTGGTGGAAGAAAGTAGATTTTAGATCAAATGCCACCAAGAACAAGGGAAAGGAAGTCTCAAGCATGAAGAAGGAAAGTACTTGCTTCAATTGTGGAGATACTAAGCACTTTGTTGCCGAGTGTCCCTTCAAGAGTAGAATTGAAAATGGTGGAAGACTTATCAATAAATCCACCTTCATTACCAAGTCCAAGAACTTCATCAAGAGAGGACCTCTTAGGGAATTGATTGCAAAAGAAGTTGAGTATATGTCCGGTGGTGAAGAGAGTGATGGTGATGATGAACAAGTAGGAATGGCGGCCTTAGCTAAGGGCGATGTTCCGCCTAACTTAAGCTCTCTCTTCTTCAAACCCAATGACCACAGGGGCCCCTCGAGTCACAAGTGCTTCATGGCCAAGGGTATATCCCCAAAGGTGACTCCTACACTCAAACGTGCAAACTCTTATACTTCTTACCTATTAAATTGTGTTGAGGAAAACCCCTTGACAAACTTTGTGGAGAAACTAAATGTATCTTTGTCTCTACCATGGATCAATTAAGTGAGGCACGTGGCCTCATTAATGAATACGAGGAGAGAATCATATTACTTGAAAATTTTCTCGTGATTATGCTAGTAAAACTGAGAAGCTTGAGAAAGCTCTAGATGAATCACATAGTTTTAGAGAAATTATTGAAGATACCTTTACAATTGACATATCTAAAGTAAAATTTGATCGTGAGCATGCTTTTGCTAAGGTAACAGAATTCATGGCCTTAAATGATGCAACTAACAAAGGTTACAATGAGCTCATTAAGGATTTTGATAAGCTTAAAAGTGATCATCGAACACTCTCAAATGAGCTCAAGACCTTAAAAGGGTTAAAAGATGTAAATGAAATTTTTTGTGCTACTAACCCTTTGTGTGTCAACGAAACTCTCATTGAGGAGAACAATAGGTTGAAGGCCCAACTCAACAAAGGTCTTGCCACGTGCATCCAAGGGAAAAAGAACCATAATGATCTTTTGAGTAGTCAAAAGAGATTTATTGGTAAGGAAGGGCTTGGGTTTGGTTCCACATCCAAGGTGACCTACAAGAAGAAGTCAACTCCCTCCAATAACTCTATTGTTTTTGTGATGGAGGGGGGTTGGCTAATGATGAAGATGAAGTTTGATATTATTGCTAAAAGTATTGTCACTATGGACACTACTACCCACAACAACTTTGCGGGACAATACAACCCATCCTAGGTGCTTATTAAATCTAGTGATGGTCATGTATATGCAAAGTATGTTGGTACTTCATATGGTGATGACTAAAAGTATGCTATTCTTCCCTATTTGGCCCTATAAACAAAAATCTTCTCCATGTTAGGAACGAAATGAAGTTTAGGTGTCAAATGGGGAAGATTTTTGTTTATAGGGACAAATAGGGAAGAATATTTTAAAGAAGGGCCAAATAAGGAATTCTCTGATGATATTATCGTTTGTCAGCTTGGGGAGGCATGTTGCCTCCAGGTGCATATGCATCCTATATTTAAAATACATTTTAAGCTATTTTAAAATGTCAAAAGAATTGTAAAAGAATAATCACATATAGATTTTAATATCCTATATGTTTACAAAGTCCTTCCAAGAAAAATCAACACCTTTTGTGGCTCGTATATAAAAAAATTGTGTTAAAATAAGCCTTCTGAGATATATGTTTTTTGTCCTTTTTTATACATGACGTTGACAATATTGGTTTCTCGTGAAACGAGTTGGTGCACACATATTTTGTTAAGATCTATGTGCGAACAGTTTTTTCAATTTTTTTGACATGTTAAAATATGTTTTTTGAATACCGGATGCATGTTGCAACCGAGAGCCAAAATAGACTTCACGTGTCTGCTGTGGCTCCTCTGCCACAACATAATACCTTGTTGCCTTGTGGTGAACTTTTTTTATGCTCATCGTCGATCTCTCATCGATATGTCTCTAGTGCAGTACCAAGTTCATTGAATCCATGTTGAGAGGGCGCCCCACACATAGATATAGGATCTTAGACTCGTCGATCTGTTGCTAGTATGTACCAACTTGGCAGAATCCACTGATTAAATTTAAAGGACGCTTTTTGCCACTGTTTCTTTCCTCTCTTATGGGGACAGTTTGGTTCTTGTGAACTCTGTTCTTTCCTCTCTGCCCACATATTATATGTGTACTCTTGTGATTCCTAAAGGGGTTATTGAAATTATTGATAAGGCTAGGAGGAGATTCCTTTGGAGGAAAGATAAGAACAAGGATAGAGTAAATTATTGATAAGGCTAGGAGGAGATTCCTTTGGAGGACTTATGGTTGGGTGATATTCTCTCACTCAAATTTCCAAGACTGTTCTCTTTTGCTAAAGATAAGTTTGCTTCGGCCAGGGATCAGAAAGTACTGAATGAATTTTTCGATGCTTTTCATTGACCTCTCTCTAATGAAGCATTTCAGGAATTTGTCACTCTACAAGGTCTCTTGGTTAATGTTCACCTGGATAATAGTGATGATGTCTGGTATTGTAAATTCAATTAAGGGGTATATACCTCGAGTAAATTTTACCAGATTCAGTTTGCTCCACTTCCTGATGATAATCCAACCAAATGGATCTGGAAATCAAAATGCATGTCAAAGCATAAATTCTTTGCTTGGCTGATTCTGAATGACATGATTAACACTAAAGATATGATAAAGAGAAGAAAGTGGAAGATCAATGGAAATGAGTTCTGTGTCTTATGTCATCAGCATTGTCTTGAGGACTGGACACATATTTTCTTCCAATGTTATTTCAGCTCCAGCATTTGGAATTATTTGCAGATACAATGGAACGATAGCACTGTTTTTGACCAATCTGTCTCATGCTAAAAGGATTTCAAAGGCCCCAGTTTTACTGAGATAGTAATTCTTGCTTGTTGGAATATCTGGAATCAGAGGAATGGAGCTATTTTTAAAACTGAGAGACATTCTTTTAGGGGTTGGAAATTTGGTTTCATGCATGATCTCACCTTGCTTAAGCATAGGTTGAATTCTTCTTTGGCTGAAAAAATATTATCATGGCTTAGTTACCTTCATTAGTTTGTGATAGACTGCCTTAGTCTATCCCCCATCTGTACATTTGTAAATAACTGTAAACTCTTTTTATGGTGGCAATAAAGGGTTGTGGGGGACTCCCCTGAGGGAGAAAATGTTTTAAAAAAACTTGGCAGAATCCTCGTCGTGCATCGGCGAAGTACCTACAAACGAAAAGAATTTTTATCATTGAAAATGTTGTCATTTTTACTTAGCCATAATGACCATATAACGTCTAGCGCTCCCACCCTGATAATAATTCCAAACTTATTATCAATCTTGTAACCAATTGTGAAATACATTTACAATGGATTTAGGAGGATATAAATTAGAAACTATTTGGATGGGTGTCCAAATAGAACATGCAAAAAAAACGTTCGAAGAATAAGTGCTTAACCGTCTCTTGTTTTGAAAAAAAAAACGCACTATGTACTTCTATGTTAGTTTCACTTAAAAGGTTGCTTTGTTAGAACTACACATTTACGAAGATAACACACACATATTTTTGATAGCCCAAGTAGCTTATATCTCAATAATGGTTGCGGATTTTATGCAGGTTGCACTAGCATTTTGTTCTATAAATAATCAATGTAAAAATTCGCACATGTTCGGTTCATAGGATTTAAGAATACAGAATATGGTAGCAGTGCATGTGCAAAACAATTGAATTAAAAATATATGAATTATGTAAACTTGCGTGTTTGGTTCACACCAATATGAAAAACACATGAGTTATAATAATTATGTTCAAAATGAAATCATAACACTTGAGGAATTATAACTAGAACGTTTTTATACCACCAAAGACCTAGGTCCCGTTGTAGGGTAGGAATTCTAAAAGGAGGTTCTAGTGGATTGTAACATTTTTGCATTTTTTTCTTTGAAACTGAGATCAAAGAAAATTTCCATGTATTTTCTTCGCTCCATTCCTTTGAACTAAATGGATCAATAGTTTTAGTTTGATCGTAAGAAAATTTCAATTCCCGTATTATTTCTAAATTTTCTTTTGAACCAAACAAACACTTCAGGCGCAAACACTATAATTTACATGTGGATAACTACGATCTCTCCGGTTTCCCACCTACCAAGATTCAAAGATGGTATTCCAGTACAAAGAAAGGCTTGACACTTTATGAAATCTAGAATGATCTACTTAGTTTCTCCTAAGTTAAATTCTCATGTACTCTAGAATCTCTATCAATTTTTTTTGGCTACACACTAAAAAAACTAGATATCCAAAGGATCCGATGGAAAATCACTAGTGGAAACAGGGGCTTTAGTCCCGGTTCGTAGGCCCCCTTTTGTCCCGGTTGTGCAACCGGGACGGGGCATCCGGGACAAATACCCCTCCCCATTGGTCCCGGTTGTGGCAGGACCCGGGACAAATGGGGCTGACCACGTGGCCCGAGCGCTGGAACCTGGCCAGGGCTATTAGTCCCGGTTCTGAATACGACCCGGGATGCATGCCCCTTCTGCCGCGGCAGGGCTTTTGCCCTTTTCTCTGCCGCGGCAGGGCTTTACAATTTCCGTTTTTTTGGTCCCCGAGACCTCCTGGCGGCCCCTCCCCGGACCTCGAGAAGAGTACCCTCCACCGAGCCCCCGGATCGCACGAGTGAATAAGTATATAAAGCAGAATAAGAAACACTTATATTACAGAAGCAAAGTATATCGATCATATTACATGACCGATGGAGTGTATTACAAAATCAAACTTAGTTCCAACCGGAGGCATGGTACTCTCCATCTACGTTTATGACCTCTGCATCTAAGAAGCCCGCAATTTCCTCCTGAATTGCTCGTATGCGGTCCCTAGGTAGAAGACCGTCCCGAAGCCGTTCGATCTAATATAAAGAAGAGTGGTCACTAAAATATATGAAGCTAAGTAACTAAAATAGATAGTAATAAGAAGAATTGACGATTAACGTACATGAAGTTGTTTTAAATTTCTGCCCTTGGGAGATGTGGTCTGACGAATGAACTCGCAAACGTAGTATCCACACAAGTTATTCCCGTCTCCTTGTTGCAGGCACTATACGAGAAGATTGTTTCAATCAAAATAATAATCAACCAGGCATGATAATGGAGATGGGCACGAATCTAGATAGTACTTACTTGCACAACATCAAATGTAAGTTGTTTTTCCCATTCACCGGGAGACTTCCTTATGAACCTCTTCCAAACCCTACCCGAGAAAGAAAAAGAATAAAAAGAGTTAGTAATTACTTGATATCCGAAAATGAAACAAAGTAGTCGATATATTGCAATATATAAATACTGAAATTAATAAAGATTGAAATTACCGCTGGATCATTTCCTGCATGTCAGCCCACATTGAGAGGGGTTTACGTTTTGAGTCCATTACAATTACTTTTCCTTTGTCAATTTGGAAGATTAGCAGAATATAGTGGAAGCTGCGCACGCAGAACTCATCAATTATACAATGAACATCGAGTAAGGAAAACAGAATGTTTACAACAGAGTAACATACTTACTTGAAGTTGTAAGGAAATAGTATTTCCCGTCGGTGTTGGTTAAATATTATTGCCCTCAGAATATTATTTTCTGTATCCTTGGGAGATTGCCGAAGAATCTTTTCATAAATAATATTTGGATCAATGAACCCAATATCATAGATTCCATCTCTTTTGCATTCGAGAATCTTCATTCTGCAATTATAATATATGAGTGTACTATATATATATATATATATGAATATATATGCAATTGAATGAGGTGAGCTAGAGAAATAAGTGCTTACAGACAATGGGCACTAAGGATAGATTTGTCGAGGGCCTGCTGCTGGTATAACTGAAACAATTCCTCAAATTCATACAACAGCAATATCTGTTTTCTTCATTTTAGTGTTGATTTGCTCTCTTCTAACAGGGGCATCAGGGATGCCTCTTCATATCTGAATTTTAATTGATGTTGTTATTTCTAGACAAACTAAACTCTGTCCATACTCTCAAAAGATCTTCAGCGCGCCCTAGCTCGCACGAGCTAGAGGGTTGGCCCTCTATATCCCCTCCCGACCCGCACATGTAGGGGTCGACGGGCCGCCCCCTACCCAAATTGTAAAAAATCGTTCGGGGTGGTCCATTTACGGGGTCTGCTAGATGGCCGGGTATAGCCCAAACCCGTATATCAGCGGTTATTATACGGGTTTTGGGCCATATATATAGGGGTCTGTTAGACATGCTCTAACATTCTTAAATTTTTTTATATCAATTCTAAACAAATTTAAAGTAAATAAGTCTAATATAAAATTTCTAACATTCATAAACTAAAATTTCTAACATTTGTAAACTAATAATTCTAACAATAATAAAAAACAGTAATTAAGTAAAAAAAAGAAAGAAAAACAAAAAAGGCCCCAGATTAGGGCGAGATGGAGGCAGGCCTTTTACCTCCTCTTGGGGCAGCGGCGGGCCGGCGGCGCGGGGCAGCGGCGGCGCGGGGCAGCGACGGGATCGAGGGGCGGCGCGGGGCAGCGACGGGATCGAGGGGCGGCGCGCGGGCAGCGACGGGATCGAGGGGCGGCGCGGGGCAGCGGCGCGGGGCAGCGACGGGACCTAGAGGGGCGGCGCGCGGCCAAGGCGAACGGGAGAGGGCGCTAGGGGGGTGGATGCGCTCGACGGAGTCGGGAGCGGCGCCACAGAGGAGGATGCCGGCGGGGCGAGGGGGCGGCGCGGATGCCGACGGGGCGAGGGGGCGGCGCGGGGGGACGGAAAAATTGGGCAGCCTGGCGGCGTCGATTTGGTCCCTGCGCGCGGTCTGGAACTGAAAGGAGCGGGGACGTGTTTATATCCTATGACCCTTTCGTCCCGGTTGGTGGCAACACCCGAGACGAAAGACCCTTCCGTCCCGGTTGGTGCCACCAACCGGGACGAAAGACCCTTCGTCCCGGTTGGTGGCACCAACCGGGACGGAAGGGCCCGGCTGGTCGCCCGCGCCAGAACCAGCTGGCCGGCGCGCCAATTGTTTTAGCGCCAAATTTTGAATATCTTAAATATGTAAGTGAATAACTTCTACATACTTTCAAATTACGAAAAAATTACAACATTAAAATTGTTTGAAATTGCGTAAATAATTCAAATCCGTTTTCTGTTTTCCTAAATAATTATTCTAACTGTTCTAACTATTAACTATTTCACTATTTACACTTAATTTAAATATAAATATCTTATATTGTTTTAAAATTAGTAATAATTACATTAAAAGCAGTGTCGCCGGAATACAAATTCTTTTATTAAAAAGAGAAAACAAACGAATACCGAGGGGGATGCGGTAAGCATTCTGTTCTGCACATATATTTAAGATTTACCATGTACTGTCGTGTGTATTGTCGAATGAATACGGAACACTTATTTTAGCCCTGCACTCAGTTTTGCACATTCATTGAACAGGTGGTAGCTCCTCACTGAGCCAAGCATACAATGAAGCCAGCGGATGAAGCTCAGATTTGGGCAAACATACTGGCTGATCCTCTTGATTGGCCTCCATCTACTATTCCTCTTCCTAGCCAGGTAATAATAAGAAATATAAAACTATTACCATTTTTCTTTCTTGATCAACTATCTCCCTTATGCTGGTAGCCACCATGCATTTACAAACCGGTGTATTAGGATCTATAATGCACGAAACTCCTATAAACCATCCAACCATCTGCATAATCGTCATCAGAAACATAATATCAACCGATACTTCATTTGTATTCTACAGGTCGAAAATTACCACTTCATGGAAGAGCCCAAGCCATGGCGATACTTACAGAATGTGCCTTCGGCAGGGAGGTCAATATAGGAAAGATGACAAGCACTGGACATAGGACGAAGTGATTAAGCTAGCCAAGGGTGTTGAGAAATATGGCGCTGGGCAATGGAAAAAGATCGAGCTTCATTACTTCTCACTACCTGACGGAGAACCAGTCCGATCAAACGAAAATCTGAATGTATATATAGAAGTCTACTCCAAAAAAAAAAGTGGTTATTGGCAAATATGGAAGTTGTTTTATCTAGCAGATGAATAATAAAGTGGGTGTAGAACAAAACAAACGGTATCGCCATCACACAGCCCAACCGTGGCTACTGGGTGCATATATATATGCATACCAAATGCACGGTTGGACGTATGATGGCGAATCCGGATGTTTTGTATTTGAGAGATGAACTGACCGGGGTGTATGAAGCTGGGCTATATATAGGGTCCTCTGGCTCAAAAAGTGTTGAGCTAGGGTTTTGATCCAACGGTTAAGAAACACCTCATCCAACGGCTCACAGCAGCTCGAAAGAAACACACCGTAGCCCTGATCGAACGGCTCACAACAGCTCGAAAAAAACACACCCGGATCCAACGACTCACGAGCTCTTGAAAGAAACACACGATCCGTGTGATTCTATCTGATTGGTCCAAACGAAACCCTAATTCCCATTTAGTCCCGGTTGGTTTCCCCAACCGGGACTAAAGGGATGATCCGTTTCCCAATGAAACCCTAACCCATTCAGTCCCGGTTGGTGTCCCCAACCGGGACTAAAGGGATCGATGTTTTCTTCTCGCTATATATATGTATGCATTGCCACACCATTGGCATAAACACATACAAACTCACCACTCTCTCATGGCTTCTACCGTACCCACTCTAACATTCATCCAGGCGGAGGCACTTTCCGCCTCGAACTACCCCTGCCCGTGCGGCGACAACGTTCCCGCCGGTTGGATGCTGAGCGCCGGAGGAGTGCCGGTCCCTCCTCTTCCTCAAGGTGTGGCGCGTCGGGCGGCCATCACGAACCACTACTACCACGAGCTCACGCCGGAGCAGCGGAGGAATCCCAGTTGGCATCCCGATAACCAGCATACTTGGGATGCCTTCTTCATCAATCGGCGTGAGAGGGCGCTCGCCAGGTATGAGGAGGACGGTCTGCCTCCTGGGAACTTTCACGAGGCCGGTCGTCGGCTATGGTGGTCCGGCCGGACTCTACAGAGCGTCATGGACTACATCAGGGCCGGCGATATCCCCCGCCTGCGCTACCCTAAGGCCCAGTCCTGGAGTCGTGATCCTCCGAGGGAGTGCAGAGCACCGTCAGACGATAGTGACGACGACGGCGGCGGCGACTACGACGACTACGAGTACATGTACTATAGGCCTAGGCAGGAGTATGACTAGTAGATCGATGCACTTTTGCCATTATGTACTGCTTTGTTTATTTAGATCTATGCTCTCCGTTTAGATTTAGATCCAATCTTGCCATTATGTGTACCGTGCCTTGTTTATCTATTGAAATACATGTCCCCCTCTTTTTAACGTCTATCGAAATGCCATTAGATCTGAATCCAACAAATCAGGAAAAACCACACGGAAAACAGAAAACAGACGAGCTAGAGGGCCACTGTTTGCCGGAATACAACAAATTATTTTATTAAACAGCCAACAGAAAACAGACGCGCTAGCGCGCTACTCTTCGTCCTCGTCGTCGTCGGTGACCTCCTCGTCGTCGGAGGAGGTGCATGAGGAGCCGAGGGGGATGCGGTCGTCCCCGAAGCGGATAGTCGCGGTGAACATTCCGTTCTGCCGCGATCGAACTCCGCGGAAACCGGTAGTGTTGTTCCTCCTCGGAGGCATGGTGGTGGCACGACGGTGCGTGGAGTGGAGGTGCGGCAGTTTATAACGCGCATTCATGGCCACGCGTTACAACTCCCGCGCCACGCGGACAGACAATACCACCCATGCGCCACGCGGACAGACAATACAACCCTTGCTTAAAAAAAAAGGGACGGGGCTGTGGCCGCATTTGTAGGGGAAGGGACATTGGTCCCGGTTAGGGGTATGATCCGGGACCAATGCCCATGCGCGCGCCACGTGGCCTGTGGCTAGGGATTCGTCCCGGGTCGTGCCACGAACCGGGACCATTGGCTCCCCACGAACCGGGACAGATGCCCCCAGGTGGTTTCTGCTGCCTCGGGCACACGAACCGGGACCAATGCATGGCACTTGTCCCGGTTTTTGGTGCAACCGGGACAGATGCCCCCTGCCCCCCTGGACGAAAGGGGTTGTTTCCACTAGTGAATGAAACTTACAAACATGTTGATAATATTGGTTTGATTATATAAACAGTGAAATCCATTGTAATAAGAGAATTTCTTATACATCCTAACATTAAACAATGTTACACAATTTCGGTTTAGCACAAGAAAAACATGTGTCATGAATTGTAGCGGTATAAAAATATGTATCGTAATATGCAGGATAGTGTGGACATTATTGATTAAGCGAATTATAGTTTAAAATTTCATTTACTAAAACAACATATGATTAATGGCAATCTGAATTATTTTTAAGTTAAAAAGTTAATATAAATCAAGGAAACAGATAACTAGCTATAGCATCTAGATCAATCAGCTGCTATGCTAAGATACGCCTAAATTTGGCTGATTGTGTGCTGCTAAATTTAACTAAACACGGCACCAATCAGTGGATATGTAGCTGCGCTTTAATTTTTACACATGTCACATTGGGGAATGAAGAGAGGGCGACAAAGACGGTGGAGGCGTGGAGCTGGTCGAGTGAGACGAAGACCAACTTTGTGCTCGTCTGCTTGCTGGTCATCTGTGATGTATGAACATGTATGTTCTCTCTATAATCCGTCCGATCTATACTCAAGAAAATATGCATGGAATGCTCTACGAGTTACGAGCCACCCATCCACCGAGTGTTCTCATATTTTGTTGAGTGCCACATGAATCATTTGTACTAGGACATACACCGGTGCGACTACTAGGACAGACACATATTTCTTTTATCCGAAGTTTGTAATCTCACTCGTTTTTCTCAATCACTCGATCAAATAGAAAAAAATCATGTAATTACAAATAAGTGCTATGTACAATATTTTAACAGAATCATTCATACGATTTTAAGGTGTATTTGTGTATTAAATAAATTGATGGTCATGTACTCTTATGCAATATTGATTTATATGAAAGTAAGAACAACAACCTCGTTGTTGGACACTAACTCACGGACATGGTACTTTTTATATATTGACTAGATTCCTGATTTTCTCACGGACGAGAGTCATTGCCCTGTTGAACGACCCCAGGATCACTACAGTGATGTCATGGTTATGCGTCGAGCCATCCTAACGACGCAACACAACCTCCATCGTGATTGTTTCTTAGAGATTACAGTTAAGATACCACCCGATTCTAACATTCGAGTGATCCACTAAAGAAGAAGGGGGTTGTTTGGATCACGCCCTAGCCAGCCCTGCCAAAATTGGCACGCCAAAGTTTTGGCCAAGGATTTTGCCGTCAGGATCTCACCAACTCGTAGGCCTAGAACTGAATGACCAAAAATTGGTGTGGCATTGAATCTCGGGCGCAGATCCAAACCAAGCACTCGTAGTATTCAACGATCCAAATATTGGTTCGGCAAGCACGTGGCTGCAATCTAAACACCCCCTAGGTCTCTCCCTTATCAAGAGCTCTTTTTTCATATGATAGATGAGGTTACAAATGATATATGGGGGGGAGAGCCAATCGTAGAAAAAACAAAAAATTCCTCTAAGGAAATCGATAATGTAAGACATTCTACTCCATCTGTTCCAAATTAATTGTCTCAGAATTGGAATGTATCTAACACTAAAACATGTCTAGATACACCCACTTTTTTCCAACTTTGGTACAATTAATATGAGATGGAGGGAGTAGTTTTTTTATCCACGAGCTTAATCCATGAAGGGGGCTTCCTTGGTCAATGGGGGCTGTCTACTAATGGGCTTAGTGGGTCTTTCCGTGGGATTCCTAGAAAGAAAATTTCCGGTATTGATTCTTCCATGGAAAAGCAGATAGAAGAAAATTTAATATCTGACAATGACTAATGTTTTCCAAATGCTGAAATAACTTGTGTGCCAGATGACCCTTTTTTCAGAAAAGAATAAGCCTTGAAGGATGAAAAGTTTTGCGAGTTCCAAGCATAAGACCATGAGTGGTCCGCTGTCAAAGTAATGCTTTGACGTTTAATCGTAACCTTTGCAATTGTTAATAAGCTCCTACATCAGTGTTGAACATAAACTCCTAAACATTTATTGATTTTAGATTAAAAAAACCACTAACATACACATAATTTTGGAGGCTTATGTGGCGTTAATTTCCACTAGCATGGTGGGCGATTAGTGGATCTATATTTTTATTGCAATTTTTACAGATGTAATACTGCAATTGGGGCATGCCAAGGGCCTGACATATGCGATGGAGCGGAAAGTTGAAGTTGTCTCTAGAAATATGTAAGATTTAGTTGATCATAGCAATCGAGAGGCTAATTTTAATAGAAACGAAATGTATGTGTATTTTACAATTTAGAGATCGTTATGATTCAGGGGTGTACCTGATTGATATAAATAAGTTGAAATCAACGGGCTTAAGAAACATATGGTGTGGATAAGTTTCATTAAGATGTGATGCATTTTGCCGCACAATATTTTACAAACTTTTTGAGAAATAACATATAGAAGGCTACACAATTCTGAATAATAGTTAGACAATTTTCAACACTGAAAATAGTTTGGAAAATTTCCACTTGGTTGGCAAAATAATTCTCATGTTTAATTTGAAGTTGATTTAACTGTGTAATTACGTAATAGGATGGTGTGATATTTTTAATCGGACGATAAAAAATGATGACTTGGTTACGACGGCGAAAATAAAAGATAACATGAATGAGCATCTCTAATAGATGCCCCATATTAGCGTTGGTGGCTGATGGTGCAGGTCATGCACTCGTTGGGAAACCCCAAGAGGAAGGTATGAAGAGCACAGTAGCAGTTTCCCTCAGAAAGAAACCAAGGTTGAATCGAACAGTAAGAGAAAGAAATCACTTCCTAAGGTTGATACAACTAATGTGGCACGACACACTACTAGTTCAGAAGCAACGTGAAACCTACACAACACAATCAAATCACTTTGCCCCAACAAAGCAGTAATATTGTCAATCTCACCGGTTTTGCTGAAAATAAAGGGGTTAATTGGATAGATGCCACTACAATTTATGCCTATTTGAGAAACGCCACTCCAACTTTCATCTTTTGAAAAACGCCACTACAATTCTCTATACAATCCATAGATGCCATTACGCCCACTTTAACTCATATACCTGCCAATATACTTTAGTATTTTGTCGTATATACGTATATAAGGTGGGCCCCACCGCATAAGATATTTTTGATGAAAATATGCAATAAAATTGTGACGGACTAAAATTAAAAAGCATGTGATAAAATTGTGACATGGTAATAGTGGAGAAATAATTGACGTGTAAATAAACATTCAGATGACCCCAGGAAGATGCAGATCACAAAGGACAACATGCGTACAGCTGAGGATTAAAAAAAACTCCCAACTTCAACTTCAGGTTCAGTATCACGTTGGAAAGGTGTGTCAGGGGATTTGGGGCTGCAGTCATGGTTTCCGTCGGAGGATCCTTCAATCTGGTTGGAAATGTGTGTCGGGATGCACATTGAGATGCTGGACGCCCCCATGCTCGACGCCGTCCGTCGCCACCATGCTCGCTTCCTTCGGCCGCCAAGGGGAGGGACGTTTGGGAGGAGCTTTTTCTCCGGTCTGAGAGGGTGCGGGAGATGCAGGAATTAGTTCCTTGCCGCCGCCATGGTCGCCGCCTTCCACCAACACCAGCGCCACCATGTTCGCCTCCTTCCGCCGGCAAGGAGAGTTGAGGAATTGGGAGGGCTTCTGCCCGAGGGTGAGATGGGGAGGAAGTGCGGGAACTAGTTGATCCCTGCCGCCAGGATCGTCCGCTTCCGCCGCCGCCATGGCCATGCTCACCACCGGACGCCGCCATGACCTAGTTTTGGGTCGAGAGATGCCTTTGACCGGTAATGTGAGAAATGATCGCTAATGTTTTCTTCTAGACATGTGTGCGTGATACGGGTATCTCTCAAAAAACCTGATTAGGTAGGGCCCTCCCTGTATACGTGTACATACAAGATAAATACCTAAGTATATTGGCCGGTATATGAGTTAAAATGGGTGTAATGGCATCTATGGATTGAACAGAGAATTGTAGTGGCATTTTTTGAAAGATAAAAATTGCAGTGGCGTTTCTCAAATAGCCGGAAATTGCAGTGGCATCTATCCAATTAAACCAAAATAAAGAGGTTATGGTGTGGAAACCAGTAGGAAAACAATAGTAAACATGTGAAAACAGAGATGGCAGTGGTTGTATTATCAGTATGAGGAAAATGGATCGGGGTCCATAATTCACTAGTGGTGTCTCTCCAAAACAGATAGATGGCATCTGTTGTAAACAAGTTACTACTGGGCAATTGACAGATATAAAGGCTGCACCGTAGTGCATATGCATGACATGATGATTACTATGTGATTCATGCGGGCATTACAACAAAATACATAAAACGTTATCTAACTGAATCTATGACTAATAATCCATCCTTAGAATGTCATCCGAGCAAACCTTGGGTATTAAGTTGCAGGAAACAGATACTCGCATTAAGCAAAGTGTGTAATTTAAACACTATAAATAATGTAAACATCGTTATTTTCTCCCTAATGGCAACAGAACATCCCCCATCCGTCACGTTTCCGTCACTCGAGCACAGATGCAAAGGAGGCATGAACCCACTATCGAGCATAAATACTCCCTCTTAGAGTTACTAACATCTACTTGCCTAGAGTATCTACTAACAACAGAGAGCATGCAAGATCATAAATAACATACACATGAATAAAATATGATAGATTGATAATCATTGGGCATAGCATTCAATATTCATCGGATCTGATGGAGGGATGATAACCCGGTAGGCTAACGCCAAGGAGTAACTCGACCCAAAGGACGCTGCAGAAGACCCGGCTTAAGATAAAGGAGTTTCTAGAAGGCCCAAGAACGTAGGCCTCGTAACCCGGATTGTGGGTTCCGATAAGAAAGTTTAGGGTTTGTAAGCAGTGTCCGGGTAGGATTCAGAGTGCTCCTTGGAGAGTAGGCCAGGGGGTCCGGATATTATATAAGCCGGCCCCTAGGATTAGACGAGAGAGATCCAAGAGTTCGAGCAATATCGCTAGGTACCGGGTATCCAGTGTAATACGAGAGTTGAGTTAAAATATCTAGATTGGAGACTCGGCGACTTGATTGCCGGCTACCAGATCGCATATCATCATGTTTTTCCTTGAGCTAAACCCTCTCCCAAACACCAGAGTCGAATTTCCCCAAGATAAGTTACCCCTGGTAACGTCTGCCGTGATTATCCCACGACAGTTGGCGCCCACCGTGGGGCCTACGTCCAAGGGTGTTTACATCACGGGAGAAGCTCGGAAGAACATGGAGAACCTTGTCATCGGCGAGATCTACACCGACCACCAAGGAGAGAAGATGGTGGACGATTCCGGCTGGGGGCCAGAGTCGGATCTGCTCGAATCCGGATCTATCGTGACAATCGGCCAGATCAACGTCTTCGTCAGCATGGTACGTATGTCCGGTTCAGTCCCTGACGATTTTGGATTTGATTCTGTGTCAGGAGAAGCCACCCGCGTCCAATCAGATGGGGAAGAATCGGTCAGGACGGTAGATCCGACAGAAGAGCCCCTCACGAAGAGGGAACAGCCGGAGGAGCCGGCATGGACCCCGCGTGGCCGGGTTATGAGAGAAGATGATACCGAGTCCATCCTGCATCTGCTGGAGAACCGGTACGAGGAAAATAGCAGCGAAGAGGAAGAGTACGAATCTGCGCCAAGCATTACACGCCAGGTTGCGGTTTACACGGCCCCGACGATCAATCTTAATCAGGGAAACGTGACCGCGGCAACAGTCGGAACAGCACCAGCTGTGGCCCAGCAGCAAGGTCCGGTTGACGGAAACCCGGTTCTCACCCGAGTTGACGGAGAATCGGTATCGGTTACCAGCCACGCGGCGGACAGCGAGTTGCAGGCAAACATGTTCGGATATCTGGCAAACCGGACGCCAGGGGCGGGTCCCTCAAACCCGCAACACCCGGCCCTATTCAACAACAACTTGATTCTGGATCCAACCGTTTTAGCTACAGTTATTACTCCGGAAAACGCGACGGAACGTGTCAGAGATCTGGACGTAGCCCATCGTGCATTGGAGCAACAGAGAAGGCAAGTAGAAGCAGAAAGGCAGGGGATGGCCACCCGCCAACGTGAGCTGGATGCATTGGAAACCCGGCTCCGAGAAGAGACAACCAGGGTGCGTCAAAGGCATGAAACCATGTTACCAGCAACGGGTGGAGTTATAAACCCGACCAATCTATTTATCACACCTCAGGATCAACCGATTCCGGCAGCAAACCAAGGAACCGTACAGCAACCTGCAACTGGAGGAGCACAGCCGGCAAACATACAAGCCGGGTTACCCACATTGCAGACTGGAGCCACTGCCGGCAGTACATTACCACCACCGCCACCATCACGATTTCGCACACCAGCAGGTCATTACAACAACCCCATGGATAATGTGTACGCAGCAACGCTCGCATTGAATCAAATCCCCGTGAGGGAGTCACCCCACGCAGAGGAGACCCTGCGGGCGATAGATCTATTGCGCACTGCGGTAGCGCAGCAAGTTAATTACCCGGATAATAGAAGTGGAATGCATGGGACACCATATATCAGCCAGCAACGAGGCAATACCGGCAATATCCAGACAAGTTCAGCGCGGCGGAGGGAAGAGCAGCAGCAAATGCCGCCTCCTCCCCGCGTTCAGGCAGTACCAGCAGCATCAGCAGCACAAGCTATCGTGGACAGTTCCAGAGCCAGGAGGGCCGCGGCCGGGTCTGCGGTGCACGGGCCACCAGCCGTACCGCGTCCAGCTGCACCTCCCACAGGATCACATGTTTCCCGGGTGAGACCAGTTCCGACTAATCTCGCTGGGCCTAAGTGTCTGTCGGATAACATCAGAGCTGAGCCTTACCCGGATAAGTTCAAGGAACCGGGTAAAGTTGTGAATTATGAGCCGACTATGGATCCAGAAACATGGTTGAGCAGTTATGAGATGGCTATGTCGATTCGCAATGCATCAGAAAATCTTCAAACCAAGTTCATGTACTTGATGATGTCAGAAGGAGCAGCAAAGTTATGGTTCAATAATTTACCGGAAAGATCTATCAAGTCATGGGAGGAGTTGAAAACTGCGTTTATCAAGCACTTCCATGGGACGTGCAGAAAGCTATTTACTATTGATGACCTAGAGCGATGTGTACAAAAGAAAGGAGAATCGGCGCGCAGCTGGGTGCGCCGGGTTATGGAGATACTACACTCCTCTACGGATAGTCAGCCCAAAGATGTGCTACAAGCTATGGCAAAGACGTGCAAGTACATACCTTTAGTGCAAAAGTTAACTCGCATGAAATCTAGTCGAAATGCTTCAGAGGTTACGATGGGAGAGCTAATGGATGCATGCAATAAACACGCTGCAACCGATACTACAGAAGAGGATGTCGATGACAAGAAAGCAAAAGCAAATACAAATAATAGTGGAAGAACCGGCAATGGATCAATGCCGGGTAACAATGGAGGTAACAATGGGAACAACCAGAACAAGCGCCCGTTTGAGAGAGGCTCCGAGTTTGTCGCTAGCACAGAAGCCGGGTCTTCGAGACCTAGAGCAGAAGGAAATTTCAATGCTGGAAACCACAACGGAGGAAATTATCAAGGACCGCCGAGGCCGGGTAACAATTGGGATATCTTCAGAATGGCGTGCCCAAAGCACAGCAGGAACGGTAGGCCGGCTAACCACTCATTGGAGCAGTGCGCGGACCTACAGAGATGGAAGAATGAGGAGATAAACAAGGCCATGCGAGGTGCAGGTCGGGGAGGAGGACCGGGTCCGGGTGGAAACCCGGGCAACGGCCCACCCCCAGCCGGTAACCCGGCAGGCGGAAATCCGGGTAACAACCAAGGGGGAGCTGGAGGTTTCCAAGCCAACCCCAAGCAATTGGGACAATATCACGTGCATACCACAGGAATTTCTAACAAGGATAAAAAGATACTGAAACAAGCAGTAAACTCGGTTTCTTCGGCTGTCCCGAGATACCTGAGATGGTCAGAGCAGGGCGTAACATGGAGCAGAAGAGATCACCCGGGAGTCTTAGCATTGGTGGTGGCACCACAGGTTAATGGTTATGAGCTGAAAAAGGTCCTAATGGACGGTGAAAGTAGCATCAATATCTTGTATTGGGAAACCTTTCTACGCATGGGTCTCAAGGAGTCTCAGCTGTAGAAGAGTTCAACGGTTTTTCACGGGATCGTGCCGGGTCACTCAGCGTGCCCCGAGGGAAAGATCACATTGGAGGTAGCTTTTGGAGAATCAAAGGATAATTATCGAGTCGAGTGGCTTACTTTTGAGGTGGTTAAGTTGCGCAGTCCTTATCACGCGCTATTCGGAAGGCCGGCTTATGCCAAGTTCATGGCCAGGCCGTGTTATGTGTATCGACAACTAAAAATCCCGGGGCCCAAGCAGACCATCACTATACACGGGAGCCGGGATATAGCAGCTGAGTGCGATGAAGGAGACGCGGCCATGGCGGAGCAAGCTTGCAGAAAAGAGGAACTCAAGTATTACTGGTCTCAAGTAGACCCGGATGACAGAACAGCGCTAAAAAGGCCAAATACTGAAGATGAGAGAGCAAAATTCAAGGCAGCACAGGACACCAAGATGGTAGCTTTTGTCGAGGGCAATCCCTCCAAGCAATTTGCTATAGGATCTAACTTAGACAGCGAGCAGGAGAAAGCACTTGTGGAGTTCATCCATTCAAATCAGGATGTGTTCGCCTGGACGCCTAGCGACATGCCGGGTATCCCCACAGAGTTGGCAGAGAAAAGTTTGCACGTCGATCCCAAGTCCAGACCCGTGAAACAGGGCTTGAGAAAGATGAATGAGGAAAGAAGGAAAGCTATAGGGGAAGAAATTGCTCGGCTGCTGACAGCCGGCTTTATTATGGAAGTGTTTCACCCAGACTGGTTAGCAAATCCGGTTCTCGTGATGAAAAAGACCAATGAGTGGAGGATGTGCATTGATTACACGAGTCTCAACAAGCATTTCCCAAAAGATCCGTTTGCACTACCAAGGATAGATCAGATTATAGACGCAGTAGCTGGAAGCGACCTATTATGTTTCCTGGATGCATATTCCGGGTATCATCAGATCAAGCTCAAGAAGGAGGATTGGGAGAAAACATCATTCATAACCCCTTTTGGGGCCTTTTGTTACAAGACAATGACATTCGGATTGAAGAACGCTGGCGCAACCTATCAACGGTGTATTCAGAAGTGCTTCGAGGACCAAATTGGACGCAACGTACATGCTTATGTAGACGATGTGGTGATCAAGACCAGAAAGGAGGAGACATTTATTGACGATCTAAAGGAAACGTTCAAGAACTTGAGAAGGTATCAGATGAAACTCAACCCAACAAAGTGTGTTTTTGGAGTTCCAGCCGGGAAATTACTCGGCTTTGTCGTTTCTGAGAGAGGAATTGAAGCAAACCCGGACAAAATCAAAGTTATCCAGAGCCTGAAAAAGACGGAAAATTTTAAACATGTTCAGAAGCTCACAGGGTGCGTGGCATCGCTCAGCCGGTTTATATCCAGACTCGGAGAAAAGGCGATACCCTTGTACCGGCTCTTGAAAAAATCTGATAAATTCGTATGGGATCAAGAGGCGGACGAGGCGTTCGAGGCACTAAAAAAGCAGCTATCTAAGGCACCAGTCCTAGCAGCTCCGGGTCCTAAAGAGCCTATGTTATTATACGTTGCAGCAGGGCCGCGGGCGGTTAGCGCGGTGGTTGTTGTCGAGCGAAAAGAAGATGGAAAAGAATACCCGGTCCAGAGGCCGGTTTACTACGTCAGTGAGGTACTATCAGAGGCAAAACAACGCTATCCACATTGGCAAAAGCTGGTTTTTGGGGTCTTCATGGCCAGCCGGAAATTGAAGCCATATTTTCAGGAACACCCCATAACAGTGGTTAGTTCTATACCAATGTCGGATATCATCAGAAACTCGGATGCAACAGGTAGAATAGCCAAGTGGGCGATCGAGATGGGGGATTATCATATCAATTACGAGCCAAGGTCAGCAATTAAATCTCAAGCTCTAGTCGATTTTATTAACGATTGGACACACACAGGCATGCCTACCATGGCTCCAAACTCCGAGTCTTGGATCATGCACTTTGATGGCTCCAAGCAAGACGAGGGGTCAGGAGCTGGAGTGGTGCTAACATCACCCAAAGGAGACAAGTTGAGCTACGTGCTGCAGATTCACTTTGATTGTTCCAACAACGTGGCCGAGTATGAGGCCCTATTGCACGGCTTAAAGGTAGCCAAGGAGATGAATATTAAGAGGATACGATGCTTTGGAGATTCGGACCTTGTGGTACAGCAGGTCTCAGGAACTTGGGATAGAAAAGATGCAACTATGGCAGCATACCGCAGAGAGGTTGATAGAGTTGCCGGGTGTTTCTCCGGGTACGAGGTGGAGCACATAGACAGAAGAAAAAACGAGGCAGCAGATGCACTCGCCAGACTCGGCTCGCGCAGAGAGCCGGTTCCACCTAATGTTTTCCTGGATGAACTATGGCGACCATCAGTTAAAACCGAGTTTGAGGAAGAACTGGCAAATCAAGACCCGGATTTGAAGCTCGTGGCCACAGTACGTGCTGTTCCCGAGTGGACAGAGCCGTTCTTGGCCTACCTATCACGGGGCGAGTTACCACAGCAGGAAGTATTAGCAAGACAAATTCTGAGGCGAGCAAAAGGATATTCTATCATCAACAGAGAGTTATACAAGAGAAGTGCAGCAGGAGTCTTTTTGCGCTGTGTAGCTCCAGAAGAAGGCCGACAGATCCTCAAGGAAATCCATGAAGGTGATTGTGGGCATCATGCATCCACAAGATCCCTGGTGGCCAAAGCTTATCGACATGGTTTTTTCTGGCTCACGGCCCTAGCAGACGCGGAGCGATTGGTGGCAAGGTGTGACGGATGTCAAAGGTACGCTCGCCAAACCCATGTGCCGGCTATGGAACTACGGACTATCCCGTTAACTTGGCCGTTTGTTGTTTGGGGTATGGACATGGTTGGCCCCTTTCACATGTCACCTTGCAAAAAGACGCACCTCTTGGTGGCCATTGACAAGTTTACCAAGTGGGTTGAGGTTATGCCAGTTACCAACTGTGAAGCAATTACAGCAGTCAAGTTCCTGAAAAGGATTATCTATCGGTTCGGGTATCCCCATAGCATAATTACCGACAATGGAACCAATATGTCCCTTGGCGAGATGGAGAAATTTTGTGGTAACAATGGAATCCGGCTTGACGTAGCTTCAGTGGCCCATCCACAGGCTAATGGACAAGTCGAGAGGGCAAATCAAGAATTGCTTCGTGGATTAAAGCCACGATTGCGAGTTCCGTGTATCAGAGCTGCTGGTGCATGGGTTGAAGAATTACCTGCAGTGGTTTGGGGTATCAACACAACACCTAACAGATCCACTCAGATGACACCGTTTTTCATGGTTTATGGTGTTGCCGAGTGATATCATCCATGACTCGCCTCGAGTCTCGGCTTACGTCGAGGTAGAGAACGAGAAGACCCGGCAGGACGCCGTGGATATGCTAGAAGAAAAAAGGGAACAAGCACTGGAAAGATCAGCCATATATCAGCAGGATCTGCGGAGATATCATAGCCGGCGCGTGAAAACCCGGGTCTTCCAGGAAGGAGACCTGGTTCTGCGCCTGGTACAGTCAAAAGAAGGAAAACATAAGTTATCACCGCCATGGGAAGGACCGTTTATCATAAGCCGGAATCTGCACAATGGATCCTATTACTTGATAGATGCAAGGGAAGAGTCGGCTACGGTTAACGACACCGCTCATACCACTTCATCTATGCAAGAGAAAGAAAGACCATGGAACGTAGCTCAGCTGCGTCCCTACTATACCTAGTATAGACCAGACTCACAAGTGGAATTACACGATGTAACAGGCAGCAGGTTTCAGATGCACTCTTTTCCTATCCAAGGTACCTAAGGGGACTGGAGGGTTTTTAATGAGGCGGCTTGCTGACCTAACTTTCTCATATCAATAAAGAGATGGTTAAGCAATATATCTCCTTCACACGTTTTATCAAGTTCTATTTTTCTGTTATGTTTTTTACTTTTCTTCCAGGTAAGTATTATTTATTGTTTCCTTAGTGCATTAGTTTCCTTAGTATGTTGCATATATTTAGGTCTTGGGGGCTGATTGATTGAATAGCACAGTTACAAACTCAAAGACCCGGCCATGATGCCTATGAGTTATAAGGGCCGATTACTCGCAAACGAGTACGGCTGCAATCTTATAACCGGACAAAGGAGCCAAATTTCTTGACTTTTCTTACTTAAGCTCGATGTGACTCGCACTAAAGTGGCATGATTTGCTCGCTTACGATTACAATCAGCCATGATGCCCAATGGGACTTGCGTGACCCTGTTTTCGTACAGATGTAACAACATGGTATCCACGCGAAAGCCGGCTTACAGTACAAGAGAGTCAAAAGGGTCATCTAAACCACAAGTTATGCAGAGTACAGGGTTAATAACCGGAAACTCAAAGTCTATCAAGCATAACATCAAAACCTATGTGAAACGGATCTAGGTTTTGGGCTTAGCAGAAACAACCTGTTTTCTTTGAGAAACCTCACACCCCAGATTTGGAATTTCGGACCTTGGAGACTGGGAATTTCGAACAAAGAGGCAAGTTACCTAGCTATTAAGCACAAAAACCCAAAAATCCGAGTATTGGGGACTTGGGGACTTAGAGAATAGTTCACCCGTCAAAACCCATGTGACCCGGAAACTGAGTCTCACAAAAGGAACCATAAAGTAAATCGGAGTATCAAGAGTAAATAAGCTCAAAGGCAGATAAATATCAAAATCATCCAAAGGCCAGAAGGGCCACGAAGTATATTAAGGCATTAAAGTGCATTACAACTCTCGATACTAGTATCAAAGGTGCACAGGCGCACCGTCAAAAATAATTGTTCAAAGGGCCCATTGGCCGACTGACGCATACGAAATGACAACGGATAGCAAGTATCACTCGGCATCCGGGACTGAGGCATCCATCTTCCCCTTGCCTTTCCCAGCCGGGTCTTGTTCCTTAGCTTGCCCTTCAGTACTCTTGGTAGCAGCAACACCCGGATCAGCAGTAGTGCCGGCCCGTGCAGGAGGAGGGACAATCGGTGTGGAGGTAGCAGGCGCAGAATCGGCCTCAGCCTTCTTCTTCGCGGCCTCCTCTCTCAGCTGGGCGGCCTCCGCCTTCCATCGGGCCAACATGTCGTACGGCTTGGGAAGATCCGACTTAATCGCCTTACCATCAGCATCGTACGCAGGGATAATTGAGTTGATATCCAAGCCATCAGCAATCACACTGGCCGGGTGACGAACTTCCTTCTGGATGGCCTTGAAATTCTTCACTAAGAACTTGGACCCGTCATGGTTGAATTCTGGAAACCCGCCCACAAGCTTGGCCGGCTCGAGCTTAGGAAAATAAGCTTTAGCCAGCGCAAGCCCCCGAGTTACTCCAACCCGGCAGGACGAGTGCTTCCAGTGCCCAATCCACTCGGTTATAGTGGAGCAGGCGTCCAGTAACCTCTTCAGATTGCCGTGTCCAACACCCGGCCATTGCAGTTCTTGAAGGATCCATTTGGTTCCGGCACAGAGATGCCGGATAGTGCTCTTGATGGTCTTCAATTTGGCAATGTCATCTTCCTCCGGGATTACTTCATCCGGACCTTGTAACATCCCAAGTATGAAAATACCCCCTAGAATGTTTTGTTTCTTGTTTTAATTCAAGTATTGCATCATGTCATCATGTTTAATTATTTGTTTGCATTTGTTCACTATTTGTTTTGCATCTGTTTTATCTTGTTTTCATAATGAAACTCAAACAAATTCAAATGGTTATTTCATACTTGCTCTGTTACAACTTTTGGAATAAAAATCACAAATAAAAAACAACCAATTTGTTTCACTTTATTCCATATTGATCCACTAATAAAATGGTGCTTTTTATTTCCACTAATTAATTCCAAATGGGTTTCAAATTCAAAGCAAATCATCTACAGCACCTAATTTGGAAATTATAAAAAATACCACACCATTCTAATGTTTTGATCCACCTAATAATAGGGGTCACCCTAATAAAAACCTTGTTTTCCATATTAAGTCATTAATTAACAACCATTTTAATTTCCAAATCCCCTTCAAACTCAAATCAAATGCATCAGGCAGAACCAATTTGAACTTATGAACCCTATCTAAACCAATCAACTAATTTAACCAAGTTAATAGTAGGGTTCACCCTATTAAACTTGTTGTTTTCAAAAATAAATCAATTAGTTTGCAATATATTCCAATTCAAACCATTTTGCAAAAACAGCAACTAAATTTGAATTTCCAGAAACTTAAGTTGTAAAGTGGTAGATATTGAACTAACCAACCCACCTGAATTTTTTCCAAAATTTTAGAAACTCAAAACCTTATCAAATTCTTCCAATTCTCATTGCTACAAAAAAAACAGAAAGCAAAAATAAATAAAAAGGAAACAGCAACGCGCGCGCGCGGCAGTTAGCAGCCCAACCCACCTAAGCCCTACCTAGCGCGCAGCCCAGCCCGCTAAGCCGCGCGTACCGGTTCGTTTAGAACGCCCCGTCGTCATCCTCCCGTACGGCGGGCATCGGAGCAAGCCACGTCGCCGTACGGCCGCCTCCGACGGCCAGCAGCTGCTCGGGCACCCTATAAGTACCCCCTAGGGCACAGCGCGCTACCCTAGGTCCCTGTTCCCTCGTCTCCGCCGCCAATTCCACCTCTCGACCACCGTTTCCCTCTCTGTTGTCACCTCGCCGGAGGCCACCCACTCTGAAACTCCGACCACCGTCTCAGCCATGGCCCTCCTCCACCCTACCTGAACCCCGAGCTCGTTTCCCCTCTCCTTCCTCTACATCTTCGACATCTACTCGGCCGCGGTAAGCCTCTGTTTCGACGCCGCGTTCCTCAACGCCTCCGGCCACCGTACCGCCATCACTGAACCCGTGATCGCCGTCACCGCTGCAGGGACACTCGTCGTGTTCTGATCGCGGGAAACAACCCGCCGTTACCCCCTCGATCTTCTGGACACCGCCGCCAAGCACGCCAACGACCGGATCCCCGCCGCCATCATCGTCACCGCCGCGGCAATCGCCTCCGTCGTGGAGCTCGACCGCGGAAAAACCCCACGGTGACCACCGTTTACCCCTCCTCCTCTCTGTATTTGCTCGCAGCACTCGCTCGCACCCCATCTACACACGCACGCATCCACCAGTTCGAGCACGGCCACCGCTCGCCGCCGGTGACATCTCCTCTGACAAAGTTTCAGTCGTTTGTTTCGTCAGTGAAGTTCAGTATCTCGCTTAGTAATGTTATCCTCACTGCGCGCGGTTAACTGACAACAAACTCGACACAGCACACTGGTTCAGTCTAACGCAGCGCGAGCGAGGGGTGCTGGGTTCGATCCCTGGCCCCCTGGGATAAAATCCCAACCTTTTTTTCTCCCACGCGCTGATTGGGAGGGCCCCCTGTCAGCCACTCTGGATGCCACGTGAGCAGAGCGAGGCTCTGGCCCCCCTGGCAGTGTCTGGGTGGGTTTTCTGTGCGTATAAAACATTTTAAACATTCCTGTATTTAAATCCAGGTCCAATAAAATTGCAGATTGGTCCCTGAAAGTATTTTGGCAATAAAATTAGTTTTATAACTCCAATAAATGAAAATAAAATATGCACACTAATCTAAATTTAATTGTCTACCTCTTGGTACCATTTGTTTCCTGTTTTGAATTTTCAAAATGCAATTCAAATTTGAATTCAAATAATTCAAATGCAATTTACTAAATTCAATAACTAATTCATTCTTAATCCAATAAATGCAAATAAAATATGTTTTCCATACTATTTTGAATAACCTATTCAAATATAAATTTTGTTGCATGGTTTGAATAATTTAAATTGCCTAAATAATTTAATCCTTGTTTAATTCATTTAAATTTGATAAAATCATAACTTGCTCAATATAAAATATTTTTGAACATGCAAAATATGTTTTCAAACTAGAAAAATATGAACTTTTCAAATATGAGTTTGAATTTATGTTTTGAGCAAATAAAATTCAAATAAAATTCAAACTTGTTTTAAATTCATTTAAAACTTGTTTAATATTGTTTAAGTCATAATAAATTCATCCTAACTCCTAATTAAAAATTTGAAACATGTAATCCAACTAAAATTTGATGTTCTTTTCAAATATAAATTTTGTTAATTGTTTTGCACACTTTAACTTGATGAAAACAATAATTGTTTGTGTGACATCTTTAAGTAACCAAACATTTCCAAACTTAATAAATGTTTTCCAACCATGTTAAATTCCTTTTTCACTTGCATCTATTGTTGTTATTTTTTTGTTATCATCTTGCATGCATCATGGTAATAAATTCTCACATGATAATTAAATTATAGATCATTTGTTTCCACTTAATGCATGGACCTTTTGCCATATGCAATCCAATTGCATATGGGTCCATTTAAATTGTGTTATCATGTTAGCTAGTTTATTTTGATGCAACCATTAACTTGCCATGCATCATCTTTGATTGTGCACTATGCCATGATAATGATTGTTTATATTTATGTCTTGTTTGTTTGCTTCTTCTCGAATAGACGACGACGTTGAGACAGACGATCTTTACAGCACCCCTTCTGAGGATCTAGCTCAGTACCCGGATGCTGAGTTTGCAGGCAAGTTATCTATCACATGAACCACTGTGTTCCTTTCAACCCTGGTCACCGATACTTTCCGTTGTCTATTTCTGCTAGCCTTAGTGGTAGTTGTTTCTGTTACGAACCTATCACATGAATCCCTTAACCCTGATATTGCCTCACCACCACTCCTACAACCCTATTGCTTGAGCCAGTGTCTTACTAGCATGCTTAGGTTGTTTGCTCGAGTCTGTTACCCGTTACTTTCAGTTACTATCTTTATTATTGTTCTGGGGGCTCGATGTTTAATCAATCAAACATGCTAATGTTAATGTTAATAATAATCTGATGATAAGGCACCGGCAGGAGGCCCTGTGTGGTTTTGAGGCCTGCTAGTGTCGACCCTAATAGGAAAAGGGTCTTGTCTACTGATCCATGATGAGCGCACTACCCGCATGTGGGAAGCGAGTATGGGCGCCCCCTTCAATTTGATTCGATTCGCATCTTGTCCAAATCGTCTCATTTAGTTCGTGTTTTCCATTTGCCGCACGCATGTTTTTGCGAGCCCAGCGCAGGGTGGAACTTTTGTAGTCGGCATATAGGGGGACACGTTCTTAGAGTGCTATGAGGGTCCATTTTCTTCTGGGCTCGATTAGCCGTGCGCCCAAGGTGCTTTGGGCTTGATGCGAAGAAGAGTTGAGTTGTGTTGAGTGCCCCGCTTGGTGGGAGGCATCCCATCTGGCGGGTTATTCATACGTGTACGGCCAAATTGGTGCAACCCTGCAGGGATAATCTTCTCGAGAAGCCGTGTTTTCCGCGGTTATGGTTAACTTGGTGAAAGTACTGGCTAACAAGTACTCAGGACAACTTAAACCTAATGATTTCACAATCTCACACCCCATGATTAACAACTTGACTAGTAATAGGATTATTGTCATAATAACTTGATTCATCTTTAATCCAACCGTGTGAGTTATCCTCGGATTGCTTCTTTGGATAAGGGGCGAGATCCAGGATGGGTTTGTTTGATGTTATCTTCTAGTTGGTTACAATACTCGATCTTATCTCCTTTCTGTTGGTCTGAACTGGTAGAATCTCTGTAGTTGGTTAGCGCAGCCAGTTGCAGCATCTGTTATATCCCCTTCCTTCCGTTGAACCCAAGGCATCTGTACTTGGTGTTGACGGGCTACACTTTGGTGAACTGTGAGTCTTGCTTGCCAGTACGTCTATGTACTGACCCCTTTGGGGCTGTGGTTTCCGCAGACTACGCTTACGAGGATCCAGGTGACGGCTACTACGTGGAGTTTGACGAGGCTGCTGACGAGTAGTTAGCGGACCCGGGCAGGATCCGAGACATCGTGGATGGGCTCCGTCTTAATTTCAGTTTCCGGCTTCTTAAGCCTATTTGGATTTGTCTGTACTCAGACCATTTGAATGCTTCCGCTGAGATGAAATGATGTTATGTTGGGACATGTGTCCTCTGGATGATTGTATTTGATATCTCTGCTCTAGTGAGAGCTATTTGCAACTTATTTTAATCTTTTGTGTCGTAGAGATATGTTGTGTTATCATCTTGTTCAAAGCCGTTGACGTACCATGTGTGTATGGTATGAAGTACGTCAATGGTAGTGTCCTGATTTCTACGGGATAGTTTACATCGACGGTGAACAGTAGCGATTGGTTGTCACACATAAGTGTTGGCCTACTCGTAAGAGGACGCGGGTGCCGGTAAGCCCCGTAATCCAATCAAAATACTGTTCAGTTTGTACGGTGAGTATCCTCTAGAAGTCCGGGTGCGACAAATGGTATCAGAGCCTGTCTGCCTGTAGGATCCCTTTTTACTGGTCGCAGTTGAGTCTAGAAACTATTTTGTAGCTATATAGGAAAAATGAAATGTGAGAGTAGGAATTCTGCCATTTTTCTTCTTTCCCCACCCACCCTCCCTTTTCTGGTAAGGAAGTGCAACGTTGTTTTCTCTTCTCACCTAAACTTTCAAGTTAGGATTTCACGTGTTTTGGGTTCTCCGTAGTACCTCGGGAGTTTTTGGTCTCGTGTTTCCCGATGTTGCTTCAATATCCTGTTCTTTTCAACATCCTTTTCGTCCGTTGAACCTTGTTGTTGCTTTCCACTTCAGTTCTCTACCGGCGTCTAATCAAAACCTCCCAAATCATCTGCAGATGGATCTCAGGTTCTTCCCGCAGGTGGTTCGGATGACTCGTTGTGAGAGCACCGCCGGTTATCCGGAGATGCTGAGAGACATGGTCACTTATCTGGGGTTCCATTGGGCACCAGAGTACCAGGTCTACGAGCAGCAGCGAGAGTTTGACCAGACCTACTACCAGGCTATCGTCTACATTCTGTCAGATGATGGTATGAGCGTTGTCCACCGCTACGAGGCAGTAGGTTCCACAGTGGATATGGCCGTGCAGCAGGCAGCTTACGTGAGTCTCACCGTCCTCCGTGCTGACTACTGGGGATTTGACGATTCTATCTATCGCCACATTCCCCGTGGTTACATCACTTTAGCGGGAGCTCACTTCACCCTCTACGACAACCTGGATGTCTACGAGCATGATAACACCAGGCTGCACACCACCGCTCAGTTTGTGAGGCACAGTGACGCTGTTGCCACCACACTTTCTCAGGAGTTGGCCTCAGTCAGGGAGCAGCTCTACCTTGCTTTGACTCGTCTGGCTACGTACACCACAGACTTTGTTGGAGATGAGCGCTTTGCACGTTTCCATCAGACAGTGGGACGTAGTTTGCCAGATGCTGGAGGTTACGAGCCGATCAGAGGTCCACTTCTCGACCTTGGAGCTGGTTACACTGGGATTCCACGCTTTGGAGCACAGGGAGACGACGCTTTCTACTTCACCACACCGAGAGTTGCTCTCAGAGCAGTCCCGATCTACGTGGATTGTCGTTCTACCAACTTCCGTGGGATTCCTCCGCACCGTATCTCTCGTCGTACTACTCACCGCTGTCCTGCGTGATGAGCATGGGAGTACCGATGTATCCATTCCTAGCTATGTTTAGTTATCCTTTGTCTTTCGAACCATGTATTGGTGTGTTGGATATTCTGATGTATTTGAACATGTGATGATGTACCTGTTGGTTATCTATTCATGAGTCGGAATAATCTATCTTTCGGTTACCAAGTCTATCCTTTTCTGTTGTTGTGCTAAAATTCATGTCTATTCAGGATGCCGCCAACAAGGAGCAACCTGCCTGAACCACCTCCGCTCACGGAGCTGTTGACTCAGATGACTCAGGTCGTGGCTCAGATGGCCCAGATCCAGGCTAACCAGCACAACAACCAGAATGCTCCGCGAGTCAGCATCAAGGAGTTTCTGAGCATGGGGCCGAGAGCTTTCGTGGCAACACGTGAGCCTCTGGATGCTGATGACTGGATCAGGGAGATGGCCAGGGCTCTGGACATTGCTCACGTTGCTGAGGAGGATAAAGTCAAGTATGCCACCTACCTACTGAAGGGTGAGGCAGCTACCTGGTGGGAGAACTACAAGACCATGAGAGCTGGCTATCCTATCACCTGGGGATGTTTCAAGGATGCCTTCCTGAAGCACCACATCCCAGATGGTCTCATGGAAAGGATGCGTGAGGAATTTTGCTCTCTCAAGCAGGGCAAGCTGGACGTCATTGGCTACCAGAACGAGTTCAATCGTCTCGCTCGATACGCTGGTGATGAGGTATCCACTGAAGCCAAGAAGATGGCAAGGTTCCGCCGAGGTTTTAACCCGGAACTGAAGTACGCTCTCACCAACATCAAGTGCAAGGACTTCGAGGAGCTCGTGAACACCGCGCTCAATGAGGAGAATGGGCGCAAGGCGTTCGAGGAGTCCCGAAAGCACTCACGTGAGGGTGGTTCCTCCTCCAACATGACCACCCCTCCGCAGAAGCGCCGCATCTGGGTGCCAAATGCTGCTGTCACTAGGGCTCCATATGCCCAAGCTTCTCCAGGCTTTGCACCCCGCCCACCCAACCCATTTCAGATGCAGGGTCAGAGGGTTCCAATGGGGCAGCCAAGGCCAAGTCCTTCTCGTGTCGTCACTTGCTACAAGTGCAAGGATACTGGACACTATGCTGATAAGTGCACTCACAGGCAGCTACCTCCACCTCCTCGCCCCAACACCAACCAGGCAATGGTTCGTGCTCCCCCGGCTAAAGCCTTCAACTCCAACAACAGGCCTGTCGGGAGGACCGCGAGGGTGAATCATATCAAGGCCGACAAAGCTGAGGAAGCTGCTGACGTCATTCTCGGTATATTACCCGTAAACTCTATCCCAGCTAAAGTGTTGTTTGATACCGGAGCATCGCATTCTTTTGTGTCAAAGATTTTTGCAAAAGCATACAACCTAGTTCTGGTTCCGCTAAGCAATCAAATGACTGTTCACTCTCCGGGACCGCAAATGTTGACTTCCAAGATAAGTAAGGACAATCAGATCCTAATTGGAGGCCGCATATTCCTTGCTTCACTCATGTTGCTGGGAAATTCTGACATTGATGTCATTCTGGGTATGGATTGGTTGAAGACCCACAAAGCTAAAATTGACTGTGCTCAAAAGTCAATAACTCTCTCTCACCCTTCGGGCCAGATAGTCTATTCTCCATATGGATCAAGTTCTGTTCAGTTGTTCAACCTAGATGCTAAACCCCTTCCTGCAATTGAAAATGTACCGGTGGTTTGTGAATTCCCTGACGTCTTTCCAGAAGAGTTGCCAGGGATGCCTCCGGACAGAGCAGTTGAGTTCGTGATCGAGCTTGAACCAGGTACTGCTCCAATCTCTAAGCATCCATACAAGATAGCTCCTCCTGAACTGAAATTGTTGAAGGAGCAAATCGACATGTACATGGAGAAAGGTTACATTCATCCTAGTTCATCCGCTTGGGGTTGCCCAACTCTGTTTGTTGCCAAGAAGGATCAAACAAAAAGACTCGTGGTTGACTATCGTCCTCTCAACGATAAAACCATAAAAAACAAGTATCCAATTCCTCGTATCGATGATCTTTTTGATCAACTTGCTGGAGCCTCAATATTCTCAAAGTTGGACTTGAGGATGGGTTACCATCAAATAAAGATCAGAAAGGAAGATATTCCTAAGACAGCTTTCACCACTCGTTACGGTCTATATGAATACACCGTCATGTCCTTTGGTCTCACCAATGCACCGGCAACGTTTTCAAGACTCATGAATTCTGTCTTCCATGAATACCTCGACAAGTTCGTCTTCGTATATCTCGATGACATTCTGGTCTACTCAAAATCCGAGGAAGAGCATGGAGAACACCTTCGTCTCACTCTCATGAAACTTCGCGAGCATCGTCTGTATGCCAAATTCTCCAAGTGTGAGTTCTGGATCCCAGAAGTTGCTTACCTTGGTCATATCATCTCTGCCAAAGGCATAGCCATTGACCCGGAAAAGGTTAAGGCAATTGTTGATTGGAAACCCCCTAAGACGGTAAAGCAAGTCAGAAGTTTTCTTGGCTTGGCTAGCTATTGCCGTCGTTTCGTCCAAAACTTTTCCAAGATTGCCAAACCTCTCACTGATCTCACAAAGAAGGACAAGAAGTTCGTTTGGACTCCACAATGTGACGAGAGTTTCAATCTCCTGAAGGCTAAACTCACTTCCACACCTGTTCTGGTTGGCCCAGATACTACCAAACCTTTCCAGATATTCTGCGATGCATCTCTCCAAGGTCTAGGTGCAGTTCTTATGCAAGAACGTCAAGTTGTGGCTTATGCTTCACGTCAGTTGAACCCACATGAGCAAAATTATCCCACTCATGACCTAGAACTTGCAGCAGTTGTGTTTGCCCTCAAGAAATGGAGACAATACTTGTTGGGTAACAAAACTGAAATCTTTTCCGATCATAAGAGTCTGAAATACATCTTCACTCAACCAGATCTAAACCTCAGGCAAAGGAGATGGATTGAAAAGATTAAGGACTTTGATCTCACTATTTCTTACACTCCAGGCAAGGCTAATGTTATGGCCGATGCTCTCAGTCGCAAGTCATATTGTAATAATCTCATGATCATGGAAAGCCAACCTCCACTTCATGAAGAATTCCAGAAGCTGAACCTTGGTCTTGTTCCTCAAGGTTACCTTGCTAGCTTGACAGCCAGTCCAACTCTCGAGCACAAGATTCGTTCTGAACAACTTCGTGATACTGAAATCAAGAAGATTGTAGAGCAGATCAAAGAAGGCAACGATAAATTCAAGTCCTTCTCAATTGATGACAAGGGAACTGTGTTCTTCGAAGGACGCATTGCAGTTCCTCAGATTCAAAGTCTCAAAGATATCATTCTCAAGGAGGCTCATGAAACTCCTCTCTCCATTCACCCTGGAAGTACAAAGATGTACCAGGATCTCAAGACTCTGTATTGGTGGCCTGGCATGAAACGTGAAATTGCTCAATACGTTTCTGAATGCGACGTTTGTCAACGTGTTAAGGCAGTCCATCAGAAAACAGCAGGTCTACTCCAACCTCTGAAAATTCCTGAGTGGAAGTGGGACATGATTGAAATGGGCTTCGTTACTGGGTTTCCAAAGTCCAAGAAGGGAAACGATGCAATCTTCGTTGTTATTGATCGTCTCACTAAGGTAGCTCACTTCTTTGCTGTCAAAGAAACTATCTCAGCTAGCCAGTTAGCAGAGCTCTACACAGCAAAGGTTGTTCCTCTTCATGGTGTTCCTTTGGAAATAAGCTCAGACCGTGGAAGCATATTCACTTCTCATTTCTGGAAAAGTTTCCAAGAAGCATTGGGCACCAAACTTATGTTCAGCACAGCTTATCACCCTCAGTCTCAGGGGCAAGTCAAAAGAGTCAATCAGATTCTCGAGTATATGCTCAGAGCATGTGGTCTCTCCTTTGGCATGAAATGGGAGGATTGCCTTCCATATGCTGAATTCTCCTACAACAACAGCTACCAGGCAAGCCTAGGCATGCACCATTTGAAGCACTGTATGGCCGCAGATGCAGGAGTCCAATCAATTGGTCTGGAGCTGGCGAACGTTCACTCTTAGGCCCTGACATTGTTAAGGAAGCCGAGGAGAAAGTTCGTATCATTCGTGATAATCTCAGGATTGCTCAGTCTCGTCAGAAGAGCTACTATGACAGCAAGCACAGGGATATGATCTATGCACCTGGTGACAAGGCATATCTCCGTGTAACTCCCCTCAGGGGCACTCATCGTTTTGGTGTGAAAGGAAAGCTTGCACCAAGATACATTGGTCCTTTCAACATTCTATCAAGGCGGGCAGAAAATGCTTATCGTCTTGAACTTCCAGAAAAACTATCCAAGGTGCACGATGTGTTCCACGTGTCACAACTCAAGAAGTGTTTCAAAGATCCAGATCGTGCAGTTGATCATGATTCCATTGAACTCCAAGATGATCTGTCTTATGAGGAGCACCCTGTTCGTATTCTCGATGAGACCGAGCGTAAGACTCGCAACAAGAGCACCAAGTTCTTGAAAGTGCAGTGGTCGCACCATTCCGATAAAGAGGCAACGTGGGAGACCGAAGAGGATCTTCGCAACAAGTATTCGGACCTTTTCGTTTCTCAGTAAGGAATCTCGGGGCGCGATTCCTTCAAGGGGGGGCGTTTTGTAACATCCCAAGTATGAAAATACCCCCTAGAATGTTTTGTTTCTTGTTTTAATTCAAGTATTGCATCATTTCATCATGTTTAATTATTTGTTTGCATTTGTTCACTATTTGTTTTGCATCTGTTTTATCTTGTTTTCATAATGAAACTCAAACAAATTCAAATGGTTATTTCATACTTGCTCTGTTACAACTTTTGGAATAAAAATCACAAATAAAAAACAACCAATTTGTTTCACTTTATTCCATATTGATCCACTAATAAAATGGTGCTTTTTATTTCCACTAATTTATTCCAAATGGGTTTCAAATTCAAAGCAAATCATCTACAACACCTAATTTGGAAATTATAAAAAATACCACACCATTCTAATGTTTTGATCCACCTAATAATAGGGGTCACCCTAATAAAAACCTTGTTTTCCATATTAAGTCATTAATTAACAACCATTTTAATTTCCAAATCCCCTTCAAACTCAAATCAAATGCATCAGGCAGAACCAATTTGAACTTATGAACCCTATCTAAACCAATCAACTAATTTAACCAAGTTAATAGTAGGGTTCACCCTATTAAACTTGTTGTTTTCAAAAATAAATCAATTAGTTTGCAATATATTCCAATTCAAACCATTTTGCAAAAACAGCAACTAAATTTGAATTTCCAGAAACTTAAGTTGTAAAGTGGTAGATATTGAACTAACCAACCCACCTGAATTTTTCCAAAATTTTAGAAACTCAAAACCTTATCAAATTCTTCCAATTCTCATTGCTACAAAAAAAATAGAAGGCAAAAAAAAATAAAAAGGAAACAGCAACGCGCGCGCGCGGCAGTTAGCAGCCCAACCCACCTAAGCCCTACCTAGCGCGCAGCCCAGCCCACTAAGCCGCGCGTACCGGTTCGTTTAGAACGCCCCGTCGTCATCCTCCCGTACGGCGGGCATCGGAGCAAGCCACGTCGCCGTACAGCCGCCTCCGACGGCCAGCAGCTGCTCGGGCACCCTATAAGTACCCCCTAGGGCACAGCGCGCTACCCTAGGTCCCTGTTCCCTCGTCTCCGCCGCCAATTCCACCTCTCGACCACCGTTTCCCTCTCTGCTGTCACCTCGCCGGAGGCCACCCGCTCTAAAACTCCGACCACCGTCTCAGCCATGGCCCTCCTCCACCCTACCTGAACCCCGAGCTCGTTTCCCCTCTCCTTCCTCTACATCTTCGACATCTACTCGGCCGCGGTAAGCCTCTGTTTCGACGCCGCGTTCCTCAACGCCTCCGGACACCGTACCGCCATCACTGAACCCGTGATCGCCGTCACCGCTGCAGGGACACTCGTCGTGTTCTGATCGCGGGAAACAACCCGTCGTTACCCCCTCGATCTTCTGGACACCGCCGCCAAGCACGCCAACGACCGGATCCCCGCCGCCATCATCGTCACCGCCGCGGCAATCGCCTCCGTCGTCGAGCTCGACCGCGGCAAAACCCCACGGTGACCACCGTTTACCCCTCCTCCTCTCTGTATTTGCTCGCAGCACTCGCTCGCACCCCATCTACACACGCACGCATCCACCAGTTCGAGCACGGCCACCGCTCGCCGCCGGTGACATCTCCTCTGACAAAGGTTCAGTCGTTTGTTTCGTCAGTGAAGTTCAGTATCTCGCTTAGTAACGTTATCCTCACTGCGCGCGGTTAACTGACAACAAACTCGACACAGCACACTGGTTCAGTCTAACGCAGTGTTCGATCCCTGGCCCCCTGGGATAAAATCCCAACCTTTTTTTCTCCCACGCGCTGACAGGGAGGGCCCCCTGTCAGCCACTCTGGATGCCACGTGAGCACAGCGAGCCTCTGGCCCCCCCTGCCAGTGTCTGGGTGGGTTTTCTGTGCGTATAAAACGTTTTAAACATTCATGTATTTAAATCCAGGTCCAATAAAATTGCAGATTGGTCCCTGAAAGTATTTTGGCAATAAAATTAGTTTTATAACTCCAATAAATGAAAATAAAATATGCACACTAATCTAAATTTAATTGTCTACCTCTTGGTACCATTTGTTTCCTGTTTTGAATTTTCAAAATGCAATTCAAATTTGAATTCAAATAATTCAAATGCAATTTACTAAATTCAATAACTAATTCATTCTTAATCCAATAAATGCAAATAAAATATGTTTTCCATACCATTTTGAATAACCTATTCAAATATAAATTTTGTTTCATGGTTTGAATAATTTAAATTGCCTAAATAATTTAATCCTTGTTTAATTCATTTAAATTTGATAAAATCATAACTTGCTCAATATAAAATATTTTTGAACATGCAAAATATGTTTTCAAACTAGAAAAATATGAACTTTTCAAATATGAGTTTGAATTTATGTTTTGAGCAAATAAAATTCAAATAAAATTCAAACTTGTTTTAAATTCATTTAAAACTTGTTTAATATTGTTTAAGTCATAATAAATTCATCCTAACTCCTAATTCAAAATTTGAAACATGTAATCCAACTAAAATTTGATGTTCTTTTCAAATATAAATTTTGTTAATTGTTTTGCACACTTTAACTTGATGAAAACAATAATTGTTTGTGTGACATCTTTAAGTAACCAAACATTTCCAAACTTAATAAATGTTTTCCAACCATGTTAAATTCCTTTTTCACTTGCATCTATTGTTGTTATTTTGTTGTTATCATCTTGCATGCATCATGGTAATAAATTCTCACATGATAATTAAATTATAGATCATTTGTTTCCACTTAATCCATGGACCTTTTGCCATATGCAATCCAATTGCATATGGGTTCATTTAAATTGTGTTATCATGTTAGCTAGTTTATTTTGATGCAACCATTAACTTGTCATGCATCATCTTTGATTGTGCACTATGCCATGATAATGATTGTTTATATTTCTGTCTTGTTTGTTTGCTTCTTCTCGAATAGACGACGACGTTGAGACAGACGATCTTTACAACACCCCTTCTGAGGATCTAGCTCAGTACCCGGCTGCTGAGTTTGCAGGCAAGTTATCTATCACATGAACCACTGTGTTCCTTTCAACCCTGGTCACCGATACTTTCCGTTGTCTATTTCTGCTAGCCTTAGTGGTAGTTGTTTCTGTTACGAACCTATCACATGAATCCCTTAACCCTGATATTGCCTCACCACCACTCCTACAACCCTATTGCTTGAGCCAGTGTCTTACTAGCATGCTTAGGTTGTTTGCTCGAGTCTGTTACCCGTTACTTTCAGTTACTATCTTTATTATTGTTCTGGGGGCTCGATGTTTAATCAATCAAACATGCTAATGTTAATGTTAATAATAATTTGATGATAAGGCACCGGCAGGAGGCCCTGTGTGGTTTTGAGGCCTGCTAGTGTCGACCCTAATAGGAAAAGGGTCTTGTCTACTGATCCATGATGAGCGCACTACCCGCATGTGGGAAGCGAGTATGGGCGCCCCCCTCAATTTGATTCGATTCGCATCTCGTCCAAATCGTCTCATTTAGTTCGTGTTTTCCATTGGCCGCATGCATGTTTTTGCGAGCCCAGCGCAGGGTGGAACTTTTGTAGTCGGCATATAGGGGGACACGTTCTTAGAGTGCTATGAGGGTCCATTTTCTTCTGGGCTCGATTAGCCGTGCGCCCAAGGTGCTTTGGGCTTGATGCGAAGAAGAGTTGAGTTGTGTTGAGTGCCCCGCTTGGTGGGAGGCATCCCATCTGGCGGGTTATTCATACGTGTACGGCCAAATTGGTGCAACCCTGCAGGGATAATCTTCTCGAGAAGCCGTGTTTTCCGCGGTTATGGTTAACTTGGTGAAAGTACTGGCTAACAAGTACTCAGGACAACTTAAACCTAATGATTTCACAATCTCACACCCCATGATTAACAACTTGACTAGTAATAGGATTATTGTCATAATAACTTGATTCATCTTTAATCCAACCGTGTGAGTTATCCTCGGATTGCTTCTTTGGATAAGGGGCGAGATCCAGGATGGGTTTGTTTGATGTTATCTTCTAGTTGGTTACAATACTCGATCTTATCTCCTTTCTGTTGGTCTGAACTGGTAGAATCTCTGTAGTTGGTTAGCGCAGCCAGTTGCAGCATCTGTTATATCCCCTTCCTTCCGTTGAACCCAAGGCATCTGTACTTGGTGTTGATGGGCTACACTTTGGTGAACTGTGAGTCTTGCTTGCCAGTACGTCTATGTACTGACCCCTTTGGGGCTGTGGTTTCCGCAGACTACGCTTACGAGGATCCAGGTGACGGCTACTACGTGGAGTTTGACGAGGCTGCTGACGAGTAGTTAGCGGACCCGGGCAGGATCCGAGACATCGTGGATGGGCTCCGTCTTAATTTCAGTTTCCGGCTTCGTAAGCCTATTTGGATTTGTCTGTACTCAGACCATTTGAATGCTTCCGCTGAGATGAAATGATGTTATGTTGGGACATGTGTCCTCTGGATGATTGTATTTGATATCTCTGCTCTAGTGAGAGCTATTTGCAACTTATTTCAATCTTTTGTGTCGTAGAGATATGTTGTGTTATCATCTTGTTCAAAGCCGTTGACGTACCATGTGTGTATGGTATGAAGTACGTCAATGGTAGTGTCCTGATTTCTACGGGATAGTTTACATCGACGGTGAACAGTAGCGATTGGTTGTCACACATAAGTGTTGGCCTACTCGTAAGAGGACGCGGGTGCCGGTAAGCCCCGTAATCCAATCAAAATACTGTTCAGTTCGTACGGTGAGTATCCTCTAGAAGTCCGGGTGCGACAGACCTGCAGAAAATAGGAAAAAGCACCGAGTAAGGAAACTCAACTATTTATCAAAATGAGAATCCGGGTCATAATTATCAAAGTTAGGAATCGAACCAGCCAGTGCACGATATGTATCGGCAATTTGAACAGAAACTTTTGTCAGCTCATCTTCTGCTGCATGAGCCCTCCTCCTATACTTCCTCGTGATCTTCCCGCTCCTCCTAGCTTCAGCTTCAGCCGCCTCACGCAGAGCCACCTCTTTCTCAAGGAGATTGGTGGTCTTCGCCCATTTCTTCTCGGACTGGGCCACGAAAGCCTGAGTGGAGACACAAGGAAGGATTAGTCGGATATACTGCGAAGTTCCAAGCAAATTATCAATAAGTTCACTCGGAACTTGGGGACTAGATAAGGATACAGACAATATTATTCGGATTTACCTCATGTTTAGCTATCAAAGCTTCTAAGATATTTTCTTCATCAGCCCTCAAGGTGTGAAGGGCCTCCAGCATCTGGGAGAATGTCATGTCTTCGGGCCTGACGCCAGAAGAGCCGGCAGCTTGATCGCCTGGCGGGTGAATTTTCCCCGACTTTGGAGTCGAGACCCGGACTGTCTGGGTGTCCGGGTTTGGAGAACTCATCTTCGTGTCCGGGATCTCAACCTCTTCGTCCTCAGCCTCTTCGGATGGCTTTGGAGACCCGGTTTCCTGGTGAGTTGGGTCACCCAAGGAGCCTTGCTCCTGGTGGTCTTCAACATCACCGCCAGTCGCGGCGTCCGTATTATCAGTCGGCCCCTCCGTTTCCCGGTTATCGGTCTCCATGTTCTCCGGGTCACTAAGTGTGACTTGGGCGCTAAGGAAAAAAGAAATAAACAGTTAGTGGCAGTGGAGGAAGATTATCGAGTGTGCGGGGATATCATACAGCAAGGACTCACCCGGTGTTCACAGCATAATCCGGGGGGAGCTCGCTGCTGGAAGCGGATGAAACAGTCGCAGAAACCGATAGCGGAACCCGGAACTGCCCAGCCCGAGGATGGTTGGGGGAGGGGTGACGCCGAGGAGAATTGGAAGGGTTAGGTGGAGGAGTACCAGCACGGCGGACCGGTGAGGTGGCGATACCCGGGTTGAGGGGATCGTCACCCGGGGAACTCCGCGTCACTCTACGCTTGGACGGAAGAGAGTCCTTCAAATGGGGTGAGTTGGATAATTGTTGATTAAGTTTTCGCATGTTATCAAAGGAATAGGGTTCGGAGGACATAAAGGAGAAGGGAACCTTGGATACCACCCCCTGGTCTTCCTCTTGGCCCCAACAACTGCTTCTTGTTCAGGGTCGCTTTGATCGGATTCGGTGGCCTCCGGGTCCCCCTTGTCCTTGTCATCTTTGTCCTCCAACCCTGTAAGCCGAGTATGCACAGTCGGAAAAAGTTAGATGTGCGAGCAAAATGGCGCAAGTGAAGTTGATAGAAGACCCGGATAAATACCTTCGTCATTGTCAGCCGGTTCCTCATCTTCTTCCGGGTCTCCGGAAGAAGGATAGGTCTCGACGTTCCAGAAAATGTTATCAGCCTGAGACAAAAGCACAAGGGTAAGAATCAGCAGTCATATCAAGCGAAAGCATGAAGGTAAAAGTATAAGAGTCGGATTTTACCGCTGGAGCCGGGTTATCCCGGGTGAATGGAGCTAACCCGGCAATGTTTTTGATCACCTCAAATTTTTCCGTCAAGAAACTCTTGATGGTTTTGTTGGTATCGCCGGCTGGGTAGTTCTTAGAAGAATATCGAAGCGCGTCCGTGACGTGCCCCGAGTAGTCGCACATTAGCTTGGTGCGGATGGAGTTGGGCTGGATCCTGAAGTCCACCCAGGTCTTGACCAAGTTGAGCCCGAGGAGACCTTGGGCGGAAAGGGCGGCTATTTTTGAAAGGAGCGGTTGGATGGCCTCCCTGTCCGGCTCAGGGGAAAAAGCGTTGAAAGATTCGGAGATATCGAGGAGGCCCTCCGAGTAACCCGGCAATTTCTTCTCGCCGGGTGGGGAGGTGTCCCGGCAGTAAAAGAAAGAAAGTTGCCAGTGTTTAACATGGGAATTCAGGTTAAGAGTTGGCATTGGGGAATTTTTGCGGCGCTGGATGGAAACCCCGCCGCAAGCAAGAAGCGCCCCGTCACCGCTTTCGCGGCACGGTTTGCATTGGAAAAGTTCGATAAAAAGAGTCAAATTTGGCGGAGTGCACAAATATGACTCGGAAAGAACGATGAAATGGGGTATGTTCAACATAGAGTTAGGCCCTATGTCGAACACCCGGAGGCCATAGTGGCTCAAGACCTCACGGAAGAAAGGGTGGCCCGGAGGGCGAAACCCCCGGGTCATGTGCTCAACGAAGCAAATTACCTCGTCGGCAGCAGGCGTGGGCCGGGTCTCATCACCCGGCACCCTCCAGTGGATATCCTTCTGAGGAGGGAGGACCCCTAACTCGGCCAGCTCCTCCAGCTTGGCCTTAGTAACTGTGGATCGCGCCCAGTTGGCGGATATTGATTGGGTCATCCGGGTTTTGGCCGGCTGCTTCCCTTGCTTCTTGGGAGCCATGAGTTCAGCCTGCAAAGCACAAAGACAAGAAAGTATGAGGTGTAAGACTCGGAAATCATGAGTTATCCGAGTATACACAGGCAGTATCAACGAGACATGGCAACCAAGAATCATCCGAGTATCAAGTGTCAGAGCAAAAATTGTGGGGTACTTACGTATTGGTAAGCATTTGTGGAAAAAGGATGGTTGCCCATGTGTCTAGTGTAGATAAGAGAACCGGAAGAAGTGGATCTGCCGGGAATCAATGTCAATCGCGGGAATTTTGGGCAGATTGGACCTAGATTGGAAATTTTATTTTCGGATTCGCGGTGAAATTAGTGGCTACAAGTAGTAGGAGAACGAAGTGGAATCAATATTCAAGTGGTTGGATGAGCTAACGAGAATCTATGTGACCTAATTCGGCGCGGAAGGAGAAACGGCCCGCAGAAGACCAAGATCCAATCTGGGTCGATTCGAGAAATTGCAAAGCTAAATCAAAGGGAGCAAGGAGCTTACCCGAGGAGATTGAAGAAGAGAGCGGCGACGGCAAATAGCGCAATCTGAATGACCCTTTGCGACTGCCAGCGAACTGCTCGAGGGTGCGGCGGCGGAGGTTGGCGGCGGCGCGGGACGAGCTGTGGCGGAACGTAACCGGCGGTGGATTGGTTCCGGCGGCGTGCGCAAGGACTCCGTGGTGGCGCTCCGTAAGCTTGGGTGCGGGAGTGAAGGAGAGGAAGAAGAAATGGACCGTTGGGGTTAGGTTATCCCCTAGGTACCTATTTATAAGGTACGGGTGGGTAAACCTGGTCCAACGGGCGGGAACCGGAAATTTCGGGATAACGGATACCCGCCCGGATTTTCTGAGATATGCTTTAAGTGCTGGGCGAGATATCCGGAATGGATGAGAAGCAAATCTTCTCCGCGATATCTGGATTGATTAACAAGTAAAGAAAGCCGGATCTTTGGCGTATGCATCAGGGGCGTTGACCCGGAAAACTAAACACTGGACTTGGAGAAAGCCGGGTTACTATATGGCCACCATGGAGTTAGGCCTAGCTGTTTATCAAAGCAATCTAACCCGGCCGCTATAAACTTGTATGTTGGTTATTTTTTGCAGGGAATAGCGTGCGCTTCAAGGAGGATCTCATGAAGCCCAAGCTATTCTGGGGACTACTGATGGAGGGATGATAACCCGGTAGGCTAACGCCAAGGAGTAACTCGGCCCAAAGGACGCTGCACAAGACCCGGCTTAAGATAAAGGAGTTTCTAGAAGGCCCAAGAACGTAGGCCTCGTAACCCGGATTGTGGGTTCCGATAAGGAAGTTTAGGGTTTGTAAGCAATGTCCGGGTAGGATTCAGAGTGTGCCTTGGAGAGTAGGCCAGGGGGTCCGCATATTATATAAGCCGGCCCCTAGGATTAGACGAGAGAGATCCAAGAGTTCGAGCAATATCGCTAGGTACCGGGTATCCAGTGTAATACGAGAGTTGAGTTAATATATCTAGATCGGTGACTCGGCGACTTGATTGTCGGCTACCAGATCGCATATCATCATGTTTTCCCTTGAGCTAAACCCTCTCCCAAACACCAGAGTCGAATTGCCCCAAGATAAGTTACCCCCGGTAACGTCTGCCGTGATTATCCCACGACAGGATCCCATCAAACACAACATGTAGCATTACATTAAGATGATTTTGATCATTTAGGGCAGATCACAAGATCTAAACATGAGGCATAAAGAGGAGTGAACAACACCCTAGCTACTGCTATGGACCCGTAGTCCAAGAATGAACTACTCACGCATCATTCCGGAGGCGGGCATGGTGGTGTAGAGCCCTCCAGTGATGAATTCCCCTCTCGGAAGGGTGCCTGGGAGAGCTCTAGAACCCTCCCGAACTAGGGTTGACGATGGCGGCGGCTACAGATGTTTTTCGTGGAAAAGGCTCTCATTTTTAGGGTTAACCTCGATAAGTATATATAGGCAAGAGGGAAACGTCGGTGGGCGACTAGTGGCCCACACCACCCCTGGGCGCGGCCAGGGGCGCCGCCCTATGGTATGGGGCCCCTGTGGCCCCCTTCTAAGGCCCCTCCGAACTCCGTGTGCTTGACAGATTTCTAAGACTTCCGGGTTTCGAATCGTCCAATTCCGAGAATATTTCTAGAACAATTTTTCTGAAACTAAAAACAGCAGAAAACAGGAACTGGCTCTGTGGCATCTTGTCAATAGGTTAGTCCCAGAAAATCGATCAAAATGGCATAAAGTGTATAGAAAACATGTAGCATATAGCATGAAAACAACATGTTAGAAATTATGGATACGTTTATAACGTCAGTGGCCTAAAAACGATCTCCAACAGGTGCCCTGTCACGTGCCATAAAATGGGGCAGCCCCAAATTCTACTCCTCTCTGCCCCAAATATGGGGAAGAGAGAGGGCCACGCGGAGACGTGCCCCATCCTTTCCTTTTCAACACGCACCACGCTGAACCGCTTCCGCTTCTCCGCTTCTCCTTCCGATTCGAGCGCCGCCAGCCGCCTCCGCGCCATGGACGGGGACGTCGCTCCCCTCCCGGAACTCCGCATACCGCCGGCGACCCTCTCTGCCCCATCTGCGCTCCTGGGCGCTGGCCGCGCTGCCGCTAACGCCCCCGCGGGATTAGGGAACCATAGGATTTTGGCGGCTCGCTGGTTCGTCTTTGCGCTGTCATGTTCTGTCTCCGCGGGCGCGAATCCATCGCCGGCCGCTGCCCAGGAGCCACTCACGTCCGGAATCCGGCCGAAAACACTTAGAGCTGGCGGCAGCGGCAAGCGAGCTTCGACGACCATGCTCGAGGGGAGGAAGAAAAAGCCCAAATCGACATAGGAGATCCCCGCGGAGGCTGAGCTCCCACCCCACCGCCATCGAAGACGGTTTTGGAGCCAACTCCGACCCGCACTCCGTACGCCTCCAACGTGCTCGATGGAATGCGCGTGGGGGTAATTTCCATCTATTTTTCCCGTTGAAAATTCGTTCAACAATTGCCTCTATTCATTTGCTTGGAAATACATCTAGGTTTGATGATGACGAATATATGGATGTCATGGGTGTTGGGGCGCACTCCTTTGCCGCCTCACACGAGGCTCCATTGCAACAGTATGCCAGTGAGGATGCTCTTGACAATGACGGTGAGAGGTTCGTGCCTAAAGGGAGAGAGGATAACTACACCGTGGCGGAAGACATATTGATGTGTGAAGCATACAAGAACTGGCATGGATGCATCCATGGGAGTGGAGCAACCCAAAGAGGCATATTGGTTGCGTATGTGGGAGTATTTCGTTGCTCGGAACAAAACTGGCATTGTTCGAAACATGGGTTCCATTCGTCATAGGTAAAATGTGATCAACACCGATTGCAAAAAGTGGTTGGGGTGCTTGGCGAATGTGGACCGGTTGAACCCAAGTGGCACGAATACGACCGATCGAGTGAGTTGTTTGATCATTGTCTCTCATTTCTTCATGAATTTTCTTTGTTCTATCTCATTCTTACTCATTGCATCTATTGTCATTTGTAGAACAACATGGAGCAAATCATGTTCAAAGAGAGGGTCAAGAAGGGGGCAAAGGGGACTACCAAGGACAAGAATGGGAAATCATTCACCTAACATCATGCATTTGCGGAGCTTGAGAATGATGAGAAGTGAAAGAATCGTGATATGCTCGAAGTACCCAAGAGGAATTGCCGGGCGGAGGATTCCACCATCGTTGTTGGTGATGATGAAGAATATAGTGACGAAGGAATGAGAAGCCCAACCCCCCCCCCCCCCCCCCCCGCCGCCCCCCCCTCCCCACCCACACACACACACTCCATCCCAAAGTCCAAGTGACCCGAGGGAACAAAATATGCAAAGGATAAGAAGAAGAATGGTGATGCAGACATAAAGGAATCCTTCGAAGAAATGATGAAGTGTCCAAAAGAGATGAACGAAGAGAGGAAGGCATTGAAGTTCAAGGAATTGGAGGAGCTCAAAGAGGCGATCGAGCGGAAGGAGGCGGCCGAGGAGGTGAGGGCGGAGGCCGAGAGACGCAAGGTTACCATGGAGGAATAGAAGCTTGCCATTGAGGAGGCCAAGATTGAGATGGAGAATGAGAAAAAGATCATATTTATGGACACAAGCAAAATGGATGATAAGAAACGCCAATACATTGAGCTATGCCACGATCAAGTCTTGGCAGAGAAGCAAATGGCATACGTGAGTGCAATCAACTCCATCGGAGGTGGCTTGAGCTACATGTGTTTCATGGGAGCAATGGGAGGTGGACGAATGGGCATGGGAGGAAGCATGACTATGGGAGGAGGTGTCATGGGTATGGGAGGAGGAGGAGCCATGGGCATGGGAGGTGGCATTGGCGTGAGTGGTGCCATGGGATGCCATGGGAGGTGGCATGGGAGTTGGCACGAGTGGTGCTGGTATGGCCAGCTTGATGGCACGTACTACGGGCAACGCGAGTGGTGCCATGGGAAATTCTTCGATCCCTACTCATCAAGAAGCAACCACCAAGGAGGACAAGGGTGGTGATGCGCACAACACCGAAGTTTGATGATGTGTTGTTACCGTTTCTTTCATGCTTTGAACTTTGATGAACTATGTGTCGTTCATGTTTGAACTATGGGTCGTTTTGTGATACTATGCCATGATTTGGACCGGGTTATGCTATGGACTAAACTAAATTCGTGTGTGCTATTTTTATCATGCTTGAAGATCATACTATGTGCATATATCGATTTATATCACTCAAATATCGAATAAACAGGCGTTTTAGTGCGGTCACCATGCCCCAAAATAGGCAAATGTTGGAGAAGGCGTGCCCTAAAATAGGGCATCTAGAAAAGTAGAAAAGTTTCTCGCGCCCTATAACGCTAAAACATGTGCCCTATATGTGCAGAAGGTTGAAATATGATAGGCCATCTATTAGAGATGCTCTAAGTGACGTAGACATGTTGCATTTTTAGATAGAAACATTAATTGCAATTTGTTAGGTTTTGCTTTATAGGAAATATAGATATATAGATTAGGACCCATTCATGCCGCACGTTTGTTTACTGGCACCGCTATTGACGTGTACTTTATTGGTCACATATTTCCTCTTTTTGTTTATCTGAAGCTCGGAATCTTATTTGTTTGGTTTAATCACTTGATCATGGATGGAGTCTTTAGTTTTTTGTCCAACATTTTAATTGACCGTGTTATTCTAAGAAATCTCAGATTTATATTAATTCTTATATACTATAAAATACCAACAATTATTTAATACTATAAAGTTTATAGTATATGCTAAGTTGGTGTGGGGTTGGGGGAAGGGGGTTATATTTGTTTTATTTGAAAAATCATACGCTAAATGTATTTGAATTGAAATATTCATATGATTCTAAGATCATATACTCCCCCGTCTCAAAATAATTTATTTAGATTTGTCTAGATATGAGTGTACTCCATAGACGTGTTTTAGTGTATACATACATTTATATTTAGATAAACTTAAGTCAATTATTTTGAGACGGAGGAAGTATTGAATAAATAAATGGTCATGAAATATTATGCAACATACAACAATATCCTTGAAATTGATTAACAAAACAATAAAATTACTTGTACATATCCATAACATAGATTATCGTATCTAGTGAATGAAATGGTGCGCTGATTTGATCAATGTAGTCCCTTGGATTTTCCACAGCCCATGATAGAAGATGGCAATCGGCCGACCCTCTCGACGCCCTCCTCGAAGACCACACCCATGCCCATGAACACGTGTGCCTCAATGTGGCAGTGGAAGAGCCACACCCCCGGGTTGTTCGCGTGGAACCTTATCGCCGTCCATCCGTCCGGGTGCAGCGGCACCGTGTTCTTCATGATCGGATCCTTCAGGTTCAGAAGCCTCCATGCGTCAGTTGCCGGGTTGAACTTGCCGTCGCCGTATCCGAGCACCCAGAAGTCATGTCCATGGAGGTGCCACGGGTGCGTCTCGGTCTTGTTGTTGAGCGCGTTGGAGTTCTGAAGCACAATGTCTACCACGGAATCAAATGCCAGCCGGTACACCGGGCTGCCGACAGTCCCGTTCGTCGCCGCCGGCGCGGAGATGTCGTGGCCCCTGTGGTCGTACGAGTCCAGTGGTGGGCGCTGGTCGTACTCGGTGGTGAGGCCATGCTTCATCGAAACGAGGTAGGGCGTGGCCGGGAAGTGGAGGGCCACGCCGTTGATGGTCCACTTTATGTGGCCGTTGATGTTGTTCTGCGTGTTCAGCAGGAGCAGCGTGCGGTCTGCTCTCGCCGGCGCCGGCACGACGTAGCTCGGGTGCGCGACGATGGCCCGGCTCTGCTCCACCCTGATGGCCGTGTTGTTCCACGGCGGGCCGGTCGGTGGCGCAGTGGGTGGTGTCCTTTTGGGGTCGTTGCCGGCGTAGCTCACGATGGCCTTGCCGCTGGGTGTCATGGTGGCATTGCGTCCAACAATTTTGGACACAGCCTAGTAATTTCGCCTCGGGTCTTGGTCAGCCTTGACCAGCACGGAGTATGTCTATTCCTGGACATAGCGACCGAGTTTTTTTTTGGCTCGCACCGAGCTTTCCTGGCTCGCACGAGCTTTGACTCGGCCCGCAAAATCGATGGACCGAGCCGAGCTGATTTTGCTGGACCGCACAGGCCCGAAAGATCGACCCCGTATGGGCCTGGCCAGGAAGATGCGGATGTTATTTTCTCGGCACACACGAGCGAGGCACGCACGGGAAAAAATCAACGCACAGGCGAGCAGGCAGGGGAAAAAAAGAGCGCCGCCATGCTACTCTTTCCTCTGCCGCCGGCTTCAGCGCAGCAATAGGGCTGCCCCTCCGCCCGTGTCCGTCTGCTCCGCTCCGGCGCGTCCGTCTTCTCTGCTCGAGCGGCTCTTCCCTGCCATCCCGCCCGCTTCCGGCCGTCGGAAGGTGAGCATCTCCGCCCCATCCGGTCGTCCTCTAAGCGGCAGCACCGCGGCCGCAGCCCGCCTTCTCCGGCCGTGCTCGAAGCTGCAGCACCGCCGCTCTACGGCCGTCACTCCGGCCCACCCCACTACTGCTGTCCCTGCTGCACCGTCCACCTCCTTGCATCTCTCTTGCTGAAATTTTCCTTTTTCCAGTTCATACCGTGAACAAGCTTTGCATAGCTTTGATTTTCAAGCACTGAAATGTAGATGCGAATAGATGCACACGGCTTTGATTTTCTATGCAAATGATGCACATCTGTGATTTTCAGGCTTTGATTTTCCATACTGTAAGCAACGCAGGTCCGAATCCCCCAAAAGCAACCTTTTTCTGGTATTTTCAGGCTCGGCCCGAGTTGGTCCGAGCCGGCTCGCGTCCAGCAAGATTATGTCTCGCCGGAGTGGATGGAGAGATTCCTCACCAGGAACGGCCGGACGTAGTTCCCCGACGGTCATGGAGTGGCCCTCGATCTCGAAACTGAGCGCCGAGAGCGACGTGAGGCTGCCGATGCTGAGGAGATAGGTCTTCGCCGGCACCATGGTGAACAGAGTCGGCAACGCGCAGTTCGGGCGGGAATTGTTGCACGATCCGCTGGCAGTACGAAGCTTCGAGCGGTTGAAAAATCCTTTGCCGTTGATGAGGAGAGACTGGGGCTCGCCGACGAAGACGAAGGCCGATCCAGAAGGTGGATGGAATGCGAACCTGACATGGCGTTTGAAAGCAAGTACTACTACCTAGGTCCACGCACCTTTATCATACTTGATTATTGTTTGATTGAGTTATATTCTTGTATAGAAATACGAACAACAATCACAGGGGACTAATCTATATGCTTACTATATTTGTGAGAACATTCACAAGATTGTCAACGAGAGAAAACATAATAACATCAATAAAGAGGTACGTAAACTATATTAAAAAAATTATTATTTTACCATTGGTTCTACGAAGTTTCAGTTATAATTGTTTTATTACGATTATATATATATAACCCATGTATTCATTTGTATCTCATTCTTTTACAGTTGGCAAGAAAGTGGGAGAAGCTCCCCACCGAGCGCCGCTTCCAAGCAATTTGCGAGGAATTGGCGGATTTTTTCCTTCGGGAAGTCATACCTCCTTTCAGAGAGTGCCACCATGTTTCATAGCTAGTATGCCTCAATGTAATAGTGAGCTAGCTACATGTACTATAAACTATATTCCTCGGAGAGTACCACTATGAAACACTATTTAATTTGCGATCTTATGTAAATTAATTGCATGTAACTTAATATATATATGCACCAAGTTGATATAGGACCAACTTGATATTTATGTAGATATTTTATGTATGTACCAAAACGTGTTTCTGGCGCATCGACGTGATCCTCATACGATGAAACGGTCCGATACGTCCCCTAAACCCTAAACCATGAATTCCCGCGGCAGAGAATCCAGGTTTTAGCCCCCAAACCATTGGTACCGGTTCGTGTTACGAACCGGTACCAAAGCTCTCCAGCCCTACGGGCTGCCTCGAGTCCACCTGGAGGCGCCTTTTATACCGGTTCATAAGGAACCGGTACTATCGGTAGGGGGACCTTTAGTGCCGATTAATTAGTACCGGTTGCCCAACCGGTACTAAAGGCCCTATGGAACCGGTACTGATAGGGCATTTTTCACTAGTGTAGTATATTGGAGGTTTAAGTAACATAGTAGGGTGTGGTGCATCTACTACTTTTGGTGAAATATATTATTAGTAAACTAGCTATGCAATGCAAAATAGCTTCGGACGTCTGGATTGACTTTGACATATTTTTTGATATCCCAAGTAGCTTGTATCTTCATAATGGTTGCAGATTTTATGCAGGTTGCACTAGCATTTTATTCTGTAAATAATCAATCTAAAAATTTGGAAATGTTTGATTCGTAGGATTTAAAAAATATAGAATATGATTGCAATGCTTGTGCAAAATAATTGAATGAAAAAATATATGAATTATGTAAACTTGGGTGTTTAGATCACACGAATATGAAAAACACATGAATTATACTAATTATGTTCAAAATGAAATCATATCACCTAAGGAATTATAATTATAACTTTTTTATGCCACCAAATACCTAGGTCTCGTTGTAGGTACGTAGGAATTCGAAAAAGAGGTTCTAGTGGATTGTAACATTTTTGCAAAATTTTTTTTGAAACTGAGATCAAAAAAATTACCATGTATTTTCTTCGCTCCATTCCTTTGAACTAAACAGATCAATAGTTTTAGTTTGATCGTATTAAAATTTGTGTTCCTATATTATTCCTAATTTTTTTCTTTTGAACCAAACAAACACTTCAGGTGAAAAACACTATAATTTACATATGGATAACTACGATCTCTTGGGTTTCCCACCAACCAAGAGTCAAAGATGGGATTCGAGTACAAAGAAGTGCTTGACACTTTATGCAATCTAGAATGATCTACTTAGTTTCATCTAAGTTAAATTATCATGTACTCTAGAATACTTATCATTTTATGCTACAATCATACACTAAAAAACTAGATATCCAAAGGATCTGATGGAAAATAAACTTACAAACATGTTGATAATATTTGTTTGATTATATGAATACTGAAATCCATTGTAATAAGAGAGTTCCTTAGACATCCTAACAGTAAACAATGTTACATAATTGTGGTGTACCACGAGAAAAAATGTGCCATGAATCGTAGCGGTATAAAAATATGTATTGTAATATGCATGATAGTGTGAACGTGACTGATTAAGCTAATTATACCTTAAAATTTTATTACGATAGTATATCAGTAAAACAACATACGATTAATGGAAAGCTCAATTATTACAAAGTTAAAAAGTTAATATAAATCAAGGAAACAAATAGCTAGCTATAGCTTCTAGATAAATCACTGCTAAGATACACCTAAATTTGGCTGCGTTTGTGCAGCTAATTCTAACTACGAATGGTAGCGATGAGTGCATATGTATCCGCGCTTTAATTTTTACACATGTCACATTGGGGCATGAAGAGCGGGCGACACAGACGGTGGATCTAGCCCAGTAAGACGACAACCGACTTTGTTCTCGACATTTGTATGCACATCATTGATTTTAAGAACTATCCGTGTATTATATAAATTAATGGCCATGTACATTTATGAAATACTGATTTATATGAATTTATGAACAACGACCTCGTTATTGTTGGACATTAACACGAGGGCATGGTACTTTTTATATATTGACTAGATTCCTTCTCTTCTCGCGGACGAGAGTCATTGTCCCGTTGAGCGACCTCGAGATCACGAAAGTGATGTCCTAGTGATGCATCAAGCAATCCTAACGATGCAACACAACCTCCATCGTGATTGTTTCTGAGAAATTAAAGTTAAGATACCACCATATGCCAAACCTTTGAGTGGTCCGCTAAAGAAGAAAGGGGTTGTTTGGATCACGCCCAAGCCAGCCCTGCCACAGTTTTGGCCAAGGATTTTGCCGCTAGGATCTCGCCAACGCGTAGGCGTAGAAACTGAACAGGTCGACCAAGAAATTGGTGTGCTATTGAATCTCAGATGCTGATCCAAACCAAACCCTGGTAGTATTCAACAATCAAAATATTGGTTCGGCAAGCCATGGCTACAATCCAAACACCCCTAGGTCTCTCCCTTGTAAAAGAGCTCTTTATTCATATCATAGATGAGGTTACAAATGATATATGATAACGGGATTGCCCGATCTTCTCGTTGAGCACTATCTCGATAACTTGTGTCTCGCTAAAACCTCTCCGGATGATCCATGATGCCAATACAACAGCTCTTAATCCCTTTGGATATTCTCAACTCCACACACTTGCACAACGTAATCAACGACTACGAGTGGTCATGTATCGTCTTATTCGTAGTGGAACAGCAGATAGTACACATAATTTGCAAGGGGTAACACCACCAAACCGATGGGGATCATTTCAGATGAACATAGTTCAAGTCTGGAAACTAAGGTTTAATTTTAACTAGGTCTTCTACTAAAAACGTTTGGGACAGCCTAAGACATGTCCTTGTTGCTCTCATATCAGCCCCCATTGCGTGGATGGCTCCTTTAGCTCCTTGAGTTCTTGTGGGAAACAATCCCCATGCCTTCCTCCATGTGTACACACTTGTTTACCACCATTGCATGTTTCTTTTCCAGCTCCTCTTGATTATCTCCTCCATCCATGTTTGTGTTATCAATAAAACTATCATACATAAATACATATGCTTAGCTAGTATAACATTCTTATAAACACAAACAACACAATCAATTAAGAAGGAATTCATCTTATAATAATCATCAATTAACTTTAATATTTCCTTCCAACTCAAACATGAACAATCATCATGTACCCCTATTATATCCATATCAATATACGAGGTGCTTTTTATAGGCGCAACGCCTTATACAATAGACCACCAATACCCCTCGTGGGAGAAAAAAGTAGGGGCAAGAGAGCCAATCATACAAAAACAAAAATCCCGCTAATGGGATGGATAATGTAAGAACATTCTACTACCTCCGACCCGAAAAAAGTGTCGGAAGTTGGTTGTTAATTTGTATGTGATTAGTTGATTGCTTGCGACACTTATACCGGAATTGGAGGGAGTAGTACTTTTTTTTGGGTCCACGAGCTTAATCAGTGAAGGGGACTTCCTTGGTCTATGGGGGCTGTCCAACAATGGGCTTAGTGGGTCTTTCTATGGGCTTCTATTTTTCCTCTTTCCATTATGGTTTGATCTTTCTCTTTTATTGTTTTACTTTCCGCAGACCCTATATATCGCTTATAGCGTGCCCTAGTACGACCCGTCCGCGTAGATTTTTTGAGCGGGCCGGCCCATTAAGCTATTTGCTTGGAAACTAAGAGAAAATATGGGGGAAAGAGGGATTCAAACCTGGGTACTCATGGGCGGACGGATATGTGCATAGCCACTGGGCTATGACACGTTTTTGTGTCAAACTTCTTTTGTGAAGCTTTTTATTGTCTTATTTTTTCTGTTTTCATTTTTTTCTCACTTTCGTTTCCGTTTTCTTTTTTTTTTGTTCACCGAAACATTTTGTTAAGGTTTTTTTGGTTCAAACTGAAAATTGTTCAAACTTTAAAATGTTTAATTTTTTTCAAATTCAAATTTTGTTCGGATAAAAAATATTGAAATTTAAAATTGTTCAAATCAAAAAATGTTCACATTAAAATTTGTTCAAAATTGAGAATTGTTCATACGTAATTTTTTTGTTCATGTTTTGGAATGTTCAAACTTAAAATTTGTTCACTATTTAAAAAACATTCGTTTTAAGTTATTTAAATTTTTTCTAACCAAAGAAATTGAAAATATATAATGGAAAACAGTGCCGCGGTGGTACGTTTTCTTTTGAGGGAATGCCGTAGTGGTACGTGTGCGCGTGGCCAGGACTAACACAGCCGTAACCTTTTTTTGGGGGGGGGGGGAGGGGGCGAACAGACAGCCGTGACCAGGAAGCTCGATCCAGAAACGAGGGCAGTCCATCGACCGAGAGCATGGGCCGACCCATGACGCGCGACTCTTCCCAGTGCTGGCGGGCGAGCTGATGCTTCAACTCGCAGAAGGTGTGGCATAGGTGATCCCGTATTTTCTTTGTCTTGGCTTGTGAGTCTCTCGCACTATCTCAACATATGAAGGATTTTCCTCATTACAATACTCCTATTACTACACTATAAAAATCCTACCTTCCAGAGAGGCTTGTAGTAGACTTTGAGGTCACACCATGAATACAATATAGTTATAATATCTTCATTTTAGTATGATGCCACACCTAACGATTGATCAATCTAATAGAAATAGGAGCGAACGATGTCACCGCTAGGTGCATCGGGTACGTGTTTATATGGTCGGATGGCACAGCCCCACCGATGGCATATACATGAGGATACGTATATGTATCGGAGTACTAGAGTACTACTCCGTATTCATATACATAAAGGATTACATTTAACACTCCCCCTTAATCTGAACCGTCACAGAGGTTCAGATTACACTTAAACTCATCAAACATCCTAACTGGTAAAGCTTTAGTGAAACCATCGGCAACTTGGTCTTTGCTGGAGATAAACTTGATGTCAAGCTGATTATTTGTAACTCGCTCTCGAACAAAATGAAAATCTATTTCAGTGTGCTTGGTGCGACCATGAAACACTGGATTTGCTGAGAGATAAGTAGCACCCAAGTTATCACACCACAAACATGGTTTCTCATGTAGATCAACACCAAGTTCTCGTAGTAAAGCCTCAACCCATATCAACTCTGCTGTGGCATTTGCTAGGGACTTATATTCTGCTTCAGTGCTAGATAGAGATACTGTATTCTGTTTTCGAGAGCTCCAAGAGATTAAATTTGGACCAAGAAATATGGCAAAACCACCAGTAGATTGTCTATCATCAAGACTGCCAGCCCAGTCTGCATCAGAGAAAGGACTCAAAAGTGTGGAGGATGACTGTATGAAAGTAATGCCAATATCTAGTGTGCCTCTGATGTATCGAAGAATACGCTTAACAGATGTCCAATGTGTTGTGGTAGGAGCATGCAGAAACTGACAAGCTTTGTTAACTGAAAAGGACAAATCTGGACGTGTCAGAGTCAAGTATTGAAGTGCTCCAACAATGCTTCTATAATTTGTACTGTCTTCAGAACCAAGAGGTGTACCATCATGAAGAGCCAAAGGGCTATAAAGAGACAATGGTGTTGGAGCAAACTTACACTGTCTCATATTAACTTTATCAAGTAACTCATTAGCATATTTTTCCTGTGTCAGAAGCAATCCATTCGGTATCTATTTAACTTCAAGACCCAAAAAGAAGTGAAGATTTCCCAAATCCTTTATAGCAAACTCAGCATTAATATCACGAACAAGAGCAGAAATAGAATCATCTGAAGAGCTAGTAACTATGATGTCATCAACATAGATAAGAACAAATATAGTGATACCTGATTTCTTGTAAAGAAATAAGGATGTATCAGCTTGAGAGGGCCGAAAACCAAGATCACATAATTTTGTACTTAAACTGGAAAACCATGCTCTGGGTGCCTGTTTTAATCCATATATAGCTTTGTCAAGTTTGCTATGTGTTGCGGAAGGTGAGGATTCACAAACCCTGGAGATTGTTGCATATAAACTTCCTCTTCTAGAACACCATGAAGAAACGCGTTCTTGACATCTAGCTGCCTTAGAATCCAATTTCGAGAAGCAGAAAGTGCTATAACAGTTCTGATAGTAGCTATTTTGACAACGGGACTGAAGGTATCCTCATAGTCAAAATCGTACCTTTGCTTAAAACCCTTTGCAACCAGTCGAGCTTTGTATCTATCAATTGTGCCATCTGCCCTCTTCTTGATACAGTAAACCCATTTGCATCCAATGATATATTTGTTAGTGCTTGAGGGAACCAAAGTCCAAGTTTTTTTTCCATCAACGCATTATCTTCCTCTTCCATAGCCTTCTTCCACTGCAAATTATGAAGTGCTTCTGAAAGTGTGGTTGGTTCTCCTGTAGAGGTGAACAAGCCCTGTCGGGTATGAGTATCACTGTATATTTGTGGTTGACGTCCATACCCTACAGTCCCAACAGTCTATTTGTGAGGTTTTCGAACTCCTTTTTGCAATCTTGTACGCACTGCAGGAACGGGTGTTGAAGAGGTCGGCGCAGAAGATCTTGCTGCATGCGAATCTGCATCGGAGGCAGTGGAGGTGTCAGCAGATCCCGTGGGCGTGTGCTCCCCGGTGTGTGCGGGCAGGCTGAGCGAACCCGCCACAGAGGATCCGTCTGGGGCTGCGGAAGAGGACCCCGACGTGTTGCTGTTGGCTGCAAAAGGGGACCCCGGCTGGTTCTGTCGCTGCCTTGCGCAGAGGAGGAGGTCAGCTCCTCCCCGGGATCGCTGCGTCGGAGGACAGTGGATCCTCATCGGGATCAGAGGTGGATTGTTCCACCGAATCTGCATCATTTTCAGCGCTGTTTTCGTCCGTTTCGACATCAGCTTCAACATCAATTTGTGAGCTATTTTCTTCACCATTTGCTTCCAGATTATGACCAGCAGTTGCTGTTACCTGTGACGCATCAGTAAGAGGTACAATAAAGTGCATATGATCATTAGTATTTTGGGCACCCGTGGATGGAGATGTGATGGATTGTGGAAGGAGTAGAATATCCTTTTGAAAACGAGACCCGACATTTGGATTTAGGGAGGCAAAAGGGAAGACATTCTCATAAAAAACAACGTCACGAGAGATATATACCCGGCCAGTTGAGACATCCAAACACTTAACTCCTTTTTGAAGGGGGCTATAACAAAGAAAGACACGTCTTTTTGAACGAAAAGCAAGCTTTTGTTTGTTGTAAGGGCGAAGATTTGGCCAACAAGCACAACCAAAAGTGCGCAAAGCATCATAGTTGGTGTGATGTGAAGAAGACGTTCTGTAGGTGTCTCAAAGTTTATGACTTTGCTAGGAAGCAAATTGATAAGAAAAGTAGCTGTAAAAAAGCCTCATCCCAGTATTTAAGAGGCATGGATGCATTAGTTAATAAAGAAAACCCCACTTCTACTATATGACGATGTTTTCTATCAGCTGAGCCATTTTGTTGGTGAGCATGTGGACAAGATACATGATGAGAGATGCCAACCTTTTGAAGAACCCATGAAGTTTTTCATACTCACCACCCCAATCAGTTTGCATAGTAATGATTTTCCTATCAAACTTTATTTCAACAAATTGTTGAAAATTAAGAAACACTTGATAAACATCAAAAAAGTTTACATAATATGCATGTTTACCAACAGAAAAAGGGGCAGGACCCCAAACATCAGAAAACACCTGTTCCAATGGAACTGTGGAAACACTAGTGGAAACAGGATAGGGTAACTGATGGCTCTTAGCTAATTGGCATGAGTCACATACATAAGGATTTATTTCAGGAGTGTAAGCTAGTTTATTTTTCCTAAGAATTTGCTGAACCACAAAGGAGGAAGGATGTCCTAAACGCCGATGCCATGTAGAGGAGGATTGCTTTATTGTAATGAAAGCATGCTTGGAAGACCTGTCGGAGACAGGAACCAAAGGATAAAGACCATCATGACAGGGACCCTTAAACAGAATTCTTCGAGTGTCTTGGTCCTTTATAAAAAAAGAGGAAAGGGCGAAACTCAAGAAAAACATCGTTATCAAGAGTAAGTTTATGAACAGATATAAGATTTTTGGATGCACTAGGAAAATGAAGGATATCATTAAGGTGAAGAGAGCTATTTGAGTGCGGAAAAATAGAATGACCAATATGACTTATAGACATACCCTTACCATCTGCAGTGTGCACATGATCACGTCCCTTGTACTTGTCTGCGGTGGTGAGTTTGCTCAATGCCCCAGTAATGTGATCTGTAGCACCGGTGTCAGAGTACCAGTTGGTATCCACTCTATAAGATGCGATATTAGCTCTCTTCTCGCCGCGGTCATGACGATCATCATCACCATCTGAATCATCCTCACGACGCCACCAGCAGTCTCCAGCAGGATGTCCATGAATTTTACAGATTTGACGAGTGATGTCAACATATGGGTGGGTGCACGACTGTGATATGAACGAGACCGATACCTCCCACCATCATCACGACGTCGATCTCCTCTGTCATCACCGATATTGTCATTGCGCCCATCACGTGCATCATCACGCCGTGTATCACGGCGCCCATCTCGAGGATCATCTCGGCGCCCATCGCGATAATCATCGCGGCTCCCATCGCGATTGTCATCACGACGTCCATCAGGTCTGTCATCACGGCGTCGGTAACGACCGTCGCCTCTGTCATCACGGCTATCACATGAACCACCACGTTCATAGCCACGTCCTCCATCAGATCGGCGATCATAAGATCGGTTGTCACGGCCTCCATCATATCCACGACGTGCAATATTTGCAGAAGAAGTAAAAGAGCCAGGAGGATCATTGGAGTGATCATTGCGCATATCATATGACGATAAAAGACTGAAAAAATCATCAGGTGTTGTGCTCGGGTTGCTATCAACAACAGTTATCAAGGCATTATAAGATCCATCTAGCCCATGTAACAAATAACCAACAAGCTCATCTTCTTCTAACGGTTTACCAGCAGCAGCAAGTTCAGAAGCTAGCCCCTTAACCTTTATAAAATACTGAGCAGCTGCCATTGTACCTTTGCGAATATCATTAAGGGCGGCTCGCAGATGTTGTACCTTGGATCGGGAGGCTGAGGAAAACATGGAGTTGATTGTGCTCCACGCAGCAGCGGTGGAATCCATCCCTAGGACGTGAGCAAGGATGTGAGGCGAAAGCGAATTCAAGAGAAATCGCAATACTTGCTGGTCACGAGCAATCCAGGTAAGATAGGTTGGGTTTTCGGCAATAATCTTGTTTTTCTGGGCATCTTCTGTCTCAATTGTCTTCGAGGGAGCAAGATCTGTCCCTTCAAGCAGACCCATGACGTTAGCTCCACGAAAAGCCGGGAGCACCAAGGCCTTCCAGAGAAGAAAATTGCTTCGGGTGAGTTGTTGAGCCGGCGGTGATCCGAGAGCAGCAGTCAATGACGTGATCGTCGAAGAACTCATAGTGCCAGCAGGGATAAACTAGGGTTTTGGGGTATTGGGTTATCTGTGTATTGGTATCGGAATTTGGATATTGGAGATCGAGGTTTGTAGGCGGCGGTGGCTGTGAGATCAGCGACGGCGGCGAGTATTGGTATTGGGGTTTTGGCTTTGGGTATGAGTTGTTGTGTCGATTGCGGCGACATGGATCCTGAGGTGGCGACGACGAGAGTATTGCGGCGGCGGCGACTTCAGAAGGAATCGGCGGCGGCGGCAGCTAGGTCGTGGAAGAGTCGCTCTCGTACCATAATAGAAATAGGAGCGAACGATGTCACCTCTAGGTGCATCGGGTACGTGTTTATATGGTCGGGTGGCACAGCCCCACCGATGGCATATACACGAGGATACGTATATGTATCGGAGTACTACTCCGTATTCATATACATATAGGATTACATTTAACACAATCAACAAAGGATAGCCGGGACAGATTGAAACAGTATAGAATTTTCCGTAGGATTACCTCTCACGATCCTTCCAATTGCCCACAAGACTACAACGCACTCACCAGTTTCAGTCCATGTTAGCTAATTTATTTTTTTAAATGGAATAACTTGAAATATCTTTACAAGTACGGACCTTTATGTTCTAAACAAATTAAATGATATGTTTGCATTTACATGGTACACACTCCATTGATGCATTCTCAGCATCGTCCTCGATGGTAACACATACACTGTAGCTTCTTCTTAGTTTATTTCAAAATGGAATAAGGAAAAAAACAACAAATAGTAATTGTACACCCCCACAAACAAGTACTCGTAGTAATAAATAATAAATGAAAATGACGCTGATCTGATCAATGTAGTCCCTTGGATTTTCCACAGCCCATGATAGAAGATGGCAACCGGCCGACCCTCTCGACGCCCTCCTCGAAGACCACCCCCATGCCCATGAACACGTGTGCCTCAATGTGGCAGTGGAAGAGCCATACCCCCGGGTTGTTCGCGTGGAACCTTATCGCCGTCCATCCGTCCGGGTGTAGCGGCACCGTGTTCTTCATGATCGGATCCTTCGCGTTCAGAAGCCTCCATGCGTCGGTTGCCGGGTTGAACTTGCCGTCGCCGTATCCGAGCACCCAGAAGTCATGTCCATGGAGGTGCCACGGGTGCGTCTCGGTCTTGTTGTTGAGCGCATTGGAGTTCTGAAGCACAATGTCTACCACGGAATCAAATGCTAGCCGGTACACCGGGCTTCCAACGGTCCCGTTCGTCGCCGCCGGCGCGGAGATGTCGTGGCCCCTGTGGTCGTACGAGTCCAGTGGCGGGCGCTGGTCGTACTCGGTGGTGAGGCCATGCTTCATCGACACGAGGTAGGGCGTGGCCGGGAAATGGAGGGCCACGCCGTTGATGGTCCACTTTATGTGGCCGTTGATGTTGTTCTGCGTGTTGAGCAGGAGCAGCGTGCGGTCGGCTCTCGCCGGCGCCGGCACGACGTAGCCCGGGTGCGCCACGATGGCCCTGCTCTGCTCCACCCTGATGGCCGTGTTGTTCCACGGCGGGCCGATCGGTGGCGCAGTGGGTGGTGTCCTTTGGGGGTCGTTGCCGGCGTAGCTCACGATGGCCTTGCCGCTCGGTGTCATGGTGGCATTGCGGCCAACAATTTTGGATACAGCCCAGTAATTCCTCCTCGGGTCCTGGTCAGCCTTGATCAGCACGGAGTATGTCTCACCGGAGTAGATGAACAGGTTTCTCACCACGAATGGGCGCACGTAGTGCCCGTCGGCTTCCACGACCGTCATGGAGTGGCCCTCGATCTCAAAACTGAGCGCCGACAGCGACGTGAGACTGCCGATGCGGAGGAGATAGGTCTTTCCCGGAACCATGGTGAGCAGAGTCGGCAATGCGCAGTCCGGGCGGGAGTTGTTGCACAATTCGGTTGGGGTAGCAAGCTTCGAGCAGTTGAAGAATCCTCTGCCGTTGATGAGGAGAGACTGGGGCTCGCCGACGAAGACGAAGGGTTTAGCGGAGAGACCCGTGGCCTGGTCGTAGACGCTCTTGTGCCACCAATCTTCGAGGAGGACGGTGTGCTCGTCGTCGTACCTGAAGGGCTCTCTGACGCCCCCCGGAACGGTCACGACGATCATGCCGTTGAGCCCCGCCACGCGCTGCATGCCGTAGTGCGCATGATACATGTACGTGCCAGCCTGAAATCACGCAAACATTTCGTTCAGGTATCATGCATATGATTTGACCAAATAAAACAACGAAGGAGTCTATATACGGCATGGTAGTGTAGCTTAATTTCTTACCCTGTCGACGACGAATCTGTATGTGAACTTTTCGCCGGGCAGGATGGGGCACTGCGTCACGCCGGCGACTCCGTCAGCCCACGGGGTATCAATCTGCCGGATGCCGTGCCAGTGGATGGCGGTGTTTTCGGTCTCCAGCTTGTTGTGGACGGTGACGACGATGGTGTCTCCCTGCGTGGCGCGGATGGTCGGGCCGGGGGCCTCGCCGTTGACGGTCACGGCGAGCTTCTCAAAGCAGTCTGGGGACTTGTGCTGGTACGAGATGTCCCACTCGTAGTGGACTTCCTTGGCAACCGCCACCGCCGGCAGCAGCGAGCTGCCGAGGCAGAAGCAGAGGATGGCCGCGGCAACAACCAGTGGCCTCGACGCCGGAAGCATCGTAGCACCAGGCAGCCGGTTGATTGCACTGTCGCTGGCTGTGGATTCAAGCAAGGAGCTAATAGTTTGGCTTATGTCTTGATGTTCGAGCTAATTGTTGGTTGTGTTCGTAGCGCGAGCAAATGCTTTATATACCTGTAATTTCTTGGTGTGAGGGCTGTACGCGGCGAGTTGGTGATGATTGGATTGTTGAATCGTTCAAGCTCACACGCGAGTTTAGTGATTATTATTTATGGGCAACTCAGCTAAGGAGACCATTTCTGCAAATAGTGCATCAGTGCATCGAGCAAACTTAGTCTCGGGGTAATTAAAGTTAGCATGCCCTGAGTCCCTGACCCTGTCTCTATTATAGTACTCCCTCCGTCCACTTTTATAAGGCTCACTTCTTAGCATTGAAATGGTAAGAAGTGGGCCTTATAAAAGTGGACGGAGGGAGTAGTAAGAACAGTTGACCGGCCGACGAGCCATGTGCGTGTGGAAAACCCGATCCGGTCATATGCATATGCACGCGGCGCGGTAGGCGGCGACGGCCGACAGGTCTATCCTCCTTTTAGTTTCCACTGGATAATTGCCCGTGCGTGGAAATGTAACGAAAGGGAAAAATTATACTCCCACATTTAAAAATAATTGGCGTCTATTTAAAGTATAAAGGATGGGGGACACCCAAGCCACCACTGAATGGCCCGGGTCGACCCATCGGGTCCATGGCCGGACCCAAAATAATAAGGCTGTTGGGCCAGTCGGGTTGGCCCTAAATAAAAATTGGGTCGGTAGAACCGGCACCGAGTGACCCATTGGGTCAGCAGGACCGACCCAACTTTTAGGATTTGACTCTATTTTTATTGGCTAGCAAGGTTTCATGATTAGTTATACTGAGTGTATGTCAGATCCTTTTGTACGAGTACTAGAATTAATTTATGGCTCACCCGTTCTTAGTCATTAGCTAGATTAATATATTGCAAATTAGTTGTCCCGTCAACTAGTGCACGTATTTGAATATTTCTATATTAATTTTAGCGAATATTTGTATGTGTACGCAACAAAAAAAAATTATGAAACATATAATGCGGGTTGACCAGGGATACCCATCGGGCTGGCGAGGCCACCAACTTTTTAAAATTGGGTTGACCCATGGCCTCACAAATTTGCCTTGAGCCAGCAGGGCTGGGTCCAATGCCAGGTCCGGCCGGCACATTCCCATCCTAAGACCATGTGCATGCGGGTTCGCTAAATCTCCAGGGCGACCCGCTACCCATCCAAGGCACTTAGCGTGACCAACGACTACTCCCGTTCCTCCAGTTTAGCCTACAAATCGAGAGTCGTGCCCAATCCCCTTTTGTCCTCATCCCCGCGCGTCCCCATCTTCCCCATAGCCGCCTCCTTCCTGTGTTGTCAATCCTGCTGGGCGATGGCGACGCACATATACGCAAGGCGCCACCGGGAAGCGATCGACCGATCCTCTCGCTTCCCCGATCTCGATTCGCCGCCACGCGAGTCTTCCCGCCATGGCCGAGCTCCACCAAGAAGTACCACGACCTCTCCTCGGGCTCGCCTTGTCCAGTACTGACAGAGGCCGAGCTCCACGAGGCCACGGAACCGACCATTGCCTCCTCCATTCCTCTCTCTCTCTCTCCCCAAACCTCACGCCATCTCTGTTTTCCCCATCAGGCACCACGGTGCACAGGACGACGGCGTCAAGAGCTCCTCTCGAAGAGCGGGCCTCTCCCTGCTCGGCCCCCCCGTGCGTTGCAACACATGAGGAAGAAGGAGGACGGGCAAGACGACCTGCAACCTCAACCCCTCCAGACACGAATCCCCAGCGGCGTCAGTCGTGGCTCCTCTCCGACCATTGTGGCAACTCTCAACTCAGGGAGTCGAAGGGGGTAGTTTAGAACCTTACATCTTTGCATTTCATGCATTTGAGTTATTTGAGATATTTTTCTCGCTTTTGTGCAAAGTGTGATGGAGAGATCACTTCTGGACTTGTCGTAGGATTGGGTGACCTATCGCAGGGGTTGGTTTCACCTTTTCTTTTTTAGTTGTTTTAAGCTTTACCCTAGAGTGGAACTTAATGTTCTATAATAGAGGTTTATTTTTTTACTTATCTTTTCTGAACCATCACTTGAGGGTTTAAGGATTTGCAAATTTGAATTCAAATTTTCAATTTGAAATTTATTTCTTTAAAAACCATTCTTTACAAACTCTACATAATTCAAACAAAATTTAAAAATACACACGGAAGAAGATTGAATTGGATTCAAGAAAACAATTCATTTCATTTTTGATATTCTGATACAAAGGAGTATTACAATGAAATAAATATTACAAAAAGGAATAAGCAAAATTACTATTCCTATTCTAAAACCTAATTTTTGCACTCGAAAAAATAATGGATTTCTATTTTATCACGCTTGGCCCCTAGAAGGGTCTCTATTTTGAGAAGATAAACGAGTCTATGAAGATTGATGGCTGCAAGATGTTAACAAGAATCCGGATCCGCCAAGACTATTTGCAATAACTAACATATTCAGTTGAGTAGAAATATAGAGGAGGGACGCAACGAAGGGAAGAATATAATCATTGGCTTTTTTAATATCGCATGCAGTCTTGTCTTCATATAGCAAGTAGCTTACTATAAAAAAGCTTTTTGAGTATTTTTGTTATATTACGTAAGAGAGGGAGTGCTAACTAACATTATGTTGGTCTTAACTGAAAGCTAAGTGCTAAACTTATCTACTACGATAAGAACTGATAAGGAGGATGCGCTGCACCTGTCACTGCGTACCCATCAGATCCGATCTCACGCGCACAATCTTTGCGCGGCCCGATCAACCAATTCGTAGAGAGAGAGAGCGTGCGTCTAGGAGACCAAGAGGGTGTTTGGTTTCAAACAAGCAGTTGTGGGTTGTGGGCTGTGGAAACCCCGTTATCCTGAAAAGCTGCTGCGAATAATGGAACAATTTAGCAACCCGCTATCCTCGAGGAGCTTTGCTAGCCTCTGCGTTCGGAGTACAAATAAGCGAGCTTAGCTTTATTCGAACGCATTTCCTTTCTTCCTTTGGTTGGGCTTTAGCTTATATGCGTGGAAAACCAACATAAAAGCTTAACCAGACACCCTCTAAGCATGCTTCAATTATTGTTTCTCTAGTTGGTAGTCAATTATAAAAGTGGATGGACGGAGTAGTAAATTACCGAAGGAAAGATAGTACTACTACGTATCTCTAACGCTCATGGGCATGTACGGCCTTTCTCACCTGGAACGATTCAACTCAACTCAATCATTATTAGTACCAACTACGGAGTACTATATAATTAGCGTATGGAATTGTTAGACCATATGCGCCTGCAGCATGATGGCTGAAGTCTCTTCAAACAATAGAAATCCCACGCGGCGTCGAAAGAAACAGAATCCAAACTCCTCCTCTAGGGTTTTGCGGTCGTCAGTGCAGTAAAATCGGCGGCTCTAACAGCTATGCTAGTCCATGGGCTGGATAGGAAGACGACTGATTCGGTGGATGGACGAAAGTTCATGGAGAAGGTAATCATCAAGCTTGTCGATATCGTCGAGAGCAAGTCTAAGCCTGGCCAGCATGGCTATGATTGTGGACTCAATCGTCATGTCACGGTTCTCGGCATGTGTAGGAAGATGCACATGGAATAGAGACTTCCTGCCGAACACAGCCAGCGACGAGTCTCGAGGCATTGGAGCAGCAGTGAGGCCTCTGAATTCTTACATGTCAATGGGTTGATAATTTTGTTGCACGAGGAGGACGAACGATTCCGAGCAACAACGGATCGGGCAGCTGCATCTGTAAATGTCCAAGAAGAAGCTCAACAAGCTGGATTTTACTCACTTGTGGTGGGATCTGCAGTTTTGTTCCACCAACAAGCAATTCATATCCATTCTCCGTCTCCAAAGAACTCGACTCACCGGTAGAAAACAACCGTTTGGTCCAGAGGTCAATTTGGCTAGTTCCGGTTCAACGGCTATGAGGACGCACCGGACCGGGTCAAACGGGACCTTTAGTCCCGGCTCGTAGACCGGGACTAGAGGGTTCTCGCCCGGCTGGACCACGTCCAATAACCTCTAGTCCCGGATTGTGTCACGAACCGGGAGTATATTTCCTATGTTCGTATATAATCACCCCCTCTCTTCCCCCTTTCCTTAGTTTTTTTTATTTTAGATGTTGAGGATTTTTTGCTAGTTTGTTATTTTTACCTATGTAGTTAAGGTGCTTGATGAAATGCCCAAACTAGCCAGTTTCCTTCTCCTTTTTTTTGAAGTGTTCCAAGAGGTTAACACCTTCTATTGAAATGTTCCAAGAGGTTCGCACCTAAATTTTTTCATCTTTCCTTGATAACTAAGCTCATTTATATAGTGGGAGGAGGGGGATAATTGCCTTGGAGGAGGGGGGGGGGGGAGGAATTCCTCCCCCAATCCGCATTGGGGGGGGGGGGGGGGAGGAGGAATTCCTCCCCCAATCCGCATTGGGCTCCATCCCCCTAATCTCATTGGACTCCTAGTCCAACTAGGCGTCCTTTCCTAGTGGGAGGAGTACTCCCTCCTTTTTCTTTTACAATTTCTATTCCTTTGGTATTTCCATTTTCTCGCTGAAAAAAAATTAGAAAGGTGCAGGGAGGTGGTGCCTCTTGCCTGGGAGGGACCAGGACCCATGCAGCTGGCCTGGTGGCGCAGCCCTAGGTCATGTCCCCCCTCCAGCACTTCCCTCTTTCTCGGTTTTTGCCCGAAACTCTTCGAAAACATGTGAAACCTATAGATAAAATCATCGACCTTACCTACTGATGTTAGAAGCATATTTATAACATCCCGGGATATCTCATTTTCTCTGTATTCTATCCAAAATAATTCTGCCCTCTCATGGCACAATTTCTCTCTATAGTAACTTCCTCGAAACACCTCCGATTGATACAGGACTTGTTTGTGTTACATTGTAACAACATATAACATTCATAAAACCATTCAAACTATCTTTATTCCCGTGATTAAAGGTTGGAACGGCTTAAGTGTGTGACCCATAAAGGTTCGTTAACACACAGAACGAGGGAACCTTCAAGTTACTAATTGCACTTATTCCATTAACTACATGATACCAACGATATCACGAGGTGCGATACTGTTCTATAGTATAATCAAACCATTTGATCATAACACATATAAAATACGTACCAATACGTTCTCTTTTATCATTCATATCCATGATGTCTTTGTGATAAATCACATTGTGTCTGGCCAGCCGATAGGTTGACATCAGTGATACTGAGAGGGCCCAGAGGATGTATCTCTCCATCATATGGAGGAGGTAAGAACTATTCTTGAACGATCTTGGTTCGATTACACGCTCCAGGTTATACACATACATCAACTTTATAATCTTCTGATACGCTAGACATTTGAAGACATCCAAAGTATAATCGTCGATTGTGCGGTCACTAGATATTCTCATACTATAGTAATTCTAGTCAATGACAACTCCATATTCACTTTGCTACTCTTAGCAAGATCATATACTTGGGTTGGTGGAGTACTATTGTTACCCTAACAATAAACTCTTATGTTTTCCAGATTTATCAAATCCATGTTCAGAAAAACATGATCATCTCACAAACGATAAGCTAATCATAGAGACAAGATTAGAAACTCTTGTTTGTTTATATCTTCACACCCACATGAAGTTTTTTCCTTTGACTCACTTTTCGATTACTATAATGGTTATAGCATGATGATATAAATTACTAATAAACTTGGAGATAGAGTAACAACTTAATATTATTGTCTCTAGGTCATATCTCTAACAGTAGCAGCATCAACATTTTATATCATGACACCGAGCGGAAGATGGGATGAAAGAATCTCACCTGAAGCCGACATACGCATCTTTCCACGGAACCGTAGTGGGAAAATTTTCCAAACCTCTTGGTCAGGACTACTTCGATGTTGTCTTCAAAAAGCCGAAAAACATCTGGTTGAAGAGGTTCAACTTTATCGACTTCAAAAGTGGGTTTGACGCTATCTTTGGAAGGCCGGCCTTCGCCAAATTTATGGCTCGCTTGTGATACGTATACCTAAATCTGAAGATGTCGGTCCCTAGGGGTGTCATTACGAGGACCATACTCGCGTTCGTTGCTCTACATGAGTCTTTGGTGTTTTGGACGCCATTTTCTTATATGAACTTTGATTTTGGTGTTCTTTGACTCATTATAATCGTACGGGCAGGGCCACACTTAAGTCGCCTTCGGTCTTCAATTTGCATTCGTGGAAGAATGAACATTTTACAACACACCTAGCGTGCATCCCGTGTTTGTATATCCGGATTATTCTCTCTTGTGTCATTTTATCATGATTTATTCATAATATCCACCTACACATAAAAGCAATACATGGTTAATAAGTAAAATCCCAATAAAAACCTACAATTGTAAAACTTCACCGAAAAAATGAGTTTGAGTTGAACAATAGCTTAATTAAAAGACGAAGCTATTGCAAGAACTCCAATATAAAAACATAAAAAAATCAGGTGAATCACTATGGAAAAGGGAAAGCATCACTCTTTTAAATGTGCGTTATACAACATCTTAAAAAGGCGAAGCTATTGCAAGATATGCCCCCCCCCCCTATTTCAAATGTGGGTTATACAACTTTTAAATGTCAAAGAAAACTTGAAATAAATTCAAAATTCATAGGTAATACAAACCAAGTGTGCGACAACTGAGTTTATGGCGTACTCGTATTTACTTTGGCATTGTAAAGAAAGATAAATTTCCGGTGCTATATAACATTATATATATGACATCCTTTTGTCTTTTTATATATGCTAAATAAAATTTGTTTCTCCATGAAACTTTGTACGCGCATATTATACGTGTAGATGCATGAGCTAATTTTTTTCGGAATTTTTAAACATTTAGAAAAAGATTTTTCTAAGCAGGAGCATTCATACCCATCTTCAAATTGCTATTTTTCCCACGGGACGACCTAATGTACAAAGACATATGCTACAGACGTATCGCTCTAGTCCAAACTATTGCACAAACTATTTGTTATGGGTCGCCTTAATCTAAAGGGGCTGTGAACCTGAATATCTAATAAGGAGGATACACCTATCAATTGGTTAAGTGAACCCTCCCCCCCCCCCCCCCCCCGCGCCCCTCCCCAAATTTAAACAGCCATCAATTCTCACCCGCCCTCGCATGGCCGTGGGAGGGGGAGCCCTAATCTTTGCCGCTGCTCGGCTCTCATCTCCTCCCTCTCCCTCGTCGTTGCCACATGGCGTGGCCGGGCAAGCCTGGTTGGCCACGACGAGATCGATTCTCCCCTCACGCGGAGAGGCTGCCTCGGGCCGGTGCTCTTAACTGAGGCGTGGTGCTACCGGGAGTTACGGTGTGTCCGGCCACACCAGCGCTTGGTTTGGGGTAGACGCAACGGACGACACATCCAAGCCATTGGCGACGGGGGAGGTTCATGGCAACACTAAGATCACCTCCCCACCAGCGGCAACACATTTTGGTGTGGTCAGGTTGGATGAATCTCAGCCTACCGGACCTTTTTAGCCCGATGGGGTGCTTCTATTTGTGTAGATGGGTGTTTCCGTTCGTCTACTACTCTAGATCATCCGAATTGCGGGATCACCATCGGGGGGAAATCCTTTGCCCGAATCTACAGTCGCAGATGATGCAATGGAGTCTGTGGGCGCCACTATCCTCCTTGGATGGTATGACCACGGTTGTGGTCACGGCGATTTCCGAGGGAAACCTTAGGTTCGGCTTGTCGGGCGAGACAATGGCGACGTGTGACGACGTCTACCTCTTGGAGGCATTGTTTTGGAGCTCATATTTTTGGGCTGACCTCGGAGGTGTGGCGACAATGGGGCACCGCGATGACTCAGTTGGGAAGGTTGTTTTACTCCGGGGGAACCCATGGGACTAGGTCTCCCAAATCAAATGATGGTAGCGTCTGGCACCGTATCCCCTCGTGGGTGCATCGTTGTTTGGGAGTAACTACTGGTTGGAGGGGCCCTTGATGGGCGGCATCGTATCTACCACTTCAAAGACGGCGGGTGTCGGCAGCTTGTTGCAATAGTGTTTCTGCGGCGAATGCGAGATGGTTGAATGTCGCAGGATGGTCACGATGTCTGGCGTCATGGCCGCGCCGACAGCAAACATGACAAGGTTATTGTTTTGATCTATCTTATTAAGATGGTCTGGTAGAGAATGATGGCATCATATTGTGAGTGTCTGCAAGTGGTGTGCACTGAGTGTCTGCTATACCAGTTTGTTCTTCCGGCTCGCTATTGGGCGGCTTGGTTGAAGCCTCATAATTTAGATGGTGTGCATTGGTGTGTGTGTGAGGTCATCACACTTGGGTCTGATCGGATCCACCCTTCATCAAACTTATAGGTGGAGCGAGTTATCACCTGAACGGTAGTTTTCAGCTGATTGATGTATTTTTTTAAGATTAGATGGTTTTCTTTTTCTCTAGTATAAAAAAGAATTATGGACATTCCCAGGCCGGAAATTCATCCTCCATTCGGGAAAAAATTGCCAGGCTGTCACTGCGTGCAGACTGCACGACCGATTCTTAACGAGACCGAGAGCGTTCGTCGACGCTTTACGCCAGACTAATGGTCGTCTCTTTAGTTAGTTGCCAAATTAAGGAAATCACCAACCCTCGTGTGCATGTACTTTCCTCTCCTGAACGAGTCAGCTCAACTCAGCCTCGTCACGGTTGGAGTAATAGTAACATGAGACTTTCCAATAAAGTTTATTTATGTGACAGGTAGTTATCGAAGATAGAGGTGTTTGTGGTAACTGGATATTACAGTAACATCACACATATAAGAAAAACTTTTATAGCCTGATAAATGAAGTTTTGCATTACACCATATAACTATCCATTGTGGAGATAGAATCTTAAACACGTGTATCTTACTAGTCTAAATTACACCCGGTGTGACCAGTCTCAATCATTACCGACAATATATATACTAATAATAAATAACCATATCATGTGCATGAGATAATATTTTAGATGAGATTGTTGTTAACATCATGTGATTTTTTTTTTCTTTTGACCTTGGCCTCATTTGTTTGCTTCTACTACGATCAATATAAAAGGCAAAGATGTCTCGCTTCAAGAAAAATTGGCCTAGGTGGAAAAGAAGAAATGCCGGAAGACAAAACAGGCAGCTCGTCTCAGCCTTTTTCTCCGTTATTATATGTGCGTATTCATGGTATATACCTATGAATAGTTCATAACTGCAAGACCAAAGTGGAGTTATATAAGGCACTTACAGAGAGCAAGGGGAGGTAGAGCTGGTGGTGCCAGTGTCAAAGAAGAAGATCCTCGGGTCAAAGCGCCGGGATGGTTGGATACTACATCTTCATAGCCTGTGCGGGCCGCGGCCTCGCCTCTGCTTAGCGGTTCACCCCTCCGGAGGCCTTCCGTCATGTTCCTGACGATTTGGTAGAGTTGGCGCTTCGAACCCCCCCCCCCCCCCCCCCCCTCAAGAATCCGACGGCGCTCCTCAAAGTTTTGGTTCCGGAAAAGGCTCAGTTGATGCATGCCTTCCATCTTCAACGTCGGCCTTTCCATAGGCCTCTCATGTGCACCCAGGTTGGGGAGTTTGGCGTGGGTGCTTCACACGGGATGGGGTGTCTTCTGTTCCGGTGTGTTGGCGCGCATATCTCGAGGCGTCGCTCGTCACTGGCGTTCCATCGCCCCGCTTTCCCCGCGCATCTAGCTCCTTCGGCGTGGCTAAGGGACCGTTGCTTCTGGTGTCTCTCTAGGGCACATCCGCTCGCGAGTGCGGGACCCAGTTCAGGGCGTGAGTTGCCTCCAGTTTGGCCACAAAGGTTGTTTTTTGTCGCGGAAAGCTCCGGCAAGCTGCTCCACCATCGCCTTCCCCACCGTCTGCACCGGTCGATGATCCAACCCCAACGGATGTGCGATTGCATCATGTCCTCACGGTCCAGGACGAGACCGAGATGCTTTGTTTAGAGCTTCATGATTGCCATGCACGTGTTGGGAGTGTTTTGGTGAGAGCGGAGGCCATTCTCGGCAATCTCCCAGCTGTTTCGGTTGTGTATCCGTCGCCAACTCTTCATGTTGATTCCTCAGCTGGGGTGGAAGCAGGCATGTATGGAGATTTCCCCCTTCGTACTAGACATGTTCTGTCATTTTTTCTATGGTGTCAACTGTGGGGGTAAGGCCATCGTTGAGGTCGTGACTCCAGCTATGCACGTTATGCCCGAGCTTATGCGGGGTTACCTTTTCGCCTCTTTCATTTGTTCGTAGTCGAGATTTTCTTATTTGGGGTTCCATTGAGGTGATGGGGTTTGTGATCGTTGTGTGTTCCGAGTGATGGTTAGGTAGTTTGTGCGATTAGAGAGTTTCTTGCTTTACGGGCAGTTTTGGGGTTTCAGTCTAGTTTTACGCTTTTCGCCCATTTTTCATAAATTAATCGACAATTCTCTCCTTTTTAATTACTACTGTTGTCCAGTATAGGTCAAGGCGAAACACTTGTCTCCATTTCAAAAAATATATGCGAGCCGAAAGGCCGACTCAAGCAATCGGATCCGGACTCAGGGCATGTATAATGGTAGAGAAGACACGCCTTCTCTTCGTTATCCATGTCATCTAGAGAAGGCAAAACGTATAAATACAATGCATTATCTCTTATTATCATCCCTAACTATTAATGAGAATTAATTATTTTTTGTAGGAACTTGCGTGTCTAAGAGAAGACATATTGTCCAATGGAGATAATAGGATTCTCTTATTTTCTAAGAGATCATCACTTAGTTAAGAGAAATAACCTTCTTTCTCTTTATTCTCTCAACTCCATCTAAGCAAAAAATCTGACGTGGCAACGCTAAGGAAAGTCTGACATCACCCCATTATACATGCCCTCGTCACAAACATACGCCTTATCGGCTGATTCTTAATTCACACAGGAGAGAGAGCATGCGCCATGGAACCGGCTCCTCTAACGTTGACGAGCAACGTCACGGAAAACTGTGAAGGAAAGTCAGGGTATTTTAGCCTAAGCTTGTGTATTATGTGCTGTCCATAATTACTGTACATAATTACTGTAGCATATATCATCTAAACTAATTTTTTTTCACCATATTTTTTATTGCAACGAACTACAGTAAATATATAGTCTAGCTTAGCACAATACAAAGTAAGTTGAATCATATTAGACTAAAATAATATGTGTGTGAAGAAGCAAAGTCAGGGTTCTGTACCTTACCTGACGTTGCTCCTCAACGTTAGAGGATCCGGCTCCATGCGCCATACCATCAACACGTTACACCGGGACTAAGCGTAGTCGTCTCAATTAATTGTTAGCTAGTTGCCAAATGTTGTGCGTAAAAGTCTCTCAAAAAAATATTATACGTAAAAGAAATCACTATTGACTTTCCGCTCCAGGAAGAATTCAACTCAAATCAATCGTCACCAACTAACTCTTAATCATATGCACATCCTCCCTCTTCTACTCACAACTAGTAATAACTACAGTATATATAGAGAGAGCTTTATGGTAAGAGCCTCTCACAGAACAAGGCACACAGTTGCTCCAACATCATAGTGTGCGGTTAAGCATCTTCTTGCTTAAATTAACAGCAAGCATCGAGCACCAGTGCAATTAACCACTGGCTGTTGCCGATCGTCACGATGCTGCCGTCGCCGAGGCCAGTGGTTGCTGCCGTCGCCGTCGTCTGCTTCTGCTTCGCGGTGGCCATGGCGGATGGCAAGGAGGTCCACTACGAGTGGGACATCTCGTATCAGCACAAGTCCCCCGACTGCTTTGAGAAGCTCGCCGTGACCGTCAACGGGGAGGCCCCGGGCCCGACCATCCGCGCCACGAGAGGCGACACCATCGTCGTCACCGTGCATAACAAGCTGGAGACCGAGAACACCGCCATCCACTGGCACGGCATCCGCCAGGTACCAATCAATTTGATCAATCATGGCACCAATATTACTGAGTCCTGAATATATGTTGACATACGGTGCACTGTTTCAGATTGACACGCCGTGGGCTGACGGCGTCGCCGGCGTGACCCAGTGTCCCATCCTGCCCGGCGAAAAGTTCACATACAGATTCGTGTTAGATTGATCTCACGAAGGGCTCAACGGCCACTTCGTGCCCTTTGGTCAATGCGCCCTGATCGGGGGCGCCCAACCGCATATGGTTGGTGGGCCCCTGTGCCAGCGCTATAAAGACAGGTGAGGGACCGGGGCACGGGGTATGAGATTCGCCGCCGCCATTTCCCTCACCAACAAACCCACACCCGATCTAGGGTTAGCGCTCGCGCACAGGAAGCTCCACTGCCACTCCTCCTCGCCACCATGGACTCCTCAACGCCATCATCCTCAAAGGGAAGTGAAGGTGATGCCCCCTCTCTCTGCTCTCTCTCTCCCTCTCGGTATCTCTCTCAATTCATTCACAGAGATTCGTGTTTAGACCGTAGTCATCTAGACCTACTGATCTTGGCAATACAACATTGGTATCAGAGCAGTGCTTAGGCTCTAGTATGATTCGGTGAAAGATCAAGTAACATAGCAAATAGAAACCCTAACCCTAACAGAGAAAGGGGAAGGGAAAAGATCACCTCACCTGGCAACAGAGCGCCGCCACCACGGCCGCGCCGTTCCTCTCGATTCCGGGCGCGCATCGGCAAGCCGAGGCGCCCGGGCCGAAGAACCGCCGGGGAGGAGAAGGGCACCGAGGCCAAACCACTCGACAGTGGCGCGCTCCCGTCAAGGACGACGCGCGACCGGCGAGGGGGATGGCAACGGCGCCACAGGCACAGCTCGCCGTCGAGTGACGTACGGTCACGACGAGCAAACGAACCTCCCTCTGTCACTCTGTGACCATGGAGATGGAGGGGAGGAGAAAGGGGAACAGAGGGGCTAGGGGAATGCGGCGGCGGCGCGGTGGCGCAGCCTACCGGCAGCTCGACCCTAGCGAGAGGGACGGCGGCGCGCGCAAGGCGCGGTTGCGGCCGGCGGCCAAGGCGGATTTTTTCCGCCGCCGCGAGAGCGACAGAAAGAAAAGGAGCGAGCGTTTCGCTCGGGTCAGAGTGAGCTAGGGTTTCCCTGGCGTAGGCGCAACGAGATGTTTTTTTGCCTGCGAAAAAGAAGGACAGCCGTCGGATCTAATCCGACGGACGGTAATGAAACCCTAGGCAGAGTTGGGCCGCTGCTCTGCGCAGAGCCGCAGACCGGGCTTTCGGGCCGAACGGGCAAGAGAAAGAGCGCGGGCGACGGATGCCCTCACGCCGCCCTAGCAGGCCGTGGGCCGTTTTCGCCTGCGCAAGGGCGCTGGGCGCCAGATAGATATCGGCTGCGCGCGCCAGATAGAAACAAAACGCGCGCGTGCGCGCGACTGCGTGCCAGGCCGTGGGCCGGGCCAAAGTCAGCTGGGCAGTTTTTCTGCCGGTTTTTTTTTTCTGGTTTTCTGTTTTTTCTTTTACAGAAGCAGAATTAAAGTATTTTAGTCCATTTTTTTGGGCAAAATTGTTCTAGTTTTTTCCTATTCATTTATTTCCAACGAAATCATTGTTTTAGGAAATACAAAAGTAAATGAAATATTCGTATAAAGTATGAAGTGTATGAATTTTGTATTCATGTTTTCCGCTGCAAATTGAATAAAAGTGCTCTTAAATAAAGAAAAATAGAATTAAAGTGAGAATTATTTTTAAGAGCATGTTAAAGTGATAGTTATGATTTATGTTATTAAATAACCAACGTTGTTAATATCATTATCATGATTAATTGTTATAGTGTAATATATGCTTTTATTGCTATTTTCTGCCCAACGGTGATATAGTCATAATTGCATAAACAGTTGTGTGTTATAATTTTAACCAACGTTGGATTATTACATGCAATTGTTGTTATTTTTCTCACTTCATTGTGGTTTTCAGGCGGGTTCTACTTGATGACATGCATCAAGGACATCCCGACGCTGAGAGGCGACAACTACAGTGAGTGGAGGAAGAAGGTGGAATTTGCCTTCATCTGTGCAGAGGTTGACTGGGTTGTGGACACTCCACAGCCTGTCAAACCAAAAGAGCCTGTTAAAGAGGCAACTGATGATGATGCTGCATGGGAAAAGAAGAAAAGAGACCATGCTCCTTTGGAGTTGTCATATTCTATTGAAAACAGAAAGTGGCAAACAGCCAATAAAAAGTGCATGGCATTTATAAAGAATACAATTGAGAACGCAATCGTGGGCTCAATTGCAGAGTGTGACTCCGTTACGGAGTACTTAGAAAAGATAAAGAGCCAGTTCACTGGCTCTTCAAAGGTTTATGCCACCCAGTTGATCAAACAGCTGGTAACTGAAAAGTACACCGGAGGTGCACATGGCATCCGGGAGCACATACTGAGGATGAGCAACATGGCTGCGAAACTTAAGCCCATGGATGCTGATCTTGAGCTCAAGCCAGCACTGCTTGTCCATCTGATCATGCCTTCACTGCCAAGTCAGTTTGACAACTTTGTGATAAACTACAACATGGCCCCTGAAAAGTGGGATGTTGAAAAGACTATTGCTATGTGTGTTCAAGAGGAGGACAGACTCAAAGCCTCACATGGTGGTTCTGTGAACTATGTGAGGGATAATAAGAAAAGAAATTATGGTCAAAGTCATACTGGTTCTCCTTCAAAACCACATGGGAAAGGTCCCCAGCAGCAGCAGCATCAGTACCCACAGAGGTTTTTTCCAGTGGACAAAGACACTTGTCTCCACTGCAAAAAGACTGGCCATTACAAGCAAGATTGCCCAGACTTTTTAAAGTACATAATGGCAAAGAAAGGTAACAATGTTGTTTCCTTTGTAAATGAATCCCTGTATACACAGTTTTCCAAATCTACATGGTGGATTGACTCAGGTGCAACTGTTCATGTTGCAAATTCTTTACAGGGATTCAGTTCGACCCGGAGCACGCTAAGAAGCGAAAGATGCATTCAGGTCGCTAATGGAGTTCAAGCAGACGTAGAAGCTGTTGGCAACATCTCCTTGGAGCTTGTTGATGGTTTCACTATTCTGCTTAGAGATGTTTTGTTTGTTCCTTCACTACACAGGAACCTTATCAGTGTATCACGCTTAGACAAAGACAATTATGAGTGTTATTTTGGACATGGCAAATGTGCCTTATGGTGTAATAATATTCATGTGGGGGTTGCTTACCTCCACAATGAGCTTTATTTATTATCTTTGCGTGAAAAAGTTTATTCTGTGTGTAAAGTGAATGAGCATGTTTCTGGGTCGAATAACGAACAAAAGAAAAGAAAGAGAACTCATGACTCATCGAAATTATGGCACTGTCGCTTGGGCCATATTTCGAGGGGGAGAATAGAAAGACTAATCAAAAATGATATTCTTCCACCGCTAGAGTTCTCAGAAACAGAGCAATGCATAGATTGCATTAAAGGAAAATATGTAAAGCAAATTAAAAAGGGTGCAAACCGAAGTACAGCAACACTGGAAATTATTCACACCGATATTTGTGGACCATTTCCTGTGAAAAGTGTGGATGGTTATGACTCGTTTATAACGTTCACAGATGATTACTCCCGATATGGATACATATATCCAATTAAAGAACGATCTGAAGCGTTGGATAAATTTAAGATATTCAAGGCTGAAGTTGAAAATCAACATGATAAAAGAATAAAGATAGTGAGATCTGACCGTGGGGGGGAGTACTACGGCAGACACACTCCATATGGCCAAGTCCCTGGACCTTTTGCAAGGTTCTTACAGGAGAATGGCATAGTAGCCCAGTATTCAATGCCGGGCGAACCTCAGCAAAATGGAGTAGCTGAAAGGCGTAACCGTACTCTTATGGATATGGTACGCAGTATGATGAGTTATTCCACTTTGCCATTAGGATTATGGATGGAGGCACTTAAAACCGCCATTCACATTCTCAACAGAGTACCAAGCAAGTCGGTGCCCAAAACACCGTACGAGCTGTGGACAAGAAAAGTTCCATCCCTACAGCACCTCAGGGTGTGGGGGAGCCCAGCTGAGGCAAAAGTGTTTAATCCAAACATTGCAAAGTTAGATACCAAAACAGTGAGTTGCCATTTCATTGGCTATCCTGATAGATCAAAAGGTTATCGTTTCTACTGTCCAGACAGATACACAAAGTTTGTAGAAACGAGACATGCGGTCTTCTTAGAGGACGAAATGATGAGGGGGAGCATGGTAACTCGGAAAATTGATCTTGAGGAGAAGAGGGTGTGTGCACCTAATCCGATGATTCAAGAGCCGTTTTTCTCGCTACCTGTTGTACCTGTGTCGTCAACCCCTGAGGTTGCGGTGCAAGCACCTGTTGTGACTCCAACCATGACAACTAGAGGTGAAGATTCGGAACCTGCCCGTCAGGAGCCGACTGAACCCGAAGTTGAGCATGAAAGGGAGGAGCAGCAGTCTTCTCAAGAGGATGTGCCAGAAGTTGAGGCACGACATGAACAAGAGAATGAAGGCCTCAGAAGGTCTACAAGACGTAAAAAGTCAGCTATTTCTAGTGATTATAAAGTTTATAACACAGAAACGGCTTATAAGGAAGGTGATCCCACCTCATATGAAGAAGCCATGAGAAGCCGTCACTCATCTAGATGGGTGGAGGCTATGGAAGATGAAATGAAATCGATGAGTTCCAACGATGTTTGGGACTTAGAGGATATTCCCAAAGGAGCCAAAACAGTAGGCTGTAAATGGGTCTACAAAATAAAGTATGACTCTAATGGGAATGTAGAAAAGTATAAAGCACGTCTTGTGGCAAAAGGCTTTACACAAAGAGAAGGGGTAGATTACAATGAGACATTTTCTCCGGTCTCATGTAAGGATTCCTTCAGAATCATAATGGCACTAGTTGCACATTTTGATTTAGAGCTACATCAAATGGATGTAAAGACGACATTTTTGAATGGAGATCTAAAAGAAAAAGTCTACATGAAACAACCCAAGGGGTTTATCGTGGAAGGCAAGGAAGATAAAGGATGTCGTCTAAAGAAATCTATCTATGGATTAAAGCAGGTTTCTAGACAGTGGTATCTAAAATTCAATGATACAATAAAGAGTTTTGGATTTAAAGAGAATGTTGAGGATAACTGCATTTATGCAAAGTTCAAAAGTGGGAAATACATTTTCCTAATCTTGTATGTGGATGATATCTTGCTTGCTAGCAGTGATGTCAGTCTTCTACGAGAAACAAAGAAGTTCTTATCCTCGAACTTTGATATGAAGGATCTTGGTGAAGCCTCATATGTTTTGGGCATAGAGATTCACCGAGATAGAACGAATGGAGTCTTAGGACTATCGCAAAAGGCATATTTTGAGAAAGTTCTCAAAAGGTTTAATATGCATGCGAGTTCTGCCACACCTGCTCCTATAGTCAAGGGCGATAGTTTTGGGAAATTCCAATGCCCCAAGAACCAATATGAGATCGATCAAACGAAATCAGTACCATATGCTTCGGCTGTTGGAAGCTTACAGTATGCACAAGTGTGCACTCGCCCTGACTTAGCTTTTATCACCGGGGTACTCGGTAGATATCAAGAGAATCCAGGCACAGAGCACTGAAAAATGGTAAAGAAAGCATTGCGTTATGCGCAAGGCACCAAGGACCTCATGCTAACATATAGAAGGTCTGATTCCCTAGAGATAAGAGGGTATTCAGATGCTGATTTTGCGGGAGACAAAGATGATAGAAAATCCACGTCAGGATACGTGTTTACTCTCGCAGGAGGAGCTATTTCGTGGAGAAGCTCCAAACAGTCAATAGTTGCATCATCCACGATGTATGCAGAATTTATAGCATGTTATGAGGCCACGGGGCAGGCGATATGGCTAAAGAAATTTATACCCTACTTGAAAGTGGTAGACTGCATTAGCAAACCACTAAAGATGTACTGTGACAACCAGCCCGCAGTATTCTATGCTCACAACAACAAGTCGAGTAATGCTACAAAGCCAATAGAAATAAAGTATTATGTTGTGAAGGATAAAATCCAGGATCAAACTATAAGTCTCGAGCATATAAAGACAAAGGATATGCTTGCGGATCCGCTAACGAAAGGCTTACCACCCAGTGTGTTCAAAGATCACATAGCCGGCATGGGTTTAATGGAAAGCCTATGATTCCTGGATTGAGAGAGGCCCGAAAAGTAACAGTTTTTGTTTCAAAACAGAAAGGTATATTGTAGCTGTCTGATTCTATCGGCAATTGAGCTTTGACGATGAAACATACTCTATGTATCAATATGTGATGAAACAAGTAAAAGTAAAAGATATAAAGTTAAAAGTAAAAGTTGAGATCAAGGGGGAGAATGTTAGATTGATCTCACGAAGGGCCCAACGACCACTTCGTGCCCTTTGGTCAATGCGCCCTGATCGGGGGCGCCCAACCGCATATGGTTGGTGGGCCCCTATGCCAACGCTATAAAGACAGGTGAGGGGCCGGGGCACGGGGTATGAGATTCGCCGCCGCCATTTCCCTCACCAACAAACCCACACCCGATCTAGGGTTAGCGCTCGCGCACAGGAAGCTCCACTGCCACTCCTCCTCGCCACCATGGACTCCTCAACGCCATCATCCTCAAAGGGAAGTGAAGGTGATGCCCCCTCTCTCTGCTCTCTCTCTCCCTCTCGGTATCTCTCTCAATTCATTCACGGAGATTCGTGTTTAGACCGTAGTCATCTAGACCTACTGATCTTGGCAATACAACAATTCGTCGTCGACAGGGTAAGAAATTGAGCTACTACATTAACACGCCGTATATCAGCTCGATCGGTCGTTGTTTTCTTGCCCAAATGCAGCGCATGATCACTGAATGTGTTTTGGCGATTTCAGGCTGGCACGTACATGTACCATGCCCACTACGGCATGCAGCGCGTGGCGGGGCTCAATGGCATGATCGTCGTGACCGTGCCGGACAACGACAGGGAGCCCTTCACCTACGACGGCGAACACACCATCCTTCTCGAGGACTGGTGGCACAAGAGCGTCTACGATCAGGCCACGGGTCTCTCCGCGAAGCCCTTCGTCTTCGTCGGTGAGCCCCAGTCGCTCCTCATCAACGGCCGAGGAATGTTCGACTGCTCCAAGCTTCCTACCGCCATGGGAACGTGCAACAACTCCCGCCCGGACTGCGCATTGCCGACTCTGTTCAGCGTCGTGCCGGGGAAAACGTATCTCCTCCGCATCGGCAGCCTCACGTCTCTCTCGTCTCTCAGCTTCGAGATCGAGGGCCACTCCATGATGGTCGTGGAGGCTGACGGGCACTACGTGCGCCCGTTCGTGGTGAGGAACCTCTTCATCTACTCCGGCGAGACGTATTCTGTGCTGATCAGGGCTGACCAGGACCCGAGGCGGAACTACTGGGCAGTCTCCAAGATAGTTGGCCGTAACGCCACCATGACACCGAGCGCCAAGGCCGTCGTGAGCTACGCCGGCAACGACCCCCGGAAGACACCACCCACTACGCCACCGACAGGCCCGCCGTGGGACAACACGGCCATCAGGGTGGAGCAGAGCAGAGCCATCGTCGCGCACCCAGGCTACGTCGAGCCGGCGCCAGCAAGGGCCGATCGCACGCTGCTCCTGCTCAACACGCAGAACAACATCGACGGCCACATCAAGTGGACCATCAACGGCGTGTCCCTCCACTTCCCGGCCACGCCGTACCTCGTGTCGATGAAGCACGGCCTCACCGACGCGTATGACCAGCGCCCGCCGCTGGACATGTACGACCACAGGGGCCACGACATCTCCGCGCCGGCGCCGACAAACGGGACCGTTGGCAGCCCGGTGTACCGGCTGGCATTTAACTCCGTGGTGGACATTGTGCTGCAGAACTCCAACATGCTCAATAACAAGAGCGAGACACACCCATGGCACCTCCATGGACACGACTTCTGGGTGCTCGGACACGGCGATGGCAAGTTCGACCCGGCGGCGGACGCATGGAGGCTTCTGAATGTCAAGGACCCGATCATGAAGAACACGGTGCCACTGCATCCAGATGGGTGGACGGCGGTGCGGTTCCGGGCAAACAACCCGGGTGTATGGCTGTTCCATTGCCACATCGAGTCGCACGTGTTCATGGGAATGGGTGTGGTCTTCGAGGAAGGCGTCGAGAGGGTCGGCCGACTGCCGTCATCCATCATGGGCTGTGGTCGATCCAAAGAACTCCACTGAGCTGATCAGCTGCCACTAGTACAAATTGGCAATTTAACGCCGTGTGTAAAGTATTGAGCTAAGTATCACACACGATTATACCTTTTCTTTTCTGTTTTGCTAATTCTCAGTCGAACGAGAATGAGCTTAATTCTCAGTTGGTTCGGTAGCCATCGGATCTGTACGCCAAGATTCGTGAATCGTCCTCTCACGTGAACGCTTTTAGTCTTCCCTTTCTTTTTTAGTGATTACATTTTTCATGCGTGGGCCATTTGCTTCCGTTTTCCATGTATGTGGGCTTTTTTTCTGTTGTGTAGTGCTGGTCCTTGGTAGTCCTTTACAGATTTCACAGAAGGAAAAACAACGTGTGTGCAGAATTTTCATTTTTGTTTTCTTAGTGTTTTATTTCTTCTTTCCTTGTTTAGGGCATTTCCAGCCGTTGCGCCCCCCAGGACGCGAAAACCCTCGCTTTTTTTGCGCCGCGGCGCTAAACGGCGCTATTCTGGGAACTGGGGGGGCGCGTTTCCCAGTCGTGAACCCAGGCCGCCCCCCCAGCGGCGACTCGGCCCAATTTGGGCAATAGAAAAATTGCACACCAAATAAATAGAGTTTTGACATACAAATAAATAGAGTTTTGCCACACAAATAAATTATTCAACAAATTAAAGGAAAAAAAATAGACTAGTCATCCTCCTCAACATTGCCATTTCCCTTTCGCGCCCACAAATGCTGCACCAGGTCATCCTGCAGAGCATGGTGTGTTGCAGCGTGTCGAATCTCCTGTCGCTTGGTGAGGAAGTCTGCCCATGATGCCGGCACCTGGTGATCAACATCTGCAAGAGGGCCCTGCCGGTAGTATGGTGTGTTTGCCTCACTGTCAGGCACCGGGTCATCCCGCTCACTCTCAATGATCATGTTGTGCAAGATCACACAACACTGCATCACCTCCCACATGTTGGACTTCGACCAAGTCATAGCTGGGTACCGGACAACAGCGAATCGAGATTGCAGCGCACCAAATGCCCTCTCAACATCCTTCCTGCAAGCCTCCTGGGATTTGGAAAACCAAGCTTTTGCGCTTCCTGGGATAGGGTTGGAGATGCTCTTCACAAATGTTGCCTACTTGGGGTAGATACCATCTGCAAGATAGTATCCCTTTGTATACTGGTGTCCATTGATCTCATAGTTCACAGGGGGGGCATGGCCTTCGACAAGATCGGCAAAGACATTCGAGCACTGCAAGACATTGATGTCGTTGTGACTTCCAGGCATACCAAAGAATGAATGCCAAATCCATAGATCGTACGAAGCCACGGCCTCGAGAACCACAGAGCACTCTCCTTCCTTTCCCTTGTACATCCCCTGCCAGTCAAATGGGCAGTTCTTCCATGCCCAGTGCATACAGTCGATGCTGCCAAGCATCCCAGGAAACCCTCTTGCTTCATTCTCTGCGAGGAGACGAGCAGTGTCTTGCGCATTGGGTGATCGCAGGTATATTGGGCCAAAAACTGCAACCACTGCCCGACAGAACTTGTTCAAGCACTCGATGGCCGTGGACTCGCTCATGCGCAGGTAGTCATCTTGTGCATCTGCGGGAGCACCATATGCAAGCAACCTCATGGCCATCGTGCACTTCTGGATAGAGGTAAACCCTACCGTGCCGGTGCAGTCCTTCTTCAACTTGAAGTAGGTGTCGAACTCCCGGATGGCATGCATGATCTTGAGGAAGAGCGTGCGTTTCATCCTGAAACGACGCCGGAACACCTTCTCGTCGTTGGTAGGATCCTCGGCGAAGTAGTCGGAGTAGAGGATGCAGTAGCCCTCGTACCGCTGCCTCGGCCTGCTCTTCCGGCGACCGGGCTTCGATCCAGCGCGGCGTGGCACGGCGTCCTGGGCCAGCAACGCGGCCAGGCAGCTCAGGACGACCAGGTGATCCTCGTCGTCGATGGCGGCCTGGTCTTCCTCGTCGAATAGCTCGGCGAGCATTTCCTCGGCGTCGGAGTCCATGGCTCGCACAGAGCGTCGAACACCTTGCGGGCGGTGGACGCGGCTCACTGGGGCGCAGCCTCCTCCGCGACGGAGACGTGCTCGAACGGCGGCGACGACGTGGTGGACCAGCCGGCGGTGGTTTGTCTCTTCGCTGTCGTACGATGGTGGCGACGGTGGTTGCGTGGGGTGCGGGGGCGGGGCGGCGACGGTGAGGGCGAGCGAGTGGGAAAGACGATTCGGGGGGGGGGGGAGAAAGTGGGAAAAGAGCTCTCCCTCGCCGACAGCGCTGGCCCACGCGCGCTTTTCCTCTCGCCGCCCCCCAGGCCGAACCCAACAGGCTGGGTTCCGCCTGGGGGCGGTGGCGCTAATTTCCGCCGAAACGGCGCTTTTTCAGGTCCTGGGGGGGTCGACTGGTGGGAAAACGGCGCTTTTCGCCAAAAACGGCGCTAATTTGCGTCCTGGGGGGGCTCTGGGGGGGACGACTGGAGATGCCCTTAGTTATCTTTAGTTTTTTCCATAAATTTTATTTTTCGCGGTATCTTTTCATTCTGTTATGCTAATCAATCAATACACAAACCACGCAAACCGTCTGATCTAAGGTCTAAGATTCGTGTAGTTCTTTAGTAGCGGTCACTCGCTAATTGCGACATGTACGCACAGAGGTGCGCAGTTTGGAGGGGCTTTTATTTTTGTTTCTCTACCAATCGCGAGTTGGTTGCATGATGGTCCTTTTTCTATTTTACGTTTTGTCTCCAAATCTAAACCATTTTTGCAAGTGTGTGGGCTGTTTTTGTGTTGTTGCCATTAAAGTGAGCATTGGTCGTTTTATCTGTTTTTGTTGACCCACAAATTTAAAAAATGTTATATATTTTTCTTATACTTATTTCGTATTTCTTATCATTTTATTTTCTCATGTCCCTTATTTAATCTCATGTGTACTAATTTGTCTCTACATTATCATTTGTGCTTATTAAACAAAGCACTGAGTTGTTTTATGTAGACTTTAGTTCGACATTTTTAAATATTGACTAGACATGATATTTTAACTCTGTTTTTGTTACTCCCTCCGATCCTAATTAAGTGTCGGGATTTATACTGTAAGTTTGCACTTAGTTAGGCCTTTTCCCGCAAAACTATTTCCGGATTAGAGGGAGTATTAGTTTCTGGAATTACTGATTTTAATTCTATGAAAACTCACGATCACGTGTAGTAACATGTACACAAAAAACAAACCGTAGTCTTACCTTTTACGACTAATTTATTGGATGCTTGATAACTATGTTTTTCTGGTCATGGACATTGATTTTGTCAACATCAATAAATAGTATATTGTTAGAAGGGAACAATATGGCTGGGTATTTCCTAAGTAGATTGATATGCTAAGATATTCCACTATGACATATTTATTCTTAGAATCATATCACAATGAGAGCGGTTTTCCCACACTTAGATGGATGTCCCTGGCTTATCCGGGACGTCCATTTTAGATCCAACGCTCGATGTGGTATATTTGCGGTAAAGGACTTGCAGTTTGAGAAAAATAGGAATCATCCCCACTACATAAAGACCAGATCTGAACCGTCTCCTCCCACCTCCACCCCCTAATCATAATCATTTTTCTCTCTGCTCCCAAAAAATCAGCGTCTCCTCCTACTTCCACCCCTACTCCACGGTGCTTCTCCTTCAACTTTTCTTATCTACTCGGGCCATGGGGATGGGGGCTTCGCCTCTCCTCCTGAGCCTATCCTCCCACCCCCATTCAATGTTTACTCGGTGGAGAGGGAGGCCTCACCGGCGGCGGGAAGGGCGGCGAGGAGGAAGTGCGTCTAACAGCGAGAAGGACGGGGAGGAGGTGCGTCTGGCGGCGAGAACGAAGGTTAGGAGTTGCGTCCGGCGGTGAGATGGGCGGACTGGATTCAGATCTGGCCATGTCTGCATCTTTGTTTTACTTAATTTGTCTCTCTTTTTCTTAATTCTTTTCTCTTCACTACATACAGATCTAGCATGGTCCGTTTGATGACATGAATTTATGCTTTTTCAGTTAATAGCATCTGTGTGATTTTTGTTAATACATGAATCTGTATGATTTTTTTCTATGGGTCCATATCTGATTATGATTCAGATGATTTTTGTTAATGCATGAATATTTTTTCATTGGGTTTCTTTGTTTATGATCCAGATGATACTATTGTTCATGCATGGATGCAAAAATTCAAGAAAGAAATAATGTGTTAATGCAAGATCCGAATAAAGCTTGTAAATGCATTGCATTAATAGAAAAGCAAAGAAAAAAATGTAATGGATTAACTTAATGTCTCTCTTTAAATTCTTGGATCCAAAATTAATGCTAGCAGTCGAATTTCTTTTTGTTAATGCAAATAAATGTACTGGAGGAACAATAGTGTGCATGGATGATTTTTTATTTAATAACTAGATCTTTGAATGCAGTACCCAAAATTTTGTAAAATGCATTAATCCAGAAAATAAAAAAGTTGATCCATAAAAACTAAATAATCATGATAATGCATGTATCCAATATATTTTTCTAAAGAACATATCCACACAAATTGGCGATGTATTAACAGAGAAATCAAGAAAAAAATTAATGCATGTCCAAAAATGGCTTGTAAAATTATTAATGCATAATCAAATAATTCATCATTAATTTAAGTTATGATCAAATAAAGAATTTTAATGAGGGGTCTCAGGAACATACATGTTTTTCGTTTGTGGGGTTGACTATAAAACTGGTTGCACGAATCTTGATGAAATGGACGATGAGGATAGATAGGAGAGATCCATCTAAGTGTGGGGTTGCATTTCCGATCACAAGACGGTTACATCACAATGCATCCTTTGACCATGAGGTTATCTTGATAATATATTCTGGAGGTTTTACTTTAATGCTATCAAGAGTCACAGCGTAAATTGGTGAACATAAAGGTAGTTACTAGGTAATTCTAAAGGAGTATGTTATCTCGATGTTCTGAGATGAGAATTACTCCTCTGTAAAAAGAGAGATACATACATGGGCCCAGTCGGTATTCTTGATGTCCATAAGTTCTGCAAATAATACATGATGATGATAAATTATGTGGGATATCATAATACGGTAACGAGAAAGAGGAAACTTACCGGATAACGAGACGAGACAAAGCTATTAATGAACTAGAGATTTTTTTTTCAAAGGCAATACCGGAATCAATATTATAGGGTAAGTTCGGTACTGTGAGAAATGGGAGATTTGTATAATAACCAACATGTTCACCAATTAATTCTTTTAGTATGTGCGAGTCAATATGGGTGTCCACGGCCCCGCTATTGATTACTGAAAAGGAAAGAGTTTTCATTTTCATGTCCACACACTATCGAACCTGCAGGGGAAACACACTTAAGTTTGGTCTTATTTTTGTGTATATTAGTAGGTCCGGATTAACTAGGAGTATCACTAGAATGGTGTTTCTGCGTGATAGATATATTTTATATATATCAGAGAGAAATTAAAACGAGAGCATCAGATGTCCCGGAGTGATAGAAACATTTTCTATTACTACCGGAATTTATTCCGGAGATATTACGAAACAGAAATAGAGGATGCACGCTTTACAAAGCAAATACAGGGGCATGAGATGTCCCGGGATGTTGGAAATATTTTTTTGACGTCGCTATATAATACTGATGATTTTATCTATAATGGTAACGGGGTTCCGGAAGAGTTCCGGGGGAATTTTCTTTATATGGAAGTACTGCCGGAAGGGGGCAGATTTCCCCCTATGGGCAAATCCTAATTTTAGGGAATGCCAGGTGGGGCCCATGATCTCACATATTGCACAAGGTTTCTTTAGTATTTTTCCTGAATTTATTTGAGAAATAAAGGAGAGGGGAAAAAGTAGGAAGAGGTCGGATTGGACTCCGCTAGGAGTCCAAGCCGAAATCTCCTAGGAGGAGGGGTGCGGCCAAGCTAGGAGGGGGAAATTGACCCTCCCCCTCGTTTGGCAGGTGATCTCCTAGTTCCCACTATATAATCCCCACCCCTACTCTTTGAACAACATACAATTGAGCCTTTTGGCCTCTCTTTTTCTCAAGAAGAATTACATGACTAATTAGAACGTCTAATTAGAGCACTTATAATTGATTAGAGACCTCTCTAATAATTAGAATAACTAATTAGAGCTTATAATTAGAGCACTTATAATAGGATTAGAACCTCTCTAATAATTAGAAAGACTAATTAGAGCAATCTAATTAGAGCCCTTCTAGTTGGTTTAGAGATCTTCTAATTGGATTGGAGTCACCTCTAATTGGATTAGAGCTTCCTCTAATAGAATTAGAGCTTCTTCTAATTAAGCTGAGGTGATCCTTTCCTAATTCCTTTAAGATATAAGCTCCATGGGCTAGGAGCATTCTCAGCGATCCTGCCTCGCCTTGTGTCTCTTGTGGGGCTCGTCGCTGGTCGGGTGAGCCTCTTCGCTGCATAACTGTGCGGCAGAGCTACTCTGTGACCTGGATGCATGTGTGTTGTTTCTTCTTTTGCCTGCGCTGCGGTGCAGCTGGCCGACAGTGGGATGGGCCTGTACACGCGTTCGGCTGTTGCTGTGTAGGGACGGTCAGCGGACTACGACGGTCGATTTGGTGGCCATGCTTCTGTGACCAATTTGTCATTGGCTTGATTTTTTTTACTCTTTTCAGTTGTGGATCGGTTCAGCTCGGCAAACCAAGCAAATTCGTGATGCTCACCTCCGTTCCTCTGGGATTAGATCTCGCTGGGGGTGGGGTTAATGGTGGCCTTCTCTCCATCCGCATCATGCTCCCCTCCTGGCTGGCGGTTGCCAGTATTTGGTTTGGTGGCTGAGGCGCCCGACCTAGCTGTGGGACGGCGCATCGTGCGGAGGAAGACACGGCAGAGCGGCGTGGATGCATCGGCCAAGTCGCGGAGGGCCGCGGAGCAGCCTCACGCGTCAAACAAATTAAGCTAAGTGGCTCAGGCAGCCAAGTGCGGCCGACGGGCGACCAACTCGTAGACGGACGCGCGTCGGACGGCTCGCGTCCAGCGGCTCCGGCCACCAAGTGCGGAGGGCGGCGTGGGCGCTCCGACTCCGGCGACCAGGTCACTGACGGCCGCAGGCACGTTGGACGTCTCGCGCGTGGCGGCTCTTGCGGCCAAGTGCGACGGACGACGTGGGCGCAACGGCGACCAAGTCGGACAGCTCGCGCATAGCATATTTAGCGCCCAAGTACTACAAATGGCGTGGGCACAGCGACTACGGCCGCCAAGTCGCGGGCAGATGGCTCGCGCACAGCGATGACCGAGTGCGGCGGACAGCGCCGGTGCAACGACTCCGGCGGCCAAGTCGCAGATGGCCATGTGCAGAGTGGCGAGGTGGGTCGGGCGCAAGCAGTCGAGGTTCTAGCAGACATGTAACGGACGGTCGCTGCCGTGTCAATGTTTGTTGCAAGCCGCTCGTGGAGTTCAATGTTGTTTTTCTCCTCAGTTTTGGTTGATCAGCCTGGTACTAACCGCTTCTTTTCCTTAGTCGTTTGTGTGTCTTCATGCTGCAGCAGGGGTTCCACCATTTCCTGCTTCCTTACAAGGAGAAGAATTATTACATGATCCAAGTAAGCTTGAGGGAAACTCAGGCTAGGGATGGTAAATCTTTGCGCCCTTTCTCTTGGCTATAACTGTTGCTTTATATATATATATATATATATATATATATATATATATATATATATATATATATATATATATATATATATATATATATATATGTATATATATAGGTATGTACGCCTTTTGCTTTATCTTAAGAATCATCAAGAATATGTACTGTCCAATATTTATATTTAGATTTTCTACCCAATTGACGCTCGATGACACATAATGATGTTTTTCGCTACACCTGAATTTTCAATTGTGATGCGTAGGCATATGTATGACACGAGGTTGTACCAGTTCTATCGGTACGATATTCTGTGGTGTTTCTTTTGCCTGGAGTAATGAAGATTATACGAAGACGGACACTAAAGGTTTCAGTTGCTAGGTATATAGAAAGTTGAAGTAAAGCTATTAGGCGCAGTATATTTAAATGAAGTCATCTGGACATGTGCGTCCACGATGACATTTCAGGGAAAAAGAAGTTCATTTATTTATTAGATTCATTTCTTTCACATTCATTCTTCTAAGTAACTGGTTTGCCTCTGATCAAGAGTATGCTTCAACTTAATCAGCTAGCACTGCTTTGTAACGATTACATTCATGGTTGTTTCCTTTATGGCCAATGTTTCTGTTGTTGGTAGGAATGGAATACTGATGCCACATGGTGGGGAAGGTTGATCTGATTGGGAGGATGAATATTACCTTACGTGCACTGGTATAGCGGCTCTATGTGTTCGGCTGCGCGGTTATGAACATCTCTTTAACCCGAGCCGCTTTTGGTTCTGATAAAAAAAACCGCCCAATGATAGAATCTTTCGAGAAACCTTGCCACTATCTCATGTTATTTTCTTTATAATGATTAAAGACAGTATTATATTCAAATGGAATCCAATATTTAATAGTGAAGTCGTGCATCTACAGAACATAGAGTTTGGCAAATAGGAAAGTCCCCTATACTCAAGGATTCCTCTCTTGTCTTTCTTGATTTGGATTTTTCTACTGATCACTATCTTTTTCTTAGTTGTGGCTGTGGCTAAAACATCACTAATTTGTATCTCTTTTTCCTTTAAATGTTATTTCTGAAATTTTCTTGGACAATATTTGGTGCAGGAAACACAAAACACTACTGCAGTTACATGTGAATTCATGTGTGCAGTTCAAGAAGTGAACTCGAAAAATTTATTCTCTATCTTTCTAAACATTTCAAGGAAGAACATATTTGCATATTTTATCACTTTCTTATATCATAGTATGGTTAGTTTGGATGTACGAAGACTTAAGTTTGTTGTCCCATCTTTCCCTTTTCTGTTTAATGGGATTTTTTCCTTTATAATTCATCGCTTGATTTGGTTATATAATTCTAAACACATAAATTTTGAATTCTTTGGTTTCATTCGATTTTGTGCTATTTAGAAACATCAAACTTGAACTCGCATATGTTGTTTTTCAGATGTAAAAATAGTATAGTTATATAGTCAGCAATTGCTAATATAGTGAGTGGAGCCTATTCTTCAAATTTCCCACTCAATTTTCATATATCATTTTGAAACCATGGATATACTTTGATAGATGAAATTTCCCTTTATCCAGATTTTAGCAAACTGAATACAAGAACTAAATGGGATAGCAATTTGACAACGAAGAAAAGGTACTAATGAGTCACTTGTATACGGGAAAGGAACTGTCAATATTATCTATATGGAAATTTTAAATATTGCAATAGAATTACCTTATGTGCTCCTAAATTCTTTGTTCCAGTTTACTAATGCTAATATCTAATTATGAGGTAACACTATCAAAAGTCAAAAAGATCCCAGCCACAGTCGACTAGACTAGGGTTTTCAGGTCATAGTACATCTAGATTCAGGCCTACTCCCATGTTGGTTGCTCTTTATTTTTCCTTATATGGGTGAAGAGTGGACTCCAAAGTGCAATATCTATTATCGACAATGCGATCCTTAAATACATCCATATCGTGTAAAAGGCGCTAATGACTAACTATTGTGGTTGCAGGTCGAATGAAGGCAGAACAAATCAAGTTGGAAGCTTGAAATCTATTGTTTAGTTAGATTTATCGATCTTTCCAAGAACCTCCTCTTCTTTTTTGTGTTCTTTTGCAATGTCAATAAAAGGTGTGACTTGCCATGGACAAGGGGGCCGTTGTTCCATCTAGAAAAACAATATCTTGGACATGTTTGCATATCCATCCATTCAAGTGAACCAAGCAGTCCCCTATTGACATGCATATGCTCATACATGCTGTTAAATTGTAACTTTGAAATGTCAATTTTTGTATCAGTGCTCTAATGACCGCGCTCAATGGAGCGCGCTGTTTTGACGGGGACCACGTCTGCCACATGAAGACCACATGTGGCCGTTATGTCAACCGATACCCAAATCGTGTCCTTGTGTTGTATCACACCGTACTGCAGCCGAGACCTTTTCAGAGTTGCTTTCCCCACTAAATGCATCAATGGAGATATGAGCATGTTGAATCCTAGCTGTGTCCCAAATCAAGATGACGACTGATGCACCAAACATGCCAGGTCGTGTGACAACGCCAGGCAGTCGGCGCGGCGAAGCGCGCTTTTTCGTCTAGTTAGACCTAACTTCTAATTACTCTCTCTCTCTCTAATGTGTTGAGAAGTCCACCTTCATATACACCTGCAATGCTAAGTTCTGGACGGCGAAGCGCTGTAGAACTTGCCCCGACGTATGTTTGCATACTCCTAGAGGGGTAACACATGAGATCCTAAGTCCGCTGAACCACGATGTTGTATATAGGTAGTCCGCAACATCCTCACCCACAGGCTTGTGTGTGAGGATGTTCTACAGGCTTCATCTACATCGTCACCGACACCTCTTCCGCTACAACGGAGTTTGGTACACGATCTTGAAACTAGATCTTGGAATTTATATTCAGTTGTATCTGCATGGCAAGATCTTAGCGGTTGTGAAGTAGTTTGGAGAAATTTTAAATTCCCGTTGCGCAACCCAGCTGTGGTATCAGAGCGGTCTATCCGTAGGTACTTGATACGTCATAAACGTATCCATAATTTCTGATGTTCTACGTTGTTTTCATACTATATACTACATGTTTCCATTACACTTTTTTGCCATTTTTATCGATTTCCGGGGACTAACCTATTGACAATATGCCACAGAGCGAGTTCATATTTTCTGCTGTTTTTAGTTCCACAAAAGTTGTTCTGGAAATATTCTCAGAATTGGACAATTCCAAATCCAGAAGTCTTAGAATCTCCGACACGTTTAGAAAGTCCAAAGGAGACCCGGAGGGGGGGGGGGGCTGGAGGCCCCCACGCCATGCCTGGGCGCGGGTGGCTCCCTGGCCGCGCCTAGGGGTGGTGTTGGCCCCTCAGGAGCCCACCTCCATCGTTCTTTCGCCTATATATGCCCCCTGATGCATAAACCCTAGATATATTGGCCCTCTTCCACGAAAAGTTCCATAGCTCCACCGTTGCCGCCTACAAGTTTCGAGGGACAGAAATCTCTGTTCCGGCGCCCTGCCGGGACAGGGAAGTGCCCCCGAAGCCATCTCCATCGACTCCATCGCCATCTTCATCGTCGTTGCTGTCTCCTATGATGAGGAGGGAGTAGTTCTCCCCCGGGGCTGGGGGCTCTACCGGTAGCTATGTGTTTCATCTCTCTCTCCCATGGTGTGATCTTTATGTGATTATGAGCTTTGTAATCTAGTTGAATAAGTAGATGTTACTCTTCATCCGTTATGCTACTCAAGTGGTTTTGTTATGAGATCCCCGTAAACACTTTGATCACGTTGTAAAGGTGACAGTGTGTGCACCGTGTGGTTTAGCATGATATTTATATTTTGTGTTGGATGACCCTATGAAATTGTGGCGTTTGTTTAGTACTAATTTGGGGCGCTCATAGTGTTAGCCTGGGGTGCCCTAGAGAGGGAATACAGGCTTGAGGAGTGCTGTTACGACCCTATGCATTGATTGGTGTTTGTTATCCGACCGGAGAGTGGTTCGGAGTAGCATAGTCAAGAGATGATATTTACGCATTCAATTATGTTATTATTGTTGAGAGTGTCCACTAGTGAAAGTAGGATCCCTAGGCCTTGTTTCTAAGCATTGAAATACTGTTTACAATCAGTTCTGCTACATTTTTGTTTGCTGCCATTTTTATTTCAGATTGCTATTGTCACTTATAATCATCCATATCACTTGTATTTTGCTCTCTCTTTGCTGAACTAGTGCACCTATACAACTGACAATTGTATTAGGTGTGTTGGGGACACAAGAGACTTCTTGTATCGTAATTGCAGGGTTGCTTGAGAGGGATATCTTTGACCTTTTTCTCCCTGAGTTTGATAAACCTTGGGTGATCCACTTAAGGGAAACTTGCTGTTGTTCTACAAACCTCTGCACTTGGAGGCCCAACATTGTCTACAAGAATAGAAGCGTGCGTAGACATCAAGCTCTTTTCTGGCGCCGTTGCCGGGGAGGTAAGGTAAAAGGTACTCACATCCTCTGTGAGTGCTCGAAGTTATTTTCTTTAGATTTTGTAATTATATTTTTTTGTTTCTTGTTTTCACTAGTTAGCCTTATTTTTACTTGTTTCTTGTTTTTATTTTTACTAGTTAGTTCTAATAGAAAACAACAAAAATATGAGAGAGCTTTATAATCTTTATCTTGAGTTAGGACATGAAGTGTTTGAACAGAAAATTAAAAACTTATGGAGCTTTATTTGCATGCGAGTAGCAATGTTATTAGCATTAATTATTTGAACACCATTTTTGCTAGTGTTGTGGAAAAATCTAAGCTTGGAGAAGCTAGTTTTTATAAAAATGATCCTTTTAGTCCCCCAAGCACGAGGAATAAATTTACTTTGATGTGTAACATCCCTGATTTTTGGAGGAATTCAAACATCACAAAGAATTAAAATTTTTTTCCACTAGAGCAAGCCACCAAAAACAATTTAAACACAACACAAAAGAAATGAAATGGCTTTGGAAATGATAATCTAAAAGGCCTCTATTCTCTAAACCCTAAAGCTTATTCAAAATAATTGTTTTATCTTAACAAAACTTATTTCATAAAAGGTTTTCATTTCAATTATTACTTGAAAATGTTTTATGCTTGAATATTATGCCTCCAAAATGTTTCATGTGAATAAAAATTATTTATATTGTTTCAAATATTACACCAAGCATTGACTGTAAAATGTTTATATAAATTATTTTGTTTATGAAAACAAGTAAAAGACTTTGAAAAAAAAATATGCATTTGTGACACCTCTTTGAATTTTATTAAACCACAATTCAAATTATCATTTATTTTCTATTTTAAAAATAGCATTTAGTTCTCATTAATGATTATATAAGAATTTGAAAATATTATTATTTTAAGTGTGAGAACAAAAATGTTTTCATTTGAAAGAGAATGATTTTACAAAACTAAGGAATTTTGTTTGACATTATTTGGAGTCATATTTTAAAAGCTATGAATCTACTTGGTAAAAGCAGAAAAAAAAGGGTAGCAGGCCAGCAGCCCGAGTGAGCCCAACTCACTCTCTGCCTTTATCCGTCGCTCGCACGCACGCGGGCGGCCCAACAACCAGCCCGTGAAACCACCCCGGCCCTCTCCTCCTTTTCCCTCACTGCCAGGTGGGCTCCGCATGATATCAGTGATGACATCACTACATCCTCTTCCTCTGGCACAAAAAACGAACTCGGGCCGTGGTCGATCCGAACTCCAATTTCTCGCGTTTTAAACGGAGTAAACCTATTCCGAGACTCCCTATAAATAGCCACGAATCCCAGCCAAGTTTCCCCACTCGTTCCTCCCCTAATAGTGCCTCCAGGACGAGGATATTCGTCGTCGGAGTTCAGCAGCCCCGCCGCCATATCCTTCCAATTCCGGCACGGTGAGCTACCATCGCACCTCCCCGTGACCACCATACTGTTGCCCCTAATTGTGCGCACCCTTTAATGCCCACGGTCGATTCCTTTGTGCAGCATGTCATCCGTGCCGTCCCCATTAGGAGATTGCCAGCGTCTGTGCAACTCCATCCGCACGTCCACGTCGAGCCAAGAAGCAATCGACGGCGTAGACCACGCCATCGAGTTCCCCTCGTCGAACCGCGCCTCGTTGTTGTCTCCATCAATCTGGAGGACCACCGGAGGGTCGCCGTCGTTGATTTTCCGAGCCGCCGGCCGCCGCGTCGCCATTACCCGGTGAGCAGCACTGCCTCCTCCTGTCCCTTTGTTTCTGGCCGTTGGATCTGTAGTAGACGCACACGATTTGATCAAGCCGATTCGGCTTAAGCCGAACTTAAGCTAGACTCAAGCCGGGCGCAACCAATCGCAGCGCGCCACCTTGGATCTGTTCCGCGCACCAATGTGAGCCTGCCACGTGGCTCAGATGTTTCTCTATTTTATTCCAAATAGATTTAATTGTCACTTTTGCAGAAAAGTCTCTACAAATTATATCTGTTATAACTTTTTACCTGTAGCTCCAAATTAAGGAAACTTGAACTTTTTGAAATTAGCACAACTTGTAGAATCTTTTAGCACTATACAAATTCAAATTTGACAAACTTAAATTTGTTCAAATTCAAATATGCTTGTTTGATGATTTTTGGCATAGTTTAAATTCTATAAATCTAAAAGTTTCAAATAAAATATCCCTGGATACCTTAGGATGTATACTTTCATGTTCTCTGTCCCAAAATAATTTTTGAACTAATTAAAATTGAATTTAGAATTGATTGGCCTTTTGAGTGTTTTTGACTTAGTTTAATTTCTGTAAATATTTTCAATATGTTTCCTTTAGCAATTTTGTTCTAAGTACTATCCCTAGACTAGAGAGACCAAAACCTAAGCCCTTGGATGCATTGAAACCATGTATATATTTTTTGTTTTTGCTAATTGGCCCTCCTAGTTGAAAACCACTAAGTCTGGATTTGTGAAAAGCCATGGAGAGGATGCTACAATTTTCAACTTGGAGATTTTCAACATGAAGGAAGAAGACCAATGAAGGACTTTGCAACTTCAAAAGAATCTCCAAGAAGTGGAAGCACTTAGAAGAAAATATCGAGAGGAACTTCAAGAGGACCAAACCACATTGTTTTCTCTAAGTCTTTTCTCCCCTTTCTTTTCTGTTCCCTTAGACTTTGTGGTGTGACTAAGTTAGAATTTGACCAATCCCTAGATTGAACAAAAAACCATAAGGGTTAGAAGTTTCAATGAAGTCACCACACCAAGGAGGAAACTACAAAGGAGCCAGAAGATTTTCCAAGACCAATCATGTGAAGACTTAGGATTTGTTTTCCAATACTTAGAAATTGATTTCAATATGATTAGTGTGTATTGACCAAGACTTAGAATTTATTTTACAAATGAAATAAGATATTGTGACCAAGACTTTAACAAGGAGACTTTCATCAAGAAGAGCAAGTTCAACTCAAGAAGAATACCCTGCCATAAAATGAAGAAAAGGAGAAGATTTTACAAGTACTTTTAAGAAACTATAGTAATCCCATCTATTTCTATTTTCATATGACCAAGTCCATAGAATCACTAAGGAAGACTACAAGCAAGGCCATTCAAGACTTAGCATCAGAAGCAACTCAAGGAGGCAAGAGAGGGCTTGAAGAAAACAAGACAAAAATAGATTTGACCTTTGTGTGATCTTCTTGATCAAAGACCAACCCTTAGTCCCAAATGGAAAACTCTAACTACAAATACTTAGTTTATTTTGAGCATTGGAACTAAATGTTTTCACATGTTTTCCTTTACTTTGTTTGTTGTTTTGTATGTTTTCTTCATTTTGTTTGTTTGTTTGTTAGCATGCTTGTTTATTATGTTGTTGTGTTTTCAATGTTTAGATTGTACGGAGAGAACGTTCTTTTGTGAAGAGAGGTGATTGTTCTTCACCAACTTCAAAGGCAAGTAACATACCATCAAATCTCCCATATTTTCACTATGCATTACTAGTGTTTTTGAGTAGTATGCATGTTAGGAAATTTCTAAGTTATTATTATGCTATGCAAAATCCCAAGTAGTGTGTAGACATCCTTTAGAATTGTTATTGTGGAGAATTACTACTTAGTAGATGCTTAGCCTTGCTACAAATTCGTTTTTCTCAATGTTGTGGAAAATTCTAAGTATAAACTTCAATGAACCACCTGGGTTGGTTTGGTAGTGCGTGGTTGTCGAGAGTTGAGTGTCTCCTTAGGGCCTTTAATCTCCTAAGTAGTTCACTTGAGGAATGCCACCCAGGGAACAAAGAGATTCCTAAGTCCCTCTAAATCTGGTAGCTTCCCGTGCAGCCTTTTGACATATGGGCTCTGTCTTGATCAACTAAGTTGTGAGAATTCAGCACGTGCTTGACAAGCCGATGTAGCAAAATTATAGGTGGAACGGGTCTTGCTGGTGGGTTGAATTCTTGCTTCTGAAAGATCTCGTCTCAATTCTCTCCTTTCCATGATGCACTCCGTCTGTATAGGATGTTTGGGCTAACTTAAGACGAAGGGTGAAAGTGCATAACCTCTGGAGAGTTAGAAACTATGATCATAGCTGTGTCCCCGGTAATGGATGACTTCGAGCAGCTGGACAAGGATGGGCAGAAGAATCTCAACACCGTTTTTGAAGAAGTTAAATTTGGCTAAGAGAACATTAGTTGTGGTGTTCATGGGTGTGTCCCATTGGTGCCAATCTTTGAAAAGAAAACTCCTTTTCAAAAGTGTTAAGGAAAAACTTGCTTTCTGCAAATAGCCTAAGCTCCACCAAGCCAGATATGCATGTAGTATTAGCCTTGCCGTTTTATATCCACCATAGTGTTACTTGCCAATACATGAAATTGTATTGACTCCCTCGTGGCTGCATATTCCATCATGCAGATGAATCTGAAGACGAGTGAGGTTTCGCTCAGGATCTCGAGTCTACAACCAACATGTTTTGCCTGTGGCACATGAAGAAGACGAGGCTCAATGTTGCAATATGTTTTTCGCTGTATTTCTGTTTCCTGCTAGTCTTCTGAGACTATGCAAGTTGTAATTATATTTTGTAAAGACTGGATCATGCGATGTAATAGATTTTGACGCATTTGCATGATATTTCATTTTGAACTGTGGTGCTAGCAATTGATCTAGGGACTAGCACAATAACACAGAGTTCTTGCATTATTTAAATGTGAGAACGCTACAAAATGGTATCAGAGCATTGTGTTGCATGTAGAATTCAAGACCTTAAGTTTGGAATGGATCCTAGGATTGAAAACGTACTATGTTCAAACTTTCTAGAAAACAAAACATCTCATCTTAATTTTCCTCATATCCTCTCATCTATTATTCATCTTGAAAATATTCTTCTCTTGTTATAGATGACCTATCCCATGTTTTCATGTTTTCCATCAAGACATGATTGGTGAAAAACATGCCATGAAGTGAAAGGAATAGTTTTGGTTTCCAACTGAAGATCTACAATCAAGACAATTGAAGAAACTTCGAGATATACCCAGACTTCACAACAATCAGAAACACCTCAAGGTGTTGCGAGAAGAGCATGAAGAGACTCGAGAAGATATAGATGAGACCACCAATCTAGTTACTTTGTTAGAACAGCGTCAACGTGTTAGTGCATTGATCATACCAATGAGTGTGGTATGACAATATTAGTTCGTTTCCCTAAAACCTTGTTGTTTGGTTGAAAATGCTTGATTAGATGTTGATTGTAAGATGTATTGTCTTCTCTTGTGTTGTGTAGGAAAACTTCTTTAGATCTTTCTAAATATCTACACATCTATGCTAAACCCATCCAGATACCTAGCTACAATACCAACAACCATGAGAAGATCAACAACAATATGGAAGATTACCAAGGACATCAAGAAAACCAAGTTGAGAGGGACCGAAACACTTCTGTTTGACCCAAAGAGTGACCCCTCAGTGTCAAAGGTAGTTCCACAGACTTAGGTTGGTCTACCTCTCTACCACGAAGGAAAGTTCTACTCAATACATCTGGAGACAAGCTACACATCAAGCAATGAGATTTGCATACCCACAAAAGTTTCTTTTAAGGGTGGTAGCCACCCAGTTGCAATGGAACCCACGTAACCCAAACCTATCTTTATTTCTAGCCTTCCTAAATCTCGGGACAAGATTTCTTTTAAGGGTGGTAGTCTGTAACATCCCTGATTTTTGGAGGAATTCAAAAATCACAAAGAATTAAAACTTTTTGTTTTCCACTAGAGAAAGCCACCAAAAACAATTTAAACACAACACAAAAGAAATGAAATAGCTTTGGAAATGATAATCTAAAAGGCCTCTATTTTCTAAACCCTAAAGCTTATTCAAAATAATTGTTTTATCTTAACAAAAATTATTTCATAAAAGTTTTTCATCTCAATTATTACTTGAAAATGTTTTATGTTTGAATACTATACCTCCAAAATGTTTCACGTGAATAAAAATTATTTATATTTTTTTCAAATATTACACCAACTATTGACTGTAAAATGTTTATATAAATTATTTTGTTTATGAAAACAAGTAAAAGACTTTGAAAAACAATATATGCATTTGTGACACCTCTTTGAATTTTATTAAACCACAATTCAAATTATCATTTATTTTCTATTTTAAAAATAGCATTTAGTTGTCATTACTGATTAAATCAGAATTTGAAAATATTATTATTTTAAGTGTGTTGAAACAGAACACAAATGTTTTCATTTGGAATAGAACGATTTTACAAAACTAAGGAATTTTGTATGAGATTATTTGGACTCATATTTTAAAAGTTATGAATCTACTTGGTAAAAGTAGAAAAAAGTAAAAAAAAAAAAAGGGCAGCAGGCCAGCAGCCCGAGTGATCCCAACTCACTCTCTGCATTTATCCATCGCTCGCGAGTAGGCGAGCGGCTCAACAACCAGCCCGCGAAACTACCCCGGCCCTCTTCTCCTTTTCCCACACTGCCAGGTGGGCTCCGCATGCTATCAGTGATGACATCACTGCATCCTCTTCCTCCGGCACAAGAAAACGAACTCGGGCCGTGGTCGATCCGAACTCCAATTTCTCGCGTTTTAAACGTAGTAAACCTAATCCGGGACTCCCTATAAATAGCCACGAATCCCAGCCATGTTTCTCCTCTCGTTCCTCCCCAAATAGTGCCTCCGGGACGAGGATATTCGTCGTCGGAGTTCAGCAGCCCCGCCGCCATCTCCTTCCAATTCCGGCACGGTGAGCTACCATCGCACCTCCCCATGACCATCATACCGTTGCCCCTGATTGTGTGCACCCTTTAATGCCCACGGTCGATTCCTTTGTGCAGCATGTCGTCCGCGCCGTCCCCATTAGGAGATCGTTGGCGTCTGTGCAACTCCATCCGCACCTCGACGTCGAGCTAGGAAGCAATCGACGGTGTAGACCACGCCATCGAGTTCCCCTCGTCGAACCGTGCCTCGTTGTCGTCTCCATCAATCTGGAGGACCACCAGAGGGTCGCCGTCGTTGAGTTTCCGAGCCGCCGGCCGCCGCATCGCCATTACCCGGTGAGCAGCACTGCCTCCTCCCGTCCGTTTGTTTTTGGCTGTTGGATCTGCACTAGACGCACACGATTTGATCAAGCCGATTCGCCTTAACCGAACTTAAGCCGCAGCTCAAGCTAGACTCAAGCCGGGCGCAACCAATCACATCGCACCACCTTGGATCTGTCCCGCGCACCAATGAGAGCCTGCCACGTGGCTCAGGTGTTTCTCAGTTTTATTCCAAATAGATTTAATTGTCACTTTTGCAGAAAAGTCCCTACAAATTAGATCTGTCATAACTTTTTAACCGTAGATTTAAATGAAGAAAACTTGGACTTTTTTAAATCAGAACAACTTGTAGAATCTTTTAGCACTGTCCAAATTCAAATTTGACAAACTTAAATTTGTTCAAATTCAAATATGCTTGTTTGGTGATTTTTTGGCATAGTTTAAATTCTATAAATCTAAAAATTTCAAATAAAATATCCATGGAAACCTTAGGATGTATACTTTCATGTTCTCTGTCCCAAAATAATTTTTGAACTAATTAAAATTGAATTTGGAATTAATTGGCATTTTGAGTTTTTTTGACTTAGTTTAATTTATGTAAATATTTTCAATATGTTTCCTTTAGCAATTTTGTTCTAAGTACCAACCCTAGACTAGAGAGACCAACAACTAAGCCCTTGGATGCCTTGAAACCATGTCCATGTAATTTTTTTTTTGCTAATTGGCCCTCCTAGTTGAAAACCACTAAGTCTGGATTTGTGAAAAGCCATGGAGAGGATGCTATAGTTTTAAACTCGAAGATTTTCAACATGAAGCAAGAAGACCAATGAAGGACTTAGAAACTTCAGAAGCATCTCCAAGAAGTGGACGAACTTAGAAGAAAATATCAAGAGGAACTTCAAGAGGACCAAACCACATCTTTTTCTCTAAGTATTTTCTCCCCTTTCTTTTCTGTTCCCTTGGACTTTGTGGTGTGACTAAGTTAGAATTTGACCAATCCCTAGCTTGAACCAAAAACCATAAGGGTTGGAAGTTTCAATGAAGTCAACACACCAAGGAGGAAGCTACAAAGGAGCCAGAAGATTTTCCAAGACCAATCATGTGAAGACTTAGGATTTGTTTTCCAATACTTAGAAATTGATTTCAATATGATTAGTGTGTATTGATCAAGACTTAGAATTTGTTTTACAAATGAAATGAGATATTTTGACCAAGACTTCAACAAGGAGACTTTCATCAAGAAGAGCAACTTAAACTCAAGAAGAATACCCTCCCATAAAATGAAGAAAAGGAGAAGATTTTACAAGTACTATTAGGAAACTCTAGTAATCCCATCTATTTCTATTTTCATATGACCAAGTCCCTAGAATCACTAAGGAATACTACAAGCAAGGCCATTGAAGACTTAACATCAGAAGCAACTCAAGGAGGCAAGAGAGGACTTGAAGAAAACAAGAGAAAAATAGATTTGACCTTTGTGTGATCTTCTCGATCAAAGACCAACCCTTAGTCCCAAATGGAAAACTCTAATTACAAATACTTAGTTTATTTTGAGCATTGAAACTAAATGTTTTCACATGTTTTCCTTTACTTTGTTTGTTGTTTTGTATGTTTTCTTCAGTTTGTTTGTTTGTTTGTTAGCATGATTGTTTATTCTTTTGCTGTGTTTTCAATGTTTAGATTGTACGGAGAGAACGTTCTTTTGTGAAGAGAGGTGATCGTTCTTCACTAAATTTAAGGGCAAGTAACATACCATCAAATCTCCCATATTTTCACTATGCATTACTAGTGTTTTTGAGTAGTATGCATGTTAGGAAATTTTTGTAAGTTATTATTATTCTATGCGAAATCCCAAGTAGTGTGTAGCCATCCTTTAGACTTGTTATTTTAGAGACTTAGTACTTAGTAGATGCTTAGCCTTGCTACAAATTTGTTTTTCTCAATGTTGTGGAAAATTCTAAGTATAAACTTCAATGAACCACCTGGGTGGGTTTGGTATTGCGTGGTTGTCGAGAGTTGAGTGTCTCCTTAGGGCCTTTAATCTCCTAAGGAGTTCACTTGAGGAATGCCACCCAGGGAACAAAGAGTTTCCTAAAAACTTGCTTTCTGCAAATAGCCTAAGCTCCACCAAGCCAGATATGCATGTAGTATTAGCCTTGCCGTTTTATATCCACCATAGTGTTACTTGCCAATACATGAAATTGTATTGACTCCCTCGTGGCTGCATATTCCATCATGCAGACGAATCTGAAGACGAGTGAGGTTTCGTTCAGGATCTCGAGTATACAACCAACATGTTTTGCCTGTGACACATGAAGAAGATGAGGCTCAATGTTGTAATATGTTTTTTTGCTATATTTCTGTTTCCTGCTAGTCTCCTGAGACTATGCAAGTTGTAATCATATTTTGTAAACACTGGATCATGCGATGTAATAGATTTTGACGCATTTGCATGATATTTCATTTTGAACTATGGTGCTAGCAATTGATCCAGGTACTAGCACAATAACACAGAGTTCTTTCATTATTTAAATGTGAGAACGCTACATAATGATATTTTTCCTCCCATATATGATGATTATAATGATTGTGGTATTCTGGTTCCACCTACTATTGATAATAAATTTTATTGCAATCCTGATATGCCTTCTATACATGATGTTTACAATGATGAACATGCTATTTTCAGTCCACCTACTATTGAGGAGAAAATACATTATGATTACAATATGCCTCCTATATTTGATAGCTATTTTGTTGAATTTGCTCCCACTACTATTAATGAGAATGACTATGCTTATGTGGAGAGTAACATTTCTTTTAAGCATGTGGCTCATGATAAGAATGTTTTATGTGATAGTTATATTGTTAAGTTTATTCATGATTCTACTAAAAGTAATTATGAGAGAGGGAAACATGATTTTATGCATCTCAACAATATCAAGTTTCCCCTCTTTATGCTGAAAATTTTGAAGTTGCACTTCTTTTGTCTTCCTATGCTAGCCACTTTGTGCTTTATTGACTTGTTCTTCTACAAGATTCTTTTTCATAGGAAGTGGGTTAGAAGTTAATTTGTTTTACATTTGCTCCTTGATGCTCTCTTTTGCTTCAATTCATATTTCTCATGTGAGCATCTTCTCAAATTATCATGCCTAGGTAAAAGGCATTAAAGAAAAGCACTTCTTGGGAGATAACCCATGGTTTTATTTTTTCTTTGTTTTTCTGTGTTTACTTTGAGTAAAGGTGTTGTATACTTCTGTAGCAACTCCTTTGTATCTTTATTTTCATGTATTAGTTGTGCCAAGTAAAGTTTATAGCGAAAGTTGGAGTTGGTTTTGGATTTCTGCGCAGGAAACAGATTTCTGCTGTCCACCGTAAAAAATCTTATACATTACATAAAGATCAAAATGATCTGAATTTTTTTATGCTTATTCCTCAACTAATTACGAAACTTTTTCGTTCTTTAAGTTTTCTGATCTAAGCAACGTAAGTGCCCCAAAAAAATGTCTTTACAGACTGTTCTGATTATGACAGATTCTGCCTTTTTACTTGCATTCTCTCTTTTACTATGTCGAGTGGATTTCTTTGCTCCACAAAACATCACTGGCTGTAGCTAATGTTTAAAATTATCAATAATTCTTGTGTCCATGTAGAGCATGTGGATTTTTTATTGTTTCACTAACCCTCTAATGCGAATTACATCGAGTATGGTGTGAAGGAACTTTTCAAGGGTCAAGAGAAGAGGGTGTTATAATGTGATCAAGAAGATTGCAAGGTCAAAGCTTGAGAATTCCCCCGTGGTTCATCCCAGAAAATTCTAATAATACTCTAGCATGTAAGATTTGGTATGCCCAAGTCATCCCCTTCTTCATCAACAATTTATCAGGTGACTTCTAGTGAAACTATATTTTTATTTGGTCACATCATATGAAATTTACTTGGAGCGTCTGTTTGTTTTTCTTTTGTTTTATTTTGTTTTCCTTGCTTAAATAACATCATTGGAACCTATCATCCTTGTTTGGGAGAGATAAACGCTCCGCTTTTCCTTTGAATACTCGTTATGCTCGTATTCTTAGTTTTTCTTCTAGCTGCTGCAAAATTCCTGTTTAGCTCCTGTTTTTCTTGCATCTCTTATTTACAGCTGTTAGTTTTAGTAGAGTTGTGTTAGTACTATCTTGTTTCATTGCTGTATCTCATGGAGAGTTTTTGTTTATTATGAAATGCTTGGTGTTGGAAAGCAGTAGTACAGTTTTCGTGCTTATAGCGGTGCAATTAGAAGCTTGTCTATAATGTGGCTAGACTTTTTCATGTCATGCTAGATGTTATTTTAATTCTAAAGCCTAGTGATTATTTTTGTAGCATGATTTGTCTCAAATAGATGAGAGTGTTTGTGCCTTAGAAAGAATCATGAGTTGTTCTTGTCATATTGAAGCATAAATTTGTAGTGTTCTCCTTTGAATGTTTTATTTGATTGACTTGGCACATGCTTACACCATGTTTATGACTACAAACCAGTCACTTATAGCCTCTATGATCATTTTTTTTGAACTTGTAGTACCACTTATGCTTTTATTAATGACGGTTTTGTCGCTATGAATAATTATGGACATTATTGCTCTCTTGATTTGTCACTCCCAGTCTTTTGCTAGCCTCCACATGTACTGAGTATGATCTCTACTCGGCATCCAACTCCCAAAAACCAAAGTTTCCTAATGTGTCCACCATACCTTCCTACATGTGGTATTTAACTGCCAATTCCAAGTAAATTTCTCATGTGCTACCTTTAAAACCTTCAAAATTACTCCTGTTTTAGCTCATGGGAACGTAAATAGAGAATCTTTATCTCACTTGTTGATTGTACTTTACACACCTGGACTAGTGGCTCCATCTGCTTATCCAAATGATAGAAGAGCTGGCAGCGTGGTGCCTAGTCCCAAAGTAATACAACAAATTCTCTTCACAATTTTTGCCCCTGATTTATGAGTCAAAGCATAATTGTGTAAACAGAAGAGAAAGAGGGGTGCCCTTATGACCCCAGTTGCGTCCTTCAATGGGAGCCGCTCTTGTGAAGTCTAGTTGGCTTGTGACGTACTGTATTTTCTGTTTACTATTCGTTGACATAAGCATACACCTCCGTAAAATTTAGACACTCCTTCATGGTATGTGATTGTTGGCAGGCAGACAAGGATTCGGTTAGCCATGGTTTGTGTAAGAAAGGTTGGGAGGAGTGTCAGCCATTTTATACTTCTGTTTAACAAAATAAAAGCTCTAGAACATGAGTGATCCCTCCTTCCCTCTGCGAAGGGCCTTTCTTCTACTTTTATGTTGAGTCTCCATCTTCTAACTTTATGCCTAGTTGAGAGAGCATGGTTTCCATTCTGAGTTTAATGTGCATTTGTCCCAGAAACATTATTAATTGATTCATGGTGTGCTATTTTTTGTTCTCAAATTATTTGTTCTAGTCTTCCTCATGAACTTTGAAGGTTATGTTTTAACCCACTCTTAAGGACAAGCGAATTATCACTTTGCTATGTTATCTCTCTGCTTGAAACAAACGTATAGCTTTCGAGTGCATTATTATTCATGATCTTTTCTTTGTGTTACTTCTCATGATGCAAGGTCATTGCTATGTTTTATTGTTAGAATTATATTTATCATGCTTATGTTAAAGTACTATGATCTTAGCTTACTTATGATTTTACAATTTAGATGATCAAGTTTATCTTGGTAGCATGTCACCTCAGAAATTATGTGTTTTTATCGTTTACCTACTCGAGGACGAGTAGGAACTAAGCTTGGGGATGTTGATACTTCATAAACGTATCCATAACTTCTGATGTTCTGTGTTGTTTTCATACTATATGCTACATGTTTCCATTACACTTTATACCCTTTTTATCGATTTCCCGGGACTAACCTATTGACAAGATGCCACAGAGCCAGTTCCTATTTTCTTCTATTTTTAGTTTAAGAAAAGTAATTCTGGAAATATTCTCGGAATTGGACGATTCAAAAGCCAGAAGTCTTATAATTCCCGACCCGTCCAGGAAGTCCAAAGGAGACCCGGAGGGGGGTCCTGGAGCCCCCACACCATGCCTGGGGCGGGTGGCCCCCTGGTCGCGCCTGGGGGTGGTGTGGGACCCTCGGGCACCCACCGCCCTTTCGCCTATATCTGCCCCCCGACGCATAAACCCTAGATATATCGGCCCCCTTCCACAAAAAGTTTCGTAGCTCCACCGATGTTGCTGACAAGTTTCAGGGGACAGAAATCTCTGTTCCGGTGCCCTACCGGGATGAGGAAGTGCCCCGGAGCCATCTCCATCGAATCCACTGCCATCTTCATCACCGTTGCTATCTCCTATGATGAGGAGGGAGTAGTTCTCCACCGGGACTGAGGGCTCTACTGGTAGCTATAAGTTTCATCTCTCTCTCTCTCCCATGGTGTGATCTTTATATGATCATGAGCTTTGTAATCTAGTTGAATAAGTAGATGTTACTCTTCATCTATTATCCTACTCAAGTGATTTTGTTATGAGATCTCCGTAAACACTTTCATCATGGTGTAAAGGTGACAGAGTGTGCATAGTGTGGTTTAGCATGATATTTATATTTTGTGTTGGATGACCCTATGAAATTGTGGCGTTTGTTTAGTACTAATTTGGGGCGCTCATAGTGATAGCGTGGGGTTCCCTAGAGAGGGAATACATACTTGAGGAGTGCTGTTACAGCCATACGCAATGATTGTTGTTTGTTACCCGAACGGAGAGTTGTTCGGAGTAGCATAGTGAAGAGATGATATTTATCCATTCAATTATGTTATCATTGTTGAGAGTGTCCACTAGTGAAAGTAAGATCCCTAGGCCGTTTTTCTAAGCATTGAAACACTGCTTACAATCAGTTCTGCTACATTTTTGTTTGCTGACATTTTTATTTCAGATTGCTATTGTCACTTATAATCATTCATATCACTTGTATTTTACTCTCTCTTCGCTGAACTAGTGCACCTATACAACTGACAATTGTGTTAGGTGTGTTGGGGACACAAGATACTTCTTGTATCGTAATTGCAGGGTTGCTTGAGAGGAACATCTTTGACTTCTTCCTCCCTGAGGTTAATAAACCTTGGGTGATCCACTTAAGGGAAACTTGCTTTTGTTCTACAAACCTATGCACTTGGAGGCCCAACATTATCTACAAGAATAGAAGCATACGTAGATATCGGTACAATATTTGATCTAGACCGCTGGAGTGTGCGGACATTGCATAAGTTTGTCCAAGTACGTTGGAAAGTTCTCCAACGTTCAAATTATTTATAATTGCTTCACAATAAGCTGTGTTTTTTTCGATGGCATATCTAGATTTTTACAAACTTATAGAAATCCTAGGACGCTCGAGTTGCACCTGGCATATCTCGCTTGATCCGAAGAAGTGCTTCAGTAGCTTTGGGTCTCTCTATAGTTGGTCTCAAAAAAATATTGTGGAACGGGCATGTGGATTGGATCCACACGGGGGACATGGTTATGAATAAGTTTAGATTTAGGATCTAGACGTTTTCATAATTTTTGTGTTTCAATCACCCTGCAAATTTAATCTAGCAATGGGAATAACCATGTTTTATGGAAGCGTAGGTTACTTAACGTTTCGTTTCGCAGATCCTACAGCTACGCTGAAAGATGCAAAACAAACATTAGGGGCGTCTAACTCTGTTTTGTAGGAAACGTGATGTGGTATAGTCTCAAAGTTCAGAATTTTGAGATGCTTTACCTAACACTATTTTGTAGCTAGCAAACCATCCAAAACCCGATCATGGTGATGATGGGAAAGGAGAAGAATTGCACTTGTTGTGAACCTTCACATGGCACCGCCAATGCAGGATCCATTGGAGATGAAGGAATACTATACTACATCGGTAGTTTTACTAGTGCATGTTTTATTAGGTTTTATTTATGTCCCTTGATTATGTAGTAGACGTGATTATTAGGGTGATTCCTCATTTAAATATCAAGGTAGATCATGTTCTTCCAACTGTAGCACCGTCAAGCTGATTGGGGTTCATGTTCAACACCTGGATACATGGATCAATGTGTTCTTATGATCAGAAGGAGGGCATCAAGATGATCCATACTCATCACCTTGATACAAGTGTAACATCCCAAACTTTGCTAACAAAGGGTTGTGGTGTTATGCTCATGTCATTCATGCATGAAACAAATTTTAACCAATTTAAATTTTGAATTTAAATGGAAATAGAGAAAATTCCACAAATACTAGTTAATGTGGTTTTCAAAATTTTGAACTGAAAAATATTTCAATTTCACCAAAGAAAAACATTATGAGGTTGGAAATTTTATAAGGTTTCCAAATATGATTTTTGCAAACTTTTCTGTTTGCAAAAAGGTCCTCAAAAACCCAGTTTCTGTCATGTTTTAAAGAGAAAAGGACCCCTTTGCAAAATCCGAAAACTTCAGGGGGTTTTCATAAAACGGCCCTTTTGTCTATTCCACCTCCGGCCAGTAGACGAGAAGGCCACCGACGGCGCCCCGCGCCACGTCCTGCTTCCCTCCCTCGCACGGATAAGGAGGACGAGGAGGCGTCCTCGACCCTCCTCCTGCCAACCTGCCCCTCACCTCGAGCCCTCCCCTCCCTCTACCTCTCTGAATCCAAAACCCTAGCTACTTCCGGTGAACTCGCCGCCGTCGTTCCGAGCCTCGCCGCACCCCGTTGAGCCTCCCCGTGGCTCCGTCGTCCTCTGTTCTCCGTCCTCGAGCACGCGCGCAAGCAGTGGGGGCCGCACCTGCCGGAATCGAACCTTTATTCCACGCGGCCGGCGAGGTTCCGTCACCATGATTCGCTGCCGTCCGGCTCTCTCCGGCCTCAACGGCCCCTCCCCTACACCCCTGGTGAGCCACTGATCATCGTGGCATCTTCCGTTTTGTGAATCGCGTTCGATTTCGTCGCCAACATCGAGATCCTACGCCGCCGCCGTAATTGCTCGCCGATGAGCCGCTCCGGTGAATATATCCCGGTGGCGCCGCCCCTGTGAGGTCCCCCGTTGCTTCCCGCATCGAACACGCATGCGAGCGAGGCCTCCCGCGGCGTGGCTCGTCGCCGGTGAGTGTGGAAGAGCCACAACGGCCAGCCCTGACGTCACAGTGACGTCACCATGGAGCCCCCTCGTCAGTTGGTTCTTTCTGTTTTAAAAATAAAAATAATATATGACACGTGGGCCCCCTATTTTTGGAATTACACAAAATGAATTAAAATTGAAAATTCAATAACTTTTAATGTGTAGCTCAGAAAATACAAATAACATACCAAAATGTTCAGAAAAATGTAAGCTAACTGAATATGTCATTTTCAAACATATTTGACAAAGTTCAAAAATGAGCATTATTTAATGTTATTTAAATCGTTTAAAAATAGAGAAAATAAGTTTTTAATCAATAAAATTAGAAAATTGCAAGTTATATACCAAAATGCTCAAAATGACAAATGCAACCTAGTTATGATGTTTTCAAACGCATTTGAGCAATTAAAATTAGACACACTTTTAGAATTGCCGGAAGTGCCCTCCGAGGTCCATTTCGGGGCTAATTTCAATAAAATGCATATTTTCCATACGAACCCTAGCAAACCATCGAACATGTTTAGGGCTTTATTTCATTGCATTAACTTGCTCATGCATACATGTTGTGCATTGAATTCATGCCATGTTTGATTGTTATTCTTCTTTTCGGTGTTATTCCCCCTCGGTAGAATGCGATTCCAAAGAGAAGGCCAAAAATGCCATCGACGAATACTTGATCTTAACCGACAAGTCAAGCACTTACCCCAGAAGATGTATTCTTTGGTTTTCTTATAACCAAGTCAAGCATAACCTCTTATCTGCTCATATATGTTTTCGAATGACATTTGATTCTCGTACTTTGCATTCGATTCCAAAGTATTTGATGTGATATAGTTTTCCTATATAATGCATAGACTAAATACCCTGATCCATTTCTCCTAGCCGCCATAGATTTGATTGTGCGCATCGCTAAAGCCTTATATCTGCTTTGCTTAGCCATACATGTGTCTTTACCTCTAGTCCATCCGGTTGATGAATCAGAGCTGCGAGAACCTAGTTTGATATGTTCACGTGGAAAGTTGAGCAATGTGTGGTTAACTTGACTAAGGATTGGATGGGAGGCCACTTGGGAAGTGGTTGTTTGTTACTTGCCAGCCCTAGGAGTAAGGTCTCGCCGAATAAACCAAGACTGAGCGTGCAACCAAACGCGAGGCCTAACAAACCACGCTCGACCAACTAACTTGTTCGGGTCTATCCGTGAGTCACGTAGTTTGGGAGTTTCATCTGCGTGTGACTCAAAACCCTTTTGGAGGTGCTTAGGACGTGACTAGGACAAGTGATGGACGTACACGGATCTTGATCCCGACTCACAGAACAGATGCCGTCAGGAGGTGGCCAACTACCTTTTGACGTGGTGGCCCTGTTTGGGTTGACTCATGGATAGGGTCGAGCAAGGTAGAGGTCGTGGCCAACCACACTCTTCCGGCACATCGTCGGAAGTGTGCCAATAGCTCGGCATTAAGAGTCGAATGGTACGTGTGGGTAAAGTGTACATCCCTGCAGGGCAATCTTTTCGAGAAGCCGTGTCCACGGTTACGGACAACTTGGTGGAAGATACGAGGTCATAGATAACATGAACGAGAGACTAAAACATGTTGACAACGAATGAAGGGTGCCTCCTCGGAGATGACGAGAGGGGTGATCCTTGTAGCATGAGATGCTGGAAAATGATGTTGGTGGATTGAAAAGATGATGATTATATTAGTTGAGTCGTTTCTCACCTGTTTCGAAAATACTCCATGTGACGTGCTATTCCTCCTCGATTTGGAAAACAAATATAGCTTTACGCAAATTAACCTTCATAAAACCCTTTTCTGAAACAACAGATATATAATAGGTTAACTAAGTCTTGTTGAGTACCTCCCGTACTCAGTTTGCTTAACTTTGGTCCACGTGAAGTTACTCACATCGGTGGTGATTCAACGTGGACATCGACGAGTAGTTTGGTGCTCCCAGGTATCAGCCTGAAATCTATGGGCTAGGACGTCGCCTTATGTTGCATCCTCTAAGGCATTTTTGGTTCTTGTTGATTAGCAACATAATTTGCCTTCCGTTTTCTGATGTAATGTTGGGTCATCTGACCTCTGGTTGTAAAGCTATACTCTAGTAATACCTGTTTAACACATCTTTCATATCTAGAGTGTTGCTTTGATCGGTTGTTGGTTTCGAGCTCATTTTTATACATTTTTGGCTATGCCTACGTAGCTGTCGCAGTCGAGGGGTTGTGCAGCCGACGATCCATTTCCGAGCATGCCTGCCCATGTGATTCGGCCTAGGGCTTGGTAACCTAGTAACTCTCGATTGTTGTTGCACTTCCTGGACACATAGCATCTCTGTATAGCTTTGATCCCGTTCCTTCAGTTTCATACGACTCATGGACACTTTGATATGCATACTTGGTTATGACTAGCATGGACACAAAGAGTAGCAGTACCGAAGTTATCCGTCCTGCGTGCCGATGAATTCGGTCTACATGCTGTTGTTTGTTGCGGCCGGGGCTGGTAATCCTGAAGCCCTTGTGGGTCCATGACTAGGAGCAGATAACAGTATGTATACCTCTGGGTCCGGGGTCGCGACAAGTCATGGTATCAGAGCAGGAGTGCCTGTAGGAAAACCTTACTGCTTGGTCGATGTTGAGTCTAGTGTTTGTGAAAACTATTTTGAATCCCACAAATGAGTTGTGAAAACCTTTCTTACGATTCTTTTTACTCCTTACCTTGTATCGCTCTAACCCTGGGTCACCTTACCTGTTTTGATTTGAAAAGGTCTTGCTATCTCTGCTAGTCATTCAAAACCTTGGTGCCTTCTTTCGCAAGGACGTCTTTTACCCAAGTTGACCTAGTGTTGAGTTTCTAGAGTCGTGTGTGTTCCACACTTTGTTATCTCTTAGGAGATTTCATTTCATCATAATCTCTCATATTTGTGTGGATTCCATATTTTCATGTCCCAGAGTCTCAAATCCAGAACATCGAGATTTGCTTCCATCCCGAATGTATCCTTTATCTTCTAGAGCTACGTATGGTTTCTGCAAGATACTTCGTGATTGCTATTCATAGTGTCCTTCAAGCACTAACATAGTAGTTACTCCTTTCTCTGGGTTTTGAACCCTTGGACTTGAACCGAAGGTCCCGGAATGTGTTGAATCGCAGTGGGTATAATCGTGTAGTTTATAATCATGTGATGCTCACGCCATCAGTACAGGATGCTGACCTTTAACCCACGATCCATTATGTTGACCCTGAGGAACATTTTCTACCTCAGGATGGCTAGGTAATCTTAACTCCAATAGACATAGGTTTCGTTTGGAACCAAAAGGGATCACACAAGAGTGATCATCATGGCCTCCACATCTTTCTTCTTGATTCAGTTATACCAATCTTTTTTGCATGGGTTTTACAAATGAATACTACCATGTGCATTCAACGTGATCTCAGGATTCTTCTAAGCACGTTCCTACTCTTTTGTTGCTTCCCGAACTTCGTCTGTTGATTTGAAACCAAGTTACACAAGTGTGTTGGAGTCTTCTAATGCATTTCTCTTGTGTTTCGTTAAAACACTCCACCTTGGAATGTCAGGAGAAACAAACTCCAGTACCTCGTTCATCTCTAGGACCAGGTCAAAGTTTTGTAATTCACAGATTAAAGAAGTTTCATCAACTTCTGTTCTGTTCCACCTTCGAGTATCACACTCTTATAAATCAAGAGGTCGTGCCTAGTTTCATGGCCTTATCTATGAAGTGATGCTCTTACATGTCTTCACTCACCCTTCCTCCAAGCTTGAATGCGTGAAAATGGTGGGTTTGTGCTTTCACATGCGTATAAGATATTCCTAGAAATTCTTATGCTTTAAAAAATCTAAGAAACATATGTATCCTTCTTTGCACTATTAGTCACCCGGTCTCTACTAAAAGTTGACCGTGTTACCAAATCCGTTCTTTCCGGTGCACATTCTTGGTCAAAGAGTTAGGTTCATGCCAAAGCTCTCAATACCATATCGGTTGCTTTGAAAAGCAAGATGACTCTTAAACTCTAAGACATACCGGTAGGTTGTGATATTCTGGTTGTCTTTCTAGAAGTATCACCAGGTTTGTCACCTGACCGTGATGTCTAAACAAGGGCTAATTTGAACTACTCCGTTCTCCAAGGAAATGAGATAGATACCCCGGACTAGTAGGTTGAAAGACATGAGATCTTCCTAACTTGTTCCTTTGAAATGGGGTGTCTAGTTCTTTGCTTATTGAAGTATGATAACATATCCTTCATGGACATACTATCTAACAAACCTTTTGATTTGATTTGGGTTATTGTCAAATCAAGATTAGCTCCAAGGACTATCTTGATGGTGTTTTCACTCATGGTGTTCTTCCCGAGTACACCTTCATGTCCTTTAGTCTGACCAATATTTTTCCTTGTTCATATATCATATGAATCCCTCTTCTTGGAGTGTTCTGATAAGAATGTTGTTGAGCCCATCGATGCCATTCCTATTTCTCCAAGTTGCAAGAGGTTCATGTTGAACAATTGGCACTAATGTTGGAAGCTTTCGAGAACCATCTTTGTGTCATCACGAAGTTTGTGCTCTGGATGTTCAAAATGGCATACTCTAGTTGTCGAATCTGCCGTTCAGCAATTCCCTCACGTGAAACCATAGGGTTTCGTATAGGAGAACCCATGAGCGCTGGTGGCGATCGTCGGCTAAACAGGGGGCAAGATTTACCCAGGTTCGGGGCCCTCGTACAGGTAAAACCCTTACTCCTGCCTCTGTCGATCTGTATTTAATCGAGTAGATCGGTTACAATGATGGTGGCTCAAGTCGAGAGTATTATCTCGAGCTCAAGGCTTTGGTGTTGCGGTGTTGCTTGGTCCTCTACCGGTGGCTCTCCTGGCCTTATATAGATGGCCAGGTCTCAAAACCTACCCGGAGAGGACTCGAACTCTAACCTACGTCGGTTACAGCTTTCCTAACTTAGCCCGCAAGGTATTGCGGGTGGGCTTCACATAGGCCTTTCGACGCTCCAAGGGCTCCTCCTCTTGGGCCTTAACCTTGGGCCGGAGATGGGGGTGTCCTTTCCCGCAGGGTCTAATATCCATTCCTTCGTCAGTAGCCCCCGAGCGTTTACTCGATTGGGATTTTCCAGTCGAGTAGACGGTCAAACCTTTTTGCTCCTATTGACCTTGGATAACCAATATTGGTTGTTTCTTGTTTAGAGGGTGTGTACCATGTATGATGAGTTGTGTACTCGAGTATCGAGTAATTAAAAGTGTCTGTTTGTATGGCTGTTTTTCGCAGAAGGATATGGCGCAATAGCTTGGCTCTCCCGAAAGTTCAGGGCCAATTAATTGCGACTAGGGCAAAAACAGTTCTGGCCTACATAGATTCGAGACCTCCGACTCGAACCCGACGAGGTGATTGTTGCGACTGGGCCGTGGTGGTCTTACCGAATCGAACTTAACCTATGGGGGTACCCGGCGCGTCCGCTAGGATTTTTCTTCATGTTGTTGACACGGAATTATACCGGAGGACACAGCTTGAGTGCGATTCTAGGCCCTCAAGAGAGATCTTTCAGGTCTTACCTTCATATTCGAAAGAATATGGCATCCGGATGTACCTAGTCGGCTGATCAATCCAGGTTTATGATGTGTAATCATCGTGTGTATGAGTGGCAGGATCTGCCTACTCACGTAGTTTTGGGTTTGTAGTTCCTTGTCCATACGAAAGAATTTTCGTGTTACGAGTTTTATGCCCATATGAAAGAGTTTTCATGTTTGGGATATTGCGCCCATACGAAAGAATTTTCGTGTGTAGGGTATATTTTCCTGTGAAAGAGATTTCACGTCATGATGTTCGAAGGAGTTTTTCCATACGAAGTTATTTTCGTGTTTGAAGTTTCATTTCGAGAGATTCTTCAGCTTGATGATGCACGCTATGACGTCATGGCGCACTTTTATCCTCCCGATGGGACGTGACGGAGTGAGGGCAGAAGGGCTGGCCCACTTTGTCAGCTTTTTGACCGGAAACGAGACGTCGTTTCCGGTTTTTACGCGAACTGCGCAGTAAATGCCCACGATCCTCCGTAAAGATCGTGACAGGAAACAACATCCACCGCCTCCTCGTTTCGTCTTCGCACGTGGTGGCTGCGATGGACGCCACGTGGCGTATCAAGTGGCCAGGATCGAGTAGCCCCGTGTATAAGTATGGGTCTTGGTGAAGCGGTGAAACTTTCCCAGCCTTCGTCTTCCAGTTCATCTTCTTCCTAGCGCTCATCTTCCTTCTCTCCTCAAGCTCGTGCTTAGCAGCGATGGCGGGAGGCAAGAAACATGGCGCTGTCGTTGCGGCGTCAGGAGAAGTTTCGGCCCAACCTGCACCGCGCTCGGGCGACCGGCGTACGCCCAACACCACGGTGAAAAGCATCAAGGAGATGCAGCGGGAGGGACTGCTGCCCGCGGAGTCCGAGAAGCGGGTGCGCCTCGGCAAGAAGGAAGAGGTACCCAACCCGCACGCGAACGAACGCGTGGTCTTCGCGGACCACGTGTCGCGCGGTCTTTCTCTTCCCCTCCATCCATTCCTCGTGGCATTGCTGTATGTCTATGGCATACAGCTCTACGATCTTCCCCCGAATGCAGTGCAGCACATATCATTCTTCATTGTATTCTGCGAATGCTTTCTGGGCATTCGCCCACATTGGGGCCTCTGGAAGGCCCTTTTCAAGGTTCGAATCTTCCGCGAGAAGTCGCGGGTGGAGTCTGAGCCCGGCGAGCCACTACGCACGGGTGGCTTCGGGATTCAAGCGAAGTCAGAGAATGGATACTTCAGCATGTACTTCCTCGACTCCGCCCAGGGATGGAGAAAAAAGTGGTTTTACGTCATCGACAACAGCTCGGGTGGGATCGAGGAATTCCACCCGTTCGCTGTCTTGAAGAGACGGAAATCCTGGGCGCACAAATTGTCTGCTGAAGAAACCCAGGTCGTCACGCCGTTACTCGCAAGGGTGGCGGCTCTCCGTGATCAAGCTGCTGGAGTCGTGTTAAACGGGCTGCACTTGGCGAGCATCTTTCTCAAGCGCAGAATTCAGCCCCTTCAGCACAAACCCTCCACGATGTGGGAATACCAGGGCTCTGAGGATCCCAGTCGAGTGAGCCATGAAGAGCTCTCGAACGTCGAGTTCGAGAAAAAGATTGCGGCCATTACCAGCTTGAAGATGGGAGAAAAAATCCCCGACTGCACAGTCGCAGCCTTTGATGCGTCGAGGCCTCCGCCATCCGAAGTGAGTTTGCCTTTCTTTTCTCTTAAGATTTTCTTTGTTTTGAATTTTGGTCGACTGAATTTTTCTTCGCTTTTCTTCTGTCTTCTTCTGTAGAGCTTATCCATGGCCACCTGCTACCCTCTAGTGTCTGGGGAGGAGGCCTCAGGGTTATTGGCGAGTAACCTGGACGGCCCAGCCGATACCAGTGTTGCCAACGCTTCTTCGAGTTCCGAGCAAGATTCTTCGGATGACGCAGGAGACTCGGATGGCGGCCTCCTTTATCGCAAACGCCGTCGAGTGGAGGGTGACGAGGCTACTTCCAAGGACAACTCCTTGGAGGAATCACCCGGGAAGGAACCTATCAACGCTACTCCACTGCGCGCGTGTGCCCCTTCTTCTTCATTCCCAGCTATCCAAACCGCCTGGAATGCGGATATGCTGGACGAGGAAGACGACGAAGATGAGTAAGTTTCCTTTCTTGTTCTTTAGTCGAACGTTTTCCTTCGGCGTCTTATTGACGCTTTGTCTTCATTGCAGCCTGCAAGCTATCAACCCCCGCAGGTACGCCTCTTCCCTTCCTCCCGAAAGGAGGAATAAAGCGGGAGCTGCAGGCGAGACTCCTACCGCCGACACCGTCCAAAATTCGCCGAATGTAGCCCCCAATATGGCGACTCCAAAGGCTTCAAAGGAGGTGTCGGGCAGCTCGGATGATCCCCTCTCGCTCGCTCAAGGCCAGGTAAACTTCACTGCCTGCTCTTTAATGCTTTGTCGTCTTTGGATTTGTTATCGGGTGCACGTCAGTGCTCCCGATGGGAGTAGCCCCCGAGGCTGTAGTCGATCACATGTGATCGGCTACAGGCTCAAAGATAATCTCTTCCTTCTTCTTCTTTTTATCGGGTGCACGGCAGTGCTCCCGATGGGAGTAGACCCCGAGGCTATACTCGAATGATTACAATCGATCATAGGCTCAAATTTGACTTTTCTAATTCTTCCATTTTCATGTTCCTTGCAGTCGCTTATTGACTCTCTTGCGGCGATTGGTCGCCGTGTTGTTCTCGCGGAGTCAGAATCCGGGCTTCTTCGAGCGGACCGTAATCGACTCGCCACCGAGAACGAGCTTCTTCGAAGTAAGTTTACCATCTTTTCCTGTTTTCGTGTTTCTACCAATTCTTCGGCTCTGATGAACGTTGCTGCGCAGCTCAACTTGAGTTTTTGAAGACCGAGAAGGATAGTGCCTCCTTTCCGTAACAGCTCAAGAAGCAGAGTTGGCGACTGTCCGACGGGAGCTCGAGTCTTCCCGCATGCTGTCGGCTGATTACGAGGGAAAACTTGCGGCTGCCCAGGATGCTCTGCAGAGCTTGGAGGATGCTGGCACCAAGGCGGACGCTGATCTCGTCAATTTCCTTCGCCCCTTGCCGAGCGCTTCGCGAGTAAGTTATATTTGTCTTCAATCTACTTTCTGTTTTGGTGAATCCTTTGGACTCTAACGCTTTCTTTTCATAGGTCTTCTGGGTGTCCCCCTGGAGCTTGCTAGGGTCCCTCGAGTGGACGCATTGACAGATTCTTGCGCTCAGCTTAGGAGGCATGCTGCAGGGATTTGCACCTTGATTGGCGACGCCATTCGAGTGCTGACGCAGCTGCACGGCCGCCTTCTTGTCAATGCTGTTTCTCCACCCGCGTTGAGCGATCTGTTGAAGATTTTCTCGGAGGGCAATCTCCTTTATGCTTACACGGTTGCTCAGTACGAATCTGGGGCGAAGACCGCCATTCAGTTCGCGCTGGCGCATGGAGTTACAGGCTTGGAGAAGGCCTACTCGGAGCTTCCTGTCGATCCTTCAACGGGGAAAAAGGCAGGGCTTCGTCATTTTGGCGAGCCAGCCAGAGTCCTTTCTCGGAAGTTGTCCCAGCTGTTTGCTCGTGCTAAGGGATCGACCACCGCCGCGAGTGGCAGCACTACTATAGCTCCTTAGTATATTTTTTCTGTAGTTTGTTGCTTCGATTGTAATGAACCTTGGGGTGTGCTCCCGTACTTTTGTTGTTTTAATCGAAATGTTCTTCTGAAATGCTTCCTGCAATTGTATGTTTGCTCCCGATGGGAGTAGCCCCCGAGCACCTGTCGAATAGGTGGTTAATATAACTCGAGTAGGGCATCTTATTCCTTAATCTTCCTTGTATTTTTCAGGTGACCGGTGTGGCTGCAGAGCCTTCGGGTGGACCTGCTGCTCCAGCCGATCCTCTTGTTGCCGCTGTTGGGACCTTGGCGGGTCTCCGTGATCGCGTAGCTGATGGTGAACGCAAGCTAAAGGCGTTGCATGGGGTAGCCGATGTGGCTAAATCCAAACAAAAGCTGGCGACTGAGCGTGAGCAGTTTGTGATGGATGAATTGGCGTCTGTTGCCAATGATTTGCTCTGTGAGTAGTTTAGCCCCGAAGTCTTTCTTATCTTGTGCTCTCTTTTGATCGTGTATCCTTGCTTTTCAGTTGTTCGTCCAGATGATAGGAATGAGAAACAATGGGTGGAGAACCACATCTTTCAAGAGGCTGGTAGCTCAAGGCCTCATGCGAATAATTTTTGGTCTGATCGTAGTCGAGGTTTTGTGCTTGCCACCTTGAAGTTCCGAATCAACCAGGCGAAAATACTCGTGAGTTCCTTTCACGAGGTTTTGATTGCAATGAATGCTGCTTTTTATCCGCTGCAAAGGGTTCCAGAAGATTGGAGCCATCTTCTCAGGGTGTTCGGTCGAGAAGGAGAGATTCGCGAGTGTGTTCGCAATCAGATGACTTGCGGCTCGGTGGTGGCTCTCTCTTTCGTCCGGTTATGGCATCCTGAGGTGAACTTCAACTCCATAGCTAGACTTCCTGATGGTCCAATCGACGATATGTCTCCTTATTATAGGGTTGTTCGACCTGCGGCAGAGGAAATCATTCGATTGACTTCGGATGAGGTAGATCGGGTTTTGGCGGCTGAGAATACTCATCGCCATGTATAAGTGTAGGATGTATATATCATGTTTCATTGTGTAGTTTGTAAAAACTGTTGTAAGGTGTGTAACCTTGTATATATAAATTTTCCTGTGATGCTGGATTTAGGCGTAGCCCCCGTGTGTTTTTTGGGGTGTATGCCTGTAACTCTTAGCATGTAAGGATGAATAATCTTCGGGTATCTATGGTTGAGAAACCATGTATTTTATTGCGATGACTGAGAAGTCATGTATTCGAGCTACAATAGTGGCTAACATAGCCTTATTGCTGCGAGAAAAAATAGATCTAGGGATAAAATTTGCGGAGATGTGCGATATTCCAAGGATTGGAATAGATGCCTCCAGTCGCCGGGTTCTTCATTCTATAAGATCCGCCTGGGATAACTTCGTGTATTATGAAGGGTCCTTCCCATGGTGGCTCGAGCTTGTGTCCTTCCTTCTGCTTGAGCCGTAACACCAGATCTCCTACTGCGAAAGCTCTATGGTGTATGCGGCGACTGTGATAGTTTCGCAGTGATTGTTGATATACTACGGATCTTGCGAGTGCAATATCGCGCATTTCATCTAGTGCATCCATATCTTCCGCGAGTGCCCTGTTGGAGGTTTCTTCGCTGTAGGCGACAACTCGTGGGGCGCTGAACCTGACGTCCTCGGGAAGGACTGCTTCTGCCCCGTATACCATGAAAAATGGCGTGTAGTTTGTAGATCGGTTTGGAGTTGTGCGGAGGCTCCATAGTACTGAAGGTAGCTCTTCTGCCCAATGTCCTGCTGCTGGGTGTAGACGATCGAGTAGACGCTTCTTGATGCCAGCTGAAACTAAGCCGTTGGATCTTTCGACTTGTCCGTTCGTTTGCGGATGTGCAACTGAAGCGAATTTGAAGTTGATGCCCTTTTCTTCGCAGACTTGCTGTGTTTCCTTGGCTGTGAAATTAGTACCATTGTCTGTAATGATGTCGTGTGGCACTCCAAATCTGCATACAATGGAATCGAGGAATTTGACGGCGCATTGAGCGCTAGCCGAGGTTACTGGCATGGCTTCGATCCATTTGGTAAATTTGTCGACTGCGACCAGCAAGTGTGTGTAACCACCTGGCGTGGACTTGCGTAGCGGTCCTACCATGTCCAGCCCCCATTGTGCAAAGGGCCAGGCGATGGGTATCATATGTACTTCCGTAGCGGGTGCGTGTGGTTTTGGTGCGAATCGCTGGCAAGCGTTGCACCGTTCGACTAGCTCCTTTGCGTCTCTGGCTGCTGTAATCCAGTAGAATCCCGCTCGGAAAGCTTTTCCCATGATTGTTTTCCAGCTCGCGTGATGTCCACAGTCCCCTTGGTGGATGTCTTGTAGTAATTCCTTGCCATCTTCGGGTGCTATACATCGCTAGAGTATACCCGAGATGCTTTGCTTGTATAACTCTCCATTGATCACCCGAAAAGATTTACTGCGCCTGATTATCTGTCGAGCCTCGTGAAGATTTGCTGGGAGCTGTTTGGTAGACAAGTAGTCGAGGTACTTTCGTGTCCAAACCGGCTCGACCAGGAAAACTTGTCGCGAAAAATTATGAATAAGCTCGATAATGGCAACTTGCGGGCTAACTTCTGTTTCCTGTGCTGCAGGTGTGCCGGCAACTTTCTTGACTTTGACTGATCGCTTAGTTATTCGCTCGAAATATATCCCTGACGGTATGGGTGTATTTGTGGAACCCATGTTGGCCAGCCTGTCTGCTTCTTCATTACTGGATCTCGCAATGTGCTTTAGTTCGCATCCTTTGAAACTGCCTTCGAGTAGGTTGTACATGTCACGGTAGGCAACCATATTTTCGGCGATGGCATCGCACTCCTTCATTGTCTCTTGCACGATGAGATTGGAATCGCCGTAGATCATCAATCGGGTGGCTCAACACGCGACTGCCATCTTCATCCCATGCAACAGGGCCTCATATTCCGCGGCGTTGTTCGATGCCGGATCGTCGGGTGAAAAATCCAATCGTAGGACATATTGCAGCTTGTCTCCTCTAGGTGATATTAGGACGATGCCGGCTCCTGCTCCTTCGTTTCTTTTGGACCCGTCGAAGTACATTATCCAGTTGCTCGTGTATTCAGGCGGTCCGGGTGTTTGTAGCTCTGTCCACTCACTTAAGAATTCCACGAGTACCTGGGATTTTACTTCATTGCGTCCTGCATAAGTGATTTCCCAAGCGCCCAACTCGATGCTCCATTTTGCTATTCTTCCGGATGCCATAGGGTTGTTCATGATTGTACCGAGTGAAGCATCATTAACCACTGTGATGGCGTGTTCCTGAAAGTAGTGCTTGAGTTTTCGAGCTGTAAGAACAACTCCATATGCGAGCTTCTGGTAGTGAGGATATTGTTGCTTGCATGGCGAGAGCACTTCACTTATGTAATAAATCGGTCGTTGGACTCCATATGCCTTGCCCTCCTCAGGTCGTTCGACTACGATTGCAGTGCTGATGACCTGGTTTGTTGCGGCTAGGTATAGGTAAAGTGGCTCCCTCTCTTGTGGTGTTGCGAGGATGCGTCTGCTTTGCAACGATCGTTTCAAGTATGCAAACGCTTGTTTAGCTTCTGGGGTCCACTCGAATTTATCCGTCTTTTTCAACAGCTTGTAGAAAGGCAATGCTTGCTCTCCCAATCGCGCGATAAACCTGCTCAAGGCAGCTAGTCGCCCTGCGAGCTGCTGGACTCCGCGTAGATTGGTTGGCTCCTTCATTGTCAAGATTGCTTGTATTTTCTCTGGGTTGGCTTCAATGCCTCTGGCGGATACCAAGTACCTGAGAAGTTTTCCTGCTGGGACGCCGAAGACACATTTTGTTGGATTGAGCTTGATCCTGTATGCGTTGAGGGCATCGAATGTTTCTCTGATGTCTTCGAGGAGTGTGTCCTCTACTCGAGTCTTGATGACGATGTCGTCAACGTATACTTGTACGTTCTTGCCAATGAGCTTGGCGAGGCATTTTTGCATGCAGCGCTGATATGTTGCGCCTGCGTTCTTGAGCCCGAAGGGCATTGTCGTGTAGCAGTATACACCGTGTGGTGTGATGAATGCTGTATTTTCTTCGTCTTCCTGCTTCATCCGAATCTGATTATATCCCGAATAGGCATCTAGGAAGGAGAGGCGCTGACAGCCTGCCGTAGAGTCCACGATCTGGTCGATTCGCGGGAGGGGAAAGTTATCCTTGGGGCAGTGCTTATTCAATGACGTGTAGTCAATGCACACTCGAAGGATGTCAGTGTTCTTTTTGGGGACCAGCATCGGGTTTGCTAACCAGGTGGATATCTTGATCTCCCTGATGAATTTTGCGGCTAGCAATCTGTTTACTTCTTCTCCAAGCGCCTTCTGCTTGGGTTCTGAGAACCGTCGAGTGGTCTGCTTGATGGGTTTTGCATCCTTGAAGACTTCGAGTGAGTGCTCGGCGAACTCCCTCGGTATTCCCGGCATATCTGAGGGATGCCAGGGAAAAATTTCCCAGTACCCACTGTAACGGCCGGGGATTTTCCCCTCTTAGCCTTGTTTGTTTTTTTTTCTTCTTTTGTTTGTGCATCGTCATGCATCATGCACCGTCATCTATTTAAAACTTGCAAACTTTATTAAATTCATCAAGTCACATTTTCTAAACACTTTCTGGAATTCATTGGATGCATAACATCTAATTTTATTTGTGCCAAACCAATTTCTGAAAAAAAAAGAAACAAAAGAAAAAGAAAAGAGAGCAGCCGGCCAGGCCCAATTTCCGGCCCAGCAAGGAGCCCAGCCAGCCCCCACCGAACTTCCTCCCCTACCCTAATTTCTTCCCTCGCAAAAAACCCCCCGTCGTCTTCTATTTTTCCACTCAGGTCCCTCCACCTCTCCAAAAAAAAAAAATTAAACACGCACACGCACGGGAGGGGATCCCGATCGATCCCCTCGTCCTCCTCTCGCTCGCTGCCTCTCGCCTCCTCCCTTCCTCGCTCGCTGGCCAGGAGGCCATGCCCCTCCGGCCGTCGCTCCGCCTCTCCTCCGCCTCCCTCCGGCCATCCCCCTCCTTCTCCCGTCTCTGCTTAGCACAGCGCCGCCGCACTCGACCCCAACCCAATCGCCTCCCTCCGAGCTCCCTCCGCCCCTCCTCCAGTCGGCCATGGCCGCCGTCGGCCGTGGTCCTCCTCCCCGCCGCCGGCCGTCGCCTTCCTAGGATGGGTTGTAGAGACGGTTTGGGTCGTGTCGAGCCAACCTGAGTTTTAGTTGGTGGCTCGAGTGTGTACGGGTACTGGAGCACACCCTGCAGGGATAAATCTTCTCGAGAAGCCGTGTTTTCCGCGGTTATGGATTACTTGGTGAAAGTACTGCCTAGCAAGTACTCAGACAACTTACACCTAATGATAATAACTTGATTAGTAATATAGATTACCTCCACCATATAATTGATGTCACCCTAATCAACAGTGTGAGTTATCCTTGGGTTGCTTCCTTAGTAGGGGGTAACATTGCATGGGTTTGTTTGGTGGTTAGTTGTAGTTGGTACGATGCGCTATCTTATCTTCTTTCTGTTAACCGGAAGTTGTAGTGTGTCTCTGTAGTTGGTTAGTGCAGCCCGCTGCCGCTTATTTGCAATGATCCCTTCCTTTCCGTTGATCCCAAAGTATTTGTACCTTGTGATGACTGGTTACGCCGGTATCTTGTGAGTATGGTTTATCCACTTGCCAGTACTTAACCGTACTGACCCACGAATCCTTTTTCGTGGCTGCATATTCCAAATTGCAGTCAACAGGTTTGAAGTCTGACGATGTTAGCTTGGGAATCCCTCCAGCTTGGCCTGGGCAGGGATTGGACGCTCTTGGTTATCTTCAGGACTCTTAGTCCAATTTGTATCTTGTCCGTACTCGGACACTAGGTTGTTTCTTCCGCTGTTATTTGGATTTTTGTATTGTATCAGTTGTATCCCTGACTCGTTTGAGTCATCTTGTATATAACTTTTCTGTTGTTGTTGTGGATATTCGTGAACTGTTGTAATGTTATCACAAGTGGCAACCTGGAATCGGTTATTGTGCGGATTTGGCGGGAATGCTGAAATCTGCATAGTGCCCGATCTCGGGGCGTCACAAATGGTATCAGAGCCTTGGTTCCGATTCCCGAGATTGTTTCGATACGAATGGTTATCGAAGCAACGGGTCCGCAAAGCCTGTAGGGTAACCTCGCTAACGGTCGTTGTTCCTAGATTGTCAAATACTATTTCTGCTAAACTATTTTGGAAAACATCTCAATAGGATTCTTGTTTTCTCCTTATCCCTATTCTATTTCCCCTCCCATCTTATTTGTTTTGGAGTCTCCCCCCTTGTCTATCTTTCAAAGTGTTAGGATCCTACGTGGGTGGACGTTTTCTGAGCCTTTAACCTAATAGGTTCGATCATCGTAAGATTCCTGGTGGAAGAACATCGTCATCAGCCCGAGCAAGAATCTCTTGTTAGTGGTGTCGAGAAACCCTTGTTAGTGGTGTCGAGGAGATCAGCTGGAAGCATGAAGAATCGATAGTCGAACTTCTTTCCCCTCCCGGGTTAGCAGGTGGATTGCGAGGGCGCAATCCCTTGTTAGTGGTGTCGTCTGTAACGGCCGGGGATTTTCCCCTCTTAGCCTTGTTTTTTTTTTCTTCTTTTGTTTGTGCATCGTCATGCATCATGCACCGTCCTCTATTTAAAACTTGCAAACTTTATTAAATTCATCAAGTCACATTTTCTAAACACTTTCTGGAATTCATTGGATGCATAACATCTAATTTTATTTGTGCCAAACCAATTTCTGAAAAAAAAGAAGAAACAAAAGAAAAAGAAAAGAGAGCAGCCGGCCAGGCCCAATTTCCGGCCCAGCAAGGAGCCCAGCCAGCCCCCACCGAACTCCCTCCCCTACCCTAATTTCTTCCCTCGCAAAAAAACCCCCGCCGTCTTCTATTTTTCCACTCAGTTCCCTCCACCTCTCCAAAAAAAAAAATTAAACACGCACACGCACGCTGCCTCTTGCCTCCTCCCTTCCTCGCTCGCTGGCCAGGAGGCCATGCCCCTCCGGCCGTCGCTCCGCCTCTCCTCCGCCTCCCTCCGGCCATCCCCCTCCTTCTCCCGTCTCTGCTTAGCACAGCGCCGCCGCACTCGACCCCAACCCAATCGCCTCCCTCCGAGCTCCCTCCGCCCCTCCTCCAGTCGGCCATGGCCGCCGCCGGCCGTGGTCCTCCTCCCCGCCGCCGGCCGTCGCCTTCCTCTCCCCGTCCCCTGCCTCCATCCTCCGCCTCCCTCCTCACGGCCAACCTCGCCAGCATGAACGAGAGCGGCAAGCTCACCTTCAAGAACAGCTACCTCAAGGCCGACGCCGCCGAGCCCACCCCCAAGCGTGGCCGCGGCCGCCCGCGCAAGGACCCCACGCACCGCCCCTGCGCCCCTTGACCTCCGGCCGACGGCGAGCTCCGCCTCCACCCGCAGCGACTCCGGCACGGGACGGGAGCCGGCCTCCCTCTCGCAGCAGCTGCCCCCTACCACAGCCACGACCACCTACCGCTCGAGCTCCGCCGCGCTGCCCCGTCGCCGTCCTCGTGGAGTTTCGGCCCATGCTCACTCCGTCTTGACGCGCTGCAGGTGTTCGACAAAAAAATCCCGTAAGGGAATTGGTGCGTCGCGGGCACCCATCTGTGCAGGTGTTTCTTTCGTTGTGGCCGGGGCCTTCGTGCCCTGTGCGTTCAACGTCCATGTGACCCCGACAAACAAATTCCCGGCGACAAGTTCGACACTGACCGGTACCGCATCGACAAGATCATCGCCAACAATGTACCGCCACCCCGAAGACCTCGGACCAAACCTCGACACGACTACTCCCTCGACGAACCGTGAACGACTACATCGCCTTCGACGTGTCCGTTTTGCGTTGGCCGCCTTCGTGCGCGCCCGAAGACCGGGACCGTCAGGTTCGCCTCCGACCCCGAAGACGATGTTGCTACGGTTCGGCCACGACTACGATGACCACTTCGACGACGACACGAGAACAATTATCTCCTCGACGCCCCGAAGACGATGATGCGGTGGTGCAATTACGACTACTTCCTCGACGTCGACTACTTCCCCTACTACAACGACGTCGACTACTTCCACTACCACGCCTATGTCGACTACTTCCTCTATGACCCGAAGACCTCGACTTCGACTACATCGACAACGGAATGTCTACTTCCCCTGCTACGACGACTTCGTCTACTTCCTCCTCTTCGTCTACTTCTTCCACGTTCCGGAGTTTCCTGCGTTGACCACGGCGATCCTCTTTCCAACGTGCGAACCCAAACCCCAACCCTATATCTATGCCCTATTTTCTATAACATATCAACTATAATTAATATGTCATATCATTCATGTGTTGCATTGCATTTTTGTGGGTAGATAAATAACTCGAACCTCCTAAATTAAATGTTGGGCTTCCGGCTCAATTTAAATTGATTTAATTGCATAAATCATAACTAATTCATTGTAACTCCAAATTTGAAAAGTAAAATATGTTTTCCAATCAAAATTCTCTAAACTTTGCAAATATAAACTTTGTTTTCTGTTTTGAATAATTTAAATTGCTGAAAACAACTATTTCTTAATTAATGCATTAAAATTGCTAATTTGATAACTTTCTCATTTTAATTCCAAATACAACAAATAAAATATGTTTTCATACTAGAAAAATGCACTTAATCTGTTCATGCCATCCATGTTCATGTTTGCACCTTGCATGTTGCATTTGTAGTAGTGTTATGTATGTTCACCTAATAAATAAATATGGAATGTGTTGGGGTATTAAATTCAAATCATGCCCTGTTCCATTTAATATTGGATAGATCACCTCTACCTTGTTTAAACCTGTTAATCAACATTTAATATTGATGGTTAGCTAAACAACTTGAACCAATCTCTATTTGTCCGGACTCCGGTTCCGATTAAATTGCATAATGTTGCATCGTGAGTTGCATCTCCCATGTCATGCATATAAAATAGGATCATGCTGGATCTTTTGCCGTAGTAGTGATTGTTGCATCCGGTGTTTGTTCGAGGTTCGTTGCTTCTTCGCGGATAGGACGTTGAGATGATGTGAGCAACGACAAGTTCTGTGGATGTACCTCTACTTGCTGGATCTCAGGCAAGTATACTCACTTGCTGCCACATGGCTGCGTTTCATCACTTGTTACCGATTCTTTCCGTTATTCTTATTCTAGCCTGTTGATTCGATGCTTGTGTCTCGATCCTATCGTATGTTTACCTTGCAGCCAGGATATAGCCTTTTCCTTCCACTTCCTATTAACTGTTGCTTGGTTACCTTGTTGGCCCTCGTGTCGTAGTTGCATGCTTAGATTTGTTTGTGCTCGAGTCTTGCTATCCTTTGTCGTATCACCTGTTTAGTTTGATAGTTGGGTTTCAATTCAATCAACAACATGTTAATGATTTGGGTAATAATAATTTGATGTTAAGGCACCGGCAGGAGGCCCGGGTTAGGGTTTTGAAGCCTGCTAGTGTCGAACTTAATTAGGAAAAGGGTCTTGTCTACTGATCCATGATGAGCGTGCTCACCGCATCCGGGTGGTGGTATGGAACCCCCCTCGACTTAGATCTGATCTGCAGCTTGTCCGAAGAGCCACACTTAGTTCGGGTGTTCCATTTGCTCCTTTGCATAATGGGTTGATCCCCCATGGTTACTAATGATGATGATGATGCATATAGGGCGAGGCCTGTATTGCCGGGGTGTTGTGTCCTGCGGGACTTTTGCACACCTGCGCTGAGTATTCGGCTGCGTGGCTGGGACCTTATAGCTCTGTGGCTCCTAGGATGGGTTGTAGAGACGGTTTGGGTCGTGTCGAGCCAACCTGAGTTTTAGTTGGTGGCTCGAGTGTGTACGGGTACTGGAGCACACCCTGCAGGGATAAATCTTCTCGAGAAGCCGTGTTTTCTGCGGTTATGGATTACTTGGTGAAAGTACTGGCTAGCAAGTACTCAGACAACTTACACCTAATGATAATAACTTGATTAGTAATATAGATTACCTCCACCATATAATTGATGTCACCCTAATCAACAGTGTGAGTTATCCTTGGGTTGCTTCCTTAGTAGGGGGTAACATTGGATGGGTTTGTTTGGTGGTTAGTTGTAGTTGGTACGATGCACTATCTTATCTTCTTTCTGTTAGCCGGAAGTTGTAGTGTGTCTCTGTAGTTGGTTAGTGCAGCCCGCTGCCGCTTATTTGCAATGATCCCTTCCTTTCCGTTGATCCCAAAGTATTTGTACCTTGTGATGACTGGTTACGCCGGTATCTTGTGAGTATGGTTTATCCACTTGCCAGTACTTAACCGTACTGACCCACGAATCCTTTTTCGTGGCTGCATATTCCAAATTGCAGTCAACAGGTTTGAAGTCTGACGATGTTAGCTTGGGAATCCCTCCGGCTTGGCCTGGGCAGGGATTGGACGCTCTCGGTTATCTTCAGGACTCTTAGTCCAATTTGTATCTTGTCCGTAGTCGGACACTAGGTTGTTTCTTCCGCTGTTATTTGGATCTTTGTATTGTATCAGTTGTATCCCTGACTCGTTTGAGTCATCTTGTATATAACTTTTCTGTTGTTATTGTGGATATTCGTGAACTGTTGTAATGTTATCACAAGTGGCAACCTGGAATCGGTTATTGTGCGGATTTGGCGGGAATGCTGAAATCTGCATAGTGCCCGATCTCGGGGCGTCACACTCACGGAGGAGTTCGACGAGCGCGCTTTCCTATGCTTGCGAGAGGGTAGTTGAGACCATCGCTGTCTTCGCAGAATCTGTCGGGTGCACCTGATGTTTTCGGGTGTCGCTGTTGGCGCTGAACTCCAATTCAGGCGCGTTTTTCTTCGTGAGGGGCATCACAGAGTAATCCGTGGTTTTTGCTAGCTCTTGCAATTCTTCTTGCATCCCGAAAGATTTTGCGATCTCATTAAACTCAATGTCGCATTTGTTGGATTTATGAAAATCTCCGTCGATGGTGATAACACCGTATTCTCCAGGTAACTTGAGCTTCAGGTACGCGTAGTGTGGTACTCCCATGAATCTGGCGAACGTTGTTCGACCAAGCATGGCATGGTACTGTGAGGGCCAGTCGACGACTTCGAAGTCGAGGAATTCTCTTCTGTAGTTGCTTTGATTGCCCAACACAACTTCTAGGTTAATTGTTCCGAGTGGTCGGATTGCCTTTCCCGGAACTATCCCGTGGAAGGATGTTTCTGATTCCGCAAGGCCATCCAGGTTCTTGTTCATCCGACGGAGTGTGTCCACGTAGATAATGTTGATGCCACTGCCCCCGTCCATGAATACGCGGGCCAAATCGTAGTTGCCAATCTGTGCTTGGATTACGAGGGCGGCGTGTCCTGGTCGATAGACTCGTGGTGGGTGGTCTTTCATTGAGAATGTGATCGGTTGATCCGCCATCTTCAGGTATTCGGGCTTTGTTGGCGGAGTCTGCACAGCCATGCATAACTTCCTCGTGTTAGTCTTTTGAGCTCTGCGGGACGGACATACCTTCTGGATCATTGCTAGTTGTCCTGCCGGATTCGGGTATGCATTGGCTCCGGAGTTTTGTGCAGGTGGCGCTGGCAGTGCAGCTAACGCCATGTTTGGATTTGCTGGCGGAGGTAGGGGTTGTGGCGGCTGGAATCCTTGGTGGCCTCCTCCTGGAAGTGGCGGGTAATTTGGAGTAGCTGCTAATCTGCTTTTCTTCGAGAAAGCCTCATGAATGTCATGGAACTTCCGACAATCCTTGAGGAGGTGTGTTGCCTTAGTTTTGCCCGTACGCTTATCTGTAAACAGATGTAGCGAGCAGTAAGCATCAAGGTCCTCCTCGGGACTTTTTTCTTCAACCTTTGGTTTTCATTCGCGACTTCCACGTCGTCCGGTATCGCGACTTCGCGTGAATTCCGCTGCTACCATTTCCTCTCGATCCTCGTGATCGTAGTATTTCCTTCTCTTTCTTCGGCCATGGCGATCTTCCTTGGGTGCGGGTGATGATGCTCTCTCATTGCGTACTGCGTCTTCTCTGTTAGCCCATTTGTCGGCTATGTTCATCAGCTCCCCAATAGTTTTGGGTACGGCTCTGCCTAGCTCCTCTCTGAAAGCAGTTTGTCGGGCGCCCTTTGCAAAGGCTTCAACCGCTACTTCTTCCGAGATGTTTCCTGCAGTGTTCCTGAGTGTGGTCCATCGCTGGATATACTCGCGGGTGGACTCGCCGCTTTTCTGCTTGCATGCTCGCAGTTCTTCAATGGTGGCTGGTCTCTTGTAGGTCGGTTGGAAGTTTTTGCAGAAGTCATAGTGTAGGTCATCCCACGATGCGTAACATGACCTTGGCCTGGCTTCCAACCAGCTATGGGTCGCGCCAACGAGATGTAGATTGAGGTATTGCATAGCCGTGTTCATGTTCCCACGTTGGCATTTTACTGCCGTGAGGTAATCGTTTAGCCATGAAGAAGGCTCGAGTGAGCCGTCGTACTTCGTTACTTCCGTGCTGAGCTTGAATCTTTTGGGTAGGGGTGCTTCTCGGATGCTGCGGGCGAAGCAAAGTGCACCGCAGGTTTCATCACCCGAAGAGCCGGACGAAGAGCGTTCGCGATATCGCGCTGCTCTTGCCTTGTCTACTTTATTTTGTGCGAGGTCTGATCGTGCGTCGTATGCTAGCTGGTCGCGGTCAGTATCCCTCCTTGGCTCCTTGCTTCGTTTTCGCGAGCGGCTGCTGTGATGTCGCGAGCTTTTGTCTCTTGGGCTGTCCTCGCTGCTGCTTCGACTGTCGCCGCGGCGTCGAGCTTCTTTTCCTCGACCACGGCGTGGTGACTTGTCTCTTCTTGGAGAAGTGCTCCTACGCTTGCGGGACGCCTCTTTTTCTTTCTCCTTCTCCTTCTCCAGCTGCTCCGCGGCCTTCTTGCGGTCATAGGAGGCGAGCCTTGCGGCTGCCAATCCTAGCCCCTTGTGCACTTGTTTATACTGCTCCGCCCGAGGGTCGCTCTCCGTCGGCTGGTTCATCTGCATGTAAGTTGCTGCGGCCAGGACTGCGGTGGCAGGAGTTTGCGGGTAGACGTTCCCGTCATCATCAACTCGCATGAGGGAGGGCGTGACCGACCTGCTAGTCCCGCCCAAGGACTCGATATCCCTGGATGTTGACGCGTATCCCTTCCTCGCGGGTCGGGTACCGACCGAGGGTGCTAGGGACAGCTCAGCTCGTCGTTGACTTGATTCATCCGCCGCTCTTCTTAGACGGGCCACATCTATCCGAGCATCCTTGATAGTTGCGGCTGCTCTCACCAGATGATAGTGGTAAGCGACCATATCTTCATGTGGTGCTTCCGCTGCGGGTGGCTTGCTCGTTCGCATAGCCTCCTTGGCTCGATCCCAAGCTTCCCGCGAGACGCCGATTATGGCGCGTTCTGCTGCGCTATGTTCTGTCTCCGGGGGTTGCTCCGATCCTGCCATGCAGACTTGAGCCAGTCGTGGCCCGTGCGTCCTAGGCGTAGATCGGAAAGCTCTTTGGAGTCGAGAAGGTTCCTCTGTTGAGAGGGTATGGTAGTCGTTTGTATTGAAGCGGACGGACTCGCCGCTTTTTTCCAGGTGAAGGCGCGAGTCGACGGCTCCTGATTCAGATCCTGATTTTTTCGGGAAGTGGAGGATTCCATCCCTATTGGTCATGTCGGATATATACTGAATAGGGGTATAGAAGATGGTAGACAAAGAGCCGGACTACCAGGGTGGCCTACATGGTAATGGGCTTAGGTCCATTGGGCGGCCCAGTAGTCCGACGCGCAGAAGCCGGATTCTAGAAGAACCCGGATCACGGCCCGCGTGATCTGGCTTGGAGGAGACGACGGATTCCTTGCTTTCCAAGTTACAAGTTAAACGTAGTCTTCTAGGTTTCTTATTCTGTAAGCCCTAATCCGGCTATTATATAAAGCCGGACGGGAGATAGATTAAAACAAGTTAAGTTAGACACAAGTTCAAGCTCTACGCAACTCGCCGAGAAGCTCATCCTCGCCGAGAAGCTAGATCTACACCCTCACATTGTAACCCTGATAAACGGGCTTTAGTCCCAATTAGTGAGAAGTGCAGGAGTAGGTACGCCGTACTGTCGCGACGTACCGAACCTGGGTAAAATCCCGTGTTCTGTGTTACTACGCTATCCCGTTACCCCACGTCTCTACCGTAGTCTCATGGCACCCCCGTCTATGAAAACTACTACGATGTCTCGACAGTTGGCGCCCACCATGGGGCAAACGACGTCAGGCGTGAAATTCCGATCTGGGATACTTGGCGGAATTGGAAGATCGATCACTGTCGGAAGCTTGGAGTTCGACGACGACGTCGGCCGCTTCCTCGACAACGGATCCTATATACCGGCGCAAAACCACCTGGTAAGTGCCTGCGTGTTACCGATCGGATCTGCTAACATCTTTATCGGACTAACTGCAGAGGCAATGGGGTTTTGCGGTGGAAGCAAGTTTATCCCACCCGCCCTATACCCAGTCGAAGACGACTATGATGCCGGATTCTGCTCAGATCGCCGACAAAAAAGTGATACACACTTTATCGGCATGGTGCAATCCGAAATCGCTGAAAACACGGATGACGGAAATCCCGTGCAAGAGGCAGATAACAACCTACCCGTCATAGATACGGAAGAAGAAACACCCGTCACAGAGGCGGAAGATCCGACATCCGTCAACAAGACGATGAACTCGGAAGCAGAGTCCATGCTTGCCGCCATCGAGGCGAGGTTGGAGTCGGAAACCGGATCGGATAACTTCGACTCCGAAGACGAAGACGAGGATGCCTTCGTAAGAAAGGTTAAGTCCTTTCAAGAGGGATTCCATGAAGTGCTAATGGCAAAACCAGCTGATACAACGGGTGCCGACAGCCAGGAAAGCCCTAAAACCCCTCCGCCGGTGGAAGAGAGAGAAGACGGAGAAACTTCTCCAATATTCCCCAATGTTAAAGAGATGACAGAAGATGAGCCTGTCAAAAAACCTCCCTCTTCCAAGAAAAAGCACCGTGCTTCTAAAAAACTCCAATACAAACTCTGGAAGAAAAAATCAGCCGATCTCGCTGATGAAAACCTGGAAGTAGGAGATGTTAGCGGCACAAAGCCAGCGGAAAAGAAATCTAAGGAAATCACTGCTCCGCCAATGACGGAACAGGAAGAGCAAGAGCTATTACAAACACCAGTGGGACCAGATGAACCCCCTGAGATGCTGGAAGCCAGGAGACAAGCTTTCCAACGGCAACAGCAACATCTGCTTAGATCTCGGCAACATCTCCAACAAACCCATAATGACATCAAAGTCATGAAGGAAGAAATAGAGGAGTACGAGAGAAAGCATAGATCCGCGTTAAAACCTACTAGGTTACCCGGAATCGCAAGACCGGAAGAACTGCCGCCAAAAGAAAGGTTCTATAACCCATCTTGGCAAAAGCAGTTAAACGGCAAAGATGCCAAGGGCGAACCAATATACAAAACCGCAGCGGAAAACGCGGAAGCAGCGTTCGCCATCCTAAACAACGATCTGTACTCCAACGGGGAAAAACTCCAAGGGGTGTACGCTTTCCTAGGAAAAGCACTACAGCAGCAACAGCGAGGCCAAGAACGATCAGGGAGGCTGCATGATAATTCCGCCCTCTGCAAAACAGCTACTTGCGCTGCTGGAGCACCTGGACCGGAAGAACCCGGAGATTCGGATAAAAAAGAGGATCCGAGAAAAGACAGGAAAAACCCAGACAACCGGGACGCAACGTCTAGAATCGGACCTCATCTCCCGAAAGATGGATATAAACCACACGATCGGGAAGACAAACACCGGAATGACGGCAAAATAATGCCACCTCCGAGAAACCCAGCTGAAAAAGCTGGAAGATATGATATACCTCACAGACGTGAAAGATCCCGGACACCTCCTAAGGATAAGGAAAGGCATAGAAGCAGAACTCCGCCTAAAGGACGTGAACACGGAAGAGATAGAGATAACCTCGGAAAAGCGCGTCCGCGCAACAATGGAAAAGAAAGGAGCATATCCCCTTCTGTCCATTCAGCCGGGAGATATTCTGCACACATTGATAGAGCAGAAAAGGATGATCTATACTTTGGTCCTAAGTGTTTTACTGACAGGATCCGAAGGATAACCCTGCATTCTGGCTTCGCCAAAGTTGGTCCAACCTACCAAAAATATACCGGCAGTACAAACCCGGATACCTGGCTCTCAGATTATTATATAGCCGTCCAAATCAACAATGGGACAGACCTGGAAGCTGTCAAGTTTCTTCCCCTAATGTTGCTAGACGGAGCCAGAGATTGGATTAATGGTTTACCATCAAGAACTGTCGACAGCTGGGATGATATGGCTAGAGTATTCACTCAGCATTTTCGGGGAACATACAAACGCCCAAATAGCATCAACCAGCTGAACCGTTGCACCCAATTTGAGGACGAACCATACGTGGATTTCATCTCCAGATGGACTGCAATGAAGAATAGTTGCTCTGGAGTAACTGACGTACAAGCAATGCATGCTTTCGTCAATGGCCTAAAACCCGGACTCGTACCGTTCATGGTTGGTTCTAAACAGCACAAAGATCTCGGATCTATGCTTACAACCGCTAATGAGCATGCTGCAGCCGAAGATGATATCAGAGCAAGAGGAGGCAATATTGAGTCACTAATACTCGCCAAGAAAACCCCTCGTTCTGACAAAAAAGGAACTCCAGAGTCAACGACAAAGCCCAAGGAGGTCAACATAGCCTTTGGAGGAGAAAAGGTGAATAAGTGGAAAGGCCGCAGTCTAGATCCAATCAATTACACTCCCGAAGAATGGGAGAGAATTAAGTCGGAACCCTGCGTCCACCACTCGCAATTTGGGAAACCAACCCACACAAACGCGCAATGCCGGCTAAACAAGCATATGAAAGGCAATGCAGGATCCGGAAATAAAGGGAAGGGTTCCAAAAGGAAACCTGCCAAACAAAAGCCAGAAGCTGAAAAAGAAGACAGTGAATCGGACACTGATGACAAAATCCAGGAACAACAGCGAAAGGGCGAACCCAAATTTCCGAGAGTTGACGGAGAAGCAATGCTAACTTTCTTAGCAACCCCGTCAGCAAAGGTGGCAAAAAGAACACTTCGAGAAATAAACGCGGTTGTTCCGGCAACTCCGAAATTCTTGAAGTACTCCAACACACCGATAATCTGGGATCAGTCTGATCATCCCGGAAATATCCCTGAACCCGGCACACAAGCTCTTGTTGTAAGCCCTATTGTTCAAAATACTAGGCTAAGAAGAGTGCTGATGGACGGAGGATCCAGCATTAATATAATGTACCTGGATACACTGAAGCACTTGAAGATCTCCGAGTCCCAGCTCAACTACAGCAATATACGCTTCCATGGCATTGTTCCTGGCAGGCAAGCACGATCCCTAGGAGAAATTTCCCTAGATGTCACCTTCGGAGATAAAGATCACTTCCGGCAGGAAAAAGTATCCTTCGAAGTAGTGCCGTTCGAAAGCGTGTATCACGCAATACTCGGACGTCCAGCTTTCGCCAAATTCATGGCAAGATCCTGTTATATCTACAACAAGCTGAAAATGCCAGGACCCAAAGGAGGAGTAATCACCATAGCCGGTGATTTCAAGCTGGCAAATGAGTTGGAGAAAGAAAACGCCCTTTGCGCTCAGAGAGTTATAGCAAAGGAGGAACTGAAGGAATTAGCAAGGGAGGTATCGCCGAAAGAAATGCCGGCAGGAAAAGAAACTCGGAAGCCAACAGATAGTTTCAAGGCGTCCGAGAATACAAGACAGGTAATCCTAGATCCCAAAGATCCGACAAAATTTGTCGTCGTAGGGACTGGGATGACCGACAAATAGGAAGGCGAGCTCATCAAGTTCCTCCGTGAGAACTGGGATATTTTTGCCTGGTGTCCAGCTGACATGCCAGGCGTACCCAGGGAACTTGCTGAGCACCAACTCAAGGTTATTCCCGGATCAAAACCCGTCAAACAAGGTCTCCGTCGTTTTGACGGAAGAAGACGGAAGGCTATTGGCAAGGAAATTATCCGGCTTTTAGCAGCGGATTTCATCAAGGAAGTAATCCATACTGATTGGTCCGCAAATCTGGTCCTAGTACCGAAGAAAGACACCACTGCTCTTAGAATGTGTATAGATTACACAGGATTGAACAAGTTGTGTCCGAAAGATAGGTTCGCGTTACCGCGAATCGATCAAATAATAGATGCCACTGCAGGCTCCGAGCTTTTATGCTTTTTGGATGCATACTCCGGGTACCACCAAATACGCATGAAAAAGGAAGATCAAATCAAGACTTCTTTTATAACCCCGTATGGGACGTACTATTACATAACCATGCCTTTTGGCCTGAAGAACGCAGGTGCAACCTACCAGCGTTGCATGCAACGCTGTTTGCATAGTCAAATTGGCAGAAACGTTCATGTTTACGTGGACGATATCGCTGTCGTAACCAAGGAAAAAGATACACTCCTTGAGGATTTGCGAGAAACTTTCGAAAACTTGCGCACTTACAAGATGAAGTTGAATCCATCTAAGTGCGTATTCGGGGTTCCCTCAGGAAAACTTCTGGGTTTCATTGTTTCCCATAGAGGAATAGAAGTTAACCCGGAAAAGATCAAGGCAATCTTGAACATCTCAAAACCTACATGTGTAAAAGATGTCCAAAGATTGACGGGTTCCGCTGCAGCCGTCAGCAGATTTATCAGTCGGCTGGGGGATAAAGCCTTACCACTCTACAAGCTGCTGAAGAAATCCGACAAGTTCGAATGGACAGAAGAGGCTGATGCAGCGTTGGCCCAGTTGAAGGAAACCTTGATGAACGCTCCCATCTTGGCATCTCCGAAAGACGAAGAACCCATGTTATTATACCTTACGGCTACAAGTCGGGTTATTAGTGCGGTAATCGTTGTGGAGCGGACAAAAGAAGAACAAAGCATACCAGATCAACATCCGGTATATTACCTAAGCGAAGTTTTTTATGAATCCAAACAAAGGTATCCGCACTACCAAAAACTGGCATATGGCGTATTTTTTGCATCCAGAAAACTGCGCCATTACTTCCAAGGGCATTCCATAACAGTGGTATGTAAAGCACCACTAGGGGATATTATAAACAATGCGGAGGCAACCGGCCGAGTAGCTAAATGGGGCATCGAGCTGGCAGCCTTCGACATTAAGTACCAGCCAAAGACGGCAATAAAATCCCAAGTTTTGGCAGATTTCGTCGCCGACTGGACAGAAGCAATGGAAAAAACACCGATGCCAGAATCCGAGTACTGGATCATGCACTTTGACGGATCCAAGATGAAGGAAGGAGCTGGGGCTGGCGTAGTCCTAAAATCTCCCAAGGGAGACACAATGGAGTACGTATTACAAATACACTTCAATGCCAGTAATAACGTGGCAGAATACGAAGCTCTGCTTCATGGCTTGCATATTGCAAAAGAAATAGGGGTAAAACGCATCTTATGCTATGGAGACTCGGATTTGGTACAGCATCAGCTCAACCAAACCTGGGACGCGAAAAGCCCTATAATGGCCGAATATCGGAGGACGGTGGATGAGTTCGCCATCTGTTTCTTCGGGTTCGAAGTCCTTCACATAAAAAGGGAGGAAAACTGGAATGCGGATGCGTTAGCCCGCATGGGATCAGAGAGAGTAAAAACTTTACCACCAGGGGTATTCGTCCAGCACTTGCATGAACCATCCATAAAAGGTGGAGACGTTGATTACCCTCTGGCATCTGAAACAATCGAGGTCATGCTCGTTAAACCGGATTGGACAATTCCATACTTAAACTTCTTAGTCAATCAGAAGTACCCGGAAGGAGCAGACGAAGTCTTGCAAAGGCAAATACAGCGTCGGTGCAAAGGATACGTGGTGATCAACGACCACTTGTATAAACGCAGTACTTCCGGAATCTTTCAACGGTGTATTTCACCAGAAGAAGGAAGAGAAATACTGGAAGAAATCCATGCCGGCGATTGCGGACATCATGCTCAATCAAAAAGCATAGTCAAAAAAGCATTCCGGGCGGGGTTTTTCTGGCTAACAGCCAAGTCAGACGCCGAACGCATAGTGAATACATGCGAAGGATGTCAATATTACGCCAAGAAGACCAATTTGCCGGCCCAAGCACTTAAAACTATCCCTATCACATGGCCGTTTGCGGTCTGGGGGCTAGATATGATGGGACCGTTCAAAACTGCAAGAGGTGGACTTACACATCTACTCGTAGCGGTAGATAAGTATACAAAATGGGTGGAGGCTAAACCCATCAAAAAGCTGGATGGCGCAACTGCCAGAAATTTCATTATTGATTTAGTAATGAGGTATGGCGTCCCACATAGCATAATAACCGATAACGGGACAAATTTCTCCATTGGGGAGTTGGCAAAATACTGCCAACAAACGGGAATCCGCTTAGATCTTGCATCTGTGGCACACTCGCAATCTAAAGGACAAGTTGAAAGAATGAACAGTTCAATCCTGCAAGGAATACGCCCAAGACTCGAATCTCCTCTCCATAGAGCAGCTGGAGCGTGGGTAGAAGAGCTACCTTCAGTGTTATGGAGTATTCGAACGATGCCAAATAGGTCAACTGAGCAAACACCGTTTTTCCTAGTTTATGGTGCGGAAGCTATTCTTCCAACGGACATGATCCATGATAGCCCAAGAGTGCAGAATTTTGACGACTCGGATGCCGAAGAAGCACGACAGGATGCCGTCGATCTCTTAGAAGAGGAACGAGAACTTGTGCTTCAATGATCTGCCATCTACCAGCAAGGTTTACGACGTTATCATAGTCGGAAAATCAGGCATCGTTCTTTTAAAGAAGGTGACTTAGTGCTGAGATTGGTGCAGCAAAGGAAGCACAAATTGGCCCCAGTATGGGAAGGACCATTTGTCATCAGTAAAGCCATGAAGAATGGATCATACTATCTTGTCGACATTCGAGATACGGAGGATGATCCCGAGAAGCCGAATCGCAAAAGAAAGAGAAAAATAGATGATGAACTAGGAGAGACAAAGAGGCCTTGGAGTATCCAGCAATTACGTCCCTTCTATACTTAGTTCAATTTCTATGTAAACATCTTTGAGACCATGAAATAAAGTTGTCGGAATGTTGTCATTCATATTTCATTATAAGTACAAAATATTTCCGCCTCATCTATTTCCCAATGATCTTACAAATACTCAATGTTAACCCGAATTGTGCCTGCGTGCTCGGTGTTTAAAAGCTGAATGATTCGGCCTATTAAAGGTTAAAGGAAACTCGGATTGTGCCTGCGTGCCCAAGTTTAAAGCAGTTCCTTGTTTTCTCTAAATTTTATCTGATTGTGTATGTGTTGGGTTACTGAAACTAGTCAGTAAAAATGTTTCTAGCATGATCCATGTTTTTGAGTTTTAAAACTGTTTGGTTCGTCCCCAGTTACTCGACATGACGATACATATTGCTGGTTGAGCCATTTTTAAACACTAGAGCAGTTAAAACACAGTTGCCAGATTACTTAGAAGATAAAGGAACAGTCAAACCCGGAAAAACTTTGCAAGAAACTTGAAATTGCAAAAGGCGGAGTTCTTGTTTCGACAAACGACATAGAAGCATTACAATATGAATTGCATTGTAAAAATGATCTTATACACATCCATCATTCGGGTCGAGTGTATTCCCTCAAGCATCCGAGTCTTCATCACTGCTATCATTCTCGGGGGCTGCGGGCACTTCTTCTTCCGGATAAGTAATGGAAATGTTGACCATAGAAGCAATCTTGGAAGCGTGCCCTTTAACTTCGTCAAAAATCGCATTTCGTTGCGCTTCTGTATATCCTTGAGGGATACCGGATGCTACGCGCCAAGATTTGGCATTAGGGTAATGTAGACGCATAAGGCCAAGTGCCATGCGTGCACCACCTCGTGCGGCAGAGCGAAGGATGGATTCTTTCGACTCTGCTACTTCTATGATGGCACCCGGAAGTCGGTAGACTTCCGAAAAGCATACAGTACTTGTGGGAAGGAATTTATTAATCAGCTGCATTCCTGCATTCCTGATTGAATTCCACACTTCCCCAAAGGCCCAGATCTTTTCAGTCCGAGAAATTCCTGGAAAATTTCCTGCTTTTTCGGCAAAAGTAAAGGTTACATGGAAAGATACAAGAAATAAGACATGAAGACATTGGTAAAAAGAAGTTAACTTACCAAGAACCTTGTCAATTTCGTCGCCTTCTTTCATGCGCGGGAGTAGCATACCTTCCAAATCATTGATAACAGATTTATCTTCCGCTGCCTGTAAAGAGGCCTTGGATTGAGCAATCCCAAGGGCCAGATTACTGGCTTCTAGGTCTTCTTGAGCTTTCAGAAGTTCCTTTCGGAGGTTTGAGTTTTCCTCACGAAGCTGAGAAACATGGACAGCGTTTTCTGCTAATTTGTTGGCTTTGTTTAAAGCAGCTGGAGGGCAATAATTAATTTGAGTTTACAAAACAATTCCGAAGAATTCTCCAGAGAAAACAAATGCTACAAAATAAAATACCGGTGGCTTTTGATAGTTTCCGCTGAGTTGACGCTAGTTCGTTGCTTTTAGACTCAATAACAGATTGAAGGGTTTTACTTCTCTGCTCTTGAGACTAAGCTTCTTAAAAACTTCCAAGTTTATGGCGTCTGCGGAATGCTAAAACATGGAAATGAAAGCCAGATGCTTAAGTTTGAACAAGCATATGAACAAACATTAAGAAGAATTCATATTTCAACTTAATGCTTGGGGGCTAGAAGTATTACCTGGCTCATTTCTCGCAAATCGATCAAGACCTCGTTGAATTCTTTGGCATATTCCGCGAAGAGAATTCCAACGTGATGAAGTCCATCGTGTATAACCTGACGAGGCGAAAATGCGATATCATTGCGAACAACTAATCCATTTTGTGGCCAAGGGCGAATCAGAGGCGCAGGAACAAAGAATTTCTTTGCCTCCGGACGAATATATCCGAGTTCGTCGAATGGTTCTTCTTTTATCCGGATATCGTCCAGGTTGGGAATAGATTCCTCTTTGGTAGTTGATTGCCTTTTGCGCTTCCGATTGTTGTGAAACTCGGCATGTAATTTGTTAAGTTCAGCGTCGGAAGCAAGATCATTTTCTCCAAGTTCATCAAACTGGGAAGGAGTTAACAATATGTTAAAAAGCGGAGAGAGAAGATAATCTGAAGAAAAACGTGGAAACAAGGAAAGATAAATACCTTACGGACCAGATTTTCCACGTGATAAATCGCCAGACTTTCGTCAATCTGACTACTGACGGCGACCAGTTCGTGAAGTCGTCCTATAAAATCCTTTCTGGTAAAGGCCTTATCTGTTCCTCTCATGCTATCTTCTGGCCCTTGGTATTCGCAAAGAAGTCGAGAACGAAAAGAGAGAGGTTGGATACGGCGTCCAAACCAGCACATAACGGTATCCTTCCCAACCAAAGAAGGTTGAGAGGAAGAAAGTTTGGCGATGCGCCGCTTTATCTTCATCAGGTTTTCTGGCAAATTTTCCCCTACTGCGGCTGTCCAACTCTCGCGAAGAGTAGCGGCAGAATTAACAAAGGGAGGAACCCCGGTTGCCCTGCCTGGGAATGGAATGTCCTGATGATAAAAGAAAGAACCTAGCCAAGATTGGTCAGGTTCCGGCATTTCTATTTTTGGATACCATTCCTCCCTAAATTTTCTGAGGATGAAAGATACGGTTCCGCAAATGGGCGAAATGCCATTTGTGATGTTATGCTTTACCTCAAAGCAATATTGCCAGAAATTTAGGTCAGGTGTTATCCCGAGATATCCTTCGAAAAGGGCTTGGAAACTGGCTAAGTAGAGGATAGAATTCGGAGAAATATTGTGTGGTTGAACGCCGTAAAAGTCAAGGACGTCTAGAAAAAAGGCGGAAGGGGGAAAACCCATACCTCTCGCAACATGAGAGGTAAGGATGACGCGTTCTCCGACTTCTGGCTTGGGCTCGGGTTCATCTCTCGAGATTCGCCATTTGCCCTTAACTATGGATCCCTCCTTTGACATCCGACGAAGAAGGACGAGAGAAGTATTACTCGGACTCCAATTGCCGACAATTTCTGTTTCGTTGTTGGCTCTGGTGGCAAAGCGATCATCGCCACGGGAATGGATCTTGACCCTCGCCGTCGTTGGGACGAACGGAGGGGGTGCTGCGGAGCTCGATCCCGCAATGTCCGCGGCGGCGGAAGTGTTTTTTCCGCCCGCCGCAGAGGCCGTAGTCTTCTCCGGCTCGCCGCCGGTGTGCTTCTGCGATCCCGGCTGCGGATCCAGATCGCTGACGAGCTCGTCGATGGCGGCGCGGGTCGGTGACGACGGCGAGGAGGCCATCTTTTGGTGGCGCTTTGCGTTCAGCGTACGAAGGATGCGTGCGTTGGGACAGGGCTTTGCTCTCGAGCTCGCGTTCGCAGCAATGGCGTGGACAGTGAGGGGAGTGAGGAAAGTTTCCGATGAGGACGATGATGGCTATTTATAGCCAGAAACCCGTTTAGATACGTGCCAACGGCTCTTTCGACCGTTGGATGCTCGACGTGTGTCGATCGCCGGAAACTACGGGAAATAAAACGGCAGGGGAATGATGGCTATCTCCTCGTTTCCCGTGAGAATCTGTCAGAGATACGCTGAGGGGTTTCCCGCGTGGAACCAAGCGGCGCTTGCGTCAGCATGTTTAAGACGCTGACGTTATGAGTTCCTTTTCCGCGAAGGATCGCGAGAAGAAAAGCCGGACTTTCATAGTTCCGAGTTTTATGTTACCATCTCCTTCAAAAGGAAAGTAGAAAGAATCAAGACTGCTGAATCAAGATTTCCCGGACAAAATGTATTTGGCGAAAGACGGAGAATCAGAGTTTTGATCCTTCCTGGGGGCTACTGTCGGATATATACTGAATAGGGGTATAGAAGATGGTAGACAAAGAGCCGGACTACCAGGGTGGCCTACATGGTAATGGGCTTAGGTCCGTTGGGCGGCCCAGTAGTCCGACACGCAGAAGCCGGATTCTAGAAGAACCCGGATCACGGCCCGCGTGATCTGGCTTGGAGGAGAAGACGGATTCCTTGCTTTCCAAGTTACAAGTTAAACGTAGTCTTCTAGGTTTCTTATTCTGTAAGCCCTAATCCGGCTATTATATAAAGCCGGACGGGAGATAGATTAAAACAAGTTAAGTTAGACACAAGTTCAAGCTCTACGCAACTCGCCGAGAAGCTCATCCTCGCCGAGAAGCTAGATCTACACCCTCACATTGTAACCCTGATAAACGGGCTTTAGTCCCAATTAGTGAGAAGTGCAGGAGTAGGTACGCCGTACTGTCGCGACGTACCGAACCTGGGTAAAATCCCGTGTTCTGTGTTACTACGCTATCCCGTTACCCCACGTCTCTACCGTAGTCTCATGGCACCCCAGTCTATGAAAACTACTACGATGTCTCGACAGGTCATGAACTTTAGGCTCCCTAACGTCAGGGTGACGCTCCTCTCCAGATCGATGAATACCGGGCATGATTCCAGCGAGTGAGGGGTGACCAAGACAGATCCGATCCGTATAGGATTGTTCGGAGCCGTAGTCGAGGGTTTCCAACGAGAGTTAGTTGTTGATGAAGCCGAAGGTGCCGGTGATCCAGCGCTCGCCGTTCCCACAGATGGTGCCAATTGTCGAATCTGTCGTTCAGCAATTCCCTCAGGTGAACCCATAGGGTTTCGAATAGGAGAACCCATGAGCGCTGGTGGCGATCGTCGGCTAAACAGGGGGCAAGATTTACCCAGGTTCGGGGCCCTCGTAGAGGTAAAACCCTTACTCCTGCCTCTGTCGATTTGTATTTAATCGAGTAGATCGGTTACAATGATGGTGGCTCAAGTCGAGAGTATTATCTCGAGCTCAAGGCTTTGGTGTTGCGGTGTTGCTTGGTCCTCTACCGGTGGCTCTCCTGGCCTTATATAGATGGCCAGGTCTCAAAACCTACCCGGAGAGGACTCGAACTCTAACCTACGTCGGTTACAGCTTTCCTAACTTAGCCCGCAAGGTATTGCGGGTGGGCTTCACATAGGCCTTTTGACGCTCCAAGGGCTCCTCCTCTTGGGCCTTAACCTTGGGCCGGAGATGGGGGCGTCCTTTCCCGCATGGTCTAATATCCATTCCTTCGTCACTAGTCCATGTGCTTATATATGGTGAAAGTTGTTGCAATGGGTTCGAGTCTAGTTTTCTTGTTCCTTCGGGAATAATTCAAAGTCAGTCATGCAGGTGTGGACTATTCTTGAGATGGTAGGTTGTACCTCCATTTCTTGAACAAGTTTTGTATGCACCCCACGCCACTGACTGATTGTTAAATAAAGAGAAGAAGTACAAGAACTTCGTTATCTATATAATCGTCTTCCCAACAAGGACTCTGGTGTGTTTCGTTGCAAGTAAATCATGTAGGTGCAACCGTCTTTCGCAAGTTACTAATACACGAGTTCTGGAATCCCGCTCATCTTCTTGAGCGTGGCATCATAGTCCGTATCTTGAGAATCTAGCATATGTATCTCATTGGTAACCGGTGCAACCTCTTCAATCAAACATACCGAGTCTAAGTTATCAACCCGCTAACAAGAGCTGAATCTCAAGCAACAACGATGGTTGGTGTTTCCTCAAGGATATTGAATTAGGTCCATTTGAAAATACGACATGATTGATGTTGTGGTTGACACAATTAGCCGGAATTCCTAACGCCATATCTCTTTGAAACCTTAAAAACAACCACTCCTCGTGAGGATTCTTGTGTGACTCATTCTAGAAGTTTCCCCTACCCGTTCTTCTAATCTAAAGTTCAACTTTCACCTGAAGACCTATTGACGGCTTATCATAAGCTTGATAATCGTATCAATAACATCCAGGAGAATTTGGAAGTTGATTTGTCCAATGTTTGTCTATCCATCTCCCAAACTTTAGTCCTAGTGGAAAACAGGTTCGTCATGAGAAACATCTTGTGGTGATCTTTCAACCATCACTGGTCAATCCCCCTTTTTCCGTTGATGGTACCTAAAGTTCTGTTCATCTTACACATTGTGTGAATTTGTCAGTCACTTCAGCCATGGGGTTTTAACCATGTAGTAAACGTATTGCTACGTACAATCCACAATAGGAAAGAGATTCCTTATTTTCTTCCGGTGTTCCCATCCCCGTTGGTTACTCATCCTTATGGTGGGACCAAGAACTCCTTCTGCTATACGGTGTTCCAATATCTTTGGTTACTTATCTCCTGTTGTAAAGTAACATCATGATCTTCGACAAATATTTCGAGAAACTCTGACGGAATGAAAATTCCTTCATATTCCTCAACCACTACGAAAATTGAACCTGATTTCATATCAAAACTTCCTCTGTATGCACGATTCCAGTGTTTTCCCTCGTCTAAGGATATTAGATTGTGGTATCCAAGACCACCCTCTCAATCTTGGTATTCTGTTGGAAGAAACCTCGGTGTCACAAGTTGTTCAACCTTTCTTTCCCAAAGGATTTAATGTCTTGTGAAAATTTCATATTCTAAATCCTTCAAGACCAATCGTCCACAAACTTGAAACCTTCTCCTATTCCCTCCGTTACCTTGATGTGTTTCATGCACGTTAACTCAAAAAGTTCTTTATGAACATTCCTGTCATGAGTTATCCATGAGATACTCGATCTTCGTGAAGATCAAATCCTAAGAGTTTTCCGTCTTAGCTAAGGTGTATATGTTCAACACTTGACGATGCTACGGATCAACCTCTTCAAGATGTTTTCCAGAAGATCACTCGAAACCGGTGTTCCTTCTTTCTTTCTCCTACGGGAATCTCGGGACGAGATTCTTGTAAGGGGGTTAGATTCTTAACATCCCAAACTTTGCTAACAAAGGGATGTGGTGTTTTGCTCATGTCATTCATGCATGAAACAAATTTGAACCAATTTAAAATTTGAATTTAAATGGAAATTGAGAAAATTCCACAAATACTACTTAATGTGGTTTTCAAAATTTTGAACTGAAAAATATTTCAATTTCACCAAAGAAAAACATGGTGAGGTTGGAAATTTTATAAGATTTCCAAATATCATTTTTGCAAATTTTTCTGTTTGCAAAAAGGTCCTCAAAAACCCTGTTTATGTCATGTTTTAAAGAGAAAAGGACCCCTTTGCAAAATCCGGAACTTCAGAGGGTTTTCATAAAACGGCCCTTTTGTTTCTTCCACCTCCGGCCAGTAGATGAGAAGGCCGTCGACGGCGCCCCTCGCCACGTCTTGCTTCCCTCCCTCGTGCGGATAAGGAGGACGAGGAGGCGTCCTCGACCCTCCTCCTGCCCACCTGCCCCTCGCCTCGAGCCCTCTCCCTCCCTCTGCCTCTTTGAACCCGAAACCCTAGCTTCTTCTAGAGAGCTCGCCGCGCCTCGTTGAGCCTCCCCGTGGCTCCATCGTACTCTTCTCTCGGTCCTCAAGCACTCGCGCAAGCAGTGGAGGCCGCAGCTACCGGAATCGAACCTTTCTTCCACGCGGCCGGCGAGGTTCCATGGCCACGATTCGCCGCCGTCCGGCCCTCTCTGGCCTCAATGACCCCTCCTCTGCACCCCTGGCGAGCCACTGATCATCGTGGCACCTTCCGTTTTGTCAATCACATTCGATTTCGTCGCCAGCATCGAGCTCATGCGCCGCCACTGCGGTTTCTCGCCGACGAGCCGCTCCGGTGACCAATCTTGGTTGCGCCGCCCCTGTGAGGTCCCATGTTGCTTCCCACATGAAACACGCACGCGAGCGAGGCCTCCCACGGCGTGGCTCGTCGCCGGTGAGTGTGGCAGAGCCACAACGGCCAGCCCTGACGTCACAGTGGAGCCCCCTCGTCAACTGGTTCTTTCCCTTTTAAAAATAAAAAATAATATATGACACGTGGGCCCCCTATTTTTGGAATTAGAGAAAATGAATTAAAATTGAAAATTCAATAACTTTTAATGTGTAGCTCAGAAAAATACAAATAACATACCAAAATGTTCAGAAAAATGTAAGCTAACTGAATATGTCATTTTCAAACATATTTGACAAAGTTCAAAAATGAGCATTATTTATTATTATTTAAATCATTTAAAAATAGAGAAAATAAGTTTTTATTCAATAAAATAAGAAAATTGCAAGTTATATACCAAAATGCTAAAAATGAAAAATGAAACCTAGTTATGATATTTTCAAACCCATTTGACCAATTAAAATTAGACACACTTTTAGAATTGCCGGAAGTTCCCTCTGAGGTCCATTTCGGGGCTAATTTCAATAAAATGCATATTTTCCATACGAACCCTAGCAAACCATCGAACATGTTTAGGGATTTATTTCATTGCATTAAATTGCTCATGCATACATGTTGTGCGTTGCATCGATGCCATGTTTGATTGTTATTCTTCTTTTCGGTGTTATTCCCACTCGCTAGAATGCGACTCCGAAGAGAAGGCCAACAATGCCATCGACGAATACTTGATCTTAACCGACAAGTCAAGCACTTATCCCAGAAGATCTATTCTTTGGCTTTATTATAACCAAGGCAAGCATAACCTCTTATCTTCTCATATATGTTTTCGAACGACATTTGATTCTCGTACTTTGCATTCGATTCCAAAGTATTTGATGTCGGTAGATATAGTTGTCCTATATAATGCATAGACTAAACACCCCGATCCTTTGCTCCTAGCCGCCATAGATTTGCTTGTGCGCATCGCTAGAGCCTTATATATGCTTTGCTTAGCCATACATGTGTCTTTACCTCTGGTCCATCCGGTTGATGAATCAGAGCTGCGTGAACCTACTATGATATGTTCACGTGGAAAGTTGAGCAATATGTGGTTAACTTGACTAAGGCTTGGATGGGAGGCCACTTGGGAATTGGTTGTTTGTCACGTACTTGCCAACCCTAGGAGTAAGGTCTCACCGAATAAACCAAGACTGGGCGTGCAACCACCGCGCTCGACCAACTAACTTGTTCGGGTCTATCTGTGAGTCATGTAGTTTGGGAGTTCCATCTACGTGTGAGTCAAAAACCTTTTGGAGGTGTTTAGGACGTGACCGGGACAAGTGATGGACGTACACGGATCTTGATGCCGACTCACAGAACAGGTGCCGTCAGGAGGTGGCCAACTCCCTTTTGACAGGGTGGCCCTGTTTCGGTTGACTCATGGATAGGGTCGACCAAGGTAAAGGTCGTGGCCAACCACACTCTGCCGGCACATCGTCGGAAGTGTGCCAATAGCTTGGCATTAAGAGTCGTATGGTATGTGTGGGTAAAGTGTACATCCCTGCAGGGCAATCTTTTAGAGAAGCCGTGTCCACGGTTACAGACGACTTGGTGGAAGATACGAGGTCATAGATAACATGAACGAGAGACTAAAACATGTTGACAATGAATGAAGGGTGCCTCCTCGGAGATGCCGAGAGGGGTGATCCTTGTAGCATGAGATGCTGGAAAATGATGGTTGTGGATTGAAAATATGATGATTATAGTAGTTGAGTCGTTTCTCAGTTGTTTCGAAAATACTCCATTTGACGTGCTGTTCCTCCTCGATTTGGAAAACAAATATTGCTTTACGCAAATTAACCTTCATAAAACCCTTTTCCGAAACAGAAGATATATAATAGGTTAACTAAGTCTTGTTGAGTACCTCCCGTACTCAGGTTTGCTTAACTTTTGTTCAAGTGAAGTTACCCACATCGGTGGTGATTCAACATGGACATCGACGAGTAGTTTGGGGTTCCCAGGTAGCAGCCTAGAATCTATGGCCGGGACGTCGCCTTATGTTGCGCCCTCTTAGGCCTTTTTGGTTCTTGTTGATTAGCAACATAATTTTCCTTCCGTTGTCTGATGTAATGTTGGGTCATGTGACCTCTGGTTGTAAAGCTATACTCTAGTAATACCTGTTTAACACATCTTTCATATCTAGAGTGCCGCTTTGATCGGTTGTTGGTTTCGAGCCTATTGTTATGCAATTTTGGCTATGTCTGCGTAGTTGTCGCAGTCGAGGGGTTGTGGAGCCAATGATCCATTTCCGAGCACTCCTGCCGATGTGATTCATTCTGGGGCTTGGTAACCATAGTTACCCTCAATTGTTGTTGCACTTCCTGGACACATAACATCTATGTATAGGTTTGATCCCGTTCCTTCAGTTTCATACGACTCGTGGACCCTTTGATATGCATAGTTGGTTATGACTAGCATGGACCCAAGGAGTAGTAGTACTGAAGTTATCCAGCCTGCGTGCCAATGAATCCGGTCTAACTGATGTTGTTTATTGCGGCCAGGGCTGGTAACCCTGAAGCCCTTGTGGGTCCATGACTAGGAGCGCATAAAAGTATGTATTCCTCTGGGTCCGGGGTCGTGACAACATTGGTCAGTATGACATCACTTGTTGCAGTAGTATCAGTTGGTTGTCTTGACGTTGAGGCATGAAACTCATGAGCTCGGAGCACACACACCGAAAGGTGAATCGGAAATCACGGTGGTAGTGATTGGCAATTTGGCCTACCCATTCTAATCTTATATCCATTGAGGTGGATACATCCTTTGGTTATAATTTGAGCGTGAATCACATAATACATTAAATTCTGATCACGAGGAACATCAGATTTAGTGGGAGCACGTAGTTAATTATTTTAGCAAGTGCTTAAAAAATAATTATGAACATGTCTAAGTGAACTATTAAATTGTTGTAGATCCATGGCTCGTAGCACACCCGCTATTGACCTTGGTCCACTACTTGAGAAGAAACCACTTGGTGCCAATGGAAGTAACTATGTGGATTGGGTCCGTGCCCTGAGAATTGTTCTCAGGGGTATCAAGAAAGAGTATGTCCTCGATGCTCCTCTTCCAGAGGATCTCGATGAGGATGCTTCTGATGCATAAAAGGATGCACACACCTTGATGAGTGATGATGCAATAGATGTTCAATGTCTCATGCTGACATGTAATGGATCCTAAGTTTCAGAAACGATTTGATCGTACGTCCGCGTATGACATTATCGTTGCACTCACGGCCATGTACCAGACACAAGCAAAGACCGAGCGTTATGAAATAAGGAAGGCTTTGTAGTTATGTCACATGGAAGAAGGAAGCTCAGTGAGAGAGCATGTAATCAACATGTTTGGTTACGGGACGCGGCTTCAAGCTTTGGGATTTCCAATCCCGGCTGAGCTAAGTACATATTTGGTGTTGCCTTCACTCGCCCCGTCTTACAACAGTTTCATCATGAATTACAACATGAATGAGATGGAGAAAACACCAAATGATCTCCTTGCTATATTGAAAACTTATGAGGTTGGTGTGACGAGGGAAAACAATCAAGTATTGACGGTTTCCCAAGCTACACCATTTAAGCAGAAAATGAACAGAAAGGGAAAAATGCTAAGGCACAGAATAAAGCCAAGTTTTCTGCACAGAGTACGTCTGAATGATTTTTCTGTAAAAAGAAAGGCCATTGGAAGAGGAACTCTAAAAGGTACCTCAAACAAAAGGATAAATTCACCAAAGGTGATAAATGTATAAGAGTTATACATGAATGATATTTGTCAATGACTACTAGTATCTCTGGTATATCGATTGCTAAAATTATTTTATTCATTCGATATAAGAGTTGAAAAAAGTAAGGAGAAAAGTAAGGAGACAGAAGAATGAAAGATGTTGATGAGTGTCAATCTAGGCGCATAAAGGATCATCTAAGGATGAAGACATCTCCACTTTTATTTTTATAGTTCGAAAGATTTATTATCTTCGGTTCAAGTTATTGTAATAAGGTCGCATGCTTGGTGACTTAATACTCTATTGATGGGACGAAGTCCTGTTTATCTTTTCAGAATATTATAGATCAATCCCTTCGTGGATGACCGAATTACAAATCTTATGAATTGATGAAATATCATTTATTCTCAAATATTTTGTGATCAATAAGTCAATGAATAAGGGACTTCACAAAAATTTCTGAATTATGTCTCAAAAGTTTTCAAGACATATTTGACTAAGTGAGGACAAAGTCAAACACTAAGAAGGATTTATATGCAAATATGTTCATGATATTACCCATGGAATAGTATAGTAACTTAAATCTTATTTTAGCAACATATTATTGTCCTTACTTTGTGTCATAGTTTTGAAACACAAACCATAAAGAGACACATTAATCTTAGAGTCTAGAAGTTTCTGAAATTAACGAAGTTTAATTACTAAGCATATGTGATTCTTAAGCAATTAATTCCTTGTTGAATTCAGTGGGAGGATAGTATTTCTTGAAAGGATTGATGAATTTCCAAAAAATAGTTATTAGAGTTGTGCAAGCAGAAGCATTTCCAATTAACAATTCTTTTAGACTAAAACCAAGAGCCATTGCGGTTTAAGGCATAGCTGCTTATCAAGAAAAATACTTAACAATGAAAGCACATAAAAGTTTTAAGACAACTTGAATCAAGAATGTGCATGTATTTAGTAAATGCAAGTGAGTTGTACCAGCTCTAGGTCCTGCAATAAATTTTCTAATTTCTCCATATCATCGCATACTGTCGACGTCCGCTTCCTATTACCACCAGCCATGCTAGATGTAGCTTGAGATGTTGGAGTAGAAGCTTGAGATATCCACGTAGCTTCAAATGTTGGTGTCGCATGTTCGACTAAGGATCCGTTGAGTTTCTCTTGCCTGCACCAGATACCGCTTAGCCTTCTCCTCCTTCTTGAGAAGCCATTGATCTATACATGGTGCACAACAATAAGCACAACAATACGTTCCTGAAGTGCAAAAAGTAAACACGAAGGCACTACCATAATGCATAAATAGAATCTGTCCAATATATAAACGTAATTTATTCAACATAATCACTTATAATCTGATTTCATATGCACGGAAAGCTACATAACAATGCCGCCATGGTAAACCTAACAGCAAATTCCATATGCAATGAAAGCTACTCTCTCAGTTCCAAAATACAAACTTCCATTTGTCCAAAAATTGATGAATGTATACATGGAAGTCATGTATTTTGGAACGGAGCAAGTACATTCTATCACTATCACTGTCATGTATTTTGGAACGGAGAAAGTACATTCTATCACTATCACTTATAGCTTATAAGCTGATGTACTTTTTTTTTGCATGAGGGAGTGCTCAACTACAAGTAGAGCCACTATAAGCTGATGTTCTGCATTTTCTTTTTCTGCACGAGGGAGTGATTAACCACACGAAGAACTACTAAAAGCATTTGAAATCAACGTGAATGATCTAATTTAGATGCTGCCTTTTTATAATCAGTGTCCAAAGGAGGCGTTTGCCATTGCATGTTCTAATCGAGTTAGAAGATTAATAATTGGCACACCGTCCTTATTGGAGAAAGCTTGGGCTTTGGGTTATATTTCCTCTTGAAATTTTTCGCTTTGTACCCGCTCTCTGAATCTCCCTTGAATTCAGCGTTCAGGCGGCACTGCTGGTTGGAGTGTGTGGGTGTTCTGAACCTTGAATGGTGGAGACATGGTTTCGCCCTCACCTCGTCATAGTCCATCTTCCTGATGTCCTCGTTGAAGTAAAGTTATTTGTCCTTTCCCTTCCACCTTCCGCCATTAGACAATCCGCCTTTGCCAAACCTGGCGTTCACCTCTTTCTTTGGCGGGTCCTGGGTGGGCTTGTGTTCATCTTTTGGCTGTCTTCAACTGTTGATGTATTGGTCAAATTTTCCGCCATTCATATCATCGGCTGCTGCATGCTTGTTCGTTGTTGTCAACATGGATCCGAGATCCGGATGATCAGTGGAAGTGATCATGAATTTGACCAAACCACTTTTCAGTCCATTGACGAATGTGTGCATTGCTTGGAGATCACTTATCCCCTTGCAGCTGTTCTTCAATGCAGTCCATCGTGAGATGTAATCCACATTGGATTCGTTGTCATACTGGACGCAATTTTGCAGCTCATTGATGCTCTTCGAGCGTTTATACGTGTCCCGAAAGTGCTGGGTGCAGACCCGAGCCATGTCCTCCCAACTGTTGATATATTTGGGGGAAGGCTTTCTATCCAGCTTCTTGCTCCTTGGATTAACATCAAAGGTAAGAAACATACTGCTTCCAGTTTGGTGCCACCATTTATTCTAACCGCTGTGTGGTACTCTGGCAACCAAGTATCTGGGCTAGTAGATCCATCACATCGTTCGTGGGTTGCTCTTACTTTGGCAAACCCCACGTGCAGCTCTAGATGGTGAATGGTGTCACCAAATCACTTAGGGCCTAGGTAATTTGCATCCTTTCCGGCCCTGATGGCATCCAGTACGCCATGTGCATCAGAGTGCATGGATCTCGAGTGGTGCGAGGCACTGCGTCTCAAGTGCTCACGCCTAGGCTCGGCTTCTGCCTTTTCGGCGGGCTTGTGATGCGACCTAGGGGGTGTACGGTCCCTGTTCTTTCTCCCATTGCCGCGTGGCAAACGAGAACGCTCGTGTATCTGTCGTCCCGCCAATCTTCCGCGTCCGCCATTGGGGTTTGCCGGGGGTGGCAAGTCATCCCGATCCCTTGCGGTGCGGGTTTGGTGAGGAATATCCTCCTTACGAGGGGCTGAGTATTTCTCGCCTTTTTCCTCGTGCTTTCCGTGATTGGAGCCTGTCTTGGATGCTTCACCCTCTTTAGGCATTTTACCCTTTTGTTTTGGTGCTTTGGCGGAGCTTGGGGGTAGGACAATTACTGTATGGGTCTTGCAGAGTTGAGAGTTCTCCAACAGCTTCCCGGATCGCGTTTCACCGTTTTGCTGCTGGGTTAAGGCCTGATGCAGCAGCACGTTTCTGTACTTGATTTTATCTTCCAGCGAGTAGCGGTTATCATTCATGATCTCATAAGCCGCTGCTGCATTTACTGCTGGGTCCCAAACACGACTTCTCCTTTGGAGTTTTTTCGTGTGGATTCTTTCATCCAATTGACGGCTGCTACCCTTTGACGTATTGGGTCATCGTCATCTGCTGTTATTTTGACAGCTTTGGACCGAACGACGGGACTCTTGACGTGCCTTTCATATTCTTCTACGACATTTTGAGCTTCCTCAATAGCCTCTTGCGCGCTTTTCAACTCCCTGCGCGCTTGCGTTCCAGATAATCAGTCTGTTTTGCCAACAGATGTCTTCTGGCTTCCAGGAACTGCGGGGGTTCCATGGGATCGACTGGAGTACGTAGCAAATCATACTCGTCGTATTCGTCGCTTATCTCCACAGGTGGTGTTTTTTTTTCTTCCCATCATCTTCTTTCGTGCCACTAGGCCCACAAATGTCAAATTGCTTATCCTGGAGATCCTAACCTCCTGGGAATGACCACCGTTGTCCACTTTGGCGGATCTGACTTTCTTGGTGGGGGCGGGGGTGATTTGGAATTCGCCTTCTGGAACAATGGTTCCTCAGAGGCGGTTTTGGGATTTTGCCATTGGGCAGTTCGGGGGGGCGACTTTTTGAGGGCATGTACCTCCGTGGGAAGCACTTGTTCTTCCTCCGCCGCTGGCTTGGTTAAATCCGTCATATAGACACTGTTGGATACTCCAGTAGCCCTCCGTACTTTTTCGGTAAAGTCATTGCCGTCTTCATCGGAATCAGTTCCGGCTTCCGAATCCACCTTGTCGTCAATGGCGGCCAGGATGGATTCGGGTTCTGAGTTTTCCTTGGGAGGATTAGCTTGCACCATACCAACAAACATAGATCTGTTTTTGCTAATGGATATTGATTTGCAAATCCACATGAGTTGGGTGCATTTGTATTACCTTCCGTCGTTGGGTGGGCGGTGGGAGCGAGAAACCTTCTTCCGCCGCGGAATCCAATTGCCTCCGCCGTTAGGCCGACGAAGATATTGGTGGTGCCGATCGGGACGACGTACGAACAGATGATGTGTTCCCGAGCCGGCGTTACCGTGCTATTGTTGACGAAGTAGCTGCCGCCTAGTCCCGGGATGGCGCTGCCGATGGCGATCGTGCTGCCAACGCCGCCCAGAAGTCCTACCTTGAAGATAACCCCGGACATAGCTGGTCCCACGGTGGGCGCCAAATCACGTTTTCTAAGATCAGGTTTCCCGAAAGGGGTAACCATCTCTCTAAGGTAAACCGTGGGGAAGGCAAACGTGAGGGAGCGCTTTGGGGCGAGGACACGGAGTTTACCCAGGTTCAGGTTAGCTAGATAGGCTCCCTACTTCCTGCAAAATCAACTAGCACGGCGATGCCGAGCAGAGATTACAATGACCTAAAGCAGATCGGTTGTATGACTCGAATCTGCCCTAGGGTTTCTCCCGTCCGGCTTTATATAGGCAGCCGGTCCGGGGCGTACATGAACACAACCCGTCTATCAGCTAACCCTAGCAATTTACTATCATCCATCCCTTAAGGATGCGGATGGGATTCAAGGCCGCCAATCCGGATGCAGTCCTGCTCTTCGGGCCTTACGGGCCTCAGTCTTTGGGCCTGCCCGTCAGGTCCGGCTTCTGGATGTCGTTAGATACCCTTTCCGGATATCTCCAACAACCGCCTCGGTGCCCCCCTCCGGGTCTCCTCCGGACTCCGTGTACGTGACAGCAAAATAGGGATTTCGTCTTTTATTTCGTCAAATTCCGAGAATATTTCCAGAACAACTTTTCTGAAACAAAAAACAGCAGAAAAAAGGAATTGCCGTTGTGGTATCTTGTCGATAGGTTAGTCCTAGAAAATACATAAAAATGATATGAAGTGTATAGAAAACATGTAGCAATTGGCATAATATCAACATGGAACATCAGAAATTATAGATACGTTTAGGGGTGAGAACTGGTAGCGGATAATCCGAATTATCCGACATTCGTATTCAAGAAATTCAAAATGGAAGTGGTAAATATCTGAATCCGAACAACATAGAAATAGAAATGGTAAATATACGTACTCATTTTTAGAAATACAAAATAAACGTGGTATTGAATTTTGAATAAAGTGTGGATATGGAAATGGATATATCCGTATCTGAATAAAATTATGTTAGCCAATTTTGGTATTCCTAGTATGACACGATAATTAATCAATCTATAAGAGTAAGAAAGCGGGAAAATGTGTTTTTTTTTTGTGATTGAACTTCAATCCATCGTGTATTATATAGCCATACTTATCATTGTACCGTTCAATAGTTCACTCGATATAAGACACAAGTCTATTATTTCGTTATATTCATATTCGTTCCGAATTGAGAAAATATCCGATCCGCATTAGTATTTGAGTAACATCCGCTCTGCATTCGTATCCGACATTATCCGTATTTGTATTCGCATTCGTTTTGAAAATATGAAAGAGGATGTGGGAAGGGCACTATCCGATGTGCATCCAATCCGTTTCCATCCCTAGATACGTTGGAGACGTATCAAGCATCCCCAAACTTAGTTCTACTCGTCCTCGAGTAGATAAATACATTGGATACGTATCAAGTCACTTATAAGCTGATGTTCATTTGCATAGAAATCTACATGGCAATGCCACTGTGGTAACACCTGATAACAAATGGCATATGCATTGAAAGCTACGTGCTATCACTATCACTTATAACTTATAAGCTGATGTATTTCATTTTGTTTTTTTGCATGAGGGAGTGGTCAACCACAAGCAGAACCATTAGAAGTTGATGTTCTGCATTTTATTTTTCTGCATGAGGGAGTGATTAACAACAAGAAGAACTAGTGAAAGCTTTTGAAATCAACGTGATTGGTCCAATTTAGATCTTGTCTTTTTCATAATCATTGTTCAAAGGAGACGTTGACCATTTCAGGTTCTAATCCAGTTAGAAGATTAACCATTGGCACACCATCCTAATTGGAGAAGTCTTACGGGTGACCACTTATAGAATGCATAGAACTAATAACTAGAACTAGAAAATAGAACCATAGAAGCGATAAGACCAACACCACATGAGCGGATAGCCGGAAAAGCTCAGCCTGGCCGTGGGCTCGTCACTGCAGCACCGCCGTGTTCTCGGCACCTCCAGACCATTGTTGTGTTCACGGCTTGCCGTGCTCCTACTGACCGCCCGTCGAGGTTGAACAAACAGGATTTGGGGATGATGCCGGAAGATCTAGTGGGGAGAGTTGGCAGCAGTGTAGGGGGGATCTGGAGGGAGATGTCCAAACTGATCGATTGGGAGAGAATCGATCATGGTAAGGCCTCATCACAAGGAAAACATGCGATTTTACCTCCATGGTTTGAGGATTGGAGAGCCGAGAGGATCATGGGAGTAATTGCAGCACACGACTCATTTGAGCCTTTGACCGACACAGACCTACCTTTAATCGACTAATCCGAATCTGAGTTATGCTACATCTACGGATGGTTTGTTAGGCTGATCACAATGGGGAGGAACTTAGCAGTAACATCACACACTCCAATACAACTTTGCTTATGTGGCACATATTTAATGAAGAGAGAGGTGCTTGTGGTAACTAGCTAAGTTACCGGAACATTACACACTCCAAGAAACAATGAGTCTATAGCCTAATAAATGCATCGTTGCATGACACTACATACATGTTACTCCCCATTGTGGAGGTAAGAACATAGTCTAGGAAAATGTGTAGGTTACTAGTTTATGTTACTACCCATTGTGACCAGGGATTTTAATTACGGACTGAGGTGTAGTGAATTGGTTGGAAAGCCGGACGGGCCCACCCCGAGTGAAATTCTAGGGGGGGGGGGGGGCTTAGGAGGGAGCATGTCACCCTGTAGGCAAGTTTTCGTATGATTTCTTCCATAGGTCTAGCATTTTCGAACCCGTAGTCTAGTTACCCGGTCCACATGTCAGTATTAACGGGCAGGGTATGGTATACCCACGGGTATATGTATTGTCCATGGTATATCAGTTAAAATTTCGATATCCTTATTTTCACCCGTTGATTTGGTGTCGGTGGAAGTTTGGTCACACCCCCGAAAACTGCACGAATTGATACGCAATTGAACAAGATGAAACCATGTGCGGTACATACCGTGTACGATAGAAAATCATCTCTCTCGAAGAAGAATTCTTTGACTGTTATTAATCATTGGATTTATACTTTGACTGTTATTAATCATTGAACCCATGGGACGACCTGATGATGAGCTACGGAGACATATGCTGCGGACATACCCGTATGGATGATGTCTATAAACTAGTACACTAACTATCTGTTTAGTAGCCTTAATCTAAAGCAACTGCTACTGAGGACCCGGTCTGACGCACACGTGTCTGACCTGACCATATTATGCAGGAGAGCGAGCGTCCGTCAACCCGAAGCTTAGCTTCAGCTAGTTGCCGAATCAAGGACATCACCTCGTGTGCAGTACTTTCCTCACCTAAACCATTCAACACAATCATCACCTACCTCGCACAACTATATATAGAGGCTTCATCGTAACAGCTTTCCACAGAACAAACTCACACATCACCCGAGAACTGATCGATAGAACATTACCAAGGGTAGCAGCTACTTCAGCTTCCTCTTGCTTAAATCCACATCGATCGGCACGATGCTGCCATCGCCGAGGCCACTGGTGGTTGCCGCGGCCATCCTCTGCTTCTGCCTGGTAGCGGATGCCAAGGTGCTCCACTACGATTGGGACATCTCGTACCAGCACAAGTCCCCCGACTGCTTCGAGAAGCTCGCTGTGACCGTCAACGGCGAGGCCCCCGGTCCGACCATCCATGCCACGCGGGGCGACACCATCGTCGTCACCGTGCATAACAAGCTCGAGACAGAGAACACCGCCATCCACTGGCACGGCATCCGCCAGGTACCAATCAATCATTTCAGGAATTGCACTGCCCCAGATGTATGTTGACGTAAGGTGCCATGTTGCAGATTGATACCCCGTGGGCTGACGGCGTCGCCGGCGTGACCCAGTGTCCCATCCTGCCCGGCGAAACGTTCACGTACAAATTCGTCGTGGACAGGGTAAGAAATTGAACTGCATTAGCACGCCGTATATATAACTATATAAGCTCAGCCGGTCACTCACCCAAGTGATTGATTACAGGCGGGCACCTACTTGTACCATGCGCACTACGGGATGCAGCGCGTGGCGGGGCTCAACGGCATGATCGTCGTTACCGTGCCAGACAACGACATGAAGCCCTTCACGTACGACGAGGAGCACACCGTCCTGCTCGAAGATTGGTGGCACAAAAGCGTCTACGATCAGGCCACGGGTCTCTCCGCCAAACCCTTCGTCTTCGTCGGTGAGCCCCAGTCGCTCCTCATCAACGGCCGAGGAATATTCAACTGCTCCACGCTGCCTAACCCTAGGCCAGAGTGTGACAACTCCCGCCCGGACTGCGCATTGCCGACTCTGTTCACCGTCGTGCCGGGGAAGACCTATCTCCTCCGCATCGGCAGCCTCACGTCGCTCTCCTCGCTCAGCTTCGAGATCGAGGGCCACTCCATGACCGTCGTGGAGGCCGACGGGCACTACGTGCGCCCGTTCGTGGTGAGGAACCTCTTCATCTACTCCGGCGAGACATATTCCGTGCTCATCAAGGCCGACCAGGACCCAAGGAGGAACTACTGGGCTGTCTCCAAAATAGTTGGCCGCACCGACAACATGACATCGAGCGCCAAGGCCGTCGTGAGCTACGCCGGCAACGACCCCCGGAAGACACCGCCCACTACGCCACCGACCGGCCCGCCATGGAACAACGCGGCCATCAGAGTGGAGCAGAGCAGGGCCATCGTCGCGCACCCGGGCTACGTCGAGCCGGCGCCAGCGAGGGCCGACCGTACGCTGCTCCTGCTCAACACGCAGAACAACATCGATGGCCACATCAAGTGGACCATCAACGGCGTGTCCCTCCACTTCCCGGCCACGCCCTACCTCGTGTCGATGAAGCACGGCCTCACCACCGAGTACGACCAGCGCCCACCGCTGGACACGTACGACCATATGGGCCACGACATATCCGCGCCGGCGCCGACGAACGGGACAGTTGGCAGCCGGGTGTACCGGCTGGCATTTGACTCCGTGGTGGACATTGTGCTGCAGAACTCCAACATGCTCAACAACAAGAGCGAGACGCACCCGTGGCATCTCCATGGACACGACTTCTGGGTCCTCGGACACGGCGACGGCAAGTTCAACCCGGCGGCGGATGCATGGAGGCTTCTGAATGTCAAGGACCCGATCATGAAGAACACAGTGCCACTGCATCCAGATGGGTGGACGGCGGTGCGGTTCCGGGCAAACAACCCGGGTGTGTGGCTGTTTCATTGCCACATCGAGTCGCACGTGTTCATGGGAATGGGTGTGGTCTTCGAGGAAGGCGTCGAGAGGGTCGGCCGACTGCCGTCATCCATCATGGGCTGTGGTCGATCCAAAGAACTCCACTGAGCTGATCAGCTGCCACACGATTATACCTTTCTTTTCTGTTTTGCTAATTCTCAGTCAAATGAGAATGAGCTTAATTCTCAGTTGGTTCGGTAGCCATCGGATCTGTACGCCAAGATTCGTGAATCGTCGTCTCACGTGAACGCTTTGAGTCTTCACTTTTTTTTAGTGATTACCCTGCATGGTACGTGAGACATTTTTCATGCGTGGGCCATTTGCTTCCTTGTGTGTATCATTCTGGGCCTTCCGTTTCCCATGTATGTGGGCTTTTTTCTGTTGTGTAGTGCTGGTCCTTGGTAGTCCTTTACAGATTTCAAAGAAGGAAAAACAACGTGTGTGCAGAATTTTCATTTTTGTTTTCTTAGTGTTTTATTTCTTCTTTCCTTGTTTAGTTATCTTTAGTTTTTTCCATAAATTTTATTTTTCGCGGTATCTTTTCATTCTGTTATGCTAATTCAATCAATACACAAACCTATCAACACGCAAACCGTCTGATCTAAGGTCTAAGATTCGTGTAGTTCTTTAGTAGCGGTCACTCGCTAATTGCGACATGTACGCGCAGAGGTGCGCAGTTTGGACGGGCTTTTATTTTTGTTTCTCTACCAATCGTGAGTTGGTTGCATGACGCTCCTTTTTCTATTTTACGTTTTGTCTCCAAATCTAAGCCATTTTTGCAAGTGTGTGGGCCCTTTTTTGGTTGTTGCCATTAAAGTGAGCATTGGTCGTTTTATCTGTTTTTGTTGACCCACAAATTAAAAAAATGTTATATATTTTTCTTATACTTATTTCGTATTTCTTATCATTTTATTTTCTCATGTCCCTTATTTAATCTCATGTGTACTAATTTGTCTCTACATTATCATTTGTGCTTATTAAACAAAGCACTGATTTGTTTTATGTAGACTTTAGTTCGGCATTTTTAAATATTGATTAGACATGATTATTTTAACTCTGTTTTTGTTACTCCCTCCGATCCTAATTAATGTCGGGATTTATACTATAAGTTTGCACTTAGTTAGGCCTTTTCCCGCAACACTATTTCCGGACCGGAGGGAGTATTAGTTTCTGGAATTACTGATTTTAATTGTATGAAAACTCACGTTCACGTGTAGTAACATGAACACAGAAAACAAACCGTAGTCTTACCTTTTACGAATAATTTATTGGATGCTTGATAACTATGTTTTTCTAGTCATGGATATTGATTTTGTCAACATCAATAAGTAGTATATTGTTGGAAGGGAATAATATGGCTGGGTATTTCCTAAGTAGATTGATATGCTAAGATATTGCACTAAGACATATTTGTTCTTAGAATCATATCACAATGAGAGCGGTTTTCCCACACTTAGATGGATGTCCCTGGCTTATCCGGGACGTCCATTTTAGATCCAACGCTCGATGTGGTATATTTGCGGTAAAGGACTTGCAGTTTGAGAAAAATAGGAATCATCCCCACTACATAAAGACCAGATCTGAACCGTCGCCTCCCACCTCCACCCCTTAATCATAATCATTTTTCTCTCTACTCCCAAAAAAGCAGCGTCTCCTCCTACTTCCACCCCCTACTCCATGGTGCTTCTCCTTCAACTTTTCCTATCTACTCGGGCCATGGGGATGGGGGCTTCACCTCTCCTCCTGAGCCTATCCTGCCACCCCCATTCACTGTTTACTCGGTGGAGAGGGAGGCCTCACCGGCGGCGGAAGGGCGGCGAGGAGGAGGTGCGTCTAACGGCGAGAAGGACGGGGAGGAGGTGCGTCTGGCGGCGAGAACGAAGGTTAGGATTTGCGCCCGGCGGCGAGATGGGCGGACTGGATTCAGATCTGTCCATGTCTGCATCTTGGTTTTACTTAGTTTGACTCTCTATTTCTTAATTCTTTTCTCTTCACTACGTACAAATCTAGCATGGTTCGTATGATGACATGAATTTATGCTTTTTCAGTTAATAGCATCCGTATGATTTTTGTTAATACATGAATCTGTATGATTTTTTCTATGGGTCCAGATCTAATTATGATTTACATGATTTTTGTTAATGCAAGAATATTTTTTCATTGGATTTCTCTGTTTATGATCCAGATGATACTATTGTTCATGCATGGATGCAAAAATTCGAGAAAGAAAAAATGTGTTAATGCAAGATCCGAATAAAGCTTGTAAATGCATTGCATTAATAGAAAAGCAAAGAAAAAATGTAATAGATTAACATAATGTTTCTCTTTATATTCTTGGATCCAAAATTAATGCTAGCAGCCGAATTTCCTTTTGTTAATGCAAATAAATGTACTGGATGAACAAGAGTGTGCATGGATGATTTTTTCCTTAATAACTAGATCTTTGAATGCAATACCCAAAATTTTGTAAAATGCATTAATCCAGAAATAAAAAAGTTGATCCATAAAAACTAAATAATCATGATAATGCATGTATCCAATATATTTTTCTAAAGAACATATCCACACAAATTGGCGATGTATTAACAGAGAAATCAAGAAAAAAATTAATGCATATCCGAAAATGTCTTGTAAAATTATTAATGCATAATCAAAGAATTCATCATTAATTTAAGTTATGATCAAATAACGAATTTTAATGAGGCATCTCAGGAAGATACATGTTTTTCGTTTGTGGGGTTGCCTATAAAACTGGTTGCACGAATCTTGATGAAATGAACGATGAGGATAGATAGGAGAGATCCATCTAAGTGTGGGGTTGCATTTCCGATGACAACACGGTTACATCACAATGCATCATTTGACCATGAGGTTATCTTGATAATATATTCTGGAGGTTTTACTTTAATGCTATCAAGAGACACATCGTAAAATTGGGTGAACATAAAGGTAGTTACTGGGTAATTCTGAAGCAGTATGTTATCTCGATGTTCTGAGATGGGAATTACTCCTCTGTAAAAACATAGATACATACATGGGCCCAGTCAGTATTCTTGATGTCCATAAGTTCTACAGACAATGCATGATGATGATAAATTATGTGGGATATCATAATACGGTAACGAGAAAGAGGAAACTTACCAGATAACAAGAAGAGACACAACTATTAATGAACTAGAGATTTATTTTCAAAGGCAATACCTGAATCAATACTCTCGGGTAAGTTGGGTACTGTGAGAAATGGGAGATTTGTATAATAACCAACATGTTCACCAATTAATTTTTTTAGTATGTGGGAGTCAATATGGGTGTCCACGGCCCCGCTATTGATTATTGAAAAGGAAAGAGTTTCTATTTTCATGTCCACACACTATCGAACCTGCAGTGGAAACACACTTAAGTTTGGTCTTATTTTTGTGTATATTAATAGGTCCGGATTAACTAGGAGTATCACCAGAATGGTGTTTCTGCGTGATAGATATATTTTATACATCATAGAGAAATTAAAACGAGGGCATCACATGTCCCGGAGTGATAGAAACATTTTCTATTACTACCGGAATTTATTCCGGAGATATTACAAAACAGAAATAGAGGATGCACGTTTTACGAAGCAAATACAGGGGCATGAGATGTCCCGGGATGTTGGAAATATATTTCTGATGTCGCTATATAATACTAATTATTTTATCTATAAGGGTAACAGGGTTCTGGAAGAGTTCCGGGGGGATTTTCTTTATATGGAAGTACTGTCGGAAGGGGGAAGATTTCCCCCTATGGGCAAATCCTAATTTTAGGGAATGCCAGGTCGGGCCCATGATCTCACATATTGCACAAGGTTTATGTAGTATTTTTCATGAATTTATTTGAGAAATAAATGAGAGGGGAAAAAAGTAGGGAGAGGTGGGATTGGACTCCACTAGGAGTCCAAGTCGAAATCTCCTAGGAGGAGGGGTGCGACCAAGCTAGGAGGGGGAAATTTCCCCCCCCCCCCTCGTTTGGCAGGTGCTCTCCTAGTTCCCACTATATAATCCCCACCCTTCCTCTTTGAACAACATACAATTGAGCCTTTTGGCCTCTCTTTTTCTCAAGAAGAATTACAGGACTAATTAGAACTTCTAATTAGAGCACTTATAATTGATTAGAGACCTCTCTAATAATTAGAAGAACTAATTAGAGCTTATAATTATGCACTTATAATAGGATTAGAACCTCTCTAATAATTAGAAAGACTAATTAGAGCAATCTAATTAGAGCCCTTCTAGTCGGTTTAGAGATCTTCTAATTGAATTGGAGTCACCTCTAATTAGATTAGAGTTTCCTCTAGTAGAATTAGAGCTTCTTCTAATTAAGCTGAGGTGATCCTTTCCTAATTAGACCTAACTTCTAATTACTCTCTCTATCTCTCTCTAATGTTTTGAGGATGTTCTACAGGCTTCATCGATATCGTCACCGACACCTCTTCCGCTACAACGGAGTTTGGTACACGATCTTGAAACTAGATCTTGGAATTTATATTCAGTTGTATCTGCATGGCAAGATCTTGGCGGTTGTGAAGTAGTTTGGAGAAATTTTAAATTCCCGTTGCGCAATCCAGCTGTGGTATCAGAGCGTTCTATGCGTAGGTACATGATACGTCATAAACGTATCCATAATTTCTGATGTTCCACGTTGTTTTCATGCTATATTCTACATGTTTCCATTACAATTTATGTCATTTTTATCGATTTTTGGGGACTAACCTATTGACAAGATGCCACAAAGCCAGTCCATGTTTTCTGCTGCTTTTACTTTCACAAAAGTTGTTCTGGAAATATTCTCGGAATTGGACGATTCAAAATCCAGAAGTCTTAGAATCCCGACACGTTTAGGAAGTCCAAAGGAGACCCGGAGGGGGGCCCTGGAGGCCCCCACACCATGCCTGGGAGCGGGTGGCCCCCTTGCCGCGCCTAGGAGTGGTGTGGGCCCCTCAGACGCCCACCGTCATCGCCCTTTCGCCTATATATTCCCCCTGATGCATAAACCTTAGATATATCGGCCCTCTTCCACGGAAAGTTCCATAGCTCCGCCGCCGCCGCCGCTGACAAGTTTTGGGGGATAGAAATCTCTGTTCCCGCGCCCTGCCGGGACAGGGAAGTGCTCCCGTAGCCATCTCCATCGACTCCACCGCCATCTTCATCGTCTTTGCTATCTCCTATGATGAGGAGGGAGTAGTTCTCCCCCGAGGCTGAGGGCTCTACCGGTAGCTATGTGTTTCATCTCTCTCTCTCCCATGGTGTGATCTTTATGTGATTATGAGCTTTATAATCTAGTTGAATAAGTAGATGTTACTCTTCATATGTTATGCTACTCAAGTGGTTTTGTTATGAGATCCCCGTAAACACTTTGATCACGTTGTAAAGGTGACAGTGTGTGCACGGTGTGGTTTAGCATGATATTTATATTTTGTGTTGATTGACCCTATGAAATTGTGGCGTTTGTTTAGTACTAATTTGGGGCCCTCATAGTGACAGCGTGGGGTGCCCTAGAGAGGGAATACAGGCTTGAGAAGTGTTGTTACAGCCCTATGCAATGATTGGTGTTTGTCATCCGACCGGAGAGTGGTTCGGAGTAGCATAGTGAAGAGATCATATTTACGCATTCAATTATGTTATCATAGTTGAGAGTGTCCACTAGTGAAAGTAGGATCCCTTGGCCTTGTTTCTAAGCATTGAAATACTGTTTACAATCAGATCTGCTACATTTTTGTTTGCTGCCATTTTTATTTTAGATTGCTATTGTCACTTATAATCATCCATATCACTTGTATTTTGCTCTCTCTTTGCTTAACTAGTGCACCTATACAACTGACAATAATATTAGGTGTGTTGGGGACATAAGAGACTTCTTGTATCGTAATTGCAGGGTTGCTTGAGAGGGATATCTTTGACCTCTTCCTCCCTGAGTTCGATAAACCTTGGGTGATCAACTTAAGGGAAACTTGTTGCTGTTCTACAAACCTCTGCACTTGGAGGCCCAACGTTGTCTACAAGAATAGAAGCGTGCATAGACATCAAGCTCTTTTCTGGCGCCATTGCCGGGGAGGTATGGTAAAAGGTACTCACATCTTCTGTGAGTGCTCGAAGTTATTTCCTTCAGATTCTGCAACTATATCTTTTTGTTTCTTGTTTTCACTAGTTAGGCTTATTTTTACTTGTTTCTTTGTTTTTATTTTTACTAGTTAGTCCTAATGGAAAACAACGAAAATATGAGAGAGCTTTATAATCTTTATCTTGAGTTAGGACATGAAGTATTTGAAGAGAAAAAAAACTATGGAGATTTATTTGCATGCTAGTAGCAATGTTATTAGTATGAATTCTTTGAACACCATTTTTGCTAATGCTATGGAAAAATCTAAGCTTGGAGAAGCTAGTTTTTATAAAAATGATCCTTTTAGTCCCCCAAGCACGGAGGAACAAATTTACTTTGATGATACTTTGCCTCCCATATATGATGATTATAATGATTGTGGTATTCTTGTTCCACCTACTATTGATAATAAATTTTATTGTGATCATGATATGCCTTCTATATATGATGTTTACACATGTGGCTCATGATAAGAATGTTTTATGTCATATCTATATTGTTAATTTCATTCATGATGCTACTGGAAGTTATTATGAGAGAGGGAAACATAATTTTATGCATCTCAACAATATCAAGTTTCCCCTCTTTATGCTGAAAATTTTGAAGTTGCACTTGTTTTGTCTTCCTATGCTAGCCACTTTGTGCTTTATTGACTTGTTCTTCTACACGATTCTTTTTCATAGGAAGTGGGTTAGAATTTTTTTTTATTTTCTCCTTGATGTTCTCTTTTTCTTCAATTCATATTTCTCATGTGAGCATCTTCTCAAATTATCATGCCTAGGTAAAAGGATTTAAAGAAAAGCACTTCTTGGGAGATAACCCATGGTTTTATTTTTGCTTTGTTTTTCTATGTTTACTTTGAGTCAAGGTGTTCTATACTTATGTAGCAACTCCTTTGTATATTTATTTTCATGTATTAGTTGTGCCAAGTAAAGTTTCCAGCGAAAGTTGGAGTTGGTTTTGGATTTCTACGCAGGAAACATATTTCTGCTGTCCACCGTAAAAAATCTTATAAATTACATAAAGATCAAAATGATATGAAAAAAAATTGTGCTTATTCCTCATCTAGTTCCAAAACTTTTTTGTTCTTTAAGTTTTTCGAGCTAAGCAACGTAAGTTCCCCGAAAAAAATCGTTATTACATATTGTTCTGATTATGACAGATTCTGCCTTTTTACTTGCATTTTCTCTTTTACTATGTCGAGTGGATTTCTTTGATCCACAAATCATCAGTGGATGTAGCTAATGTTTAAAAGTACCAATAATTCTTGTGTCCATGCGGAGCATGTGGATTTTTTATTGTTGCACTAACCCTCTAATGCGAATTACATTGAGTATGGTGTGAAGGAACTTTTCAAGGGTCAAGAGAAGAGGGTGTTATAATGTTATCAAGAAGAGTGCAAGGTAAAAGCTTGGGAATGCCCCCGTGGTTCATCCCAGCAAATTCTAAGAATACTCAAGCATGTAAGCTTGGGTATGCCCAAGTCATCCCCTTCTTCATCAACAATTTATCAGGTCACTTCTAGTGAAACTATATTTTTATTCGATCACATCATATGAAATTTACTTGGAGCGTCTGTTTTTTTTCCTTGCTGAAATAACATCATTGGAAACTAGCATCCTTGTTTGGGAGAGAGAAATGCTCTTCTTTTCCTTTGAATACTCGTTATGCTCATATTCTTAGTTTTTCTTCTAGCTGCTGAAAAATTCCTGTTTAGCTCCTGTTTTTCTTGCATCTCTTATTTAGAGCTGTTAGTTTTAGTAGAGTTGTGTTAGTAATCTCTTGTTTCATTGATGTATGTCATGGAGAGTTTTTTGTTTATTATGAAATGCTTGGTGTTGGAAAACAGTAGTACAGTTTTCGTGCTTATAACGATGCAATTAGAAGCTTGTCTATAATGTGGCTAGACTTTTTCATGTCATGCTAGATGTTATTTTAATTCTAAAGCCTAGTGATTATTTTTGTAGCATGATTGGTCTCAAATAGTTGAGAGTGTTTAATGTGCCTTAGAAAGAATCATGAGTTGTTCTTGTCATATTGAAGCATAAATTTGTGGTGTCCTCCTTTGAATGTTTTATTTGGTTGACTTGGCACATGCTTACACCATGTTTATGACTACAAACCAGTCACTTATAGCCTCTATGGTCATTTAGTTTGTGAACTTTTAGTACCACTTATGCTTTGATTAATGATGTTTTTGTCGCTGTGCATGATTATGGCCATTATTGCTCTCTTGATTTGTCACTCCCAGTCTTTTGCTAGCCTCCACATGTACTGAGTATGATCTCTACTCGTGCATCCAACTCCCAAAAACCAAAGTTTCCAAATGTGTCCACCATAGCTGCCTACATGTGGTATTTAACTACCACTTCCAAGTAAATTTCTCATGTGCTACCTTAAAAACCTTCAAAATTACTCCTGTTTTAGCTCATGAGGACGTAAATAGAGAATTTTTATCTCACTTGTTGATTGGACTTTACACACCTGGACTAGTTGCTTCATCTGCTTATCCAAATGATAGAAGAGTTGGCAGCAGGGTGCCCAGGCCCAAAGTAATACGACAAATTCTCTTCACAATTTTTGCCCCCGATTTATCAGTCAAAGCATAATTGTGTAAACAAAAGAGAAAGAGGGGTGACCTTCTGACCCCAGTTGCATCCTTCAATGGGAGCCGCTCTTGTGAAGTCTAGTTGGCTTGTGATGTACTGTATTTTCTGTTTACTATTCGTTGACATAAGCATACAACTGATGGCTCCCAATTGCAGGAGATCAATTGTAGTACTTTTCGAATTAGAAAGGTTGTCGAACCCACGAGGAGCATAAGGAACTGGTAAGTAGAATAGCAAAGGAATAATAAAAGCAACAGGTGTTTTTTTGTTTTAATTGTGTAGTGCAAGTAAAGTAAAATGCGGAAAGTAAATTGCAGCAAGTAGTAGGTCTCAATGAGAGACAAAGCCCAATCCTCTAATGCGCAAGAGGACAAGCTCAAGTGTGTGTTTGTGCCTTATATGTGGAAAACGTTCCCGAGGGCTGCACGGATTTAGCTGGCATAGTGATTCATTGCATAACATGTTTGTATATCTTGTCTAGTTTTAATCTTCTTCGGACGGAGCCACAAATAGGAATAGCTAAATAAATAAACTATCACCCCATATGATGGATCACGTGGCCAATTAAATGACAGCATGAGAATTATTAAGACATGATGTCCCACCATAGCCTTATGCTCTAAGGTCCCCGATACAAGTACCCTCATAATGCAATTCAACGACTCTGTCTCAAGTTCCTGTCACCTAAAGACATCATCACGTCACTACACTACGGTGTTCTCCTATGAGCCCATGTAGGTGAAGTGTTGTACAGTCAACATTCGTACAAAACCATCATAGAATCACATAAAAGATAAATACTAGACCAAATAACAACTCATCTTATGCAACAAATCATTGCCAATTCATCCTATGCCCTCAGGAACATGCGGGAACTACTCACAACGTGCAAACATGATCATGTATGGTGACATATGTGGTACAACACAATCTGAAACAATGGATCCACCACCAAATAATGACAAGTACTCAATCCCAAACATGCAACGGAGTACAATAACACGTATGTAGGGTGTAGCAATGATCAAACTATGAGGGGAACGGAGTGGATCACGGTGATGGTGATGGTGGAGACGCATGTGCTGGTGATGATGGTGATGGAGATGCCTCCTCCCACGCCAAGGAGGAGATGGGGATGAAGATGGGGATGATTTCCCCCTTCTCCGAAGCTCCGAGGCAGCAGGATCTGTCTCCCCCGCGGAGTGTTTCGAGAGTTTCGCCGCCCTGGCGTCTCCATCTCGTCTTGGGAAAATTAGGGTGTTCGTTTTCGGGGAAGACGGAGTCGTCAGCAAAAAGACCTCGGGGAGGAGGTGCTGTGGGCCCATTTGGGGGCCCCACACGCAGCCAGGGAATCTGGCCGCGTGGGCTACCCCCTTTTGGGCCTCCTGGCCCTCCTCCTTTGTGTCTTGTGCCCACGGCCTTTCTCCCGAAGAAAAACTGACAGGGTTTCTTTCCTTTCGCAATTTGGATACCTGTAGCTCCTGAAACATCAAAAACATGAAAACATGTGTTTTCTGACACCCAGAAATTAAATACCAAAAATAGGGACTTTGTAGGAAAGTCCCATAAAATCATCTAAAACATGCAAAACAATGACATAACATTGATAAAACATCCCAATAATGCCTATATGGAGGGTATAAATGATGATATAAAATGCACGTATCAACTCCCCCAAGCTTAAACCTTTGCTCGTCCTCGAGTAAATAAGGACATAGATCATTACATGCACCAATGGACTTATGGTTGATAAATAAATACGGGCATTGTATCATCATCATGTTTAGTTATAATGCAAGATGAATGAATAGAACTCATACACATAAGGATAACATATTCGAAGCTCTAGCAAACACCCCATACTTTTGAAAGCAAATAACCATTGTATGTTGGACAATCGAATTATACTCTTTAATTTGGAGAAAGATAAATGAGTAGAGGTAAAACATGATCAAGTCTCATTTAGTTTCCAAACTATTCAGCTTAAATTACTAATTGTATTGTGGCATCCATTGGGCTAAGACTCTCATTGCCCCTTTATCATTAGCATCTTAATTTATGAATGTTGAAGTAATGTGGTTGACAAGGTGTTGGTTGAATGTCTCATGCCCCGTGAGTGTGAAAACCTACTCTATGATTACTCAACTTAAGATTCCTAATAAGCTTTGTACAATCATAATAAGTATTAATGACATCATAGAGAATTGCAAAGAGGTACCTCTTGCCCCATGACATAGAAACCAGCCCATGTCACAATAACAAGATGAACAAACGGAGTAGACTCATCATCCTTTTTTATTTCATTCACTATATGCATAGCTTCTTATTTTATTGTAGGATGTGTTTGTAGAGTCCACTCTAGCTGTAAGTAAATTTCCACCATGATCAAGCATGGCTTGGGTTAGCGGCCCAATGCAATTTCTCTAGTCATATATACTTACTCATCAAAACTTACTATTCCTCTATTTCATTTCGGCATGGCAGGAGTCCAAAAACAAAAGCACATGACATCAACTAAATATAAATTTTATTTGTGCAATGTTGAAAGCTTTTCACGTGATGCACGTGTTAGCCAACTCCCAACCAAAATCCTTGTCAAGCACAAAACTTTTATCTCCCATTAATGGGTCATGTTTGTTAAGTGCAATAGAAATAAATGTGTGCATTCAAAAGTTCGTGAGAGTCTTATCCCAAATTCAGCCCATGCCAATTAATAACATAAGCATCTTAATTTAGAGCATAAATGAAACTATAACATGGTGAACATGCTCAGAATAGCCATTAAGCTAATAGATAGATAGTGGATTTATGTCATATTGAGATAATTCTACAATTGTCCAACACACTCAAGTTAATTAATTTCAAGGCAAGATGTGATTGAAACCTCTAAATATGCCATGCTCATTTGCATGAGTGTTACCCATAAATCCCCAAAACAAGGGAATCATGGATGACCCCATACTTTATTATGCATTGATAAACCATAAGACGGGGATGCATGATAATGCTCAATGAGCTCACTCAAGCCTAAACGAAAACGATACTAGATAATAAAAGCAAGACACACCAAAACTAGATAGACATGATAAAGCTGATAAAAGACGGGGGATAGGTGAAACTCCCCCAAGCTTAGATGGTTGCGGTAATTTCTTCATTCTCCCTTCTTCTCGTACTCAGCCCACCACTCTTTCTTCTTCTTGTCGTAATCTTCCTTCCACTCTTCCTGCTTCCATGGAAAAGGCCTTCCAGTATGGAAGGACATGGGTGGATCATTGTACCTGAGAGTGGCAGCTTCTGCAATCTTCTTGAAACGTTCTTCATACTCACAGTTCTGGTTCTCCATGTCCCACATCAGAGCTTGGTACCTATCCATCTCTGATATGACACGCATATACCTAGTCCCCAGGTCCTTGATCCTCTCCTCGTACTCCTCTATATTCTTCTCCAGCTCCAGATTCATGAAGTGGTGGGCATCAAGGCTGCGTTCAACCATAGAGTTATACCTGAAAATTGTTTGTTCCAGAGCCTCCAGCCTCTCCTCCAGCGTGCCTTTGGTCTTGGGAGCCTTCACCTCCTCCATGAGCAACACACCATCCTTCAAGGTCAGGGTTTTCATGGGGTCATCACGGAGTTGAGGTAATGGTTCACAATGCCTCCCTTGGGTGGATCTTCCCCCCAAGGTTGGATCCGGGGCTTGACATGGCTAAACCCTGGCAGACAGAAACAGCAGAAACAAAGATCGCGCGAGAACTCTCGGTGCGGGATTAGATCGACAAAAGGGGGTATATATTGACGGGTTTTAGGGTAAGACGAAGTGTCGGAGTCGAAAACGAGACTGAACGGGACTCCGAGGTGGAAAAGGGGTACCTCCACGCGGCCAAGGAATCTGGCCGCGTGTGGGGTCCTCTTTTCCCCCTCGAGGTCCAGTTCCTTCCAATTTTCTTGTCCCACACGTTAATTTCCATAAAAAATGAGTTCCGTAAGTTCTCACGCAATTCCGAGAAACTTCCAAACACAATAATTGTAAATTATTGAATTTGGGTTTCTGAAACTGCAGGATCCCTTACAATTACCTCCTCCAGTGTCATTAACTTTATCTCCTCGATGGTTCCTATGAAGCTCTTTCCTGCAATATAATGTTTTAGGCATTGTCCATTGACCACATGAGGTTTACCTTTCATATCACCATGAAGACGGATGGCCCCCGAACGGTATACCTCCTGTACTACCAATGGACCCTGCCATTTTGAAGCTAATTTCCCTGCAGAAAACTTAAAACGAGAGTTGTACAATAGGACTTGATCACCTACTTTAAATTCCTTTCTTTTAATTTTCTTGTCATGCCAAATTTTAACTTTCTCTTTAAACAATTTTGCACTTTCATATGCTTCATTCCTCCATTCATCTAATAGATTTAGGTCAAGCAATCTCTTCTCCCCCGCTGTTTTTAAATCAAAATTTAATTTCTTAATAGCCCATGTAGCTTTATGTTCTAATTCAACGGGTAAATGACATACTTTTCCATAAACCATTTTATAAGGAGACATACCCATAGGATTTTTATAAGCAGTTCTATAATCCCACAATGCATCATTAATTTTAAGTGGCCAATCAGATCTAGCTCTGTTTAAGTAAATTGTAAGGGCATAACTTTCCCAACAATAAAATTTGCATAATTAGCAAACCAAGGAGATGCAACTTTAGCACTAGAAACACTAACAAGGGCAAGTTGTTCATTAGCAAAACTATCATTAATAGGAATAGGATCATCATGTATATTTTCCATTCTAGAAAGATGATCAGCTACGGGATTATCTTCTCCTTTCCTATCTACTATGTGTAAATCAAATTCTTGCAACAAAAGTACCCATCTTATTATCCTAGGCTTAGCATCTTTCTTATTCATCAAATATTTAATAGCAGAATGATCAGAGTGCACAGTGACTTTTGAATCAATTATGTAAGATCTAAATTTATCACATGCAAATATTACCGCTAAAAATTCTTTTTTAGTTGTAGCATAATTTCTTTGAGCACCATCTAGTGTTTTACTAGCATAGTAAATAACATTCAATTTCTTATCAACCCTTTGGCCTAAAACAGCTCCAACTGCATAATCACTAGCATCACACATAATTTCAAAGGGCAAGTTCCAATCAGGAGGTTGAATAATAGGTGTAGTTATTAAGGCTTTCTTTAAAACATTAAAGGATTCTATGCAATCATCATTAAAAGAAAACGGAACATCCTTTTGCAAAAGATTGGTTAGAGGCTTTGATATTTTAGAGAAATCTTTAATGAACCTACGATAAAAACCTGCATGACCAAGAAAACTTCTTATACCTTTGATGTCTCTTGGATATGGTAATTTCTCAATAGCTTCAATTTTTGTTGGGTCAACTTCTATTCCTCTTACATAAATACGATGCCCAAGAAAAATTCCCTCTGTTACCATAAAGTGACACTTCTCCCAATTAAGAACAAGGTGTTGGTCTTCACAACGCTGCAAAACTTTGTTAAGGTTGAACAAGCAATTATCGAAAGAAGTACCATACACCAAAAAATCATCCATAAAGACTTCCACTATCTTTTCAATATAATCAGCAAATATAGCATTCATGCATCTCTGAAAAGTAGCAGGCGCATTACATAAACCAAAAGGCATTCTCCTATAAGAAAATGTACCATATGGGCAAGTAAAAGTGGTCTTTTCCTGATCATCACTATGAACTGGAATTTGAGAGAAGCCTGAATACCCATCTAAATAACAAAAGTGAGAATGTTTAGATAATCTCTCTAGCATTTGATCAATAAAGGGCAATGGATAATGGTCCTTACGAGTTGCTTTATTTAATTTTCTATAATCAATGCACATTCTATAACCAACAACAGTACATTGAGCAACAAGTTCATCATCCTTATTAGGAACCACAGTAATTCCACCTTTCTTAGGAACACAATGAACAAGACTAACCCATTTACTATCAACTATAGGATAAATAATACCAGCCTCTATGAGTCGAATTACCTCCTTTCTTACCACTTCCTTCATTTTTGGATGTAGACGGCGTTGGAAATCAACAACAGGTTTAGCATCTTCTTCCAAATTAATTTTATGCATACATAGAGCTGGACTTATGCCCTTAAGATCACCAAGAGAATAACCAATAGCCTTATGGTGAGCTTTAAGCACATCAAGTAATTTCTCTTCTTCCTCAGCTGAAAGGTTAGCACTAATAATAACATGATATATATTTTTCTTATCCAAGTATGCATATTTCAGATTTTCAGGCAGAGGCTTTAATTCAAAACTAGGATCTCCTTTAGGAGGTGGGAGTACTCCTAAATTATCAGGTGGGATATGCAATTGTAATTGTGGAGGTTGCTGCCATAATATTTGTTCTAAAGCTTCTTTTTCTGCATCATTAAATGGTTCTTCCTGATTAAGCATATAACGTTCCACCACGTCTGATGAAGCTAAAGCTATATGATCAAGAGTTTCAATTATATCTTTAGATTTTGGTTCTTTCTTAGCAGGTTTATCAACAAATTTAGAAAAATTAAATTCAAGTTTCTCTCCAGCACATTCAATAAACACCCTTTCTCTAGGCAAATCAATTTCAGCACCAACAGTATGTAAGAAAGGTCTACCAAATATAATAGGACAGAAAGAATCTTATGGACAACCAAGCACAATAAAATTAGTAGGATATTTTATTTTCCCTACCAATACTTCAACATCTCTAACAATTCCAAAGGGACTAATATAATCTTTATTAGCAAGCTGAATGGTCATACCTGTTTCTTCCATGGTGATAGGATCAATATCAGGCTTAATTTCTTGATAGAGAGAATATGGAATGACACTAATGCTTGCTCCAATATCACATAAACCATGATAACAAGAAGTCCCAATAGAGCATGATATAATTGGCTTACCAACTTTGGATGAATTCCCTTTAATAACTTTGGTAGCATCTTCACATAAATAAACATCAACAGGATCTTCTTCATTTAATTGCATAATAATAGAGACTTGGTTCTTGACTTCCACCTGTTCTTTAGGTTGAGAACATCTCTTTCTACTTTTGTCAGCAACAGCAATAAGCAAATTCTCTTTAACTTTTTCAGGATAGGGAGGTGGTTCAATATATTCTTCTATTACTACAGATGACACTGGTGTTTCTTTAATAAATTTAGGGACAACAATAGAAGATTTAATAGGTTCAACATAATAATCAAAGCCACTTTTAGGAATTCGAATGTGCTCAGCAAATTTCTTAGCTATTTCAATTGCAACATATGGATCAAGACCAAAATCTTTAATAACATTCTTGAACAAAATAGAACTAGAGAAACTTTTTACACATGAATATCCATAATCAAAATAATCTTCATTACCTTTGTCTAGGTCCCAATATTTAGAGTTCTTCGAAATAATTTCCAATAAATTCCAAGCTTCTTCTGCAGTATTATTTGTAAAGCTTCCACCAGATGAACCATCCAAATATTGCTTTAGCCTATCAGGTAGTCTCACATAAAAGTTTATCAATATAAGTTTATTTGTGAGATCATGACAAGGATTCTTACGAAGGAGGTCCTTAAGCCTCCCCCAAGCTTGAGTAATACTCTCTCCAAGGTGTGGCCAAAAATTAAATATAAAGCAACGGTTCTCATAAGCCTCTTTAGGAGTAAAATATTTAAGAAAGAAAACCTTCATAAAAGTATCCCAATTATGTGTAATTTCTTCATCCAGGGACATATACCATTTTCGAGCATCACCAGTTAAAGACTGGTACAATAACTTGCATTTTACCTCCTCCTCAGAAATAGCCTTGAGCCTAATTAGCCCACATATATCCTCAATAGCCTGTATGTGATCACTTGCAGCCTTTGTTCCATCCCCTGCAAAATACTCATTCCTAACAGCTTTAACAAATTCAAGATGAATAATATAAGCATCATCATGAGGTGCTTTTTCAACAACTTTAGGTTTAATAGCATAAGCACTCTCATATAAAGCAAGTTTCAGCGAAGCATCTCTCATAAAAGCCATAATAATAACAGGATGCAACAGCAAGTAAAACTCAGCTTTCAAGTTTCCTTACCAAACTTCTTACCAATAGCGCTATGCTCCCCGGCAACGGCGCCAGAAAAGTGTCTTGATGGCTCCCAAGTGCAGGAGATCAATTGTAGTACTTTTCGAATTAGAAAGGTTGTCGAACCCACGAGGAGCAGAAGGAACTGGTAAGTAGAATAGCAAAGGAATAATAAAAGCAACAGGTGTTTTTGTGTTTTAATTGTGTAGTGCAAGTAAAGTAAAATGCGGAAAGTAAATTGCAGCAAGTAGTAGGTCTCAATGAGAGACAAAGCCCAATCCTCTAATGCGCAAGAGGACAAGCTCAAGTGTGTGTTTGTGGCTTATATGTGGAAAACGTTCCCGAGGGCTGCACGGATTTAGCTGGCATAGTGATTCATTGCATAACATGTTTGTATATCTTGTCTAGTTTTAATCTTCTTCGGACGGAGCCACAAATAGGAATAGCTAAATAAATAAACTATCACCCCATATGATGGATCACGTGGCCAATTAAATGACAGCACGAGAATTATTAAGACATGATGTCCCACCATAGCCTTATGCTCTAAGGTCCCCGATACAAGTACCCTCATAATGCAATTCAACGACTCTGTCTCAAGTTCCTGTCACCTAAAGACATCATCACGTCACTACACTACGGTGTTCTCCTATGAGCCCATGTAGGTGAAGTGTTGTACAGTCGAAATTCGTACAACACCATCATAGAATCACATAAAAGATAAATACTAGACCAAATAACAACTCATCTTATGTAACAAATCATTGCCAATTCATCCTATGCCCTCAGGAACATGCGGGAACTACTCACAACGTGCAAACATGATCATGTATGGTGACATATGTGGTACAACACAATCTGAAACAATGGATCCACCACCAAATAATGACAAGTACTCAATCCCAAACATGCAACGGAGTACAATAACACGTATGTAGGGTGTAGGAATGATCAAACTATGAGGGGAACAGAGTGGATCACGGTGATGGTGATGGTGGAGACGCATGTGCTGGTGATGATGGTGATGGAGATGCCTCCTCCCACGCCAAGGAGGAGATGGGGATGAAGATGGGGATGATTTCCCCCGTCTCTGAAGCTCCGAGGCAGCAGGATCTGTCTCCCCCGCGGAGAGTTTCGAGAGTTTCGCCGCCCTGGCGGCTCCGTCTCGTCTCGGGAAAATTAGGGTGTTCGTTTTCGGGGAAGACGGAGTCGTCAGCAAAAAGACCTCGGGGAGGAGGTGCTGTGGGCCCATTTGGGGGCCCCACACGCGGCCAGGGAATTTGGCCACGTGGGCTACCCCCTTTTGGGCCTCCTGGCCCTCCTCCTTTGTGTCTTGTGCCCACGGCCTTTCTCCCGAAGAAAAACTGACAGGGTTTCTTTCCTTTCGCAATTTGGATACCTGTAGCTCCTGAAACATCAAAAACATGAAAACAGGTGTTTTCTGACACCCAAAAATTAAATACCAAAAATAGGGACTTTGTAGGAAAGTCCCATAAAATCATCTAAAACATGCAAAACAATGACATAACATTGATAAAACATCCCAATAATGCCTATATGGAGGGTATAAATGATGATATAAAATGCACGTATCAACTCCCCCAAGCTTAGACCTTTGCTCGTCCTCGAGTAAATAAGGACATAGATCATTACATGCATCAATGGACTTATGGTTGATAAATAAATACGGGCATTGTATCATCATCATGTTTAGTTATAATGCAAGATGAATGAATAGAACTCATACACATAAGGATAACATATTCGAAGCTCTAGCAAACACCCCATACTTTTGAAAGCAAATAACCATTGTATGTTGGACAATCGAATTATACTCTTTAATTTGGAGAAAGATAAATGAGTAGAGGTAAAACATGATCAAGTCTCATTTAGTTTCCAAACTATTCAGCTTAAATTACTAATTGTATTGTGGCATCCATTGGGCTAAGACTCTCATTGCCCCTTTATCATTAGCATCTTAATTTATGAATGTTGAAGTAATGTGGTTGACAAGGTGTTGGTTGAATGTCTCATGCCCCGTGAGTGTGAAAACCTACTCTATGATTACTCAACTTAAGATTCCTAATAAGCTTTGTACAATCATAATAAGTATTAATGACATCATAGAGAATTGCAAAGAGGTACCTCTTGCCCCATGACATAGAAACCAGCCCATGTCACAATAACAAGATGAACAAACGGAGTAGACTCATCATCCTTTTTTATTTCATTCACTATATGCATAGCTTCTTATTTTATTGTAGGATGTGTTTGTAGAGTCCACTCTAGCTGTAAGTAAATTTCCACCATGATCAAGCATGGCTTGGGTTAGCGGCCCAATGCAATTTCTCTAGTCATATATGTCGTGGGATAATCACGGCAGACGTTACCTGGGGTAACTGATCTTGGGGCAAGTCGACACAGGTATTCGGGAGAGGGTTTAGCTCGAAGGAAGACATGGCGAAAGCGATCTAAGAACCGGAGAATAACTCGCCGGATCTCAATATGAATTATGCTGGATACTCGATAATAGGTGTTACAACTATGACCTGGATCTTCGGCAAACTAAACCTAGGGGCCGGTTTATAAAGCACCCGTACACCCCTAACTTGCCCTTCAAGGCACATCTTGAGTCCTACTCGAACTCCACATACAAAGCCTAACTTTCCTTATCGCAACCCACAAGCCGGGTTACGAATCTCACAAGCCTTTGGGCCTTCTAGTAACCTCTTTACCCCTATCCGGGTATTGCTCAGCTCACCTCGGGCCGGATTATACCTTGAAGTGGGCCTACCGGGTTACTATCCCCCCATCAGTAGTCCCCAGAATAGCCTGGGCTTCCAAGATTTACTCTTCGAAGTGCTGGCTATTCCCTGCAGAAATATTGGATACAAGAACACATAAAGATCAAGATACAATATGCTGACAAGCGGCTGGGATTAACACCCAGGGGATCAGGTAGCAACCCGGCTTCCCCTCAAGGGCTCTCCCTCAATCTTCCAGACCTGAGTCTTAATAGGAAACTCGATGATTTCACATCTTCCTCAATAACTGTCGCTGATACTAGGAAGGAAATTTCCCCTTCCTTTTACTCTGGAATACATCGATCTATGCATAAGGCGCGTCTTTCAAATTTCAAAATAGCCAACCATTACTCCGCACATCCCGGGTTTCGCCCGTTAGGTTAGGCTTTTCCACCCGGGCTATTATAAATAGACCCCAAGGAGCAAACTCAACCCTAACGGCTCATTTCCCCCACTTCTCTTCTCCTCAAGCTCGAGTTCGCGGAGTGCCACCACGGAAGCCCTACGCACATCGCCGGAGCCCATCCGCCGTCGCTTGCGCTCCGCCACCACGCAAACCACTCCAGCTCCCAAATCCACCACCAAGCCCCCGATTCGCCGGCAGGAAATCGCCAAAGGGCATCAATCTTGCGCCATCTGCCTCCGTAAATCCCTACTCCAACCTCCTCCGGTAAGCTCTTGATATCCTTCATTCCAACCTTGCAATCCCTTAGCTTTTCCTTGGACCAGATCTGAATCGAGTCGCATGCAATTTCTCGGGACCTGCCGAATTAACTTACTAGCGCTTGCCATAACCACTCCCATAGATAGGATGCGCAGCTTATCTTACTCCCCTACCACTAAGTATCATTAGATTGGCCTGAGATACAGAAATTGGATTTCCTATCTGGGCTCGGGCCACCAAAAATTTCCGCCCTTGCTCTTATCATCCGGAAAATCCCACTTCTCCGGCTCACTTGCTGATAATAGACATAAGGGTATCCTTCTACCTTCCCCCAACACTTACTTTACGTAAAAACTTCACAACTTTCATAACAACATGCGATGCCCGGACAGATCACAGTTGACCCGGCAATGCAATACTCGGATTATTTTTAAGTTACCGGCAACCGACTATTCATTAATCTCCGAGCTTTCGCCGCTCACCTCCTTCCCTTTGATGTTTTAACAGGTCAACCCCATGGCACCCAAGAGGCAGGGGAAACAGCCGGCTAAAACTAAGCCCACTAACTCCATTTCAGCCAATTGGGGGAGATCCTCCGTCACCAAGGCCAAACTGGAGGAGTTAGTGGAGCTTGGAATCCTTCCTCCCCAGGAAACTATCCACTGGAGAGTACCCGGCAACGAAACCCGGCCCTCTCCAGCAACGGATGAGGTAATATGTTTTGTCGAACACGTGACCCGAGGCTTCAGGCCCCCGGGTCACCCTTTCTTTCGTGACATCCTAGATCACTATAATCTCCGTATTTTCGATATAGGCCCAAACTCCGTTCTGAACATCACCCACTTTATCGTTCTTTCCGAGTCTTACTTGTGCACTCCGCCAAGTTTGGCTCTCTTTGTTGAACTCTTTCAGTGCAAGCCGTGCCGCGAAAGCGGTGACGGCGCACTTCTCACCTGCGGCGGGGTTTCTATCCAGCGCCGCAAGAATTCCTTGATGCCTCCCCTCACTCTCAATTCTCATGTAAAGCACTGGCAGCTCTCATACTTCTACTGCCAGGACACCTCCCCACCCGGTGAGAAGAAATTACCGGGTTACTCGGAGGGTCAGCTCGACATTTCCGAATCTTTCAATGCCTTCGCCTCTGACTCGGACAGGGAGGCGATCTTGCCTTCGTTGGCTAAAATCCCCATCCTATCAGCCCGAGGCCTCATCGGGCTAAACTTGGTGAAGACCTGGGTTAACTTCCGCATCCAGCCAAACTCCATTCGTGAGAAGCTGATGTGTGAATATTCGGGTCAAACCACGGACCCGATCCGGTACTCTGCCAGCACCCTTGCCCCTAATGACATGAACAAAACGATCAAGGGTTTTTTAACGGAGAAGCTCGAGGTAATCCGGAGCATCGCCGGGTTAGAACCTTTTACACTCGAGAACCCCGCCCCCGCTGTAAGCTTTCTGCCTCTTGATTTTGGATTTTAACAAGCTTACCTTTATCCGCTTTTCATGATTCGATATTAACCATTATCCTGGCATTTTCACCTCAGGCCGATAATGGCTTTTGGACAATCGACACTCCTCCCAATTCTGGAGACGCGGAGGAAGAAGATAACACCGTTAATTCGGATGAAGGTGCGTACTTAACCCCCTTGCGTACATTATATCCTGTCTCCTCTTTCTCCTCATGCTATATCTTCAATACCTTTCAGAACGAGAGGACCAAGACGAAGAAGAAGAATCAGATGGCTGGGAAGAATCCGCCAGCGAGGAGGACGAGCCGGAGCCGGCCACCAAAGCCGGATCCAAAAGGAAATCCCAGAGAATCGCCCTCCAGGTTTTTATTCCGCTCCCTTGCACTTTTAATTTTTGTTCTCATAGCGTCATTTCGGGGCTAACCCCACCTTCACCCCTTTTGATCATAAATGAAGGAGCCACCCGCGACTAGGCGCCGAGTAACCCGGAACCATCCAGGCAACGAGGCCCTTAACCCGGGCACTTCATCGCCCCCAGCTCGACACCCTGGTATTTATATCGTAAATAGAAACTCTTTCCGGACATTCCTTTGCAACATGATCTCAAACCTTGCTTGGCATTTTTCAGTATCTTCCGGGTCTAGCAGCGGCTTTCCTTCGGACTTCCCGGTAAACACCGGGTAAGCGCCTTTTCCTGATATTATACCGAACTTTCATCCCCTTTTTTTCATAACCAAAGATTAATTGCGCCTTTGCACCTTCTTCAGAGCCACGGTTATTAGTAGCGACCAGGAGGACACCGAGGCTAAGGTCCGGGTCGAGAACGAGCCGGCTGATGATGCCTTCACCACGGCTGGCGACGAGCAAGTGTCGCCACCGGAGCCAGCTAGGCATGACGTCGAGTATCCAATCGCTTCGCACGCAGGCGTGAAGGAGAAGGGAGCAGCTTCGAGCGCGGGAGGGGGACCAGACTCCGACATTCGGATGACCCGGGTGCCACCTCCTGTTACAAGAAAAGCTCCTTTTCCCACTTTCCAGGTACCCGAGTCATCTAACTCGGATAACGCTGATTTTAACCAGCTAATGAGCGCTCTTCTCGCCATGAAAGCTTCGGAAGGAAATGTCCTAGAGCGTATGGCTGCAGCACATCAGGTAATCTTGTTTGACACTTCTTACTATACATCCAGTCCCCAAGTTCCGAGTATAATTTTCTGTAATTATTCTCGGTACTTCGCATAACAATCTACTGTAATCATCTTCTTAGATGGAAATATTCTCGCAATATCCGGCTTACAATTGCACTCATTCTTTGCAGGCGGAGATAACTCAGTCGGATGAAACACTACTTAAAACTGAGCAGCTCTTGCTTGCGGAAACAAAGCGCAGGGAAACCCTTGAAGCGGAGATAAAGACTTTAAAAAAGGATGTCTCCAAGTACAAGAACAAATACAATGCTGCCCAGTCCTCGCTGAATAACCTGTCGACTCAGCTTACGGACACTTACCGTATCTTGCTAAGTAAGTTTGCTATTTGCGATTAATTTGCGTATCTCTATCTTGCCGCTGTAATAACCAATATTACTGATATGCTTTTGCATGTTTCGATTGCAGGTGCTAACCTTGCTGCCCCGGAGGAGAACACCGTTACTCAGGCTAAAACTCTGAAGACTGTGCTCCGGACATTTTTTGCTGGCACGAAACTTTTGCTGGATGCTATAAAGCGGCCTTCGGAGGTATACCCGGGCGAAGAAAATCTCATGCAGGCCTTGTCCACAGCGCCTGGATGGATTGAAATACTGAAGCGTTCGTCTTGCCGGATTGGGATGACCCGGGCTTTGACGCTGGCGAAGGCATATTTTCCTAAGCTTGACCCGGCCAAGGTAGTATCCGGGTTCCCAGAGTTCAAGGCTGACGGGTCTAAGTTTAAACCCCAGGACTTCAAAGCTATACAATCGTCGGTACGTCACTCGGCCACAACTTTGGCAGATAAAATGGATCTAAACACGATTATGAGCTCATATGACTCTGAGGGTAAGGTTATTCTGGTGGAAGCACCCCCTCCTTTTGATATGCTGGAAAAGTGGTCGACTGACCTGGCCAGGAGGAAAGAAGAGGCTGCAAAGAGAGAGGCCGAACTAGGCGTAAAGCCGTCTACCTCAACGCCAGCCGTTCCTCCGCCTGTCCGTCCCGACGTGAAGAGTCCGAGTAAAACTGCTGGCAAAGCCAAGGAGCAAGTCCTAGACGAAGACCCGGAGAATCACCCCCGGGATGCCGAGTAGGATGATACCTAGTGCTTTGCGTTTCTCGAGGTTGATACGATGTTTAGCGATGCGCCTGTGCAACATTGATACTGATGTTATGACTTTGCGCTTGTTTAACTTGTGATAACTCCTTGCCTCTCCCGGCTTTTGATAATCTCGATCCTTGTGTTAAACGTAAGCTTATTCTCGATACTTTGAATTCTTGCTTTTGATTCCCTTTTGAGACTCGGCTAACCGAGTATCATAGGTTTTGATAGACGGGCTTTTCTTTAAGTCCCCAAGGCTCGGAAACTAAGGTTTACGAGCTGTAGTAGTTAAGCAGTTTGTTTCTGTCTCGAAGTCCCCAGTCCCCATGACCCAAAGTACGAGCCAGGGGGGCGTGGCCTTTCTCAGATGACGAACTGCTTTTTACCAGGCTGGAAACCGATAGCTATTCACATAAATACTGAAGTCATGCTTAATACTTGTTGAGTTTCCGGCTATTTGAGCCTTATACTCTGCATGGACTTGTGGTTTAGATGACCCTTTTGATTATCTTGTACTGTAAGCCGGCTTTCGCGTGGATACCATGCTGTTACATCTATACGAAAAACATGGTCAAGCAAGTCCCACTGGGCTGCATAGTTTGATTGTAATCGTAAGTGAACAGATCATGCCACTTTAGTGCGAGTCACATCGAGCTTAAGTAAGAATAACCAAGAAATTTGGCTCCTTTGTCCGGTTATAAGATTGCAGCTGTACCCGTTTTTTCGAGTAATCAGCCCTCATAACTCATAGGCATCGAGGCCGGGTCTCCGGGCTTGTGATTACTTACTTAAGCACACCAATCCCCGAAGACCTATATGCACGTGATGTATTTTGATGATATTGACGTATTGATAATAACAAGCATTACTTACTTGTAACTGAAGCAAAGACCATGATACGACTCGAGACCATCTTCTTTTATTGATAAAAATTTCTCTTTTTTTTTTTAATCAGCAGGCCGCCTCATTAAAAACCTTCCAGTCCCCTTAGGTACCCTGGATAGGAAAAGAGTGCGTATGAAACCTGCCGCCCATTACACTGCTTTAGTTATTCTCGAGAGTCGGCCTCGCGTTGGTACGGCCGATGCACAGTCTCCACTTGCTATGCCCTTTCGTAATGAGTACCGGATTTGCTAGCCAATCCGGGTATATCGCCCTTGAAACGTGATCAGCTGCGGATGGTGGTACGTCTTCTTCTTCCCTGCTGAGAGTTTTGAAAGTATCGCTCCTGATGAAGCCTACCATCTTAGGGTTTTGTTCTGCCCTAACTTTTGCTTTGTCCCCCTCAGGAGTTGGCTTTTTTGACGTTGTCCTCTCTTCTAGGTCTACCTGAGAACGGTAATGTTTGAGCTCTTCCTTCCTACAGGCTTGCTCGGCCATTGCCGCGTCTCCCTCATCACACTCAGCTGCTATATCTCGGTTTCCGTGTATTGTAATGGTCTTCTTGGGACCCGGGATTTTCAGTTGTAGGTACACATAACACGGTCTCGCCATGAACTTGGCATAAGCCGGCCTTCCAAACAATGCATGATAAGGGCTGCGCAACTTTACTACCTCGAAGGTAAGCCACTCGACTCGGTAGTTGTCCTTTGACTCTCCAAAAGCTACTTCCAGTGCCACCTTTCCTTCAGGGCATGCTGAGTGACCCGGCACTATCCCGTGAAAAACTGTTGTACTCTTTTGCAGCTGCGATTCCTTTAAGCCCATACGCAGAAAAGTTTCCCAGTACAGGATATTGATACTACTTCCTCCATCCATCAAGACTTTTTTCAGCTCGTAGCCGTTGACCTGTGGTGCCACTACCAAAGCTAAGACTCCCGGGTGATCAACTCTGTCCGGGTGATCCTTCCATCTCCATGTTACCTCTTGTTCTGACCACCTCAAATACCTTGGAACAGCGGAAGAGACCGAATTAATTGCTTGTTTTAGTATCTTCTTATCCTTGTTAGAGCCTCCCGTAGTGTGCACATGATATTGACCCAGCTGTTTGGGGTTAGCTTGAAAACCTCCCGCTCCCCCTTGATTGTTACCTTGATTTCCAGCTGGCGGGTTGCCGGCTGGGGGCGGTCCGTTGCCCAAATTTCCACCTAGGCCCGGGCCTCCTCCTCGGCCTGCACCTCGCATGGCTCTGTTCACTTCCTCGTTCTTCCACCTTTGTAAGTCGGCACATTGCTCCAATGAGTGATTGGCCGGCTTGCCGTTCCTGCTATGCTTCGGGCATGCCATCCTAAATATGTCCCAACTGTTGCTTGGTCTTGGAGGTCCTTGGTAGTGCCCCCCATTGTGATTTCCAGTATTAAAATTTCCTTCGGATCTAGGTCTTGAAGACCCGGCCTCCGTGTTGGCTACAAACTCGGAATTCCCTTCAAACGGGCGCTTGTTTTGGCTACTTCCATTATTGTTTGGCGCCGATCCATTGCCGGTTTTCCCACTGCTACTTGTGTTTGCTTTTGCTTTCTTGTCATCAACTTCCTCCTCTGTGGTATCCGTTGCAGCGTGTTTGTTGCACGCATCCATTAACTCTCCCATCGTAACCTCCGCTGCATTCCTACTAGATTTCATGCGAGTTAGCTTTTGCACTAAAGGAACATACTTACATGTTTTTGCCATAGCTTGTAGCGCATCCTTAGGCTGGATATCCGTAGATGAGTGGAGTATCTCCATAACCCGGCGTACCCAGCTGCGTGCTGACTCTCCTTTCTTCTGAACGCATCTTTCTAAATCATCAATAGTAAATAACTTTCTGCATGTCCCATGAAAGTGCTTGATAAATGCGGTCTTTAGCTCCTCCCACGATTTGATCGATTTTTCCGGTAGATTGGTGAACCATAACTTTGCTGCTCCCTCTGACATCATTAAGTACATGAATTTGGCTTGGAGATTCTCGGACGCGTTGCGAATTGACATTGCCATCTCATAGCTGCTCAGCCACGTTTCTGGATCCATTGTTGGCTCATAATTTACTACTTTCCCCGGTTCTTTGAACTTCTCCGGGTAAGGTTCTGCCCTGATATCGTCCGAGAGGCACTTGGGTCCCGCCAGGGTGGTTGGGGGTGGTCTTACTCGGGAGGCGCGTGACCCGGCTGGGGGTGCCTCGAGGTGTGGCGCCACCGGCAATTCGTGCCCAACAGATCCGGCCCCGGCTCTTCTGGCTCTGGAACTGTCCACCACCGCCTGCGCTGCTGATACTACTGGTACTGTCTGGATACGCGGTGGAGGCGGCATTTGCTGCTGCTCTTCCCTTCGTTGTGCCGCACTTGTTTGGACATTGCCCTGTTGCTGACTGGCGTACGGCGTCCCATGCATCCCGCTTCTATGATCCGGATAATTGGCTTGCTGTGCTACCGCGGTGTGTAGCAGATCGATTGCTCGTCGGGTTCCTTCCGCATGAGGCGAGTCTCCCACAGGAATCTGGTTTAATGCGAGCGTTGCTGCATACACGTTGTCCATGGGATTGTTGTAGTGACCTGCTGGGGTACGGAATCGCGACGGTGGAGGCGGCATGGTATTGCCGGCCGTCGCCCCCGTCCGAGGCAAGGGTAACCCGGCTGGCGCGTTTACCGGCTGTGCTCCCGTTGCTAGTTGCGGTATGGTCCCTTGGTTCGCCGGTGGGATTGGCTGATCTTGAGGCGTGAACACCAGGGCAGTCGGGTTAATAACCCCTCCTGTTGCCGGCAGCATAGTTCGGTGCCTTTGGTGCATCCTTGTCGTTTCCTCCCGGAGCCGGGTCTCTCGGTCATCCAATTCGCGCTGCCGCGCGGCCATCCCCTGCCTTTCTGCTTCCACTTGCCTTCTTTGCTGCTCCAATGCACGACGAGCCACGTCCAGGTCTCTTACGCGCTCTGCCGCGTTTTCTGGGGTAATAACTGTGGCCAAGACCGTGGGGTCCAAGATCAAATTATTATCAAACAGAGCCGGGTGGCGCGGATTCGAGGGGCCCGCCCCCGGTGTCCGGTTTGCTTGGAACCCAAACATATTTGCGTGTCGCTCCTCGTCTGCTGGGCGACTGGTGACTGATGCCGACTCTCCATCGACCTGGACCAAGACCGGGTCAACTGTACCTTGCTGTTGGGCCACTGCCTGAGCCGCCCCGACTGGCGCCGCGGCCGCGTTTTCTTGATTGAGATTGGTCGCGGGAGCCGCATAAACTGCAACCCGGCGCATGATGCCCGGTGTAGATTCGTACTGTTCTTCCTCGCTGTTTTCCTTTTCATATCGATCCTCCGATAAATCCCGTATGGACTCGGTATCATCCTCCCTCTCTATCTGACCCGTTGTTCCAATCGACTCTTCTTTTTCCGACCGGATATACGTGTCTTCCCCTGACACAGAATCAGATCCAATATTATCACAATTCGAACTGGAAGTACATACCATACCGATGAAGACGTTGATGCTGCCGACTGTCACGATGGATCCGGTTTCGAGGTGATCTGACTCTGGCCCCCAGCCAGAATCGTCTACCATCTTCTCTCCTTTGCTGTTGACGTAGATTTCTCCGACGATGAGGTTCTTCATGCTCTTCCGAGCTTCTCCCGTGATGTAAACACCTTTGGACGCAGGCCCCACGGTGGGCGCCAACTGTCGTGGGATAATCACGGCAGACGTTACCTGGGGTAACTGATCTTGGGGCAAGTCGACACAGGTATTCGGGAGAGGGTTTAGCTCGAAGGAAGACATGGCGAAAGCGATCTAAGAACCGGAGAATAACTCGCCGGATCTCAATATGAATTATGCTGGATACTCGATAATAGGTGTTACAACTATGACCTGGATCTTCGGCAAACTAAACCTAGGGGCCGGTTTATAAAGCACCCGTACACCCCTAACTTGCCCTTCAAGGCACATCTTGAGTCCTACTCGAACTCCACATACAAAGCCTAACTTTCCTTATCGCAACCCACAAGCCGGGTTACGAATCTCACAAGCCTTTGGGCCTTCTAGTAACCTCTTTACCCCTATCCGGGTATTGCTCAGCTCACCTCGGGCCGGATTATACCTTGAAGTGGGCCTACCGGGTTACTATCCCCCCATCAATATATACTTACTCATCAAAACTTACTATTCCTCTATTTCATTTCGGCATGGCAGGAGTCCAAAAACAAAAGCACGTGACATCAACTAAATATAAATTTTCTTTGTGCAATGTTGAAAGCTTTTCACGTGATGCACGTGTTAGCCAACTCCCAACCAAAATCCTTGTCAAGCACAAAACTTTTATCTCCCATTAATGGGTCATGTTTGTTAAGTGCAATAGAAATAAATGTGTGCATTCAAAAGTTCGTGAGAGTCTTATCCCAAATTCAGCCCATGCCAATTAATAACATAAGCATCTTAATTTAGAGCATAAATGAAACTATAACATGGTGAACATGCTCAGAATAGCCATTAAGCTAATAGATAGATAGTGGATTTATGTCATATTGAGATAATTCTACAATTGTCCAACACACTCAAGTTAATTAATTTCAAGGCAAGATGTGATTGAAACCTCTAAATATGCCATGCTCATTTGCATGAGTGTTACCCATAAATCCCCAAAACAAGGGAATCATGGATGACACCATACTTTATTATGCATTGATAAACCATAAGACGGGGATGCATGATAATGCTCAATGAGCTCACTCAAGCCTAAACGAAAACGATACTAGATAATAAAAGCAAGACACACCAAAACTAGATAGACATGATAAAGCTGATAAAAGACGGGGGATAGGTGAAACTCCCCCAAGCTTAGATGGTTGCGGTAATTTCTTCATTCTCCCTTCTTCTCGTACTCAGCCCACCACTCTTTCTTCTTCTTGCCGTAATCTTCCTTCCACTCTTCCTGCTTCCATGGAAAAGGCCTTCCAGTATGGAAGGACATGGGTGGATCATTGTACCTAAGAGTGGCAGCTTCTGCAATCTTCTTGAAACGTTCTTCATGCTCACAGTTCTGGTTCTCCATGTCCCACATCAGAGCTTGGTACCTATCCATCTCTGATATGACACGCATATACCTAGTCCCCAGGTCCTTGAGCCTCTCCTCGTACTCCTCTATATTCTTCTCCAGCTCCAGATTCATGAAGTGGTGGGCATCAAGGCTGCGTTCAACCATAGAGTTATACCTGAAAATTGTTTGTTCCAGAGCCTCCAGCCTCTCCTCCAGCGTGCCTTTGGTCTTGGGAGCCTTCACCTCCTCCATGAGCAACACACCATCCTTCAAGGTCAGGGTTTTCATGGGGTCATCACAGAGTTGAGGTAATGGTTCACAATGCCTCCCTTGGGTGGATCTTCCCCCCTAGGTTGGATCCGGGGCTTGACATGGCTAAACCCTGGCAGACAGAAACAGCAGAAACAAAGATCACGCGAGAACTCTCGGTGCGGGATTAGATCGACAAAAGGGGGTATATATTGACGGGTTTTAGGGTAAGACGAAGTGTCGGAGTCGAAAACGAGACGGAACGGGACTCCGAGGTGGAAAAGGGGTACCTCCACGCGGCCAAGGAATCTGGCCGCGTGTGGGGTCCTCTCTTCCCCCTCGAGGTCCAGTTCCTTCCAATTTTCTTGTCCCACACGTTAATTTCCATAAAAAATGAGTTCCGTAAGTTTTCACGCAATTCCGAGAAACTTCCAAACACAATAATTGTAAATTATTGAATTTGGGTTTCTGAAACTGCAGGATCCCTTACAATTACCTCCTCCAGTGTCATTAACTTTATCTCCTCGATGGTTCCTATGAAGCTCTTTTCTGCAATATAATGTTTTAGGCATTGTCCATTGACCACATGAGGTTTACCTTTCATATCACCGAACGGTATACCTCATGTACTACCAATGGACCCTGCCATTTTGAAGCTAATTTCCCTGCAGAAAACTTAAAACGAGAGTTGTACAATAGGACTTGATCACCTACTTTAAATTCCTTTCTTTTAATTTTCTTGTCATGCCAAATTTTAACTTTCTCTTTAAACAATTTTGCACTTTCATATGCTTCATTCCTCCATTCATCTAATAGATTTAGGTCAAGCAATCTCTTCTCCCCCGCTGTTTTTAAATCAAAATTTAATTTCTTAATAGCCCATGTAGCTTTATGTTCTAATTCAACGGGTAAATGACATACTTTTCCATAAACCATTTTATAAGGAGACATACCCATAGGATTTTTATAAGCAGTTCTATAATCCCACAATGCATCATTAATTTTCAGTGGCCAATCAGATCTAGCTCTGTTTAAGTAAATTGTGGTGGCATAACTTTCCCAACAATAAAATTTGCATAATTAGCAAACCAAGGAGATGCAACTTTAGCACTAGAAACACTAACAAGGGCAAGTTGTTTATTAGCAAAACTATCATTAATAGGAATAGGATCATCATGTATATTTTCCATTCTAGAAAGATGATCAGCTACGGGATTATCTTCTCCTTTCCTATCTACTATGTGTAAATAAAATTCTTGCAACAAAAGTACCCATCTTATTATCCTAGGCTTAGCATCTTTCTTATTCATCAAATATTTAATAGCAGAATGATCAGAGTGCACAGTGACTTTTGAATCAATTATGTAAGATCTAAATTTATCACATGCAAATATTACCGCTAAAAATTCTTTTTCAGTTGTAGCATAATTTCTTTGAGCACCATCTAGTGTTTTACTAGCATAGTAAATAACATTTAATTTTTTATCAACCCTTTGGCCTAAAACAGCTCCAACTGCATAATCACTAGCATCACACATAATTTCAAAGGGCAAGTTCCAATCAGGAGGTTGAATAATAGGTGCAGTTATTAAGGCTTTCTTTAAAACATTAAAGGATTCTATGCAATCATCATTAAAAGAAAACGGAACATCCTTTTGCAAAAGATTGGTTAGAGGCTTTGATATTTTAGAGAAATCTTTAATGAACCTACGATAAAAACCTGCATGACCGAGAAAACTTCTTATACCTTTGATGTCTCTTGGATATGGTAATTTCTCAATAGCTTCAATTTTTGTTGGGTCAACTTCTATTCCTCTTACAGAAATACGATGCCCAAGAACAATTCCCTCTGTTACCATAAAGTGACACTTCTCCCAATTAAGAACAAGGTGTTGGTCTTCACAACGCTGCAAAACTTTGTTAAGGTTGAACAAGCAATTATCGAAAGAAGTACCATACACCGAAAAATCATCCATAAAGACTTCCACTATCTTTTCAATATAATCAGCAAATATAGCATTCATGCATCTCTGAAAAGTAGCAGGCGCATTACATAAACCAAAAGGCATTCTCCTATAAGCAAATGTACCATATGGGCAAGTAAAAGTGGTCTTTTCCTGATCATCACTATGAACTGGAATTTGAGAGAAGCCTGAATACCCATCTAAATAACAAAAGTGAGAATGTTTAGATAATCTCTCTAGCATTTGATCAATAAAGGGCAATGGATAATGGTCCTTACGAGTTGCTTTATTTAATTTTCTATAATCAATGCACATTCTATAACCAACAACAGTATGTTGAGCAACAAGTTCATCATCTTTATTAGGAACCACAGTAATTCCACCTTTCTTAGGAACACAATGAACAAGACTAACCCATTTACTATCAGCTATAGGATAAATAATACCAGCCTCTATGAGTCGAATTACCTCCTTTCTTACCACTTCCTTCATTTTTGGATGTAGACGGCGTTGGAAATCAACAACAGGTTTAGCATCTTCTTCCAAATTAATTTTATGCATACATAGAGCTGGACTTATGCCCTTAAGATCACCAAGAGAATAACCAATAGCCTTATGGTGAGATTTAAGCACATCAAGTAATTTCTCTTCTTCCTCAGCTGAAAGGTTAGCACTAATAATAACAGGATATATATTTTTCTTATCCAAGTATCCATATTTCAGATTTTCAGGCAGAGGCTTTAATTCAAAACTAGGATCTCCTTTAGGAGGTGGGAGTACTCCTAGATTATCAGGTGGGATATGCAATTGTAATTGTGGAGGTTGCTGCCATAATATTTGTTCTAAAGCTTCTTTTTCTGCATCATTAAATGGCTCTTCCTGATTAAGCATATAACGTTCCACCACGTCTGATGAAGCTAAAGCTATATGATCAAGAGTTTCAATTATATCTTTAGATTTTGGTTCTTTCTTAGCAGGTTTATCAACAAATTTAGAAAAATTAAATTCAAGTTTCTCTCCAGCACATTCAATAAACACCCTTTCTCTAGGCAAATCAATTTCAGCACCAACAGTATGTAAGAAAGGTCTACCAAATATAATAGGACAGAAAGAATCTTGTGGACAACCAAGCACAATAAAATTAGTAGGATATTTTATTTTCCCTACCAATACTTCAACATCTCTAACAATTCCAAAGGGACTAATATAATCTTTATTAGCAAGCTGAATGGTCATACCTGTTTCTTCCATGGTGATAGGATCAATATCAGGCTTAATTTCTTGATAGAGAGAATATGGAATGACACTAATGCTTGCTCCAATATCACATAAACCATGATAACAAGAAGTCCCAATAGAGCATGATATAATTGGCTTACCAACTTTGGATGATTTCCCTTTAATAACTTTGGTAGCATCTTCACATAAATAAACATCAACAAGATCTTCTTCATTTAATTGCATAATAATAGAGACTTGGTTCTTGACTTCCACCTGTTCTTTAGGTTGAGAACATCTCTTTCTACTTTTGTCAGCAACAGCAATAAGCAAATTCTCTTTAACTTTTTCAGGATAGGGAGGTGGTTCAATATATTCTTCTATTACTACAGATGACACTGGTGTTTCTTTAATAAATTTAGGGACAACAATAGAAGATTTAACAGGTTCAACATAATAATCAAAGCCACTTTTAGGAATTCGAATGTGCTCAGCAAATTTCTTCGCTATTTCAATTGCAACATATGGATCAAGACCAAAATCTTTAATAACATTCTTGAACAAAATAGAACTAGAGAAACTTTCTACACATGAATATCCATAATCAAAATAATCTTCATTACCTTTGTCTAGGTCCCAATATTTAGAGTTCTTCGAAATAATTTCTAATAAATTCCAAGCTTCTTCTGCAGTATTATTTGTAAAGCTTCCACCAGATGAACCATCCAAATATTGCTTTAGCCTATCAGGTAGTCTCACATAAAAGTTTATCAATATAAGTTTATTTGTGAGATCATGACAAGGATTCTTACGAAGGAGGTCCTTAAGCCTCCCCCAAGCTTGAGTAATACTCTCTCCAAGGTGTGGCCAAAAATTAAATATAAAGCAACGGTTCTCATAAGCCTCTTTAGGAGTAAAATATTTAAGAAAGAAAACCTTCATAAAAGTATCCCAATTATGTGTAATTTCTTCATCCAGGGACATATACCATTTTCGAGCATCACCAGTTAAAGACTGGTACAATAACTTGCATTTTACCTCCTCCTCAGAAATAGCCTTGAGCCTAATTAGCCCACATATATCCTCAATAGCCTGTATGTGATCACTTGCAGCCTTTGTTCCATCCCCTGCAAAATACTCATTCCTAACAGCTTTAACAAATTCAAGGGGAATAATATAAGCATCATCATGAGGTGCTTTTTCAACAACTTTAGGTTTAATAGCCTAAGCACTCTCATATAAAGCAAGTTTCAGAGAAGCATCTCTCATAAAAGCCATAATAATAACAGGATGCAACAGCAAGTAAAACTCAGCTTTCAAGTTTCCTTACCAAACTTCTTACCAATAGCGCTATGCTCCCCGGCAACGGCGCCAGAAAAGTGTCTTGATGGCTCCCAAGTGCAGGAGATCAATTGTAGTACTTTTCGAATTAGAAAGGTTGTCGAACCCACGAGGAGCAGAAGGAACTGGTAAGTAGAATAGCAAAGGAATAATAAAAGCAACAGGTGTTTTTGTGTTTTAATTGTGTAGTGCAAGTAAAGTAAAATGCGGAAAGTAAATTGCAGCAAGTAGTAGGTCTCAATGAGAGACAAATCCCAATCCTCTAATGCGCAAGAGGACAAGCTCAAGTGTGTGTTTGTGGCTTATATGTGGAAAACGTTCCCGAGGGCTGCACGGATTTAGCTGGCATAGTGATTCATTGCATACCATGTTTGTATATCTTGTCTAGTTTTAATCTTCTTCGGACGGAGCCACAAATAGGAATAGCTAAATAAATAAACTATCACCCCTTATGATGGATCACGTGGCCAATTAAATGACAGCACGAGAATTATTAAGACATGATGTCCCACCATAGCCTTATGCTCTAAGGTCCCCGATACAAGTACCCTCATAATGCAATTCAACGACTCTGTCTCAAGTTCCTGTCACCTAAAGACATCATCACGTCACTACACTACGGTGTTCTCCTATGATCCCATGTAGGTGAAGTGTTGTACAGTCGACGTTCGTACAACACCATCATAGAATCACATAAAAGATAAATACTAGACCAAATAACAACTCATCTTATGTAACAAATCATTGCCAATTCATCCTATGCCCTCAGGAACATGCGGGAACTACTCACAACGTGCAAACATGATCATGTATGGTGACATATGTGGTACAACACAATCTGAAACAATGGATCCACCACCAAATAATGACAAGTACTCAATCCCAAACATGCAACGGAGTACAATAACACGTATCTAGGGTGTAGCAATGATCAAACTATGAGGGGAACGGAGTGGATCACGGTGATGGTGATGGTGGAGATGCAAGTGCTGGTGAGGATGGTGATGGAGATGCCTCCTCCCACGCCAAGGAGGAGATGGGGATGAAGATGGGGATGATTTCCCCCTTCTCCGGAGCTTCGGAGCAGCAGGATCTGTCTCCCCCGCGGAGAGTTTCGAGAGTTTCGCCGCCCTGGCGGCTCCGTCTCGTCTCGGGAAAATTAAGGTGTTCGTTTTCGGGGAAGACGGAGTCGTCAGCAAAAAGACCTCGGGGAGGAGGTGCTGTGGGCCCATTTGGGGGCCCCACACGCGGCCAGGGAATCTGGCCGCGTGGGCTACCCCCTTTTGGGCCTCCTGGCCCTCCTCCTTTGTGTCTTGTGCCCACGGCCTTTCTCCCGAAGAAAAACTGACATGGTTTCTTTCCTTTCGCAATTTGGATACCTGTAGCTCCTGAAACATCAAAAACATGAAAACAGGTGTTTTCGGACACCCAGAAATTAAATACCAAAAATAGGGACTTTGTAGGAAAGTCCCATAAAATCATCTAAAACATGCAAAACAATGACATAACATTGATAAAACGTCCCAATAATGCCTATATGGAGGGTATAAATGATGATATAAAATGCACGTATCAACACCTCCCTAAAAATTAGACACTCCTTCATGGTATGTGATTGTTGGAACGCAGCCGAGGATTCGGTTAGCCATGGTTTATGTAAGAAAGGTTGGGAGGAGTGTCAACCATTTTATACCTCTGTTTAACAAAATAAAAGCTCTAGAACGTGAGTGATCCCTGCTTCCCTCTACGAAGGGCCTTTCTTTTACTTTTATGTTGAGTCTCCATCTTCTAACTTTATGAACAGTTGAGAGAGCATGGTTGCCATTCTGAGTTTAATGTGCATTTGTCCCAGAAACATTATTAATGGATTCATGATGTGTTATTGTTTTTTCTCAAATTATTTGTTCTAGTCTTCCTCATGAACTTTGAAGGTTATGTTTAGCCCCACTCTTAAGGACAAGCGAAATATCACTTTGCTCTGTTATCTCTCTGCTTGAAACAAACGTATAGCTTTCGAGTGCATTATTATTCATGATCTTTTCTTTGTGTTACTTCTAATGATGCAAGGTGATCGCTATGTTTTATTGTTAGAATTATATTTATCATGCTTATGTTAAAGTACTATGATCTTAGCTTACTTATGCTTTTCCAATTTAGATGATCAAGTTTATGTTGGTAGCATGTCACCTCATAAATTATGTGTTTTCATCATTAACCTACTCGAGGACGAGTAGGAACTAAGCTTGGGGATGTTGATACGTCATAAACGTATCCATAACTTCTGATGTTCTATGTTGTTTTCATACTATATGCTACATGTTTCCATTACACTTTATGCCCTTTTTATCGATTTCCCGGGACTAACCTATTGACAAGATGCCATAGAGCCAGTTCCTATTTTCTGCTGTTTTTAGTTTCAGAAAAGTTGTTCTGCAAATATTCTCGGAATTGGACGATTCAAAAGCCAGAAGTCTTAGAATTCCCGACACGTCCAGGAAGTCCAAAGGAGACCCGGAGGGGGCCCTGGAGCCCCCACACCATGCCTGGGGGCGGGTGGCCCCCTGGCCGCGCCTGGGGGTGGTGTGGGACCCTCGGGCACCCACCGCCATCGCCCTTTCGCCTATATATGCCCCCCGTCGCATAAACCCTAGATATATCGGCCCCTTCCACAAAAAGTTTTGTAGCTCCACCGCCGCTGCTGACAAGTTTTGGGGGACAGAAATCTATTTTCCAGTGCCCTGACGGGACGGGGAAGTGCCCCGGAGCCATATCCATCGACTCCACTGCCATCTTCATCACCGTTGCTATATCCTTTGATGAGGAGGGAGTAGTTCTCCACCGGGGCTGAGGGATCTACCGGTAGCTATATGTTTCATCTCTCTCTCTCTCCCATCGTGTGATCTTTATATGATCATGAGCTTTGTAATCTAGTTGAATAAGTAGATTTTACTCTTCATATGTTATTCTACTCAAGTGGTTTTGTTATGAGATCTCCATAAACACTTTGATCATGGTGTAAATGTGACAGTGTGCGCACCGTGTGGTTTAGCATGATAGTTATATTTTGTGTTGGATGACACTATTAAATTGTGGCGTTTGTTTAGACTAATTTGGGGCGCTCATAGTTATAGCGTGGGGTGTCCTAGAGTGGGAATACAAACTTGAGGAGTGATGTTACAACCCTACGCAATGATTGTTGTTTGGTACTCGACCGGAGAGTTGTTCGGAGTAGCATAGCGAAGAGATGATATTTATGCATTCAGTTATGCTATCATTGTTGAGAGTGTCCACTAGTGAAAGTAGGATCCCTAGGCCTTGTTTCTAAGCATTGAAACACTGCTTACAATCAGTTCTGCTACATTTTTGTTTGCTGCCATTTTTATTTCAGATTGCTATTGTCACTCATAATCATTCATATCACTTGTATTTTACTCTCTCTTCGCTGAACTAGTGCACCTATACAACTGACAATTGTGTTAGGTGTGTTGGGGACACAAGAGACTTCTTGTATCGTAATTGCAGGGTGGCTTGAGAGGAAAATCTTTGACCTCTTCTTCCCTGAGGTCAATAAACCTTGGGTGATCCACTTAAGGGAAACTTGCTTCTGTTCTACAAACCTCTGCACTTGGAGGCCCAACATTGTCTACAAGAATAGAAGCATGCGTAGACATCAGTACAATATTTGATCTAGAGCGCTGGAGTGTGAGGCCATTGCATAAGTTTGTCCAAGTACGTTGGAAAGTTCTCCAACGTTCAAATTATTTATAATTGCTTCACAATAAGCTTTGTTTTTTTTCGATGGCATATCGAGATTTTTACAAACTTCTAGAAATCCTAGGACGCTCGAGTTTCCCCTGGCATATCTCGCTTGATCTGAAGAAGTGCTTCAGTAGCTTTGGGAATCTCTATAGTTGGTCTCGAAAAAATATTGTGGAACGGGCATGTGGATTGGATCCACACGGGGGACATGGTTATGAATAAGTTTAGATTGAGGCCCTAGACGTTTTCATAATTTTCGTGTTTCAATCATCCTGCAAAGTTAATCTAGCACTGGGAATAATCATGTTTTATGGAAGCGTAGGTTAATTAACGGTTCGTTTTGCAGATCCTACAGCTACGCTGAAAGATGCAAAACAAACATTAGGGGCGTCGAACTCTGTTTTGCAGGAAACGTGATGTGGTATAGTGTCGAAGCTCAGAATTTTGATATGCTTTACCTAACACTGTTTTGTAGCTAGCAAACGATCCAAAACTCGATCATGGTGATGATGGGAAAGGAGAAGGATTGCACTTGTTGTGAACCTTGACATGGCACCGCCAACGCAGGATCCATTGGAGATGAAGGAATACTATACTACATCAGTAGTTTTACTAGTGCATGTTTTATTAGGTTTTATTTATGTCCCTTGATTATGTAGTAGACGTGATTATTAGGGTGATTCCTCATTTAAATATCAAGGTAGATCATGTTCTTCCAACTATAGCACCGTCAAGCTGATTGGGGTTCATTTTCATCACCTGGATACATGGATCAATGTGTTCTTATGATCAGAAGGAGGGCATCAAGCTGATCCATACTCATCACCTGGATACACGTGTAACATCCCAAACTTTGCTAACAAAGGGTTGTGGTGGTGTGCTCATGTCATTCATGCATGAAACAAATTTGAACCAATTTCAATTTTGAATTTAAATAGAAATTGAGAAAATTCCACAAATACTAGTTAATGTGGTTTTCAAAATTTTGAACTGAAAAATATTTCAATTTCAGCAAAGCAAAACATGGTGAGGTTGGAAAATTTTAAGGTTTCCAAATATCATTTTTGCAAACTTTTCTGTTTGCAAAAAGATCCTCAAAAACCCTGTTTTTGTCCTGTTTTAAAGAGAAAATGACCCCTGTGCAAAATCCAGAAATTTCAGGGGGTTTTCATAAAACAACCCTTTTGTCTCTTCCACCTCCGGCCAGTAGACGAGAAGGCCGCCGACAGCGCCCCGCGCCACGTCCTACTTCCCTACCTCGCGTAGATAAGGAGGACGAGGAGGCGTCCTCGACCCTCCTCCTGCCAACCTGCCCCTCACCTCGAGCCCTCTCCCTCCCTCTGCCTCTCTGAACCCGAAACCCTAGCTTCTTCTGGCGAGCTCGCCGCCGTTGTTCCGAGCCTTGCCGCGCCCCGTTGAGCCTCCACGGGGCTCCATCGTCCTCTTCTCTCCGTCCTCAAGCACGCGCGCAAGCAGTGGAGGCCGCAGCTGCCGGAATCGAACCTCTCTTCCATGCTGCCGGCAAGGTTCCGTCGCCACGATTCGATGTCGTCCAGCCCTCTCCGGCCTCAACGAACCCTCCCCTACACCCCTGGTGAGCGACTGATCATAGTGGCATCTTCTGTTTTGTGAATTGCGTTCGATTTCGTCGCTGGCATCGAGCTCCTATGCCGCCGCCGCGGTTGCTCGCCGACGAGCCGCTCCGGTGACCATATCCCGGCGGCGCCGCCTCTGTGACGTCCCCCGTTCCCTCCCGCATCGAACACACACGCGAGCGAGGCCTCCCGCGGCGTGGCTCGTCGACGGTGAGCGTGGCAGAGCCACAACGGCCAGCCCTGACGTCACAGTGACATCATGGTGATGTCATCGCGGAGCCCGCACGTCAGCTGGTTCTTTCTGTTTTAAAAATAAAAAGAATATATGACACGTGGGCCCCCTATTTTTGGAATTACATAAAATGAATTAAAATTGAAAATTCAATAACTTTTAATGTATAGCTCAAAAAATACAAATAACATACCAAAATGTTCAGAAAAATGTAATCTAACTGAATATGTCATTTTCAAACATATTTGACAAAGTTCAAAAATGAGCATTATTTAATATTATTTAAATCATTTAAAAATAGAGAAAATAAGTTTTTAATCAATAAAATTAGAAAATTGCAAGTTATATACCAAAATTCTCAAAATGACAAATGCAACCTAGTTATAATGTTTTCAAACCCATTTGAGCAATTAAAATTAGACACACTTCTAGAATTGCCCGAAGTGCCCTCTGAAGTCTATTTCAGGGCTAATTTCAATAAAATGCATATTTGCCATACGAGCCCTAGCAAACCATCGAACATGTTTAGGGATTTATTTCATTGCATTAACTTGTTAATGCATACATGTTGTGTATTGCATCGATGCCATGTTTGATTGGTATTCTTCTTTTCAGTGTTATTCCCCTCGGTAGAATGCGACTCCAAAGAGAAGGCCAACAATTCCATCGACGAATACTTGATCTTAACCGACAAGTCAAGCACTTATCCCAGAAGATCTATTCTTTGGTTTTCTTATAACCAAGGTAAGCATAACCTCTTATCTTCTCATATATGTTTTCGAACGACATTTGATTCTCGTACTTTGCGTTCGATTCCAAAGTATTTGATGTGAGTAGATATAGTTCTACTATATAATGCATAGACTAAATACCCTGATCGATTGCTCCTAGCCGCCATAGATTTTCTTGTGCGCATCGCTAGAGCCTCATATCTGCTACGCTTAGACATACATGTGTGTTTACCGCTGCTCGATCCGGTTGATGAATCAGAGCTGCGAGAGCCTAGTATGATATGTTGACGTGGAAAGTTGAGCAATGTGTGGTTAAATTGCCTAAGGCTTGAATGGGAGGCCACTTGGGAAGTGGTTGTTTGTCCTGTACTTGCCAACCCTAGGAGTAAGTTCTCGCTGAATAAACCAAGACCATGCAACCACACGCAAGGCCTAACAGACCGCGTTCGACCAACTAACTTGTTCGGGTCTATCCGTGAGTCACGTAGTTTGGGAGTTTCATCTGCGTGTGAGTCAAAAAACCTTTTGGAGGTGTTTAGGACGTGACCAGGACAAGTGATGGACCTACACGGATCTTGATCACGACTCACAGAACAGGTGCCGTCAGGAGGTGGCCAACTCCCTGTTGACGGGGTGGCCCTATTTGGGTTGACTCATGGATAGGGTCGAGCAAGGTAGAGGTCGTGGCCAACCACCCTCTACTGGCACATCGTCGGAAGTGTGCCAATAGCTTGGCATTAAGAGTCGGATGGTACGTGTGGGTAAAGTGTACATCCCTGCAGGGCAATCTTTTCGAGAAGCCGTGTCCACGGTTACGGACGACTTGGTGGAAGATACGAGGTCATAGATAATATGAACGAGAGACAAAAACATGTTGACAACGAATGAAGGGTGCCTCCTCGGAGATGCCAAGAGGGGTGATCCTTGTAGCATGAGATTCTGGAAAATGATGTTGGTGGATTGAAAAGATGATGATTATAGTAGTTGAGTCGTTTCTCACCTGTTTCGAAAATACTCCATGTGACGTGCTATTCCTCCTCAATTTGGAAAACAAATATTGCTTTACGCAAATTAACCTTCATAAAACCCTTTTCCGAAACAGCAGATATATAATAGGTTAACTAAGTCTTGTTGAGTACCTCCCGTACTCAGGTTTGCTTAACTTTGGTCCAGGTGAAGTTACCCACATCGGTGGTGATTCAACGTGGACATCGACGAGTAGTTTGGGGTTCCCAGGTAGCAGCCTGGAATCTATGGGCTAGGACGTCGCCTTATGTTGCGGCCTCTTAGGCATTTTTGGTTCTTATTGATTAGCAACATAATTTTCCTTCCGTTGTCTGATGTAATGTTGAGTCATGTGACCTCTGGTTGTAAAGCTATACTCTAGTATTTCATGTTTAACACAGCTTTCATATCTAGAGTGTTGCTTTGATCGGTTGTTGGTTTCGAGCTCATTGTTATACAGTTTTGGCTATGCCTGCGTAGCTGTCGCAGTCGAGGGGTTGTGGAGCCGATGATCCATTTCCGAGCACGCCTGCCAATGTGATCCGGCCTGGGGCTTGGTAGCCCCATTAACCCTCGATTGTTGTTGCACTTCCTGGATACATAGCATCTATGTATAGCTTTGATCACGTTCCTTCAGTTTCATACGACTCGTGGACGCTTTGATATGCATAGTTGGCTATGGCTAGCATGGACACAAGGAGTAGTAGTACCGAAGTTATCCGGCATGCGTGCCGATGAATCCAGTCTACCTGCTGTTGTTTATTGCGGCCGGGGCTGGTAATCCTGAAGCCCTTGTGGGTCAATGACTAGGAGCGGATAACAGTATGTATACCTCTGGGTCCGGGGTCGTGACAAGTCATGGTATCAGAGCAGGAATGCCTGTAGGAAAGCCTTACTTCTTGATCGATGTTGAGTCTAGTGTTCGTGAAAACTATTTTTAAACCCACAAATGAGTTGTGAAAAGCTTTCTTACGATTCTTTTTACTCCTTACCTTGTATCGATCTAACTCTGGGTCACCTTACCTATTTTGATTTGAAAAGGGCTTGCTATCTCTTCTAGTCATTCAAAACCTAGGTGCCTTCTTTGGCAAGGACGTCTTTTACCCAAGTTGACCTAGTATTGAGTTTCTAGAGTCGTGTGTGTTCCAAACTTCGTTATCTATTGATTCAACTAGGAGATTTCATTTCATCATAATCTCTCAGATTTGTGTGGATTCCACATTTTCATGTCCTAGAGTCCCAAATCCAGAACATCGAGATTTGCTTCCATCCCGAATGTATCCTTTTTCTTCCGGAGCTGCGTATGGTTTCTAGAAGATACTTCGTGATTGCTATTCATAGTGTCCTTCTAGCACTAACATAGTAGTTACTCCCTTCTCTGGGTTTTTAACCCTTGGACTTGAACCTAAGGTCCCGGAATGTGTTGAATTGCAGTGGGTTTAATCATGTAGTTTATAACCATGTGATGCTCATGCCATCAGTACAGGATGCTGACCTTTAACCCAAGATCCATTATGATGACCCTGAGGAACATTTTCTACCTTAGGATGGCTAGGTACTCTTAACTCCAATAGCCATAGGTTTTCTTTTGGAACCAAAAGGGATCACAACAAGAGTGATCATCATGGCCTCCACATCTTTCTTCTTTATTCATTTATACAAATCTTTTTGCATGGGTTTTACAAATGAGTATTACCATGTGCATTCAACGTGATCTCAGGATTCTTCTGAGCACGTTCCTACTCTTTTGTTGCTTCCCGATCTTCGTCCGTTGATTTGAAACAAAGTTACACAAGTGTGTTGGAGTCTTCTAATGCATTTCTCTTGTGTTTCGTTAAAACATTCCACCTTGGAATGTCAGGAGAAACAAACTCTAGTACCTCGTTCATCTCTAGGAACAGGTCAAAGTTTTGTAATTCATAGATTACAGAAGTTTCATCATCTTCTGTTCTGTTCCACGTTCGAGTATCACACTCTTATAAATCAAGAGGCCGTGCCTAGTTTCATGGCCTCATCGATGAAGTGATGCTCTTACACGTCTTCACTCACCCTTCCTCGAAGCTTGAATGCGTGAGAATGATGGGTCTGTGCTTTGACATGCGTATCAGATATTCCTAGAAATTCTTATGCTTTGAAAAATATAAGAAACATTTGTATCCTTCTTAGCACTATTGTTCACCCGGTCTCTACTAAAAGTTGACCGTGTTACCAAATTCATTCTTTCCGGTGCACATTCTTGGTAAAAGAGTTAGGTTCATGCCGAAGCTCTCAAGACCATATCGGTAGCTTTGAAAAGCAAGATTCCTCTTAAAATCTAAGACATACCGGTAGGTTGTGATATTATGGTTGTCTTTCTAGAAGTATCACCAGGTTTGTCAACTGACAGTGTTGTCTAAACAAGGGGTAATTTGAATGACTCCGTTCTCCAAGGAAATGAGATAGATACCCCGGACTAGTAGGTTGAGCTTACAAAACAACTTGGAGAGTTGAAAGACATGAGATCTTCCTAACTTGTTCCTTCGAAATGGGGTGTCTATTTCTTTTCTTATTGAAGTATGATAGTATCTCCTTCGTGGACATGCTATCTAACGAACCTTTTGATTTGATTTGGGCTATCGTCAAATCAAGATCAGCTCCAAGGACTATCTTGATGGTGTTTTCACTCATGGTGTTCTTCCCGAGTACACCTTCATGTCCTTTAGTCTGACCAATATTTTTCCTTGGTCATATATCATATGAATCCCTCTTCTTGGAGTGTTGTGATAAGCGTGTTGTCGAGCCCATCGATGACATTCCTATTTCTCCAAGTTGCAAGAGGTTCATGTTGAACAATTGACACTAATGTTCGAAGCTTTCGAGAACCATCTTTGTGTCGTCACGAAGTTTGTGTTGTGGATGTTGGAAATGTCTTACTCTAGTCCATGTGCTTATGGTGAAAGTTGTTGCCATGGGTTCGAGTCTAGTTTTCTTGTTCCTTCGGGAATAATTCCAAGTTAGTCATGCAGGTGTGGACTATTCTTGAGATGGTAGGTTGTACCTCCATTTCTTGAACAAGTTTTGTATGCACCCTAAGCCACTGACTGATTGTTCAATAAAGAGAAGAAGTCCAAGAACTTCGTTATCTTTATAATCGTCTTCCCAACAAGGACTATGGTGTGTTCTGTTGCAAGTAATTCATGTAGGTGCAACCGTCTTTCGCAAGTTACTAATACATGAGTTCTGCAATCCTGCCCATCTTCTTGAGTGTGGCATCGTAGTCCATATATTGAGAATCTAAAATATTTATCTTGTTGGTAACCGGTGCAACCTCTTCAATCAAACATACCGAGTCTAAGTTATCAACCCGCTAACTAGAGCTGAATCTCAAGCAGCAACGACGGTTGGTGTTTCCTCAAGGATATTGAATTAGGTCCATTTGAAAATACGGCATGATTGATGTTGTGGTTGGCACAATTAGCCGAAAGGCCTAACGCCATATCTCTTTGAATCCGTAAAAACAACCACTCCTCGTGAGGATTCTTGTGTGACTCATTCTAGAAGTTTCCCCTACCCGTTCTTCTAATCTGAAGTTCAACTTTCACCTGAAGACCTATTGATGGCTTATCGTAAACTTGATATTCGTATCAATAACACCACGATAACTTGGAAGTTCATTTGTTCAATGTTTCTGTATCCATCTCCCTAACCTTAGTCCTAGTGGAAAACAGGCTCGTCATGAGAACATCTTGTGGTGATCTTTCAAACGTCAATGGTTAATCCCCCTTTTCCCGTTGATGGTACCTGAAGTTCTGTTCATCTTACACATTGTGGGAATTTGTCAGTCACTTCAGCCATGGGGGTTTAACCATGTGGTAAACGTATTGCTACGTACAATCCAGAATAGAAAAGAGATTCCTTATTTTCTTTCGATGTTCCCATCCCTGTTGGTTACTCATACTTATGGTGGGACCAAGAACTCCATCTACTATACGGTGTTCCAATATCTTTGGTTACTTATCTCATGTTGTAAAGTAACATCATGATCTTCGACAAATATTTCGAGAAACTCTGACGAAATTAAAGTTCCTTCATATTCCTCAACCACTACGAAAATTAAACCTGATTTCATATCAGAACTTCCTCTGTATGCACGATTCATGTGTGTTCTCGTGGTTTCCCTCGTTTAAGGATATTAGATTGTGGTATCCAAGACCACCCTCTCAATCTTGGTATTATGTTTGAAGAAACCTCGGTGTCATAAGTTGTTCAAGCTTTCTTTCCCAAAAGGATTTAAAGTCTTGTGCAAAGTTCATATTCTAAATCCTTCAAGACCAATAGTCCACAACCTTGAAACCTTCTCCTATTCCCTCCGTTACCTTGATGTGTTTCATGCACGTTAACTAAAAAAGTTCTTTATGAACATTCCTGTCATGAGTTATCCATGAGATACTGGATCTTCTTGAAGATCAAATCCTAAGATTTTCCCTCTTACCTAAGGTGTATCCGTTCAACACTTCACGATGCTACGGATCAACCTCTTCAAGAAGTTTTCCAGAAGATCGCTCCAAACCGGTGTTCCTTTTTTCTTTATCCTACGGGAATCTCGGGACACGATTCTTGTAAGGGGGTTAGATTTGTAACATCCAAACTTTGCTAACAAAGGGATGTGGTGCTATGCTCATGTCATTCATGCCTGAAACAAATTTGAACCAATTTAAAATTTGAATTTAAATGGAAATTGAGAAAATTTGACAAATACTACTTAATGTGGTTTTCAAAATTTTAAACTGAAAAATATTTCAATTTCACCAAAGAAAAACATTGTGAGGTTGGAAATTTTATAAGGTTTCAGAATATCATTTTTCCAAATTTTTATGTTTGCAAAAAGGTCCTCAAAAACCATGTTTCTGTCCTATTTTAAAGAGAAAAGGACCCTTTGCAAAATACGGAAACTTCAGGGGGTTTTCATAAAATGGCCCTTTTGTTTCTTCCACATCCGGCCAGTAGATGAGAAGGCCGCCAACAGCGCTCTGTGCCACGTCCTGCTTCCCTCCCTCACGCGGATAAGGAGGACGAGGAGGCATCCTCGACCCTCCTCCTACCCACCTACCCCTCGCCTCGAGCCCTCTCCCTCCCTCTGCCTCTCTGAATCCGAAACCCTAGGTTCTTCTGGCGAGCTTTCTGCCATTGTTCCGAGCCTCGCCGCACCCCGCTGAGCCTCCTCGTGGTTTCGTCTTCCTCTTCTCTCCTTCCTCAAGCACACTGATGTCTATGCACGCTCCTATTCTTGTGGACAGTGTTGGGCCTCCAAGTGCAAAGGTTTGTAGAACAGCAACAAGTTTCCCTTAAGTGGATCACCCAAGGTTTATCGAACTCAAGGAGGTAGAGGTCAAAGATATCCCTCTCAAGCAACCCTGCAATTAAGATACGAGAAATCTCTTCTGTCCCCAACACACCCAATATAATTTTTAGGTATATAGGTGCACTAGTTCGGCGAAGAGATAGTGAAATGCGAGTAATATGGATGGTTATAAGTAATAGAGGACACACACACGATGTGCACACTGCCACCTTCACACCGTGGGACAAGGTGACTCCAAAGTTCATATTAATAGAACACTTGAGTAGCACAAGATGAAGAGTAACATCTACTTATTCAACTAGATTACAAAGCTCACTATCACATATAGATCACACCATGGGAGAGAGAGAGATGAACCACATAGATACCGGTAGAGCCCTCATCCTCGGGGGAGAACTACTCCCTCCTTAGCATAGGAACAACAACGGCGATGGAGACGGCGGTGGAGTCGATTGAGATGGCTTCAGGGTGCACTTCCCCGTCCCCGCAGGGTGCCAGAACAGAGATCTGTCCCCCGAAACTTGTCGGCGGCGGCGTCGGAGCTTCGGATCTATTTTTTTGGAAAAGACCGATTCCATTAGGGTTTTCCCTCGGGGGAGTATAAATAGGCGAAAGGGCGATGCCGGGGGGTGGCCAAGGGGCCTACACCACCAGGTGGCACGGCCAGGGGGGACCCGCGCCACCCTAGGGTGTGGCCACCCTGTGGCCCCCCTCCGGGGCTCTTCGGGACTTCTGGATGCTTCCGGGGAAAATAGGAACTTCGGGATTCGTGGGGTCCAATTTCGAGAATATTTCCAGAACAACTTTTCTGAAATAAAAAACAGCAGAAAACATGGAACTGGCACTTGGCATCTTGTTAATAGGTTAGTCCCGGAAAACGTAAGAAAACGTAGGAAAACATACTGAAAAATGTAGCAATTGGCATAATTTCAACATGGAACATTAGAAATTATAGATACATTGGAGACGTATCAAGCATCCCCAAGCTTAGTTCCTACTCTTCCTCGAGTAGGTAAACGATAAAACAAAATAATTTCTGAGGTGACATGCTACCACACAATCTTGATCATAATATGTAAAGTAGAGCATGTAAACTAGGATCAAATGAACTAAAGCTGTGATCTATATTTGATATCAATAAGTAATGCATAAACAAAGAACAAAGAATTAAAACTTTTAATGAATCAATACTAAAAAGACTATGAACCATGCAAAGTTTATTAGAGATGATTTAAGTTTTCAAGAACAACAATATCATGCACGTCAAACGATCTTCACAACCCCTGTTAGGATCAAGTCAAGCTTTCCACACGATGCAATGCTTGAATCTTAAACTATTTGCGCACTAAAAACAAGCAAGTGTTCTACGTTGGTCCCTGGCACTGGGATGTTATGGCAAAGAGAACATTATGGGGGGTTTGGAAGGTCAATGGAAGAAAGGCTCACAAAGCTGAAAGTGGTCATTAGACAAGAGAAAGTCTTACAACTGAAACTATGCAAGGAGTAGGGATTTCCACACAACGGATGCACATAGAGCTACAAGTGTATGAAATCTCTCCAATGGAACTAGTGGGGGTGCATCCAACTTGCTTGCTCACGAAGACCTAGAGCTCATTTGAGGAGGCTCATCATTGGAATATTCAAGCCAAGTTCTATAATGTAAAGTTCCGACATAGTTATGAATGAATGATAATATGAAAACTTTCTCCAAACTGAAGTATTGGTGCTAAACATGAAGCACAAGTGTGGTATAAAGGATAGTGATGCGCCCCCTCTCTCTTTATTCTCTCTTTGGCCCTTTTTTTCTTCCTTTTTGGGCTTTTTCATTTTTTTTTTATATATCCTCACCGGTAGGGGCAACATGCTATATTACAATGAATCATCACACTTTTAGTACTCATAACTCATAAAGAAATATCTCCGATGTCTCTAACTGCATGCTCCTGCCAGTGTAGCAGTATGCATAAATAACCATGAAGCTCATCATCAAGTAACATAATGGAGGTGGATGTTGTGCAACAATATATCTCGGAATGGCTATGGAAATGCCATGATAGGTAGGTATGGTGGCTGTTTTGAGGAAGAATATATGGGCTTATGTGTAGGAGAACAAAGTCCTCCCACGGGATTTGGACGCACTGGCGAAGTTTGCACCAACTCTCAATGTGAGAAAGGGTAATGCACAGTACCGAAGAGGCTAGCAAATATGGATGGTGGAAGTGCCAGGAACCTCAACATAGACTCATGAGTTAAAAGATTACAGCAAGAAAATCATCTTACAAGGCACAATGCAAATCACTCCAAGAGGGTCCATGGCAGTGACAAGTCACTGTTAGCTACCCCGACCGTAGCGCGTAACAAAAGGCCGATCAGAAATGTATCACTCGTAGCAATCATATACCATTGTTTCTATCAGCTGGTAATTTAAGGGTGGCACAATTTCAAGTTTCTTAGACCAACCATTAAAAGTTTATACTTACTAGTCCTTCCCGTTTATCCATTAAGCAAATTAATATCTCAAAACAACAGCAGTTATTCAAGTGAAGCAATTTAGTGATCTACAAGACCATGCGAATTTTCCCACTATACCAACTACCACATAAGCATTTCTATTCTCAACCAAGCACATATATATGACAACAAAAACTCTATCTAAGCATATAGAAATGAAAACTAGAGAGTACTAACAACTCTAAATAAGAGATGAATGAAAACAAAGGCTAAACGCAGTACTAGCAAAAAGTGAACACTCACAGAACAATAAGAATGAAAACTAGAGTGTTCTAAGCAATGAAAACGGAGTGTGTCTCTCTCCCACATAAGTATGATAAGATCCAACTATTTATTGCAGCAAAGAAAACCAAACAAACTGAAAACAAAAATAAAAGACGCTCCAAGTAAAGCACATAAGATGTGACTGAATAAAACTATAGTTTCACTAGAAGTGACCTGATAATTTGTTGATGAAGAAGGGGATGCCTTGGGCATCCCCAAGATTAGACGCTTGAGTATTCTTGGAATTTTCTGGTATGTACCATCGGGACATCCCCAAGCTTAGGCTCTTCACTCTTCTTGATCACATTATATCATCCTCTTCTCTTGACCCTTAAAACTTCCTTCACACCAAACTTCTCACAATCTTCATTAGCAACGTTAGTGCAATCGAAATAATAAATTCACATAGTTCAGTTTCAACACAAGAATAACACTAATAAACACATTAGATACTGTCGCAACTTCTTTTAAAACTATTTTTCTCAAAACAACACCAAAAGAAAGAGATTAAGAGGCAAATGCAATTATTGGCAGAAATCTATCAAAAAAGAACAACAGGTAAAGATCGATTTTTTATAAAATCTTATGTTTCTCAAATAAAAAAGTGGTCAACTAATAAAAGTTGCGTATATAATCCAGGATTACGCACAAAAAAACGCAGTCATTTTTACTTTTCTGTGATTTTATACGATTTTAACAGTGGACAGCAGAAATCTGTTTCCTGTGGAGAAATCCGAAATATAGTCTCAACTTTCCACTAGAGGCTTTACTTGGCTCAACAAAGACACAAAAGAAAAGATACAACAGGGTTGCTAAGGAAATAGACAACATCCTGGTTCAAATAAAAATCAAAATAAAACGATGGAAAACGGGTTGAAAACAGAGAAATAAAACGGGTTGTCTCCCAGTAGCGCTTTTCTTTAACGCCTTTCAGCTAGGCACAATGATTTTTAAAAGATGCTCACATAAGAATAAGAGTTGAAGCACAATAAGAGAGAACAAAGAAGCAAATATGAAACACATTTAAGTCTAACCCACTTCCTGTGAAAAAGAATATTGTAGAAAAAGAAGTCAATAAAGCACAAAGTGACTAGCATAGGAAGACAAAATAAGTGCAACTTCAAAAATTTCAAAAATAAAGAGGGGAAACTTAATATTGTTGAGATGCATAAAACCATGTTTCCCTTTCTCATAATAACCTTCAGTAGCATCATGAATAAAATTAACAATATAACTATCACAGTAAATATTCTTATCATGAGCCACATGCATAAAAGAATTAATACTCTCCACATAAGCATAGTCATTCTTATTAATAGCAGTGGGAGCAAATTCAACAAAATAGCTATCATTATCATTCTCATCACCATAATCATCAAATATAGGAGGCATATTGTAATCATAATTAATTTTCTCCTCAATAGTAGGTGGACTAAAAATAGCATGTTCATCATTGTAAACATCATATATAGAAGGCATATCATGATCACAATAAAATTTATCATCCATAGTAGGTGGAACTAGAATACCACAATCATTATAACCATCATATATTGGAGGCAAAGTATCATCAAAGAAAATTTCCTCCTCAAAACTCGAGGGACTAAAGATATCATATTCATAAAAACTAGCTTCCCCAAGCATAGACTTTTCCATAGAATTATCAATAATGGTGTTTAAAGAGTTCATACTAATAACATTGCCATTAGCATGCAAATAAAGCTCCATAGGTTTTTTAATTTTCTATTCAAACACTTCATTTCCTAGCTCAACATAATATTATAAAGCTCTCTCATATATTTGTTGTTTTTTATTAAGAATAACTAGTGAAAATAAAAACAAGAAACAAAAAGATTTAATCGCGGAATATAAAGGAAATAACTTTGAGCACTCACACCCGAGGACGTAAGTACCTTTTACCTTACCTCCCCGGCAACGGCGCCAGAAAAAGAGCTTGATGTCTACGCACGCTTCTATTCTTGTAGACAGTGTTGGGCCTCCAAGTGCAGAGGTTTGTAGAATAGCAGCAAGTTTTCCTTAAGTGGATCACCCAAGGTTTATCGACCTCAGGGAGGTAGAGGTCAAAGATATCCCTCTCAAGCAACCCTGCAATTAAAATACAAGAAGTCTCTTGTGTCCCCAACACACCCAATATAATTGTCAGGTATATAGGTGCACTAGTTCGGTGAAGAGATAGTGAAATGCGAGTAATATGGATGGTTATAAGTAATAATAGCAATTTGAAATAAATATGGCAGCAAGCAAACATGTAGCAGAACAAGCGGAAAACGGTGTTTCAATGCTTGGAAACAAAGCCTAGGGATCCTACTTTCACTAGTGGACACTCTCAACAATTATCACATAATTGAATAACTAAATATCGTCTCTTCACTATGCTACTCTTAACCCTCTCCGGTTGGCTAACGAACACTAATCATTGCGTAGGGCTACAAAAAGCATTCCTTATAGTAAGCATTCCCATGTCTAGTTAACCCCACGCTGTCACTATGAGCGCCCTAGAAGATACTAGACAAACACCACAATTCATAGAGGAGACACACATGATGTGCACATTGTCACCTTCACACCGCGGGACAAGGTGACTCCAAAGTTCATATTAATAAAACACTTGAGTAGCACAGGATGAAGAGTAACATATACTTATTCAACTAGATTACAAAGCTCACGATCACATATAGATCACACCATGGGAGAGAGAGATGAACCACATAGCTATCGGTAGAGCCCTCAGCCTCGGGGGAGAACTACTTCCTCCTCATGATAGGAGACAGCAACGACGATGGAGATGGCGGTGGAGTCGATGGAGATGGCTTCTAGGGGCATTTCCCCGTCCCGGCAGGGTGCCAGAACAGAGATATGTCCCCCGAAACGTGTCGGCGGCGGCGGCGCTACGGATGTATTTTGTGGAAAAGGTTGATTCCTTTAGGTTTTTCCCTCGGGGGAGTATAAATAGGCGAAAGAGTGATGCCGGGGGTGGCCAGGGGGCCCACACCACCAGGTGGCACGGCCAGGGGGACCCGCGCCACCCTGTGCCCCCCCTCCGGGGCTCTTTGGGGCTTCGGGATGCTTCCGGGAAAAATACGAACTTGGGATTCTTGGGGTCCGATTCCGAGAATATTTTCAGAACAACTTTTCTGAAATAAAAAACAGCAGAAAACAAGGAACTGGCACTTGGCACCTTGTTAATAGGTTAGTCCCAGAAAACGTAAGAAAACGTAGGAAAACTTACGGAAAACATGTAGCAATTGGCATAATATCAACATGGAACATCAGAAATTATAGATACGTTGGAGATGTATCACACGCGCGCAAGCAGTGGAGGCCGCAGCTGCCAGAATCGAACCTTTCTTCCACGCGGCCGGCGAGGTTCCATAGCCACGATTCGTCGCCGTCCGGCCCTCTCCAGCCTCAACGACCCCTCCCCTGCACCCCTGGTGAGCCACGGATCAAAGTGGCATCTTCCGTTTTGTGAATCGCGTACGATTTTGTTGCCAGCATCGAGCTCCTGCGCCGCCGCCGCGGTTGCCCACCGACGAGCCGCTCCGGTGACCATATCCCGGCGACGCCGCCTCTGTGAGGTCCCCTGTTGCTTCCCACATCAAACACGCACGCGAGCGAGGCCTCCCGCGGCGTGGCTCGTCGCCAGTGAGCGTGGCAGAGCCACAACGGCCAACCCTGATGTCACGGTGACGTCATGGTGACGTCACAGTGGATCCCCCTCGTCAGCTGGTTCTTTCCCTTTTAAACATAAAAAGAATATATGACACATGGGCCCCCTATTTTTGGAATTACAAAATATGAATTAAAATTGAAAATTCAATAACTTTTAATGTGTAGCTCAGAAAATACAAATAAAATACCAAACTGTCCAGAAAAATGTAAGCTAACTGAATATGTCATTTTCAAACATACTTGACAAAGTTAAAAAATGAGCATTATTTAATATTATTTAAATCGTTTAAAAATAGAGAAAATAAGTTTTTAATCAATAAAATTAGAAAATGATAAGTTATGTACCAAAATGCTTAAAATGGAAAATGCAACCTAGTTATGATGTTTTCAAACCCATTTGAGCAATTAAAATTAGACACACTTTTAGAATTGCCCGAAGTGCCCTCCGAGGTCCATTTCGGGGCTAATTTCAATAAAATGCATATTTGCCATACGAACCCTAGGAAACAATGGAACATGTTTAGGGCTTTATCTAATTGCATTAAATTGCTCATGCATACATGTTGTGCATTGCATCGATGCCATGTTTGATTGTTATTCTTCTTTTCGGTGTTATTCCCCCTCGGTAGATTGCGACTCTGAAGAGAAGGCCAACAATGCCATCGACGAATACTTGATCTTAACCGACAAGTCAAGCACTTATCCTAGAAGATCTATTCTTTGGTTTTATTATAACCAAGGCAAGCATAACTTATTATCTGCTCATATATGTTTTCGAACGACATTTGATTCTCGTACTTTGCATTCGATTCCAAAGTATTTGATGTCAGTAGATATAGTTCTCCTATATAATGCATAGACTAAATACCCTGATCCATTTCTCCTAGCCACCATAGATTTTCTTGTGCGCATCGCCAGAGCCTTATATCTGCTTTTCGTAGCCATACATGTGTCTTTACCTCTGCTCCATCCGGTTGATGAATCAGAGCTGCGAGAACCTAGTATGATAAGTTCACGTGGAAAGTTGAGCAATGTGTGGTTAACTTGACTAAGGCTTGGATGGGAGGTCACTTGGGAAGTGGTTGTTTGTCCTGTACTTGCCAACCCTAGGAGTAAGGTCTCGCCGAATAAACCAAGACTGAGCGTGCAACCACACGCGGGGCCTAACAGACCGCGCTCGACCAACTAACTTGTCGGGTCTATCTGTGAGGCATGTAGTTTGCGAGTTCCATCTGCGTGTGAGTCACAAACCTTTTGGAGGTGTTTAGAACGTGACCGGGACAAGTGATGGACATACACGGATCTTGATCCCGACTCACAGAACATGTGTCGTCAAGAGGTGGCCAACTCCATGTTGACGGGGTGGCCCTGTTTGGATTGACTCATGGATAGGGTCGAGCAAGGTAAAGGTCGTGGCCAACCACACTCTATCGGCACATCGTCGGAACTGTGCCAATATCTTGGCATTAAGAGTCGTATGGTACGTGTGGGTAAAGTGTACATCCCTGCAGGGAAATCTTTTCGAGAAGCCGTGTCCACGGTTACAGACGACTTGGTGGAAGATACGAGGTCATAGATAACATGAACGAGAGACTAAAACATGTTGACAATGAATGAAGGGTGCCTCCTCGGAGATGCCGAGAGGGGTGATCCTTGTAGCATGAGATGCTGGAAAATGATGTTGGTAGATTGAAAAGATGATGATTATAGTAGTTGACTCGTTTCTCACCTGTTTCGAAAATACTCCATGTGACGTGCTATTCCTCCTCGATTAAAAAAAATATTGCTTTGCGCAAATTATCCTTCATAACACCCTTTTCCGCAACAGCTGATATATAATAGGTTAACTAAGTCTTGTTGAGTACCTCCTGTACTCAGGTTTGCTTAACTTTGGTTCAGGTGAAGTTACCCACATCGGTGGTGATTCAACGTGGGCATCTACGAGTAGTTTGGGGTTCCCAGGTAGCAGCCTGGAATCTATGGGCTGAGACGTCGCCTTATGTTGCGGCCTCTTAGGCCTTTTTGGTTCTTGTTGATTAGCAACATAATTTGCCTTCCGTTGTTTGATGTAATGTTGGGTCATGTGACCTCTGGTTGTAAAGCTATACTCTAGTAATACCTGTTTAACACAGCTTTCATATCTTGAGTGCTGCTTTGATCGGTTGTTGGTTTCGAGCTTATTGTTATACAGTTTTGGCTATGCTTGCGTAGCTGTCGCAGTGGAGGGGTTGTGGGGCCGATGATCCATTTCCGAGCACGCCTGCCGATGTGATTCGTTCTGGGGCTTGGTAACCATAGTAACCCTCGATTGTTGTTGCACTTCCTGGACATATAACATCTCTGTATAGCTTTCATCCCATTCCTTCAGTTTCATACGACTCGTGGACGCTTTGATATGCATAGTTGGTTATGACTAGTATGGACACAAGGAGTAGTAGTACTGAAGTTATCTGGCTTGAGTGCCGATGAATCCGGTCTACCTGCTGTTGTTTGTTGCGGCCGGGGCTGGTAACCCTGAAGCCCTTGTGGGTCCATGACTAGGAGCGCATAACAGTATGTATACCTCTGGGTCCGGGGTCGTGAAAACAGGGGTCAGTATGACATCACTTGTTGAAGTAGTATCATATGGTTGTCTTGACGTTGAGGCATGAAAGTCATGAGCTCAGAGCACACACACCGAAAGGTGAAGCGGAAATCACGGTGGTAGTGATTGGCAAGTTGGCCTACCCATTGTAATCTTATATCCATTGAGGTGGATACGTCCTTTGGTTATAAGTTGAGCGTGAATTCCATAATACATTAAATTCTGATCATGAGGAATATCAGATTTAGTGGGAGCATGTAGTTAATTATTTTAACAAGTGCTTAGAAAATAATTATGAACATGTCTAAGTGAACTATTAAATTGTTGTAGATCCATGGCTCGTAGCGCACCCACTATTGACCTTGGTCCACTACTTGAGAAGAAACCACTTAGTGCCAATGGAAGTAACTATGTGGATTGGGTCCGTGCCCTGAGAATTGTTCTCAGGGGTATCAAGAAAGAGTATGTCCTCGATGCTCCTCTTCTAGAGGATCTCGATGAGGACGCTTCTGATGCATAAAAGGATGCACACACCTTTATGAGTGATGATGCAATAGATGTTCAATGTCTCATGCTGACATGTAATGGATCATAAGTTTCAGAAACGATTTGATCGTACATCAACGTATGACATGATCGTTGCACTCACGACCATGTACCAGACACAAGCAAAGACTGAGCGTTATGAAATAAGGAAGGCTTTGTGGTTATGTCACATGGAAGAAGGAAGCTCAGTGAGAGGGCATGTAATCAAGATGTTTGGTTACGGGACGCGGCTTCAAGATTTGGGATTTCCAATCCCGGCTGAGCTAAGTACATATTGGTGTTGCCTTCACTTGCCCCGTCTTATAACGGTTTCATCATGAATTACAACATGAATGAGATGGAGAAAACACCAAATGATCTCCTTGCTATATTGAAAACCGATGAGGCTGGTGTGACGAGGGAAAACAATCAAGTATTGATGGTTTCCCAAGCTACACCATTTAAGCAGAAAAGGAACAGAAAGTGAAAAATGCTAAGGCACAGAATAAGGCCAAGTTTTCTGCTCAGAGAAAGTCTGAATGATTTTTCTGTAAAAAGAAAGGCCATTGGAAGAGGAACTATAAAAGCTACCTCAAACAAAAGGATAAATTAACAAAAGGTGATAAATGTATAAGAGTTATACCTGAATGATATTTGTCATTATTACTAGTATCCCTGGTATATCGATTACTAAAATTATTTTATTCATTCGATATAAGAGTTGCGAAAAGTAAGGAGATGGAAGAATAAAATATGTTGATGAGCGTCAATCTGGGCGCATAAAGGATCATCTAAGGATGAAGACGCCTCCACTTTTATTTTATAGTTCGAAAGATTTATGATCTTCGGTTCAAGTTATTGTAATAAGGTCGCATGCTTGGCGACGTAATACTCTATTGATGGGACGAAGTCCTATTTATCTTTTCAGAATATTATAGATCAATCCCTTCGTGGATGATCGGATTACAAATCTTATGAATTGATGAAATATCATTTACTCTCAAATATTTTGTGATCAATAAGTCAATGAATGAGGGACTTCACAAAAATTTCTGAAATTATGTCTCGAAATTTTCAGGTCATATTTGACTAAGTGAGGACAAAGTCAAACACTAAGAAGGATTTATATGCAAATATGTTCTTGATATTACCAATGGAATAGTATAGTAACTTAAATCTTATTTTAGCAACATATTATTGTCCTTACTTTGTGTCATAGTTTTGAAAGACAAACTATAAAGAGACACATTAATCTTAGAATCTAGAAGTTTCTGAAAGTAACGAAGTTTTATTACTAAGCATATGTGATTCTTAAGCAATTAATTCCTTGTTGAATTCAGTGGGAGGATAGTATTTCTTGAAAGGATTGATGAATTTCCAAAAAATAGTTATCAGAGTTGTGCAAGCAGAAGCATTTCCAATTAACAATTCTTTTAGACTAAAACCAAGAGTCATTGCGGTTTAAGGCATAGATGTTTATCAAGAAAAATACTTAACAATGAAAGCACATAAAAGTTTTAAGCCAACTTGAATAAAGAATGTGCATGTATTTAGTAAATGCAAGTGAGTTGTACCAGCTCTAGGTCCTGCAATAAATTTTCTAATTTCTCCATCTCATCGCATACGGTCGACGTCCGCTTCCTCTTACCACCAGCCATGCTAGATGTAGCTTGAGATGTTGGAGTAGAAGCTTGAGATGTCAGCGTAGCTTCAAATGTTGGTGTCACATGTTCGACTAAGGATCAATTGAGTTTTTGTTGCCTGCACCAGATAACGCTTAGCCTTCTCCACCTTGTTGAGAAGCCATTGATCTATACATGGTGCACAACAATAAGCACAACAATAGGTTCCTGAAGTGCAACAAGAAAACATGAAGGCACTACCATAATGCATAAATAGAATATGTCCAATATATAAACGTAATTTATTCAACATAATCAATTATAATCTGATTTTCATATGCACGGAAAGCTACATGACAATGCCACCATGGTAAAACCTAACGGCAAATTTCATATGCAATGAAAGCTACTCTCTCAGTTCCAAAATACAAACTTCCATTTATCCAAAAATTGATGAATGTATACATGGAAGTCATGTATTTTGGAACGGACCAAGTACATTCTATCACTATCACTTATAACTTATAAGCTGATGTACTTTTTTTTTGCATGAGGGAGTGCTCAACCACAAGTAGAGCCATTATAAGCTGATATTCTGCATTTTCTTTTCTGCACGAGGGAGTGATTAACCACACGAAGAACTACTAAAAACATTTGAAATCAACGTGAATGATCCAATTTAGATGCTGCCTTTTTCATAATGAGTGTCCAAAGGAGGCGTTCACCATTGCAGGTTCTAATCGAGTTAGAAGATTAATAATTGGCACACCATCCTTATTGGAGAAAGCTTGGGATTTGGGTTATATTTCCTCTTGAAATTTTTCCCTTTGTACCCGCTTTCTGAATCTCCCTTGAATTCAGCGTTCAGGCGGCACTGCTGGTTGGAGTGTGTGGGCGTTCCGAACCTTGAATGGTGAAGGCATGGTTTCGCCATCACCTCGTCCCAGTCCATTTTCCTGATGTCCTCGTTGAAGTAAAGTCATTTGTCCTTTCCCTTCCACCTCCCGCCATTAGATGATCCGCCTTTGCCAAACCCGGCGTTCACCTCTTTCTTTGGTGGGTCCTCGGTGGGCTTGCGTTCAACTTTTGGCTGTCTTCGACTGTTGATGTATTGGTCAGATTTTCCGCCATTCATATCATCGGATGTGGCATGCTTGTTTGCCGTTTTCAACATGGATCCAAGATCCGAATGATCAGTGGAAGTGATCATGAATTTGACCAAACCACTTCTCAGTCCATTGACGAATGCGTGCATTGCTTGGAGATCACTTATCCCCTTGCAGCTGTTCTTCAATGTAGTCCATCGTGAGATGTAATCCACATTGGATTCGTTGTCATACTGGACGCAATTTTGCAGCTCATTGATGCTATTGGAGCATTTATACGTGCCCCGAAAGTGCTGGGTGAAGACCCGAGCCATGTCCTCCCAACTATTGATAGATTTGGGGGAAGGCTTTCTATCCAGCTTCTTGCTCCTTGGATTAACATCAAAGGCAAGAAACGTACTGCTTCTAGTTCGGTGTCACCATTTATTCTAACCGCCGTGTGGTAGTCTGGCAACCAAGTATCTGGGCTAGTAGATCCATCATATCGTTCGTGGGTTCCTCTTACTTTGGCAAACCCCACGTGCAGCTCAAGATGATGAAATGGGTCACAAAATCAGTTAGGGCCTAGGTAATTTGCATCCTTTGCGGCCCTGATGGCATCCAGTACGCCACGTGCATCAGAGTGCACAGATCTCGAGTGGTGCGAGGCACTGTGTCTCGAGTGCTCACGCCTAGGCTCGGCTTCCGCCTTTTCGGCGGGCTTGTGATGTGACCTAGGGGGTGTACGGTCCATGTTCTTTCCCCTATTGCCGCGTGGCGAACGAGAACGCTCGTGTCTCTGTCGTCCCCCCAATCTTCCGCGTCCACCATTGGGGTTTGCCGAGGGTGGCAAGTCATCCCGATCCCTTGTGGTGCGGGTTTGGCGAGGAATATCCTCCTTACGACGGGCTGAGTATTTCTCGCCTTTTTCCTCGTGCTTTCCGTGAGTGGAGCCTGTCTTGGATGCTTCACCCTCTTTAGGCATTTTACCCTTTTGTTTCGGTGCTTTGGCGGAGCTTGGGGGTAGGACAATTACTGTATGGGTCCTGCAGAGTTGAGAGTTCTCCAACAGCTTCCCGGATCGCGTTTCACTATTTTGCTGATGGATTAAGGCCTGACGCAGCAGTACGCTTCTGTACTTGATTTTTTCTTCCAGCCAGTAGCGGTTATCATTCATGATCTCATAAGCCGCTGCTGCATTTACTGCTGGGGTCCCAAACACGACTTCTCCTTTGGAGTTTTTTCATGTGGATTCTTTCGTCCAATTAACGGCTGCTACCCTTTGGCGTATTGGGTCATCATCATTTGCTGTTATTTTGACAGCTTTGGAGAGAACGACGGGACGCTTGACGCGCCTTTCATATTCTTCTACGGCATTTTGAGCTTCCTCAATAGCCTCTTGCGCGCTTTTCAACTCCCTGTGCTTGCGTTCCACATAATCAGTCTGTTTTGCCAACAGATGTCTTCTGGCTTCCAGGAACTACGGGCGTTCCATGGGATCGACTAGAGTATGTAGCAAAGCATACTCGTCGTATTCATCGCTTATCTCCACAGGTGGTGGTTTTTTTTTCTTCCCATCATCTTATTTCGTGCCACTAGGCCCACCAATGTCAAATGGCTTATCCTGGAGATCCTAACCTCCTCGGAACGACCACCGTTGTCCGCTTTGGCGGATCTGACTTTCTTGGTGGGGGCGGGGGTGATTTGGACTTCGCCTTCTGGAACAATGGTTCCTCAGAGGGCGGTTTTGGGCTTTTGCCATTGGGAAGTTGGGGGTCGGCTTTTCGAGGGCCTATACCTCCGTGGGAAGCACTTGTTCTTCCCCTGCCGCTGGCTTGGTTAAATCCATCATATAGACACTGTTGCATACTCCAGTACCCTCCGTACTTTTTCGGCAAAGTCATTGCCGTCTTCATCGGAATCAGTTCCGGCTTCCGAATCCACCTTGTCGTCAATGGCGGCCAGGATGGATTCGGGTTCTGAGTTTTCCTTAGGAGGCCCAGCTTGCACATACCAACAAACATAGTTCTGTTTTTGCTAATGGAGATTGATTTGCAAATCCACATGAGTTGGGTGCATTTGTATTACCTTCCGTCGTTGGGTGGGCGGTGGGAGCGAGAAACCTTCTTCCGCCACAGAATCCCATTGCCTCCGCCATTAGGCCGACGAAGATATTGGTGGTGCCGATCGGGACGACATACAAACAGATGATGTGTTACCGAGCCGGCGTTACCGTGCTATTGTTGACGAAGTAGCTGCCGCCTATTCCCGGGATGGCGCTGCCGACGACGATCGTGCTGCCAACGCCGCCCAGGAGTCCTGCCTTGAAGATCACCCCGGTCATAGCTGGCCCCACGGTGGGCGCCAAATAACGTGTTCTAGGATCAGGTTTCCCGGAAGGGGTAGCCATCTCTCCAAGGTAAACTGTGGGGAAGGCAAACGTGGGGGAGCGCTTTGGGGCGAGGACACGAAGTTTACCCAGGTCCAGGTTAGCCAGAGAGGCTCCCTACTTCCTGCAAAATCAACTATCACGGCGATGCCGAACAGAGATTGCAATTACCTAAGGCAGATCGGTTGTATGAATCGAATCTGCCCTAGGGTTTCTCCCGTCCGGCTTTATATAGGCAGCCGGTCCGGGGCGTACATGAATACAACCCGTCTGTCAGCTAACCGTAGCAATCTACGATCATCCAACCCTTAAGGGTGCTGATGGGCTTCAAGGCCGCCAATCCGGATGCAGTCCTGCGCTTCGAGCCTTATGGGCCTTAGTCTTTGGGCCTGCTCGTCAGGTCCGACTTCTGGATGCCGGTAGATACCCTTTCCGGATATCTCCGACAACCGCCTCGGTGCCCCCCCTCCGGGTCTCCTCCGGACTCCGTGTACGTGACAGCAAAATAGGGATTTCGTCTTTTATTTCGTCCAATTCTGAGAATATTTCCAGAACAAATTTTCTAAAATCAAAAACAACAGAAAACAGGAACTGCCGTTGTGGTATCTTGTCGATAGGTTAGTCCTAGAAAATGCATAAAAATGATATGAAGTGTATAGAAAACATGTAGCATTTGACATAATATCAACATGGAACATCAGAAATTATAGATACGTTTAGGGGTGGGAACTGGTAGCGGATAATACGAATTATCGGACATTCGTATTCGAGAAATTCAAAATGGAAGTGGTAAATATATGAATCCGAACAACATAGAAATGGAAATGGTAAATATCCGTATTCGTTTTAGAAATACAAAACCAACGTGGTATTGAATTTTGAATAAAATGTGGATATGGAAATGGATATATCCGTATTCGAATAAAATTATGTTAGCCAATTTTGGTATTCCTAGTATGATACGATAATTAATCAATCTAAAAGAGTAAGAAAGCAGGAAAATGTGTTTTTTTGTGACTGAACTTTAATCCATCGTGTATTATATAGCCATACTTATCATTGTACCGTTCAATAGTTCACTCGATATAAGACACAAGTCTATTATTTCGTTATATTCGTATTCGTTCCGAATTGAGAAAACATCTGATTCGCATTAGTATTCAAGTAACATCCGCTCTACATTCTTATCCGACATTATCCGTATTCGTATTCCCCTTCATTTTGAAAATATGAAAGAGGATGCGGGAAGGGCACTATCCGATCCGCATCCAATCCGTTTCCACCCCTAGATACGTTGGAGTCGTATCAAGCATCCCAAGCTTAGTTCTACTCGTCCTCGAGTAGATAAATACATTGGATACGTATCAAGTAACTTATAAGCTGATGTTCATTTGCTCTGAAAGCTACATGGCAATGCCACTGTGGTAACACCTGATAACAAATGGCATATGCATTGAAAGCTACGTGCTATCACTGTCACTTATAACTTATAAGATGATGTACTTCATTTTGTTTTTTTGCATGAGGGAGTGCTCAACCACAAGCAGAACCATTAGAAGTTGATGTTCTGCATTTTGTTTTTCTGCATGAGGGAGTGATTAACAACAAGAAGAACTACTAAAAGCTTTTGAAATCAACGTGAATGGTCCAATTTAGATCTTGTCTTTTTCATAATCATTGTTCAAAGGAGACGTTGACCATTTCAGGTTCTAATCCAGTTAGAAGATTAACCATTGGCACACCATCCTAATTGGAGAAGTCTTAAGGGTGACCACTTATAGAATGCAAAGAACTAATTATCTAGAACTAGAAACTAGAACCCTAGAAGCGATAAGGCCAACACCACATGAGCGGATAGCCGGAAAAGTTCAGCCTGGCCGCGGGCTTGTCACTGCGGCACCGCCGTGTTCTCGGCACCTCTAGACCATTGTTGTGTTCACGGCTTGCCGTGCTCCTACTGACCGCCCGTCGGGGTTGAACAAACATGATTTGGGGATGATGCCGGAGGATCTAGTGGGGAGAGTTGGCAGCAGTGCACTGGGGATCTGGAGGGAGACGTCCAAACTGATCGATTGTAAGAGAATCGTTCATGCTAAGGCCTCATCACAAGGAAAGCATGCGATTTTACCTCCATGGTTTGAGGATTGGAGAGCCGAGAGGATCATGGGAGTAATTGCAGCACACGGCTCCTTTGAGCCTTTGACCGACACGGACCTACCTTTAATCGACTAATCCGAATCTGAGTTATGCTACATCTACGGATGGTTTGTTAGGAATTTTAATTACGGAATGAGGTGTAGTGAATTGGTTGGAAAGCCGGACGGACCCACCCCGAGTGAAATTCGGGAGGGGGGGGGGGGGGAGATTAGGAGGGAGCATGTCATCTCGTAGGCAAGTTTCCGTATGATTTCTTCCGTAGGTCTAGCATTTTTGAACCCGTAGTCTAGTTACCCGGTCCACATGTCAGTATTAACGGGCAGGGTATGATATACCCACGGGTATATGTATTGTCCATGGTATAAAAGTATCCCTATACCCTACCCATATGTGGTGGATATCAGTTAAAATTTCGATATCTGATTTGGTGTCGGTGGAAGTTTCGTCACACCTCCGAAAACTGCACGAATTGACACGCAATTGAACAAGATGAAACCATGTGCGGTACATACCGTGTACGATAGAAAATCATCTCTCGAAGAAGAACAATTCTTTGACTGTTATTAATCATTGGATTTATACTTTGACTGTTATTAATCATTGAACCCATGGGACGACCTGATGATGAGCTACGGAGACATATGCTGCGGACGTAACCGTATGGATGATGTCTATAAACTAGTTCACTAACTATCTGTTTAGTAGCCTTAATCTAAAGCAACTGCTACTGAGGACCCGGTCCGAGGCACACGTGTCTGACCATATTATGCAGGAGAGCGAGCGTCCGTCAACACGAAGCCTAGCTTCAGCTAGTTGCCGAATCAAGGACATCACCTCGTGTGCAGTACTTTCCTGACCTGAACCATTCAACACAATCATCACCTACCTCGCACAACTATATATAGAGGCTTCATCGTAACAGCCATCCACAGAACAAACTCACACATCACCAGAGAACTGATAGAACATTACCAAGGGTAGCAGCTACCAGCTTCCTCTTGCTTAAATCCACATCGATCGGCACGATGCTGCCATCGCCGAGGCCACTGGTGGTTGCCGCGGCCATCCTCTGCTTCTGCCTGGTAGCGGATGCCAAGGTGCTCCACTACGATTGGGACATCTCGTACCACCACAAGTCCCCCGACTGCTTCGAGAAGCTCGCTGTGACCGTCAACGGCGAGGCCCCCGGTCCGACCATCCATGCCACGCGGGGCGACACCATCGTCGTCACCGTGCATAACAAGCTCGAGACAGAGAACACCGCCATCCACTGGCACGGCATCCGCCAGGTACCAATCAATCATTTCAGGAATTGCACTGCCCCAGATGTATGTTGACGTAAGGTGCCATGTTGCAGATTGATACCCCGTGGGCTGACGGCGTCGCCGGCGTGACCCAGTGTCCCATCCTGCCCGGCGAAACGTTCACCTACAAATTCGTCGTGGACAGGGTAAGAAATTGAACTGCATTAGCACGCCCTATATATAATATAAGCTCAGCCGGTCACTCACCCAAGTGATTGATTACAGGCGGGCACCTACTTGTACCATGCGCACTACGGGATGCAGCGCGTGGCGGGGCTCAACGGCATGATCGTCGTTGCCGTGCCACACAACGACATGAAGCCCTTCACGTACGACGAGGAGCACACCGTCCTGCTCGAAGATTGGTGGCACAAGAGCGTCTACGATCAGGCCACGGGTCTCTCCGCCAAACCCTTCGTCTTCGTCGGTGAGCCCCAGTCGCTCCTCATCAACGGCCGAGGAATATTCAACTGCTCCACGCTGCCTAACCCTAGGACAGAGTGTAACAACTCCCGCCCGGACTGCGCATTGCCGACTCTGTTCACCGTCGTGCCGGGGAAGACCTATCTCCTCCGCATCGGCAGCCTCACGTCGCTCTCCTCGCTCAGCTTCGAGATCGAGGGCCACTCCATGACCGTCGTGGAGGCCGACGGGCACTACGTGCGCCCGTTCGTGGTGAGGAACCTCTTCATCTACTCCGGCGAGACATATTCCGTGCTCATCAAGGCCGACCAGGACCCAAGGAGGAACTACTGGGCTGTCTCCAAAATAGTTGGCCGCACCGACAACATGACATCGAGCGCCAAGGCCGTCGTGAGCTACGCCGGCAACGACCCCCGGAAGACACCGCCCACTACGCCACCGACCGGCCCGCCATGGAACAACGCGGCCATCAGAGTGGAGCAGAGCAGGGCCATCGTCGCGCACCCAGGTTACGTCGAGCCGGCGCCAGCGAGGGCGGACCGCACGCTGCTGCTGCTCAACACGCAGAACAACATCGACGGCCACATCAAGTGGACCATCAACGGCGTGTCCCTCCACTTCCCGGCCACACCCTACCTCGTGTCGATGAAGCACGGCCTCACCACCGCGTACGACCAGCACCCGCCGCTGGACACGTACGACCACAGGGGCCACGATATCTCCGCGCCGGCGCCGACGAACGGGACCATCGGCAGCCCGGTGTACCGGCTGGCATTTGACTCTGTGGTGGACATTGTGCTGCAGAACTCAAACATGCTCAACAACAAGAGTGAAACGCACCCATGGCACCTTCATGGACATGACTTCTGGGTGCTCGGACACGGCAACGGTAAGTTCGACCCAGCGGCGGACGCATGGAGGCTTCTGAATGTCAAAGACCCGATTATGAAGAACACGGTACCGCTGCACCCAGACGGGTGGACGGCCATAAGGTTCCACGCGAACAACCCAGGAGTGTGGCTCTTCCACTGCCACGTCGAGGCGCACGTGTTCATGGGAATGGGAGTGGTCTTCGAGGCAGGCGTCGAGAGGGTTGGCCGGCTGCCAAAGTCCATCATGGGCTGTGGACGATCCAAAGAACTCCACTGAGCCGATCAGCTCTAACACTTCCAAGTGTAGTTTCAACTATAAGTATAGCATGCATGCACCATTGCAGCCGGATCCCTTTATAAACTATATATTGTGTAAATAAGATGTCGATGCATTATGTTTTCTAAAAGAATATGTAAAATTCAATTGATTGTATTCGAAATACTAAATTCAATACACATGAGTTATTATTTTGAATAATTGGATGGTTTAAGAATTCATACTATGCAGCTTGCTCATATCTCTTCTCTTCTCTACTATATAAAAAGCCTTCAGGTGTCGATGGTTGGTTGGTTGGTACGCCAAAATAGGATAGAAAGTGTAGCGAGGCAGATAAAAGATCTGATCGATGTCTTGCCTAGGTACGCACGCACGTCCAACAAAAACTGATTGTCTGATTGGTAATCACGTTTGAGTCTGGTCCGATACGGCCGATTTAGAGAGTCCGGGTCATATATTTAGTCGGTATAGTACTAAGTCAATACCAATACGTGTTATTTACATTAGTACATGGTTAATTAGAAGTCAAATTAGTATTAGGACTTCACGTTGAAGTTGGTTTGCATGCCTTTTGTACTAAGCTCAATCAGGTTACTATTTGTAGTCGGCGGTGCTTATGTCCACTTATTTTTAATTTCTTTGGTAAAACTTCCAAATTTGTGGTCACATATGCCGATTTAGAGAGTCCGGGTCATATATGTAGTTAGTATAGCGCTAAGCCGATACCAATATTACATTAGTACATGGGTAATTAGGAGTCAAAGTAGTATTAGGAATTCACGTTTGTGTTGGTTCGCATGCCTTCCGTACTAAGCTCAATCAGGTTATTATTTGTAGTCGGCAATGCTTATGTCCACTTCTTTTTAACTTTTTGGTAAAAGTTTTAAATTTGTGGTCACATAGAAAGTGTATCTGTTTGACCACGCCGGCGTCGTTGCGGAACTCATCATGTCGACTACACCATCTCTTGGACCCTATCCATGGCGATGTCCAGGGGTTCGAATGTGTATTTTTCCAACATCGCGGCCACCCAGCATAACCCCGCTAGGATGCCGTCCACCCCAAGTGAAGTGGATATCCCGACGCCTCTTGTCGGAGTGCCACGATGTTGGCCAGACTTCTGGCCAAGGTCAACATTCATTGTCAGGCCCTACCAAGATTTCTAGCGCCTTGTCGTACCCCACTCCACCTCTCGGAATCATTGCGGAAATCATCCATGTCGACCACATCGTCTCTTGGACCCCATCCATGGCGATGTACCAGGGGTTCGAATGTGTATTTTCCCAACAGCGCGGCCACCCGGCATAACCCCGCTAGGATGCCGCCCACCCCAAGTCAAGTGGGTATCCCGATAGCTCTCGTCGGAGTGCCACGATGTTGGCCAGAGTTCTCCCTAATGTCAACATTCATTGACAAGCCCTACAACCATATCAAGATTTCTAGCGCCTTGTCGTACCCCACGCCACCTCTCGGAAGCGAAGTGTTTGCCCCTCGGGGCCTAGCCGGACAGTCTGGACTTATGCCGACCATCCCGGCCTTCAATGTATTTCGCCAGAGTCCGACAAGCATTGCTAAACCATTCCGGCAATCGACATAAGCCCTGAAACTATCCTATCATTCGGTTTCTACATCGACACTAAGACGTCGGTGGTCGTCGAGCCCCAGTCGACTACTTCAAGCCTGCCATAACAAGCACCGTAGAATTCCGCTGCACGCCTATCCAACTCCCATAAGTGTGGCACGACAATCTAGACGCATGACAACATGGGTCCATGGAAATTTTTTCTTACTCCGTAGCGAAGCACGGGCATTATGCTAGTAGGGCTTAATAATTAGTGGGGATTTGTTACACACTATCTTTTTTATGCTCAATTGATATTTCTAAAATGATGTGATGTTGAAAGGTTTTGTACCAATGGGGATGAATGGCTGCAATCATATTGCAATAGTCAATAACGTGTGTTGCACGGACATGGTATACTGCATGCATCAGATGATGGAGATCTTGAGTTTTAGGGTGTGTTTGGTTGTCTTGAGGATCTAGTTTTACCTGGGCTAGACCCTTTTTTAGCCCGCTTGGTTTGCTAGGCTGGCTAGCCTTTTTGAGCAGCAACCTTAAAGTAGCGTTGGGCCAGGCCCTATAGGAACGGTCGATTCGGCCGTTCCCCTCGAGCCACCCTCGTGTAGGCAAAAATTGGCATGCCCGTGTACGTGTGGCGATGGGATGTAGATGCCACATCCCTTCGGGAACACGCGCCATAAAATCCCCTCACCGCCCACTCTCCACTCTCTCTCCTTTCTTCGTTGGCGGTTCTACTACCGCAAGTAGTTGCAAACGTCCACACAAGCAGCCTCGATTGTCGCACCCGGACTTCTAGAGGATTCTCACAGCCCGCTAAACAGTAGAGAAATGGCTTACGGGGCATACCGGCACCCGCATCTCAATGTGAGCAGGCCAACACGTAAACGTGTGACAACCATTCTATACTGTTCATCGTCTGCGTAAACCATCCCATAGAAATCCGACTAATTCCATTAACGTACTTCATAACATACACACATGGTACGTCAATGACATTTGAACAAGTGATATCACAACATATCTCTAAGACACAAAAGATTGAAATAAGTTGCAAATAGCTCTCACTAGAGCAGAGATAGCAAATACAATCATCCAGAGGACACATGTCCCAACAATTCATCATTACATCACAGCGGAAGCATCCAAGGTGTCTGAGTACAGACAAGATCCAAATAGGCCTAAGAGGCCGGAAACGAAAAGACGGAGCCCATCCACGATGTCTCGGATCCTGCCCGGGTCCGCTATCTACTCGTCAGCAGCCTCATCATACTCCACGTAGTAGCCACCATGGGGATACTCGGAAACGTAGTCTGCGGAAACCACAGCCCCAAAGGGGTCAGTACAGACAAGTACTGGCAAGCAAGACTCACAAGATACCAAAGTGTACCCGGCAACACCAGGTACAGATGCTTTGGGTTCAACGGAAGAATAGGTGATACAAAAGTGCGGCAGCAGGCTGCTCTAACCAACTACAGAAACACGCTACAACTTCCGGCTAAAAGAGAGGGATAAGATAGCGTATCGTAACCAACTATCACTATCCTCAAACAAACCCATCCTGGATCTCGCCCCTTATCCAAAGAAGCAATCCGAGGATAACTCACACAGTTGGATTAATGATGGTTCAAGTTATTGTGTCAATAGGACTATTACTAGTCAAGTTATCATTAGTTAGATGTAAGTTGTCTAATCCTTGTTAGCCAGCCCTATCACCAAGTCATCCATAACCGCGGACAATACGGCTTCTCGAGAAGATTTAACCCTACAGGGGTGCACCAATTTGGCCGTACACGTAAGAATACCCCGCCAGATTGGAAATGCACTTCCACCAAGCGAGGCACTCAACACAACCCAACTCTTCTTCGCATCAAGCCCAAAGAACCACGTGTTGTGCGTGCGCGGCTAATCGAGCCCCCACGAAGAAAAGGGGGACCCTCGTAGCACTGGAAGACCACGCCGCCCTAAATGCCGACTACAAAAGTTCCACCCTGGCCTCGGGTTCGTACCTGCATATGCGTGCATCAAATGGAAAGCCCGAACTAAGTGTGGCGATTTGGACGAGATGCGAATCGAATCAGAGTTGCGGGGGGCGCCCATACACGCTTCCCACATGCGGTTAGCGCGCTCAACATGGTTCCAGAGGACAAAGACTTTTCCTCAGTTCGACACTAGCAGGCCTCAAAACCATACCCGGCCTCCTGCCGGTGCCTTATCATCAAATTAGCATTACCTCAAACATTAACAGGTTGTTGTTTAACATCGAGCCCCAGAACATAATAAATATGATAACAGAAAGTAACGGACGACAGACTCGAGCATTAACAACCCTAAGCATGCTAGTAAGACACAGGAAACAAGCAATGGGGTTATAGGTATGGAGGATAGGCTATATCAGGGTTACAGGATAACATGTGATAGGATCGGAACACAAGCAACGAATCTTAAGGCTAGCAGAATAGACAACGGAAAGTATCGATATCCAGCGTGGAAAGGACACAATGGTTCATGTGAGTGAATACTTGCCTGCAAACTCAGTAGCCTGGTACTAGGCTAACTCCTCAGAATTAGTGTCGTAAACCTCGTCTGTCTCAACGTCGTCGTCTATTCGAGAAGAAGCAAACAAACAGCGCAGAGAGACAAACAATCAATAACATGGCATAATGCACAATCATGGGATGATGCATGACAATTTAATTGATGCATCAAAATAAGATAGCTGACATGGTAACATAATTAAATGGACCCATATGCAATTTGGATTGCATATGGAAAGCCCATGAATTAAGACTGGTTTAGATGATCTACAACTAAACAACATGTGAAAGTGGATTAGCATGATGCATGGATGAGGAAAACAGAAAGAAAACAACAATACCTTCAATTTGAAATGAAGTTTACCAAGTTTGGAATTTTATTTATTAAGTTATGAAAATTTGCTTCTTAAAGGAGTTACACAAGCATTTGTTGTTTTCACCAATTTTAATTGTTCAAAATAGACAACAAAGTTCATATTTGGAAAGAGCACAAAATTTTAGGTGGAATACATGTTTCATTTGTTGAAAAAGGATTTATAATGAATTAATTATGAATTAAGCAAGTTTAAACAAGATTTAAATGAATTTAATTCAATTATGAATTTATTTGAATTTTTATTTATTCAAAACATTAATTAAAATTCATATTTGAAAAGATTATAATTTTCTGGTTTGAAAACATATTTTATATGTTCAAAAAGAATTTAATTTGACCAAGTTATGAATTTAGCAATTTTTAAATGATTTAAACAAGGTTTTAATTATTTAACCAATTTTAATTATTCAAAACATGAAACAAAGGTTATATTTGGGAGTGCTGCCCAACCCCCAACGCCGTCTGCCACTCCGGCGGTGGCGTCCACCCTCCTCCACGCCGGTGGCCACTCCGGCGGCGGCGTCCACCCTCCCCCACGCCGGCAGCAGTTCCCGAGCCGGCGGCCACCCTCCACCAACCCCGTTTCCCCTTCCCAAGCCGGCGGCCACCCTCTCGCTTCGAATCGGCATGGACTCGCCGGAGAGCGACTCTCGGCGGTGGGCGGACTTCTCCGACGACGAGGGCGACGCGGGCTCCTACCGGAGCTACTGCGAGGTGCTGAGGAGCGGTTCCCCCCTCCCCGACGCGCGCGCCATCGTCCCCTGTGCGGGCCCCCTCGCCGTCGCCGGTCTCCTCGAGGCCTCTGGGTCATGCGGTGTCGGGTTCCGCGACGCGCCGTGCTCGCTCCCCGCCCCCTGCGCCGCGACCTGGGAGCTACGGAGGTAGGGGTGGCGGCGCGCGTGGACGACAGCTCCGGGCGACGGAGATTCCGCCGGACATGCCATGGGATTTGGCCGGCTGCTGCTACAACTGCACCAAGCCGGGCCACATCTCGCGCGATTGCAAGGGCGAGACGGTTTGCCTGAGGTGCAAGAAGCCTGGTCATATCGCCAAGGAGTGCTCGAAGAGGTCGCCGCCGGCTGATCTGAGGGCGCAGCTTCAACGATCCGCGGCGGCGCCGGCGGCGCGGCAGACTCCCATGCGAGAGCGGCTTGGTCCGCGTGGATGTTCCCCCCAGCCGCGCGCGGAGATAGGCTCGGCGGAGTCGTTGGCAGAGACGGGGCAGGGGCGTGGGCGTGCGCCTTCGCCTGTGGAGGCGCGGCAGGGGCCAGCTCGAGAGCGCCGCCGTCTGGACGTGGAGGCGGCGAGGTGGTCGCGGCGGCTTGACCCGGTGGAGTTCCCCCCCTTGCCTTCGCGCGTGGACTACGCGGTGACCGCGCCTTCGCCGCAGCTGGCCCCGGCGGGCATCGAGCGCACCGCGGCGGACATGGCTCCGCGGTCGAGGGAGGAGGCCCGGCCGTTGAGGGAGAGGGTCTTCCTCTCGCGCTCCGAGGAGATCTCATCGGCAGAGCATGCTCTCCGGTGGGCGTTGGTGGCGTTCCGCACCGGGGGCAGATCATGGGTGCCGTTATCCGAGGCGGCCAAGGCGATCGAGGACAGAGTGCCGAGGGCTGAGGACAAAGTCTCACTCCACTGGTTTTGGCCAGCCGATTATCTGGTGGTCTGCTCGAGCCGCCGGGTCCGCGACGAGGTGCTAGCGGCAAGCGCTGTGGAGGGGCGCGGGTTCTCCCTTCGCCTCGCCCCGTGGAACCGGCAGCTGCAGGCGGACAGCGTGCCGCTCCGCTACCGGGTCGTCGTGGAGATTACCGGCGTCCCAGCGCACGCCTGGAACGGCACGACGGCGAGAGCAGCGTTGGGCTCTGCCGCTTGGGTGGAGCGATTGGGCACAACGACGGCGAGCCGGGAAGATATGAGGACGATGCAAGTGTATGCGTGGACAGACGAACTCGAAAGGATTTCGCAAGTCAAGGAGCTCTGGATTGAGGAGCCGAATGATCGCTTGGAGGAAGATGAAGGTCTCGTGCTGCCCGCCGACGCGCTCATCCCATTAGAGAAGAATATGCTCCGGTACGTTATCAAGGTGGTGCTCGTCCGTTCTGAGGACGTTGCGGGACCGCCGGCGAGGCTACGGCCAAGGGAAGGGGATCGTGGCGACCATGACCGCGGCGATGGTTCTCTCGACGGGGATGATGCAGGGGCTAGGAGGGCGCCTGACCGGGGGCCTCCGAAGCGGTACCACTCGCAGGACGGCAGCGGCGGTGGTCGTGTCTCTTCCAGGAGGCTCGAGGACGGGGGAGCTTCCGGTCGGCATCGTCACGGCGGCGACCGCGGCGTGGAAGTGGATCCTTGGCCAGAGGTGGAAGACGATGACGTGGCGAGTCAGCAGTTGCGAGCGGGCGGTCGTGCACTGGCCCACGACCTTGGCGTGATGTGCGCTCCGTGCATGCAGCGTGGAGACGCGTGGATGGGTTCTGTGCCGGGTGAGGCTGACCGGTGGGACCCTATGCTGTTGGAGGAGGAGCTTGCAGCAGTTGCGCGTGGAAAAGCATCGTGGGGCCGCGCGGATCCCGTGGCACCTACGCTGTCTGTTTCGTGCAGGGGTCAAAGGCTGGCGCTGCCCGTTGCTGCGGCGCAGACTGATCCCTGTCGCAGTGTGGGGGCAGGCGCACCAGCAGAATCAGATAAAGTGGAGTGTTTTCAAATCGGTTTGACCAGGCTGGTGACTCCGGCGCGGTTTTTGGCGCCTACAGACTGTGCGTCTGGGGATCAGAGCTGCAGACAGCTGGACTCACCTGGGCTGCTTTCCCCTGTCTCAGACCGCGGTGTGGTTTCTCCTGATTGGGCACGGAAGGAGGAGGAGCAACAGGTGGGGTCCCCAGTGTCCGTCCTGGAGTTTTTCTCGGTGGCACTGTCCTCGCCCCGATCAGCAGCGGCACCCACTGTTTCCGGCCCGGAGGAGGCCCGTGTGCCTGTGGCGTCTCAGGGGGTAGGCCCCGCAGTCCTGCCAGACGTGGCTTCACCAGCTTCGGAGGCTTCTTTCCGGCTGGCCTGCCAGAAGCCCATCTCGCCTATTCTCTGCAGGCCACCCAGGAAGGCCCGTGCCAAGAGGACTTACACTGGGCCTGTTCGCCGTAGTTCCAGGTGTAGGGGGAAGTTCGCTGCCGGTACCCCGATTCGGCGGCAGCAGAGGGAGCTAATTCATCGGCTGAAAATTGCGAGAGAAGGGGAGGTGATCGGTGATGAGGCGTTGAATGCTTACCTCAGTCTGTTCGACAAGCCCCTTGCGAAGGAGCATATCGACGTGATCCTGGGTCTGTTTGGGTGGTTGCCTGAGGCGTTGCCTTCGTCAGAGGAGTTGCCAGTAGAGTGCCTAGTATAGGGCGTGGTGTTGTATCCCTTTCTGTCGTCCCCGTTTCGTTTTGCAACTCTAGCTAGTTCGATCATGTTGGTTGCGGATGTTATTTTCGCCATTTGGAATGCGCATGGACTTAATTCGGTTGCTCGGAGAGCTGCGGTCTTTCAGGTGCTGGCACCTTTGGGTGCTAAAGTGGTTTGCCTTCAGGAAACTAAAATGGAGGTTATCACAGAGCTAGTAGTGAGGGAGTGCTTGGGCGCCGCGTTCGACAGTTATTTCTTTCTGCCGGCCGTGGGCACCCGTGGAGGTATTCTTTTGGCCTAGCAGTCGACCCATGTGACGATCTCAAATCCTCACCTCACCACAAATGCGTTGACAGCGCACATCTCGTTTGGAGAAGGGGAGCAAGACTGGTGGTTCACCGAAGTATATGGCCCGCAGGGCGTGGAAAGGAAGTGTGAGTTCTTGCAGGAACTCCGGGACATTCGCGATCTTCACGCTGGTCCTTGGCTGGTTGCCGGTGACTTCAACCTCATCACAAGCCCAGAGGACAAAAACCAGGGTGGGCTTCACCGCCCTATGATGGGTCGCTTTCGACGTACGCTCTCGGCCTTGGAGCTCAAGGACATGTACCTAAACGGCAGGAGGTACACATGGTCCAACGAGCGACAGCAACCTACCCTGGAGAGGCTCGATAGGGTCTTTTCGACCGTGGATTGGGAGCTAGGCTTCCCAGATGCTTTTCTCTCCGCGGGCTCCTCAGGGCCGTCTGACCACTGCCCGCTTATTTTGAGTCTGTCACCTGACCTTCAGAAGGGACACCGGTTCCAGTTCCAGTCCTTTTGGCCCAAAGTGGATGGCTTCCTCGATGTGGTTCGGGAAGCGTGGACGTCGGTAGGCCACAACAACAACAACCCCTTTAAACGCCTGGACGAGAGATTTAGGGCGACCGCTAAACGCCTTGCCTGTTGGAGCAGCAAGTTCATTGGGCACATCAAACTCCAGATTCTGTTGGCACAAGAGGTGATCCTGAGGCTTGATGTGGCTATGGAGTCCTGCCCTCTATCAGGTGAAGAGCGGTCCTTACGGCGCCTGCTCAAAGGGAAGCTTTTAGGGTTAGCCTCCTTGGAGAGGTCGATGGCCAGGCAGAGGGCCCGGATTCTGTGGCTCCGTGAGGGTGATGCGTGCACTAAGTTCTTTCATATTCAGGCCAGTCACCGAAGGAGGAAGAACTTTGTTGGACACCTCTTAGTAGACGGGCGGAGGCTTACTGGTCACGAGGAGATGGCGGAAGCCGTGGATACCTTCTATGATGCCATTTTGGGGGTGGAGGTGGATAGGCAGTATGCGGCGGACCTGGACTTCCTGGAGTTGCCTTCTCTGGATCTAGCCCACCTTGAGGCGGGTTTCTCCGAGGAGGAAGTGTGGAACGCGATCAGGATCATGCCACTAGATAAATGTCCGGGGCCAGACGGTTTCACCAACAGATTCTTTGTGGCATGTTGGGGGGTCATCAAAGACGATGTGATGGCAGCTTTCAGCTCGTTGGCACGGAGAGACGTGCGTGGATTTGGGGCAGTGAATGAGGCTTTCATCACCTTGCTGCCTAAGAAGGTCTGGGCGGAGGAGCTAAGAGACTTCCGCCCCATTAGTCTCATCCATGGTTTTGCCAAGTTGGTTGTGAAAGTTCTAGCCAGCCGAGTTGCTCCAGTCTTGCCCCTGTTGGTCGGGGCACACCAGAGCGCTTTCGTGCACGGTCGGTGTCTTCATGACAACTTCATGACTGTCCGGGAAACCGCCAGGAAACTCCACAGCTCCGTCACTTCAGCGGTGCTCCTCAAGTTGGACATCACCAAAGCCTTCGATACCGTCAATTGGGCCTTCCTAGTGGAGGTGTTGAGGAAGATGGGTTTTGGAGATATCTTCCTATCCATGGTATGTGCTCTCCTGTCTACGGCCTCTACGAGAGTGTTGCTCAATGGGTGGCCTGGTTGGAAGATTTTCAATAGGAGGGGCCTCAGGCAAGGTGACCCCCTCTCGCCACAACTGTTTATCCTCGTTATGGAGACACTGCATCTTATGATCGAGAAGGCAACGACATGTGGACTGCTCTCTCGCCTTTCCCAAAGCGGGCTGAGACACCGGACTTCCTTTTATGCGGATGATGTCGTCACCTTCTTGAGGCCGTCAGCCGTGGATTTTCGCGTCTTCTCCGGGATTCTGGAAGACTTTGGGGAAGCTTCGGGGCTGAGGACCAACTTGGACAAGTGCTCGGCACACTTGATTAGGTGTGGGAGTGACGAGGAGGAGCTGATAGCACGGGAGCTCCATTGCCCTATCTTGCCTTTCCCTTTGCGCTACCTGGGGTTGCCGCTCTCTCTCAGGAAGCTGTCGGCGGCTCAGCTCCAATATGTAGTGGACAGTGTGGCGGATCACCTGCCTGGTTGGAGGGCTAACTTGCTAAACCGTGGTGGCAGACTCGAGCTGGTCAAGACCACCCTGTCAGCGGTCTCGATTTTTGCCATGATGTCACTGGATCTGCCGGTCAAAACAGTTTTGGACATTGAGAAGATCATGAGGGGCTTCTTGTGGAAAGGGAGGAGAGATGTCCACGGCGGCCACTGTCTGGTGGCGTGGGATAGGGTTTGTATGCCCAAACAGTTGGGGGGCCTTGGTATCCCTAACCTCCGATTTATGAACGTGGCGCTCAGGACGCGTTGGCTTTGGCTTAAGAGGACTGACGCCTCAAAGCCGTGGAGGGAGTTCAACATCCAGGTCCCAAAGCTCGCACGACAGCTATTCGAGGCCGCCACCACCTCGGAGTTGGGAGACGGCGCGTCGACCTACTTTTGGTCCGATAGATGGCTTAGGGAGGGCAGGGTGAAGGATCTCGCCCCCAACTTGCTGATTCGGATCCCAAAACGTGCCCGCACCTCGCGTCGGGTGAGAGAGGGCTTAGCTGGTGGTTGGCTAGAGGACATTCCCCCAGACCTGGGCGAGGTTGAGTTGCATGAGCTTCTCTCCCTGGCAGATTGTGTCGCCAGGGTTACCCTCACAGTGGGTGTGGAGGATACCTTCCGATGGAATTGGGAGGTTAATGGAGCCTACTCAGCCAGATCGGCCTATAAAGCCTTGTTTTCTAGGGAGGAAGGCCTCGGAGGTGCGCAGCAGGTGTGGCAATCTCGTGCCCCGAACAAGTGCAAGTTCTTCCTCTGGCTGGCCTTGAGGAACAGGTGTTGGACCGCTGACAGATTGAGCCGTAGGGGCCTCCCCCACCCAGCGGCTTGCCCCTTCTGTGACCAGCATGGCGAGAGCATTGATCACATTTTGCTGGGATGTGTTCTGGCCAGACAGGTGTGGACAACTATGTTGAGCAGATGGAGGCTGGCATATTGGATCCCAGGCCAGGACGACTCACTGGTTGAGTGGCTACCTGACCGGACCATGGCCGGTGGCGACAAGAAGGACCTGTGGACAGCCGTATGTCTGGCGTGTTGGTGTTTGTGGAGGCACCGGAACGCTGTGGTGTTTGATGGGCACGCACCATCAGTGGAGAGCGCGCTCAGTCTGATTGAGGAGGAGGCAGCTCTTTGGCGCGCTGCCAATCTCTTTAGAGGTAGCCTTAGGCAAGTGGATAGGTGGAGGGGTGGCGAGTAGTCCCGTCATGTAGTGTGTGAGTGTGTGGGTTGCGTTTCTGTGTGTCTGTACCAGAACGCGTTGTACTTGGCATCTTGCCACTTCTACTATGAACCAGATACGTCTTTCCATGACGTATCCTTAAAAAAAGGTTATATTTGAAAAGGTGGTTCAATTTGACATGGAAAATATATTTTATATGTGACATTTGAATTAAGTTTGAAATGGTTATGAATTTAATCAAATTTGTAATGAGTTGTTTGAATTTGAATTTTGGAAACATTTGAAATGTTCAAAACAGTAAACAAATGGTTTAAACATGTAGAGAATTAAATTTGGTTCAGAAAACATATTTTATTTATTTTATTTGGATTTGAAATACAAAAGTTATTTGAATTTTAAAGGCAGGGGCTACTCTGCAATTTTAAAAACATACAGATTTGGTCCAGGGGCTTAACTGCGAAAAAGAAATCATAGAACGCCCCCTGGAAACGTTTTCTACACAGCAGATCGACCCCTGGGTCACTGGCCTGTGGGCCAGTGCCCAGCTGGCGCGCGCGTGGGTGCCTGCGTGGCCACCACTGCCAATGGCAGGTGGGGCCAGCGTGCACGCGTGGCAGTGGAGCAAAAATTGGGGTTTAATCCGCGCTGCGGGGATTCGAACCCATGCCCTCGCGCAGCGCACCGTTAGATCCCACCACTACGGTGCGGATTCGTTTGTTGACAGAGAGATGCGCACGGGGGTATGAGGTGTATCTGTTCTTATCTGACGAAACTGAATAAAAAATCAGTCTTCCGTCTGACCGCGGCGACAGACGGCACGGCGGCGCGCGCTCACCGTCGATGACCAACAACTGGCGGCGCTAGGGTGTGTGTGGGTGCGTGCTGAGTGTGCTCGTGTGCTTGGACGGCCTGAACACCCACGGAAACGTGCTCGATTGCAACCATGGCGGCACGGGGGCGACAGCTGCCGGAGTTTCAGAAACGGCGCGAGCAGAAAAGGAAACGAGGGGGCTGGAGGGAGGCACGGGATGCTGCGGTGGCTCACCGGGAGGCTGTCGGAGGCGAGGAATGGACGTGATGTAGACGGAGGCGACGGCGTGGTGAAATTCTTCAGAAAAGCTGCGGCGGTGAAGAGCTCGCCGTCGATGATCAGCGGCCCCTAGGCTGCTGTAAGGACCCCAGACCGGCAGTCTGAAACCCTACGTATGCATACATTCACGATCCCAGAAAGATCAGTCGTGAACAACATACACAGTTGGCACACAGAAATACATCATCCATTACACGAATACAAAAAGGTATTACATAAAATATCACATGATCAAGTTTAACGCAACTGCCCAAAGGGCAGGCAACTTATCAAACACAGCGGAAGACAATTAAAACACAACATAGTTGAGCCCAAGTCACGCCTTAACCTACAGGCTGCTGACCCGGAGACGATCCTAGTTCGCAAAGCCGTCAACTCCGTACTTCTCTTCATAGATATCATTTGGAGGCTCCTTCTCCAAATCTGATAAGTAGATACCAGGGGCGAAACCATAATGAGTACATTTGAATGTACTCAGCAAGACATCCATCATATCACTTACCAACATGCAAGTATGCTTATATGGTGGAATAGGTAGGCTATAAATAGGGTTCACTACCAATGGCGTTCATATATGATGACACCACAGTTGCAGTCAGGTTATTCTGTATCTTTGTTGAAGAAGATACTTCAGAAGAAAATAAAATAATATAGTTTTATTTCTCTTGTAGATATCACATGTACAAGAGGTTTTGTAAAGCTTTGTTAAAGAATATTTTCTCTTTGCAAAACTTCTTGGAATCAGTTTCCAGAATTCTTGCTTAGAGTAGAAAAGGTTTTCTTTGCAAAACATTTTGTTTTGTATAACATCATCTGGCTTTTCATCATCGACGATACCTCCACGGTATAAGTTTCCATTCCTTTCCGAACTTCACAAGTTCAACACTTCCTTTCCAAAAACTCCTTTTCAAAAACTTCCTTTTTGAAAAAATTGACACAATGCTAGCTACATGGCCATTCAAATGTCCATATCCGAGGACGCGGCTTCTTCGAAAAAGTTATACTCTGCAGAGGTGTACACATCCACCAGATCCAGTACACCTCCCGTGAACAATCACGGACTGTAACAACAGTATGTAAACATCAGGTATCTGATCATAACCATCCACTATGTTCAAGCTAGAATATGCCTATCTCTCAGTTGAGTTTTACCACATCCCCGGCACCGAGCTAATCCCCGCCAAGCCAGGATGCCTCAACTGATGCATCCGGAGGGAAAGTTAATCCCACACTTTATATGTCTCCACGACATTCGGTTCAGAGGATCGCATCCCCTATAGCACATTGAGATAGCACACACTAATAAGAACAAATTTCAAGTTAAGCCCCTTGCCCATGTTGGGGTAGGGTGGCAGTACGGTAAAGGTTGTCCGGCGAAGACTAGGTTATGTGTCATTTTTGAAAACACCACTTTCTCAAAAATGACCACTTCCACATTCCTCCGGAGAACAAGGATCCGCCTTTTCTCCGGGTTTTTCCGTAAAGCCTTTGTTTTGTAGAATCACACTTTTAGGGTGTCCACTTAGGGACTAGTATATTTGATGGTAATAAATACCATGTGGTGGCTTATGGGCTTGGTATTACCAAGTTTAACTACTGGCATGATAGTAACCTATAATATAGTATAGTAGTAATTTCCACATCAAAAATAGTTTTGATAATCAAGTTTTTGTAAAACTTCAGAGGTAAAACATGCATGATAGATAATGATAAGTATTGTATCAGCAAGCATCAGGATGGCTTGCCTGGTATCTCCTTGTGTCCCTGGTTTTGGAGTGACTGGAACTTGAAACAGAGCTTCACGACACTTCCTTCCTCTTCGTTTTCTAACGTCGTAAAAAGGAATAAAGGACACACATTCAGAACCAATCAAGGCAAGCAACAATACACAACAATACATACAGCAAGGAAATCTAATAACAACAAATCACACAATTTATTAATGGAGGCAAACAATCAAACAAACACACTTGGCAGAAATGCCATTTAATAAGACAGCTTAAGGTTGGAGAAACATATCTCACAACCTTAATATCATGGATTCAGTGGGTGTGCCACTCTCATACCAAGATATTAATAAACCCAAAATACACTTAGGTTCACAAGGGTGAGCCTACTAAAAGTATATAAAACATGCACAAAAATAATCATGGCAATGGGTCTATCAACCAAACCACAAAAAGAAATAAGGTAGCTACTCTGCTAAACCTAAATTCACAACAAGAATAAATAATACACATGATTTGCAAAAGTTACTTTTACAAATCAGTGATCCTACACAAGTGTAACAAGGTAATAGACTCATCACAAAACACAAAATTTCTCATAGTGAGAGCAATAGAAACAATGCATCCATTTGCAGGGCAACTCCTACATACTAGTAGTAAATAAAAAGGGCAGTACTAGAGGAATCAAACAACAATCCAAAGATGGATTTTTCCTAGCAAGCCACACATGATTATAACCACTTACAAACAGAAGCATACACATTTTCATTTAGTACAAAAATTCCCCAAGCAAAAATACTAGGCACTCATTAGTTAGAGAGCTATATAAAAGAAATGCATCTAGTGTGGGGGAAATAATGTTTCCACCCAAAATGCAATGAAACTAGTGGGTGTTCCAATAGCATAAAAAAGCATTAATAGGTCATAATGCCTCTGGTCATACTTTATAAAAATTAACAAAAAACTAAACTAGCATCTAGTGTAATAACCATACTAGTAGAAAATAATATGGTGCAAAAATAAGCAAGGTAATGCTACTCATGCTATTGTTTTCACACAAGTGAAAAATCTAGGGTTCAAGTACCCATAAAAACATCATCAAAATGCTACTGGTCCTATGAATACAACATAAAAATATGTGGCTACTCAACCACAAATATTGTGCTAAAAATTCTACACATGAGAGAATTTTTCCAAACATTCTCATAGTTATGACAAAGCTACTCATGCTTTTCTACCAACTCAAATGCAAGCTAGCAGAGGTGATAACAACACAAACTAAGTACCAACATGGTACTGGATACACTCAAAAATCCAAGTGTTTGCACATAAAGTTAACACTCAAAATTGCTATGCAAACATTAACTAGAGAATAATCATATGCTATTAACAATAATCCTATTTCTCCACAACTGAAGTCCACACAATGTAACATGCTAAAATAGCTAAGCACATCTTAGAAAACAAGTTCACACAACTTATACATGCTAGAAAACAATATTGCAACACAAAAATATCATCACACAAATTAATTAACTAAAATGCCAAAATGGCAGAAACATGCAAAACAAAGATCTGTCCACCAAATTTTCTAGGATGCTTTAAAAATTAAACCCTTCTAGGTTTGGATAGAACTAAACATATAAAAGACCATCCAATTGAGTTTGCATCAAAAATAATTTTTAATTATTTTATAAAAATCACCAAAGTGCTCACTAGTGTTTTACCAATTTGCATGCCATTTCAACAATACAAAGAATTTGGAAGCAAGGTTAAATTCTCCTGTTAGTAAATTTCAAGGGCTTTCCAATTCAATTTGCCTCACTTCATTCTGAGTTGTGAAATAAAAATGGTGCTCATTTTGGTGTTTCTGGTACCTGTTGCCAAATCATTTTTCATTTCTAAACTGTTCATCCAAATGTAGATCTAAAAGTTGGAGGTGGTTTAGATTTTGGTGCTTTACATCTGTGAATTTTGGTTTGGTCAAATGCATATTTTTGGTTAGATTTTAGGCCCTAAAGTAATCATACAACATTCTGCAAAAATAAAATTGAAAAAAAAATCTAGACTGGGCCAGATCTGAAATGGGCCGGCCAGATCCAGCTCTACCGCGAGGGTAGCTAGCCTCTGCCGCTGACCCGTGGGCCAGACACATGGTGGCAGCCACGCGGGCCAGCGCGGGGGCCACCCGCAGGTTCAACAAGCTCCCGCGCGGTCAGGGGAGGCTGGCGTCATCGTGACGGCAGGGCGACGTCATCGCCGGCGGGATTTGCTCCGGCGAGCCCCTAATCCGATGATTGCGGCCACCAAAATGCGATATAAAAACATGTGCACGAAGCACTCGACGCGGGCAACCAACCTAACTCACCCTCGCTTCCGGGAAAACGCGGGAGAGCGGCCGGCGACGGACGGCGCCCGGCGGCCGAACGCAAGCACGGCGGGGCGAGGTCCTAGGGGGAGAGGGAGAGGGGAAAAAACATGGGGAGGGTCACACGCTCACCACCAACACGCGGGGATGCTCGGAGAAGGAGGAGGAGGTCCGTGGCGGCGGAGATTCTTCGCCGGAGTTCGCCGGCCCCGAGGACGAAAACGGACGGCGCGGCCACTACGGTGCATTCCGGCCCGATTACTTCGGCACCGAGCACACCCACGACAAGGCGAATGCGATGAGTCACTCGGTGGCCGGAGGCGAGCTCTGCAATGGCCTAATCGACGGCGAGCACATCTAGGGTTTTCGGTTTGGGCTAAGAACTAGAGAGAGAGAGGGTGAGGGCTCAAGTGGGGTGGGGGGAGAGAGAGCAATGGGGAACACAAGCACATGGGGGGGCCTCTTTATCCTCAAGGTTTCCTTCCAATCGAAGGCATGGCCTAGGGTTACTGCATCTACAGAGGGCTAGAGGTTGAAGATGAGTGACTCAGATTACAATTTGATCCCTGGATAATTACAAATAGGTCCCTGTACTCTCTGAAAAAGGATGTTTTCACTAAGCAAACAAAGTTTAAATTTTAAATCCTTTTGCCCAAAATTCTAATTAGTTGAGCTGTACAACATATATGAAAATTGGCTCAATTGAATAAACTTGATAATTCAAAGTTGTTCAAATTTGAATTCTTACACAAATGGACATTGAATTTATTAACCTACTTAGGAGCTTCCAAAAATGATAATTTTTGGCACACATTCCTTATTTGATGTGTTCCTTATGTGGTAGAAAATTCAAGTCATTTTGAGTTACTTCATAGAACAAACTTGTTCAAATTTCAAAAAGGTGCTGTCAAGAAATCAGGGGTTTTGGCAACTTAAACAATTCAAAAACTTGTGCCCTTTTGGTTTTCATCCTTATTTATGATATAGATCATGTGGTATTTATTTCATGGAATTTTGAAAAAGTTTGTAGAACAAACTTGTTCAAAATTCCAATTGTTGCTGTGGAGAAAACTCATGTTTTCAGGGCTTTAATGGATTCAATTTTTGGTCTCCTCTTGTGTGTGTTCCTTATTTGATATAAGGAAGCAATGGTATTAATTTCAGACCATTTCAAGAAAGTTTCCAATAGTAACTTGTTTTAGTTTTTCCGTTTCTAGAAATAATGGAATTTCTATTTAATAAGACACTTGGCTTTTCTTTAACAATGCTTTGCCAAAATATTTATGTGACTAGAGATAGAAAGTCAATGCTCTCCAATACTTTTGTTTTTACTCTTGCAAGGTTGGAAAAACATTTGATAATATTTTGGTGAAGCAATTTAAGAATGCCTCTTTATCTGATAATCTTTTAGGGAAATTTTATTAAGTGTTTTCCTCTTTCTTAATTTAGGTCTTGGAATAATATTCAACAAGTATGAGATTCATAAGATGTTTTTGGAAAAATCTTTGATCAATATTTACTTTAGAAAATATTGCCAAGGTCATTGGAACAATATGTTGAATATTTTTAGATTACTGCTTTGCAATCCTTTTAAGTTTGCAATCCATTTCTTAGCCATGTAAGTTTATAAATAGTTTGTTTAGTTGCACTAAAACAAACACAATCAAAGTTTAATTGTCAAACAATTAGCAAAACAACTGTGTTAACAGGTATTCCAAAATTGGGATGTGACAGGTCTTCCCCCCTTAAAAAGAATCTCGTCCCCGAGATTCGCAAGCGAGGACTAAGGGAGGGCCAACAAACACAATGTTAGTGTTGGAGTGTAGGTGCTTCCCCCCTTTGACTTTTCTTGGGAGGCGGGGTACTTCCCTAAATTAGCAAATTTACTTTAAAAAGTACACCGGCACTGTGTTAGGTCCAAAACTTTTGTTTCCTAGTTTGAACAAAAATTAAGGTTAGTGCAGAATTTCTTGGAAATGTACCGTCAATTATTTCATGAATTCTTAGCTATATCCCACATCTTACATAACACATATGGAGTGGTGTACCACTTTCATAATAAGGTATATAAGAAGCTAAAAATATAGCTTGTGGGTGCAAAGGTTAGGTTGCTAAGGTAAAACAAACAGACAGAATAATACCCATGGCAGTGGATATTACTCACCACAAGCGACTATCACTTAAAGTGTTCATGATTTTAGTTGGATGTTTTAGTTTCATAAGATACTCTTAAGCAAAATCATAACACAAGTATAAACTCATGCTAAGGTAAAACATTTAAACAAAATCCAATAAGCAAGCAAACAACACCACATATGAATAGACTATTTATTCACTAGGTTAATGTTTAGTAGAGGTTTTGGAATCCATCAATCATGAACAATTAGCAAACAACCAGTAGCTAAAAAACCAATGAATACAATAATAAAGGTACTCTAAAATACCATCTTCACACAAGATAAAACTCCTATTACATAGGCATAAAAGAAACAGGACTGCACAAATAACACACTAGTATGAAAAATCTACACCAGCATGCTATAAGAGATAATCATATCCTATAACCATAGAACATGCAACTAAATAATTCATGGCATGATAATAGAAGTAATAACTTCATAAACATGCTATATCAACACATAAACTTATAAAATAAAAAGAGGGTACTACTAGAGCAACAATCACCATTTTTCTAGTGGTGAAACTAGTTTCACTCTAGAGAAGCAAACAATGCTATCATGATGTTTAAACTTAAACAAGCAAGTCATGAATATAAGTGTACCTAATAACAGTACACAAAACTTACTCATGTTAGTAAGCACAAACATCAAAACCCATGATACAACTATTAAACATGCATAAATTTCTTCTAGCAATTTCTGTTTTTCTTAAACAATTACTAGCAAACAAGCAAGGTATAACTCACACAACCAGTAGCTATGCCATTAATGAAAATTGTATAAACCTTTTCAAAAATCCGTACACTCAATTTAAAATCATTCACAAACAATCTACCAATCAAGAGGAATTTATTTTATTTGCGAACAATTTAATTTTAGCACACGATAGTGAAACATTTCTTAACATGATACCCCTAAGGAATATTATGCTAACATAAGGATCACACCTAAACATATTAGTGTTTACTAATAAGAAATAAACTTCTCACTTGCATAAGTGAAAAGAAACAATTCTATTTTCCATGGTGGAAAATTAGAAATCAATCACACAGTGAAACATGCTATTTTCACACATGTGTATGGTTGGGGATTTTCATCCTCAAGACAAAATAACAATGGGACCAGTGGGCTATGGCCTACAAATACCAAGGCAAAAATAGGTACTAAGCCTCTGGTTACTCATGAAAAACTTTGCATACAAGATAAAAATATAAGGCTATTTAATCTAGTGAAGCAATACTAGTGCATACTGATAGCAATGCTTACACATGCTTTACTATTAAGAGACATGCAAGCTAACATAGGTAAAAGAATCAAAATAACAGTACATAAATGCTACTTTACTCAAAGAACACATAGCACCAAATCTACTAAGAAAGTATACACAGATCTAGCTCTCACAATACTTCCAAATAATAAACTAGAAGGTAACAAATGCTATTTCATTTTTATTCGAGTTTCCAATCATGCACACACTTTCTAGGGTAGATTTATTGCAAGAAAACAACATCGTAACAAGTCCTAACAACTCCATATAAGTTAGGAAGAAAGATTGAATAAAACACAAATTTATTTCAATCAAGAGCACACAAAGAAACAAAAACAGGAAAACTGCTGTTTTCCAGATCTATCGTTCACTTAATTTCTAAACCTCGAATTTCATAGTACTTACAATGTCTATTAAGATTTGGTTTCCAAAGTAGATACACCCGATATCTTATTGACTAGTAAACGAATAGGTCATCATCTTATTTTCTCGTGACTTCTCCTTTTTACCAACTAGATTAAAAAGTGTCGTAAGTCACTTAATTCCTTGGTTTAGAAAGAGTTGTCAGTAGTTCGCATGCTTTGGTTAGGTGTCAACCTAAGATTAGGAAAAACATGTAAGTCTTGTTAGCTTTCTATTAAATAATATTTGTCCGACAAGATACGACTAGCGTCATCGTACGTCGAATATTGAATCGTGCTCTTTGGATTGGCTTTTGAGGGGGTTGCGCATCATGGCATGTGAAGACTTATTTTGCACCTTTCTCCAGAGGAGGGAGGTATATAACTTTTAAAAGGGGATTTCTCTTGTTTGGTCTTTTAAAAGGGAACATAAAAAAGTGCGACATTTAGCCAACAGGGTAAAAAGAGTCTTTTGCAAACAGACAAACATAGAGGTTTTGGTCGGTAGTAGTTGGTGCATTCACGCCTTTTCTTCTTTAAAGGTTGTCGTTGTTTGAGCTTTATCTGTTGGAGTGCAGCATTGTTAGCAACGCTCGCAACTCGTGTGGCTTGATGGTCCTCTATATAGGCACAACGGTGCTCTCATTGATGGTGGGGGAGATGGTGGTGGTTCACGACGGGTGGCATTATGAAGCGAAAAAAAGTATAAGTCTAAGCAACAAATTCTTGTTTTTGAATACTATACAAACATTTTTGCTTGCAAAAATCTAACACGAGGCGATTCAAAAACAAGAGCGGGGCAATCACAAATTTGCAAACTTTGAGCACCCCACAAACATATAGAAGCCTAGATGAACCAAAATTCTACACCACACAATAGCACAAAGTTCTACGGACACACATAAGCAAGCCATAACACACAAGCAAGGCTCCATTGGAGCTACGTCAGGGGAGGTTACTCAGGGAGTCATCGCTAAATTACTCCAAACTAGACGGATCCAAAATCCTAGAAGTGGCTGAAGAACTATATCTACTTCTGACCATCATCACTGTAGAGCTAGGCAATTATTTTGGTCTTTCGGGACATCAGCAAGTATAAATTTTTTTGGATGGAAACAAGATACTAGAAGTAAAGTTTCGAGAAAACTTTATGCAACAAATTGTTTTTGAAACTCCAACTATTTCCTGGACAGAAAACTTCAAAAATGAGAGATGTTTCAAAAACAGAGCGGAGCAGTTGCAAACAAGTAAGAAATAAACTCTTAACCGAGAGAGATAGTAACTCTGTAAGGCCCGCCCTTCGAACCACTGTTCAAGGATGCCCTTGATATGCATTTAGAATCTTTTGAAAAGATCAGAAGGAGGGAAAATATACTAAAATTCCCTTGGATAAAAATAATGTAGATAGTAAATGGGTTTTTACTCAAAAATACTTTTCTTTCCTATCTGACGTCCATGCTAACTAAGGTCTCCTAAGGTCAGGATGGCTCTGATACCAACTCTGTAAGGACCCCAGACCGGCAGTCTGAAACCCTACGTATGCATACATTCACGATCCCAGAAAGATCAGTCGTGAACAACATACACAGTTGGCACACAGAAATACATCATCCATTACACGAATACAAAAAGGTATTACATAAAAGATCACATGATCAAGTTTAACGCAACTGCCCAAAGGGCAGGCAACTTATCAAACACAGCGGAAGACAATTAAAACACAACGTAGTTGAGCCCAAGTCACGCCTTAACCTACAGGCTGCTGACCCGGAGACGATCCTAGTTCGCAAAGCCGTCAACTCCGTACTTCTCTTCATAGATATCATTTGGAGGCTCCTTCTCCAAATCTGATAAGTAGATACCAGGGGCGAAACCATAATGAGTACATTTGAATGTACTCAGCAAGACATCCATCATATCACTTAGCAACATGCAAGTATGCTTATATGGTGGAATAGGTAGGCTATAAATAGGGTTCACTACCAATGGTGTTCATATATGATGACACCATAGTTGCAATCAGGTTATTCTGTATCTTTGTTGAAGAAGATACTTCAGAAGAAAATAAAATAATATAGTTTTATTTCTCTTGTAGATATCACATGTACAAGAGGTTTTGTAAAGCTTTGTTAAAGAATATTTTCTCTTTGCAAAACTTCTTGGAATCAGTTTCCAGAATTCTTGCTTAGAGTAGAAAAGGTTTTCTTTGCAAAACATTTTGTTTTGTATAACATCATCTGGCTTTTCATCATCGACGATACCTCCACGGTATAAGTTTCCATTCCTTTCCGAACTTCACAAGTTCAACACTTCCTTTCCAAAAACTCCTTTTCAAAAACTTCCTTTTTGAAAACATTGACACAATGCTAGCTACATGGCCATTCAACTGTCCATATCCGAGGACGCGACTTCTTCGAAAAAGTTATACTCTGCAGAGGTGTACACATCCACCAGATCCAGTACACCTCCCGTGAACAATCACGGACTGTAACAACAGTATGTAAACATCAGGTATCTGATCATAACCATCCACTATGTTCAAGCTAGAATATGCCTATCTCTCAGTTGAGTTTTACCACATCCCCGGCACCGAGCTAATCCCCGCCAAGCCAGGATGCCTCAACTGATGCATCTGGAGGGAAAGTTAATCCCACACTTTATATGTCTCCACGACATTCGGTTCAGAGGATCGCATCCCCTATAGCACATTGAGATAGCACACACTAATAAGAACAAACTTCAAGTTAAGCCCCTTGCCCATGTTGGGGTAGGGTGGCAGTACGGTAAAGGTTGTCCGGCGAAGACTAGGTTATGTGTCATTTTTGAAAACACCACTTTCTCAAAAATGACCACTTCCACATTCCTCCGGAGAACAAGGATCCGCCTTTTCTCCGGGTTTTTCCGTAAAGCCTTTGTTTTGTAGAATCACAATTTTAGGGTGTCCACTTAGGGACTAGTATATTTGATGGTAATAAATACCATGTGGTGGCTTATGGGCTTGGTATTACCAAGTTTAACTACTGGCATGATAGTAACCTATAATATAGTATAGTAGTAATTTCCACATCAAAAATAGTTTTGATAATCAAGTTTTTGTAAAACTTCAGAGGTAAAACATGCATGATAGATAATGATAAGTATTGTATCAGAAAGCATCAGGATGGCTTGCCTGGTATCTCCTTGTGTCCCTGGTTTTGGAGTGACTGGAACTTGAAACAGAGCTTCACGACACTTCCTTCCTCTTCGTTTTCTAACGTCGTAAAAAGGAATAAAGGACACACATTCAGAACCAATCAAGGCAAGCAACAATACACAACAATACATACAGCAAGGAAGTCTAATAACAACAAATCACACAATTTATTAATGGAGGCAAACAATCAAACAAACACACTTGGCAGAAATGCCATTTAATAAGACAGCTTAAGGTTGGAGGAACATATCTCACAACCTTAATATCATGGATTCAGTGGGTGTGCCACTCTCATACCAAGATATTAATAAACCCAAAATACACTTAGGTTCACAAGGGTGAGCCTACTAAAAGTATATAAAACATGCACAAAAATAATCATGGCAATGGGTCTATCAACCAAACCACAAAAAGAAATAAGGTAGCTACTCTGCTAAACCTAAATTCACAACAAGAATAAATAATACACATGATTTGAAAAAGTTACTTTTACAAATCAGTGAGCCTACACAAGTGTAACAAGGTAATAGACTCATCACAAATCACAAAATTTCTCATAGTGAGAGCAATAGAAACAATGCATCCATTTGCAGGGCAACTCCTACATACTAGTAGTAAATAAAAAGGGCAGTACTAGAGGAATCAAACAACAATCCAAAGATGGATTTTTCCTAGCAAGCCACACATGATTATAACCACTTACAAACAGAAGCATACACATTTTCATTTAGTACAAAAATTCCCCAAGCAAAAATACTAGGCACTCATTAGTTAGAGAGCTATATAAAAGAAATGCATCTAGTGTGGGGGAAATAATGTTTCCACCCAAAATGCAATGAAACCAGTGGGTGTTCCACTAGAATAACAAAGCATTAAGAGGTCACAATGCCTCTGGTCATACTTGCTAAAAATTAACAAAAAACTAAACTAGCATCTAGTGTAATAACCATACTAGTAGAAAATAATAGGGTGCAAAAATAAGCAAGGTAATGCTACTCATGCTATTGTTTTCACACAAGTGAAAAATCTAGGGTTCAAGTACCCATAAAAACATCATCAAAATGCTACTGGTCCTATGAATACAACATAAAAATAAGTGGCTACTCAACCACAAATATTGTGCTAAAAATTCTACACATGAGAGAATTTTTCCAAACATTCTCATAGTTATGACAAAGCTACTCATGCTTTTCTACCAACTCAAATGCAAGCTAGCAGAGGTGATAACAACACAAACTAAGTACCAGCATGGTACTGGATACACTCAAAAATCCAAGTGTTTGCACATAAAGTTAACACTCAAAATTGCTATGCAAACATTAACTAGAGAATAATCATATGCTATTAACAATAATCCTATTTCTCCACAACTGAAGTCCACACAATGTAACATGCTAAAATAGCTAAGAACATCTTAGAAAACAAGTTCACACAACTTATACATGCTAGAAAACAATATTGCAACACAAAATATCATCACACAAATTAATTAACTAAAATGCCAAAATGGCAGAAACATGCAAAACAAAGATCTGTCCACCAAATTTTCTATAATGCTCTAAAAATTAAACCCTTCTAGGTTTGGATAGACCTAAACATATACAATACCATCCAATTGAGTTTGCATCAAAAATCATTTTGAATTATTTTATAAAAATCACCAAAGTGCTCACTGGTGTTTTACCAATTTGCACGCCATTTCCACAATACAAAGAATTTGGAAGCCAGGTTCAATGATCCTGTTAGGAAATTTCAAGGGCTTTCCAATGCAATTGGCCTCACTTCATTCTGAGTTGTGAAATAAAAATGGTGCTCATTTTGGTGTTTCTGGTACCTGTTGCCAAATCATTTTTCATTTCTAAACTATTCATCCAAATGTAGATCTACAAGTTGGAGGTGGTTTAGATTTTGTTGCTTTACATGTGTGAATTTTGTTTTGGTCAAATGCATATTTTTGGTTAGATTTTAGGCCCTAAAGTAATCATACAACATTCTGCAAAAATAAAATTGAAAAAAAAATCTAGACTGGGCCAGATCTGAAATGGGCCGGCCAGATCCTGCTCTACCGCGAGGGAAGCTAGCCTCTGCCGCTGACCCATGGGCCAGACGACACGGTCGCAGCCACGCGGGCCAGCGCGGGGGCCACCCGCAGGTTCAACAAGCTCTCGCGCGGTCAGGGGAGACTGGTGGCATCGTGACGGCAGGGCGACGTCATCGCCGGCGGGATTTGCTCCGGCGAGCCCCTAATCCGATGATTGCGGCCACCAAAATGCGATATAAAAACATGTGCACGAAGCACTCGACGCGGGCAACCAACCTAACTCACCCTCGCTTCCGGGAAAACGCGGGAGAGCGGCCGGCGACGGACGGCGCCCGGCGGCCGAACGCAAGCACGGCGGGGCGAGGTCCTAGGGGGAGAGGGAGAGGGGAAAAAACATGGGGAGGGTCACACGCTCACCACCAACACGCGGGGATGCTCGGAGAAGGAGGAGGAGGTCCGTGGCGGCGGAGATTCGTCGCCGGAGTTCGCCGGCCCCGAGGACGAAAACGGACGGCGCGGCCACCACGGTGCATTCCGGCCCGATTACTTCTGCACCGAGCACACCCACGACAAGGCGAATGTGATGAGCTACTCGGTGGCCGGAGGCGAGCTCTGCAATGGCCTAATCGACGACGAGCACATCTAGGGTTTTCGGTTTGGGCTAAGAACTAGAGAGAGAGAGGGTGAGGGCTCAAGTGGGGGGGGAGAGAGAGCAATGGGGAACACAAGCACATGGGGGGGCCTCTTTATCCTCAAGGTTTCCTTCCAATCGAAGGCATGGCCTAGGGTTACTGCATCTACAGAGGGCTAGAGGTTGAAGATGAGTGACTCAGATTACAATTTGATCCCTGGATAATTACAAATAGGTCCCTGTACTCTCTGAAAAAGGATGTTTTCACTAAGCAAACAAAGTTTAAATTTTAAATCCTTTTGCCCAAAATTCTAATTAGTTGAGCTGTACAACATATATGAAAATTGGCTCAATTGAATAAACTTGATAATTCAAAGTTGTTCAAATTTGAATTCTTACACAAATGGACATTGAATTTATTAACCTACTTAGGAGCTTCCAAAAATGATAATTTTGGGAACACATTCCTTATTTGATGTGTTCCTTATGTGGTAGAAAATTCAAGTCATTTTGAGGTACTTCATAGAACAAACTTGTTCAAATTTCAAAAAGGTGCTGTCAAGAAAACAAGGGTTTTTGGCAACTTAAACAATTCAAAAACTTGTGCCCTTTTGGTTTTCATCCTTATTTATGATATAGATCATGTGGTATTTATTTCATGGCATTTTGAAAAAGTTTGTAGAACAAACTTGTTCAAAATTCCAATTGTTGCTGTGGAGAAAACTCATGTTTTCAGGGCTTTAATGGATTCAATTTTTTGTCTCCTCTTGTGTGTGTTACTTATTTGATATAAGGAATCAATGGTATTAATTTCAGACCATTTCAAGAAAGTTTCCAATAGTAACTTGTTTTAGTTTTCTGTTTCTAGAAATATTGGAATTTCTATTTAATAAGACACTTGGCTTTTCTTTAACAATGCTTTGCCAAAATATTTATGTGACTAGAGATAGCAAGTCAATGCTCTCCAATACTTTTTTTTTTACTCTTGCAAGGTTGGAAAAACATTTGATAATATTTTGGTGAAGCAATTTAAGAATGCCTCTTTATCTGATAATCTTTTAGGGAAATTTTATTAAGTGTTTTCCTCTTTCTTAATTTAGGTCTTGGAATAATATTCAACAAGTATGAGATTCATAAGATGTTTTTGGAAAACTCTTTGATCAATATTTACTTTAGAAAATATTGCCAAGGTCATTGGAACAATATGTTGAATATTTTTAAATTACTGCTTTGCAATCCTTTTAAGTTTGCGATCCATTTCTTAGCCATGTAAGTTTATAAATAGTTTGTTTAGTTGCACTAAAACAAACACAATCAAAGTTTAATTGTCAAGCAATTAGCAAAACAACTGTGTTAACAGGTATTCCAAAATTGGGATGTGACAGCTGCTGTCGACGGCGGCGCCATGATCGACCACTACCCCCAACTTCTCCGGAGAGGGAAAATAGAGAGGAGGAGAGGAACTGGCGGCGGCAGGGAGGAAGAAGAAACCTAGGGCTAGGGTTTGGGGCTTGCGGGCTAGAAATAGGTGAGGGTAAAGGTGGGGAGCAGGTGGAGGTGCCTCTGCTGCGTGCGCGCTGGCGTCAGCTGACGCCAGCCGTACGGAGGAGGGAGAAGGGGGCCGCGGGCCGCTGCGCGCGCGCGCTGGGGTTAGGGGGGTTGGGCTTGGCCCAGTCTGCCTTCCCCAGCCGTTTTTCTTTTTATTTTTCTTTATGTTTGTTTTTTTCTTGCTGAAAAGGAAAAGGGAGAAAAAGGAAGGGTTTTGGGGTTAGAAAAATTTAGGAAAAATTTGTATAGGTTAGTTTTTGTAACAGCAACAATGTGCAACTTTTGTTTTTCAAAATAATTTGAAATTGGTTGATGTTTGTATTTTAGTTGAATTTGAATGAAATTTGAATTAATTAGATTATTTAACTTAAGCAAGTTAATGGTTTGATCTTCCAACTTTAATGGAAACAAATTGATGTTTGGGTTTGAAATTTTCATTTAAAAATTTGTAACAGAACAAGTATGAAACAACATTTGAAATTTGGTTTGAAATTCAAATAGAAAAACAAAGGAAAACAAATGGAAAACAAATGCAAAACTTATGATGACATGATGCAAAACATAAAATAACAAAGAGCAAACATTCTAAAGGTTGTTTTTCATACTTGGGATGTTACAAAACGCCCCCCCTTGAAGGAATCGCGCCCCGAGATTCCTACTGAGAAGAGAAAAGGTCCGGATACTTCTTGCGAAGATCCTCTTCGGTCTCCCACGTTGCCTCTTTATCGGAATGATGGGACCACTGCACTTTCAAGAACTTGGTGCTCTTGTTGCGAGTTTTACGCTCGGTCTCATCGAGGATTCGAATAGGGTGCTCCTCATAAGAGAGATCTTCTTGCAGTTCAATGGAATCATGATCAACTGCACGTTCTGGATCTTTGAAGCACCTCTTGAGCTGTGACACGTGAAACACATCGTGCACCTTGGATAGCTTTTCTGGAAGTTCAAGATGATAGGCATTTTTTGCACGCCTTGAGAGAATGTTGAAAGGACCAATGTATCTTGGTGCAAGCTTTCCTTCTACACCAAAACGATGAGTTCCTCTGAGGGGAGTTACACGGAGATATGCTTTGTCACCAGGTGCATAGATCATATCCCTGTGCTTGCTGTCATAATAGCTTTTCTGACGAGACTGAGCAATCCTGAGATTTTCACGAATGATACGAACTTTCTCTTCGGCTTCCTTGACAATGTCAGGGCCTAAGAGTGAACGTTCACCAGCTCCAGACCAATTGATTGGACTCCTGCATCTGCGGCCATATAGAGCCTCAAATGGTGCCATTCCTAGGCTTGCCTGGAAGCTGTTGTTGTAGGAGAATTCAGCATATGGAAGACATTCCTCCCATTTCATGCCAAAAGAGATACCACATGCTCTGAGAATATCCTCGAGAATCTGATTGACTCTTTCGACTTGCCCTTGGGACTGAGGGTGATAAGCTGTGCTGAACAGAAGTTTGGTGCCCAAGGCTTCTTGAAAGCTTTTCCAGAAATGAGAAGTGAAGATACTTCCACGGTCTGAGCTTATTTCCAATGGAACACCATGAAGAGGAACAATCTTTGCTGTGTAGAGCTCTGCTAACTGGCTAGCTGAGATTGTTTCTTTGACAGCAAAGAAGTGAGCTACTTTAGTGAGACGATCAATGACAACGAAGATTGCATCGTTGCCCTTCTTGGACTTTGGGAAACCCGTGACGAAGTCCATTTCAATCATGTCCCACTTCCACTCAGGAATTTTCAGAGGTTGGAGAAGACCGGCTGTTTTCTGATGAACTGCCTTAACACGTTGACAAACGTCGCATTCAGAAACGTATTTTGCAATTTCACGTTTCATGCCAGGCCACCAATACAGTGTCTTGAGATCCTGGTACATCTTTGTACTTCCAGGGTGTATGGAGAGAGGAGTTTCATGAGCCTCCTTGAGAATGACATCTTTGAGACTTTGAACTTGAGGAACTGCAATGCGTCCTTCGAAGAACACAGTTCCCTTGTCATCAATTGAAAAGGACTTAAATTTCTCCTTGCCTTCTTTGATGTGTTCTACCATCTTCTTGATTTCAGCATCACGAAGTTGTTCAGAACGAATCTTGTCCTCGAGAGTTGGACTGGCTGTCAAGTTTGCAAGATAGCCTTGAGGAACAAGACCAAGGTTGAGCTTCTGGAATTCTTCATGAAGAGGAGGTTGGCTTTCCATGATCATGAGATTATTGCAATACGACTTGCGACTGAGAGCATCGGCCATAACATTAGCCTTGCCTGGAGTGTAAGAAATCGTAAGATCAAAGTCTTTAATCTTTTCAATCCATCTCCTTTGCCTGAGGTTTAGATCTGGTTGAGTGAAGATATACTTCAGACTCTTATGATCGGAAAAGATTTCAGTGCGATTACCCAACAAGTATTGTCTCCATTTCTTGAGGGCAAACACAACTGCTGCAAGTTCAAGGTCATGAGTGGGATAATTGAGCTCATGTGCGTTCAACTGACGTGAAGTATAAGCCACAACTTGACGTTCTTGCATAAGAACTGCACCTAGACCTTGGAGAGAAGCATCACAGAATATATGGAAAGGTTTGGTAGGATCTGGGCCAACCAGAACAGGTGTAGAAGTGAGTTTAGTCTTCAGGAGATTGAAACTTTCATCACATTGTGGAGACCAAACGAACTTCTTGTCCTTCTTTGTGAGGTCAGTGAGAGGTTTTGCAATCTTGGAAAAGTTTTGGACAAAACGACGGCAATAGCTAGCCAAGCCAAGAAAACTTCTTACTTTCTTCACCATTTTTGGAGGTTTCCAAGCAACAATTGCCTTTACCTTTTCTGGATCAATGGCTATGCCCTTGGCTGAGATGACATGACCAAGGTAAGCAACTTCTGAAATCCAGAACTCACATTTGGAGAATTTGGCATAAAGACGATGCTCGCGAAGCTTCATGAGAGTGAGACGAAGATGTTCTTCATGCTCTTCCTCGGATTTTGAGTAGACAAGAATGTCATCAAGATATACCACAACGAACTTGTCGAGGTATTCATGGAAGACAGAATTCATGAGCCGAGAGAATGTCGCCGGTGCATTGGTGAGACCAAAGGACATGACGGTGAACTCATATAGACCGTAGCGAGTGGTGAAGGTTGTCTTTGGAATATCCTCTTTTCTGATCTTTATTTGATGGTAACCCATTCTCAAGTCCAACTTGGAGAATATTGAGGCTCCAGCAAGTTGATCAAAAAGATCATCAATATGAGGAATTGGATACTTGTTTTTGATGGTTTTCTCGTTAAGAGGACGATAGTCAACAACGAGTCTCTTTGTGTGATCCTTCTTCGCAGCGAACAGAGTTGGGCAACCCCACGCCGAGGAACTAGGTTGAATGTAACCTTTTTCCATGTACATATCAATTTGTTCCTTCAACAACTTCAGCTCGGGAGTTCCTATCTTGTAGCGATGCTTAGAGATTGGAGCAGTACCTGGCTCAAGCTCGATCACGAACTAAACAGCTCTGTCCGTAGGCATCCCTGGCAATTCTTCCGGAAAGACGTCAGGGAAGTCGCAAACCACCGGAACATTTTCAAGTGAAGGTAGAGGTTTTGCATCGAGGTTGCATAGCTGAATGGAACTTGATTCATTGGGAGAATAGATTATCTGGCCAGAAGGGTGGGACAGAGTTATTGACTTTTGAGCACAGTCAATCCTTGCTTTATTGGCCTTCAGCCAATCCATACCAAGAATGACATCAATGTCAGAATTGCCAAGCAGTATGAGAGAAGCAAGGAATATGTGGCCTCCAATTAGAATTTGATTTCTGTGACTGATCTTGGACGTTTGCATAGTTGCTCCAGGGGAGTTTACCACTAGCGGGGAACCCAAACCAACAAAAGGGAGTTTAATTGCTGTCGCAAAGATCTTTGACACGAAAGAATGTGATGCTCCGGTATCAAACAACACTTTAGCTGGATTAGAGTTTACGGGAAATGTACCGAGAACGACGTCAGGAGCTTCCTCAACTTTGTCGATCTTGACATGATTCACCCTTGCGGTCCTCCCGACAGGCCTGTTGTTGGAGTTGAAGGCCTTAGGCGGGGGAGCGCGCACCATTTCCTCGTTTGGGTTACGGCGAGGTTGTGGTGGAGGTAGCTGCCTCTGCGTGCACTTGTCAGAGTAGTGCCCCGTCTGCTTGCACTTGTAGCAAGTGACGACACGAGGAGGCCCTGGCCTTGGCTGCCCCATCGAAGCCCTCTGATCATGCATCTGAGCAGGGTTGGGTGGGCGGGGAGCGAAGCCTGGAGAAGCTTGGGCGTATGGAGCCCGAGTGACAGCACCATTTGGCACCCAGATGCGGCGCTTCTGCGGAGGGGTGGTCATGTTGGAGGAGGAACCACCCTCACGCGAGTGCTTGCGAGACTCCTCGAACGCCTTGCGCCCATTTTCTTCATTGAGCGCGGTGTTAACGAGCTCCTCGAAGTTGTTGGCCCTGATGTTGGTGAGTGCATACTTGAGTTCCGGGTTAAAACCTCTGCGGAACCTTGCCATCTTCTTAGCCTCAGTGGACACCTCATCACCAGCGTAACGAGCGAGGCGGTTGAACTCACTCTGATAGCCGATGACGTCCAACTTGCCCTGCTTGAGTGAGCAAAACTCTTCACGCATCCTTTCCATGAGACCATCTGGAATGTGGTGCTTCAGGAAGTCTTCCTTGAAACAATTCCAGGTGATTGGAAAGCCAGCTCTCATGGCCTGGTAGTTTTCCCACCAAGTAGCTGCCTGACCCTTCAGCAGATAGGAGGCATACTTGACCTTGTCTTCTTCAGCTACATGAGCAATCTCCAGAGCCTTTGCTATCTCACGGATCCAGTCATCAGCGTCCAGAGGCTCGCGTGTGGCCACGAAAGCTCTCGGACCCAGACTGAGGAACTCCTTTATGCTGACCCGTGGAGCCGTCTGGTTGTTGTGCTGATTAGTCTGAAACTGGGCCATCTGTGCCATGACTTGGGTCATCTGAGTCAACAGCTCCATGATTGGCGGTGGCTCAGGCGGGTTGTTCCTTGTTGGCCGCATCCTGAATGGAAATGCATTTTAGCACAACAATAGAAAAGGATAGACTTGGAAACCGAAAGAGAGATTATTCCGACGCATGAATAGATAACCAACAGGTACATCATCACATGTTCAAATACATCAGAATATCCAACACACCATAAATGGTTCGAATGCCAAAGGGTAACTAAACATAGCTGAGAATGGATACATCGATACTCCCATGCTCATCACGCAGGACGGCGACTAGGAGTACGGCGAGAGGTACGGTGACGAGCACGCCCACGAAAGTAGGTGGAACGACGATCCACATAGATCTGACGTGGTCTGAGAGCGACTCTAGGTGTGGTGAAGTACATAGCGTCGACTCCCTGTGCTCCAAAGCGTGGAATCCCAGTGTAACCAGCACCGAGGTTAAGGAGTGGACCTCTGATCGACTCGTAACCTCCAGCATCTGGCAGACGACGACCAACTGGCTGATCGAAACATGCAAAGCGCTCGTCTCCAACAAAGTCTGTGGTGTAAGTCGCCAGACGAGTCAAAGCAAGGTAGAGATGCTCTCTGACTGAAGCCAACTCCTGAGATAGTGTGCTGGCAACTGCGTCACTGTGCCTCACAAACTGAGCGGTGGTGTGCAGCCTGGAGTTATCATGCTCGTAGACATCCAGGTTGTCGTAGAGAGTGAACTGAGCTCCCTCCGAAGTGATGTAACCACGAGGGATGTGGCGATAGATAGAATCGTCAAATCCCCAGTAGTCAGCACGAAGGACGGTGAGACTCACATAAGCTGCCTGCTGCACAGCCATATCCACTGTGGAACCTACTACCTCGTAGCGGTGGACTATGCTCATGCCATCATCTGACAGAATGTAGACGATAGCCTGGTAGTAGGTCTGGTCAAACTCTCGCTGCTGCTCGTAGACCTGGTACTCTGGTGCCCAACGGAACCCCAGAAAAGTGACCATGTCTCTCAGCATCTCCGGATAACCGGCAGTGCTCTCGCAACGAGTCATACGAACCACCTGCGGGTAGAACCTGAGATCCATCTGCAGATGATCAGGGAAGTTTTGATTAGACGCCGGTAGAAGAACTGAAGTGGAAAGCAACAACAAGGTTTCAACGGACGAAAAGGATGTTGAGAAGAACAGGATATCGAAGCAACATCGGGAAACACGAGACCAAACACTCCTGAGGTACTACGGAAAACCCATCCGGGCTTCTAAAGGATCAATATCTACTGCTTAAGGAATAGAGGATCTGCTTCCGGGGCTTACACGCCTCCGTTCTCAATCGTGAAAAACACCACAATTGAGGTTGTAACATCCCAAGTATGAAAAACAACCTTTAGAATGTTTGCTCTTTGTTATTTTATGTTTTGCATCATGTCATCATAAGTTTTGCATTTGTTTTCCATTTGTTTTCCTTTGTTTTCCCTTGTTTTTCTATTTGAATTTCAAACCAAATTTCAAATGTTGTTTCATACTTGTTCTGCTACAAATTTTCAAATGAAAATTTCAAACCCAAACATCAATTTGTTTCCATTAAAGTTGGAAGATCAAACCATTAACTTGCTTAAGTTAAATAATCTAATTAATTCAAATTTCATTCAAATTCAACTAAAATACAAACAACAACCAATTTCAAATTATTTTGAAAAACAAAAGTTGCACATTGTTGCTGTTACAAAAACTAACCTATACAAATTTTTCCTAAATTTTTCTAACCCCAAAACCCTTCCATTTTCTCCCTTTTCCTTTTCAACAAAAAAAAACAAACAGAAAGAAAAATAAAAAGAAAAACGGCTGGGGAAGGCAGACTGGGCCAAGCCCAGCCCCCCTAACCCCAGCGCGCGCGCGCAGCGGCCCGCGGCCCCCTTCTCCCTCCTCCGTACGGCTGGCGTCAGCTGACGCCAGCGCGCACGCAGCAGAGGCACCTCCACCTGCTCCCCACCTTTTCCCTCACCTATTTCTAGCCCGCAAGCCCCAAACCCTAGCCCTAGGTTTCTTCTTCCTCCCTGCCGCCGCCAGTTCCTCTCCTCCTCTCTATTTTCCCTCTCCGGCGAAGTTGGGGGTAGTGGTCGATCATGGCGCCGCCGTCGACAGCAGCCTAGGTGGCGCCACCGTGCACGCCAGGGGCACGAGCAGGACCGCCACACCTTCCTCGTCCTCATCGACAACTGCAGCAGGACCCAGGGGCCGCTGATCATCGATGGCGAGCTCTTCACCGTCGCAGCTTTTCTGAAGAATTTCACCGCGCCGTCGCCTCCGTCTACCTCACCTCCATTCCTCGCCTCCGACCGCCTCCCGGTGAGCCACTGCAGCGCCCCGTGCCTCCCTCCAGCCCCCTCGTTTCCTTTTCTGCTTGCGCCGTTTCTGAAACTCCGGCAGCTGCCGCCACGGTGCCGCCATGGTTGCAATCGAGCACGTTTCCGTGGGTGTTCAGGCCGTCCAAGCACACGAGCACACTCAGCACGCACCCACGCACACCCTAGCGCCGCCAGTTGTTGGTCATCGACGGTGAGCGCGTGCCGCCGTGCCGTCTGTCGCCGCGGTCAGACGGAAGACTGAATTTTTATTCAGTTTCGTCAGATAAGAACAGATACACCTCATACCCCCGCGCGCATCTCTCTGTCAACAAACGAATCCGCACCGTAGTGGTGGGATCTAACGGTGCGCAGCGCGAGGGCGTGGGTTCGAATCCCCGCGGCGCGGATTAAATCCCCAATTTTTGCTCCACTGCCACGCGTGCACGCTGGCCCCACCTGCCATTGGCAGTGGTGGCCACGCAGGCACCCACGCGTGCGCCAGTTGGGCACTGGCCCACAGGCCAGTGACCCAGGGGTCGATCTGCTGCGTAGAAAACGTTTCCAGGGGCCGTTCTGTGATTTCTTTTTCGCAGTTAAGCCCCTGGACCAAATCTGTATGTTTTTAAAATTGCAGAATACCCCGTGCCTTTAAAATTCAAATAACTTTTGTATTTCAAATCCAAATAAAATAAATAAAATATGTTTTCTGAACCAAATTTAATTCTCTACATGTTTAAACCATTTGTTTACTGTTTTGAACATTTCAAATGTTTCCAAAATTCAAATTCAAACAACTCATTACAAATTTGATTAAATTCATAACCAATTTCAAACTTAATTCAAATGTCACATATAAAATATGTTTTCCATGTCAAATTGAACCACCTTTTCAAATATAACCTTTGTTTCATGTTTTGAATAATTAAAATTGGTTAAATAATTAAAACCTTGTTTAAATCATTTAAAAATTGCTAAATTCATAACTTGGTCAAATTAAATTCTTTTTGAACATATAAAATATGTTTTCAAACCAGAAAATTATAATCTTTTCAAATATGAATTTTAATTAATGTTTTGAACAAATAAAAATTCAAATAAATTCATAATTGAATTAAATTCATTTAAATCTTGTTTAAACTTGCTTAATTCATAATTAATTCATTATAAATCCTTTTTCAACAAATGAAACATGTATTCCACCTAAAATTTTGTGCTCTTTCCAAATATGAACTTTGTTGTCTATTTTGAACAATTAAAATTGGTGAAAACAACAAATGCTTGTGTAACTCCTTTAAGAAGCAAATTTTCATAACTTCATAAATAAAATTCCAAACTTGGTAAACTTCATTTCAAATTGAAGCTATTGTTGTTTTCTTTCTGTTTTCCTCATCCATGCATCATGCTAATCCACTTTCACATGTTGTTTAGTTGTAGATCATCTAAACCAACCTTAATTCATGGGCTTTCCATATGCAATCCAAATTGCATATGGGTCCATTTAATTATGTTACCATGTCAGCTATCTTATTCTCATGCATCAATTAAATTGTCATGCATCATCCCATGATTGTGCATTATGCCATGTTATTGATTGTTTGTCTCTCTGCGTTGTTTGTTTTCTAGTTCTCGAATAGACGAAGACGTTGAGACAGACGAGGTTTACGACACTACTTCTGAGGAGTTAGCCCAGTACCAGGCTACTGAGTTTGCAGGCAAGTATTCACTCACATGAACCATTGTGTCCTTTCCACACTGGATATTGATACTTTCCGTTGTCTATTCTGCTAGCCTTAAGATTCGTTGCTTGTGTTCCGATCCTATCACATGTTATCCTGTAACCCTGATATAGCCTATCCTCCATACCTATAACCCCATTGCTTGTTGCCTATGTCTTACTAGCATGCTTAGGGTTGTTAATGCTCGAGTCTGTCGTCCGTTACTTTCTGTTATCATATTTATTATGTTCTGGGGCTCGATGTTAAACAACAACCTGTTAATGTTTGAGGTAATGCTAATTTGATGATAAGGCACCGGCAGGAGGCCGGGTATGGTTTTGAGGCCTGCTAGTGTCGAACTCAGGAAAAGTCTTTGTCCTCTGGAACCATGTTGAGCGCGCTAACCGCATGTGGGAAGCGTGTATGGGCGCCCCTCGCAACTCTGATTCGATTCGCATCTCGTCCAAATCGCCACACTTAGTTCGGGCTTTCCATTTGATGCACGCATATGCAGGTACGAACCCGAGGCCAGGGTGGAACTTTTGTAGTCGGCATTTAGGGCGGCGTGGTCTTCCAGTGCTATGAAGGTCCCCCTTTTCTTCGTGGGGGCTCGATTAGCCGCGCACGCACAACACGTGGTTCTTTGGGCTTGATGCGAAGAATAGTTGGGTTGTGTTGAGTGCCTCGCTTGGTTGAAGTGCATTTCCAATCTGGCGGGGTATTCTTACGTGTACGGCCAAATTGGTGCACCCCTGCAGGGTTAAATCTTCTCGAGAAGCCGTGTTGTCTGCGGTTATGGATGACTTGGTGATAGGGCTGGCTAACAAGGATTAGACAACTTACATCTAACTAATGATAACTTGACTAGTAATAGTCCTATTGACACAATAACTTCAACCATCATTAATCCAACTGTGTGAGTTATCCTCGGATTGCTTCTTTGGATAAGGGGCGAGATCCAGGATGGGTTTGTTTGAGGATAGTGATGGTTGGTTACGACACGCTATCTTATCCCTCTCTTTTAGCCGGAAGTTGTAGCGTGTTTCTGTAGTTGGTTAGAGCAGCCTGCTGCCGCACTTTTGTATCACCTATTCCTCCGTTGAACCAAAGCATCTGTACCTGGTGTTGCCGGGTACACTTTGGTATCTTGTGAATCTTGCTTGCCAGTACTTGTCTGTACTGACCCCTTTGGGGCTGTGGTTTCCGCAGACTACGTTTCCGAGGATCCCCATGGTGGCTACTACGTGGAGTATGATGAGGCTGCTGACGAGTAGATAGCGGACCCGGGCAGGATCCGAGACATCGTGGATGGGCTCCGTCTTTTTGTTTCCGGCCTCTTAGGCCTATTTGGATCTTGTCTGTACTCAGACACCTTGGATGCTTCCGCTGTGATGTAATGATGAATTGTTGGGACATGTGTCCTCTGGATGATTGTATTTGCTATCTCTGCTCTAGTGAGAGCTATTTGCAACTTATTTCAATCTTTTGTGTCTTAGAGATATGTTGTGATATCACTTGTTCAAATGCCGTTGACGTACCATGTGTGTATTTTATGAAGTACGTCAATGGAAGTAGTCGGATTTCTATGGGATGGTTTATGCAGACGATGAACAATATAGAATGGTTGTCACACGTTTACGTGTTGGCCTGCTCACATTGAGATGCGGGTGCCGGTATGCCCCGTAAGCCATTTCTCTACTGTTTAGCGGGCTGTGAGTATCCTCTAGAAGTCCGGGTGTGACAAATGGTATCAGAGCCTGTCTGCCTGTAGGATCCCTTTTACTGGTTGCAGTTGAGTCTAGAAACTATTTTGTAGCTATATAGGAAAAATGAAACGTGAGAGTAGGAATTCTGTTCTTTTATTTCTTTCCCCACCCACCCTCCTTTTTCTGGTAAGGAAGTGCAACGTTGTTTTCTCTTCTCATCTAAACTTTCAAGTTAGGATTTCACGTATCCTGGTTTCTCTAGGATAGTTATATCTACTAGACCATAGGAATGGAGGTGGTTGTGACATGAGTTATCATGTTTGAAAGTGCATGGTTCCCCCATATGTGGTTTTGGTAATTAATGACAATCCTTATGGACTAATGTTTGCATTGAGTTATCTTTGTAGATCTTGTTCATAGGAAATAATGGAGTTCATGTGTTGAACTCTATCAGCTTCCTTGATGGCCATTGTTACATTCAAGGATTTATATGAAGAATGGTCATGGTTTGAGTTGAGCTTATTGCTAGTGTGTCTTGAAGAAAAGGATTAGGTGATCTTTCATTATCTTCTTCAAGACATCATCTTTAGAAGTGAGAAGCAAAGATACAAGGTTGATCAAGCAAGCGATCAACACACAAAGCTACAAGTTGTACCAAGTGGGATTGTGTATCTCATGGTATGGTAAGCAATTGTCAAATATAGCTTTGTGAACTAACCCATGATATGTGTGTGTCGCATCTCTATGTGTGGTTAGGTATCTTTCCATGGGCATGAACCAAAAGGAAGATTTCATTTAGCCCATGGTCTATGTCGTCGTCAAGCGGTGTTTGTCATCTAGTTTGACGTGGAAGCTCAAGTGAAGCATCTAGAAGATATCCTATGCTTGATGCTTGCCACCCTTTTGGAGATTGTGGCCTTGTGAAGATTTGCCGAAGGGTCTCTCCCATAATGGTGTATGGGGGAGCTAGTCTCTCCCATAATGGTGTATGGGGGAGCAACTTGCAAGTCTTCATGAAGCGGAGTTTGTGCTAGCAAGCGCAATCAAGAAAGAAGATCCAACTTGAGAGAGTCAAGATCGTCATCATCTAGCTCAAGTGGAATGCTCAAGGAAAAGGTATAATCTTGATAGGTTTTATATTTTACCGGTCCCGTGTCTTTGGGAGACCGGGTTATAGGATAGATAGTCGTACTATCAAGAGGGGCTCTCAAGTGAGTAACTCGATCGAATCGTTATGGAGAGCTCAAACCTTTGCATACCTTGCATATCATCTTTCTTGGTTCTTATTTGGCTTTTGTCTCCTTTGGGTTTTAGTGCTTGTCGTGATCTTCATGACAAGCCTTGGTTTCTCGAAAATGGATTTCGTAAGAAAACTTTGTTGCGTTTTCGGTGGTGAAAATATTCCGTTCGTCTTTGAGAATGTTCCCACACCTTCCATGTGTGGTAACTTCTCCATACTTTGAGGTATCAATATTTTCACCTTTTATTTGGATACTCCTTGTTGTTATCTTTCCAATGCATTTGTACTCACCTAATTCGGAATTCATTCGCAAAAGTTATGTGAGTTTTCGTGTTGGAAGTTTTACCGGTTGTTCCTTTTAGAGAGGTTAAACCTTTCTACATTTGGTTTTAGTTTCCATTGTTGGGCAGTGATGTTTCTCTGCATGATCTTGTAGAGTTTTTCATTACGAACTCAACGAGCCAAAGATCATCAAAAACGGAGTCCGGACGCAAAAGTTATGAAGTTTCTAGTTGAGCCATTTTTCGGTACTGACATGAACCGGATTATTGGAAACCGGATTTTTCGGGGCATACCGGATATTCCGGTTTCGATGGATTTCAGACCAGTTTTCGCACTGGAGTGAACCGGATTATTTGAACCGGATTATTCACTCCGGACCGGATATTCCGGTCCCAAAATTCCTGCACAACGGCTAGTTCTTGTGGGGACCTATTTAAGGGGGCTTTCTTCCCCATTGGTCCCCAAGTCTTCAAAGCACGTTTTTCCCCTTCTCTCCCACCATTGTTGACCTTGGAAAGCTTGCCCCTCTCCCAATCCCTCCTATGATTCTTGCATATCTTTGAGGGAAAAGGTAGAGGAGATCTAGATCTACATTTCCACCAATCCATCTTCCTTCTTAGTGAGGGAAACTTAGTAGATCTTGATCTTGGAGTTCTTGGTGTTTCTCCTCCATTGTTCTTCCTCTCTTATTCCCCCATAAGCATTTGTTGCTTTGTTGGAATTTGAGAGTGAAGGATTTGAGCACTTGTGCTCTTGCCATTTGCATCGGTTGCATCGGTTTGCTCTCTCCACGAGGATTCGTGGAAGTTGAAAGTTTGTGAGCTTGTTACTCTTGGGTCTTGCACCCTAGACGACTTGTGGTGTTCTTGGGAGCCTCCAATTGAGTTGTGGATGCGTGCCCCAAGATTGTGGTGACACCGAGAGCCTCCAATTGAGTTGTGGATGCGTGCCTCGGGTTTGAAGGTTGCCAATAGTGGAAGGTGAACTAGGCCTTTGTGGCGGGGTTCATCGGAGAATAGGGTGAGTCCTTTGTGGCGTTGAGTAGGCCTTCGTGGTGAGCTCACACCCCTCCAACGAGACGTACTCCCCTTTGTGGGAGGAACTCGGGAATACATCATCGTCTCCGTGTGCCTCGGTTATTTCTATACCCGAGCTTTTTACTTATGCAATTTACATTGTGATAGCCTTCGAGCTTGAAGTTGTATATCTTGCTATCACCTTGTTACTTGTCTTTCTTAGCATAAGTTGTTGGTGCATCTAGTTTATCCTAGAATATTTAGGTTGTATGCTTGTTAATTTTAAACACATAGTTTATTTCCGCATTTAGCAAGCTTTAACCGGAAAAGTTTTAATCGCCTATTCACCCCCCCCCTCTAGGCGACGTCGTTGTCCGTTCAATTGGTATCAGAGCCTCGTCTCTCTTTATTAGGCTTTACATCCTAGAGAGTACGATGTCGTTTAGAGAAATAGAACATGATCCCTCTTTTATATTCTATGGTAGAAATTATGATGCTTGGAAAATTCTCATTCTTAATTTTCTTGAGGACATGGGTCCAAAGTATGTTAAGAGAATTGTAGATATGGATTTTCCTCCTCCAAAGGATTCTCAAGATTTATCTTTAGAGGATGAGGAAAACTCTTATCTCGATACTCTTGTATCTAATGGTCTCTTGTGCATTTTGAGCGATGTAGTTATTAAATCAATCATGCCTTTTCGGAACGCTCATGAGCTATGGACAAAACTTCAAGATATATATAATGTGTCCAATATTATTGAGGATGATTGTTCTCCATCCACTTCCGGCCGTGATGAGTTCACATCTTTCTCCACTCCACCAACATGTGATTTTTCACAAGGTAATGATATGTTGAGTGGTGATAGAAATTTCATTGTGGATAGTGAATTTGCTATTGACTATACTTCATCTCTATCCCATTGCAATGATCTATCTTTGGACTTAATATCTTCTAGCACTCAAAATTCCATACATGCTAGTGTTGATAGTCCTTGCATATCATGTAATAGTTGTTTAACTAAATCTCATGATGATATGCTTCCTATGTCTTGTTTTCATGAAAATAATGCTTCCATTTCCTCTAGTACTTGTGTGGCTAACAATGTAGAGGAATCCCACTTTTTTGTGGAACAAGACATGGAACTTAATGGATCTTCTAGTATATCTTCATCATCGCCATCCATTTCTCATATGTGCCTTATGGCTAGGGATTCAAAGGTATCTCCACCTTTGGAACCCACTACATCTTGTGATGATGAGGATGAGGGTATATTTTATGGAGAGTTTGAGGACGAAGCCTCCTTAATGGAGAAGGGTGAGTTGGTTCTTCTTGATCTCCCTAAAGGTAGTAAAGCTATCACTCCTTTTAGTGAAATATTGGCTTTTGCTATTTATAGCGCTAAAATAATTGAAACTAAAGGTGAGATTGAGAGAAGTGATGCCGATGAAAAGGCATCCCTCACTACGTCTCTTGAGGAAGAGTATGAGCTCCGAGTTACTCTTGAGGAGAAACTTGAATCTATCGAGGAGCTCTATAATGAACAAATAGCCTATCTCACTAAAGCACGTGACCATACCAATGCTAAATATAAAGTGCTTAAAAATGAAAAGGTTGAATTTTTTATTGGCAATGCTAATCTAATTGAGGAAAACTCTAGGTTAAATAATGAGCTTGCCAAGTTATCTTCTTCTATTTCAATTGATGCTTGTGCTACTAACTCCACATCTTGTGAAGCATCTATTTTGAAGGAGAATGTTGAGCTAAGGTCTCAACTTGAGCTAATGACTAGCAAGTATGGGAAATTGGAAGAAAGTCATGAAAAGCTATCTAGCTCTCATGAGGATCTTCTAGAATCCCATACCAAGCTAAAATTAGCTCTTGAGGCTATCACTACAAAGGTAACATCTTGTGAGCCTCATGTGGTTACTAGCACAATATCTTCTAATAATGCTATATTGACTTGTGCTCGTATTAGTAATTCATCCTCCCATAATGTTTCTACATCTTGTGATGAATTGCTTTCCTTGCCTTGTTGCTCTAACAATGAAGCATCTACTTCCTCTAGCTCTTGTGTTGATTCTAACCATGTAGAGGAAATTAAAGAGCTCAAGGCCCAAGTCACTTCTTTGAAGAAAGACTTGGAAAAGTGTCATGAAGGGAGTTCCACACTTGACAAGATGTTGAGAGTGCGAAGACTTCCCAATGACAAGAGTGGACTTGGATTCAACTCCAATCTCAAGAACAAGTCCATTATTGACAAGAAGAAGGGCCAAGAACAAGAAAAAGATTCGGCCAAGATTATTTGCTTCAAGTGCAAGATTGAAGGGCACCATGTTAGATCTTGCCCTTTGAATAAGAAGCCTCTTAGTGAGAAGCAATTAGGGAAGCGGCCTCTTGTTCAATCTCATGCTCAACCACGAGTTGAACAACGGCCACCTCCTAAGAAGACTCAAGCCAATGCTCCTCTTGTTGAGAAGCCTATTGAGAAGAAAGAAAAGAGTCGATGTTGCTACCTTTGTCGCAAGAAGGGACACTTTGCTTCTTCATGCACTAATGGTACATTATCCAACCCTATCCCTGTTGATGATGTTTATTCTATTAGGAAGGATAATGTGGGCAATGTGTTTGCCAAGTATATTGGTACTCCAAGTGGTGTCAAGAAAAGAACCATTTGGGTTGCCAAACCTATTGTGACTAACCTCTTAGGACCCAACTTGGTTGGGGACCAACAAGCTCAAACTTGATCAATAGGTGTTGTTGGAGGGCATTGGAGACTTGGCTATTTTATGAAGAATTAAGGGATCTTCATCAATTATATTTCCTCAAGCCAAGTCACTTGGATTATATATATCTCTTACCCTATGTTCCTCCAAGCGGTAACTTGTATTTAAATCTATATACAATTGAAAGTTGCTTGCTCCCTTGCATATGTTAGTTTTGTTTCTAGCATGTGTTTGTATATGTAGTGCTTCCTACTTACCTATCTTGAGTAATCTAGTTATGTTTATTGGTTTGCACTCCATGTACTTGTGTTCTTTGTGTTGAGCCTTCATTGCTATTGTTTCTTATCTTAGTTGGCTCTTTGGGAGATTAATGGACTATCCCATTTTGGGGGAGTAATATGCTTTGCACTTTACTATCCTAAAATGTGTGTACATGAGGAATACCACTTAGTGTTGATATATCAAAATTATCTTGTCTCTATATGGTATGTCTTCCTCATGAGAAATTTAAATTCTAATGTCCATTAACTTTCTCTTGTTGGATTTATTTTTTCCTCTTGTTGATTTCAATGGATTATCACATTATGGGGGAGTAATAAGCTATGTGCATATTAGAAGCCTAGAAAATGTGAACATGTGAGGTATTGCCACCTAGAGTTGATATTCTAGTTATCTTGTTCCAAAGTGGCACGTTGCTCAAACAAGTTCCATATTTACTTAAAATATCTTGTGTCTCTCTTCTTTGGTATCTTGTTTGTTAGAGAGTTTCTTGTTGCCTTGCTTTTTCGAGTTTTAATTGAAGCCTTCAAGAATCTCTATCTAAGCATGTTTTTTATTCCTATCTTTTACCACATGCTTATGTTTTGTGAATATGATTGTGAACCAATCTACCACCGAGAAATATCTCCATACATATCTTGTCTTTGACAAGTTATAATAATTTGTGGTAAGTTTATTGATCATATTTACTTTGGCCTTTGCTCTAATATTGCCTTGTTTCTTGCCAAGGATTTTGTTTGGTTCAAACTCCTTTGTGTCTTCCTTGATCTACTCAAAAATTTGTTTTATGCTTTCTTGGGTTAGGAAAAGCAATGATCCCATACTTGTGCACTTGTGTTCAAAGTCATACTTGTTTGGGTTGCACTATTCTTGGGGAAGCTATCCTACATTGAGTACATCACCATTCTTTAAATTGGTATTGCATCTAATTGGTTTTATTTAAACATGACTAGTGTTTGAATAATATATATGGAGAGTAATGATTCCATTGTGTGCATTTTGTATTCAAATGCAAGATCATAAATAATGCACTATTATTGGAAGAACTATCCTATATGCGTTTGAACACTTGTTGTCTTTAAATTTGTTTGCTATCCCAATGAGTTGTCTCTTTGGAAGACAAACACTTTTCGTCTTGGTACTTTGTGTGCTATCATGAAAAGTGTAGAGGGTTTGTTCACTCTTTTATGTTTTTTTTGGTGTCCTCTCTATGTTGGTTTCCTCAATCATGTGTTGATTTGGGTCTTGATATTTTTTGGACAATTCTCTTTCTTTTCACTCTTGTGAGTGGCTTCTTGGTTTAATTAGTTCTTTGTCCAATTTGTATCTTGTTTTGGTTCTTGAAAGTTTTGTGCATGCATATTTACTATATATCTTTTGGCATGCTTACTTTCGTTGATCCAATATATAGGATAAACTCCATGAAATCCTAAATGGCTAAGATGTGCATGATATTCAAATTCATATCAATATGCACATATTTATGTGGAGTTTTTCCTATGTATTGTAGTTGTTCTAACTACTTCGGACCCAATGAGTTTGGGTACCATTTTGTACTTGAATTTTGTTTTTAGGTACAATGGAGATACATTGGTTGCTTGCTCCATTCATAAGGAAGGTGTTCTCAACATGGTTTTATAGGAGTCAAGCTTTGATGATTATCAAACTCGCATCCTCTTCATCACCAATGTCGTCTCGGTAACAAGTATCTATCTCATGCATACTTTTCTAGCTTTCAACCTTGTGTAGGTTGCATCTTCGCATGATTTCCCTTTGTTGCATTTCATTTGGTTCTTGCAAATGTCTTATCAAAAGCATCTTTATTGCAACTATGAGTAAGCCGGGATGATTACATACTAAGGGGATATTTATAGTCATTTTCATGATTCACCAATCCCGAATATATTAATCTAGCAACTTCTACTTGAAGTCTCTCATATGCAATATTGATGAATTCTCAAAAACCATTTGAATCTTTTTTGTGATATGCGTTACATTTATCGAAGCATTCCAACTATCACTTTTCCCTTGTGATATTTGTGATGCTTTGATGAGTTTTGTGTGTTCATCTATATCCCCTTAAGATTAAACTAAGCTTAGTGCTTTGCTTTGAAGCAAAAATCTTATTGGTATATTAATGAACCTCTCTTGGATATCATGTTCTTCACCTTTGCACCTATTTTGTGTGTGCATGTTTCTTTGTGGATATATATCTTTGTGATTGTTGTCCACTTAGAAATTTATACACACGATAATAGTTACATCTTTAATTGGTATTCTATTTCTTTAGTGACCACTTTTTATTGCTTTATATTCCTTGGTGGTTCCTAAAAGGCACAAGCTTTGCTTTTCTTTTGGTATTACTTTTGCATCTTAATAAAGCTTGCGGACCTATGTGTTTTTTTTTGGTTTGTGTGTATGGGAAAGACATGATACGCACTATGTGCCTCTTATATTGAAAGACTATGTTGATGATTCGATCATCCTATTAGTCTCCTAAAAATGTTTTTCCTTGTCACACGCATCTATTTCGGTTGAGTAAGTTTTTTTGTCACTTCTTGATCTTCATTGCTCAACTTTTGTTTGTTTGCAAGTTGCTTTGCTTCTTTTCCAATCTATTCGCTTGCACTTGTTTGTGTTCAAAATTATCTATAAGGGAGTGATGATTCCATGTTGTGCACACTATATAGTAATTCAAATCTAACATTGTGCATGTACCTTGGGGATTTCCCTCTTGATTTTCTAGAACACTTGGTTGATCTTATCAAAATATTGATTTTGGTCAATCGGTTTTTCGGATCCTTTGGTTGGTTGCTTCTTTGTGAAAGTATCCTTCAATTTGATTTTTCTTGTAAATCTTTGGATCCTCAATATAGTTTGATCTCCCTCCATCTATTCATAGATGGAGATATGCACTTGTTTTCACTCATATCATGAGGAATGCATACACTATGGGGGAGCTCTTACTATATTGGCCTTCTAACCTTTTTGCCCATTTCGGCAATGGATGCCAATGGGGGAGAAGTTTAGAGGGTTTAAGGGAATTTGGTTTATGCTTTAGTTTCGTTCTTAAGCATTTGCATTTCCATGCTATTGCATCCTTGATCTTGTTTAGCATGTTTGCTTCATTCATCATATAAACCCTCGTAAAAAGGGATTGTCATCAATTACCAAAATGGGGGAGATTGAAAGTGCATGGTTCCCCCATATGTGGTTTTGGTAATTAATGACAATCCTTATGGACTAATGTTTGCATTGAGTTATCTTTGTAGATCTTGTTCATAGGAAATAATGGAGTTCATGTGTTGAACTCTATCAGCTTCCTTGATGGCCATTGTTACATTCAAGGATTTATATGAAGAATGGTCATGGTTTGAGTTGAGCTTATTGCTAGTGTGTCTTGAAGAAAAGGATTAGGTGATCTTTCATTATCTTCTTCAAGACATCATCTTTAGAAGTGAGAAGCAAAGATACAAGGTTGATCAAGCAAGCGATCAACACACAAAGCTACAAGTTGTACCAAGTGGGATTGTGTATCTCATGGTATGGTAAGCAATTGTCAAATATAGCTTTGTGAACTAACCCATGATATGTGTGTGTCGCATCTCTATGTGTGGTTAGGTATCTTTCCATGGGCATGAACCAAAAGGAAGATTTCATTTAGCCCATGGTCTATGTCGTCGTCAAGCGGTGTTTGTCATCTAGTTTGACGTGGAAGCTCAAGTGAAGCATCTAGAAGATATCCTATGCTTGATGCTTGCCACCCTTTTGGAGATTGTGGCCTTGTGAAGATTTGCCGAAGGGTCTCTCCCATAATGGTGTATGGGGGAGCTAGTCTCTCCCATAATGGTGTATGGGGGAGCAACTTGCAAGTCTTCATGAAGCGGAGTTTGTGCTAGCAAGCGCAATCAAGAAAGAAGATCCAACTTGAGAGAGTCAAGATCGTCATCATCTAGCTCAAGTGGAATGCTCAAGGAAAAGGTATAATCTTGATAGGTTTTATATTTTACCGGTCCCGTGTCTTTGGGAGACCGGGTTATAGGATAGATAGTCGTACTATCAAGAGGGGCTCTCAAGTGAGTAACTCGATCGAATCGTTATGGAGAGCTCAAACCTTTGCATACCTTGCATATCATCTTTCTTGGTTCTTATTTGGCTTTTGTCTCCTTTGGGTTTTAGTGCTTGTCGTGATCTTCATGACAAGCCTTGGTTTCTCGAAAATGGATTTCGTAAGAAAACTTTGTTGCGTTTTCGGTGGTGAAAATATTCCGTTCGTCTTTGAGAATGTTCCCACACCTTCCATGTGTGGTAACTTCTCCATACTTTGAGGTATCAATATTTTCACCTTTTATTTGGATACTCCTTGTTGTTATCTTTCCAATGCATTTGTACTCACCTAATTCGGAATTCATTCGCAAAAGTTATGTGAGTTTTCGTGTTGGAAGTTTTACCGGTTGTTCCTTTTAGAGAGGTTAAACCTTTCTACATTTGGTTTTAGTTTCCATTGTTGGGCAGTGATGTTTCTCTGCATGATCTTGTAGAGTTTTTCATTACGAACTCAACGAGCCAAAGATCATCAAAAACGGAGTCCGGACGCAAAAGTTATGAAGTTTCTAGTTGAGCCATTTTTCGGTACTGACATGAACCGGATTATTGGAAACCGGATTTTTCGGGGCATACCGGATATTCCGGTTTCGACGGATTTCAGACCAGTTTTCGCACTGGAGTGAACCGGATTATTTGAACCGGATTATTCACTCCGGACCGGATATTCCGGTCCCAAAATTCCTGCACAACGGCTAGTTCTTGTGGGGACCTATTTAAGGGGGCTTTCTTCCCCATTGGTCCCCAAGTCTTCAAAGCACGTTTTTCCCCTTCTCTCCCACCATTGTTGACCTTGGAAAGCTTGCCCCTCTCCCAATCCCTCCTATGATTCTTGCATATCTTTGAGGGAAAAGGTAGAGGAGATCTAGATCTACATTTCCACCAATCCATCTTCCTTCTTAGTGAGGGAAACTTAGTAGATCTTGATCTTGGAGTTCTTGGTGTTTCTCCTCCATTGTTCTTCCTCTCTTATTCCCCCATAAGCATTTGTTGCTTTGTTGGAATTTGAGAGTGAAGGATTTGAGCACTTGTGCTCTTGCCATTTGCATCGGTTGCATCGGTTTGCTCTCTCCACGAGGATTCGTGGAAGTTGAAAGTTTGTGAGCTTGTTACTCTTGGGTCTTGCACCCTAGACGACTTGTGGTGTTCTTGGGAGCCTCCAATTGAGTTGTGGATGCGTGCCCCAAGATTGTGGTGACACCGAGAGCCTCCAATTGAGTTGTGGATGCGTGCCTCGGGTTTGAAGGTTGCCAATAGTGGAAGGTGAACTAGGCCTTTGTGGCGGGGTTCATCGGAGAATAGGGTGAGTCCTTTGTGGCGTTGAGTAGGCCTTCGTGGTGAGCTCACACCCCTCCAACGAGACGTACTCCCCTTTGTGGGAGGAACTCGGGAATACATCATCGTCTCCGTGTGCCTCGGTTATTTCTATACCCGAGCTTTTTACTTATGCAATTTACATTGTGATAGCCTTCGAGCTTGAAGTTGTATATCTTGCTATCACCTTGTTACTTGTCTTTCTTAGCATAAGTTGTTGGTGCATCTAGTTTATCCTAGAATATTTAGGTTGTATGCTTGTTAATTTTAAACACATAGTTTATTTCCGCATTTAGCAAGCTTTAACCGGAAAAGTTTTAATCGCCTATTCACCCCCCCCCTCTAGGCGACGTCGTTGTCCGTTCAATGTTGCCTACTCACGATTGAGAACGGAGGCGTGTAAGCCCCGGAAGCAGATCCTCTATTCCTTAAGCAGTAGATATTGATCCTTTAGAAGCCCGGATGGGTTTTCCGTAGTACCTCAGGAGTGTTTGGTCTCGTGTTTCCCGATGTTGCTTCGATATCCTGTTCTTCTCAACATCCTTTTCGTCCGTTGAAACCTTGTTGTTGCTTTCCACTTCAGTTCTTCTACCGGCGTCTAATCAAAACTTCCCCGATCATCTGCAGATGGATCTCAGGTTCTACCCGCAGGTGGTTCGTATGACTCGTTGCGAGAGCACTGCCGGTTATCCGGAGATGCTGAGAGACATGGTCACTTTTCTGGGGTTCTGTTGGGCACCAGAGTACCAGGTCTACGAGCAGCAGCGAGAGTTTGACCAGACCTACTACCAGGCTATCGTCTACATTCTATCAGATGATGGCATGAGCGTAGTCCACCACTACGAGGCAGTAGGTTCCACAGTGGATATGGCTGTGCAGCAGGCAGCTTATGTGAGTCTCACCGTCCTTCGTGCTGACTACTGGGGATTTGACGATTCTATCTATCGCCACATCCCCCGTGGTTACATCACTTCGGAGGGAGCTCACTTCACTCTCTACGACAACCTGGATGTCTACGAGCATGATAACTCCAGGTTGCACACCACCGCTCAGTTTGTGAGGCACAGTGACGCAGTTGCCAGCACACTATCTCAGGAGTTGGCTTCAGTCAGAGAGCAGCTCTACCTTGCTTTGACTCGTCTGGCGACTTACACCACAGACTTTGTTGGAGACGAGCGCTTTGCACGTTTTGATCAGCCAGTTGGTCGTCGTCTGCGAGATGCTGGAGGTTACGAGCCGATCAGAGGTCCACTCCTTAACCTCGGTGCTGGTTACACTGGGATTCCACGCTTTGGAGCACAGGGAGTCGACGCTATGTACTTCACCACACCTAGAGTCGCTCTCAGACCACGTCAGATCTATGTGGATCGTCGTTCCACCTACTTTCGTGGGCGTGCTCCTCACCGTACCTCTCGCCGTACTCCTAGTCGCCGTCCTGCGTGATGAGCATGGGAGTATCGATGTATCCATTCTTAGCTATGTTTAGTTACCCTTTGGCATTCGAACCATTTATGGTGTGTTGGATATTCTGATGTATTTGAACATGTGATGATGTACCTGTTGGTTATCTATTCATGCGTCGGAATAATCTCTCTTTCGGTTTCCAAGTCTATCCTTTTCTATTGTTGTGCTAAAATGCATTTCCATTCAGGATGCCGCCAACAAGGAACAACCCGCCTGAGCCACCGCCAATCACGAAGCTGTTGACTCAGATGACCTAAGTCATGGCACATATGGCCTAGTTTCAGACTAATCAGCACAACAACCAGACGGCTCCACGGGTCAGCATCAAGGAGTTCCTCAGTCTGGGTCCGAGAGCTTTCGTGGCCACACGCGAGCCTCTGGACGCTGATGACTGGATCCGTGAGATAGCAAAGGCTCTGGAGATTGCTCATGTAGCTGAAGAAGACAAGGTCAAGTATGCCTCCTATCTGCTGAAGGGTCAGGCAGCTACTTGGTGGGAAAACTACCAGGCCATGAGAGCTGGCTTTCCAATCACCTGGAATTGTTTCAAGGAAGCCTTCCTGAAGCACCACATTCCAGATGGTCTCATGGAAAGGATGCGTGAAGAGTTTTGCTCACTCAAGCAGGGCAAGTTTGGGCGTCATCGGCTATCAGAGTGAGTTCAACCGCCTCGCTCGTTACGCTGGTGATGAGGTGTCCACTGAGGCTAAGAAGATGGCAAGGTTCCGCAGAGGTTTTAACCCGAAACTCAAGTATGCACTCACCAACATCAAGGCCAACAACCTCGAGGAGCTCGTTAACACCGCGCTCAATGATGAAAATGGGCGCAAGGCGTTCGAGGAGTCTCGCAAGCACTCGCGTGAGGGTGGTTCCTCCTCCAACATGACCACCCCTCCGCAGAAGCGCCGCATCTGGGTGCCAAATGGTGCTGTCACTCGGGCTCCATACGCCCAAGCTTCTCCAGGCTTCGCTCCCCGCCCACCCAACCCTGCTCAGATGCATGATCAGAGGGCTTCGATGGGGCAGCCAAGGCCAGGGCCTCCTCGTGTCGTCACTTGCTACAAGTGCAAGCAGACGGGGCACTACTCTGACAAGTGCACGCAGAGGCAGCTACCTCCACCACAACCTCGCCGTAACACAAACCAGGAAATGGTGCGCGCTCCCCCGCCTAAGGCCTTCAACTCCAACAACAGGCCTGTCGGGAGGACCGCAAGGGTGAATCATGTCAAGATCGACAAAGTTGAGGAAGCTCCTGACGTCGTTCTCGGTACATTTACCGTAAACTCTAATCCAGCTAAAGTGTTGTTTGATACCGGAGCATCACATTCTTTCGTGTCAAAGATCTTTGCGACAGCAATTAAACTCCCTTTTGTTGGTTTGGGTTCCCCGCTAGTGGTAAACTCCCCTGGAGCAACTATGCAAACGTCCAAGATCAGTCACAGAAATCAAATTCTAATTGGAGGCCACATATTCCTTGCTTCTCTCATACTACTTGGCAATTCTGACATTGATGTCATTCTTGGTATGGATTGGCTGAAGGCCAATAAAGCAAGGATTGACTGTGCTCAAAAGTCAATAACTCTGTCCCACCCTTCTGGCCAGATAATCTATTCTCCCAATGAATCAAGTTCCATTCAGCTATGCAACCTCGATGCAAAACCTCTACCTTCACTTGAAAATGTTCCGGTGGTTTGTGACTTCCCTGACGTCTTTCCGGAAGAATTGCCAGGGATGCCTCCGGACAGAGCTGTTGAGTTCGTGATCGAGCTTGAGCCAGGTACTGCTCCAATCTCTAAGCATCCCTACAAGATAGGAACTCCCGAGCTGAAGTTGTTGAAGGAACAAATTGATATGTACATGGAAAAAGGTTACATTCAACCTAGTTCCTCGGCGTGGGGTTGCCCAACTCTGTTCGTTGCGAAGAAGGATCACACAAAGAGACTCGTTGTTGACTATCGTCCTCTTAACGAGAAAACCATCAAAAACAAGTATCCAATTCCTCGTATTGATGATCTTTTTGATCAACTTTCTGGAGGCTCAATATTCTCCAAGTTGGACTTGAGAATGGGTTACCATCAAATAAAGATCAGAAAAGAGGATATTCCAAAGACAGCCTTCACCACTCGCTACGGTCTATATGAGTTCACCGTCACGTCCTTTGGTCTCACCAATGCACCGGCGACATTCTCTCGGCTCATGAATTCTGTCTTCCATGAATACCTCGACAAGTTCGTTGTGGTATATCTTGATGACATTCTTGTCTACTCAAAATCTGAGGAAGACCATGAAGAACATCTTTGTCTCACTCTCATGAAGCTTCGCGAGCATCGTCTTTATGCCAAATTCTCCAAATGTGAGTTCTGGATTTCAGAAGTTGCTTACCTTGGTCATGTCATCTCAGCCAAGGGCATAGCCATTGATCCAGAAATGGTAAAGGCAATTGTTGATTGGAAACCTCCAAAAACGGTGAAGCAAGTAAGAAGTTTTCTTGGCTTGGCTAGCTATTGCCGTCGTTTCGTCCAAAACTTTTCCAAGATTGCAAAACCTCTCACTGACCTCACAAAGAAGGACAAGAAGTTCGTTTGGTCTCCACAATGTGATGAAAGTTTCAATCTCCTGAAGACTAAACTCACTTCTACACCTGTTCTGGTTGGCCCAGATCCTACCAAACCTTTCCAGATATTCTGTGATGCTTCTCTCCAAGGTCTAGGTGCAGTTCTTATGCAAGAACGTCAAGTTGTGGCTTATGCTTCACGTCAGTTGAACGCACATGAGCTCAATTATCACACTCATGAACTTTAACTTGCAGCAGTTGTGTTTGCCCTCAAGAAATGGAGACAATACTTGTTGGGTAATCGCACTGAAATCTTTTCCGATCATAAGAGTCTGAAGTATATCTTCACTCAACCAGATCTAAACCTCAGGCAAAGGAGATGGATTGAAAATATTAAAGACTTTGATCTTACCATTTCTTACACTCCAGGCAAGGCTAATGTTATGGCCGATGCTCTCAGTCGCAAGTCGTATTGCAATAATCTCATGATCATGGAAAGCCAACCTCCTCTTCATGAAGAATTCCAGAAGCTCAACCTTGGTCTTGTTCCTCAAGGCTATCTTGCAAACTTGACAGCCAGTCCAACTCTCGAGGACAAGATTCGTTCTGAACAACTTCGTGATGCTGAAATCAAGAAGATGGTAGAACACATCAAAGAAGGCAAGGAGAAATTTAAGTCCTTTTCAATTGATGACAAGGGAACTGTGTTCTTCGAAGGACGCATTGCAGTTCCTCAAGTTCAAAGTCTCAAAGATGTCATTCTCAAGGAGGCTCATGAAACTCCTCTCTCCATACACCCTGGAAGTACAAAGATGTACCAGGATCTCAAGACACTGTATTGGTGGCCTGGCATGAAACGTGAAATTGCAAAATACGTTTCTGAATGCGACGTTTGTCAACGTGTTAAGGCAGTTCATCAGAAAACAGCCGGTCTTCTCCAACCTCTGAAAATTCCTGAGTGGAAGTGGGACATGATTGAAATGGACTTCGTCACGGGTTTCCCAAAGTCCAAGAAGGGCAACGATGCAATCTTCGTTGTCATTGATCGTCTCACTAAAGTAGCTCACTTCTTTGCTGTCAAAGAAACAATCTCAGCTAGCCAGTTAGCAGAGCTCTACACAGCAAAGATTGTTCCTCTTCATGGTGTTCCATTGGAAATAAGCTCAGACCGTGGAAGTATCTTCACTTCTCATTTCTGGAAAAGCTTTCAAGAAGCCTTGGGCACCAAACTTCTGTTCAGCACAGCTTATCACCCTCAGTATCAAGGGCAAGTCGAAAGAGTCAATCAGATTCTCGAGGATATGCTCAGAGCATGTGGTATCTCTTTTGGCATGAAATGGGAGGAATGTCTTCCATATGCTGAATTCTCCTACAACAACAGCTTCCAGGCAATCCTAGGAATGGCACCATTTGAGGCTCTATATGGCCGCAGATGCAGGAGTCCAATCAATTGGTCTGGAGCTGGTGAACGTTCACTCTTAGGCCCTGACATTGTCAAGGAAGCCGAAGAGAAAGTTCGTATCATTCGTGACAATCTCAGGATTGCTCAGTCTCGTCAGAAAAGCTACTATGACAGCAAGCACAGGGATATAATGTATGCACCTGGTGACAAAGCATATCTCCGTGTAACTCCCCTCAGAGGAACTCATCGTTTTTGTGTAAAAGGAAAGCTTGCACCAAGATACATTGGTCCTTTCAACATTCTCTCAAGGCGTGCAGAAAATGCCTATCGTCTTGAACTTCCAGAAAAGCTATCCAAGGTGCACGATGTGTTTCACGTGTCACAGCTCAAGAGGTGCTTCAAAGATCCAGAACGTGCAGTTGATCATGATTCCATTGAACTGCAAGAAGATCTCTCTTATGAGGAGCACCCTATTCGAATCCTTGATGAGACCGAGCGTAAAACTCGCAACAAGAGCACCAAGTTCTTGAAAGTGCAGTGGTCCCATCATTCCGATAAAGAGGCAACATGGGAGACCGAAGAGGATCTTCGCAAGAAGTATCCGGACCTTTTCTCTTCTCAGTAGGAATCTCGGGGCGCGATTCCTTCAAGGGGGGGCGTTTTGTAACATCCCAAGTATTAAAAACAACCTTTAGAATGTTTGCTCTTTGTTATTTTATGTTTTGCATCATGTCATCATAAGTTTTGCATTTGTTTTCCATTTGTTTTCCTTTGTTTTCCCTTGTTTTTCTATTTGAATTTCAAACCAAATTTCAAATGTTGTTTCATACTTGTTCTGTTAAAAAATTTCAAATGAAAATTTCAAACCCAAACATCAATTTGTTTCCATTAAAGTTGGAAGATCAAACCATTAACTTGCTTAAGTTAAATAATCTAATTAATTCAAATTCAACTAAAATACAAACAGCAACCAATTTCAAATTATTTTGAAAAAAAAAAGTTGCACATTGTTGCTGTTACAAAAACTAACCTATACGAATTTTTCCTAAAATTTTCTAACCCCAAAACCCTTCCTTTTTCTCCCTTTTCCTTTTCAGGAAAAAAAAAAACAAACAGAAAGAAAAATAAAAAGAAAAACGGCTGGGGAAGGGAGATTGGGCCAAGCCCAGCCCCCCTAACCCCAGCGCGCGCGCGCAGCGGCCCGCGGCCCCCTTCTGCCTCCTCCGTACGGCTGGCGTCAGCTGACGCCAGCGCGCACGCAGCAGAGGCACCTCCACCTGCTCCCCACCTTTTCCCTCACATATTTCTAGCCCTCAAGCCCCAAACCCTAGCCCTAGGTTTCTTCTTCCTCCCTGTCGCCGCCAGTTCCTCTCCTCCTCTCTATTTTCCCTCTCCGGCAAAGTTGGGGGTAGTGGTCGATCATGGCGCCGCCGTCGACAGCAGCCTAGGGGGCGCCACCGTGCACGCCAGGGGCACGACCAGGACCGCCACACCTCCCTCGTCCTCATCGACAACTGCAGCAGGACCCAGGGGCCGCTGATCATCGACGGCGAGCTCTTCACACTCGCAGCTCTTCACTGTCGCACCCGGACATCTAGAGGATACTCACAACCCGCTAAACAGTAGAGAAATGGCTTACGGGGCATACCGGCACCCGCATCTCAATGTGAGCAGGCCAACACGTAAACGTGTGACAACCATTCTATACTGTTCATCGTCTGCATAAACCATCCCATAGAAATCCGACTACTTCCATTGACGTACTTCATAACATACACACATGGTACGTCAACGGCATTTGAACAAGTGATATCACAACATATCTCTAAGACACAAAAGATTGAAATAAGTTGCAAATAGCTCTCACTAGAGCAGAGATAGCAAATACAATCATCCAGAGGACACATGTCCCAACAATTCATCATTACATCACAGCGGAAGCATCCAAGGTGTCTGAGTACACACAAGATCCAAATAGGCCTAAGAGGACGGAAACGAAAAGACGGAGCCCATCCACGATGTCTCGGATCCTGCCCGGGTCCGCTATCTACTCGTCAGCAGCCTCATCATACTCCACGTAGTAGCCACCATGGGGATCCTCGGAAACGTAGTCTGCGGAAACCACAGCCCCAAAGGGGTCAGTACAGACAAGTACTGGCAAGCAAGACTCACAAGATACCAAAGTGTACCCGGCAACACCAGGTACAGATGCTTTGGGTTCAACGGAGGAATAGGTGATACAAAAGTGCGGCAGCAGGCTGCTCTAACCAACTATAGAAACACGCTACAACTTCCGGCTAAAAGAGAGGGATAAGATAGCGTATCGTAACCAACTATCACTATCCTCAAACAAACCCATCCTAGATCTCGCCCCTTATCCAAAGAAGCAATCCGAGGATAACTCACACAGTTGGATTAATGATGGTTCAAGTTATTGTGTCAATAGGACTATTACTAGTCAAGTTATCATTAGTTAGATGTAAGTTGTCTAATCCTTGTTAGCCAGCCCTATCACCAAGTCATCCATAACCGCGGACAACACGGCTTCTCGAGAAGATTTAACCCTGCAGGGGTGCACCAATTTGGCCGTACACGTAAGAATACCACGCCAGATTGCAAATGCACTTCCACCAAGCGAGGCACTCAACACAACCCAACTCTTCTTCGCATCAAGCCCAAAGAACCACGTGCTGTGCGTGCACGGCTAATCGAGCCCCCACGAAGAAAAGGGGGACCCTCATAGCACTGGAAGACCACGCCGCCCTAAATGCCGACTACAAAAGTTCCACCCTGGCCTCGGGTTCGTACCTGCATATGCGTGCATCAAATGGAAAGCCCGAACTAAGTGTGGCGATTTGGACGAGATGCGAATCGAATCAGAGTTGCAGGGGGCGCCCATACACGCTTCCCACATGCGGTTAGCGCGCTCAACATGGTTCCAGAGGACAAAGACTTTTCCTCAGTTCGACAGTAGCAGGCCTCAAAACCATACCCGGCCTCCTGCCGGTGCCTTATCATCAAATTAGCATTAGCTCAAACATTAACAGGTTGTTGTTTAACATCGAGCCCCAGAACATAATAAATATGATAACAGAAAGTAACGGACGACAGACTCGAGCATTAACAACCCTAAGCATGCTAGTAAGACACAGGCAACAAGCAATGGGGTTATAGGTATGGAGGATAGGCTATATCAGGGTTACAGGATAACATGTGATAGGATCGGAACACAAGCAACGAATCTTAAGGCTTGTAGAATAGACAACGGAAAGTATCGATATCCAGTGTGGAAAGGACACAATGGTTCATGTGAGTGAATACTTGCCTGCAAACTCAGTAGCCTGGTAGTGGGCTAACTCCTCAGAAGTAGTGTCGTAAACCTCGTCTGTCTCAACGTTGTCGTCTATTCGAGAAGAAGCAAACAAACAACGCAGAGAGACAAACAATCAATAACATGGCATAATGCACAATCATGGGATGATGCATGACAATTTAATTGATGCATCAAAATAAGATAGCTGACATGGTAACATAATTAAATGGACCCATATGCAATTTGGATTGCATATGGAAAGCCCATGAATTAAGGTTGGTTTAGATGATCTAAAACTAAACAACATGTGAAAGTGGATTAGCATGATGCATGGATGAGGAAAACAGAAAGAAAACAACAATAGCTTCAATTTGAAATGAAGTTTACCAAGTTTGGAATTTTATTTATGAAGTTATGAAAATTTGCTTCTTAAAGGAGTTACACAAGCATTTGTTGTTTTCACCAATTTTAATTGTTCAAAATAGACAACAAAGTTCATATTTGGAAAGAGCACAAAATTTTAGGTGGAATACATGTTTCATTTGTTGAAAAAGGATTTATAATGAATTAATTATGAATTAAGCAAGTTTAAACAAGATTTAAATGAATTTAATTCAATTATGAATTTATTTGAATTTTTATTTGTTCAAAACATTAATTAAAATTCATATTTGTAAATATTATAATTTTCTGGTTTGAAAACATATTTTATATGTTCAAAAAGAATTTAATTTGACCAAGTTATGAATTTAGCAATTTTTAAATGATTTAAACAAGGTTTTAATTATTTAACCAATTTTAATTATTCAAAACATGAAACAAAGGTTATATTTGAAAAGGTGGTTCAATTTGACATGTAAAACATATTTTATATGTGACATTTGAATTAAGTTTGAAATGGTTATGAATTTAATCAAATTTGTAATGAGTTGTTTGAATTTGAATTTTGGAAACATTTGAAATGTTCAAAACAGTAAACAAATGGTTTAAACATGTAGAGAATTAAATTTGGTTCAGAAAACATATTTTATTTATTTTATTTGGATTTGAAATACAAAAGTTATTTGAATTTTAAAGGCAGGGGCTATTCTGCAATTTTAAAAACATACAGATTTGGTCCAGGGGCTTAACTGCGAAAAAGAAATCACAGAACGGCCCCTGGAAACGTTTTCTACGCAGTAGATCGACCCCTGGGTCACTGGCCTGTGGGCCAGTGCCCAGCTGGCGCGCGCGTGGGTGCCAGAAATAAAAGAACAGAATTCCTACTCTCACGTTTCATTTTTCCTATATAGCTACAAAATAGTTTCTAGACTCAACTGCGACCAGTAAAAGGGATCCTACAGGCAGACAGGCTCTGATACCATTTGTCGCACCCGGACTTCTAGAGGATACTCACAGCCCGCTAAACAGTAGAGAAATGGCTTACGGGGCATACCGGCACCCGCATCTCAATGTGAGCAGGCCAACACGTAAACGTGTGACAACCATTCTATACTGTTCATCGTCTGCGTAAACCATCCCATAGAAATCCGACTACTTCCATTGACGTACTTCATAACATACACACATGATTCGAACCCACGCCCTCGCGCTGCGCACCGTTAGATCCCACCACTACGGTGCGGATTCGTTTGTTGACAGAGAGATGCGCGCGGGGGTATGAGGTGTATCTGTTCTTATCTGACGAAACTGAATAAAAATTCAGTCTTCCGTCTGACCGCGGCGACAGACGGCACGGCGGCGCGCGCTCACCGTCGATGACCAACAACTGGCGGCGCTAGGGTGTGCGTGGGTGCGTGTTGAGTGTGCTCGTGTGCTTGGACGGCCTGAACACCCACGGAAACGTGCTCGATTGCAACCATGGCGGCGGGGGCGACAGCTGCCGGAGTTTCAGAAACGGCGCGAGCAGAAAAGGAAACGATGGGGCTGGAGGGAGGCACGGGACGCTGCGGTGGCTCACCGGGAGGCTGTCGGAGGCGAGGAATGGACGTGAGGTAGACGGAGGCGACGGCGCGGTGAAATTCTTCAGAAAAGCTGCAGCGGTGAAGAGCTCGCCGTCGATGATCAGCGACCCCTGGGTCCTGCTGCAGTTGTCGATGAGGACGAGGGAGGTGTGGCGGTCCTGCTCGTGCCCCTGGCGTGCACGGTGGCGCCCCCTAGGCTGCTGTCGACGGCGGCGCCATGATCGACCACTACCCCCAACTTCGCCGGAGAAGGAAAATAGAGAGGAGGAGAGGAACTGGCGGCGGCAGGGAGGAAGAAGAAACCTAGGGCTAGGGTTTGGGGCTTGCGGGCTAGAAATAGGTGAGGGAAAAGGTAAGGAGCAGGTGGAGGTGCCTCTGCTGCGTGCGCGCTGGCGTTAGCTGACGCCAGCCGTACGGAGGAGGGAGAAGGGGGCCGCGGGCCGCTGCGCACGCGCGCTGGGGTTAGGGGGGCTGGGCTTGGCCCAGTCTGCCTTCCCCAGCCGTTTTTCTTTTTATTTTTCTTTCTGTTTGTCTTTTTTTTGCTGAAAAGGAAAAGGGAGAAAAAGGAAGGGTTTTGGGGTTAGAAAAATTTAGGAAAAATTTGTATAAGTTAGTTTTTGTAACAGCAACAATGTGCAACTTTTGTTTTTCAAAATAATTTGAAATTGGTTGTTGTTTGTATTTTAGTTGAATTTGAATGAAATTTGAATTAATTAGATTATTTAACTTAAGCAAGTTAATGGTTTGATCTTCCAACTTTAATGGAAACAAATTGATGTTTGGGTTTGAAATTTTCATTTGAAAATTTGTAACAGAACAAGTATGAAACAACATTTGAAATTTGGTTTGAAATTCAAATAGAAAAACAAGGGAAAACAAAGTAAAACAAATGGAAAACAAATGCAAAACTTATGATGACATGATGCAAAACATAAAATAACAAAGAGAAAACATTATAAATGCATCTAATGGGAGAAGAAGTACGGTCGTCGTCGTCTCCGGAACATCTTCGCCGTCAAGATCTTCACCGGCAGCGGCGCACAACACCTCCTCGTCTTTGACTTCATCGGCAATGGGGTAAGTTCATCTCGAACATCTAATGCAGTGGTACCTACTGTAGATCCTAAGATCAAACTACATGTATGGCTGTAGGTACACATGTGCGCGGTAGATCTGTATGTTTTTTGGATTCGATCTGCCAATAGAGTTACATATTTTGTGCATGTTCTTCAATACTGTTTATTCTATGTAGTATATTCTTTAATGTTCCTTTTTTATATAGATTTAGGGAATTTTCGATCGGCGATTATGGTTAGATCTGTAGTGCATGTGCATAGATCTGTGATTTGAGTGTTCCACTGCTATAGGTCGAAGATTTTGGTGTTTTTTTCTCGGGCATGTGATGAACCCTATGCCAACTGTGCATAGATCTGTGATTTGGGTGTTCCAGTGCAATAGGTCAAAGATTTTGGTGTTTTTTCTCGGGCCTCTGATGAACCGTATGCCAACTGTGCATAGAGTCATCTCCATGCAATCTTTGTGTGGTTTACTATGAGGTAATTCTTGTGATCTCATGTGGTCTATGATGATGTGTTTCACACCTTAGTCTCCATCAGGTTGCTGGTCTACACTGCAGAAGATCACTATGCAGACAACGAGGCATGCCCATACATTCCAGGATCTCGAAAACGACTCACTGGGCAGCAGAATCGATGTAGTCATAGAAGAGTTCTGAACAATCATGGATCCTCGCAACTAGGCCTAGTTGCAAGGATGTCGCTAAGTCTTCTTTCCTGAGGATCACACGTGTAACCCCTCTTATGGTTAGCACGTGTACACTCGTGTGTCAATCCGTCAGCGCTCCGCCATCCAAGACTTGGCACCAACGAAGAGAGGTAGCCTTCCGGCGTTGCTAGTTGGTACATCTAATGAAGTTCTCAACACATGAGAGAGAAAACAATTAGAGCTAGGTCTAATTGGGAGAGTATAACTCAAAAACTCTGATTAGAAGAGGCTCTAATCCAATTAGAGATGTTTCTAATTAGAGGCTCTAATTCAATTAGAGCTTATCTAATTAGACCTCAAATTAGAGGCTCTAATTCTAGATGTCCTCTAATTAGATCTCTAATTCTATGAATGAGAGAGAGAGAGAGAGAAGGCCAAAAGGCTCAATTGATATTTTCTCCAAAGAGGAGGGAGTGGGAATTATATAGTGCGATCAAGGAGGGCACCTCCCTAAGGTGGTAGGTCGGTTTCCCTATCCCCTCCTTGGCCGCACCCCTCCTCCTAGGAGATTTCGGATTGGACTCCTATCCCACCTCCTCTTTTTTCCATTTCCCTCTCATTTATATTCTCAAATATATTTAGTAGAAATACTTATGGAATCCTTGTGCAATTGTGAGACCATGGCCCCCACCTGACATTGCCTAAAATTAGGTTTTGCCCATAGGGGGGAATCTGCCCCCTCCTGCACTGCTTCCATATAAGGAAAGTCCCCTAGAGCTTTTTCGGAACCCAGTTACCGGTATAGATAAAAGCATCAATATTATCTAACAATGTTAGACACTCATTTCTAACACCCCGGGACGTCTCATGTACTCTGTATCTTCTCATATAAATTATACCAAACACCATCATAATTTCTCTCTTATATTATCTTCCCCGAAACCACTCCGATTGACACCGGACTTGTTTCTGTGATATCGTGACGACATCAAACATTCATAACACCAATAAAAACATATTATTTCTCTCAACAAAATGTTGTCATGGCTTAAGCGTGTGACCCGTAAAGGCTCGATAACACACAGACATTTCCGGGGACTTATAGAACAATAACCAACAGCGGAACCGTGGACGCCCGTGATGGCTCCTGTGTTCCTGATGAATGATAGAACCTTACATGTTACTAATTGCACTTATTATTTTAACTTCACGATACCAATGATATCACGAGTTGAGACTATGTGATCTAGTCTGATCAAACTCATTGATCATAACACATATAACTCGTTTACCAATATCGTTCTCTTTTCTCATCCATATCCCCAATGACCCTGTGATTAGATCACATTGTGTCTGGCTAGACGATATGTCATCGGTGATACTGAGAGGGCCCAGAGAATGTATATCTCTATTGTCTAGAGGAGTTAAGTACTAGTCTTGAACGATCTCGGTTCCATTACACTTTCTAGGTCATGCCCAGATATAACCTTTATAGTCCCCAGTTACGGCAAAACGGTTGATGTTATCCAAAGTATAACGTTTGATCATGCGGCCACTAGATATTATCATATTATTGGAATTTTGGCAAGACTATATCTACATGCATATTTGGTTGAGTGGAGTTTTGGCTAAGTTTGCATAAAGCAAGTTTTTCCCTAACACTTTTGAAAAATAGTTTTGTTTTCAAAGATTAGCACCATGGGACAAAACCATGTGCACTAATACTAATATTTCCTTGGACAAATTTTACTTCTTCAAAACGGTGTTGAGATTCTTCTGTCCATCCTTGTCCAGCTGCTCGAAGTCCTCCATTACCGGGGACACGACTATGATCATAGTTTCTAACTCTGCAGAGGTTGTGCACTTTCACCCTTTGTCTTCAATTAGCCTAAACATCCTATACAAAGAGAGTGAATCATGGAAAGGAGAGAATTGAGACGAGATCTTTCAGAAGAAGAAATTCAACCCAACCGGCAAGACCCGTTCCACCTATAATTATTCTACATCTACTTGTCAATCCTGGGCTGAACTCTCACACCTTAGTTGATCAAGACAGAGCCTATATTGTCAAAGGGTTGCATGGGAAGCTACTAAACTTAGAGTACTTGGTAATCTCTTTGTTTCCTGGGTGGCGTTCCTCAAGTGAACTCCTTAGGAGATTAAAGGCCCTAAGGAGACACTCAACTTCTGACAACCACGCAATACTAAACCCACCTAGGTGGTTCATTGAAGTTTATACTTAGAATTTTTCCACAACATCAATAAAAAAATTGTAGCAAGGATAATCATCTACTAAGTAATGAGGCTTCAAAACAACAAGTCTAAAGGATGGCTACACACTACTTGGGTTTTGCATAGCATAATAATAACTTAGTAAAATTCTCTATCATGCATACTACTTAAAACCCTAGTAATGCATAGTAAAAATATGGGAGATTTGATGGTGTCACTTGACTTTGAATTTGGTGAAGAACAATCACCTCTCTTCACAAAAGAACGTTGCTCTCCGTACAATCTAAACATTGAAAACATAACAACAGAATAAACAAGCATGCTAGTCAAACAAAGAAACAAACAAACAAATCAAGAAAACATACAAGGCAACAAACAAAGCAAAGGAAAACATGTGAAAACATTTAGTTTCAATGCACAAAATAAACTAAGGTTTTGTAGTTAGAGTTTGCCATTTTGGGACTAAGGGTTGGTCTTTGATCAGAAGATCACAAATAGGTCTTGGCCTAAACTATTTCTGTCTTGGTTTCTTCAAGTCTTCTTTTGCTTCCTTGAGTTGTTTCAGAAGTCTAAGTCTTTATGTATGTACTTCAATGAACTTGATTGTAGTCCTCCTTATTGAGTAAAGGAGTTAAGGACTTAGCCCTATAGAATAAGAGAAATAGATTGGATTGCTAGAATTCCCTAAAAGTACTTGTAAATTTCTTCCTCTTATTCTTCATCTTCTAGGAGAGTATTATTCTTGAGTTAAAGTCGCTTCTTGTTGATGTCTTGGTCAAAAGCTTCCATATGACTTGAGAAACTAATTCTAAGTCTTGGACAAAACAAACTTGACACTAACCACCTTGAAAATAAATCCTAAGTCTTGGAAAACAAATTCCAAGCTCCAAGTCTTCACATTGGTTGATCATCCTCAGGATCCTTTGTATCTTCCTCCTTGGTGGTGACTTCATTGGACTTTACAACACTTGATGGTTTTGATACAAACTAGGGGCTTGTCTTTATCTAACTTAGCCACCATAAAGTCTAAGGGAATAGAAAAGAAAAGGGAAAACGACTTAGAGGAAAATGTGGTTTGGTCCTCTTGAAGTTCCTCTTGATATTTTCTTCTAAGTGCTTCTACTTCTTGAACATGCTTCTAGAGTTCGCTTTCTTGGCTAAGTCCTTCATTTTTCTTCTTGCTTCATGTTGAAAATCTTCAAGTGAACAATTGTAGCATCCTCTCCATGGCTTTTCACTAACCCAGACTTAGTGGTTTTCAACTAGGAGGGCCAATTAGCACAATTTATATGGACATGGTTTCAAGGCATCCAAGGGCTTAGGGTTTTGGTCTCTCTAGTTTAAGGTTAGTACTTAGAGCAAAATTTCTAGAGAAAACATATTGAAAATATTTACAGAATTTAAACCAAGTCAAAAACACTCAAAAGACCAATCAACACTAAAATAAATTTGAATTGGTTCAAATATTATTTCGGGACAGAGGACATGAAAGTACACATCCTAAGGTTTCCAGTGATATTTTATTTGCAATTTTTAGATTTGTAGAATTTAAACTATGCCAAAATTCATCAAACAAGCATATTTGAAATTGAACAATTTTAAGGTTGTCAAATTGGAATTTGAATAGTGCTAAACGATTCTTCATGTTATGCTGATTTTAAAAAGTCCAAATTTGCATACATTGGATCAACCGTTAGGAAGTTATGATGGTTCAAAGTTTGGGGTATTTTCAAAATATGTTTAAATAACTAAGATCAACTTAATGTTATTTAAAATAGATAAATAAATACTTTGAAATAATAAAACTTATTTTGAATGAGGATTTTATGGTTTATGGACTTAGAGGCATGTTTGGATTATTATTTCCAATAGCATTGGAATAATATATAATATCTCCTTTGTGTTGGATTTCATTTGTTTTTGGTGGCTTGCATTAGTGGAAAACAAAAGTTTTAAATTTTTGTGATTTTTGCATTCCATAATAAATCAGGGATGTTCCAGTTTTTTTTATGTATTCAGACCCGCACAAAGACTTTCCTTTGAAAACTCACTTTTCAAGTGTTATAGTGGTTGTAGCATGATGACATAAAATTAATTTCGAACTTGGAGATAGAATAATAACTGAATATTATTGTCTTTGGGATACCAACAACATTCTCTCACCTGCACTAGAGTCAATTAGTACTCCAGTTAGTATGATGACATAACACCTATGGAATTCCGGTGTTACTCACACTGTGCATGTGGTACCTTAGACTTTTGTCTTTCGCCTTTTGATCTAATCAACTTGTGATAAACTTGCGTTTGGATTTATTAGGAATTCGATTTGTGTGAACCTAGCTCTTTGACAATAGTAATAATCCAACCGTCTTTGAATGAATTATTATATCATTGTTCGAAATCTCACTAAGTCGAATGACTTTTATCCAATAACTTGCAACCAACAATTTCTAACATTGTGTTGAAATGATCCACAAAGATACTGTGTAGTCCACTCATAATACTCTAATATTTATAGTTATACGACATACGGTAATATCAATTAAAGAATCTTAAAATCAGTAAAGATTTGATTTTATAGTTCCACTACAAATACATATGTGAGTACTCATAATATTATTTATACAAAATTCTACTGAGTTTTTATTTATTTTGAATATTATCGTTGAATATTTCTATGAGAGACTTCTCACCATAATATTTCTTGGTTTTGTTATAAACAATTAATTGCAAAATAAAAAGTTTCTTTAAGTTTCCTCATTTATACCGGATTGACTAAAACAATTTTAGTCAACAGAAATCCACCGGTTCTTGTGTGGTAATCCTTTTAATGACTACGATATTGGCCAAATCACAAAATATCATGATTTGGTCTCAACCCTTTATATTTTTCACCAATGACTACGAATGCCATGTCTATTGCAAAATATCAAGTTATCTTTCTTTTGAGAAAAAATAATTTTATCTCAATGCAATTCAAAATTTATTTTCAGAATTACACTTAGCACATCCATTATATTCATGTTTATTAAATTCTTCAATCTATCTCATAGACCCTGAATTTAATAAGATACTTTCTAATATTGCATTTAAAACTCTTTTAAATTTTTTCTATGAGGTATCTTTATTTTAATTGGGCTTAGTCAAATTAAAAGATCATAATCAGCTCCCATTTACTTTTAAGTCCCTTCGCTTTATATAATGAAAAATAAGTTCCTTCTTGTTTCATTGACACGACTAACTTAATACTCATACTTGTAATATTTTCTGATCACTCTAGTAATCAAAAATAAATTACACTTAGCAAATTAATTTTGTTAGTTGATCCAATAACAACACCAATCAATTGATACGATAAGTCTTTCAACTTCATCATTATCATTTATTCGTAATTGATAAAATAATTTTATCAATACTATCTTTATGAATCTAAAATATTCATTTTTTCGTGTGAAAATAATCATTTTCCTTGTGATTTTCAAAAAATCACTCCAACATACTCTCAAGATAAAATCTTTGAGTCAAAATTAATATTTTCTTTTAACATGGATCTATATGATAATACAATATCATTTTTTATGAGTACTATTATCTTTTTTTTTTGCACATTGTGGTCATTATCTTGTAATATTGATAAATATTATAGAAAGTGAATATTACATAAAATTTGTCATACGACCTTTTTCATATATTAAATTTGAACTTTATGTATCTCATACATAAATACCCAGACAAGGTGACATGTTGGAAACATTTGCATGTTGCCCCTTTCATTCAATCCTTCTCCAAATATTCACATTCTAAAGTTAATATAATTTCCACATTTCTTTCATGAGAAAACACTTTTCTCCTTAAAAACACATGGGGTAAAAGAAAAAATTTACTACCAATGAACTTATTGATTTTATGCAAAACCTTTTAATCAATTATGCTTCATCCTTGAGAAATATTGATTACTAGGAACTTATCATTAAAATAACTCTAAGTTAATTAATGACATAGTTCCAACTTAAACAAACAAACAAAATAATTTTCTTTAGTTGGTCTGAGAATTATTTTTGTTTCACGCTATCACTTTACCACACAAATACGTTTGACAATTATAACATTACTTAAATCCTTGTCTCACAAAGATTTTATTATCACGATAATTTTGAATCTCTCAAAATTCATCATGAGTAATTATTGACCAAGAAAGTATTCTTTGTCAATCCATGTTATAATTTATATTATGTCCTTTTCCACTTCAATCAAATTTCTTTGATCTCAGTTTCTGATTCAAAACTTCCACCCACTGACTTTTATGAAATATTAAACTGCAATTATTTCATATATCCACTTTATCAATTTAGTCAACTTATCATATTAAATCTTCAATGAAATTGACATACAAAACTTATGTGAATTTCGAAATTCACAAGTGCCTAGTACTTAATGGATTTTGGTCGTATTAAATATATTGGAGACATTTTTTCAACCTTGATAAATCAAATAAAAGTCTAATCTCCCATTTATTTAATAAGCCAGAAAACTATTAATCAAACTTGAGCAATAATTTGAATCATAATATTCAAGACTTTATAATAAAACTAATTAACATAGCACAATAAAAAAGATCATAAAGTTTGAATTCCCAAGCTTGGAATTCTCACACAAATTTTATAATTCAAAGTCAACAGGGTTCACGAACATAAATATTCATTACATAATGATCAAACTCAAAATAACGATTATTTCGAAGTCCTAGTGTTGATCCTCTTTATTGACTTAGTGCTTCGCAAATGTTGTAGCTGGTATAGCGTCGTTAATGTGTCCTCCATTGCGCCCTTCACTCCTCCCACCTCTCTTGCCTCTTTTCCTTCTTGCTCTGCAATAAAATGCAAATTGAGAAATTTCAGTATATAATACCAAAGTATCTTTGAAACAAGAAAAATGTCAATAACTCGTATAACTCTTATACGTTTTGTGGATTTGCCACTTGTCTTTGCTTTCTGGTGCAGTCATCACAACATGAATGAAAACATCCATCTCAGCTGACATGAGCATCTGGAATACTTCTTCAACTGTCTATCCACTTCCATCATATTATAGAAAGCCACAAATTCGAAGTGATGCGATGGAACTGACACGAGGAGTGTGTAAACTGCTAGCCTTTCTGGAATTGGGTAACCAATGTCCTTAAGCTTCTGCAAGATATGTGAACTTGTTCTTGTGCTCCCTCAAAGACCCAAGACATTTGAGTTTGCACCTTAACAGTTTAGCATAAAGTTTTAGATGACCATGACAGAGTTGGATAGAGAACCGAGTCTTCAAAGCTTCCATGAGACGGAAGGGGAGATAGTGTGGATAACTATCACTCAACTCACAACTCATCATTTCCAACATGATCATATAAACTTGATACTCCTCATCTCCCAATGGAGAATACTCTCCATCAGGTGCCGGAACTTTGGTGTCCATCACATGCTCAACCCCAAGAGATCTGAGAGTAGATCTCAGATTGATGCAGCCCAACCTATTCCACCAAGTCCCCCCTACAACACGAAATGTGCCAATGATGAGAGCACGAGCCAAAGCTATGCAATACAAGGTGAACTCGCTCTTAGCTCTCCATGATCTCAATGACTTGGTGAACGGTCCACTACCTCATGCTGATATACTTTGCGTCCTCAGGTGTGACCTACAAGATGTGCTGGACAATGCTAAATAAGAACCCAAGAAGAATGGAGAAGAAGTTGGCTGACGCTGTCCAGGCCGGAGTCTCCGTCCTACCCACACCGGAGTCTCCGGCCCACCCTCAAGCTCCTTGTGCTGTCGTTTGGGCCAACTCACATATGCCCTATCTGGAGTATGGTCTAAGTGAGCCTCGAGTCTCTTCTCATCGAGTCCAAGACCGGAGTCTCCGCCCTCGGATGATTGGAGTCTCCGCCCCCATCACTTCACACTTCCCATCGAGCTAACTCACAGATGCCTTGTCCGGAGCATACCCGAAGCAAGACCGGAGTCTCTGTCCCGCACCCTCGAGGCCGGAGTCTCCACCCCCTTGAGACCGGAGTCTCCGGGGTAAGTGATTTCCTACGTGCAAAGGGTCCAAAATGACCATGTAACCCCTCCCTTTGACCCTTGGCCTATAAATAGGTACCCCTCCGTCCAGATTAGGGTTAGATGAGATTTGAGACTTGATTTAAGAGTTGTGGATCATCTACCTTCCTCTTAGGAGGCTACTTCTAGTGTGTAACTAGGCCCGTACCAAGGCTACCCCAATTACCCCCGTATTTGGAACGTATCAAGGTTACTCCGGAATAGCCGACCTTTCCCTTGGAAATCAGTCGGTGTTCTCCTAATCTTCCTTGACTGGCCCTCGGGGATCTATTGATGCGGTGGGCCAGCTGTAGGGTTGAATTGGTTCCAATCAAGGTGAGTTCAAGTTGGTCATTTCCCGGAGGCGATCATCGGTTGAGTTGTAGGGTTTCGAATCTTCTAGTTCACGATATTTATCCGGTTACCTTTGTTCTTGGTGTTCTTGCATTTCCCCTTGGATCTTCCGTGAGATCGGGTCATCCCCGTAGTAAACCACTACACCATCTGGTATGAGAAGCCTCGTTGCCACGGATTTGACCCCGCAATCCCTCTTTTCCACCAAATTTTTTCACCCCCATCCCAATTTTGAAAATACCAAAAAGAGAGACAAAAAGGATTTTGACCGATCTATCGATTTGTTGAGTTTTTCGTGCTTTTGGTCCATAGATTTGTTGCTTTAGACCCCCTACCACCTTTCTATTTGAACACTTTTCCTGAATTTGTCCAAAATTCCTGTAGATTTCCCTGTTCTTGAGATTTTTTGGTTGCATGAACGGAAAGCCCGGAGTCTCCGCCCACACAGACCGGAATCTCCGGCCTAGTTTGACCCATACAATATGCTCCCTCGATTTTCTCACAAAAATTTCTTTGGACGATTTTTCTTTTGTCTTGTTGCTCCAACTAGGGTCCATCGAGTCAAGTCACGACATCTAAAACTCCAACCTTCTTCATCAACTCGACGGTGCAACTCGACAATAACCCAAGGTATAACTTGTCTCCGCTTGATAGCCCTTCTTCCTTTCGCGACACTTTTCCTACCGGACTAACTCATCTAATTGCAGGGCATTGCACTAGCGTCACTAAGAGTGCTTGTTTTTGCACTTGTGAGAATGTACAACGCATAGTATCCTCTAACATCTTGGCATTAGCATCTAAAAAAAGCAAAAAAGAGCAAATCAATAGAGTGATGCCAAGGTTTTCTCTTTGTAGGAACGCTTAACTTCGCGAGCAAGGTGAGAGTGACCGGTGAACACTTTGTTCAAATCTTGTTGGCTTACTTGCAAGCAATCGAGTTAGTGTCCCTCTTCAGTTAGTGTACGACAACCGACATTAGTATTCGTTAGTTCATTTCGGCATCACTCGTCTTTTGGCCTCACTAACCACATTGCTCTATTGCGTGAGTTTTTCCTTTGTTTCCGTGTGTGTGGTATCGGTTTATTTTGGAATAGTCAATTTGGTGTGGTTTATATTCTTCCACATTTCAAACCTATTGAGATCCTCATAAAGCGTGTGAGTTGTCGCTTTTGGTTTTCTTGACTCAAGTTGAATTTGCATTGTGATGAACCATTTCCTCCCATTTAGCAATCCACTTGCTTCAATACAACCTTCAAGGTAAAGTTGGGTAAGTGACACACACCAATCAACACTCTATACATCACCTTGGTATCTCTTGTGTGCCTTTGCAATGGATAGGGACAATGTCTTCACAAGCGCAAGCTCGGATGATGATGGGAACCCCGTCTATATCGACAACAACCACAACTTTGTCACACATCATGAGCCTGTGCAATTTCGTGCAGTTGTGCATGATGGTTTGGAATTCTATGAGCGTCGCCTACGAGAACAAGATGCAAGATTCATTGATCAATTGGCACGTATCAATCTCAACTTAACAAATCTTGCTAACCGCCCTCGATCATCTTCATCCTCACACCGCATAAGGAGTTCATCAAGATCAAGTCGACCACATGAGCAACCTTATGCTCCTCATCAAGCTTGTCAACAAGATCGACCTCAACACATGCAAGACTTCGGACTCCATCGCCAAGAATATGATCACCACCATCACCACAAGCGCATAGAAACAATTGGTATGAATATAGCTCGCCACCTTAACCACCTCCTCGACATCAATAAGGATGTGATGACCCTCTTCAACACCCTCCTCGACGTCAAGATATCGTCGCCACAATCTCCACCACCTCCAAGATCCGCTAATGACTATGGTTACACTGATTTCATGGAAGCTGCTCGCCCACATTGAAGGTCTTCAAGGCATAATGCGCGTCGCCACCATAAAGACCACCAAGAGCAAGACCTTTCCTCAACACCAAAACAATGAACAAGAACATAGTGAGCATCGTGAAGCACGCCTCCAACGTCATCGTCGACTACATCCTAATGATCACTGACGTCATCCTCCTCATGATCAACGAGGTCGTCATCAACATGACCGTCAACAACAAACAAGTGATGACTATAAATATGATCTACCACCTCCTATCTATGATGAAGATCCCAATGAGCAACGCAATTGACAAGATGAAGATACAACATGAGCACTATCCGCTTCAATGTTTCTAAGTTCTATGGTGGAACCGATCCACACGCTTTCCTCTCATGGGCACTCAAGGTTGATACAATCTTTCGTATCCTCAACTATAGTGATGAGAAAATGGTAGCTACGACTTCACTTGAATTGGAAGATTACACACTATCGTGGTGGGAACAAGTGCAAGCCCAAAGTATAACAAACCGCTTGCAACCTATAAACACTTGGAATAAGATGAGAGAAGTCATGCATTCTAGATTTGTAACTCCTCACTATAAGCGAGACCTCTTCAAGAAGCTACAAGAACTCAAGCAAGGATTGAAACTCGTTGAATACTACTATAAGGACATGGAATTGGCTATGATATGAACCAATGTGATTGAATCTCAAGAGCACAAAATGGCCCGCTTCCTCAATGGACTAAACTATCAAATCAAGAAGATTGTTGAATTTCAACCCTATGACAACATTGTTGGTCTTCTACATCAAGTGCTCAAGGATGAGCGCCAAATCAATGAAGACAACAAGTACGCAAAACAAAAGGCCTACTTAGCATCCAAGACATCTTCTTTGCTTCCAATGGTTCAAGCAACATCAAAGAATGCAAAAGGAAACTCAAGAGCTCCCAATGCATCAAACAAAACTTCCCAACCATCCAAGAAACAAGTGACTCCAACCACTAATGGAAATGCACCACATGTCAAGTCTAGCTCAATAACTTGTTTCAAGTGTGGTGGAAGTGGACACAAGTATTTTAAATGCTCAAACAAGATGATCATGATTGTCAACCAAGGCGGTGAACGTGATTACATGAGTTAAGGCGAATACTATGCCTCTCACCAAGTTGCTATAAACTCTTTGGATGAAGAAACATATGATGAAGAAAATGTCTATTGTGATGTTGAAAAAAACCCATCTCTAGTGGTTACAAGAGTACTAACAACATCTCCTCATGAAGATCAAGACCATAGATGCAAGCTATTCCAAACAAGAGCCGTAATAAATGGCAAGTCCACCAAGGTCATCATCGATGGTGGAAATTGTCATAACCCTGCTCACAAAGAGCTTTGTGACAAGTTACAATTGCTTTACAAGAAGCATCCTCGTCCTTACCATGTTCAATGGCTATGTGACTCGGGAACATTCAAGATACAACATATGGTCAATGTCTCCTTAATCCATACGAACACACCGTAGAGTGTGATGTGGTGCTAATGACTGTTTGCGCCTCTGGGTTGACACACTCTCTCTAAGGAGGTTGATTTCGCGGAGGCGTAAACGGCGAGAAGGGCAGACGTCTAGCACAACACTTGTGTGTTGCAACGTGTCGACAAATGATAAATGTTTTTTACAGAATCTCTAATATATAATAGAAAATATATGATGCGTATTTGGAATGGTTTTCTCTTGGCTCACTTTATGATGATAATTGGCACTTTGAGCTTCTATATTTACTCGTACAATATATTTTGCAGTTCATAGGGTACAGGTATAAAATTATACCGGTCTTGTGTTCCTATACCCAAAGCATATAAAAATTAGATAAGGCCAAGCCTGTTGATTTTGTTTACAACAGAGCAGCGACACAACTATGACCGGTCAAAATCCAAAAAATCGACCCCCAAGCTAGAGGAAACAGAGCAGCGCTACCCACAAGATCAGTTGACCACAGCGTTGATGCGCCCGACCGCGGAACTCAATAACGATTCCACGGGAAACTAACAACCGCATCCACAATGTTTCACCATGGTGCCCATGGCAGCAACCTGCTTTCCCCTAGATGTCTTCTATGTGGTGTGTTGTGTCTACCTGTGGTACCGGGTCTGTGCCAGCATTGCCCGATGATTGCTCGGCGTGCTGCATACCATGCTTCTATGGTCCAGCGAGGCATTTGTGATGGGATTCATGGCGATGGGAAAACTTGGAGACACCTTGGTCGCTCCTGGGTCGCCCCCGTGCGACCGGGAGCAAAACCCTAGCTCCCGGCGTTCAGCCTCCTCCCCCATCCCCCATCCCCGGCCGTCGTCGGCGCGCGCCGCCGATCAAAGTCTCGTGTGGTGCCGGCGGCGGCTGGTCCTTCTCTACCTAGTGCGAGTGGATCGACGGGGCGGCATATTTCTTGGCGGCGGTACTTTTCGGTGATGGTGGCGGTGGCCGGTCCGCAGCGTTAGAGTGGCCTCCCGTGCATGGTGGCGGCATGCGGGGGTGGGGCTCGTGGTGGCCCGTTGCTGTGGCAGGTGGTCGTCCTTCCCGCCTAGATCCCGGCCGGCGGAGGTGACTGGAAGCGACGCTGGCTCACCTTGACGAAGACTATACGATGGCGGGGACTGGACTAGCTCGGCTCCTGGACCGGCTGCGGAGTGGAGTTGGTCGACAATGGCAGCACGCCCGGCCTCGGGTCGATCTAGGACCTTTGGGCTTGGATTGGGTTGGCTGGGGCCCACGGGTCGTTGGTTTCAGAAACACTGAGGGGATGGAGTATGTAGAATATTTTGGTAAATAGTCATCTTAGTACTTAGTACTATACTAACTTTTCAGAGTACTAGCTGAACGTCCATGCTAACTAAGGTCTCCTAAGGTCTGGATAGCTCTCATACCAACTATGTAAGGTCCCCCAGAACCACTGTTCAAGGACACCTCCGATATGCATACATTCACGATCCCAGATCACACCAGTCGTGAACAACATATCAAGTTGGTACACAGATACAATATCCATTATATGATTACATAAAACACTTACAAAAGGGACATGGTCACATGACCAAGTCTAACACAACTGCCACGCAGGGCAAACACACGACACACCCACGACGGAAGACTAATACACACAAACGTAGTAGAGCCCAAGTCACGCCTTAACCTACATGCTGCTGACCGGGAGACGATCCTAGTTCGCAAGTCCATCAGCGCAGTACTCCTCCTCGTAGATCTCCTCCTGAGACTCCTTCTCAAAGTCTGGCAAGTAAATACCAGGGACGAAACAAGACACCCATCATGTAGCTTACCAAAATGCAAGTATGCTTATATAGTGGAGTAGGTGGGCTATACATAGGGTTCACTATCCACGATATATGAAATATATATCATAGTTGATTTTGAAAAGTCTCTCTATCTTTGTTGAAGAAGATACTTCAAAAGAAAATAATATAATTTTATTTCTCTTGTAGATATTGCATATCCAATTTTTATAAAACTTGTTTTATAAAAGATATGTTTTTCTTTGCAAAACTTCTTGTAAAACAGCTTTCGGCTTTTCATCAACGGTATCTCCACGGTACAAGATTCCTCCTTTCAGTACTTCATAAGGTCAACTCCTTTTTGAAACCCCTTTTTAAAACATTGACACAATGCTAGCTACATGGCCATTCAACTGTCCATATCCAAGGACGCGGCTATTCCGAACAGTTTTACTCTGCAGAGGTGTACACATCCCACCAGATTCAGTACATCCGCCGTGAACAACCACAGACTGTAACAACAGTATGTAAACATCGGATAACCGATCCTAACCATCCACTATGTTCAAGCTAAAATATGCCTATATCTTCAGTTGGATCTGATTCCCCCGTCATCCTGTCTGCCAGCGCCACGGCAGGGGACCCAACTGCTACGACCGGAGGAGAACTTAATCCCACACTTTTCTGTCCCTTATTCCCCTCCTAGAGACAATCAGTTCGAGGGCACGATGACCCTTATAGAAATTTGAGATAGAACACACACTAACAAAAACAAACTTCAAGTTAAGCCACGTGCCCATGTTGAGGTAGGGTGGCAGTACGATAAAGGTTGTCCGGCGAATACTAGGTTATGTGTCATTTTTGTAAAACACCTTTTTCCCAAAAATGACCACTCCAACATTTCTCCGGTGGATAAGGCTTAGCCTTTCCATCGGGTTTTCCATAAAGCCTTTGTTTTGCAAAAACATATTTTTAGGGTGTCCATTTAGGGACTTGTACTTTTGATGGTAAGGAATACCATATGGTGGCTAAGGGCTTGGTAACACCAAGTATCAACTAATGGCATAGTAATAGTATAACATTAATAGTAGTAGTAGTCACTCAAAAATAGTTTTTGGTAATCTGAGTTTTTGTAACACTTTCAGAAGTAAAACATGCATGATAGATACTGATAAGTGTAGTATAATAGCAAGCATCAGGATGGCTTGCCTTAAAACTTTTTGTGTCCCTGGCCTTGAAGTAGCTTGAACTTGACGCACAGCTCTTCAACTCATGCTTCTTCTTCTTCATTTTCTCACGCCGTAAAATAAACAAAAGACACACACTCAGAACCAAAAGGCAAACAAACGCACAAAGCAATACATACAGCAAGCAAACTTATACTAGCGCAAACACTCAAACAATTCCAAACAATCAAGCAAACAAAATACAGATAAATAAGCTAGTTACTGACTACGCTTATGTCTACACAAAATCTAAGGAATCCATCAATCGTGAAAATAACCAAACAAACTAGTGGCTCAACCAATGGTATCAAGTCCTAATACACACTCAAAAAATACAATACTCACAAGAGATAACAAAGTTTGAAATTGACATAACAATAGGAGTTCACTAATAGCATACTAGTATGAGAATTCTAGACAGGCATTGCTACGCCTTGATGGTGCCTTGACGGGGAGACTTCTTGATGATGATGAATTTTAAGTCCCCGGCAACGGCGCTAGAAATTCTTGATGCTCTTTGATAGTGTGTTGGAAACCCCAAGAGGAGGGTGTGATGAGCAAGCGGCAAGAATTTCCCTCAGTTAAGAACCAAGGTTATAAACCAGTGGGAGGAAGAGGGTCTCAGGAAGGTTGATGCCACTAACGGTGGTGTTGGCGCTTCACCGGTGTCAGCAACAACGTGGAACCTGCACACAACACAACCAAAATACTTTGTCCCAATGGTACAGTGAGGTTGTCGATCCCACCGGTTTTGCTGAAAACAAAGATTAGACGTATAGTGTGGAAAATGATGTATGCTTGCAGTAAGTAAAGAAAGCAGGAAATAGTTGTGGTTTGTTTAAAAGTGTGGAAAAATGGACCGGGGTTCATAGGTTCACTAGTGGCGTCTCTCCATAAAAGATAGCATGCTGGGTGAACAAATTACAGCTGGGAAATTGACAAATAGAGGTTGCACCGTAGTGCACATATATGACATGAAGACTACTATGATATTTAGTGCGGGCATTACAACAATATACATAGACCAAAATCCATCTGCATCTATGACTAATAATCCACCCACAGGTTATCATCCGAACCCCTTTAGGTATTAAGTTGCAAGCAACAGATAACTGCATTAAACAAAGTGTGTAATGTAAGCAATGATTATGCACGCGGGCACTCTCACCGTTGTTTTCTCCCTAATGGCAACAACACATCCTCCCCCTTCACGTTTCTGCTCGAGCAAGGCGGTGAGGAGGCATGAACCCACTATCAAGCATAAATACTCCCTCTTGGAGTCACTAGCAACTACTTGGCTAGAGCAACCACTAGCAATGGAAAGCATGCAAGATCACAAATAGCATATGCAAATAAATACTATAATCAACTTGGCATAAGTTCAATATTCATCGGATCCCAGCAAACATAGCATATAGAATTACATAAGATCAATCTCGATCATGATAGGAAGCTCACGAGATCTAAACATGGAGGCATATGAGGAGAAGGAAACCATCTAGCTACAACTACGAACCCGTAGTCCAAGGATGAACTACTCACGCATCACTCTGGAGGCATGCATGGTGATGTAGAAGCCTCCGGTGATGATCTACTCCCAGGCAGGGTACCGGAAAAAAGCTTCAGAACCCCCCTGATCTAGGATTGACGGTGACGGCGGCTGCGGAACTTTTCCGGGATTTTTATCAGGTGTTTAGGGTTTTCCATCCAGGGGGATTAAATAGGCGAAAGGGCAAAAGCGGTGGAGCTCCAGGGGCCCCACACCCATAGCTAGCGCGGCCAGGGAGGGTCGCGCCACCCTATGGTGTGGCCCCCTGGTGCCCTTCTTCGACTTTTCTTCGGTGTTCTAGATGCTTCCGGGGAAAATAGGCACTTCGGGCTTTGTGGGGTCCAATTCCGAGAACGTTTCCAGAACAACTTTTCTGAAACAAAAAACAGCAGAAAACAGGGAACTGGCACTTGGCATCTTGTTAATAGGTTAGTCCCAGAAAACATATAAAAATGCTATAAACAAGGGAGAAAACAAGTAGCAATTGACATAATATGATCATGGAGCATCAGAAATTATAGATACGTTGGAGACGCATCAGGCATGCTATAAGAAACAATTGTATTCTACATCTAATCACAACAAGCAAATCCCAAGTCATGTCATAATAACAGAAGTAACAACCTCCAAAACATGCTAGAATAATCATACACTCATAAAATAAAAATACAACAATACTAGAGCAACTCATAATATCTAGTGGTGACACTAGTTCACCACTAGAGAAGCAAACATCACTACAAGGATGCATAACTCTAAACAAACAAGGTATTAAGGTAAAAACCTACTAACATCACACAACACCTTACACATGCCATTAAGCAAAAATACTAAAATAATCCTATGAAAACAACTACTTGGGAAGAATCAACCAATTCTAATAACTCATGTTTTTCTAACAATCAATTACAAACAATCAAGTGACATGCTATGCAACCAGTAGCTATGCACTCAATACAAGCTCAACTAAACACTTTCAAAAATCCAAACACTCAAGTAAATCTTCCCACAAATAATCTATCAAAAACTAGGATAATAATCCTATTTGCAAACAATATTCAATTTAAACAAAACAATAGTAAAACATTTCTTAACATGATATTCTCAAGGGAACATTATGTTAACAAATGTAGCACAACTAAACATACTAGGAGTCACCAAGAAATACTAAACACTTCAATCAAACAAGTAAAACAAACAACTATTTTCCTTGGTGGAAAATATAAAGCACGCATATAGATATATATGCTACTATCCCACAAGTGTATGGTAGGGAATTTGCATCCCTAACCAAACATGAAATGGGACCAGTGGGTTATGGGCCCACTAATACCAAGGAATTTAGAGGTCACAAAGCCTCTGGTTACACTTGACAAAAATAAACTATCAAGCATTCAATACATGGCTATTAATACTAGTGAAAACAATACTAGTGAAAGCAAACAACAAATGCTACACATGCTTTGCTATAAAATAAAGTGTAATCTATCAGAGATGATAACAAAAAAGTAACATTACCAAAATGGTACTGGACTCAACTCAACAACCTCAAAAACTTAGGTGCATAATCATACAAAGATTTGCTCACACAATCTAGTCAACAAAATAAATACTAGAAAACAATAAAAAGCTATTTCTATTTCCAAAAGATTTCCAAACATGCACACACTTCCTAAGGTAGTTGTACTGCAAGAAAACAGCCTAATAACAAGTAGAAACACATTTATAAATTCTAGGGAACAAGTTACAAACAATCACACATTTGATTTCAAACAAGTACACACATAAATAAGAAAACAGAAAAACTGTTGTTTCTAGAAATGCATGCCAAAAATAATCTAGGGATCCAAAAATTAATATAATATAGTATTCCATAGATCTAGTCACACACAAACTCATCCAATTAGATTCACCTCAAAAATCATTTTTAAACTCATTCTAAAAATCATAGAAAAGCCTACTGGTCATTGACCAAAATGGATGGTATTTTAATTTGGTAACTCACCTTGATGTGAGGTCAATCCCTACTGATAGAAATACTCACTAGATACTCAAAACTATTTGTTTTGCAAGATTTGGATACAGATCCAAAAAGGTATGCACAAAAAGGTTAAACAGACACTCTGTGGAAATTTAATTGTCATAGCAAAAATAAAAGTGTAAACCTAGATCTACCAACTGGACATGGTTAAGAAAACATAGGTCTACTGCCATGAATATTTGTAGATTTTATTTTGCAAGAAAACTATTTTTAACAGAGCCAAAGTTATTAGCCAAAATCAATTGATTCATTAAAAGGAAAAATAACACAGGGGGTGGGCTGGGATTCTACGGGCGCGGCCCAGCGCATAACCGTGCACGTGCATCGCACAGGAAAAAAGGCGCGTTCAACATGCGCCGTAGATCTCACGATCGACGGGCTACGATCGTCGCCTTCCTCACCTCTCCTCTCTCTCTCTCTCCCTTGAAAAACACGGAGACGCGGGGACGGCCGGATGCTCGCCGTGGGGCGACGGCGAGGGGTGGCGCGGTCTCGGGGAGGGTGCAGAGGTTCAGGGAAGTCGAGGGGCATCGAGTTGGCGATCGGTGGCGGCTGCAAACGGCGGAGGACGGCGGTGCGGCCACGGCGGCAAAACGGATGGCGGCGATGTTCCTGCACACGTACAAGCAAGGGGGCTGGTCAGGGGTGGTCTAGGGTCCACGGGAAGCTCATCGGAGCAGAGAACCAGGGGTGGGAGGGGTTGTGGAGGGGTGCACCACCTCGCGATCGAGCTTGGTGGCTGGCGGCGGTTTTGGAGCTCGGGGCGGCTGCAGGAGGATAGGGAGCTCGTTCATCTTGCTCGGGGAGTGAGTGGGGGTGGTGGGGGGCTAGTGGCGAGGGGGACAAGGGGAGAGGGCTTATATCCATGAGGGTGAGGTCAAGGGCACGGGATGGGCTCGGGTTGATGACAGGGAGTGGCATGGGGGTGTCCAGAGGCATGTCCTCGATGCTCAAAGCAAAGAAATGATGTCAAGGGGCAAGGGGGGTCAAGGGGCAAGTCAGCCATGGCCTTTGGGGTGGAGGAGAGGGCAAGGTATGGCTCCAGTAGCCATTCCACTGTTGTGCCATGCCATTCCACCTCACCTCTGTCCCCCTCTCTTTCTCACTCGTTTTCTTTCTGCACAAACCTTCTAGAAGCCAAGCAAGGGATCCTAGGTGGAGTCTAAAATATAGTCAACACAAGGGACACAGTATCACTTCCAAACTTGCAAGAAAAGGCAATGAAAACACTTGTCAAACTTTGTATCTAACACTGTTTCAAAAAAAAATCAGAAAATTCAGTTAACACTTAGCAATTTTTGTTGGAAAACAGATGAAATGAGCAAAAAGTCTAGAATGTTTTCAGGGAGTAAATGGATTCCAAATTTTGTTTTCCAAGTTGGAGTTTGTTAAACATGTTTTAAACTTTCAAAAACATATTTTGAAAACAAAATTGGAATAGTAGAAGGCTATGAAAATAAAGTGAGAAAAGGTGTACTTTCTGTTTTTCTCTCTTTTCTAAAAATGCCCTTTTTCTGCCTTATTTTTTTTCCACAAAAACAACAAGAAAAAGATTATTTTTCTTATTCCAAAAATCAAACCAAGCTTATGGATTTGTAGTACATATAACAAGGAAAAAATACAAGTCAAGAAAACACAAAATGGAATATGATAGCCTAGTGAAAACAAGTGTGAAAAACAGGTACTTGGCTATATTTTCAGGGAATATTTTCTATAGAAAACTTAGAAGAAAACTTCCATAGATCATTTTAAAATTTTGTTTTCTTGGATCCAATAAAGCTAAAATTTTATTTAAAAATGCAAGCAAGTATGATCCAAGTCTTGGAATAAAAATCCACTCAAGTACATCAGGGAAAATATCAAGGAAAAAATATAAAATTGTTTTCAGGAAAATTTGGTATTGGTTTTATAATAAAACAAAACTTGCATTGAATATATGATTAAGATCATATACACATGTTGGTTCAAACAATCATGTTGTTAGAAAAAAAATGTTTGCCCTAATTTTTGTCTCCTTGAACTACAGTACAAGGTTCCAAAAACTGGGGTGTGACAGACCTTCCCCCCTTAAAAGAATCTCGTCCCGAGATTCGCAGGCAAGCGAAAAGAGGGTGTGGTCGAAACAACAATGTTAGATCATTTTTTTACAAAAACAGGTGCTGATGGTTGGTAACATTAGTCACAGGTGCTTCCCCCCTTTGATTAATCTTACCAAAATCCATCGGGAGGTTAGTTTTTCCAAAGGTCTGGGTGCCATGTTCTAAACCTTGAACTTATCGTTCCTCAAAACCTTGATATCAATCTAGAGGTTATCCTTTAGACATAGATCTACTAGTTTCCAATCTCATAAGATTATCATCCCACTATTTCTCCTTTGGGGCATAACCTCTCTCATTACAATATATTTCAATTCACTGATATCCACCAATCTTTCTTAAACATGAGCTTTCCATTGATTATTTACCAAAATCCAGGAATTCCACTATCTTCCTCTTAATCTAATATACTCCTAAAAAAATCCAGTCTCAAATCATTTTTCTCCCTCAAAGTTATTTTCTCAACCATCAGGATGTCAAAGCTAAACCAACAAATCAAACAATCATATACCAACTTTGTACTACTTATATAAATCTTTTCAACTCTCCAAACTCCAATTTCATGATCAATGCTAAACCATTTTCCCCAAACAATATCAATAGAGCGTGGCAAGCTCCGAGAATATATCACCAAGAATTATCATCTACTATCTCCAAGCCATATTGATATTTCTTAAAATCTAAAATCATTCCTTTAAGGTCACCAATTACTTCCTATATCAAATCCAATATTCCCTCAATCCATCTTTAATCAAAATCGAATATCTATCCCAATCCAACATAATCTTTTTACTACAATCAACCTTCCTGCTAAAATCCAGTATAAGAATCACCTATGCAAACCATTATCATCATCATTCCAATATCACAACTTATTCTCAACATACTACTTCTAATCAATCCAATCTTCTTCACATAGCAAGTATTTCCTAAAAATCCAATAGTTTCCACCAATATTTCTAAACCTCAAATCATTTATTCAAAGCTACAAATTTTAGTTACCGATAACTTCCAAAGTTTTGGGTCCACAACTGGTTAGCCCCAGATAATATATACTATGATTTCTACTCAAACAATTTTCCTATGCTCCTCAAACTTTTACTCCTAGACTAACCTCAAATGAATCTCCACAATCTTATATCCTAAAATCGGTTTCCTCCAAAATATATACACGAAAGATATCATTGCCTAGTAAAATCATAGCTCACAAATCCAATATTCCCTTCAACTTCCTCTTTCTGCCAAACAGCTATACCAAACATCCTAAGGCACCTAATGCGAAAAAAAATGCATAAGTAAACAAATGAAAACAGATACGAACAAAATGAAAATAAAAAGGACCAAGAAGAAAATATACTAATTTCTGAATTTTTTCCATGTACGCAATGTCGATAAAGGCACAATAGTGCATGATATCTTCATCAGGGAACCTCGAGTTGTGTGGAAGAGGTAGAATTAATGTTTTATTTGGCTGAAGTGTTATCAGGTGATTAGAGGAGGTCTCTTTTCGTGGAGTTACCAAATCTGAATTAGCTTCTTTCTGGACATCCAAGACTTCAATGACACTAGGCTGAAATGACAAAACATTAGCTTGCTTGCGAGAAGCCTGTATTTTGGAAAAAAATTCAACGGTTCAAGTGATTTGCTGTAAACTGCATCTATGTCCTTCCCAAACTCGTTCTGGCGATGCTTGAAACTTGATGTACCGGTTATAGTTACCTCGAGAGAGTTTTCAACCTGTTGCATGTGTTACGAAAAAAAAATAGTCCAAACCGTAAAATAATCAAACTGGAAAGAAAAAACAAAGTCCAAGGGCGCCCAATTAACACAAAATTCTTAGCAAAAAAAAGAATAAAAAAGAGGTTAAAACTTAAACAAACCAAAATGGGTTTCGCATAGGTTCCACCGACATCTATAGGAGATTCCTTATTGCATTCATAGGGTTTCAAATGCACATTATCTGCTACCATGCGTGTGCGTTTCTTGCTTACAACCTGTGTGAATCAATGAGAACAATAAAAAAACGCAGATTTTTTTTTGCATAAAAACAAAGTTTAAAAAATAGAGATAAACGCTCGCCTTGCTACCGGCAAAAGGGGAAAGATTGATGCGACCAATGGGTGATACAAGGTCGGCTTGGCAAAAAATTTCTTGCAAGCCTTCAGGAACCCTAACTGACAGCTTCGACGGGACTTTCCTTAGAATAGGGGGCTCTGGTGCTGTAGAAATAACAAATATATATATATATATATATATATATATATATATATATATATATATATATACACACACACTAAAGTGAGTACAACAACATGGTACTGACAAAAATGCCCCAAGAAAAAGAACATACAAACAAGGAAAATATGATCAATGTGCATAACAAAAAAAGGTAAAAAAAAGATTATAAGAGGCAAACATTAAAAACACATGTTACCTGTGAAAGTTGCATTTTTCTCCACTGTCCTATTTACTGGTGTTTCAGCATCTGGCTCCATGATTTTATTCATCGACGAATTTGCGAGGCATGTCTAACAGAAATCATTATCTGTGTGCCTACTGCTTTTTAGGCAAAGATGTGCGTCTGCTAGAACCTTGCACACATTCTGCACCAATACCATTGGATTATTGCTTGACACTGATGATGTCGAGTAGAAACAGTGAACGGTGTCGAATACGCAATCAATAAGATGCATTACAGGAAAAAAATAGAAATGAATAATGAAAAAGGCGAGAAGAAAACGGTTAAGAAGAAAATTGTGGGCAAAATAGATAAAAAGAACATATACAAAAAATTTGTGAGACCGACAACAAACACAGTTTTAAAAAACAAAATTACTAGCAAAAACAAGAATACCTTGCCAGGCAACATAGACTCAAATTTCTTCTTCAATGTTTCTTTATGGCTTGAAATCATGGTCTCATCGTGTGAGCCATAGTGTGCACAACACTTGTTTGATGAAATGGGGTGCTGCATATAAAACATAAAATAAACAAAAAGGAAGAGCTAATGGGGATGAAACAATGAGTGATAAGAAAAAATAATCGTAATGCATGCGTAAAACACGGGAGAAAAATGGAATTTCCATACATTAGAATAGCATCCTGCAAGATCTTTTCTCATGCGCCTCCTCCCATAACCCTTGATGCCTTTGCGGCTCCGAAAAAATCTTTATCATGTCACCTCGCCAAGAAGCAGACCTTGGGACTCTAGAGCCACCTACATGAGCGCCAGAATCAAGGCAGTCTAGGTAGAAAACCTCCAAACAAAAACAAATGAGCAAAGAAAGAAATGCAGAAAAACAAATCAATAAAACAATAAAAAAAAGAAAAAGGAAATAACCACAAAAAAAACAAGCGCAAAAACATACAGCGAGTCCATACGCGCAGAACTCGAAAACATTTGGTTTCCTCACTTTTGAATAAGAATAGCTCGTTGCTTTTCTGACTCCAACCATCAAATGTTTGTGCACTAACAAACAGAGATCAAAACGACGAGCACGTTCAGGGTCCCCCAACTGTCCAATGAACTTGGTGTCTATGTGATTGGAAAAAGACGGGCATAGAAAGCAAGAAATAGAGATTTGCATGAAGCATGCAAAAACCTCTGCTTCAGACATTGGCTCCTTTGAATTCAACTTATTCCCAAAGAAAGTGATGTGCGGTGGTTCTGATAATTTGAATAGTGACATAATAAACTGCAAACCGCCAACACTATCTTTGACCAAATGGCTACCAGCATTGGGAAAACCAAGAACAAAATGGAAATCATCTTTTGGAAAGTGGATCGTCTTGTCGCCCACACTGATTTCACAGCACACGGTGTCTACACTCAGAGCAAGCCAACGAATGAAGGATGACAGTAACTGGGTTTTGCTTAGAGAAAGCAGACAACCGAATCCAAATTTCTTAGTGATTGCATGTTGATCCAATGTTAGCCTACCCAGCACTTCGAAGAAGTACTTTGCAGAGTATACATGGTATGAATTCTGATCAACTCGATTTGGTTTTGATCCCTTGTGCTACATAGAAAAGAAAAAAAAATAGATAGCGAGAGATAACAAAAATTAGCTAAAAAGCAAAAGAAGAAAGGAAGAAGACAGATGCAAAAAAAAGGAGGATGGTCAACAAAAAGAAAAAAAAAAGGTTAACACTAGAGACCTCTACGAACAATTCTGATTGATTGCAAAACTTTGAGAAATCTCTCTTTAAACTCTTGATAGCCTGCAGAAAAATAACAGCATCTGAACATATTGTAGGAATAAAAAATAAAAATAATATAAACAAATGAAAAAGTGAACAATTCATAAAAAAGGAATTTCTCTGGCTGTACCTCCTTGCTGAAGAACTCAAACAGAGCATCATCTAAAACCCTCTTCTTCTTACGGTTATCAGCACACTGATAACAACGCAAAAAGAAAAAAGAAAAACATGAAGAAAAAAGATTGTAAGAGTGATAACAGCCATACTCTGTAGTAATGTTTTAATAAGATGGAAAAAAAGTCACATATTATCACTTGATGAGGTCCTTTCATCATAACTGTCAAAGCCAGATAATGCACCTTCGGAAACATCCCCCCAATGAGCATATGCGCGCGAACCCCTACACAGGAAAAGAAATTGTAGGCAAAACCTCCTATAAAAACCACTAACATGCACTCAAAAAAACATAGCATGTATGCCACACATGTTGCTGCTTCTTCAAGACATCGCTCATAAAAAAGGGATATTTCAGCCATTTTATCATAAAAACAGACAGTTCAACCATGACAATCTAAAAATGTAAATAGGGAGTAATATAAAACTACATTTATAATTATTACAGTACAATGAAAAATAGCACCCCACCCATCCCAAGAACCATCTCCACTCTATCGCAGCGATAACGGAACGAACCAATGCATCCACCACAAACCCAATGCATCTCCACTCTATCCAGATAAAACATTTGTATACCGACATTACTTACAAAACAACATATCAGAGTGAACCAATGCATCCACACAAAACCAGACCAACACTTACGAAAAAATAAAAAAGGAAAAAATGACACGGAATAGGGGTGTGTGTGTGGGCATAGACACTACTTGCGAAAAAAGAGAGCTAGACGGTGGGCCTCGTCCCCGTAGGCTGCCGGAGAGGGAAGCTCTTCGAGCAGCCCCGCCGTCTCGCCAAACCTCGTTCACCGCCATCCCTGTGAGCTCCGACAGAATGAGTTCTGTTAAAAGAATTGGGGCGCCGTCGGCCGATTGCAAGTCAGTGGCAAGGCAGGGATGGGCGCCGCCGGCCCAGGGGGATACAAGGAAGGGGCAGGGCGCATCCGTCCTAGCTGAACGCGGGGGTTGGGAGGGCGGCGACAGCGGCCGGGGATGGAGGCGAGGTAGTATAATCCATATCCTTATTTTCAACTGTTGATTTGGTGCCGGTGGAAATTTCGTCACACCCCCGGCGCGACGAGAGTTGAAACAGACGGACCAAAATGAGAATGGCGACGAATTGAAATTCATCTAGCTGAAAGATAGAATGAGTGTAAAATTTCCATATCCTTATTTTCACCTGTTGATTTGGTGCCGGTGGAAATTTTGTCACACCCCCGAAAACTGCACGAATCGATACGCAATTGAACAAGATGAAACCATGTGCGGTACATACCGTGTACGATAGAAAATCATCCCTCGAAGAAGAACAATTCTTTGACTGTTATCAATCATTGGATTTTTATACTTTGACTGTTATTAATCATTGAACCCATGGGACGACCTGATGATGTAGGTACGGAGACATATGCTACAGACGTACTCCACTGGATGATATTTATAAACTACTCCGTAGTTCACTAAATCTGTTTAGTAGCCTTAATCTAACGCAACTGCTAATGAGGACCCGGTCTCAGGCACACGTGTGTGACCATATATTAGTACAATACTGGAGAGAGAGCGTCGTTCAACACGTCCGTCAACCCGAAGCTTAGCGTCAGCTAGTTGCCAAATCAAGGACATGACCTCGTGTGCAGTACGTTCCTCACCTGAACCATTCAACTCAGTCATCACCGCAGAACTATATATAGAGGGCTTCATCGTAACAGCCTTTCCTCACACAGCGGTTGGCAGCTACTTCAGCTTCGTCTTGCTTAAATCCACAGCGAGCAAGCACCGGTGCAACTAAAGCAGGTATCTACATCGATCGGCACGATGCTGCCATCGCCGAGGCCACTGGTGGTTGCCGCGGCCATCCTGTGCTTTTGCCTGTTGGCGGAAGGCAAGGTGCACTACCACAAGTGGGACATCTCGTATCAGCAGAAGTCCCCGGACGGCGTCGAGAAGCTCGCCGTAACCGTCAACGGCGAGGCCCCCGGGCCGACCATCCGCGCCACGCGGGGCGACACCATCGTCGTCGCCGTGCATAACAAGCTCGAGACCGAGAACACCGCCATCCACTGGCACGGCATCCGCCAGGTATGAGAAATGGCACCAGTATTGCTGTTCCCGATGTAGGAGTATATGTTGACGACGTGCGGTTCCCTGTTGCAGATTGGCACGCCCTGGGCTGACGGAGTCGGCGGCGTGACGCAGTGCCCCATCCTGCCCGGCGAAACATTCACTTACAAATTCGTCGTCGACAGGGTAAGAAATGGAACTCTCATTGCATAATGTATTACGTATACAAAGCTAGCTCGCCGTCTCTCGGTCAATACATATGCATGATCACTGAACTGAAGGAAGAGTTTGCCATGCGTGATTTCAGGCGGGCACGTACCTGTACCATGCGCACTACGGCATGCAGCGCGTGGCGGGGCTCAACGGCATGATTGTCGTGACCGTGCCGGAGGGCGTCAGAGAGCCCTTCAGGTACGACGGCGAGCACACCGTCCTCCTGGAAGATTGGTGGCACAAGAGCGTCTACGACCAGGCCACGGGACTCTCCGCCAAACCCTTCAAATTCGTCGGTGAGCCCCAGTCCCTCCTCATCAACGGACGAGGAATGTTCAACTGCTCCAAGCTCCCGACCGGAGAGTACAACAGCTCCCGCCCGGGCTGCGCATTGCCGACTCTGCTCCGGGTCCTGCCGGGGAAGACGTATCTCCTCCGCATCGGCAGCCTCACGTCGCTCTCGTCGCTCAGCTTCGAGATCGAGGGCCACTCCATGACGGTCGTGGAGGCCGACGGGCACTACGTGCGGCCCTTCGTGGTGAGGAACCTCTTCATCTACTCCGGCGAGACATATTCCGTGCTCATCAAGGCCGACCAGGACCCAAGGAGGAACTACTGGGCTGTCTCCAAAATAGTTGGCCGCACCGACAACATGACATCGAGCGCCAAGGCCGTCGTGAGCTACGCCGGCAATGATCCGCAAAAGACACCACCCACTATGCCACCGACCGGCCCGCCATGGAACAACGCGGCCATCAGAGTGGAGCAGAGCAGGGCCATCGTCGCGCACCCGGGCTACGTCGAGCCGGCGCCAGCGAGGGCCGACCGTACGCTGCTCCTGCTCAACACGCAGAACAACATCGATGGCCACATCAAGTGGACCATCAACGGCGTGTCCCTCCACTTCCCGGCCACACCCTACCTCGTGTCGATGAAGCACGGCCTCACCACCGAGTACGACCAGCGCCCACCCCTGGACACGTACGACCATATGGGCCACGACATATCCGCGCCGGCGCCGACGAACGGGACAGTTGGCAGCCGGGTGTACCGGCTGGCATTTGACTCCGTGGTGGACATTGTGCTGCAGAACTCCAACATGCTCAACAACAAGAGCGAGACACACCCGTGGCATCTCCATGGACACGACTTCTGGGTCCTCGGACACGGCAATGGCAAATTTGACCCGGCGGCGGACGCATGGAAGCTTCTGAATGTCATGGACCCGATCATGAAGAACACGGTGCCGCTGCACCCAGACGGGTGGACGGCGATAAGGTTCCAGGCGAACAACCCGGGAGTATGGCTCTTCCACTGTCACATAGAGGCGCACGTATACATGGGCATGGGAGTGGTCTTCGAGGAAGGCGTCGAGAGGGTTGGCCGGCTGCCAAAGTCCATCATGGGCTGTGGACGATCCAAAGAATTCCACTGACCGATCAGCTCAGCTGCGACACATTACTTATTTACAGAATAAATAGCGATACTGGTGATTGTTATGTATGATAGCATTTGTATATTTTTCATCCGCAAAGCACCATTTCATTTCTTTATTATTTTTTGTAAATGTATTCATAAATATTGTACTGCATTGGTTTATTTGATTCATAAGTGTAATAGTGTCGGCCAAAATTTGAAAAAGTAATACTCCATTTTTATTTACTTCACTCCATCGGTTCTTTTAAAGTCAAACTTTGATAACATTTATAATATAAAGTGTATATAATACAAAAAATGTATTTTATAAAGATTCTAATAATAATAAGTTGTATGTAGATGTCGATATTTCCCCCATATATTTGAATTTGACTCAACCCAGAATGCAATTTAATTTTGAACAGAGGGAATATACACATCCATCATTAGCCTTGCTTTTCACATCTCTTAGTTTTCTTTAAACTTCTATCTATTAGTATATACTCCCTCCGTCTGGAATTAAGTGTCACAAAGTTGAACAAAAGTGGATGTATCTAACACTAAATTATGTCTAGATACATCCACTTTTGTCAAACTTTGTGACATTTAATTCCGGACGGAGGGAGTACTAAAAGTAATATACAAGAGTCTAATACAGGCACCACACGATTGATCCAAATCATCAAAATTAATTATAATAGTTAAAATATATGATTGATATTTTACGAAAAATCTGTAGTTACGTAACATGTTCTGTCCCAAATTAGTTGTCATATATTTGTCAAAATATAGATGTATCTAGACAAATTTTAGTGTATAGATACATCCTTATTTTGAAAAATCCACGACACCTAATTTCGGACGGAGGAAGTACCATTTATGTTGAGATGAGCATGCCTCTCATGCTGTGGTACTTCCGCGAGGCCATAGATAACACCGTCCATTCAGAAAACCAGCCGTCTACGAGTCAATTAGCTTGGGTGGAACATGATAACTGAAAAAAGAGCTGGACCCTTCTATAGAAATTATGGGTTGAGGCGTGCACAAACCTGGCCGCACTCCTTTGATTATATACAAGGTCAAACCGACCTGAAGAGTACAAGGTACATACAAACACTTGCCATACACGACAACCTATCCTATACCGACTAGGATACGAACTAGGATACTACGGTTCTGGTTCTAGAACTTTCTGTTTTACATCCTCCCTCAATCACAACTTTATCTAAGTTCAGATTGCATCTAAAAGCCTCCATCTGTCGTACTGACAAGGGCTTAGTAAATCCATCAGCCACTTGATCTCCAGTGGGAACAAATCTGATGTTCAACAGTTTATTTGCAACTCTCTCTCGAACAAAATGATAGTCCACTTCAATGTGTTTGGTTCTGGCATGAAACACAGGATTAGCTGACAAATAAGTAGCACCAAGATTGTCACACCAGAGTGTTGCTGCTTTAGGTTGTCCAATGCCAAGTTCTGTCAATAATGTCTGCACCCAGATAATCTCAGCTGTAGCATTAGCCAAAGATTTATACTCTGCTTCTGTACTGGATCTAGAAACAGTAGGTTGCTTACGTGCACTCCAAGCTATAAGATTGCAACCAAGAAAAACAGCATATCCTCCTGTTGATCTCCTATCATCTGGGCATCCAGCCCAATCTGCATCTGAGAATGCACTGATCATCATGGAGTCAGACTTTACAAGCTTCAGACCATGAGTCAGAGTATACTGCAAATATCGAAGAATTCTCTTGACTGCTGTCCAATGCTCAGACGTTGGAGCATGTAAGAACTGACATACTTTATTAACCGAAAAAGATATGTCTGGCCGAGTTAATGTCACATACTGAAGTGCACCAACTATACTTCTGTACCGTGTAGCATCATCATCACTGAGAGGGATTCCTTTAGAAATAGTTAGTTTTTCTGATGTAGAGAGCGGTGTGGTAACTGGTTTACATCCTCCCATACCAACACGCTTGAGAATATCAGAAACATATTGAGTTTGAGACAAGGAAATACCATTAGAACTCTTCTGAACTTCAATCCCTAGGAAATAATGGAGAGAGCCAAGATCCTTTAGGGCAAAATCCATACGTAGATCAGCTAGAACTGCATCCACGGCTTTCATGGAGGAACTAGTGACAATAATGTCATCCACATAGATAAGCATAAAAATTGTAACTCCATGTTTATGATAGAAGAACAGAGAAGTATCAGCTTGAGAAGCAATAAAGCCAAGGGCATGTAATTTAGCTGATAACCGAGAATACCATGCACGAGGAGCTTGTTTGAGACCATATAACGCTTTATCAAGTTTGCACACATAGCCAGGAGTAACTGAATTTTCATAGCCAGGAGGTTGTCTCATATATACCTCTTCTTCCAGAACGCCATGAAGAAACGCATTCTTCACATCCAATTGACGCATATCCCAATTTTTAGACACTGCAATTGAGAGGATAATGCGAATAGTGGCAGTTTTAACCACAGGACTAAATGTATCCTCATAGTCAACACCAAATCGTTGCTTGAATCCCTTAGCCACAAGTCTTGCTTTATATCGATCAACTGTTCCATCAGATTTCCTCTTGATCTTGTAAACCCACTTGCAATCAATTATATTGCCATTAGAAGGACGAGGAACTAAATGCCACGTACCATTATGCATTAATGCCGAATACTCTTCATCCATGGCAGCTCTCCATTTATCATGGCCAAGTGCCTCATCAAGACAATCAGGTTCACCTGTAGAGCAAAAATTTGACCACCGAATAAAACCAGCGGGCACTGGTGTTTTTTTGATAATACCACTTTGAGAACGGGTTTGTACGCGCGGAATTATCGCATGATCATCCACAGGATCTGAATGCGCAGAAGATCCGGAGGACGCAGGACCTGCCGACACGAATCTCTCGGGATCAATCCCCGCAGACGGCTGACTGGTTCCTGTCGGGTCGCTGTCACGTGTCGGCGCAGGTGAAGACAGCGTGGGCCGCGCAGAAGACGACGCGGGCCGGGACGAAGATGTGGTGGAGCTGGAGCCACGTGGCGGCGTGGCAGTGGATTGCGCAGAATCCTGCGCGGTGGTGGAACCACGTGTTGGCGTGGCAGTGGGCTGCGCGGAATCCTGCGCGGAATCCGACCGAGCCTGCTGTTCCGCTGATCCCAATGAAGATTGCTCCAAATCTGCACCCAAATCTGCATCGGGATTGCTGCTGTCTCTGTTTCCTGCAACAGAAATCTCCTGGGTGCTGTTTTCATCCGAAAAGTTAGCAGAAACAAACATATGATCATGACGTAATTCATGCTCCTGATCAAGAATAGATGGATTTCTTAGAACCGAAGGTAAAAGTGAAATTTCGGCCCGTAATAAAGCACCAGCATTTGGTCTAAGTTGGGAAAAAGGAAAAATTGACTCATCAAAAACAACATCTCTGGAAATATAGATACGGCCAGTAGATATGTCCAAGCATTTATACCCTTTGTGAAGACCACTATAGCCAAGAAACACACATTGTTTGGACCGGAATTGAAGCTTATGTTGATTATATGGTCTAAGATTTGGCCATACGGCACACCCAAAAATTCGTAAGAACGAATAATTTGGTGGAGTTTTGAACAAAAGTTCTGTAGGAGTTTTATGATCAATAACCTTACTAGGGAGACGATTGATAAGATAAACAACCGTAAGGAAAGCTTCATCCCAATATTTGAGTGGCATGGAAGCATGAGCTAAGAGGCAAAGACCAACTTCCACAATATGAAGGTGCTTTCGTTCAGCAGAACCGTTCTGTTGATGAGCATGAGGACAAGAAACATGATGAGCTATGCCAATGCGGGAAAAGAAAGAGTTTAACTTCTGATACTCTCCACCCCAATCTGATTGAAGAGCTAGGATTTTACGATCAAAGAGACGTTCAACATGTTGTTGAAAATCTCGAAATTTCTGAAAAACATCAGATTTGTATTTAAGCAAATATATCCACGTAAATTTGCTATAATCATCAATAAAGCTGACATAATATTTGTAGCGACCAACAGAATCAGAGGCAGGGCCCCAAACATCAGAGAAAATAAGCTCCAAAGGAGCACTAGAGACACTAGTAGATCTAGGATAAGGTAATTGATGACTTTTTCCCTTTTGACACGCATCACAGACTAACTCATCATGTTTACTTGAGACAGAAATTTTGTTTCGACTAAGGATTTCCTGAACTATTGAGGATGATGGATGACCAAGACGTGCATGCCACCGAGACGATGAAGGAGTGCTTGCACTAAGAGCTTGCTTATCGGAGTATGGGGTGACACCATTAAGAGGATAGAGACCGTTCCTACTCGCGCCGTGCAGAAGAGTTTTCCCCGTAGCCTGATCCTTAACAGCAAAGAATTTAGGGTGAATCTCAATATAGGATTTGTTATCAGAAACGAGCTTAGAAGCAGAAACTAAACTCTTAGTGGCTTGAGGAACATGCAAGATGTGATTAAGATGAATAGGACGATCAGGAGTATGAATAACATTATGACCAATATGCTGTATTGCCATACCTTGACCACTTGCCGTGTGGATTTGTTCATTACCATGATAACGATCACGAATAGCTAGCTTCTCCAATTCTCCTGTAACATGATCAGTCGCCCCGGTATCAATATACCACTGAGGATCCACAGCTTGTGATGTTGTTGCTACATGCACCTGTGCTTCTGGAGTAACAAATGACCTGTTGAACCGCTTGAAGCACTTGTAGGCAGGATGCCCTACTTTGGTGCAGATTTGACAAGGAGGTCCATTGTAGCGTGCACGGTTGCCTCCATCTTGTTGATTGCTATTTCCACGGCCTCCATTGCCTCCATTATAGGAATTGCCATTGTTGTTATTTCCATACGAATTGTATGAGTTGTTGTTGCCACCGTTTCGGCCATCATAGCCCCCTCCACGGCCAGCATTGTAATTGCCACTTCCGCCTCCACGGTTTCCGTAACCGCCACGGTTTCCTCCATTGCCCCGACCAGAGTTATAGCCACGCGAAGCAAGATTAGCAGAGAAACCTCCGCCTGCATCCGCACTTTGAGCTTGGAGACGAGCATCTGCGGCCAATAACATGGCATATACTTCACCGAGGGTGATTCCTTGATCAATACGTGCTGACACGGCTTCAACGAGGGGATTGAATTCTGCATCGAGGCCATTAAGAACAGCGTTGATAATATCATCATCATCCATCTTTTTCCCCGCAGTAGCAAGTTCATTAGCTAGGGTCTTGACTTTGTTGAAATAAACAACAGCTGTCATGTCTCTTTTCTTCAGATCATTGAGAGAGCGACGAAGGTACATGACCCGTGCACGTGACTGAGATGCCTGCATAGTCTGAATTGCATCCCAAACTTCGTGTGCAGTATTTAGATCGGTAACTTGCACTAGAATCTCCCGAGACAAGGATCCAATGAGATAAGAGAGGACTTGCTGATCCTTCTCAATCCAGGTGATGAACTCAGGGTTATCCACTTCTGTGATCACCTTCTTTCCACCGACCTCGCTTTCAACGAGGAGTTTCTCCGCAGGCGCCTTCTTCGATCCATCAAGATATCCAAGCAGACGAGCACCTCGGATTGCTGGGAGCACCACAGCCTTCCATACCAGGAAGTTTTCGCTGGTTAACTTCTCATGTACCGTAGCCGAGAGAGGATTCGCGGGAGCAGATTCCGACGAGGAAGATGCCATGGCTAGATCAATCTAGGGTTTCGGATGTGAGGAAGAAGATTGGGCTCTGATACCATATAGAAATTATGGGTTGAGGCGTGCACAAACCTGGCCGCACTCCTTTGATTATATACAAGGTCAAACCGACCTGAAGAGTACAAGGTACATACAAACACTTGCCATACACGACAACCTATCCTATACCGACTAGGATACGAACTAGGATACTACGGTTCTGGTTCTAGAACTTTCTGTTTTACACCTTCGTCCCCGACCACTCCCGCGTCGCCCCAGGTGCGACCGGGGGGGGAGGGGGGAGGGAACCCTAGCTTTGCGCTGCCGTCCCCCTCCACCTCTTCTTCCACCCTCACCACCACCTATGGGCACGGCCTGCTAAAGCCCGATCGGCGCCGGCTGGGGCGGGGCACCTCGTCTCCTCGTGTGGGACCTTCGTAGTAGGTCGTCTTCGGCCGCGTGGCGGTTGTGTGACGGGCGCTACCAGGAGGTGCTCACCTGGACTCCTTCTCATCCCTTTCCTCACATTCGCCCTCTCCCTTCCCTCCCCTTTCAAACTGACCCTAGGGTGCACGGCGGCACTCGGTGGCGTCCCTGGTGGCTACGGCGGTTGGTATTAGAGCGCTGAAGATGGGCGGTGATGCTGGCTCTTTTGCTGCAGCGGTACGATGGTCGTTTTACGGATCTGATCTGGGCCCGGCTTGGCCTGGTGTGTTGTTGCGGTCCCGTCTGGTCGACTGTCTCTGAAGGTGGAGGAAGGACTCCTCCAATGCGATGTTGTGTGGCCAGAGACCAGCACGCCGGAGTGGGTCGTCTTCGGCAGCGTGGCGGTTGTGTGACGGGCGCTACCAGCAGGTCCTCGTACGGCCTCCTTCTCCTCCCTTTCCTCTCCTTCCCCATCTCCCTTCCCTACCCTTCCGAACTGACCCGTGGGGTGCACACTCGCGCTTGGTGAAGTCCCTAGTGGCTACGGAGGTTGGTGTTGGAGCGTTGAAGATGGACAACGATGGCGGCTCTTTTCGCTGCAGCAGTTTAATGGTCGCTTTACGGGTATGATCAGGGCCCGGCCCGGCCTGGTGTGATGTTGCGGCCCCATCTAGTAGACCGTATCCGGAGGTGGAGGAAGGACTCTTCCGATGGGCCGTTGTGTGGCCCGAGACCGGATCCGTACATTTCGGATCTAGATCATGTAAATGGCATGCGGGATGCATCTCACAGGCGATAAGTAGGAGTCGTGTCTGTCTGCTTGCATCCTCGCCTAACTTCTACGTTTGCATATCTCCTTCGTCACACCAGTTCCTCATTGTGCTACTTATCCCGCCACGGGTTCGGGTTCGCGGATGCCGGGGCGGCAGCCCTAGAAGACGAGGTGCAAGGGTGCTTTCAGCATGCAACATCGCAGAAGGTGGTGGCCCTCCTTTTAACCATACATATTGCGAGGGATTTGGCATCAGGTGGTTCTAGGGTCGGTCTGTGCGGCTCCCTTGTCAAGATCTGGAGGCATCGTGCTGGCAAGTGTTGGGGAGCGCGCTATGGAAAACAAAAAATTCTAGCGCATAAACCAAGATCCAATGCAAGGGGGAGGCAGCGGAATGTACCCTCGTCTCTCGATTTAGCGGAAGATTGTCGCTAACAAAGTTGACGTGGAAGTAGAGGTAGTCGTTCCCCGCAATTTGACGTGTCTAGTCGTGAGAAGGTGTATTATCCCACGATCAAGTACCACAAGTGGAGCACCTCCATGGTATCCACACGTACGCGATCAGCAACACAACATCATAACATGGTCAATCACCAATAACGAAGCAAGGATGTTGTCGATGTAGATATAGGGCTCTCCGCGATCACCCGCAAGAATTAGGTCACTCCGAAGAAGTAATCTGGCAGAGCTCCCGCAACGTAGATTAAATAGATGAAACATCGGTGCATCGGAGTGTCGTGTGGAACTCGTGGGTGGGTGGTGGGTGCGGCTACCTGGTGTAAGGTGCAGGTTATGGGGTGTGTCATGTTTGGTGCGCCCCCTACCCCTTTTAGATGGAGCATGGGCGACTTGGGGGAGAGGAGTCCTAGTCCTGTTCGCACCATGGGGAGAGGTGGAGTCCTATTAGGACTCCCTCCTATCCCCATAAGAGTAGGGGGAGTGGAGACCCCATGGGACTCCTTGATCTAATCTGATTTGAGGTAGGGGGGTCCGAGACCAACTAGGTCTCCTCCCCCTCTTTCCAATCCGCATGGGTGGAGTTCCTGCCAATTCGGTGAGGGCTCTTTCCCTCATATTTGGCTGCACCACCTAGTGGGCCCACATGTCCACTCGGACATGTGGTTCTAATATGGTTATCGACCATTTTGATCATTCTGGACTTTCTCCAAAAATCCTGGACTCCTCCAAAACTTTTCTGAAACAGTCGACCACTTTCATAAAATGTGTGGAACCATTCCGTCCATCCGGACACCTCCATCATATCCTGAGATCCTCCTAACAATATTTCGGTGTTACTTTCATCTATATCTTCCATCAGAACCCTACTCCTATATGTTGTCGAACGTTAAGTGTGTGACCCTGTGGGTTCGAATGCATGCGGACATGTCCGGAACTTGTTCCGCTGCAATGATCATTAGTGGTACCTTGATGCACATAATGATCCCCACACATATCGCGGAGATCTTTATCGTGAGAACCTCTTGTACTACTAACATTCACTTATTGCGCTGCTTCTCAATACTTTACAATGCCCCGGGTGATATATTCCTCGTCACATGGCATGTACTCTCTCCATTTCTTTTTACTCCGCGTGTTAGAATTTTCGTAATTCAAACATTTAAAATTTGAATAAGTTTAGAAAACAAAATATCAACATTTGAAATATCAAATGGGTATAATATAAAAATATATTTCATGACGAATCGTATGATATTAACTTGGTATTGTTAATGTTGATATTTTTTCCTATAAAGTTGGTCAAACTTTAGAAAGTTTGACTTTTGACAAACCTAATATGCAGAGTAAAAAAAATGGAGGGAGTACTCTTAACCCATCTCCGTACTCCGATGTTCCTTCATGATCATCACCACGATCAAGTGTTTGGCATGATAACGAACACCGTCATCATACCTGAGAGGCCCACAGTGTATCTCTCCATCATCAGGAGTAGCAATTCCGTAACTACACCATATAGAAACATGGCGTACTATACCCGGTAAGAATGAAAGACCAAATTTATAATTACCCTTTCACGGTAAAACGTTTGGAGGTCCCCATCACATCCATATCGTACTGAGTCCTACATGTGTCCTAAAGTCAAACGATCATAGTGTTAGTAATATTAAAACTATCGATAACAATATTGACGATGTGTTTCAACAGTATATAAATTGGGTCTTGTCCATCGTCGTTGTTTCCCCAAATAACTTCAATCTCATACATTAATAGTAACACCGCAACACTTGGATTTTGCCACATAGTCAGTAGACCAAAACTATCAATAATGTATGAACCAGTCATAGAGGCATAAACGAGTACATCTATGGTGTTTATATTCTACACATGTATTAGAGTAGCCACACGGAGGTAGGCCATGGACCGTCATTGGGGGCGGCCCAGCAGGCCAACTCAAGGAGTCTGAGTAGCACCCGGACTATTGTCCGGCTTAGTGTAAAATCCGGACTAGTTTGTATTCAACTAGAACTCTACATGTAAGCCGGCCCCTTCCACCTATATAAGGAGGGGAAACGCGTCCCAAGAGGGCAGAATCTCTACGAGCTAGAAACAACTAGAGGAGAGCCGCCACATCCACTAGTAGAAAAAGGCCTATCTGTGGCGCACCAAATTGAGATTCTGTGGCGCACCTAGGGGCCAGAGGGGTGCGCCACAGAATTCACGCCATAGAATATTTTTCTGTGGCGCACCGTGGCCGTGCGCCACAGAAATGTCAATTCTGTGGCGCACCTCAGCCGTGCGCCACAGAAATTAGCAATTCTGTGGCGCACCAAGGGGGTGCGCCACAGAATTTTTTTTTTTGAATTTCAGAAAAAAAAGGCGGCCAGATCTGGCCGCGCGAATTTTTTGAAATTTTGAAATTTCGCCGAATTTCGTCGGATGCTCGCCGGAGTTGGTGGGTGGAGGATGGGGTTCACCGGAGTTGGTGGGAGGAGAAGGAGAAGCTCGCCGGAGGTGGTGGTGGTGGTGGTGGTGGAGGAGGAGGAGGAGAGGTGGTGGAGGAGGAGAAGGAGAGGTGGTGGTGGTGGAGGAGGAGGAGCTCACCGGAGGGGTGGTGGTGGTGGTGGAGGAGGAGGAGGAAGAGCTCGCCGGAGGTGGTGGTGGTGGAGGAGGAGGGGTGGTGGTGGTGGTGGTGGTGGAGGAGGAGGAGGGGAGGTGGTGGTGGTGGTGGTGGTGGTGGTGGAGGAGGAGAGGTGGATTAGTAGGTGGAGGAGAGGAGAGAAGTGGAGAGGTAGAAGATGAGAAGTGGAGGAGAAGTGGAGGGGAGAAGGGAAGAAGAGGAGGGAAGGAGGGTAGAAGAGGAAGAAGAGGAGGGGAGGAGGCAGGATTTCGAATCCTGCCTCCACAATTCTGTGGCGCACCAAATGAAGGGGTGCGCCACAGAATTTTTTTTTCTTTTTTTTTTATTTTCTAGTCAAAATCTTAAAACTGTCATAACTTTTGTTTCTTTTGGAATTTGGCGATTCTAAAAAAAGCTCACAGGCCGAAGGCCAGTGAGGTTGGATTCCTTTTTCTCTCTAGTTTTTTTTTGATATCTTGATTATTTTTTTCGACATCGTATGCAAAAGTTATGTCCATTTTACTTTTTTTAACGAACTTTTGCTCAGAAAGTCGAAATTCATATTTCAAAATTTGATAAAAAAGTAGACCTTAAACTCTCCGTGCATCTATAAGGGATTTATTTTTTGATGATTTTTAGACCGCCAACTCTTCCGTCAAAAACTAGAAAAGACGTTCCCGGGGGGTGGAGTTGGTGCGTGTGGACAGAATTTTTTGGGATGGGAATTCTGTGGCGCACGTGGCAGTGGTGCGCCACAGAAATGTCATATTTCTGTGGCGCACTAACCACCATGCGCCACAGAATAGTAGTGTGGCAATCATTGGTGTGGGCCCCTAGCTTATCTCTGTGTCGCACCCCTATCCAGTGCGCCACAAAATTCCTCTTTTCTGTGTGCGCCACAGAATGCCTCTTTTCTGTGGCGCATGCCCACCCGTGCGCCACAAAAATATATTTTTGTGGCGCACCAAGAAACCATGCGCCACAGAATCTGTTCCATAGAAAGGCACTTCTCTACTAGTGTTCGATGACTTCTTCATGGGCATACAGAATAAGATCTAGCCACAAACAACACGTAGTTTTTTACCCGATGACGTTTGTTGGGGGTAAACCTATATAAATCTTGGCTTTCTATGTGTGCTAACCCACCTCGGCGATGTTCACGCGTACTAATCCCAATAATTATTGTCGGATGATATTACTGATATACAACATCGATATTGGCGCCCACTGTAAGGCGATGGGGGCAATGGGCGCGTGTGGATTCAGATTTCAATGGGTCAACAAAGCCGGCTTCATCAATCACGTACACTGCCGGTTCGGAATCAACATCACCTTGTGATTCGCTAATCAAACATGTCATATCAGATCAAGGTTAGTCAGACATTCCGTCTGCGGCTGGTTTGGAAATTCATCGGCTGTAGACCTGTAGCAGAAGTTGTTTTTGCCTACGTGTTGTTAGCAATCCGATCAGAAGAAGAATTTCAAATATCAATGTCAAGGTAGGCCGGCCCTGGAAGCAGTCTGGACACGAACGAACCATGTTCGGTTCAAGCTCCCACGAAAGAAAAAAAATCAGATGGCTGTCATGCTAGGTGACCAAACATGCAAGTCAAAGCAGCTCACGTGAAAGGCAAGGGGGAAAAATAATAGGTAACAATTCGAATTGCTAACATGCTGAAGTGCTGCGTGGACGTCACATGTAAGCAAAAAGAGAGCAAAGATATTTCGTGACCGGACGAATCAGGCCGGAAGAAGAAAAGGAACAATAAAAGATTCGGCACATCGCAACCTTCACCTACGCCGGTCAAGCGGTGCACCGCGCCACCTCCGTTTCCGTGGTTTCTAGCGGCAACCTCTTAGGGCCACTTTGATTCATAGGGTAGGGATTTCAAAGAAATATGAAAGGGGTAGGAATAGAAAAGGATGGCAGGTGCCAAACTTTGCCTTGTTCCTTGTGGATAGAAAATAAAGCATGAGGTCTGAGTGCATTTTGTGTTCCTCCATGTTTTGTATTGAAGCTGAGATCTACAGGAAAAAATCATATGGTTTTCCTTCAAACCAATCCTATGAATCAAAGGAGTGAACAGTACCATCTCTTAAAAAATTCTCAACCCTCTACTTTTCCTTAATGTTTCCTTCAAATCAAAGGAGGCCTTAAAAAGTCTGGCTCCCGTCGTTGTCTCGAGCTGTCAGCCAGGTTATCCACCTGTGATATCTATTGAACCATCTCCGACCTCGACGGTCCGTCGGCTTATGCCGCGTCTAGCCAAGTCAACTTTTGTTTTTAGCAATGGAGGAGAGAGAGCGGTTGTTTCTTCTCGTATAAATAAGGTTGTCAAGAAGACTAGTCGTCATCGATGCACGGTCTAAACATGGGTATCGTATCCTATTAGCGAAAAATTCTACGTCCCTACCTTACTAAATCATGTGACTCTTTTTTTTTACGAAAAGACCAAGCAATCAATTGATCATCAACAACGGTATAAAAAATTCCAAAAGTAACAGAAATTAAAAATAGATCTTTAGACCACCTAGCGACGACTACAAACACTGAAGCGAGCCGAAAACGCGCCGCCGTCCTCACCCCTCACTCACTAGAGGCGGATAAAGCTTTTCGTAGTAGAGCTTGTTGTAGTAGAAAGACGGGAAGTCGCCGTGCTAAGGCCCCGAAAGACCAGCGCACGAGAGGAGTAACCATCGCCAATGATGACAGACATAGATCGGAATAGCCAGATCTATAACCACACAGACAAACACAAAAATACCGGATCCCGAAAGATCCACCAGACAAATGCCTCCATGCGTCCTCCCTCGGCGCTAGGCGTACCAACAGAGCGAGGATAGAACGGTAAGGACATTATTCTGACTTAAGATGTAGCCGTTGCTTCACCATCTCAAGAAAGACACACGACCAAATATAAACAAAGAACAAAAAACCTGCCGCCGGCGAGAGGTCGTGATCCGCCACGTCTCTGAGTCCTAAGGCCACCGGAGACGGAGCGGACCAACAACGTAGCCGGCGAGGGCTTCGGAACCCTAGATGGGTTTGTAAAGCTGCCTCACAATCCCCTCTCCATTGGATGTTGTGTACGTAACAGTTCGCAGTCAGCTCGCCTCAATTAACCAAGTAATGCGTATGATATTGTCAACCGACTCTGATGTATCAAAAAGACTTTATCAGTCCCTGAACATATCATATGCATGAAAAACGTCGGCGCGAAAGCATACTTAATCGAATTGGACGACTAACAACTTGAATACAATTTGAATCACCGGGTTTTCCATTTAAATCGTTTCCATACATCACAAAACGGTGTAATGCATGTACAAAATTTATTTCAGGTAGAAAGAGTGTCAAACGGAATCCTCGAGTCGCTTCAGGAACACTATTTGAAATTTATAAACAAAAATCAGTAAAGTCTCATCTTGCTAAACAAAAGACAACCCGACACATGGGGATACATTGTTTGAAGCTAAACACTTCAAGACTAAAAAAAAGCCCGGGCTGCTGCAGGCATGCAACTCGGCACTTGGGGTCTACACTATTTGAAGTACTACTATATGCAAGCACCAAGTCATCATGAGGTGATAAACTCGGAGCATGGGGGCTACAACTATGACATCAACGACCCATCATCGTCAACGATCCGACATCGTCAATATCCACGACCCGGCATCGCCAACATACACGATCGACATCGTCAACATCCACAACCTGACATCGTCAATGTACACGATTCGGCCAACATAACTGTCCACGACACTCAGCAAGCTCTACATCCACAAGTCATAAAAATCTTCATCCGCAACTCGGCATCCACCATGTCAACGACCCGGCATTGTATCCCTGTCCTAGGAAGAGGAAGACGACGTCATAATAAAGTCCAGATCTTCCAATCGACACTTCGAGTTGGCCAAAATATCGAGGGCTACTGCCATGGATATGGGACACGGGTACCCACACGGAGGTAGACCCTGAGCCGTCATGGGAGTCAGCCCAGCAGTCCAACTCAAGGAGTCTGGGTAGCACCCAGACTATTATCCGACTTAGAGTAGAACTCGGACTAGTTTCTACATGTAAGTCGTCCCCTTCCACCTATATATGGAGGGGCAAAGTGCCCCCAGAGGGAAGAATATCTGCGAGTTAGGAACACCTAGAGGAGAGCCGCCACATCGGTGACTCCCTCATAAGCAAACAGGATAAAACCTAGCCACAAACATCACGTAGGACTTTTACCAGATCATGTTTCCCGGGGTGTGAAGCTATATAAATCATGTATCTCTATGTGCTAACCACCTCGGCAATCTCCACGTGTACTAATCCCCATAATCATCGTCAGATGATACTGTTCATAAACAACATTGACATGTTTTCTCCGAATACTCAATATCTATGACTAATACAATTATAGCACAGAATATAAACTTAATCATGAAACATAAATATGAAAAATAACACTTTTATTATTACCTCTAGTGCATATTTCCATCAGTCCCCCATTTATACTAGAGACAACACTATTAGAAAACGGGCCTCTAGTCCCGGGCCGTAAGGGGCTTTAGTCCTGGATATCAATTTGGGACTAGCCAATCGGGAATAGAGGCCCCCTATAGTCCCGGTGGCTCACGACCCGGAACTAAAGGGCCTCGACTGGCCGCGCGCAGTGGCAGGGGCTGGAGGACCTTTAGTCCCGGGCCATAACAAGACCCGTGACTAAAAGGTTTCTGTCACGGCAGAGTTTTTAGTTGTTTCTCTGCCGCAGCAGGATTTGTGTTATTTCTTCGTTTTGTTATCTATTTGATTTCTGTTTTAAATTGTGCTTAATTTGTAATTTCAAACATGGTTCCATACACATATTCTAGGTACCACGACATACACAAAGTATACTTAGAGGAGTGCATGGTCAAAGCTTGGGGATGCCCCTGTGGTTCATCACAGAAAATTCTAAGAAGACTCAAGCATCTAAGACTGGGGATGCCCGAGGCATCCCCTTCTCCATCAACAATTTATCAGGTCACTTCTAGTGGAACTATATTTTTATTCAGTCACATCATATTAAATTTACTTGGAACGACTGTTTGTTTTTATTTTATTTTTCTTTGTTTTCTTTGTTGCAATAAACGTCATTGGAACCTAGCATCCTTGTTTGGGAGAGAGACACGCTCCGCCTTTTCATTTGAATACTCGTTATGCTCGTATTCTTAGTATTTCTTCTAGCTGCTGCAAAATTCCCGTTCAGCTCATGTTTTTGTGCATCTTTTATTCAGGGATGTTAGTTTTAGTAGGGTTATGTGAGTACTCTCATGCTTTGTTGCCGTATCATTTAGAGATTTTTTGTTAAAACATACTTTGTATGGTGCTTGTTGGTAAAAGAAACTGATGCATGTGGTTGAATTTATAACGATACAAATAGAAGCTTGTATAGACTGTGGCTAGAATTTTTCATGTCATGCTAGATGTTGTTTTAATTCTAAAGCCTAGTGGTTATTTTGTAGCATGATCTGTCTCAAATAGCTGAGAGTGTTTAATGTGTCATTGACAGAATCATGAGTTATTCTTATCATATTGAACCATAAATGTGTGGTGTTCTCCTTTAAATGTTTTATTTGGTTGACTTGGAGCATGTTTACACCATGTTTATGACTACAAACCAGTCAATTATATCCTCTATGATCATTTAATTTTTGAACTTGTAGTGCCACTTATGATTTGATTAATTATGTTTATGTCGTTATGCATGATTATGGCCTTTATGCTCTCTTGATTTGTCGCTCCCAGTATTTTGCTAGCCTCCACCTGTACTGAGTATGAGCTCTACTCGTGCATCCAACTCCCAAAATCCAAAGTATACCAAATGTGTCCACCATACCTACCTACATGTGGTACTTAACCGCCACTCCAAAGTAAATTGTTCATGTGTTACCTTTAAAACTTTCAAAATTACTCATGTTTTGTGTTCTTGTTTTAGCTCATGAGGACGTAAATAGATAATCTTTATCTCACTTGTTGATTGGATTTCACACCCTGGACTAGTGGCTTCATCCGCTTACCCAGTTGATAGAAGAGCTGACAGCGGGGAGCCTAGCCCCAAATTAATACAAACAAATTCTCTTCACTATTTTTGCCTCTGGTTTATCAGTCAAAGCATAATTGTGTAAATAAAAGAGAAACAGGGGTGACCTTATACACCAGTTGTGTCCTTCAATGAGAGCCGTTCTTGTGAAGTCTAGTTGGCTTATGACGTACTGTATTTTCTGTTTACCATTCGTTGGCATAAACATACACTTCTCTAAAAACTAGACACTCCTCCATGATATGTGATTGTTGGCAGGCACTCGAGGATTCGGTTAGCCATGGTTTGTGTAGAATGGTTGGGAGGAGTGTCAAACATTTTATACATCTGTTTAGTAAAATAAAAATCTCTAACACATGAGTGATCCATGCTTCCCTCTGCGAAGGGTCATTCTTTTACTTTTATGTTGAGTCTTCATCTTCTAACTTTATGCACAGTTGAGAGAGCATAGTTGCCATTTTGAGTTTAATGTGCATTTGTCCCAGAAACAATATTAATTGTTTTATGATGTGTTATTACTTCCTCTTAAATTATTTGTTCTAGTCTTCCTCTTAAACTTTGAAGGTGTCCTGTTTTGTCCCACTCTTAAGGACAAGCGAAATATCATTTTGCTATGTTTTCTCTATACTTGAAACAAATATATAACTTTCAATGCATTGTTATTCATGATTTTTTATTTGTGTTACTTCTCATGATGCAAAGTGATTGCTATGTTTTATTGCTAGAATTATATCTATCATGCTTGTGTTTAGAGTGCTATGATCTTAGTTTACAAATGCTTTTACAAATATGATGATCAATATTATGTTGGTAGCATGTCAACTAAAAAATTATTTTGTTTTTATCGTTTTACCTACTCGAGGACGAGTAGAAACTAAGCTTGGGTATGTTGATACGTCCAAAACGTATTTATATTTTTTTATGGTTTCATGCTACTTTAATGGTTTTTCATAATTGTTTTTATATTAATTTTATGATTTATTTGGACTAACCTACTAATAGTTGCAAAAGTTCACAATGTTCTCGTTTTACACTTTGATGTGTAGAAATTACCAAAAATAGAAAAAGAAACCTTGTTGGAGTCGAATTGGGACTTTCCTAAAATCTGTCTGAAAACACTTTTTAAATATTTTCACGTTACTGGTCGAAGACAACGTTAAACGGAAATCTCACATAAGACAAAATTGTGGGGAATTTTGTGGCGTACAATCTAGACTTAAAATTCGCCTGATTCCGAGTCCGGACGGCCGAGATACGTCCGATTTACTGCAGCCGTATATGGGATGACGGAAATCCGTGAGACTATATAAACGGAGGAAAGCTAGGTCGTGGGAGACACGCCATACCACGAATTTTCAGCCACCAAATCCACGTTTTAGCCTCCCCCACAGATCTCATCTCCATGGGGGAGGACTCCCAAGACCATGAAGTAAGAGGGCTAAGGGGCGGCGCTCCTTCATGATGCCGGCGGCGCAGGGAAGGAGTCCCTGCGCCACTGCCGGCGCCGCCCTGCGCCCTGCGCTGTCCTCTCCGTCGTCTTCACCGCCATCTCCATCACCAATTCCTCCTTTTCTACAGTGCTTCATTCTCCCACACACCTCTGTACCGCCCTTTGTAAACTTGGTGTTTGATGTTATAAATTATTTGCAGATGATCTATTGCATCTATGTCATATTTGTGTAGATCTCTTTTGTCATATGATTGATTGTTGAATCTCTATGGATGGGTTGAGCTATATATTGAATTTTTTACAGTCCTATGGTGACATCATATGTTTATGCGCGCATGGATTACATCATATGTAATATGTGTAGGAAACTAGAGGGAGGGCTGCTTGAGTGATAGAAACATGAGCCCCAATCTATTGATTGAAGCATATGGGATAAAGATGACATTTTGATCTTAATGCTATGGTTGGGTATTTTTAACTTAATATATCTTTTAGTATTTACGGATGTTTGCTAGATTTCCAATCATAAGTACTTGCAATCATTGGGTAGTGAGAGTTTTTTACCTTTTTCTCTCCCACATAAAAGATGAATATCAACCTTGTATTTGATTATTTGATCATGGACAAATTCATCACAATTACCACCACTTGTCCACACTCATGGTATTGTTAGTTTATAGTTACTTAGTATACTTTATTGCTGCAGCAACTAACTTTACTTTCATGTATTTATTATCTTGCGAAACTATCTTGTTTGCCCGTATTGTTACTCTAGTTTTATTTCCTAGATATTGCAAAACCTTAAGTGTGCGTAGAGTTGTATCAGTAGTTGATAGAACTTGAGAGAATACTCATCCTAACTTTAGCTCCTTGTTGGGTTTGACACTTTTACTTATCGAAAAGGCTACACACGATCCCCTATACTTGTGGGATATCACTTGTTTCTTGGTTCAGCGTCCCCCCATGCCCGTACCACCACCACTTTGCCATGTCGGGCCATCCATCTGTACCTGGGGTGATCCCTCTAGCCCTCATCTTCGCCTCCATACTTTCCTATTTAGGCATGGAAGTCTTGTATCCAGCAGTCCCCAATTTATGGTGGTACACCTTTTTGTCAGCATTTATCTTATTTTTTATCGACTTTTCTTGGCCACCAAAGATTTCTTGTGGTCCTCAACTTCTTTCCACTGTCCTCTCAATCTTTCTAATGCTCCGGAGAAATCTGGAGTTTTACCTTTCGCGGCATATTTCGCGTATAACTTCTTCTTGTAGTTTCGGAACTGTTCGGCCATCTTACTTAGAGCCCAAGACTTCACTTTATCACTTCTTTCCTTGCCTCCAGGAATTAGGATACCATCTGGCTCATATTCTTCATAGTTACCAGGTAGTCTGAAAAGTTCCTCCAGCTTGTCCCACAGATCATTCTTGGTTCTTTCATCGACATAACTAGCTGAGTCACCAGCATTCCTTGGCTTAACCCAGTCTTGAATGGTGATCGGTACATTGTCCCTAACAATCACTCTGCATTGATTTACGAATATCCTCGCGTGATCTCTTGGAGCACTCGGTCGTCCATTCTCTTGGATTTCGTCGATGTTGAACCTTCTTTTACCATAAAACTTTTTGTTCGGCTCTCGTTTATTTGTAGATGTCGACGATTGCATCGATGTGGAGAGCTAAAAGAAGAAAGAGATATCGATTAATATATGTATATATATAGATGAATCAATTAATGCATCTAGTCACAAAGGCACTTAATATATATATACCTCGCCGGTTGTTGTCGAGGGCTCAATAGTGACCTCTTCTTCATCATTATTGATGTTTGTTGGCGAGGGATCAACCGTGGCATTTTCTTCGTCCATTGGTTCTTGTGGCACTCTCTAGCTCTGCTCACCTGAGACGAGGTCCTGAAATGACTCAATATCATCATCATTTTCGACATGGATGCCTTCTTCATCATATCGAGCGGCGATACCTTCTCTTATAATTTCCCAGATTTCTTCTTGACCGCCATTTCATGTGGGTCCATAACTTAACTACTCCAGAAACAAAAGTAAACAAATTAGAAAAAAGAGTACCTTTATGTTCCAGATTCTCACTTCAATTATAGAAGCAACATTGATCAAATATGCAAAAGTCACAATACACACCAAGAGTTACATAGCTCGGGTTCATTTTTATTTAACCCTAATAATACATCACGAATAATATCACTTATACAATAATGAACCTCTCGATCTCAAACTAACTAACTCCGACCGGGTCTTAAACCGCGGGATGCTGAGTCGCGGGCACTCCGCATCCACGGAAAAGGAACCCTCACAGGGTCATACCTCATGTGGTAAGGAACCCTCCAAAGAATCGACCAACTGCTGCTATACTCCCTATCGAGCAAGTATACGTAGCGACAGACGTGCTCGTCCTTCTCCCTGATATGCTGACGTACCACCTCCTCAGGGGCCAGCTCTTTCTGCACCGACCGTGGCCCATGCAATCGCCACCATAGTCTTCCGGATTTCTCACCAAGCTGCGTGTCCCGGTGGTAAGAACCTCTCAGTGCCAGTCCGGCGGGGTCCAGTCCCGGACATCGCCCGTCGGGTCCAACAGGGACATCATCGCCAAGAAAATAAACTAAAAACACATGATATATGGACTAAGTAAATATTCCTAAGTAAAAAATTCACTACGTAAAAATTCTGCTAAATCTAAAAATCTATTAATTCTAAAATTTCACTAAATATTCACTAAGAAAATATTCCTAAGTAAATATTCTAAAATTTCTAAAATTCACTAAGTAAATATTCCTAAGAAAATATTCCTAAGTAAAAAATTCACGAAATCTAAAAATTCTTGTAATTCTAAACTAATTTTCCTAAGTAAATATTCGTAATTATGTTTCTAAACTAAATATTCCTAAGTTTCTAAATTCAATATTCCTAAGTTTCTAAACTAATTTTCCTAACTAGCTAAGTAAAATCAACTAACACTAACACTAGGTACGTACGTGTGTGCATGCATGCATGCGTTCTCACTGTTATGGAGAGGATCGTCGATCGGACTTCGCCGGGCACGGGACGGAGGAGTTCACCGGAGCGGAGGGCGGCACGGGGCGCCGCGCAGGGAGAGGCACCGTACCCGACGCTCAGCGTGGCGTGGTGCGGCGGTGCGGTGGGGCGGCGCGGGGAGGCACGGCGGCGCGGTGCGGTTCGTCGGGGCGGCGCGGCGGTACGGCGACACGGCGTCGCAGCAGCAGAGGGCGGTGCGGCGGCGGGACAGCGCTTCCACGTCTCGTCGTCTTCGTCTGCATCTTAGTTTCTCCTCGCGAATGATTAGTGAGGAAGAAGGATCGAGACCGCGACCTTTAAGTAGCCAGGACTTTTAGTCCCGGGCCGTGGCACCGCCCAGGACTAGAAGCCACCCTTCTAGTCCCAGGCGGTGCCACGTCCCGGGACTAAAGGTAAATTTTGGGCGCGGAACGACGTTCGCGCAGGACCTTTAGTCCCGGGTCATATTACGACCCGGGACTAGAGTTCAATCTTGAAAATTGTTTGCGAATTTAAACATATGAATTTTTTTAGGGTTTGGGATTTTAGGTTTAGGGTTAATTTCCATTCTGGCAATAGTTTGAACATAAAAATGTCTGACCTGAATATAGATCTAACATTAGGGAGGGGCCTGGTACATCTAGATAAACAAGGCGGTACATAATGCCAAGAGTGTGGATCTGAACCTAATCGATCGAAAATAGATCAAGCTAACATTAGGGAGGGGGCCGATATATCTAGATAAACAAGTCAATACATAATGGAAAGAGTGGATCTGAACTTAATCGAACAAAAATAGATCAAGCTAACACTAGGGAGGGGGCCGATACATCTAGATAAACAAGGCAGTACATAATGGAAAGGGTGGATCTGATCTGCTAGTCATACTCCTGCCTAGACCTATAGTATTCCGACCCGTAGTCGTCGTAGTCGCCGCCGTCGTCGTCACTACCGTTGGACGGCGCTCGAGGCGTGATCCTCGGAGGACTAGGACGTCTGGACTGGGTGTGAAGGTAGCGCAGGCGGGGGTTATCGCCGGCCCTAATGTAGTTCATGACGCTCTGAAGAGTCCATCCGCCCCACCACAGCTGACGACCAGCCCCGTTGAAGTTCCAAGGAGGCGTGTCGTTCTCCTCGTACCTGGCGAGCGCACTCTCACGCCGATTGATGAAGAAGACGTCCCAAGTAGGGCGGTAGTCGGGATTCCAACGGGGATCCCGCCGCTGCTCCGGTGTGAGCTCGTGGTAGTAGTTGTTCGTGATGGCCGCCCGACGCGCCACACCTTGAGGTACAGGAGGCACTGGCACTCCTCCGGCGCTCAGCCTCCAACCGGCGGGGACGCTGTAGTCGGGCGGGTAGGGGTAGTTCGATGCGGAAAGCGCCTCCACCTGCGGGTAGGTTAGAGTGGGTACGGTAGAAGTCATGAGAGAGTGATGAGGTTGCAGATATGAGTTAAATGTGTTGTGCCAATGGTGGCGACGCATACATATATATAGTGAGAAGAAATAGACCCTTTAGTCCCGGTCTGTTTTACCAACCAGGACTAAATGGTTAGAATTTCGTCGGGACCAATCAGGAAGAATCACATGAATCGTGTGTTTCTTTCAAGCGCTTGTGAGTCGTTGGATCAGGGGTATGTTTCTTTCGAACTCTTGTGAGCCGTTGGATCAGGGTTACGGTGTGTTTCTTTCGAGCGCTTGTGAGCCGTTAGATAAGTGGTGTTTCTTTCGAGCGCTTCTGAACCGTTGGATCGAAACTAGCACAACACTTTGTGAGCCAGACAACCCTATATATACCCCACATCTCGGATTCCCTGCATATATGCCCGGGGTTTTGGGAGCATACAATATTCTTGTGTTCCTCAATATACGGAGCCGCCAAGATGAAATTTTTTAGAACTATGTAGTGTGCTTGAGTGAAAGAATGCCCGTCCATACATTTTTTTTATTTCTTTCCAAGCGTGCCTTTTCCACCAAGTCTACCCTCGTGCCGCAATTGAGGAAGACCAATCGACTTAAGGTCAGGAACAAAGTCAACACAAAACTCAATGACCTTCTCCGTTCCATAGCCCTTGGCGATGCTTCCTTCTGTCCTAGCACGGTTACGAACATATTTCTTTAAGACTCCCATGAACCTCTCAAAGGGTAACATATTGTGTCGAAATACGGGACCGAGAACGAAAATCTCTTCCACTAGGTGAACCAGGAGGTGCGTCATAATATTGAAGAATGATGGTGGGAACACCAACTCGAAATTGACAAGACATTGGACCACATCATTATGTAACCACGACGAATCTTTTGGATTGATTACCTTCTAAGAGATTGTATGATCGTATTGAGAAATGCACATAGCTTCACAATTGGTACTCGAACATTATCCGGTAGAACCCCCTCAATGCAACCGGAAACAACTCCGTCATAATCATGTGGCAATCATGGGACTTTAGGTTTTGGAACTTATTCTCTGCCATATTTATTATTTTCTTTATATTCGACGAGAAAACAGACGGGACCTTGATACTTCTCAAGCATTCAAAAAAGATTTCCTTCTCTGCTTTGGTAAGAACGTAGATGGCAGGACCTCGAAACCGTTCTGGATGCAGTCCTTCTGGGTCTTTCATATGTTGCTGGTCCTCCCGTGCTTCGGGTGTATCTTTTTTCTTCCCGTACATGCCCAAGAAGCCTAACAGGTTCACGCAAAGATTCTTCGTCACATACATCACGTAGATTTCAGAGCGGACCTCTAGGAATTTCAAATAGGGTAGATCCTAAAATATAGACTTCTTTTTCCACATTGGTACTTGTCCGTCAGCATCATTTGGAACAGATTGTCCGCCAGCCTCTTTCCAAAGATTACTTTCAAATCCTTGACCAAATCTAATACATCAGCACCAGTACGCTCTCAGGCTTCGTCCGGTGATATGTCTGACCGTTGAAATGCTTGCTTTTCTTTCTTACAAGATGTTGTTTTGGAAGAAATCTACGATGTCCCATGTACACATTCTTGTTGGTCAAATATATACTTTCAGCCTCATCTAAACAGTGTGTTCATGCATTGTATCCCTTTTTTGACTGTCCTGTAAGGTTACTAATGTAACATCCCAAGTCTGAAAAATAGCCTTTAGAATGTTTGCTCTCTGTTATTTTATGTTTTGCATCATGGCATCATGTTGATTGCATTTGTTTTGTTTGTTTTCCATTTGTTTTCCTCTGTTTTCATTTGTTTTCCAACTGTTTTCCTTTGTTTTCCTTTGTTTTCTATTTGAATTTCAAACCAAATTTCAAACCTTTTGTTTCATCCTTGTGATGTTACAATTTCCAAAATGTTATTTCAAATAAAAACAACCAAATTGTTCCATTTTATTTCATGTTGATCACTTATTAAAATTGTTGGTTTAATCAAACCATTAATTCAAGCAATTACTCTAAATCATTTCAAATTCAAACCAAGGCTAGAAATCAGTACCTTTTTGAATCCATGATTTCCACCAAACAATTATAAACCTTAAATCATTTTAAACCCTAGGGGAAACCCTATTGAAAATGTTTCTGTTTTCTAATATAATTAATAATGGAAATTTCATTCAATTTGTTTTCAACTATAAACAACATTTTAAATTTCAAACTTTTAAAAATCCACCTTGGCAATGGGTTGCTATTGGTATAAACAACCTAATCTATTTTTTCCAAAAAATTTACCACCTTAAAAAACCATCCAAAGTTTCCATTTGCTTGTGCTACAAAAAAAAACAGTAAAACAAAAATACCAAAAGAGGAGAGGGAGGCATGCAGCCCATCTCCTTTTCTTTTCTTCCCAAGCCCAACTGCTTTCGGCCCAGCCCATCTCCTCCTGTCATCTTCAACATACGTCACTACTGTACGAACTGCTCCATCTTTGGCCACGTATCGGTGGATGTGATGGACGGCAATCCGGCGCCTCCCCAGCCTATATATCATGTCTACGAGGTTGGCCTAGCCCTACTCCTCCGTTTCCCTGCCCTAGCGCCGCCGTTCCTTTCTTCTACTCCTCAAAAACGAGCATGTTTTCTGCCGCTCCGAGGTCGCCGGACGCCGACGACGTCGTTGCTCTGGTCTTTCCCACGCCCGGCGACCATGTCTAGGAGATGCGCTGCAACGGCTTGTTACGCCACGTCCAAGGACGGGCGCCACTACGGACGGGAGTCCCCAGGCCAAGAACTTCTTCCCGCCGGTCACCATCGCGCTGCTTCTCTTCTTCGGCGTCGCCCAGTCATCCTCACGCTGACCTACTGCGCCATAAACCTCAAGGTGATGGTCTTCACCTCCTAGACATCCTAATTGTCTCCTTATTGTTGTGTGCGCACGGATCCGGCAGAGTCTGGCCTCGTCAGGCTCGCCGCCGGGACATCCGTTACGTTTTGGAGCCACTGAAGGTTATGCTCGTCTCTGGCGCTAGCATCCACGGATCCACTTCCTCCACGCAGAAGTAACCCCCCCCAGGTGCACCTGCTCATGCACCCTCGGCCTTCAACTCTCGCCGAGCCGTTGTCGAGCTCCAATCGCGCTGCGTGTGCCTGTTGCTGGCACCTGAACTTTGTGGCGAATTCAGTTAAAAACCGCTCTGTTCCTTTCTTCTAGCATCCGATCCAAACGGTATAAACAACAGGAACACAACCTAGTGGATCCATCCAACTGACGCACCCGTGAGATCTCTGGTTCAACTCCCAGCTTAGTCGAATTTCTCCTTTTTTTTAGTTATTATTTGTTTCATCTCTGAACCCGCAAGTCTGCACTTTTGGCTTCTGTCAAAAAAATTCAGTAATGCACTCAATGTCTACGTTTTCTTCCGTCAGTTGCTGTGGTATCACAAAACTTCAGCGTAGCGCAGCTGGTCTGTTCCCTCGCGCGGAAGTGCAGGTCGAGGGATCGAATCCCCCGGCCGCGCATTTTCTTTTCGCGAACCTTTCCGCGATCCTGACCCCACCCGTCAGCGGGTTGTTCAGCCACGTGAGCACGCACCGGCCCTGGCCCACGGGGCAGTGGCGGAGTAGACCCAGTGGCGGTAACAAAGGATTAAAAACGAATCAGTTTTATTTCCTATTTTCTTTAATTGGCAGAATAAACAAAAAACTTTAAAAATCAATAACTTTTAATCCATAACCCCAAATAATAAAATCTAAATATGTTTGTTGGTCCAAATTTTATTGTCTATCCAATTATTCCATTTGTGCACTATTTTAAATTTTCCAAATACATTTAAATTTCAAATTTGAATAATTCAAATGCAATTTGTAATAATTCATAAGTAATTCATAATAAGTCCAAATAATGCAAATAAAATATGTTTTCCATACCATTTTGAATACCCTATTCAAATATAATTTTTGTTTCCTGGTTTGAATAATTTAAAATACCTAAACAATTAAATCTTATTTAAATTCAATTAAAAATTGTTTAATATTGTTTAATTCATAATTAATTAATCCTAAGTCCAATTTCAATATGTGAAACATGTAATCCAACTAAAAATTTGATGTTCTCTTCAAATATAAACTTTGTTATTTGTTTTGAACACTTTAACTTGATGAAAACAACAATTACTTGTGTGACATGTTTTAAGTAACCAAACTTTCCAAACTTAATCAATGATTTCCAAAACTTGTTCCAATCCTTTTTCACTTGCAACTATCATTGTTATTTGTTGTTATTTTGTTGTTAACATCATGCATGCATCATGCTAACAACTCTCACATAATAATTAATCATTTGTTTCCACTTATTTCAATGGATCTTTTCCATATGCAATCCAATTGCATATGGGTCCAATTAAATTGTGCTATCTTGTCAAGTAGTTTATTTTGATGCATCTATTAACATGACATGCATCATCCCATGTTTGTGCACCTATGCCATTATATTGATTGTTTATCTTTCTGCAATGTTTGTTTGCTTCTACTCGGATACACGACGACGTTGAGACCGACGATACTTACGACACCCCTTCTAAGGAGTTAGCTCAGTACCAGGCTACTGGGTTTTGCAGGCAAGTTATCACTCACATGAACCACTGTGTTCCTTTCAACATTGGTTACCGATACTTTCCGTTGTCCTTTTTCTGCTAGCCTTAGTAGTAGTTGTTTCTGTTACGAACCTATCACATGAATCCTTTAAACTTGATAATGCCTCATCTCCCTTCCTACAACCCATTGTTTGAGCCAGTGTCTTCCTAGCATGCTTAGGTTGTTTTGCTCGAGTCTGTTACCCGTTACTTTCTGTTACTATTTCTATTATGTTCTGGGGGCTCGATGTTTAATCAATCAATCATGCTAATGTTACTATTAATAATAAACTTGATGTTAAGGCACCGGCAGGAGGCCCATGAGAGGTTTTGAAGCCTGCTAGTGTCGACCCTAATAGGAAAAGGGTCTTGTCTACTGATCCATGATGAGCGCACTACCCGCATTTGGGAAGCGAGTATGGGCGCCCCCCTCAACTTGACCTGATTCGCATCTCGTCCAAATCGCCTCATTTAGTTCGTGTTTTCCATTTGCCGCATGCATGTTTTTGCGAGCCCAGGCCAGGGTGGAACTTTCGTAGTCGGCATATAGGGGGACACGGTCTTAGAGTGCTATGAGGGTCCCTTTTCTTCGGGCCTTGATTAGCCGTGCGCCCAAGGTTCTTTGGGCTTGATGCGAAGAATGGTTGGTTGTGTTGAGTGCCCCGCTTGGTGGGAGGCATCCCATCTGGCGGGATATTCATGAGTGTACGGCCAAATTGGTGCAACCCTGCAGGGATAATCTTCTCGAGAAGCCGTGTTTTCCGCGGTTATGGATTACTTGGTGAAAGTACTGGCTAACAAGTACTCAGGACAACTTAAACATAATGATCAAACATGTTACACCCCATGATTAATAACTTGACTAGTAATAGGTTGATGACATAATAATTTGATTCACCTTTAATACAACTGTGTGAGTTATCCTCGGATCGCTTCTTTGGATAAGGGGCGAGATCCAGGATGGGTTTGTTTGAAGTTATCTTTCAGTTGGTTACAATCCTCGATCTTATCTCCTTTCTGTTAGCCGGAAGTGGTAGAATCTCTGTAGTTGGTTAGCGCAGCCAGTTGCAGCATCTTTTACATCCCTTTTCCTCCGTTGAACCCAAGGCATCTGTGCTTGGTGTTGACGGGTTACACTTTGGTGAACTGTGAGTCTTGCTTGCCAGTACGTTTATGTACTGACCCCTTTGGGGCTGTGGTTTCCGCAGACCTACGTTTCCGAAGATCTACATGGTGGCTACTACGTGGAGTATGACGAGACTGCTGACGAGTAGATAGCGGACCCGGGCAGGATCCGAGACTTCGTGGATGGGCTCCGTCTGTTCGTTTCCGGCCTCTTAGGCCTATTTGGTTCTTGTCTGTACTCAGACATGTTGAATGCTTCCGCTGTATTGTAATGATGTATTGTTGGGGCATGTGCCCTCTGAATGATTGTATTTGCTATCTCTGCTCTAATGAGAGCTATTTGAATCTTATTTCAATCTTTTGTGTCGTAGAGATCTGTTGTGATATCAGTTGTTCAACGCCGTTGACGTACCATGTGTGTATGGTTTGAAGTACGTCGACGGAAGTGCCTTTGATCTCTAGTGGATAGTTTACATCGACGATGGAATAGCAGGGCTTGTGTTGTCGCGCATAAGCGCAGGCCTACCAGGAAGCTGGGACATGGGAGCAGTTATGCCCCATAATCCAAGCATCTGCTATCCAGTTCGTACGGTGAGTATCCTCTAGAAACCAGGGTGCGACAAATGGTATCAGAGCCTGTCTGCCTGTAGGATCCCTTTTTTACTGGTCGCAGTTGAGTCTAGAAACTATTTTGTAGCTATATAGGAAAAATGAAACGTGAGAGTAGGAATTCTGTTCTTTTTCTTCTTTTCCCCACCCTCCCTCCCTTGTTCTGGTAAGGAAGTGCAACGTTGATTTTTCCCTTCTCAACTAAACTTTCAAGTTAGGATTTCACGTGTTTTGGGTTCTCCGTAGTATCTCAGGATTCTTGTTCTCGTTTTCCCGGTGTTGCTTCAATATCATGTTCTTATAAACATTTCCTTTTCGTCCATTGAAATCTTGTTGTTGTTTTCCACTTCAATTCTTCCACCGGCGTCTAACCAAAGTTTCCCCGTTCATTTGCTAAACTCTATTCCAGCTAAAGTGTTATTTGATACCGGAGCATCACATTCCTTTATGTCAACAATCTTTCCAACAACATACAACCCAATTCTGGTTCCACTAAGCAATCAAAACTCCGTTCACTCTCCGGAATCTCAATCCAATTCTAATGGGAGGCCACATATTCCTCGTTTCTCTCATGTTGCTGATTCTGACATTGATGTCATTCTTGGAGTTGGATTCATGTTAATAACTCAGTTCCACCATTCTAGCCACCTAATCTATTCTCCAAAGGAATCAAATTCTATCCAGCTATACACCATCCATACAAAACCTATACCTCTACTAATATTGTTCCGGTGGTTTGCTAATTCCCTGACGTCTATCCAAGGTGCACGATGTGTTTCACGTGTCACAGCTCAAGTGGATCTTCCCAAGAAGTATCCGGACCTTTTCTGTTCTCAGTAGGAATCTCGGGGCGCGATTCCTTCAAGGGGGGGCGTTTTGTAACATCCCAAGTCTGAAAAATAGCCTTTAGAATGTTTGCTCTCTGTTATTTTATGTTTTGCATCATGGCATCATGTTGATTGCATTTGTTTTGTTTGTTTTCCATTTGTTTTCCTCTGTTTTCATTTGTTTTCCAACTGTTTTCCTTTGTTTTCCTTTGTTTTCTATTTGAATTTAAAACCAAATTTCAAACCTTTTGTTTCATCCTTGTGATGTTACAATTTCCAAAATGTTATTTCAAATAAAAACAACCAAATTGTTCCATTTTATTTCATGTTGATCACTTATTAAAATTGTTGGTTTAATCAAACCATTAATTCAAGCAATTACTCTAAATCATTTCAAATTCAAACCAAGGCTAGAAATCAGTACCTTTTTGAATCCATGATTTCCACCAAACAATTATAAACCTTAAATCATTTTAAACCCTAGGGGAAACCCTATTGAAAATGTTTATGTTTTCTAATATAATTAATAATGGAAATTTCATTCAATTTGTTTTCAACTATAAACAACATTTTAAATTTCAAACTTTTAAAAATCCACCTTGGCAATGGGTTGCTATTGGTATAAACAACCTAATCTATTTTTTCCAAAATTTTTACCACCTTAAAAAACCATCCAAAGTTTCCATTTGCTTGTGCTACAAAAAAAAACAGTAAAACAAAAATACCAAAAGAGGAGAGGGAGGCATGCAGCCCATCTCCTTTTCTTTTCTTCCCAAGCCCAACTGCTTTCGGCCCAGCCCATCTCCTCCTGTCATCTTCAACATACGTCACTACTGTACGAACTGCTCCATCTTTGGCCACGTATCGGTGGATGTGATGGACGGCAATCCGGCGCCTCCCCAGCCTATATATCATGTCTACGAGGTTGGCCTAGCCCTACTCCTCCGTTTCCCTGCCCTAGCGCCGCCGTTCCTTTCTTCTACTCCTAAAAAACGAGCATGTTTTCCGCCGCTCCGAGGTCGCCGGACGCCGACGACGTCGTTGCTCTGGTCTTTCCCACGCCCGGCGACCATGTCTAGGAGATGCGCTGCAACGGCTTGTTACGCCACGTCCAAGGACGGGCGCCACTACGGACGGGAGTCCCCAGGCCAAGAACTTCTTCCCGCCGGTCACCATCGCGCTGCTTCTCTTCTTCCGCGTCGCCCAGTCATCCTCACGCTGACCTACTGCGCCATAAACCTCAAGGTGATGGTCTTCACCTCCTAGACATCCTAATTGTCTCCTTATTGTTGTGTGCGCACGGATCCGGCAGAGTCCGGCCTCGTCAGGCTCGCCGCCGATACATCCGTTACGTTTTGGAGCCACTGAAGGTTATGCTCGTCTCTGGCGCTAGCATCCATGGATCCACTTCCTCCACGCAGAAGTAACCTCCCCCCCAGGTGCACCTGCTCATGCACCCTCGGCCTTCAACTCTCGCCGAGCCGCTGTCGAGCTCCAATCGCGCTGCGTGTGCCTGTTGCTGGCACCTGAACTTTGTGGCGAATTCAGTTAAAAACCGCTCTGTTCCTTTCTTCTAGCATCAGATCCAAACGGTATAAACAACAGGAACACAACCTAGTGGATCCATCCAACTGACGCACCCGTGAGATCTCTGGTTCAACTCCCAGCTTAGTCGAATTTCTCCTTTTTTTTAGTTATTATTTGTTTCATCTCTGAACCCGCAAGTATGCACTTTTGGCTTCTGTCAAAAAAATTCAGTAATGCACTCAATGTCTACGTTTTCTTCCGTCAGTTGCTGTGGTATCACAAAACTTCAGCGTAGCGCAGCTGGTCTGTTCCCTCGCGCGGAAGTGCAGGTCGAGGGATCGAATCCCCCGGCCGCGCATTTTCTTTTCGCGAACCTTTCCGCGATCCTGACCCCACCCGTCAGCGGGTTGTTCATCCACGTGAGCACGCACCGGCCCTGGCCCACGGGGCAGTGGCGGGGTAGACCCAGTGGCGGTAACAAAGGATTAAAAACGAATCCGTTTTATTTCCTATTTTCTTTAATTGGCAGAATAAACAAAAAACTTTAAAAATCAATAACTTTTAATCCATAACCCCAAATAATAAAATCTAAATATGTTTGTTGGTCCAAATTTTATTGTCTATCCAATTATTCCATTTGTGCACTGTTTTGAATTTTCCAAATACATTTAAATTTCAAATTTGAATAATTCAAATGCAATTTGTAATAATTCATAAGTAATTCATAATAAGTCTAAATAATGCAAATAAAATATGTTTTCCATACCATTTTGAATACCCTATTCAAATATAATTTTTGTTTCCTGGTTTGAATAATTTAAAATACCTAAACAATTAAATCTTGTTTAAATTCAATTAAAAATTGTTTAATATTGTTTAATTCATAATTAATTAATCCTAAGTCCAATTTCAATATGTGAAACATGTAATCCAACTAAAAATTTGATGTTCTCTTCAAATATAAACTTTGTTATTTGTTTTGAACACTTTAACTTGATGAAAACAACAATTACTTGTGTGACATGTTTTAAGTAACCAAACTTTCCAAACTTAATCAATGATTTCCAAAACTTGTTCCAATCCTTTTTCACTTGCAACTATCATTGTTATTTGTTGTTATTTTGTTGTTAACATCATGCATGCATCATGCTAACAACTCTCACATAATAATTAATCATTTGTTTCCACTTATTTCAATGGATCTTTTCCATATGCAATCCAATTGCATATGGGTCCAATTAAATTGTGTTATCTTGTCAAGTAGTTTATTTTGATGCATCTATTAACATGACATGCATCATCCCATGTTTGTGCACCTATGCCATTATATTGATTGTTTATCTTTCTGCAATGTTTGTTTGCTTCTTCTCGGATACACGACGATGTTGAGACCGACGATACTTACGACACCCCTTCTAAGGAGTTAGCTCAGTACCAGGCTACTGGGTTTTGCAGGCAAGTTATCACTCACATGAACCACTGTGTTCCTTTCAACATTGGTTACCGATACTTTCCGTTGTCCTTTTTCTGCTAGCCTTAGTAGTAGTTGTTTCTGTTACGAACCTATCACATGAATCCTTTAAACCTGATAATGCCTCATCTCCCTTCCTACAACCCATTGTTTGAGCCAGTGTCTTCCTAGCATGCTTAGGTTGTTTTGCTCGAGTCTGTTACCCGTTACTTTCTGTTACTATTTCTATTATGTTCTGGGGGCTCGATGTTTAATCAATCAATCATGCTAATGTTACTATTAATAATAAACTTGATGTTAAGGCACCGGCAGGAGGCCCATGAGAGGTTTTGAAGCCTGCTAGTGTCGACCCTAATAGGAAAAGGGTCTTGTCTACTGATCCATGATGAGCGCACTACCCGCATTTGGGAAGCGAGTATGGGCGCCCCCCTCAACTTGACCTGATTCGCATCTCGTCCAATCGCCTCATTTAGTTCGTGTTTTCCATTTGCCGCATGCATGTTTTTGCGAGCCCAGGCCAGGGTGGAACTTTCGTAGTCGGCATATAGGGGGACACGGTCTTAGAGTGCTATGAGGGTCCCTTTTCTTCGGGGCTTGATTAGCCGTGCGCCCAAGGTTCTTTGGGCTTGATGCGAAGAATGGTTGGTTGTGTTGAGTGCCCCGCTTGGTGGGAGGCATCCCATCTGGCGGGATATTCATGAGTGTACGGCCAAATTGGTGCAACCCTGCAGGGATAATCTTCTCGAGAAGCCGTGTTTTCCGCGGTTATGGATTACTTGGTGAAAGTACTGGCTAACAAGTACTCAGGACAACTTAAACATAATGATCAAACATGTTACACCCCATGATTAATAACTTGACTAGTAATAGGTTGATGACATAATAATTTGATTCACCTTTAATACAACTGTGTGAGTTATCCTCGGATCGCTTCTTTGGATAAGGGGCGAGATCCAGGATGGGTTTGTTTGAAGTTATCTTTCAGTTGGTTACAATCCTCGATCTTATCTCCTTTCTGTTAGCCGGAAGTGGTAGAATCTCTGTAGTTGGTTAGCGCAGCCAGTTGCAGCATCTTTTACATCCCTTTTCCTCCGTTGAACCCAAGGCATCTGTGCTTGGTGTTGACGGGTTACACTTTGGTGAACTGTGAGTCTTGCTTGCCAGTACGTTTATGTACTGACCCCTTTGGGGCTGTGGTTTCCGCAGACCTACGTTTCCGAAGATCTACATGGTGGCTACTACGTGGAGTATGACGAGACTGCTGACGAGTAGATAGCGGACCCGGGCAGGATCCGAGACTTCGTGGATGGGCTCCGTCTGTTCGTTTCCGGCCTCTTAGGCCTATTTGGTTCTTGTCTGTACTCAGACATGTTGAATGCTTCCGCTGTATTGTAATGATGTATTGTTGGGGCATGTGCCCTCTGAATGATTGTATTTGCTATCTCTGCTCTAATGAGAGCTATTTGCATCTTATTTCAATCTTTTGTGTCGTAGAGATCTGTTGTGATATCAGTTGTTCAACGCCGTTGACGTACCATGTGTGTATGGTTTGAAGTACGTCGACGGAAGTGCCTTTGATCTCTAGTGGATAGTTTACATCGACGATGGAATAGCAGGGCTTGTGTTGTCGCGCATAAGCGCAGGCCTACCAGGAACCTGGGACGTGGGATTGTTATGCCCCATAATCCAAGCATCTGCTATCCAGTTCGTACGGTGAGTATCCTCTAGAAACCAGGGTGCGACAACTAAGAGCAGGCCAATCGTTGATGGTTACGAACAACAACGCTCGTAGGTCAAATGGCTCTTGTTTGTGCTCATCCTAGACACGTACACCAGGTTCGGCCAACAACTGTAAAAGTTCATCAACTAATGGCCTCAGGTACACATCAATGTCGTTTCCGGGTTGCTTCGGGCCTTGGATGAGTACTGGCATCATAATAAACTTCCGCTTCATGCACAACCAAGGAGGAAGGTTATAGATGCATAGAGTCACGGGTCAGGTGCTATGGCTGTAGCTGTGCTCACCAAAAGGATTCATGCCATCTATACTTAGACCAAACCTTAAATTCATTGCGTCACCTGCAAAATCTTTGAACTCTCTGTCGATATTTTTCCAATGCGATCCATCAGCGGGGTGTCTCAACATCCCGTCTGACTTACGTTCCTCTTTATGTCATCACAACAACTTGGCATGCTCTTTGTTTGTGAACAAACGTTTCAACCTTGATATTATGGGAGCATACCACATCACCTTGGCAGAAACCCTCTTCCGAGGAGGATCGCCCTCAACATCACCAGGGTCATTTTGTCTGATCTTATACCGCACTGCAGTGTGTATCGGTCATGCATCCAAATTCTCGTACTCCAGACCGCGGTATAGGATGCAGTCATTTGGGCATGCGTGTATCTTCTGAACCTATAAACCTAGAGGACAGACAACCTTCTTTTCTTCGTACGTACTGGCGTGCAATTCGTTGTCCTTTGGAAGCATATTCTTCATAATTTTCAACAACTTTTCAAAACTCTTATCAGATATACCGGACTCTGTCATCCATTGCAGCAATTCCAGTGTGCTATCCAGCTTTTTCAGGCCATTTTCACAAGTTGGGTATAATAACTTTTTGTGATCCTCTAACATGTGATCCAACTTCTCCCTCTCCTTTTCACTATCACAATCTCTCCGTGCATAAGCAATGGTCGGACCAAGAATATCAACGGGCTCATCATGTGCCTCTTCTTCAGCTTCCCCTTCAGCTTCCACCATGAAAGTATCACCGTATTTAGGGGGTAGTTGTCATCATCCTATTCTTCTTCATTCTCTTCCATTATAACCCCTCTCTCACCGTGTTTGGTCCAACAATTATAGCTGGGCATGAAACCGAACCAAAATAGGTGGATGTGAAGGATCTTTGAGTCAGAGTAATCATTCTGATTCTTACAGACACTACATGGACATAATACAAAACCATTCTGCTTGTTCGCATCAGCCACACGGAGGAAATCATTCACGCCATGAATGAACTCGCCAGAGCGTCGGTCAGAACAATACACCCATTGTCGTGGCATCTGCGTTATTGTATAAGTATATCAAACGCAATCATGATGCCAAAATTAGTACTTAGGTTTAGGTACTAACCTCTTGGAACACTCTAATAGAAGAGGCGACACCAAGAATCGAGCTCGGTTGTGAAAAACAGAGGAGATCAAAGAAACTAGTTAGCTCGGGAATTTCATCGAACACCTCTAGTGCGCAAAAAATGAAAAGCAAAGTAGAACACACCACCTAACTCCAAAATGGAAAAACAGAGTAGAGAGGGAAGGGACAGGGCCGGTTATATAGGAACAGAGGACCTCTAGTCCCGGGTCGTAACACGGACCGGGACTAGAAGTCCTCGCCGCTGTCAAAACCGGGGCAAAAACCTCTAGTCCCGGGTCGTGTTACGACCCGGGACTAGAGGACCCGTTCGGACCGGGACTAGCTCGCTCGTGCCTTTTCTACCAATCGAGGGCGACGTAATGCAACCGAGACTATTGCTCCGGACCAAAGCGCTTCTCTATACTAGTGCAGTAATCTAGTTTACATTTAGTAGTCTAACACCTATGGCATTCTGGTGTTGCTCGTGCTTCGCAAGCGATAGAGACTTTTCCAATGGATCTAACACATTCAGGTCCGTATGAATTTTGCACATCTTGATGTCACAATCACACACGAACAGTCGTATGAGATGATATCTATATTGTACATGTTTATTGTTCTGGTGAGACTTGAAATCATCACGATTAGTGGTAAAGATAACATCCGTGTAACCCTTTGTGACGAGCTCTTTAACACTTCCATATATATGAGAAACATATTCTTAATCCTTCTCAAGTTCTTAAAAACTAGAAGATACCCCGCACGTTGCAGCGGGATCCATTTAGGAACTATAATAAATTTCATACGCACCATTTCAATATAGAGGGCAGGGGTATCAAAGTCATTTTCTAAAAACACAGGTATGATATATTATGTTGTCTAACGAAACATGTAAAAATCAATTGATCTCGAGATAGTAAATTTTAATAGACACGTGATGAGTATGCATTATAAATTGTTAATTTGAAAAATTGGATGATTTAATAAATGGATGATGTGACTAAATAATAGTGGAGATGACATGCACTATTGATTGGCTAATAGGATGCATGATGTGGATAGCTTGCATGTTGAGTTATAAAAATAATTAATGCATACCCCGCGCGTTGCAGCGGGTATCCTTTTATGAACTCTATTGTGAGAATACAAACGAATAAGATGCATGAAATCTGAAATTGTCTACATGAACATGCATGATTGTATGCTATGGTATGCATGTTGCAATTTTTTTTTGGAAATTTCTTAAAAGCATACATATAGAATAGCACTTAACAGTTACATGTGTTTTGATAATTTAAAATAATTGGTAGAATATTTTCTTTGTTGGTTGAGTCGACCAAGCGCTAATATAATTGACGATGAGATAGATTGTATGGAGAGTTAGTCAAACAATAAACAATGATATGGACAATTAGATGAATGCTAGTACATATTAATGGGATGAGGTGGAAAATTGGTTGGTTGGAAGGATGGATGAGGTGGACAATTGATTGGTGAAAACGATAGATGATGTGGATAGTTTGCATGTTGAGATAGAAAAATCATAAATGCAAGTTAGTGGGGTTTTACTTTATAAGAAGTATAGATATGTTTTTCACTACTGTTGAGTGAGCCCTTAGCGCATAGGACACATCTGTTCTGGTACATATCATGACATACAAGATGGATCCAATTATCCATGCATATGACACCTCACTCATGTTCTCCCACTCAGCATTTGTCTGAGGACATTGCTTCTTGCTAAGCGGTTTGCCCTAAACCACTGGAAGTCATCCTTTAGTAGAGTCTTCCATACTAACTCTATTAAATACTTTCTCTAGATATGTATCATCGGTAAATCCCTATTAGACATCGAGCTCTATCTCTACTGATCTTGATGCCTAATATGTAAGCTCAATCACGCAAATATATCATTGAAAAACTATTTTTCAATGAGTCTTTGATGGTATTAAGAAAAGTTTTGTCGTTTCCGATCAACAATATTTCATCGGCATATAGTATCAAAAATGATATAGCACTCCCATTAACTTTCTTGTAAACACAAGATTCTCCGCAATTCTTGATGAAGCCAAACTATTTGACCACTTTATTAAAATGAAGATTCCAACTCTATGATACTTGTTTCAGTCCATAAATTGAACGCTGAAGTTTGCACACCTTCCCAACACTCTTTGGGTCGAAAAAACTTTCGGGTTGTACCATACATACATCCTCGATTTGCTCCCCGTTTAGGAGCGATGAAGTTTTCACACCTTTCCAACACTTTTGGATCGAAAAAAACCTTCGGGTTGTACCATGTACACATCCTCGGTTAGCTCCCATCTAGGAACGTTGTTTTGACATCCATTTGTTATATCTTATAATCGAAATATGCATCTATTGCTAGAAGTATCCGAACAGACTTAACCATGGCCACGGGAGAGAATGTCTCATTGTCCTCAACTCTTTAAATTTTTCAAAACCCTTTTGCGACAAGTCGAGATTCATAAATGGTTCCGTCAGCGTGGCATGGGACAGGGTATGCATGCCCAAACACCTTGGGGGGCTAGGTGTACCAAACGTGAGATTCATGAACCTTGCCCTTCGGGGGCGTTGGATATGGTTAACTAGGACGGATGATTCCAAATCTTGGAAAGAGTTCAACATCTAGGTCCTGCGTGATGCCATGGGGTTGTTCGAGGCAGCCACCACCTTGGTGTTAGGATACGAAGCGTCCACGTTTTTTTATGGACGGACAAGTTGCTTGAGAGTGGGTGAATTCGAGACGTGGCACCGAACCTGATGTTGAAGTTACCTACGCGAGCCGGATCTTCCACGGGAGTTCGGGAAGTACTTGTTGGGGATTGGCTGGAAGATGTCCTCACTAAGCTCAGCGCTCTACCCAACCGTGAGCTGCTCGAGCTAGCCGACCGCGTGAGAGGGATCACCCTCACGAAAGGCATGGAAGATGATTTCAGGTGGACCTTGGAGGCTAGACATGTCTACTCCGCACATTCAGCCTACGGGGCATTTGCCAGGGCACAGCAGATTTGGCAGTCCCGAGTGCCAAACAAGTGTAAGGTTTTCCTATGGCTGGCTCTACGGAATAGATGTTGGGCGACGGATAGACTGGGTCGTAGGGGGCTGCCGCACGCTGCATCATGCCCCTTTCGCGATCAACACGAGGAGACCATCGACCATCTACTCCTTGGTTGTGTCCTTGCGAGAGAAGTGTGCAACGCATTCTTCGGCGGGTGGGGTGGGGCGGATTGGAACCCCCCCCCACCCCCCCAAGTGGATGACCGCTCGGTGGATTGGCTACCTACTGGAATGACTGGCGGAATCGGCAAGAAGGATTTGTGGACGGCTATCACCCTGATATGTTGGTTCCTCTAGAGACTCTAGAATGGGGTGGTTTTTTATGGACATCAACCCTCGGTGAAAAGGGCATGTGTGATGATTGAGGCAAAGCTATAACGGGCATGTGGGCTGTTTAGAGTCAGTCTCCGTCAGGTGGATAGGTGAAGTGTTTGCGAGTAATTGGTCCCCGCTGAAAGGGGTGGATGTCGTTCTTTGTGCGTGCGCCAGACGCGTTGTAACTCGGCCGATTAGACTCTTCTTCTACTCCCTCCGTCTCAAATTAATTGTCATAAACATGGACAAAAGTTTATGAGAATTAATTTGAGACGGAGGGAGTATAAAAAAGATACAGATGGTTACATGCATGCATGCTTAAATCTACATATACATAATTTCTGCTTACTCCTCTAGAATTCCAGTATCCGTACGTACGAGCCCCGCAGTTAAGAACGATCGAACTTCAACAGTATCATCACGAACATCACCATACGTACAGGTGCAGCTAGAGTTGCACCGAGGATTAGAGAAGGTACTACATGACTGTACCTCGTTTCTTTATGCAGCAGCTAGCCAGCCTACGATGTAAGCTGAAAACGTTGCAGGCGCAGGGTACTTGGTACTAGACACGTTCGATGGGCATCAAGCAAGCAATTAAGTAGTCTTAGACTGTTAGACATCACGTCGACAACAAAAGTTTTTCATGGCAACAGGGACACACAACACACAGGAACTATATAGGGAATGGACGCGACAGCCGCTGCCGGCCGGCCGGCCTATACGTAGAATGCGACGACGACTGTGCAGCCAGCGTCGTCGTCGCATATTTATTGCTACTAGTTGGTTGGTTCGTGGTCGATCACATCGCCCGGTACGTCTTCACGGTAGCCATGTCGGCATGAAGGACGTCACGCACGAGTTGTTCATCTGGTCCTGAGAATACCTGCAATATATACTCGGAAAATGTTAGCACTCTTCACAGCGTCGTCAAGAATCGAGAGATAGAGACATGTCCAGCCGTAATATACGTACCCAATCTGTAAGATAGGCTCGGGGGGCGCGTCCAGTGGGTGGAAGAACCCGTTGCCGCCGTGGTGGTGTGGGTGTGGCGCCTGCTGCTGCGGGGACTGTCGCTGCTGCTGCTCGTAGCCCAGCAGCAAGTTCACCCCGTGCTGCTCCCACATGTGATGGCTGTGCTGCACCTGCTGGCTGCTCTCCTCCAGCTATTCCTCACCAAAACAGATAAAAAAACAGCTCAATCATCTAGCAATTCATTCATTTGTTTTCTTACGTCTTACTGTAGATTAGGAAAATCAAAAGATGTCTCTCATGTAGTACTGATATGCTAACTGACTTCAGTTTTTGCCTTTGAAGCATTAGTTTGTGTCGTTAACCTGCACTACTTTTAGAACTATACACATGTTTGTACTGTCCTTGTGTGCCTGCGTTTGCAAGCATGTGCACAAGAAGCAACTGCCTGCCCTGCAGACGACACTTATGTTTGTAGTGTACGTTGTGTAGCATTAAGTATTTTAGGTTCGAAACAGGTACATTATCCCAAGATTAGTAGCACTACAGGTCGCTTCAACTTCGGAACAAGATACCCAGATGCATGCTCAAGTACCAGAAACTCAGCTGGCCTGTAAACTTAATTAGTACGGGGCAAGCCGGGAGAAACTTACTTTTCTTCTGAGGCACTTGTTTGCTTCGCACAGCATTTGCTCCTGCAAAATTATCAGTTATGTTGTTGGAACAGTCAGTTCTCTTTTCTGGAAAAAAGCAACAAGGATTTAGTAACACAATTCATGATCATTTATCCTTGTCAACAGCATATACCTTCCTCTGGAGGTCAGTGAGCTGATCGAGCATATGCTGTGTCTGCAAGGTTGGAGTTTTGATTAGCATTTCTGTAAGAAATCATCTTTCAACATGCATGGTGTCAAGACAGAAGTATAGATAGCTAGCATATACTGGATAAGCTAACTCCAGGCTGACAGTAGCAACTTGTGTCTATTTATCTAGGACATATGTTTATATGATGCTTGACATTATGAGGTTAAATTTAATTTATGAAAGCATAAGTTTGCTTCCCTGAAAATGATAGCGTGTAATCCAGAAAATTTTGGTTCAGTAAAAACTGTAATCCAACACAGAGTAGCAACACGGTTAAGAACGGGAAGAAACCAGGCCCAAAAATGCTAAGGGAAACAGTCGATCTTAATGAATTTGGTACCAGAAACTGTTCATTACCCTTGTGGATCTTATGTGCCTTAAGGATGAATCAAGTTGCTTTTCAAGCTGCTCGAGCTCTTTGATGCCAAGTGAACCGAGATCTTCACCAAGCAAATTCCTGTGGTTGCCATCATGTTAGAACATCAATATAAATAGTTCTACACTACTGAAACATACAGTAACCACAGCTAGAGGCATATAGTTAACTTCACTGTGATATACGATGTATCTATATCTCAGTCAGGGCTTCATTTCACTTGAAGGGGTTAATTGTGATATAAGAAAATTGATTTTTCCACATATATGTTTTCTGTAAGAGTAGTATGTAGTCCAAATGTTTGTTTACTGTCCGCCTTTTAAAATTCTCAATTAGTTTAATTCCCGGGGATGCATTATGTTTCACCTCAGGAACAATATTTTTTTCACAAATATTAAGTATTTACTCGTAGTATCTGCATTTGTTTTCGGCCTCACCAGTAACAAGACAATTGAAGAAGTGCATGCATTAAGTTCGAACACCAGAAGATTATTTAACTGAATCCATATATACTAACATCTTAAATCTTGTATCCATTATTTGTATCATTTTCACTAAAAAAATTCCCGAGTTGAGTTGGAGCTAGAGGGAACTTCAACTTTTTAAATTTAACTCAAGAACAGAAGAATGAAGTAAGCTACTTACCTTTGTGTTCTCTGTAAATTTTCTACTCGTGCTTTTAGTTTGAGGTACTCATTTCGACTGCTCTGCACCAACTGAAAAATAGGTGCTACTTCAGTGCAAAGAACTTGTATCGAAATAAATCAATATTTCAACATACAGCCAGCAATTTACGTATCCTACGTACATGGAAACAAATTAAGCTTACTTTACATTCCATGCTGTTAGTTGGACAGACAAACAACTCAATGGCTACCTATTTCACATTTTTGTTCTCTAGCCAATGATTAGATCATCTTCAGTTAGTTCGATCGCAGTATAACACGATAAGAAATGACAAACTGCACTAAGGAATTTGTAAAGGAAACAGACATCCACTGGACCCACACAAAATTAATGTTCAGCCTTATCAACTCCAACATATACTTTGACTCTTGAAGCCTAAATATACATTTAGAAAACATTGTATCAAGGTTTTTTTTATCGTTGTAGAGCATAGTTCATTCAATGCTCTCGCCCTTACTTCAATATTTTTTGAGGGATATAGTTTCCTAGAGGTAGGCAGTAAACATTCTTCGTACTTAACTGGCTTATATGTAAAAGGCTACTTAGTTCTTTGTAGAGTGGTATACATCGCTTGTAATCTGAACCATTTATACATGAGCTAGGTTGCTTAATGAAAATCAGTGAAGGAACTGTATATTTTGATGAAAGGGGGATTAGAAAACAAGTTCACTTCATGCACTAATCAGAACTCGTTACTATTAGCATGCATAAAAATATGCAATTTGAACGAAATAAATAAACAGAACATACCTCATTCTCCTTATTCTGTATTGCAGTATCTGGACCGCTATAACTGCATTTTTGGTATCTCTCAAGTGTTTGGGGCATGCTACAAGTTCAAAACACGAATAAAATAAAATAAAACTCATTAAGAAAACATTATAGTTTGAGAAAGATCCAGTGTTTTAAAATTCTGAAATTTAAAGGTACACATGCCAGGTTCCTACTTAAGTGGAGTTAGATGATATGTGTGCCACTTCTAATGCTGATTGAGAAATGAGAAGAGGACAATTTGTAACATGCAAAAAACAACATTATATGGCTCAAACAAAATGTTGGTTGCACGTTAATTAGCTGAATACACTTGTTAGGCATCAACTTTGAGGGCACGGTACTACTAATATTTGTATTTGTATTGGCATTCGTAATTTCACTAATATGTGTTCATAATAATGTTTATAAATGCAGGGAAAAGTAAAACAACTGGGAATAAAACAGTATGAATTTATAACAAGAGAAGAATACAACAAAAAGCCAGCTGTTAGAGTAATGCCAAGTTTCAGATTTCAGAGGGACGAACTGTGAATTCAGCTTCCTGAACAGATTTTAGACCTATACTAGCTAGCTACAGTAGGCATTGACGATATGCCCATCGGCCAGCATAAAATACTGGAACACTGGGTAGCAAGTGTATAGACGTCTGAGGTGACATCTGACAAAACTATACTCTTGTAACTGAAATGAAAAGGCAACTCGGACAAGAAAGCTGGGCTGACAACTGAAGCCCGTCATATTACCCTACATGTACTTCACGGTCAGTCCTAGGAATCTTGTGTACCTTCAGGTCATTTACCTTAATTACCAGTATCCCAGGAGCCCCATTTATGGTACTAATATGTGAATTGCTCTAAAAAAAATGTATGCAGTTTCAGTTCGACCGAAAATTCTAATTAATTGTTGTTTGGTCTGGGTACAATATTCATTACTAGGTTATTATGTCACATCGTAAGGTATTGGCATAAGAAGATATCAAAAATGAATATAAGACAAAAAACACAAAATCAATAAAAAGCGACATTCTACTTGTGATTATTGTGAGAAAAATCTTTAACAGAATATGTACAACAAGGATTTGGGTTGAGATGGGATTTTTCATGATAAGGTTTTCCTTCCTCATCAGCAAAGCGCCAATGGGAACTTCTTTTTCTTAAGATAGGATACAAAAATCTCAGATCAGATGAATGTATGCACCCCAAAAGTGTCTCAAATAGTGCATAGAACTATCACATCTGGCTCCTCTTTCTTTTCATATGTTTCTTATTGAACACAAGTTTTCCTTTGCAGGCAAATATTGAATGTGAGTTTATTTGCTACCAAACCATAATTAAATCGCATTGGTCTCCAAAGTAATAATTAAGCATTACATAGGTTTGACCACTAAAGCTTTATACTCCAACCTTATACAAATTGCATATGTCAAATATTTTTTGTATATTGACAAACATATTTGTTACTGATTTGGAAAAATGAAAGAGCTGAACTGCTGGTAATTCACTAAAAAAAAACTAATTAGTAGTTAAACAATGAGAAATTCTACATGTCATAATATATAGCAGTATGCACATTGAGGCCTATTTGAAATATGAGAAATTCCATAAAAAAAATCAGGACTATTTATATGTTTTACTAATAGAGAACCGTGAATTGGAGTCTACAAATACGAGGAGTTCGATATTTGATACTGCAGTTTCATCCACTGATATCGTTTCCCCAGCAAAGTGGGCTGGGTTCACTTCCTATTTTGCCATTCCTTTTATGTAAATTAAAATGTTCTAAGGAAAACAGATTGCAGTCGTAGCATTAATTAATATTTCGGCCAATTTATTGAGCTCTGTTCTTCTTATGCATCATGCATCTGTTTTAATCTTGGTATATACCTGTTTGAAAGTAGAAGAGTGCCATAAGTTTTTTGAGTCGCGGACAGAACTGGTTTGGGACTGAAATCCACCTTGTGCGGGTCATTAAAAGAAGATGCATGTTATTTATTTTATATTTCTTGAGGGGATACACATGTACAGTACATGGTCAATTTTGCTTTCTTATTGCAATGATTCTAGTTGATAATGCAAACCCAAGTAAAAAGATAATTGGCCGTCACAAAAGAAATTATGCCTGCGCTAGAACCAGAAAATTGTAGTATTGACAACTAAATCTTCAGAAGTTATCCCTCCCTTATGATAACCAGAAAAAGGGAAATATATAGGTGCTGATTAGCTTAATCTGAGGCAGCTACTACAAGGCCATTTTTGATAAAGAGCTAGTACTACAAGGCCATAACTCAGATGATTTTTTTTTATTGGAAAACTCGATCTCCCTGAAAACGCGCAGCAAACCAGCAGGAAGTCAGCGACAGGACATGCATGCAATAAACTTTGCTCGGGTCTTGCATGCGACAGACTAGCTGAGGATGCTAAAAATCCATCAGTCACTCACCGCATGCATCCGATATCGATGTATGTGATGCGATGCGATGGCTCAAGAAGCTTCAGCCAGAGAGAAATATCGCCAAATTCATTTGCACACTTAATTAAACCATCCCTAAAAAAGTGTTGAGCAAAGATTCGACGAGATCCCGAAAGAAAACGGCCCCCCATTAGCTTTCTTCTTCCTAATAATAGTTAAATCACGTAGCCCGGCCTTCTTATTAAATTGTGTAGCTCCCATGCATGCAAAAATTCAAACAAAAGGCAAGAAGCGCGCCATCTCTCAGACCCATGGATATACAACGGCCATGAGAGCCGAATCCCGCAGATCTAGCAAGATCCCCTCGCCCCCGCGATCCCGGCACAATTTCGGGAAGGAAGGACCCACCTAAAGCCCTACTTTCTGCAATAAACCCAGCAAGTCCCTACTACCCTGATCGAGCTTCACCTCACACGGATCCACTACTGATCGAGCTAAACTTTCATCCCGCCCAGATCCCGCGTCTCCGGCTCGGCCAGATCTACAACTAGACCCCTCGGCCAGCAGAGAGCCAGTTCACCGTGCTTGGCGTAGCTTTGATTACGTGCTTGCGCGCGCGTGCGCGTGAGTGTATACCTCTGTCCGCTGCAGAACTCGTAGAGCTTGCCGCGGTTGGAGAAGATGATGAGCAACGACCGACCTAAAGCCCTACTTTCTGGAATAAACCCAGCAAGTCGCTACTACCCTGATCGAGCTTCACCTCACACGGATCCGCTACTGATCGAGCTTCACCCCACCCAGATCCCGCGTCCCCGGCTGGGCCAGATCTACAACTAGACCTCTCCGCCAGCAGAGAGCCAGTTCACCGTGCTTGGCGTATCTTTGATTATGCGCGTGCTTGCGCGTGCGCATAAGTGTATACCTCTGTCCGCTGCAGAACTCGTAGAGCTTTCCGCGGTTGGAGAAGATGATGAGCGCGACCTCGGCATCGCAGAGGACGGAGAGCTCGTAGGCCTTCTTGAGCAGGCCGTTCCTGCGCTTGGCGAAGGTGACCTGGCGGTTGATCTTGTTCTCGATCCGCTTGAGCTCGACCCGGCCCCTCCCCATGCCGCCGGCGCCGCCGCCCCCGCCCCCGCCCTGGAACGCCGCTAGCTCCAGGTCAGCCTCCTCGTACGTGCCGCTGCCTCGCAGCTAGCTGCTCCACCCTCACCGTCACCGCCTACCAAATCGATCGGCGGAAGCTGAGGAGGAGAGCAGAGCGGAAGGGGAAAGGAAATGGGGGGAGGGGGCTGGACCGGATGGGGTGTGCGCGGTGGGGGAGGTGGGTTAAAAGGGCGGTGGTGGTGGTGGTGGTGGGGGAGTGGGTGATTAGGGCGCATTGCCATTTCCGGCAAGGTGGGAGACCCGAAACCCTAGAGCGGGCAGAGCGGCGTGCCCTCCCTCGCTGCAATCAATCGGTCCCCGTCGCTGTCGCGGGTCTCGTACTACAGTACGTACACGCCACCTCGCTCCGTCGCTCGCCACCTTTTGGATCGCCCGTCAAATTCAACTCGTGACTACATACACCCTGACGTGCCTGACCCAGCGCTCTCTCTCTCTCTCTGATATGGACGAGTTGGGACTCGACAGGTGGAGAGAGAGGAGGAGGAGGAAAAGGTGGGGAGGGAGAAAAGCCGTGCGCTTTTCCGGATGGAACCTCGGGGTGTTGTGATTTTGGGCAACGGCCTCCTTGCCGCGAGTTCGTTCTCCCGGCACGGCAAAAGGCTGGGATCCATCGGTCCATCGATCTCCATTCCTACCTGGTACGTGTATCCGATCGGTCGTGATCCGGCCTGCGCGAGGTTGCCGTAGTTTGCGTAGACAGGAGCGAGCACCTCCGTCCGGATGAGGCGAGAGCGTGTCAGTTTTGGCCTCCAGAACTTGCCGCTCCAGCTTGCTACCTATAGCTGCGAGTGCGTATGTAGCAGTATCTGTGCAATTTCCCGGAAGCTGATCCGGAGCCGTATGCTCGTGGCTTCCGTATTGGCGTTTGCATGCGGCCGGCGTGTGTGTTCCGTTCCCAACAGGTCCAGTTTCGGGTCAGCTTGATCCACCTGGCTACGACCGAGCGGCGCAGGCATGCCTGCATGCAGCATATGTGCGAACTTGCAGTGTGCCGGTTACGTGTGTTGCCCTATTTGTGTTGCCATGACTAGGTTTTTTCCCCCCCTTTTCACGACTAGCCCAAAATGTACCCGATAGCTGCGTTGCCAATATACTCAATTTAGAGGCGCTCTGAAAGTATATTCCATTGACACAACGGAAAAGGGCAAGGGATTTTTTTTCTTTGCATCTAAAAGGGAAGGGAGATTGCAAATTACTTGTAGTACTGCAAAAAGCGTAGGAATGTAACAAAACAAATGTGCGATTTGTGAAACTTCTAAGTAATAACCATCGTTTATTTTCCCTTTCTTATGTATGAATTTCCTTATGTGGCAAAGGAACAATGCATCCGTATTGAAGTTATAATTCTATTAAAAAAATACCTTTTGGTTTTTATCACGAAAACAAGGTACTTCCTCGCGAAAGAAAAAAGGAAAAACAAGGTACTGTATAACTGCATTGCATTTCTACATCTAACATTTACTTATTTTATTTTTTACTTCAAAATACGGAAGCGCGTATAAATAGTGCATTGAATTTTATAATTTATAGGAGTCGACCTTCTCTTTGTTCATACTACCTCTATTCCAAAATATAAGACATGTTTTTTTTTTCCTTTTACCGAGATTTTGAACAAGATTTGCTCATTTAACATGTAATTTATGTAACAGAACTCGTAATTATAAGCAAGTAGTTTTTAGTAGGAATACAACTATATCAATTATTTGTCATATATATTATATATTAATAGATTTATCGTTGGTCAAACCAAATGAAATATGCCTTATATTTTCGAATGGATGTAGTATTAAGTAAGACACCGATGAACCTTTTTAATACATGATTGGAACAATGTAGGAATGTACCTTAGACGCCTGTCTCGTGAAATTTTGTAATCCTAAGTGAATTGCAAACATTACGTTGGGACGTGGGAGGATGCATGTTTGGTTTCACCAAACTAAAAGAGCGTAAACTTTAGTTGGTGTTCTCTTTTGAACACTACGCAGAACAGAAAAGCACAAAAAACAAGGAGTATACCACATTAGTGGAGCTTCAAGATTGATGAAGTCACCAATATATAAGGACCTCACAATCGATGAGAACGCCACCTCCCACTTTAAGAGTATGGTGTCAACCCTAGAGGTTCATCCCTAGTGGGTTGTGCCTATAACTACCCTCCTAACCAATCAATCACGAGTTATTTCTCTTCTTTGATGTTGCTTATGTCATAGTTGTGGTAAACAAATAGAAACAAATTATGTGAGGTACAACCCATACGTACATACAAGTACTCCCTATGCTCCAATGAATAAGACGTATAAATTGAGTCAGAATTCAATGTGCGAAAAGTTTGATCAAAGTTATAGATAAAAAAAATTTACCATTTACGAGATCAAATCAACATGAATATATTTACCGGAAAATATATTTTCATAAATTTTATTCGATAATGTATATGTTGATAGTTTCTTTTATATATTTTTCTCAAACTTAGTAAGCTTTCACCGTGACTAAAATTATGCGCCGTATTCATTGGAGCGAAAGTAGTATAGAAGTGCAATTGATGCATATGCACTTGGTAGTTGATCATTTCTTGAAAACTTCATGTGAAATTCCTTCGTTCTGAACCGACCCAAATGTTTCCGGAAGCTAAATAAGGGCATCTTTTGCATAAAGTAATAAGGAAACAAATGAATGGAGAAATCGCAAGATTGGATAGTCATGGCTTCCGCTGGATGCTCCATAAAATCATAGGAATCGTTGAGAAGATCGGTTGGACGTTTGCCTAAATAATGCTTGAATTTTAAAGTTAGAACCAATGTTCTTCCAAAGGATGTGACGAGCCTATACTTCAATTTTTTTTTTGGATACAAGGTCCCTCGAAAGGAAAAAAAACTGTATCGCTTAAACGAAGGACCATCATATAAAATGGTAAAGTTTTTTTTTTCCTTCCTATATATATGAAGAGACCCAGATGTTTGCCTAAGCTAATTAAGGGGCCTCATTGCAAATCAAAAGATTTATTCTCATGCATTTTACTGGATCCTGGGGAAAATCATAGGATTCGTCGAGAATATCGGTGTTTGGATGTTTGCCTAAAAATGCAGGAATTTTGAAGTTGGAGCGGGTGTTATTTGAAAGGATATCACAAGCCTACTAAGTACAAAATTTGCAAGAAAACCTTGTATCATGTCCCTGCAAACAGTATTGTATCGCTTAAAAGATTTGCAATTGTATGATAAAATGGTAAAAACGTGATTATTTTTCTTTCTTTAGGCTGCAATTAATCCTCAACTCTTTTTCCGTAATTATTTTTTGTGTTTGTAAGGAGCCCAAAATGAGCCGGTCCTGAGATTTCGGGGGTCCTGGGCGAGGCAACAATTTGGGCCCCCTTAGTATAGGTAGACATATGAAACCCCTTGCGGGAAAAAAAACTGTGGACGCACGAAGATGTAATTTATTACGGAGTAATATAACAACTTCGGTATACACTAAAATTTTCTCCTTAAATGTTTACAAGAAAAGTGACGGAATCAATGTCAATCTCCTCCAATAACTTATTCTCGATGCATAGAGTTGACAATCTGTTTCTCTCATGAACTAATTAAAACATTTTCATAGCAATCATTGTTCTATCTTGCAAGGTCAACTGCATAACACTTAATTCAGAAATTAGATCATTTTAACCCGATATCACATTTCTTATCTAGATAGAAAGTATTTGCAAATGTAATACAATTGTTTTTAATTTGAGAACCATCCATTGACTTCAAATTTATTGAAATCGTTAAAAATCCAAAAATACTTTTGAACGACTGTAGTTGTTCAAATCTACTCTTCAATTTCCATATCTATGACAATGAGTCATAAAATCTACTAAGTTGTGGCGGATGGACGGCGTCGGGCAAGCGGACGAGCGATGGTACAAGCAGACAAGTGGATTGTCGATGTGATCTGATCCTAAATCCTTTATATTTACGCGACGTACACAGTGTCCCGAGTCGGTCACCTATTGGCCTGGCTAGCTGTGCTTTATAGCTCTTCGAGTAGGAGTAGTTAAGTCATTAATTGATGTAGAAAAGCTACGAGCGATCAACCTATTAAGCTAATTTTTTTTTCTTTGCATGCACACAAACTGAGCCTACTAACACATATCTGAAATGGGCCCCTAAATTTTTTGGGCCCGGGGCAGCCGCCCCTCTCCCTCCCCCCCCCCCCCCCCTCAGGACCGGCCCTGCCAAAATCTGTCGTCTTACTCCATGGGTCAAATACAATATAGACAATGGTTTTAGCACCAGTGCGACCAGTTACTAGCTACCTTATCAATATCTTGGCTACTGCTCTGAGTAAAAAAAAAAGACAGAGTTGACCATGAGATGAAAGTTAAACGCGAAATGAACCGTGTCTTAAATTTTAGCCCAAATCGACCCAGTTTCGGACCGCCAAACACTCTGGGGTCCTGGTCTCTTGGCTAGCTAGTGGTTGGGTAGCAGGGAAACGCACTCGTGTTTGGCGATTCTGAAAAGGTGAATTCTGGTTAAACTTTCGAATCTCATTTGTTTCGTGTTAAAATTTCGTAACAAGGTCAAATTTGTAAATTACCCCGGTCGAGCACACGGCAACTCCGTGGTGGCGTGTGTGCACAGGTGCATGCATGAAACCGCCTCGCATGTGCATGCGCGCCTCGGTGGCGCTCGAGGCCCAACGGTCCGAGCGGTGGCGCGCGCTCGATCTGATTCTGACGTTACGTACGTACGGCCGCGTTTCCGTTGGGGCGATCGGTCGAGGAGATCGTCCTGAGATATTTGGATTGCGACTTGCGTTGCGAGAGCGTGAACCGGCCGCGATGGGACGTAGACGTACCCCCGCGCCATTGCGCCGGACCCCTGACCATCCAACCCCCACTACGTGTCGACCGCGAACCGGGTGGAGATGGCCATCCGACGGCCGTGCGCAGACGCCGCTCGCTCTGAAACTGAAACGTCGCGTCCCCCGTCGTGTGGCGGTGTGACCTAAGGACATCTCCAGCGGGGCTGCTCATTTGCCCCGGACAGGCCCAATTTGAGCAGCCCCGGCCAAAACGAGGCCCCAGCGGGGCTGCTCATCTCAGAACTGGGTCCGTCTTTTGTCCGAGGCTGCTCAAATCTGACCGAAATTTGGGTCAGATTTGAGCATCCGCCGGACACAATCCGTGTCTCCTTTGTCCACACGGACACGAATCCACCCCACATGTCAGTCACCTTCTCTCTCTCCCCCACTCTCTCTCCTCTATATTATTTTTTCGCACCGCCTGCGCACCGGCCGGTGGCGACAAGGAGCTCGCCGCAACCAGTCTTCTTCGTCTCCGCCCCGTGCTATGGCGAGGCCGAGCTCGCGGAGGGCGCGGCGCGAGGTGGGCGAGGCGCGGCGCGCGCGGCCGGCGCCGGCGCGCCCCAGCCCGACGGCCACCGGAGGAACCGCCACACGCCCCGTCCAGCGGCCACACGGACGTCGACGCCATCGCGCGCCTCCGCGACGGCGGGTACAGCTTCGTGGCGCTCGCCATGCGCGTCAAGTTCGCGCGAGCTCAGGCGGTGGTCAGGGCGGCGCGCGGGAGGCCGAGGTCGGGGTGCGGCCGGCGTGGTGCGGCGTCGTCGTCGTCCGGCGGAGCAAGGAGGTCGCGCTCCCGTTGTCGTCCGGCGCAGCGAGCAGCGGGCGGCCAGAGGGGCGGCGCGCGGTGGGCGGGCGGCGAGCGCACCAGCAGCTTGAGGCTCAGACCAGCTCGTCCACAAGCTCGTCTCCGGCGGCTTCGACTCGGTCGTCAAGGTGTGGGAGTTTGTCAGTGGGGAGGCGGGGCGCGGCCAGCGTGGTGCTTGGCGAGCTCCTGCTCCCTGCCGCTGGCGCTAGTGCCACGCGAGGAGGACGAGCACCGCGCGGGGCGGGCGGCGCGCGGATGCAAGCTCGCCGGGGGCGGCGTCGAGGAGGGCGGCGGCTCGCTGCTCAACCTCTCCATCTGCGACAAGAACAAGCGGCCATCGTCGAGGCCGGCGCGATACGGCCGCTCGTACGCGCGCTCAAGTCGCTCGACGGCTGCTGGTGTCCCTGCTCGAGACCGGCGGGCCGCGCGGGAAGAAGCCCACCGTGGCCGCCTCCACGGCGCGCACCAGCGCCAGCGCGTGGTTGCCCCTCGTTCCCGAGCTCGACGGTGGCCTGCAGGACGGGCGCCAGCTTTGAGCTCGGCGGCTGCTGGTGTCGTCCCTGCACGATGCGGCCACAGCAGAGGATCGATCAATCAGTGGAAGCTAGCTAGCTTTTCGTGGCCGTGTAGCTTTGACCGTGTTGATTCGTGAAAAAAGAAAAAAAAGTACCGGACAAGGTGTGGAGTAAGCAGGCCCGCTGGGTGCATGCTCCAAAATCGTGTGTCCGGGTCGGACGGAGGCTGCTCAAACAGACAAAATGCGGACCAAACTGGTCCGCATTTGAGCAGCCCCGCTGGAGATGACCTTACATCGGACTCCAGTCACGCGGATGCACATGATCCCGTCGTTCGATGCGGAGAAGAGGGATTTCCGGGTGGCTTCCCATGGACCGTGGGGTACAAGAGCGCGCTGCGCTGCGCCGCGCCTGCCGGTGCAAAAATGCGTAAATGTGCTTGCGCTGGCGACGTCGTCAGCGCGTGCCCGTCCCGTCCGCTCCGGTGCTGGCGAGCTGGTGGACGGAGCGAGAGACCCGCCGGGCACCCGGAAGGCAGCTGGCGCGTCGCTTTCGTCGCATTTGTTTCTTCCTTTTGCTGCCTTGCGATCAGTCACATCAGCCGAGTCATGTTTCAACCCAACCCAAAGAAAAAACCGCGTCAGCCCTCCATCGGCTTCCCGCGAAATTTCACCCTCATGCTGCGCCAGCGGCATGCGCGATGAGGTGCTTCTTTTTGCAAACTAAAAGCAGCATGCTTGATCTAGACTTTCTTGTTTAGACGCCAGGCAGAGAGCTGCCCAACCTTAAACTAAAGGCAGAGAACGGGGTGTGGCACTGTCACTCACGTTTTGCCGGTTACGATAGGGATTTCTCTCCGGCGACGGCGAGGCGAACCCTAATCTCTCTCGACACCCTCTGTCGGTGGTGTGCTCGCGCCTGCCCCCTCCCTTCCCCTCGGTGCGTCTCTCGGTCGCCGTTGCTCTCTCCGCATCCGAATATCTCTCGGGGGTTGGGGTGATCACGGGGCGAGCTGGTTTCGCTACCCACCCTTGGCCACAAGCGGTTTTCGGATCGGATTGGTGATGGCCGGATCGAGTGCTAAGCAAGGAGATTCCATTGATGGTGGTGGTGTACCGCTGGGCGATGAATTGTCAGTCCGATCGGACTCGACGCAACAGGGCAATTCCCAAGGGGGCGCTGAATCATCGTCGGCCGCTGCGGGCGGGAAAGTGGCTGTGATGTTCAGCCACGGCGATGAATCATCGTCGGCCGCTACGGGCGAGAAAGTGGCGGAGATGTTCGTCTGCCTCAAACTCACGTCCCAGGAACGCCAACCTTCGTGTTGGAGGAAATTGCACATAACACCAACAATTGGGGCATTTGTTGCACCAAACCACAACTCTAGCATTTTTTTTGCACAAAACACCAATGTTTGGGGTAATTACTTGCATAGAACACAAAATACGTTTTCAGATGTAATTAACTGTCTGGTTATTTTCATGATTATTTTTTGGAGATAATTAACTAACTTGACACCAAACAGGTTAGACTCCTGGATAAAGAGCATGATTATTTTCATATACATAACTTTTGACAGCTTATTTTTTTGACCAAATGGGACACCACCGTGGCCCTTTCGCCTTTAGACAGATAATTGTTTTTGCTAGAAATTTGCAAAAGGCATCATAAAATATCTTATACAAAGATAGAGCATTTAGAACATACTTATCTATGTATATATTTTGGACAAGGAAGCCCAAAAGCACGGAGAGCAGTTCGAAGGCCGGCCCAGAAGTAGCCAGATCATGGGAAGAGCTAGACCAAGGTGATCAAGAACTGGAGGGAGATAGGACTCCGAGGACGGGCATAACCCGGACTCCCTTGTAACCCGGAGGTCTCGTCCACTATATAAGGCGGGACCCCGGGACATAGGAAGACAAGTTCTAAGTCGATAGCAAAGTAACTCGAGACATCGAGAGCCGGAATCGCCCTTTGTAATCGAGACTTGGTTCCCTGATAGTAAGAAGGCAGGAGTAGGTCTACCCTCAATCGAGGGGCCGAACCTGGGTAAACTCGTGTCTCTCGTTTCCATCTCAACCCTTTCGAAGTTTCGCTTAGTAGCAATGGCCTCGCAATCTAGTTCTCGCATGAGGACACTTGCCGTGACAACACCACGATAGTTGGCGCCCACCGTGGGGCCTGCTCGCGGAAGCGTCATCTTTTCGGAAGGAGCGCTACCTGGGATTGAGAAACTCGCGATAGGCCGGCTTAGGAGGAGCCGGCGCGAAAACTGTTACAATCATGACACGTGGGGCCCCGAGTTCGCCTCCGTGGATTCAGGACTTCACGTCCCCTTCGGCAAGATCCATGTCTTCATCGGATACGTTGGGACAACAGCTTCAGAACCGGACCAACTTTCAGATTCGGTGTCTGAGAAAACCATGGTTGTGGATTCCGATGGCGAGTCCTCAGTTGGGAACAATGACGATCACGATGAAACAGGCTCGATCCACCAGCTCTTTGGAGAGCGGTTAGGAGGAGACCTAAAATTGGACACGCCAGGTTTCGATGAGACAACTCGCCATGCTGCTGTTTACATGGCTGGTCCCACGCGACGAACCGAGCCCAGGTATGACTCGGAGGGAAACCTGATTACTAACGAGGCTTCGTCCTCAAACCCGGTTCTTGGAGCACCAGGTGTTACAGCACCAACCGGGCCAACGGCTGCCCCAGGAGCACCAGAGGTGACGCCCTCGACATGACATGGAACAACTAGACCAGGGGAAGCAGTGATCAACTTGACCGGGCCTGCGTCATACAACCCGAGACCTGAGCTGATGGCTGCGATGGATTCTTTAAACAAAATTCTGGCAACGCCGATCACCCCGGGAAACCTGGAGCAACGTAACACGGAGATAGCAAGACTCCGACAGGAAATAACTCATGATCGTCGAGAGATTGAGAAAGAAGCCACTTGCATAAACAAAGCCCGGTTAGAAGTTCTGGAAGAGGCCACACATCTTGAGAGGGAACAAATTCACCTAACTTTCAGGCAAAGAGAGCTAGTGTCGATACAGAACAGACATCATCATACTCGCCTGAATAATGAGTTCGGGGTAGAACTCGAGCCTACTAATCTCCATAATTTGTTTACATCTCCGACAGGGAACCCCGCAGCTCGTAACCCGGCTGGCCCAGCGAACCCGCCGGTTATCTCTGCTCCAGCCCATTCAGCACGTTTCCAGCCACCCGTTCAACCGCTTGGGAGTCCAAATCCAGTACCAACCCCAGCACAGCCCGTGCAAGAAAGGTTTCATACGCCTCCAGGTCACTTCAATAATCCGATGGATAACATTTGGGTAGCAACCACTAGTCTGGCGCAGATCCCAGTTGACCCTAATAACCCTATGGCAGTTGAAGCTCGAAGGGCCATTGAGATGTACAAACAGTGGTGGTTCAACAGTTAAATTACAGTAATCAGAACAAGATACACTCAACACCCTATCATAGTAGGACAGCTCTGCCACGGAGTCATCATGGGAATTCTCCAGCCCCAGCAGGATCCAGCAATGCGAACCGACCCAACCCACCCAGGCAATCAGTCTCTAATGCGCCCGGAGTTTTAAATACAAGACATAGAACTGCAGAACCTGAAAACAGGAATCCAAGTCATATTCAGAACCCAGTACAAGTCACGGTCCCAAACCCAGCTCAAGCCGGGTCTCGTAGGATTGGAATTCAGTGCCTCGGTCCTGCAATTAGGAACGAGAGAATACCAGCTGATTTTAAAGGACCTCGCAGAGTTGTGAATTATACGCCTAACATGGAGCCTGCAGACTGGATAGAGGGTTATGAGATGGCCATGGCGATATTGGAAGTAAGCGACGGGGTGTGCGCATGCTACTTAAGCGTGATGTTAGAAGGGCCAGCAAAGTCTTGGTTGAAGAACTTGCCCGCCAATTCAATCAACAGCTGGCAGGAGTTGAAGGACCAGTTCATCAAGAATTTTCAGGGCACATGTAAACGGCCAACGACCATCAAAGACCTGTAAAAATGTGTTCAGGAAGAAGGGAAGTCCACCGACATTGGTCTCGGCGTGTTGCAGAGATCATACACTCGTCTGTCGGACTTACCGCTCAACAAGTTGTGATATCACTGGAAAGAAACTGCAGGTTTGACCCTTTGAAGCATAAGCTGGGACGCATTAAGCGATACGTAAGTGATATGAGCGAGTTGATGGATGCCATGACCAAGTATGCAGATTCTGACAAAACCAAAGACGTAGACTCGGATGACAAGAAGTCCGCCAAAGGAAAGAAAACTGGAACCAAGGGTAGCTTGAACCCGAGTCAGAGCAACAACAATCCTCAGAACCAGAACAATAACAAGCAGAAAAACGGAGAGGGGACTTCAGATTTGGTAGCTAATACGAATACAGGTTACAGAAACCAACATTAGGGCAACAACTTCAGAGGAAATCAAAATTTTAGGCCAAACAGCTTTGCACAGGCTCAGCAGGCCCTGAAAGGTCCGTGTCCCCGACATAGTAAAAATGGAAAGTTAGCACATAGTTCTTGGGAAAATTGCTTCATCATGCAGGGTTTCAGACCTAGTGGAAATAATAATTACGGACCAGGAAACGGTGGAGGAGGTAACCCAGGAAATATGGGAGGTGGACATCCGGGAGCTGGCAGCTCGGGACCCGGAAACCATAATCCGGGTCATCACAGTCAGAGTCACCAGGGAACTAACCTGAGCGGCAGTCACCAAGGCGGAAACACCGGTTTTCAAACAAACCCGAAGCAGCTAAGCTCAGGCCAATACCATGTGTTCACCACCAGTTCCTGCAGAAGAGAACGCAAGGTGCAGAAGCGTGCCGTTAACACAGTCACCCCTGCTGTCCCTAGATGGCTTAACTGGTCAGAACAACCCATAACTTGGAGTCGGGATGATCATCCCCCACGAGTCGATAATCCAGGTGGAGTGGCCCTGGTTGTGGCTCCACAAGTTGGAGGATATAAGTTAGATAGGTAGTGATGGACGGAGGCAGTAGTATAAACATACTTTACTATGACACGTTCAAAAGGATGAACTTGCAAGAGAAACAGCTTCAACAATCATCAACCGTGTTTCATGGGATTGTACCTGGTAAGTCTGCACAACCTATCGGAAAAATATTTCTTGAAGTTGCTTTTGGGGTATTTGAAAATTACAGGACAAAGATGCTAGCATTTGAAGTGGAAAAGTTCAAAAGTCCGTACCATGCTCTTTTCGGACGGCCAGCTTATGCCAAATTCATGGCCAGACCTTGCTATGTTTACCTCAAGCTAAAGATGCCAGGTCCCAATGGAAACATTACTGTTAATGGAGATAGAGACATAGCTCTGTAATGTGAGGAAGATGATGCAACTTACGCAGAGACAGCTTGCGCCGAAGAGGAGCTGAAATTGTATAAACTGCAGGTTGATCCAGAAGATATGACCTCGCTCAAAAAGCCATCAACTGAGTCCAAGTTAAAATTTAAGTCTGCTCAAGACACCAAGCTGGTGGACTTTACCCCCGGTGACTCATCTAAGCAGTTCAGCGTGGGGGCTCATATGAGAGAATAATAGGAAAACGCGCTCATCAAGTTCCTCCGTGAGAATTGGGATATCTTTGCATGGAAACCTTCTGACATGCCAGGTGTACAAAGGGAACTTGCTGAGCATAGTTTAAATATGAATCCTGATTTGAAACCTATTCGTCAGTTCCTCCGTCGTTTCAATGATGAGAGAAGAAAAGCAATAGGTGAAGAGATTGCCAGGTTACTTGCAGCAGGGTTTATCGTAGAAGTGTTTCACCCAAAGTGGTTAGCTAATCCGTTCTCGTTCTCAAGAAAAACGGAATCTGGAGAATGTGCATAGACTACGCAGATCTGAATAAAGCATGTCCTAAAGACCCGTTCGCGTTACCCCGTATTGACCATATTATAGACTCTACGGCCGGTTGCGAACTGCTATGTTTCCTGGACGCTTATTCAGGTTATCACCAAATCAAAATGAAGGAAGAAGATCAAGAGAAGATATCCTTCATTACTCCCTTTGGAGCGTTTTATTATACGTCAATGCCTTTTGGTTTGAAAAATGCAGAGGAAACTTATCAAAGGTGTATCCAGAAGTGCTTGGAAAGTCAAATTGGGCGGAACGTGCACGCTTATGTGGATGACATAGTAATCAAATCACAGAAAGGTGACACTTTGATCTCAGACTTGGAAGAGACATTTGCCAATCTGCGCAAGTACCAGATGAAACTTAACCCAACAAAGTGTGTCTTTGGCGTACCAGCTGGGAAGTTATTGGGTTTCATTATTTCCGAGAGAGGCATTGAGGCAAACCCGGAAAAAATTCAGGCCATACATAACCTGAAAAAGCCGGTTTGCCTGAAGGACGTTCAGAAGCTGACAGGTTGTGTTGCCGCGCTAAGACGGTTTATAAGCAGGCTAGGCGAAAAGGCCATGCCCTTATACAGATTGTTGAAGAAAATATACACCTTTGTGTGGAATCAGGAGGCTGATGAGGCATTGGAGGCCTTGAAAAAAAACTTTCCAATGCACCTATATTAGCTGCGCCTGAAGAAAAAGAACCCATGTTGCTATACATAGTGGCAAATAATTGGGAAGTGAGTGCAGTGGTAGTTGTGGAGCGTAAGCTGGAAGATAAACAAGGTCTTGTTCAGCGGCCGGTTTACTACTTCAGCGAGGTCTTGACAGAGTCTAAACAACGTTACCCCCATTGGCAAAAGCTTGTCTTCGGAGTATTCATGGCAAGTCGCAAACTGAAACATTACTTTCAGGAACATCCTATCACTGTGGTTAGTTCAACGCCTCTGTCTGACATTATTCAAAATAGGGAAGCAACAAGAAGAGTTGCCAAGTGAGCCATCGAGATGGGACCTTATCATATCAAATATGAGCCAAGGACTGCAATAAAATCCCAAGTTTTGATCGAGTTTATAAATGACTGGACACAGTTACAGGTTCCACCAGATAAACCAGACACTAACTATTGGACTATGCACTTTGATGGGTGTGGACAACTGGAAGGTTCAGGAGCTGGTGTGGTTTTAACATCCCCACGAGGAGATAAGTTTCGCTATGTCTTGCAAATCTCATTCAGATGTACTAATAATGCAGCAGAGTATGAAGCCTTGCTCCATGGGCTTCGAATTGCGAAAGAAATGAGCATAACCCGGATTCGATTTGTGGGTGATTCTGATATGGTATCTCAGCAAGTTACAGGAACCTGGGATTCTAAAGACCCGGTTATGACAGCTTATAGACGGGCAGTTACCCAGCTGGCTGGACATTTTCAAGGATATGAGGTGGATCATATCGATCGACGTCTCAACGAAGCAGCTGATGCACTGGCTCGTTTAGGTTCTCAGAAAAAGCAAGTTCCACCAAATGTTTTTCTGGATGAAATTCATAGCCCGTCTGTTAAAATCCCAACAGAAGAAGACTTAGCAAACCCAGATCCAGAATCAGAATTAGTAGTTGCCCTGCACATAATCCCAGAGTGGACTGAGCCATATTTGACATACCTTATGAGAGGTGAGATCCCGCAGGACGAGGTTATCGCTCGTCAAGTTACCAGAAGATCCAAGTCATATACAATTATAAATGGTGAGTTACACAAGAAAAGTGCGACTGGAATTTTTCAAAGATGTGTTTCTCCAGAAGAAGGATGTCAAATTCTAAGAGAAATTCATTCAGGAGACTGCGGCCATCACGCAAGCTCTAGATCTTTAGTTAATAAAGCTTCCAGACATGGATTTTTCTGGTTAACAGCGAACGCTGATGCAGAACATATAGTGAAAACATGTGAAGGATGTCAAAGATATGCAAGACATGATCACGTGCCAGCTCAGGACTTGCGTATGATTCCCATAACCCGGCCTTTTGCAGTTTGGGGACTTGACATGGTAGGACCTTTCAAAAGGTCAACTGATAAAAAGACTCATTTGCTGGTGGAAGTTGATAAGTTTACAAAGTGGGTAGAAGTGGAACCAATCAGTAAATGTGATGCGGTTACAGCAGTCAAGTTCTTAAAAAGCTGATTTTCAGATTTGGGTACCCACATAGCATTATTATTAACGGGGCAAATTGGTCAGAAGGAGCAATCCAGAAGTATTGTGAACAGAACCATATAAGGCTAGACCTTGCTTCTGTGGCCCATCCACAGTCTAACGGACAGGCAGAAAGGGCTAACCAGGAATTACTCAAAGGTATCAAACCCAGACTTCAGGTTCCATTGGAGAAAACTGCTGGTTACTGGGTCGAAGAGCTGCATGTTGTTTTATGGAGCATACGAAGTACTCCAAATAGGTCAACAGGTTATACCCCTTTCTTTCTGGTCTATGGAGCAGAGGCAGTTTTGCCAAGTGATATTCGTCACGATTCACCACGAGTGACTGCTTATGTGGAAACCAATAATGAGTTAGCTCGTCAAGATTCATTAGATGCTTTAGAAGAAGCACGTGACCTTGCAGCATCTCGGTGAGCTATATATCAGCAGGACCTGCGTCGCTATCATAGCCGCAGAGTTAAGACTCGGAGTTTCCAAGAAGGAGATTTGGTTTTAAGACTAATTCAAAAGAAGGATGGGTTGCACAAGCTAAGTCCTCCATGGGAAGGACCCTTTGTGGTAAGTAAAAAGCTACACAACGGGTCCTATTACCTCATTGATATGCGTGATGCTGATAAATCACACACATCTGAGGAAGAAACTAGAAGACCATGGAACATAGCCCAGTTGAGGCCGTACTATACATAGGATCATTGTAATCACTATGTTATCTTTTGACAATGAGAAGCAATGTTAGCAACATTTGAGTTATTGAAATTTATTGGCCTATCCCTATGACATGAAGCTGCAATATTATGTTTATATGATTACTTGGGGGCTGATGCTAGAGCAGAGTCTATATCTCAAGAATCTGGCATATGTCAAGATATATTGGTTATACTTGCCTGCCAGTCAGTGGTTACAGGCGCTTTTATGACCTAGATGTTTAAGCCTGGTTGAGTCAATCATGATATAACCTGGTAACACCGGTTTATTATAACCCGACAAACCAGGTTACTATGACCCTGAACTCCCAGAGTTGTACACACTAGAATAAGTCATGCAAAAAACCGGCTGAACTAGAAAGCAAAGAAAAACCAAGTCAAAGAAATTTCCATCTTCAGGTAAAGAAAACCGCAGAAAATATTAAACCGGATATGATTTTCATAACCTTAAAGGAAATCCGGGTTATTACACACCAAATTGTAGCATAAGTGCACACACGCACCTTCAAAAAATAGGACTAGAAATAGAGCAGTTTATCTAGCCTATTACAGACCCAACAGGGTCGAATTATTATCCTTGCAAAAGATCACGTAATCACTTTGCAGAAGATTTTCCCTTCTGGTGGGACGGGTCCTGAATTACCGGATCTGGAGGAGCTAGGTCTTGAGTCTCCGGGTCAACTGGGGCCTGGATCGTTCCTTCGACTTCATCAGCAGGGACGTACTTTCACTCTAACTGAGCCAGAGCATCAGTAACATTCTCCGATTCATATAAGGAGCGTGGTGGAGAAGAAACAGAAGGAGTAACCGATTGAGGCGCACTAGACGAGGAGGCTATGGAGAGCCGGCTCTTCGGAGGGGCTTGTTGAACAGCAGCCATATCCAGAGGAATAAAAGGCATTTTTCGTTCACCTGAAGAAGTATAACCCGGGCATATGTCCTTCAGTTTCAGTTTCTCAGCAATAGTGCAAGCATAGAACCGACACTCTTTTTCTATCCTGACGAAGTCCTTCTTCTCATACTTTGACATATCTGCTTTGTACTCTGGGAAACCTCCCACAAGAAGATCCGGCTTCAACTCCGGATGATAGGCTTTCGCCAGTGACATGACCTTGATGGCTCCACGGCGACAGGATGATAGCTTATGCTCTTCTATCCACTGAGGGACCTGAGTTAGCTCCACAAGCATTTCGTTAAGCCTTCTAGGAGGAGTATCCCAGTTCCGGACAGCTTTAATACATTCTCCACCTCCAATGTATAGCTGCCGGATGAGGGTGAATGAGGCCTTGAGTTTCAGGTCGGGGTGTTTCAGGTTATTCCCATGCATTCTGCCTACAGGTTACAAAAGTAATTTCTGATCTGAGCCAAGCTATTTAGTAATAAGACAAAGGAAATACAACATTGGAAATACAATACACTGAAGGGGATGATAAACCGGATAAACTTACCAAAAATACTGCAAGTGATATCTCTCAGCAGTTCTGCGATCGTGGTAAAGCTGGTCCGGGTCTCCTCTAGTTCCTTCTCAGCAGTCTCTGCTCTAGCTACAAGAGCCTTCTCCCGGGTTTCAAAATCCTGCTACAGAACAGACCAAGTCTTCGCTGCCTCAGTGATTTGCACTTCTAGCTCTTTCTGCCGGGTCCTGGCTTCCTCAGTTTTCTTGGCTTCTTGGGCGAGCAGGTTCTTCAAATTTGAAACCTCCTTTTGCAAGGAGGATTCAAGACTCTGCAAAAGATTCAAGTTATTCAAAGGTTTACTCGAAACTTGATAAATATCCGGCTTATAAAATCATAACCCGGATACTGGTAAACTTATTGCAGTTTCAAGAAAAAGTCAAGTCCCAAGTAACTGCAGGTTTGCAACCCGGCACTTGGGGGCTACAATATTTCAGTTTCAAGCATTGGGTTATAACCTATGTTTAAGTCCCGGCTAGCTGCAGGCTCGCAACCCGGCACTTGGGGGCTACAGTATTTCAATCTTACTTAAAACAATTGAGAACAAAAGCATAGCAAGTCTCGGTTTATAATGCCATTATAAACCGGACCTTGGGGGCTATAGCTATCCAGGTTACAGTTATTCAGGTCACAAGCTATTCGGTCTACGACTATTCAGTAATAAGTCTCCAAGTGTATATTACAAATATAAATTAGAAGATTAAGGGCTACAGGTTACGAATATCGAGGTTACCTCATATTTATGTTTCTGAAATTCTATAATACCATCAGCATGGCGCCGGTTCTCAGAGAGTTCTTGAGCAAATGTGTCAAAGCTCTGGCCTTCAATGTTCAGGCTAGGAGTAGATCTCTTGTCTTCCGGCTTCACTTTCAGGTCTTCAGTGACTTTGGAGAGCACAGTGGATGGTCCAGTAACCTCAACAGCCTGAGATCCGGTTATGACCACATCCGGGTTCTGAACATTTGCCTCTTCAACCGGAGGATCATTACCCGGGATATCATCAACCGGGTTCACCTCTTCATGCTCTTCAGCCATAGCATCCATATGACCCGGCGATGGAGCAGCCGGTTCATCATTCTATTCCTCAAGGGTCTTCTCTTCAACATTTACGGAGGGAGCAGCAGAGGAAACATGGTTTACTTTTAATACAGCTTGAGTTCTGTTGCGAAAGGAAAAGCTCTGAGTTATATTGCAAGATTAAGGTATTAGCGAATCAGGAAAGGAAAGTTAACTTACCCAGAGTTGATGGAAAATGAGCTAGCCCCGCTGAAATGGGACGAGTCTGAGTTCGGGGAATCTGAATGAAAAGGACGACTCGGTTCTGGCCTCATTTGTCCGGCTAAGGGGTGTGAAGAAGTGGGCGAAACCCGGATTTTGGAGACCCGGCGAGTAGGAGTTTTCTCAGGCAAACCTTAATCTAACTTGCTGGAGCTAGAGCTCCGGGTCCTTCTTCTCTTGCTGCCCTCCTCATGCTCCTGTGTTTTCTGTGTGTGTGAGGATGTTTTCAAAGGATTTTTTTGACAGTCTAGAGATAGGCACCTTTGCGACAGCCTGCCGGGTCCTCTTCTGGCCTGCGGGGGACTCCTTTTCGGCCACCAGGTTGGAACCAGTGATGGGAGTAGAGGGGTTGAAATTCGGCATGGCCTGATCCGGAACTTCATGACCCGTTTCTTCTTCAACAGCTTGGCCGCCGCCCAACCCGACAACTTCCTGTTCCTCTTGCTCATCCTGCGAGTAATCAGTGTCAGCGAATTGGTTGTGCAACTGACCGAGGGAATCAAATTCAGAATCCTCTTCCTCGTCGTTGCTTGGCTCTTCTGATTCTTCGTCTTCAGGTGGTGAAGCCGATTCTTCGATAGTAATCCAGGAAGGGTCATTAGCCTGTGAACCAGAACAACAGCGAGGTTAGAACTTATGCAGTTAAAAAAGAAAAATGAAAGATGCAAAAATACAAAGATATGAAAACTTACGAGAGGAGCCGGGTTAGAGGAGCTAAAGGGCTCCAGACCAACTTCGAAGAACTTGTCTTGCTTCACTCCAACCAGGAGTTTGAAGGAGGTTATCATCTCAGACTTAGAAACTATGGACTCATAATATCGCATAGAATCTATTGAACCGGAATACTCATGGAATAACCGGTTCCTGATACTGAGTGGTTGAACACGCCAGTCTACCCAGGTTTTGGTCAAGTCTAAACCTGTAAGCCCGTGAACTATCAGCGAGGTTACACGTTTTAGGAGAGGCCGGATCTTGATTCGATCGGCAGGCTTGGCATAGGAGTTCATCGTGCTAGTGTAAACTAAGCGTTCAGGACGGTAACCCGAAAGAGCCGGTTCACCCTCATGAGTGGTAATTTTGATATAGAAGTAGGATTTCTGCCACAGCTTGGGGTGTCTAGCAAGAGGAATACCTGGGTAGGCAATGTTCTTTCGTCTCTGGAATGAGACCCCCCCACACAATGTATGAGTTCACCCCCAGCTACCTCAGGGTGTTTGTTCAATAGAAGTATTCAAGAAAAAGGTCTAGGTTTGGCTCTACTTGGAGGTAGTCCTCACAAAGGACTACGAAGTTGCTAACGTTTAAGATGGAATTTGGTGGGAGTTCTTGAGGATGGAGGCCACAGTAAGCTAAGAGCCGGCGGAAAAAGAGAGAACCAGGTGGACGAAACCCACGGAGAATATGGGCTTCGAAAATTATTACCTCACCCGGCCCAGGTTCGAGTCGGATCTCATATCCTGGAGCTCGCCAAGATAAACGTTTGGTTAGAAGCCTGGAATCCTCCATCTCCGTGAGCTGGCCTTGGGTCATCTCGGACTTGCACCAATTCACTTGTATTTTGTTCCTCCCTGAACCGGCAGCGCCAGAGCCGGAAGCTCCTTCAGATTTCTTCTTTTTCCCCGCTCTTCCGACCTTGGACACCAAGGTTTTCTCCTTTCCCATCTTGAGGTGGACGCCGGTGAAGCTCCGGCCTCGGCGGCACTGGAAGGAAAGTAGAGCTCTGGAGCTCGGATCGGAGGAGGACGATGAACTAGGGAGAGCAGGGTGCGAATGAGCTCTGGGGACCGTACACCTGCTATTTATAGGCGGGTTCAAACCTAGGGTAAAGCCATAACTTTTATGCAAAAACCCCTCCAGATTTTATTATTTACGGAAAGGTACAAGCAAGATAGGATCAAAGAAATGGAGCAATTATATGGAGAGGAATCCGGGCTAGGTTAAGATCTTTTTTGTTCCAGAGATTTGGGAGATAAATATGAGAGTTATCTTTACAAGAAATGGAAAGATATGATCCTGGAGATAAAGAGCTCGGTCCGCGTGATCCGGAAAAGATGTTCCGGGAGGTTATTTTTCTTGGACTAGAAGATTAGTGTTTAAAGTTTCTAGATAAAGTTTAACGTGAACTTCTTAAGTTCGAAACTTAAACGTTCATGTTAACCTGGGGGCTAATGTTGGGGGAATAGGTAAGGGGGAGCCTTACCGGCATCCGACGTAAATCGAGAATCACTTAGATCAGGTTTAAGATGAGTGATCCGGGTCATGCTGAGACGGGCCGGGTTAAACCAAAGAGAGTCGGGTTACGACGAGTATGACCCGGCTGAATGAAGAACCGGCCCAGGCCCTGGGTGGAAGACAAGGAAGCCCAGAAGCATGGAGAGCAGTTCGAAGGCCGTCCCAGAAGTAGCCGGATCATGGGAAGAGCTAGACCAAGGTGATCAAGAACCGAAGAGAGATATGACTCCGAGGACGGGCATAACCCGGACTCCCTTGTAACCCGGAGGTCTCGTCCACTATATAAGGCGGGAACCCGGGACGTAGGAAGACAAGTTCTAAGTCGATAGCAAAGTAACTCGATACATCGAGAGCCGGAATCGCCCTTTGTAATGGAGACTTGGTTCCCTGATAGTAAGAAGGCAGGAGTAGGTCTACCCTCAATCGAGGGGCCGAACCTGGGTAAACTCGCGTGTCTCGTTTCCACCTCAACCCTTTCAAAGTTTCGCTTAGTAGCAATGGCCTCGCAATCTAGTTCTCGCATGAGGACACTTGCCGTGACAACACCACGACAAATACCCTTGATGCCTGGAGTGAGCAATTGTTGGTAAGGTTCTGGCTCCAAACACGCTTCATATCTTGACGATTCGGTCGGCCCTGTGACCGGCGTGGGGTAATCCTAGGGGGCTGAAGTTCCATCCTCTGGGACAGAATAACTTCATGGATGAGTTCGGACGTAATGTTGATAAGGATAGTGTTATGGATGGATGTCCATGGGTGATCAGCAAGCATGGGGTGCTCCTGAAGAACTTTGAGCCATCATTCAGATCGGGGGAGATTTTGTTCAGCCGTCTGACATTGTGGGACAGAATCCTGAATCTGCCGTTCAACCTGATGAATGATGGTCGTGGGAAGAATTTGGTAGGGAATCTGGAAATGTAGAGCTGCTGGAAGTGGATGATAAGGGCAGAGCATGGGGGGCTATATGCGGGTACGAGTTTCCGTCAAGATTTGCGAGGTATTGATGCGCCATGTTTCAGTGTTTACTCAGAAGCGACGAGCAACTGAGGTTTATTGGGTCATGTATGAGAAGTTGTCGGTGTTCTTCTACTCATGTGGTTTGATTGGGCATTCGTCCCTGTCATGTTCAACGTCGGGGGCGAGCGATGCTAATGGTTTTGTCCCATACCATGGGTTGTTCTTATGTGTACCGGATGAAAGGAAAAAAAAGCACACAGCTAGACGTTCTGGGCAGAGTTCCTATTCTACTAGCTATTCGGATCCCAGTACGGGTCAGAGTGGATATAAGAACTCTCCTTCAACCAAGCATTGAGGTGATGGGGAGGCGAGGTCACGTCTCCTGTCAAGTCCTAGAGGAACCGCGGGAAGGGGCCTGTTGGAATGATGTCGTAAGCAAGAATGGAGGTAAAGCTCCCGCTGGTACGGCTTCACGTCCTGGTAGGGTGGATTCCCAAAATATGAAGGCTTACCGATCGAAAAATGTCGATCAAACGAAGAAAGTGCAGCCGGGCAGCTTATCCATTGTGCCTGTGCTGAAGATGGGCGCAGGTGCCTCTATCCCTGATGCTACCGGGAGGGAGGCAATGTTCCAGTAGCAGAGCCAAATAAGATGCAGAATACCAATTCTCCATCCACCTCAGATCGATCGACCGATCAGGCAGCGGTTGTGGTATAGCCCTGCCGTACGCAATGAATCTCTTAAACTGTAACTATCGAGGGCTTGGGTCGGACTCAACGGTTGGCGAGCTTCGATTGTTGGTGAAGTTCTTCCGGGCTACCTGAATGGATAGTATGGTCACCTAGAGGGGGGGTGAATAGATGATACTTCGAAATTTTAATACGTTTTCGGTTTAGACTTGACACGAAGGTAAATTCTCTACATACGCAACTACGGTGAATTTACCTATATGACAAGGGCGACACTAAGAAAAATAAAAATACAAAGTAAAGGCAAAGGATAAAAGGAACGGATAGCGAAAGCACGTGTAGACAAGGATGTATTCTCGAGTTCCTCCCTTTGAGGGGAGTATGTCTCGTTGGAGGGGTGTGAGTTTCGCCACGAAGGCATACTCAACGCCCCAAAGGCCTCACCCTATTCTCCGATAAACCTTGCCACAAAGGCCTAGTTCACCTTCCACTATTGATTCTCTTCGAGGCGGAAACTATAGCGTTTAGAATGAGAATGAGGCGCGCACACCCACAACCAAATTGCAGGCTCTCAAGAACACCAAGAATCTGTTACAAGCAACAAGTGAGTAACGCAAGATCTAGATTTTTCACATGGAAACCCTAGACACAAATCACTTAAGTTAATGGAAAAAATGAAGAACGGCTTGGTGAAGATGTAGATCTGGGCCTTCTCCTTCACTCCTCCAAGAATCAATGAGTTTTGGTGGAGGAGATGGGATAAATCTAGTTTTTGGTGAGATCAATTAATGGTCCCTTCAATATTGGACGAGCTACCTCTTGGGGAAGAAGGGGATAGGGTATTTATGCCCGCCCCCATCTCCAAATCTGACCGTTTGAGCCATTTCAAACCTGGCGGTACTACCGCTGTCACCAGCGGTACTACTACTGCCTGAAGTCCAGGCAGTACTGCAGGGCACCATTCACTAGCTTCTGGCGGTACAATTGGGAAACTACCGTGCAATACCAGGAGAGATACTACCGCTGGCCACCCTCAAGATATTAAATTGAGGTGGTTGGCGGTAGTACTAGGCCACTATCGCCCTAGTACCGTGGGGACATGAGAGAGCAGAAATTACCTGGCGGTACTTATCCCAGTACTTCCAACGATACTTTCGCTTCCCTGATGGAAGCGGTACTACCGCTGAGGGTATCCGTACTACCGCCAAGTAAAGCTTGCTCTGAATAAATTATGTGAACCGCGGCACTAGTAGGCCAGTACCGCTGAAGCATCGCTAGGACATCAGAGAGAAATTCCTAGCTGGCGGTACTTCTTGCGGTACTTCCTGCTGAAAGTGCACTATGGTCAACTAGTGGGGGTGTGAACAGGTTGACTACCAATTTTTATTCTTGCCCTTTTAGTTATGGCTAAACAAGATAAAACAAGGTTCTCTAGATGTGCAACTAGGTGAGCAACCTATATGACACAAGATAAGATATGCAACGGAAGTAAAACGAAAGGTAACAAGATAAACCACAAGTGTAAACAAGGAGACAAGGATATGTTTCCCGTAGTTCCTTCTCAAGAGAAGTACGTCTACGTTGGAGAGGTGGGGAGCCACCTATGCGATCCTTAATAGCACAGTTGTGCACACCTTATTCTCCTTGAGCTTCTCCGGTGAGGGAGATTCTCGTTTCCACTATGAGGTCGACTTGAAGGCGTTGACCAAACCTTTACACGAGGTTGAGGACACTCCACAAGATGGATGGAGGCTCTCAGCCAATCCGAAGCTTATTTGCAACAAGGTTGAAGCTACAAGCAAAAGATCTACTTAGGTTTCTAGGCCTCAAGTAGGATTCTAGATCTACTAGGATGTGGTGGATGGATTTGCAATTCCTTTGGTGGAATCACGGATCTAGGTCTCCTCTAACTCTCCACAAAGTTATGGAGTGACTGGGTGGTTGGAGAGAGAGATCTAGGAGGTTGAAGCTTTCATTAATGGATACGAGAGAGAGTGGGCAAAGCTTGGCATTTAAGAGGTAGGGGAAGGGCTTTAAATACCCCTTCCCCATTCAGACCGGTGCCCCCTCCCACGCAGCACCGGAAGCTCCGGTGGTCTCCATACGCTCTGGCCCGCGCGACCCCTTTTCCTTTTCTGTGTATACTTCAGTGGCGGAAGCTGCGGTGGTGTTGGCGGAGGTTCCGCCCACCAGAGGTTCCGGTGGGTTCCCGCTATAGCCTCCGCTGGTATGCACCCGAAGGTTGAAAGTGCATTTACATTTGATCTCTCATTTGTTTTGGAGTTGATAACAACATGATTAAGGTTCTAACAGTGCATTTAAGTTATTTCAGGAAATATTATCTCGACGCAAAAAGGAAGAGTGCAAAATGTCAAAGCCGCCAAACACATCTCTGTGCAGCGGTAGTACCGGACGCTCCAGTAGTAGTACCGCCAGCACCAGCGAGCGGTAGTACCGCTGGTGGTACTGCCAGAATTACTGCCCCCTCTGTTTCCAGCGGTACTTCAGTGGTACCGGTCCAGTAGTACCGCTGGGACTAAGTTGTGTGGGGAGCAACACTCACCACATCGGTAGTACCGCTCCTTCCAGGAAGCGGTAGTACCGCTGGAAGTACCAGTCAAAGTATCGCCAGGGGAGTTTTTCTCGCAGTAACCTTTATGGTACTAGAGCGGTAGTGCCCTAGTACTACCGCCAGCCACTTCGAGTTATTTCGAATTTCGTGCCCAGCGGTAGTACCAGTGGGCCTAGCGGTAGTACCTCCGATGGAAGTGCTGCGGTACTTACGCGGTAGTACTGCCCGCGCCCTTCAACTGGGACTTCTCTAATACCACTCAGGTTGACAGCGCGCGGTAATACCGCTGACCCCAGCGATAGTACCATGTCGCACCCGGACTTCTAGAGGATACTCACCGTACGAACTGAACAGTATTTTGGTTGGATTACGGGGCTTAACGGCTCCCGCGTCCCCTTACGGGTAGGCCAGCACTTATGTGCGACAACCAACCGTTACTGTTCATCGTCGATGTAAACTATCCTGTAGAAATCAGGATACTACCATTGACGTACTTCATACCATACACACATGGTACGTCAACGGTTTTGAACAAAAGGATAACACAACATGCCTCTAAGACACAAAAGATTGAAATAAGGTTGCAAATGGCCTTCACTAAGGCAGAAATAGCAAATACAATCATCCAGAGGACACATGTCCCAACATAACATTCATTACATCAGCGGAAGCAATCAAAGGTGTCTGGGTACAGACAAATCCAACAGTCTTAAGAAGCCGGAGAAAATAAAGAAGACGAAGCCCATCCACGTAGGTCCTGGATCCAGCCCTGGTCCAGCTATCTACTCGTCTGCAGTCTCGTCAAACTCCACGAAGTAGCCATCCTGGTGGTCATCGTAGCCGTAGTCGTAGTCTGCGTAAACCACAGCCCCAAAGGGGTCAGTACAACAACGTACTGGCAAGCAAGACTCACAGTTCACCAAAGTGTAGCCCGTCAACACCAAGCACAGATGCCTTGGGATCAACGGAAGAACAGGGTATGAAAGATGCTGCAACTGGCTGCACTAACCAACTACAGAACATACTGCAACTTCCGGTGTAACAGAAAGAGATAAGATAGCGTATCGTAACCAACTATAGTTAACCACCAAACAAACCCATCCTGGATCTCGCCCCTTATCCAAAGAAGCAATCCGAGGATAACTCACACAGTTGGATTAATGATGGATCAAGTTGTTGTGTCAATAAGCCTATTACTAGTCAAGTTATCATTAATTAGGTGTAAGTTGTTCTGAGTACTTGTTAGCCAGTACTTTCACCAAGTCAACCATAACCGCGGAAAACACGGCTTCTCGAGAAGATTTATCCCTGCAGGGGTGCACCAATTTGGCCGTACACGTAAGAATAACCCGCCAGATGGGAAGGCCTTTCCCACCAAGCGGGGCACTCAACACAACTCAACTCTTCTTCGCATCAAGCCCAAAGCACCACGTGCTGTGCGTGCGCGGCTAATCGAGCCCCCCGAAGAAAGGGAGGACCCTCATAGCACTGGAAGACCACGCCGCCCTAAATGCCGACTACAAAAGTTCCACCCTGGCCTCGGGTTCGTACCTGCATATGCGTGCATCAAATGGAAATCCCGAACTAAGTGTGGTGATTTGGACGAGATGCGGATCGAGTCAAATTGAGGGGGGCGCCCATACACGCTTCCCACATGCGGATAGTGCGCTCATCATGGATCAGTAGACAAGACCCTTTTCCTATTAGGGTCGACACTAGCAGGCCTCAAAACCACGCCGGGCCTCCTGCCGGTGCCTTATCAGCAATTTATTATTACCTCAAATTAACAAGTTGTTGTTTAACATCGAGCCCAGAATATAACAGAATATATTAACAGAAAGTAACTGATAACAGACTCGAGCAAAACAACCCTAAGCATGCTAGTAAGACACGGGCCCAAGCAACGGGGTTTTAGGACTGGAGGTGATGGCAATATCAGGGTTTAGGGTATCATGTGATAGGTTCGTAACAGAAACAACTACCACTATGGCTAGCAGAAAAGAACAACAGAAAGTATCGGTAACCAATGTTGAAAGGAACACAATGGTTCATGTGAGTGATAACTTGCCTGCAAACCCAGTAGCCGGGTACTGAGCTAGATCCTCAGAAGGGGTGTTGTAAAGGTCGTCGGTATCAACGTCGTCGTCTATCCGAGAAGAAGCAAACAAACAAGGCAGAAATATAAACAATCATTATCATGGCATAGTGCACAATCAAATATGATGCATGACAAGTTAATAGATGCATCAAAATAAACTAATTGATATGATAACACAATTTAAATGGACACATATGCAATTTTGAGTTGCATATGAAAAGCCCATGGATTTTGGTTAGATTATTTGTTTTCCAACTAATCAACAGGTGCTAGTGGTTTAGTATGATGCATGCAAAAGGAAAACAGCAAAATAACAACATTAGAATCAAGTTAAAATAGGGTGTAGCAATTTTAGAATTTTATTATTAATTTAGGGAATTTTTGGGTGCCTTAAAGGTGACACACAAGTATTTGTTGTTTTCAACCATTTAAATTGTTCAAAACAAATAACAAAGTTTATATTTGAAAAGAACCTCAAATTTTAGTTGGATTACATGTTTCAAATATTGAAATAGGAGTTAGGATTATTTAATTATGAATTAAACAATATTAAACAAGTTTTAAATGAATTTAAAACAAGTTTGAATTTAATTGAATTTTTATTTGTTCCAAACATAATTTCAAACTCACATTTGAAAAGTTCACACTTTGATGGGTTGAAAACATATTTTGCAGGTTCAAAAATATTTTATTTTGAGCAAGTTATGATTTTATCAAATTTAAATGAATTAAACAAGTATTAAATTATTTAGGCAATTTAAATTATTCAAACCATGAAACAAAAATTATATTTGAATAGGTTATTTAAAATAGCATTGAAAACATATTTTATTTGCATGATTTGGAATTATTATGAATTACTTATGAATTTTGGTAAAATACAATTGAATGATTTGAATTTAAATTTGAATTGCAATTTGAAAGTTCAAAACAGTACACAAATAGATTATTTGGAAAGATTATGAAATTTGGAACAGAAAACATATAAAACTTGTATTTATTGGAATTACAGAATAAAAGTTATTAAAGTTTGAATTTTTAGGTTCAAATCTGTTATTTAAATTGATTTTGGAAATAACAGAAATTCGCAGGAAAACTTTTCCTACTGCACTGCCATCTACACGCTGCCACTGCCGCGTGGGCCAGAGGCCAGCGTGGCGCAGCGCACGCTTGCGTGGCCGTGGCAGTCAATGACTGGTGGGCCTGCGCGCGGAAGCGAAATAACCAAAAAAAGTTGGGCGCTTGCGGGGGCTCGAACCCGTGACCAGCGCAAGTTTCAGAGGAGCGCAACCAGTGCGCTAGCGTTCAGTTGTTCGACAGAGTAAGCGACGCGTACAGGTTAACATTCAGCACAAGTTAACTGAATTTTCTGACGAGCGTTTTCTTCCTCGACTGACAGAACACGGTGGCGCTGCTCGCCGGCGTTGAGGTGACGCATCCGTGCTCGAATTGGGTGGTGTGCAGAGAGTGGACGTGCACTGAACCGTGCGCAAGCGACAGAGGGAGAGATGGGAGATGGTGGAGCTCACCAGGAGGGGATTGAGGTGGCGGAGGTTGCTGACGACGGCGTGACAGAGGCGGCGGTGTCATGGACGGCGTCGAGGAGGTAGACGATCTCCGGGTACGCTCTCGTGTCCAAACCGTAGAGGAAGCAGAGGGCTTCCGATTCCAGGTGGTGGGTGGCTAGGTAGGAGTGGGAGGTGGCGGCGCCATCGACGGATTCAGAGCTTCGTTTTCCGGCGAGGGTGACAGAGGAGGGGAACTCGACGGGGAAGAAGGCGATTGACGGCGGCGGAGAGGGAATAGGAGCCTAGGGGGTCTAGGGTTAGGCCTGCGGCCCTAGGGCGTGTTTTATAGGGCGCTGGAAGCTTGGATCGCCGTCGGAGGGCCGCCGTGCTGCCGTGGAGGCCTCCGATGCGCTGCGGTACCGCTTGATGACGATAGACAGAACGAAACGGTACGGGAAATAAGTGAGTTTGGGCTGGGCTTGCGCGCTGAGGGAAAGAAAGGGAGTAGGTGGGCTGGGCGCAGCCCGTTTCTCCCTGGCGCCAAAAGAATTTTTATTTTTTTCTGTCTCCCTGTTTTTTTTTTTGCTGAAAAAGAATTGGGAAGAAAAGATGGGGTTTTGGGTAGTGAAAAATTTGAGAAAAAATTTAGGGAAACTCCTTAGGCCAATTACTAACAGTTGGCAACTTTTATTTTCAAAAATTTAAATGTTTGATTGCTGTTTAAATTTAAACCAAATTTGGGTGAAATTGTTAATATTAATAATCATTAATAAAACCAACATCTAAAATAGGGTAACCCCTATGGTAAAATAGGCAATTTGAATTGATTTGTTTTGGTATCAACATAAATTCAAAATGGTTCTATTTTGGGTGCTTGGATTTCAATTTCAAATGTGTTTGGAACATAAATAATTGATTTAAAACCATCATTTTCACAAGTGATAACTATGGCATAAAATGAAACCAAAAGGTTGTTTTTAGTTGTGATTTTTATTCAAAATGTTGTAACAGAGCAAGTATGAAACCATTGTTTAAAAAAAGGTTTGAATTTGAGTTGTGAAAACAATGGAAAACAAATGCAACAAATAAGAAACAAATGCAACCAACATGGAACAATATGATGACATGATGCAATACTTTAATAAACATACAACAAACATTCTAAGGGGATGATTTTCATACTTGGGATGTTACAAAATGCCCCCCCTTGAAGGAATCGCGCCCCGAGATTCCTACTGAGAAATGAAAAGGTCCGGATACTTCTTGCGAAGATCCTCTTCGGTCTCCCACGTTGCCTCTTTATCGGAATGATGCGACCACTGCACTTTCAAGAACTTTGTGCTCTTGTTGCGAGTCTTACGCTCGGTCTCATCGAGAATACGAATAGGGTGCTCCTCATAAGAGAGATCATCTTGCAGTTCGATGGAATCATGATCAACTGCACGATCTGGATCTTTGAAACACTTCTTGAGTTGTGACACGTGGAACACATCGTGCACCTTGGATAGCTTTTCTGGAAGTTCAAGACGATAAGCATTTTCTGCACGCCTCGAGAGAATGTTGAAAGGACCAATGTATCTTTGTGCAAGCTTTCCTTTCACACCGAAACGATGAGTGCCTCTGAGGGGAGTTACACGGAGATATGCCTTATCACCAGGTGCATAGAGCATATCCCTGTGCTTGCTATCATAATAGCTCTTCTGACGAGACTGAGCAATCCTGAGATTGTCACGAATGATACGAACTTTCTCCTCGGCTTCCTTAACAATGTCAGGGCCTAAGAGTGAACGTTCACCAGCTCCAGACCAATTGATTGGACTCCTGCATCTGCGGCCATAGAGTGCTTCAAATGGTGCCATGCCTAGGCTTGCCTGGTAGCTGTTGTTGTAGGAGAATTCAGCATATGGAAGGCAATCCTCCCATTTCATGCCAAAGGAGAGACCACATGCTCTGAGCATATCCTCGAGAATCTGATTGACTCTTTCGACTTGCCCCTGAGACTGAGGGTGATAAGTTGTGCTGAACAGAAGTTTAGTGCCCAATGCTTCTTGAAAGCTTTTCCAGAAATGCGAAGTGAAGATACTTCCACGGTCTGAGCTTATTTCCAATGGAACACCATGAAGGGGAACAATCTTTGCTGTGTAGAGTTCTGCTAACTGGCTAGCTGAGATAGTTTCCTTGACAGCAAAGAAGTGAGCTACTTTAGTGATACGATCAATAACAACGAAGATTGCATCGTTGCCCTTTTTGGACTTTGGAAACCCAGTAACGAAGTCCATTTCAATCATGTCCCACTTCCACTCAGGAATTTTCAGAGGTTGGAGTAGACCTGCTGTTTTCTGATGGACTGCCTTAACACGTTGACAAACGTCGCATTCAGAAACGTATTGAGCAATTTCACGTTTCATGCCAGGCCACCAATACAGAGTCTTGAGATCCTGGTACATCTTTGTACTTCCAGGGTGAATGGAGAGAGGAGTTTCATGAGCCTCCTTGAGAATGATATCTTTTAGACTTTGAACTTGAGGAACTGCAATGCGTCCTTCAAAGAACACGGTTCCTTTATCATCAACTGAGAAGGACTTGAATTTCTCCTTGCCTTCCTTGATGTGCTCAACCATCTTCTTGATTTCAGTATCACGAAGTTGTTCAGAACGAATCTTGTCCTCGAGAGTTGGACTGGCTGTCAAGCTAGCAAGGTAGCCTTGAGGAACAAGACCAAGGTTCAGCTTCTGGAATTCTTCATGAAGTGGATGTTGGCTTTCCATGATCATGAGATTATTGCAATAGGACTTGCGACTGAGAGCATCGGCCATAACATTAGCCTTGCCTGGAGTGTAATAAATGGTGAGATCAAAGTCTTTAATCTTTTCAATCCATCTCCTTTGCCTGAGGTTCAGATCTGGCTGAGTGAAGATGTATTTCAGACTCTTGTGATCGGAAAAGATTTCAGTTTTGTTACCCAACAAGTATTGCCTCCATTTCTTGAGGGCAAACACAACTGCTGCAAGTTCAAGATCATGTGTGGGATAGTTTTGCTCATGTGGGTTCAACTGACGTGAAGCATAAGCCACAACTTGACGTTCTTGCATAAGAACTGCACCTAGACCTTGGAGAGATGCATCACAGAATATCTGGAAAGGTTTGGTAGTATCTGGGCCAACCAGAACTGGGGTAGAAGTGAGTTTAGTCTTCAGGAGATTGAAACTCTCATCACACTGTGGAGTCCAAACGAACTTCTTGTCCTTCTTGGTGAGATCAGTGAGAGGTTTTGCAATCTTGGAAAAGTTTTGGACGAAACAACGGCAATAGCTAGCCAAGCCAAGAAAGCTTCTAACTTGTTTTACCGTCTTAGGGGGTTTCCAATCAACAATTGCCTTAACCTTTTCTGGGTCAATGGCTATGCCTTTGGCAGAGATGACATGACCAAGGTAAGCAACTTCTGGAATCCAGAACTCACATTTGGAGAACTTGGCATACAGACGATGCTCGCGAAGTTTCATGAGAGTGAGACGAAGATGTTCTCCATGTTCTTCCTCGGATTTTGAGTAGACTAGAATATCATCGAGATATACCACAACGAACTTGTCGAGGTATTCATGGAAGACAGAATTCATGAGTCTTGAGAAGGTTGCCGGTGCATTGGTGAGACCAAAGGACATGACGGTGTATTCATATAGACCGTAACGAGTGGTGAAAGCTGTTTTCGGAATATCTTCCTTTCTGATCTTTATCTGATGGTAAACCATCCTCAAGTCCAACTTTGAGAATATTGAGGCTCCAGCAAGTTGATCAAAAAGATCATCGATACGAGGAATTGGATACTTGTTCTTGATGGTTTTCTCGTTGAGAGGACGATAGTCAACCACGAGTCTTTTTGTTTGATCCTTCTTGGCAACAAACAGAGTTGGGCAACCCCAAGCGGAGGAACTAGGCTGAATGTAATCTTTCTCCATGTACATATCGATTTGCTCCTTCAACAATTTCAGTTCAGGAGGAGCTATCTTGTATGGATGCTTAGAGATTGGGGCAGTACCTGGTTCAAGCTCGATCACAAACTCAACTGCTCTGTCCGGAGGCATCCCTGGCAACTCTTCTGGAAAGACGTCAGGGAATTCACAAACCACCGGAACATTTTCAATTGCAGGAAGAGGTTTAGCATCGAGCGTGTACAGCTGAACATAACTTGATTCACTTGGAGAATAGACTATCTGGCCGGAAGGGTGGAACAGAGTTATTGACTTCTTAGCACAATCAATCGTAGCTTTATTGGCCTTCAACCAATCCATGCCAAGGATGACATCAATGTCAGAATTGCCAAGCAGAATGAGGGAAGCAAGGAATATGTGACCTCCAATCAAAATCTGATTCTCGTGACTGATCTTGGAAGTTTGCATAGTTGCTCCAGGGGAGTTTACTACTAGCGGGGAACCCAAACCAACAAAAGGTAGTTTAACTGTTGTCGCAAAGATCTTTGACACGAACGAATGCGATGCTCCGGTATCAAACAACACTTTAGCTGGGTTAGAGTTTACGGGGAATGTACCGAGAACGACGTCAGCAGCTTCCTCAGCTTTGTCGGCCTTGATATGATTCACCCTCGCGGTCCTCCCGACAGGCCTGTTGTTGGAGTTGAAGGCTTTAGCCGGGGGAGCACGAACCATTGCCTGGTTGGTGTTGGGGCGAGGAGGTGGTGGAGGTAGCTGCCTCTGAGTGCACTTATCAGCGTAGTGCCCAGTCTCCTTGCACTTGAAGCAAGTGACGACACGAGGAGGACCTGGCCTTGGCTGCCCCATTGGAAACCTCTGACCCTGCATCTGAGATGGGTTGGGTGGGCGGGGACCAAAGCCTGGAGAAGCTTGGGCATTTGGAGCCCTAGTGACAGCATTGTTTGGCACCCAGATGCGGCGCTTCTGCAGAGGGGTGGTCATGTTGGAGGAGGAACCACCCTCACGCGAGTGCTTGCGGGACTCTTCAAACGCCTTGCGCCCATTCTCCTCATTGAGCGCGGTGTTCACGAGCTCCACGAAGTCCTTGCACTTGTTGTTGGTGAGAGCGTACTTCAGTTCCGGGTTAAAACCTCGGCGGAACCTTGCCATCTTCTTGGCTTCAGTGGACACCTCGTCACCAGCGTATCGAGCGAGACGATTGAACTCGTTCTGGTAGCCGAGGACGTCCAGCTTGCCCTGTTTGAGAGAGCAGAATTCCTCGCGCATCCTTTCCATGAGACCATCTGGGATGTGGTGCTTCAGGAAGGCATCCTTGAAACAACCCCAGGTGATAGGATAGCCAGCTCTCATGGTCTGGTAGTTCTCCCACCAGGTAGCTGCCTGACCCTTCAGTAGGTAGGTGGCATACTTGACCTTATCTTCCTCAGCAACATGAGCAATCTCCATAGCCCTGTTCATCTCCCTGATCCAGTCATCAGCATCCAGAGGCTCACGTGTTGCCACGAAAGCCCTCGGCCCCATGCTCAGAAACTCCTTGATGCTGACTCGCGGAGCATTCTGGTTGTTGTGCTGGTTAGCCTGGATCTGGGCCATCTGAGCCACGACCTGAGTCATCTGAGTCAACAGCTCCGTGAGCGGAGGTGGTTCAGGCGGGGAGTTCCTGGTTGGAGGCATCCTGAACAGAAATGCATTTTAGCACAATAACAGCAAAGGATAGACTTGGTAACCGAAAGAGAGATTATTCCGACGCATGAATAGATAACCAACAGGTACATCATCACATGTTCAAATACATCAGAATATCCAACAGACCAATACATGGTTCGAATGCCACAGCATAACTAAACATAGCTAGGAACGGATACATCGGTACTCCCATGCTCATCACGCAGGACGGCGGTGAGTAGTACGACGAGAGATACGGTGCGGAGGAATCCCCCGGAAGTAAGTATGACGACGATCCACGTAGAGCGGGACTGCTCTGAGAGCAACTCTCGGTGTGGTGAAGTAGAAAGCGTCGTCTCCCTGTGCTCCATAGCGGGGAATCCCTGTGTAACTAGCTCCGAGGTCGAGAAGTGGGCCTCTGATCGGCTCGTAACCTCCAGCATCTGGCAGCGGTAACCCAGCTGTCTGAACGCAACGTGCAAAGCGCTCGTCTCGAACGAAGTCTGTGGTGTACGTCGCCAGACGAGTGAGAGCAAGGTGGAGCTGCTCCCTGACTGAGGCTAACTCCTGAGAAAGTGTGGAAGCAACTGCGTCACTGTGCCTCACGAACTGAGCAGTGGTGTGCAGCCTGGAGCTATCAGACTCGTAGGTATCCAGGTTGCCGTGGAGAGTGAAGTGAACTCCCGCCGACGTGATGTAACCACGGGGGATGTGACGATAGATAGAATCGTCAAACCCCCAGTAGTCAGCACGGAGGACGGTGAGACTCACGTAAGCTGCCTGCTGCACGGCCATATCCACTGTGGAACCTACTGCCTCGTAGCGGTGGACAACGCTCCTGCCATCATCCGACAGAATGTAGACGATAGCCCGGTAGCAGGTCTGGTCAAACTCTCGCTGCTGCTCGTAGACCTGGTACTCTGGTGCCCAATGGAACCCCAGATAAGTCACCATGTCTCTCAGCATCTCCGGATAACCGGCGGTGCTCTCACAGCGAGTCATCTGAACCACCTGCGGGAAGAACCTGAGATCCATCTGCAGATGATTTGGGAGGTTCGATTAGACTCCGGTAGAAGAAATGAAGTGGAAAACAACAGCAAGGTTTCAACGGACGAAAGGTTCTTTAGAAGAACAGGATATCGAAGCAACATCGGGAAACGAGACCAAAAGTCCTGAGGTACTACGGAGAACCCAAAACACGTGAAATCCTAACTTGAAAGTTTAGGTGAGAACAGAAAACAACGTTGCACTTCCTTACCAGAAAAGGGTGGGTGGGTGGGGAAAGAAGAAAAATGGCAGAATTCCTACTCTCACGTTTCATTTTTCCTATATAGCTACAAAATAGTTTCTAGACTCAACTGCGACCAGTAAAAAGGGATCCTACAGGCAGACAGGCTCTGATACCATTTGTCGCACCCGGACTTCTAGAGGATACTCACCGTACGAACTGAACAGTATTTTGGTTGGATTACGGGGCTTAACGGCTCCCGCGTCCCCTTACGGGTAGGCCAGCACTTATGTGCGACAACCAACCGTTACTGTTCATCGTCGATGTAAACTATCCTGTAGAAATCAGGATACTACCATTGACGTACTTCATACCATACACACATGGTACGTCAACGGTTTTGAACAAAAGGATAACACAACATGCCTCTAAGACACAAAAGATTGAAATAAGGTTGCAAATGGCCTTCACTAAGGCAGAAATAGCAAATACAATCATCCAGAGGACACATGTCCCAACATAACATTCATTACATCAGCGGAAGCAATCAAAGGTGTCTGGGTACAGACAAATCCAACAGGCTTAAGAAGCCGGAGAAAATAAAGAAGACGAAGCCCATCCACGTAGGTCCTGGATCCAGCCCTGGTCCAGCTATCTACTCGTCTGCAGTCTCGTCAAACTCCACGAAGTAGCCATCCTGGTGGTCATCGTAGCCGTAGTCGTAGTCTGCATAAACCACAGCCCCAAAGGGGCCAGTACAACAACGTACTGGCAAGCAAGACTCACAGTTCACCAAAGTGTAGCCCGTCAACACCAAGCACAGATGCCTTGGGATCAACAGAAGAACAGGGTATGAAAGATGCTGCAACTGGCTGCACTAACCAACTACAGAACATACTGCAACTTCCGGTGTAACAGAAAGAGATAAGATAGCGTATCGTAACCAACTATAGTTAACCACCAAACAAACCCATCCTGGATCTCGCCGCTTATCCAAAGAAGCAATCCGAGGATAACTCACACAGTTGGATTAATGATGGATCAAGTTGTTGTGTCAATAAGCCTATTACTAGTCAAGTTATCATTAATTAGGTGTAAGTTGTTCTGAGTACTTGTTAGCCAGTACTTTCACCAAGTCAACCATAACCGCGGAAAACACGGCTTCTCGAGAAGATTTATCCCTGCAGGGGTGCACCAATTTGGCCGTACACGTAAGAATAACCCGCCAGATGGGAAGGCCTTTCCCACCAAGCGGGGCACTCAACACAACTCAACTCTTCTTCGCATCAAGCCCAAAGCACCACGTGCTGTGCGTGCGCGGCTAATCGAGCCCCCCGAAGAAAGGGAGGACCCTCATAGCACTGGAAGACCACGCCGCCCTAAATGCCGACTACAAAAGTTCCACCCTGGCCTCGGGTTCGTACCTGCATATGCGTGCATCAAATGGAAATCCCGAACTAAGTGTGGTGATTTGGACGAGATGCGGATCGAGTCAAATTGAGGGGGGCGCCCATACACGCTTCCCACATGCGGATAGTGCGCTCATCATGGATCAGTAGACAAGACCCTTTTCCTATTAGGGTCGACACTAGCAGGCCTCAAAACCACGCCGGGCCTCCTGCCGGTGCCTTATCAGCAATTTATTATTACCTCAAATTAACAAGTTGTTGTTTAACATCGAGCCCAGAATATAACAGAATATATTAACAGAAAGTAACTGATAACAGACTCGAGCAAAACAACCCTAAGCATGCTAGTAAGACACGGGCCAAGCAACGGGGTTTTAGGACTGGAGGTGATGGCAATATCAGGGTTTAGGGTATCATGTGATAGGTTCGTAACAGAAACAACTACCACTATGGCTAGCAGAAAAGAACAACGGAAAGTATCGGTAACCAATGTTGAAAGGAACACATTAGCCTGCAAACCCAGTAGCCGGGTACTGAGCTAGATCCTCAGAAGGGGTGTTGTAAAGGTCGTCGGTATCAACGTCGTCGTCTATCCGAGAAGAAGCAAACAAACAAGGCAGAAATATAAACAATCATTATCATGGCATAGTGCACAATCAAATATGATGCATGACAAGTTAATAGATGCATCAAAATAAACTAATTGATATGATAACACAATTTAAATGGACACATATGCAATTTTGAGTTGCATATGAAAAGCCCATGGATTTTGGTTAGATTATTTGTTTTCCAACTAATCAACAGGTGCCAGTGGTTTAGTATGATGCATGCAAAAGGAAAACAGCAAAATAACAACATTAGAATCAAGTTAAAATAGGGTGTAGCAATTTAGAATTTTATTATTAATTTAGGGAATTTTTGGGTGCCTTAAAGATGACACACAAGTATTTGTTGTTTTCAACCATTTAAATTGTTCAAAACAAATAACAAAGTTTATATTTGAAAAGAACCTCAAATTTTAGTTGGATTACATGTTTCAAATATTGAAATAGGAGTTAGGATTATTTAATTATGAATTAAACAATATTAAACAAGTTTTAAATGAATTTAAAACAAGTTTGAATTTAATTGAATTTTTATTTGTTCCAAACATAATTTCAAACTCACATTTGAAAAGTTCACACTTTGATGGGTTGAAAACATATTTTGCAGGTTCAAAAATATTTTATTTTGAGCAAGTTATGAATTTATCAAATTTAAATGAATTAAACAAGTATTAAATTATTTAGGCAATTTAAATTATTCAAACCATGAAACAAAAATTATATTTGAATAGGTTATTTAAAATAGCATTGAAAACATATTTTATTTGCATGATTTGGAATTATTATGAATTACTTATGAATTTTGGTAAAATACAATTGAATGATTTGAATTTAAATTTGAATTGCAATTTGAAAGTTCAAAACAGTACACAAATAGATTATTTGGAAAGATTATGAAATTTGGAACAGAAAACATATAAAACTTGTATTTATTGGAATTACAGAATAAAAGTTATTAAAGTTTGAATTTTTTAGGTTCAAATCTGTTATTTAAATTGATTTTTGGAAATAACAGAAATTCGCAGGAAAACTTTTCCTACTGCACTGCCATCTACACGCTGCCACTGCCGCGTGGGCCAGAGGCCAGCGTGGCGCAGCGCACGCTTGCGTGGCCGTGGCAGTCAATGACTGGTGGGCCTGCGCGCGGAAGCGAAATAACCAAAAAAAGTTGGGCGCTTGCGGGGGCTCGAACCCGTGACCAGCGCAAGTTTCAGAGGAGCGCAACCAGTGCGCTAGCGTTCAGTTGTTCGACAGAGTAAGCGACGCGTACAGGTTAACATTCAGCACAAGTTAACTGAATTTTCTGACGAGCGTTTTCTTCCTCGACTGACAGAACACGGTGGCGCTGCTCGCCGGCGTTGAGGTGACGCATCCGTGCTCGAATTGGGTGGTGTGCAGAGAGTGGACGTGCACTGAACCGTGCGCAAGCGACAGAGGGAGAGATGGGAGATGGTGGAGCTCACCAGGAGGGGATTGAGGTGGCGGAGGTTGCTGACGATGGCGTGACAGAGGCGGCGGTGTCGTGGACGGCGTCGAGGAGGTAGACGATCTCCGGGTGCGCTCTCGTGTCCAAACCGTAGAGGAAGCAGAGGGCTTCCGATTCCAGGTGGTGGGTGGCTAGGTAGGAGTGGGAGGTGGCGGCGCCATCGACGGATTCAGAGCTTCGTTTTCCGGCGAGGGTGACAGAGGAGGGGAACTCGACGGGGAAGAAGGCGATTGACGGCGGCGGAGAGGGAATAGGAGCCTAGGGGGGTCTAGGGTTAGGCCTGCGGCCCTAGGGCGTGTTTTATAGGGCGCTGGAAGCTTGGATCGCCGTCGGAGGGCCGCCGTGCTGCCGTGGAGGCCTCCTATGCGCTGCCGTACCGCTTGATGACGATAGACAGAACGAAACGGTACGGGAAATAAGTGAGTTTGGGCTGGGCTTGCGCGCTGAGGGAAAGAAAGGGAGTAGGTGGGCTGGGCGCAGCCCGTTTCTCCCTGGCGCCAAAAGAATTTTATTTTTTCTGTCTCCCTGTTTTTTTTTTTGCTGAAAAAGAATTGGGAAGAAAATATGGGGTTTTGGGTAGTGAAAAATTTGAGAAAAAATTTAGGGAAACTCCTTAGGCCAATTACTAACAGTTGGCAACTTTTATTTTCAAAAATTTAAATGTTTGATTGCTGTTTAAATTTAAACCAAATTTGGGTGAAATTGTTAATATTAATAATCATTAATAAAACCAACATCTAAAATAGGGTAACCCCTATGGTAAAATAGGCAATTTGAATTGATTTGTTTTGGTATCAACATAAATTCAAAATGGTTCTGTTTTGGGTGCTTGGATTTGAATTTCAAATGTGTTTGGAACATAAATAATTGATTTAAAACCATCATTTTCACAAGTGATAACTATGGCATAAAATGAAACCAAAAGGTTGTTTTTAGTTGTGATTTTTATTCAAAATGTTGTAACAGAGCAAGTATGAAACCATTGTTTAAAAAACGGTTTGAATTTGAGTTGTGAAAACAATGGAAAACAAATGCAACAAATAAGAAACAAATGCAACCAACATGGAACAATATGATGACATGATGCAATACTTTAATAAACATGCAACAAACATTCTAAGGGGATGATTTTCATACTTGGGATGTTACATACCACCAGGTGCGAAAAGGGTCAACGGCTAGCTGGTGGGAGGGGCTATAAATACCCCATCCCTGATGCGGCGTGTAGTTGACGCCCTCGTTGCTAAACCCCAAGAGAAAGGTTGTGAAGCGTGTAGCAGCAAGTTTTCCCTCAGAAAAGAATCCAAGGTTGGACCAGTAGGAGGACAAGCAATCTCTAAAGGTTGATGCAGCTGAGGTGGCAGGGTGCACTATCGGTTCAACAGCAACGTGGAACCTACACAACACAATCAAATCACTCTGTCCCAACGAAGCAGTGAGGTTGTCAATCTCACCGGTTTTGCTGAACACAAAGACGTTAAATGTATGGTTTGGAAAACAGTAGGAAACCAGTAGGAATAGTATGAGAGCAGTAGGTGTTTTATCAGTATGAGGAAAAAGGACCAGGGTCCACAGTTCACTAGTGCTGTCTCTCCGAGAAAGAAAAATAACACGTGTGATGAACAAATTACAGCTGGGCAATTGACAGAAATGAAGGCTGCACCGTAGTGCATATGCAAGACATAAATATTACTATGTGATTCATGCGGGCATTACAACAAGATACATAGACCGTTATCCAACTGCAGCTATGACTAAAAATCCACCCTTCAAATATCATCTGAACAAACGTTGGGTATTAAGTTGGAAGCAACAGATGATCACAATAAGCAAAGTGTGTAATGTAAACAATAACATCATCCTTAGACAAAGCATTGTTGTTTTTCTCCCTAATGGCAACAACACATCCTCCATGCTTCACGTTTCTATCACTCGAGCACATATGAACAAGAGGCATGAACCCACTATCGAGCATAAATACTCCCTCTTGGAGTTACTAGCATCTACTTGGCCAGAGCATCTACTAACAACGGAGAGCATGCAAGATCATAAATAACATATGCATGAAGATAACATGATAGATTGATAATCAGAAGACATATCATTCAACATTCGTCATATCCCAGCAAATACAACATGTAGCATTACATAAAGATGATCTTGATCATGATAGGCAGCTCACAAGATCTAAACATGAGGTACAAAGTGCAGAGAACAACCATCTAGCTACTGCTATGGACCCGTAGTCAAGGGATGAACTAGTCACGCATCACTTCGGAGGAGGCCATGGTGGTGTAGACCCTGCCGGTGATGATTTCTCCCTCCGGAAGGGTGCCGGGGAGAGCTCTAGAACCCTCCCAATCTCGGGATGACGGTGACGGCGGCCTCGGGTGTTTCTCGGGTAAAAGTGGTATATTTTTAGGGTTTACGCCTCGGGGGAATATATAGGCGAAAGGGCAGAGGCGGTGGAGGCTCAAGGGCCCCACACCACTCCCGGCGCGGCCAAGGGGGGACCGCGCCACCCCATGGTGTGGGCCCCCTGAGGCCCCCCTCCGGGTCTCTTTGGGACTCTGTGGAACCTCCGGGATTTCTAAGACTTCCGGGATTTGAATTTTCCAATTCCGAGAATATTTCCAGAAGAATTTTCTGAAACTAAAAACAACAGAAAACATGGAACTGACTCTGTGTCATCTTGTCAATAGGTTAGTCCGGAAAATCGATAAAAATGACATAAAGTGTATAGTAAACATGTGGGAAACAATAAAAAAACAACATGGAACATCAGAAATTAAGGATACGTTTATGGCGTATCAACATCCCCAAGCTTAGTTCCTAGTCGTCCTCGAGTAGGTAAACGATAAAAACACAATAATTTCTGAGGTGACATGCTACCAACATAAACTTGATCATCAATAATGTAAAAGCTTAAGTAAGCTGAGAGCATAGAACTTCAACACAAGCATGATAAATAAAACTTTAATAATAAAGCATAGCAATCACTTTGCATCATTAGAAGTAACTCAGACAAAAGATCATGAATAACAATGCAAATAAAGATATATGTTTGTTGCAAGTAAAAAGAAAGCATGTCAAAGTGATATTTCGCTAGTCCTTAAGAGTGGGGAAAACATAAATGCCAGAACACCTTCAAAGTTCATGAGGAAGACTAGAACAAATAATTAGAGAACTAGCAATAACACATCATGAATCAACTAATAATGTTTCTGGGACAAATGCACATAAAAGTTAGAATGGAAAAAATGCTCTCACAACTTTGCATAAAGTTAGAAGATGGAGACTCAACATAAAAGTAAAAGAAAGGCCCGTCGCAGAGGGAAGCATGGATCACTCATGTGCTAGAGCTTTTATTTTATTAAACAGAGGTATTAAAACTTGAAAAACCTCCTAACCATCTTTCACAAACCATGGCTAACCGAATCCTCGGGTTCCTGCCAGCAATCACATACCGTGGAGGAGTGTCTATTTTTTTTTAAGAGATGTGTATTCTTATGTCAACGAATGGTAAACAGAAAATATAGTACGACACAAGCCAACTAGACTTCACAAGAGCGGCTCCCATATAAGGACGCATCTGGGTAGAAGGACATCCTTGTTTCTCTTTTGTTTACACAGGGCAAAATAGTGAAGAGAATTTGTGCTATTAATTTGGGGCTGGGCACCAAGCTGCCAGCTCTTCTATCATTGGATAAGCGGATGAAGCCACTAGTCCAGGGTGTGAAAGTCCAATCAACAAGTGATACAAAGATTCTCTATATACGTCGTCATGAGCTAAAACAGGAGCACAAAACAGGAGTAATTTTGAAAGTTTTAAAGGTAACACATGGTGGCCACAAATGGAAATTTTTTGGTTTTATGTAGTTGGATGCACGAGTAAAGCTCATACTCAGTACAGGTGGAGGCTAGCAAAAGACTGGGAGCGACAAATCAAGAGAGCATAAGAGCCATAATCATGCATAGCGACATAAACATCATTAATCAAAGCATAAGTGGTACCACAAGTTCAAAAACTAAATGATCATAGAGGCTATTCGTGACTTGTTTATAGTCATAAACATGGTGTGAGTATGCGCCAAATCAACCAAATAAAACATCCAAAGGAGAACACCACAAATTTATGCTTCAATATGACAAGAACAACTCATGATTCTTTCAATGGCACGTTAAACATTCTCAGCTATTTGAGGCTAATCATGCTACTCAATAACCACAAGGGTTTAAAACTAAAATAACATCTAGCATGATATGAAAAAGTTCTAGCCACAGTCTATACAAGCTTCTACTTGCACCATTAAAAATTCTACCTCAAGCAGCAATTTATTTTCCCAACAAGCACCATACAAATCATGCTTTAATAAAAATCTATACATTCTATAGCAATCAAACATGAGATTGATCACATAACACTAATAAAACCAACGGCTCTGAATAAGAGATGCAAACAAAACGAGAGCTAAACAGGAAATATTGCAGCAGCTAGAAGAAAAACTAAGAATACTAGCATAGCAAGTATTCAAACGAAAAAGCGGAGCGTGTCTCTATCCAAAAAAGGATACTAGGATCCAACTATATTATTGCATAAAGGAAAACAAAAGAAAACAAATAAAAACAAAAGAAAAACAAGCATACGCTCCAAGCAAACTTCATATGATGTGACCGAATAAAAATATAGTTTCAAGAGAAGTGACCTGATAGATAGTTGATGAAGAAAGGGATGACTTGGGAATCCCCAAGATTAGATGCTTGAGACTTCTAAAAATATGCTTAGATGAACCACAGGGGCATCCCCAAGCTTTGACCTTGCACACTTCTTGATCACATATATCACCTCTTCTCTTGACACTTGAAAACTTCCTTCACACGACACTCAAACATGAATTCGCATTAGAGGGTTAGTGCAACAAATAAAAATACATTGGTGTTGTATGGAACAAGTGCTATTGATACTTTTAAACATTAGCTACAGCCACTGATGTTTCGTGAAGCAAAGAAATCCACTTGACATCGCAAAAGAGCAAATGCAAGAAAAATGGCAGAATCTGTCAACACCAGAACTGTCTGTAAAGACGAATTTTTTAGAGGAACTTACGTTGCTCATATCGAAAAACTTAAAGAACAAAAAAGTTGTGTAATTATCTGAGGAATAAGCGCAAAAAATGTCAGATGATTCTGAGCTTTAAGGATTTTATACGATTTTCTACGGTGGACAGAAGAAATCTGTTTCCTGCGCAGAAATCCGAAAACCAACTCCAACTCTCGTCAGAAACCTTACTTGGAACTACTAAAACATGTAAAGAAAGATACAAAGGAGTTGCTACATAAGTATACAACCCCTATACTTAAAAAAACAGAGAAAAACAAAGCAAAAATAAAACCATGGGTTATCTCCCAAGAAGTGCTTTTCTTTAAAGCCTTTTAGCTAGGCCCAGAAAAGTGGAATCAAGTATTTCAAATGAAGAAGCATAAAAATTGTAACTTGTTTGAATAACGGAATAAAAAGTCAAATTCATTCTCTTTCTAGGAAAGTTTTCCATACCTTTCTTGAGTGGGAACTGAAATTTAATATTCCCTTCTTTCATATCAATAACAGAACCGACAGTTCTAAGAAAAGGTCTTCCCAAACCAATTGGACAAGAAGCATTGCATTCAATATTCAAGACAACAAAATAAACGGGGAAAATATTATTATTAACCATGATAATAACATCATCAACTCACCCCAAAGGTTTCTTTCTAACATTATCAATAAGATGAATATGCAAATAACAAGGTTCCAATGGTGGTAAATCAAGAATATCATAGAGTTTCTTGGGCATAACAGAGATACTAGCACCAAGATCACATAGAGAATTGCAATCAAAATCATTCACTTTCATTTTAATAATAGGTTCCCAACCATAATCTAACTTTCTAGGGATAGAGGCTTCACATCTTAATTCATCCTCTCTAATTTGCATGAGAGCATTTGTAATATGTTTTGTGAAAGCCATATTCATAGCACTAGCATTAGGACAACTAGAAAGCTTTTGTAAGAACTTAATAAATTCAGTTATGTTGAAACCATCAAAGTAAAGATCATTTTTATCAAAGATAATGGGACCATTGTCTCCCCTATTTCAAAAAAATTCAGCACTTCTATGAGGAGCATTTTTAGCAGTTTCAGGCAGTTTTGCATTTTTACTAGAAAAAGTGGGAGTGTTTCCAACACCAATTACTTTACCATTGATAGTAGAAGGTTTTCTAGCATGAGAAGCTTCAGTTTTACTAGTGGTGGTAATGGTGCAAACATTAGCTATATGATTCTTTCTAGCTATTTCATCTTCTCTTTCCCATCTAGCATGCAATTCAGCTAACATTCTAACATTGTCATCAATTCAAATTTGGATAGCATTCAAAGTTTTACTTTCTTTAACATCATGAGGCATAACCTTTAGTTTAAGAAAATCAACATCAAGAGCAAGGCTATCAACTTTAGAAGCAAGAACATCAAATTTTCAAAAAAAATCCTCAACAGATTTGTTAAAAGCAGTTTGTGTATTAATAAAATTCTTAAGCATGTTCTCAAGATCAGAGGGTACACTTTTGTTGCTGTTATAGGATTTACCATAAGAATTAACATAAGCATTGCTATTATTAGGAGGATATGGCCTATAATTGTTGCTACCAAAATTATTCTTATAAGCACTGGTGTTGAAATTATTATTTTTAATGAAGTTCACATCAACATGCTCTTCTTGAGTGACCAAAGAGGCTAAAGGAACATTATTTGGATCAATAGAAGCATGGCCATTCACAAGCATATACATAATAGCATCAAGTCTCTCATTCAAAGAGGAGGTCTCTTCAACAGAATTTACCTCCTTACCACTTGTAGCTCTCAGTGTGCCACTCAGAATAATTTACCATCATATCATCAAGAAGCTTTGTCGCTAACCCCAAGGTCATGGACATAAAGGTTCCTCCAGAAGCTGAATCCAGAAGGTTTCTTGAAGAAAAATTTAGACCTGCATAAAAGGTTTGGATGATCAACCAAGTAGTCTATCCATGAGTGGGACAATTCTTTACTAAAGATTTCATTCTTTCCCAAGCTTTAGCAACATGCTCATTATCAAGTTGCTTAAAATTCATGATGCTACTTCTTAAAGAAATAATCTTAGCAGGAGGATAATATTTTATAATGAAAGCATCTTTACACTTAATTCAAGAATCAATACTATTTATAGGCAAAGATAGCAACCATTCTTTAGCTCTTCCTCTCAAAGAGAAAGGAAACAATTTCAGTTTAATAATATCCCCATCAACATCTTTATATCTCACATAGTTCAACAAAATTATTAAGATGGCAGCAACATCATCAATTCTAACACCAGAAAATTGCTCTCTCATAACAAGGTTTAACATGGCATGTTTAATCTCATAAAAATCAGCAGTAGGAGCAGGTGGAGCAATAGGTGTGCTAATGAAATCATTGTTGTTGGTGCTAGTAAAGTCATACAACTTAGTGTTCTCAGGAGTCGTCATTTTAACAATACTAAAAACAGTTATAAAACTACAGCTAGTAGAAGAACTAATTTTTTTGTGTTTTTGATAAAGAGAAGCAAACAAGTGTGACACCCCGAGATCGGGCACTATGCAGATTTCAGCATTTCCGCCAAATCCGCATAATAACCGATTCCAGGTTGCCACTTGTGATAACATTACAACAGTTCACGAATATTCCACAAAAACAGAAGAGATATATACAAGAGGACTCAAACGAGTCAAGGATACAACTGATACAATACAAAGATCCAAATAACAGCGGAAGAAACAACATAGTGTCCAACTACGGACAAGATACAAATTGGACTAAGAGTCCTGAAGATAACCGAGAGCGTCCAATCCCTGCCCAGGCCAAGCCGGAGGGATTCCCAAGCTAACGTCGTCAGACTTCAAACCTGTTGACTGCAATGTTGAATATGCAGCCACGAAAATGAATTCGTGGGTCAGTACGGTTAAGTACTGGCAAGTCATACTCACAAGATACCAGCGTAACCAGTCATCACAAGATATGAATACTTTGGGTACAACGGAAAGGAAGGGATTATTGCAAAGAAGCGACAGCGGGCTGCACTAACCAACTACAGAAAGCGCACTACAACTTCCGGCTAACAGAAAGAAGATAAGATAGCGTATCGTAACCAACTACAACTAACCTCAAACAAACCCATCCAATGTTACCCCCTTTTAAGGAAGCAACCCAAGGAAACTCACACTGTTGATTAAGGTGAAGCTCAGGTTATTGTGACAATATGCCTATTACTAGTCAAGTTATTATTAATTAGGTGTAAGTTGTCTGAGTACTTGTTAGCCAGTGCTTTCACCAAGTCATCACATAACCGCGGACAACACGGCTTCTCGAGAAGATTTATCCCTGCAGGGTGTGCTCCAGTACCCGTACACACTCGAGCCACCAACTAAAACTCAGGTTGGCTCGACACGACTCAAACCGTCTCTACAACCCATCCTAGGAGCCACGGAGCTATAAGGTCCCAGCCACGCAGCCGAATACTCAGCGTAGGTGTGCAAAACTCCCGCAGGACACAACACCCCGGCACTACAGGCCTCGCCCTATATGCATCATCAACATCATAACCATCACCAGTAACCATGGGGGCGCCTCCCATTATGCAAAGGAGCAAATGGAACACCCGAACTAAGTGTGGCTCTTCGGAAAAGCTGCAAATCAGGTCTAAGTCGAGGGGGGTTCCATACCACCACCCGGATGCGGTGAGCACGCTCATCATGGATCAGTAGACAAGACCCTTTCCCTAATTAGGGTCGACACTAGCAGGTTTCAAAACCCTAACCCGGGCCTCCTGCAGGTGCCTTATCATCAAATTATTATTACCCAAAACATTAACATGTTGTTGATTGAATTGTGACCCAACTATCAAACTAAACAGGTGATAAGACGGACAACAAGACTTGAGCGCAAACAACACTAGGCATGCAACTACGGCACGAGGGCCAACAAGGTAAACAAGCAACAGTTGATAGGAAGTGGAAGGAAGGCTATATCATGGCTGCAAGGTAAACATATGATAGGATCAAAAATACTAGGCTAGCATAAAGACAACGGAAAGAATCGGTAACAAGTGAGGAAAGGCAACACGGGTAGCAAGTGAGTATACTTGCCTGGAATCCAGCAAGTAGAGGTACATCCAGAGAACTTGTCGTTGCTCACATCATCTCAACGTCCTATCCGCGAAGAAGCAAAGAGCTAACAGAAACACCGGATGCAACAATTACTTCTACGGCAAAGATCCAGCATGATTCTATTTTATATGCATGGCATGGCAAGATGCAACAGGGGAAACAACTTAAGCAATTTAATCGGAACCGGAGTCCGGAGAAATAGGGATTGGTTCAAATTGTTTATCTAACCATCAATTTAATTGTTGTTTAGCATGGCAAACAATGAAGTAGATGAGTTAGGCAATTTAAATGGAAGGGGGAAACAGTTGAATTAAATACCCCACACATTCCATATGTTGCCATTTAGGTGATCATGCATAACAAAAGCTAAAATGCACAAGGCAAGATGCAAACAGGAATATGAATGGCATGAACATGTTAATGACATGAATCTGATTGGAAAACATGTTTTATTGGTTGAGAAACACTTTTAAATGATTTAGTTAAGCATATTACCAATTTAAATGCATTAAATAAGAGGGGAAACAATTATCCAATTTAAATGTTGCAAACCAGAAAACAAAGTTGATATTCAAGTGTGGCATTTAATTTTGGATGGAATTCATGTTTTGAGTATTTAATTTGGAGCAACCATGTGAAAGTTATTAATTAGAACCTTTAATTAATTAATTAAGGCATTTTTAAATGACATTAATTTTAATTGTCCAAATTGCAAAACAAAGTTGATATACAGAAAGGTGGTTTCATTTTGATTGGAAAACATAGTTTATTTGTTGAAATTGGAATTTAATTGAGCAAGTTATGAATTTCACCATTTAAATGATTTAATTAAAGCATTAAGTAATTGCATTAATTTTAATTTTCCAAAACAGAAAACAAATGTTAGATTTGGAAAGAGCATGATTTCCTGGTTGGGATACATATTTTGTTTGTGCAATTTGGAGTTATAATGAAGGAGATATTAATTGTCCAAAATTTAGGTTTAAATTTCTATTTAAAAGAAATTGGGACATGGCTTTTTACGGTGGCAGAGCCAACCACGCTGGCTGACAGTGGGCCTAGGCCAGCGTGGCGCCACAGTGGCGCGGGTGTGCAGTGAGGTGGCGCAGGGGGTCAATGACGGGTGGGTCCGAGGGCTGCGCGCGAGTAAATCTGCGAAAAAAGGTTGCCTTTGCGGCCGTGGGGGATCGATCCCAGGACTGGGGCTTGCGCGCAAGGGTTCGTTGCCAGTGCGCTGCTGCTGAACTTGTGATGGTAAGTGATTCTGACGGAAGATGTTGTACGTTACTGCTGTTAACTGAACTTTCGCACAACATGTTCAGACTTATGACTGAACGAAACAGAGGATCAACAAAAGAATTCGGCGATCTTGGTATTTAAACCCGGGATCTCCTAGGACGCTGATCGGGGCGCAGCCACTGGGCTACTTCGCTGCTTCTTGTTAGACTAGGACACGGAAACGTGTTGAGGTGTTCTTGATCGCGAAAATTGGAACTGAACCGTAAGTTTCAGAACTGAAACTTGTCGAGGATGAACGGACGGTGGTGACTGTAGCGCTGCTGTCGCTCGGCGTGTGTGTGCGCCATGTGGGGGAAGAGGAGGACGGGGGGACGTGCTCACCGAGGAAGAGGTCGGAGAAGGACCGAAGCGTCGATGGAGAGGAGGCGTTCATGGACGTGGTCGACGGATCTCGACGGGGCCGTCGCTCCAGGCCGCTCCAGCGATGGTTCTTGCTCGTAGACGAAGAAGACGACCCCCGTGGTGCGATTCCCGTGCTCGTAAGGCCTTCACGGACTCCACCCCGACGCCCCGACGTGCGCCACCTTGGCCAAGGCTTGGTGGTCGTAGAAGAAAAAGAAAGGCAGAGGAGATGGAAGGGGAGGGTTGGTGGCGGCGGAAAGGAAGAGAGGAGGGCTTAGGGTTAGACTAGGGCACGGTGTCGAGACATCGTAGTAGTTTTCATAGACTGGGGTGCCATGAGACTACGGTAGAGACGTGGGGTAACGGGATAGCGTAGTAATACAGAACACGGGATTTTACCCAGGTTCGGTACGTCGCGACAGTACGGCGTACCTACTCCTGCACTTCTCACTATGTGGGACTAAAGCCCGTATAATAAGGTTACAATGTAAGGGAATAGATCCAGCTACTCGTCGAGGATGAACTTCCCGGCGAGTTGCGTAAGGCTTGAGCTTGAACCTAGAACCTTGGAACTAAAGGAACTTATGTAATTTATCTCCCGTCCGGCTTTATATAATAGCCGGATTAGGGCTTACAGAACCAGAAACCTAGAAGACTACGTTTAACTTGTAACTTGGAAAGTAAGGAATCCGTCTTCTCCTCCAAGCCAGATCACACGGGCCGTGATCCGGGTTCTTCTAGAATCCGGCTTCTACGCGTCGGACTACTGGGCCGCCCAATGGACCTAAGCCCATTACCATGTAGGCCACCCTGGTAGTCCGGCTCTTTTGTCTACCATCTTCTATACCCCTATTCAGTATATATCCGACAGTAGCCCCCAGGAAGGATCAAAACTCTGAAACTCCGCCTTTCGTCAAATACATTTTGTCCGGGAAAACTTGATTCAGCAGTCTTGATTCTTTCTTCTTTCCTTTTGAAGGAGATGGTAACATAAAACTCGGAACTATGAAAATCCGGCTTTTCTTCTCGCGATCCTTCGCGGAAAAGGAACTCGTGACATCAGCGCCTCAATCACGCTGACGCAAGCGCCGCTTGGTTTCACGCGGGAAACCCTGCAACGTATCTCTGACAGATTCTCACGAGAAACGAGGAGATAGCCATCATTCCTCTGTCGTTCCGTTTCCCGGATTTTCCGGCGAGCGACACGCGTCGAACATCCAACGGTCAAAAGAGCCGTTGGCGCGTATCTAGAGGTTTTTAGGCTATAAATAGCCGTCCTCGTCGTCACCGGAAATCTTTCCTCACTCCTCACTGCCCACGCCATTGACGCAAACGCGACCACGAGAGCAAGAACTTGCCCAGACGAACCGTTTGCACGCCGGAGCGCTCACTCGCCACCTGAAAAAGATGGCCTCTCCGTCGTCCTCACCGGCTCGCGCCTCCATCGACGAGCTTTTGGGCGACCTAGATCCACAGCTGGGGTCGCCCAAGCATGCCGGCGGCGGGCCGGAAAAGGCCAAGGCATCCGCGGCGGGCGGAGGAAATGCTTCCGCCGCCGCGGACATAGCGGGCCCAAGCACCACGACAACCCCGCCGTTCGCACTGGAAACGGCGAGGGCCAAGATTTACTCTCGTGGCACTGAGCGCTTCTCCACCGGAGCTGATGAAGAAGCGGAATTTGTCGGAATTTGGAATCAGAGTAATACTTCACTCGTCCTCCTTCGTCGGATGTCAAGGGATAGATTAATAGTTAAAGGCAAATGGCGGATCTCGAAGAATGAGCCAGAGCCCAAGCCAGAGGAAGGAGAACGCGTCCTCCTTACCTCTCATATCACGAGAGGTATGGGTTTTCCCCCTTCCGCCTTTTTCCTAGATGTCCTCAACTTTTATGGTGTTCAACCACATAATATCTCTCCAAATTCTATCCTTCAATTAGCTAGTTTCCAAGCTCTTTTCGAAGGGTATCTTGGAATAACTCCCAATTTAGACTTCTGGCATTATTGTTTCGAGGTAAAACACAACATCACAAACGGTGTTTCGCCCATCTGCGGTACCATATCTTTTATCCTCAGAAACTTTAGGGAAGAATGGTATCCAAAGATAAGAATGCCGAAACCTGACCAATCTTGGCTAGGTTCTTTCTTTTATCACCAAGACATTCCGTTCCCCAACAAAGAAACCGGAATTCCTCCCTTTGTCAATTCTGCTGCTATTCCTCATGAGAATTGGACACTTGCAGTAACAGAGGATTTGCCTGAAAGCCTGATGAAAATAAAGCGTCGTATTGCCAAACTTTCTTCTTCTCAACCACCTTTGGTTGGGAAGGATATCGTTTTATGCTGGTTTGGTCGTCGCGTACAACCTTTATCCCTTCGTTCCCGACTTCTTTGTGAGTACACGGGACCGGAAGATAGCATGAGAGGCACCGATAGGTCCTTTAGCAAGAAGGATTTTATAGAACGCCTTCATCAGATAGTTGCCGCCGATGGCCAGATTGAGGAAAGTCTAGCCATATATCATGCGGAAAATCTGGTTCCTAAGGTACTTTTCTTCCCTTGTTTCTGAGTTTCCTCAGATTATCTTCTCTCTTCATTTTTAACATACTGTTAATTCTTTCCTAGTTTCACGAACTTGGAGAAAATGATCTTGCTTCTGATGCTGAAATCAGCCAATTATATGCTGAATTTTACAACAATCAAAAGCGCAAGAGGCAAACTACTATCAAAGAAGAATTTCCTTCTGCAGCTACGGGTAAAAAGGGGAAGACGAATATGCCAATGGGCGGAAATTTTCAATCACCCGTCAGAAACGAATCCATTCCTGTTCCAGATGATATCCGGGTGAAAGAAGAACCTTTCGACGACCTCGGATACATTCGTCCGGAAGCTAAGAAGTTTTTTGCTCCTGCGCCTCTGGTTCGCCCTTGGCCACAAAATGGATTAGTTATCCGCAACAATATCGCATTCTCGTCCCGCCAGGTTATACACGATGGCCTTCACCACGTAGGAATTCTTTTCATGGAATATGCCAGAGAATTCAAGGAGACCTTAACTGATTTGCGAGAAATGAGCCAGGTAATACCTCTAGCCCCCAAGCATTAAGTTGAAAATCTAAATTCTTCTTAATGCTTCTTTGTATGCTTGTTCAAACTTAAGCATCTGGCTTTCATTTCCATGTTTCAGCATTCCGCAGATGCCATAAACGTGGAAGTTTTGAAAAAACTTAGCCTCAAAAGCAGAGAAGTAAAAACACTTCAATCTGTTATTGAGTCAAAAAGCAACGAACTGGCGTCGACTCAAAAGCAATTATCAAAAGCCACCGGTATTTTACTTCGTGTTTATTGATTTTTGCTGGAAAATCATTTCTAGATCTTGCCGTAATGTCGGATTATTTTGTCCCTACTTTTCAGCTGCTTTAACCAAAGCCAAGAAGCTCACAGCAAACGCTGCTTATTTTTCTCAACTTCGTGAAGAAAACTCCAATCTTCAAAAAGAACTTTCAAAAGTTCGAGAAGAACTGGAAGCCAGTAATCTAGCCCTTGGGATTGCGCAATCCAAGGCTTCTTTGCAGGCAGCAGAGGATAAATCTATTATCAATGATTTAGAAAGTATGCTATTTCCTCGTATGAAAGAAAGCGATGAAATTGACGCGGTTCTTGGTAAGTTGACTTCTTTTACCAATACTTTCATGTCATATTCTTGTATTTTCTAATCTTTGCCTTTGTCAAAAAAGCAGGAAATTTTCCAGGGATTTCTCGGACGGAAAAGATCCGGGCTTTTGGGAAGATATGGAATTCAATCAGAAATGCAGGAATGCACTTAATTAATAAATTCCTGCCCACAAGCAGTATACAATTTTCAGAAGTTTACCGACTTCCGGATGGCATCATGGAGGTAGCAAATTCGAAGGAATCTTTCCTTCGCTCTGCTGCACGGGGTGGTGCGCGAATGGCACTTGGCCTCATGCGCTTACACTACCCTGATGCAAAATCCTGGCGTGTAGCATCCGGTATTCCTCAAGAATGTTCAGAAGCACAAATAAATGCAATCTTTAAAGAAGTTGAAGGCCATGCCACGCAGATTGCCTCCATGGGAAATATCTCCATTACTTATCCGGAAGAAGAAGTGCCCGCAGCCCCCGAGAATGATGGCAGTGATGAAGACTCAGAAATTTAAGGGGGCGCACTTGACCTGGATGATGGATGCGTATAGTAGCTTTTTTACAATGTAATTCATATTGTAATACTTCTATGTCATTTGTCGGAACAAGAACTCCGCCTTTTGCGATTTCTAACTTCTTGCAAAGTTTTTACGGGTTTGGCTGTTCCTTTATCTTCTAAGTAATCTGGTATATATGCTTTAACTGTCCTTAGTGTTTGAAATGGCTCAAATAGCATTATGAATCGTTATGCCGAGTAACTGGGGACGAACCAAGCAGTTTTGAAACTCGAAAACATGAATCATGCTAAAGGCATTTTTACTAACTAGTTCCAGTAACCCAGCATACGCATGATCAGATAAAACTTTAGAGAAAACAAGGAACTGTTCTGAAACTTGGGCACGCAGGCACAATCCGAGTTTCCTTTAACCTTTAACAGGCCGAATCATTCAGCTTTTAAACACCGAGCACGCAGGCACAATTCGGGTCAACATTGAGTATTTGTAAGATCATTGGGAAATAGATAAAACGGAAATATTTTGTACTTATAATGAATATGAATTCCGATAACTTTATTTCATGATCTCAAAGATGTTTACATAGAAATTGAACTAAGTGTAGAAGGGACGTAATTGCTGGATACTCCAAGGCCTATTTGTCTCTCCTAGTTCAGCATCTATTTTTCTCTTTCTTTTGCGATTCGGCTTTTTGGGATCATCCTCCGTATCTCGAATGTCGACAAGATAATATGATCCATTCTTCATGGCTTTACTGATGGCAAATGGTCCTTCCCATACTGGGGCCAATTTGTGCTTCCTTTGTTGCACCAGTCTCAGCACCAAGTCACCTTCTTTAAAAGAACGATGCCTGATTTTCCGACTATGATAACGTCATAAACCTTGCTGGTAGATGGCGGATCTTTGAAGCACAAGTTCTCGTTCCTCTTCTAGGAGATCGACAGCATCCTGTTGTGCTTCCTCGGCATCCGAGTCGTCAAAATTTTGCACTCTTGGGCTATCATGGATCATGTCCGTTGGAAGCATAGCTTCCGCACCATAAACTAGGAAAAACGGGGTCTGTTCAGTTGACCTATTTGGCGTCGTTCGAATACTCCATAACACGGAAGGTAGTTCTTCTACCCATGCTCCAGCTGCTCTATGAAGAGGAGTTTCGAGTCTTGGACGTATTCCTTGCAGGATTGAGCTGTTCATTCTTTCAACCTGTCCATTAGATTGCGGGTGTGCCACAGATGCAAGATCCAAGCGAATTCCCGTTTGTTGGCAGTATTTTGCCAACTCTCCAATGGAGAAATTTGTCCCGTTATCAGTTATTATGCTGTGTGGGACGCCATATCTCATTACTAAATCAATAATGAAATTTCTGGCAGTTGCGCCGTCCAGTTTTTTGATGGGTTTAGCGTCCACCCATTTTGTGTACTTATCTACTGCTACGAGTAGATGTGTAAGTCCACCTCTTGCAGTTTTGAATGGTCCCATCATGTCTAGCCCCCAGACCGCAAACGACCATGTGATAGGGATAGTTTTAAGTGCTTGGGCCGGCAAATTGGTCTGCTTGGCGTAATATTGGCATCCTTCGCATGTATTCACTATGCGTTCGGCGTCTGTCTTGGCTGTTAGCCAGAAAAACCCTGCACGGAATGCTTTTTTGACTATGCTTTTTGATTGAGCATGATGTCCGCAATCGCCGGCATGGATTTCTTGCAATATTTCTCTTCCTTCTTCTGGTGAAATACACCGCAGAAAAACTCCAGAAGTACTGCGTTTGTATAAGTGGTCGTTGATCACTACGTAACCTTTGCATCGACGCTGTATTTGCCTTTGCAGGACTTCGTCTGCTCCTTCCGGGTACTTCTGATTGACTAAGAAGTTTAGGTACGGGATTGTCCAATCCGGTTTAACGAGCATGACTTCAATTGTTTCAGATGCTAGAGGGTAATCAACGTCTCCACCTTTTATGGATGGTTCATGCAAATGCTGGACGAATACCCCTGGTGGTAAAGTTTTTACTCTCTCTGATCCCATGCGGGCTAACGCATCCGCGTTCCAATTTTCCTCCCTTTTTATGTGAAGGACTTCGAACCCGAAGAAGCAGATGGCAAACTCATCCACCGTTCTCCGATATTCGGCCATTATAGGGCTTTTCGCGTCCCAGGTTTGGTTGAGCTGATGCTGTACCAAATCCGAGTCTCCATAGCACAAGATGCGTTTTACCCCTATTTCTTTTGCAATATGCAAGCCATGAAGCAAAGCTTCGTATTCTGCCACATTATTACTGGCGTTGAAGTGTATTTGCAATACGTACTCCATTGTGTCTCCCTTGGGAGATTTTAGAACTACGCCGGCTCCAGCTCCTTCCTTCATCTTGGATCCGTCAAAGTGCATGATCCAGTACTCGGATTCTGGCATCGGTGTATTTTCCATTGCTTCTGTCCAGTCGGCGACGAAATCTGCCAAAACCTGGGATTTTATTGCCGTCCTTAGCTGGTACTTAATGTCGAAAGCTGCCAGCTCGATGCCCCATTTAGCTACTCGGCCGGTTGCCTCCGCATTGTTTATAATATCTCCTAGTGGTGCTTTACATACCACTGTTATAGAATGTCCTTGGAAGTAATGGCGCAGCTTTCTGGATGCGAAAAATACGCCATATGCCAGTTTCTGATAGTGCGGGTATCTTTGTTTGGATTCGGAGAAAACTTCGCTTATGTAGTATACCGGATGTTGATCTGGTATGCTTTGCTCCTCTTTTGTCCGTTCCACAACGATTACCGCGCTAATAACCCGACTAGTAGCCGTAAGGTATAGTAACATGGGTTCTTCATCTTTGGGAGATGCCAAGATGGGAGCGTTCATCAAGGTTTCTTTTAACTGGGCTAACGCTGCATCAGCCTCTTCTGTCCATTCGAACTTGTCGGATTTCTTTAACAGTTTGTATAGTGGTAAGGCTTTATCCCCCAGCCGACTAATAAATCTGCTGACGGCTGCAGCGGAACCCGTCAATCTTTGGACATCTTTTACACATGTAGGCTTTGAGATATTCAAGATTTCCTTGATCTTTTCCGGGTTAACTTCTATTCCTCTGTGAGAAACGATGAAACCCAGAAGTTTTCCTGAGGGAACCCCGAATACGGACTTAGATGGATTCAACTTCATCTTGTAAGTGCGCAAGTTCTCGAAGGTTTCTCGCAAATCCTCAAGGAGTGTATCTTTTTCCTTGGTGACGACAGCAATATCGTCCACGTAAACATGGACATTTCTTCCAATCTGACTATGCAAACAACGTTGCATGCAACGCTGGTAGGTTGCACCTGCGTTCTTCAGGCCAAAAGGCATGGTTACGTAGTAATACGTCCCGTACGGGGTTATAAAAGAAGTCTTGATTTGATCTTCCTTTTTCATGCGTATTTGGTGGTACCCGGAGTATGCATCCAAAAAGCATAAAAGCTCAGAGCCTGCAGTGGCGTCTATTATTTGATCGATTCGCGACAGCGCAAACCTATCTTTCGGACATAACTTGTTCAATCCTGTGTAATCTATACACATTCTGAGGGCAGTTGTGTCTTTCTTCGGTACTAATACCGGATTTGCGGACCAGTCAGTATGGATTACTTCCTTGATAAAATCCGCTGCCAAAAGCCGGATAATTTCCTTGCCAATAGCCTTCCGTCTTCTTCCGTCAAATCGACGGAGACCTTGTTTGACGGGTTTTGATCCGGGAATAACCTTGAGTTGGTGCTCAGCAAGTTCCCTGGGTACGCCTGGCATGTCAGCTGGACACCAGGCAAAAATATCCCAGTTCTCACGGAGGAACTTGATGAGCTCGCCTTCCTATTTGTCGGTCATCCCAGTCCCTACAACGACGAATTTTGTCGGATCTTTGGGATCTAGGATTACCTGTCTTGTATTCTCGGATGCCTTGAAGCTATCTGTTGGCTTCCGAGTTTCTTTTCCTGCCGGCATTTCTTTCGGCGATACCTCCTTGGCTAACTCCTTCAGTTCTTCCTGAGCTATAACTCTTTGAGCGCAAAGGGCGTTTTGCTTCTCCAACTCGTTTGCCAGCTTGAAATCACCGGCAATGGTGATTACTCCTCCTTTGGGTCCTGGCATCTTCAGCTTGTTGTAGATATAGCAAGATCTTGCCATAAACTTGGCGAAAGCCGGACGTCCGAGTATTGCGTGATACACACTCTCGAACGGCACAACTTCGAAGGATACTTTTTCCTGCCGGAAGTGATCTTTATCTCCGAAGGTGACATCTAGGAAAATTTCTCCTAGGGATCGTGCTTGCCTGCCAGGAACGATGCCATGGAAGCGTATATTGCTCTAGTTGAGCTGGGACTCGGATATCTTCAAGTGCTTCAGTGTATCCAGGTACATTATATTGATGCTGGATCCTCCGTCCATCAGCACTCTTCTTAGCCTAGTGTTTTGAACAATAGGGCTTACAACAAGAGCTTGTGTGCCGGGTTCAGGGATATTTCCGGGATGATCTGACTGATCCCAGATTATCGGTGTGCTAGAGTACTTCAAGAATTTTGGGGTTGCCGGAACAACCGCATTTATTTCTCGAAGTGTTCTTTTGGCCACCTTTGCTGATGGGGTTGCTAGGAAAGTTAACATTGCTTCTCCATCAACTCTCGGAAATTTAGGTTCGCCTTTTCGCTGTTGTTCCTGGATTTTGTCATCAGTGTCCGATTCACTGTCTTCTTTTTCAGCTTCTGGCTTTTGTTTGGCAGGTTTCCTCTTAGAACCCTTCCCTTTATTTCCGGATCCTGCATTGCCTTTCATATGCTTGTTTAGCCGGCATTGCGCGTTCGTGTGGGTTGGTTTCCCAAACTGAGAGTGGTGGACGCAGGGTTCCGACTTAATTCTCTCCCATTCCTCAGGAGTGTAATTGATGGGATCCGGACTGCGGCCTTTCCACTTGTTCCCTTTTTCTCCTCCAAAGGCTAAGTTAACCTCCTTGGGCTTTGTTGTTGACTCCGGAGTTCCTTTTTTATCAGAACGAGGTGTTTTCTTGGCCAGTATTAGTGACTCAATATTGCCTCCTCTTGCTCTAATATCATCTTCGGCTGCAGCATGCTCATTAGCGGTTGTAAGCATAGATCCAAGATCTTTGTGCTTTTTAGAACCAACCATGAACGGTACAAGTCCGGGTTTTAGGCCATTGACGAAAGCATGCATTGCTTGTACGTCAGTTACTCCAGAGCAACTATTCTTCATTGCAGTCCATCTGGAGATGAAATCCACGTATGGTTCGTCTTCAAATTGGGTGCAACGGTTCAGCTGGTTGATGCTATTTGGGCGTTTGTATGTTCCCCTAAAATGCTGGGTAAATACTCTCGCCATATCATCCCAACTGTCGACAGTTCTTGATGGTAAACCATTAATCCAATCTCTGGCTCCGTCTAGCAACATTAGGGGAAGAAACTTGACAGCTTCCAGGTCTGTCCCGTTGTTGATTTGGACGGCTGTGTAATAATCTGAAAGCCAGGTATCCGGGTTTGTACTGCCGGTATATTTTTGGTAGGTTGGACCAACTTTGGCGAAGCCAGAATGCAGGGTTATCCTTCGGATCCTGTCAGTAAAACACTTAGGACCAAAGTATAGATCATCCTTTTCTGCTCTATCAATATGTGCAGAATATCTCCCGGCTGAATGGACAGAAGGGGATCTGCTCCTTTCTTTTCCATTGTTGCGCGGACGCGTTTTTCCGAGGTTATCTCTATCTCTTCCGTTGTCACGCCCTCTGGGATTAGGTGGAGTCCTGCTCCTGTACCTTTCCTTATCTTTGGGCGGTGTCCGAGATCTTTCACGTCTGTGAGGCGTATCGTATCTTCCAGCTTTTTCAGCTGGGTTTCTCGGAGGTGGCATTATTTTGCCGTCATTCCGGTGTTTGTCTTCCCGATCGTGTGGTTTATATCCATCTTTCGGGAGATGAGGTCCGGTTCTAGACGCTGCGTCCCGGTTGTCGGGGTTTTTCTTGTCCTTTCTCGGATCCTCTTTTTTATCCGAATCTCCGGGTTCTTCCGGTCCAGGTGCTCCAGCAGCGCAAGTAACAGTTTTGCAGAGGGCGGAATTATCATGCAGCCTCCCTGATCGTTCTTGGCCTCGCTGTTGCTGCTGTAATGCTTTTCCTAGGAAAGCATACACCCCTTGGAGTTTTTCCCCGTTGGAGTACAGATCATTGTTTAGGATGGCGAACGCTGCTTCCGCGTTTTCAGCTGCGGTTTTGTATATTGGTTCGCCCTTGGCATCTTTGCCGTTTAACTGCTTTTGCCAAGATGGGTTATAGAACCTTTCTTTCGGCGGCAGTTCTTCCGGTTTTGCAATTCCGGGTAACCTAGTAGGTTTTAAGGCAGATCTATGCTTTCTCTCGTACTCCTCAATTTCTTCCTTCATGATTTTGATGTCATTATGGGTTTGTTGGAGATGTTGCCGAGATCTAAGCAGTTGTTGCTGTTGCCGTTGGAAAGCTTGTCTCCTGGCTTCCAGCATCTCAGGGGGTTCATTGGGTCCCACTGGAGTTTGTAATAGTTCTTGCTCTTCCAGTTCTGTCATTGGCGGAGCAGTGATTTCCTTAGATTTCTTTTCCGTAGGCTTTGTGCCGCTAATATCTCCAACTTCCAGGTTTTCATCAGCGAGATCGGCTGACTTTTTCTTCCGGAGTTTGTACTGGAGTTTTTTAGAAGCACGGTGCTTTTTCTTGGAAGACGGAGGTTTTTTGACAGGTTCATCCTCTGTCATCTCCTTAACGTTAGGAAATATCGGAGAAGTTTCTCCGTCTTCCCTCTCCTCTGCTGGCGGAGGGGTTTTAGGGCTTTCCTGGCTATCGGCACCCGTTGTATCAGCTGGTTTTGCCATTAGCACTTCATGGAATCCCTCTTGAAAGGACTTAACTTTTCTTACGAAGGCATCATCATCTTCGTCTTCGGATTCGAAGTTATCCGATCCGGTTTCCGACTCCAATCTCGCCTCAATGGCGGCAAGCACGGACTCTGTTTCCGAGTTCATCGTCTGGTTGACGGATGTCGGATCTTCCGTCTCTGTGACGGGTATTGGTTCTTCCGTCTCTGTGACGGGTGTATTGTTGTCTGCCTCTTGCACGGGATTTCCGTCATCCGTGTTTTCGGCGATCTCGGATTGCACCATGCCGATAAAGTGCGTATCACTGTTTTGTCGGCGATCTGAGCAAAATCCGGCATCATAGTCATCTTCGACTGGGTATAGGGCGGGTGGGAGATAATTGCTTTCACCGCAAAACCCCATTGCTTCCGCGGTTAATCCGATAAAGATGTTAGCAGATCCAATCGGTAAGACGCAGGCACTTACCAGGTGGTTTTGCGCTGGTATGTAGGATCCGTTGTCGAGGAAGCGCCCGACGTCGTCGTCGAATTCCAAGCTTCCGACAGTGATCGATCTTCCGATTCCGCCTAGTATCCCAGATCGGAACTTCACGCCTGACGTCGTTTGCCCCACGGTGGGCGCCAACTGCCGAGACATCGTAGTAGTTTTCATAGACTGGGGTGCCATGAGACTACGGTAGAGACGTGGGGTAACGGGATAGCGTAGTAATACAGAACACGGGATTTTACCCAGGTTCGGTACGTCGCGACAGTACGGCGTACCTACTCCTGCACTTCTCACTATGTGGGACTAAAGCCCGTATAATAAGGTTACAATGTAAGGGAATAGATCCAGCTACTCGTTGAGGATGAACTTCCCGGCGAGTTGCGTAAGGCTTGAGCTTGAACCTAGAACCTTGGAACTAAAGGAACTTATGTAATTTATCTCCCGTCCGACTTTATATAATAGCCGGATTAGGGCTTACAGAACCAGAAACCTAGAAGACTACGTTTAACTTGTAACTTGGAAAGTAAGGAATCCGTCTTCTCCTCCAAGCCAGATCACGCGGGCCGTGATCCGGGTTCTTCTAGAATCCGGCTTCTACGCGTCGGACTACTGGGCCGCCCAATGGACCTAAGCCCATTACCATGTAGGCCACCCTGGTAGTCCGGCTCTTTTGTCTACCATCTTCTATACCCCTATTCAGTATATATCCGACACACGGCTCGGGGGTCTTGTAGGGCTCGGGGGCAGGTGGAGCAAGGGGGGTCCAGGTGGGGGATGACAACAACGTGAGATCCTCCTCCGCGTCCGTACGAGTAAGACAACGGTGGGGGGGGGCTGGGCTTAGGAAAAGGCCGTGGTGGGCTTGGCCACTAGGTGGGCTGGGGGGAAGTGGGGAGAAGGCCGTGGGCTGGCCGTGGGGCTGGCCTGCCTCCCCACCTCAAAAGGTTTTTTTTTTGTTCTCTCTCTTTTTGTGTAGAGAAGGAAAAGAGGGAAAAGAATTAGATGTTTGGGGTTTTAGTTTTATGAAGTATTTTTATTTGATTTACAAAACAGCAATTGTAGGGTATGTTAACTTATTTTCAACAATTTAAAAAATGACAATTAGTTTGAAATTTGCTATTTGAATTTCATATAGGGTTTCATATAGAGTTGAGTTTTTAAAATAAACAAGTTTCATTTAATAAGATCAAACACTATGAAACTTAGTGAGTTTTAAAATGTTTGGAAGATTTTAATTCTTTAAACCACAATTGGGATCATGCCCATTATAAATGATTTTGATTTGAAGTTGAATTGGAATTTACCATTAGGGTATTAATTAAAGGGAAATTTATTAACAAGCAATTTAAATAAATTAACTTCAAAACTATTGGAAACAATTTGAGTTGTTTAGTTTGCAATTTTTAAATTGGAAATTTTGAACAATGTTTGAAAGTTTAATCTGGTTTGAGGTTTTGAGTTAATTAGGAAAACATGGTGCAATGCATCTGATGCATGTGATGCAATGCAAAAAAAAGAAAAACAACCAACTTGCTAACCTAGAGGAACACCCTAGGTGTTACAACAAGACAAAATAAAATAAACTAAGCAAAATAATAAAAAAGTAAAGATATTAGAAGTGAGAGACTCCCCTTGTAGAAATGATCTTCCTCCCCGCCAACGGCGCTAGAAAACTTGTTGGGAGCCTTGACGGGAGGCTGCTTGCTCTCGAAAACTTCGTTCCCCGGCAACGGAGCCAGAAAAATTGATGCGGCGTGTAGTTGACGTCCTCGTTGGTAAACCCCAAGAGGAAGGTTGTGAAGAGTGTAGCAGCAAGTTTTCCCTCAGAAAAGAAACCAAGGTTGAATCGACCACAAGGAGGACAAGCAATATCTGAAGGTTGATGCAGCTGAGGTGGCAGGGCGCACTACCGGTTCAGCAGTAACGTGGAACATACACAACACAATCAAATCACTCTGTTCCAAAAAAGCTGTGAGGTTGTCAATCTCACCGGTTTTTCCGAACACAAAGAGGTTAAATGTATGGTGTGGAAAACAGTAGGAACAGTATGAGAGCAGTATAAAAGCAGTAGGTGTTTTATGAGTATGAGGAAAAAGGACCAAGGTGCACAGTTCACTAGTGGTGTCTCTCCGAGAAAGGTAAATAACATGTGTGGTGAACAAATTACAGCTGGGCAATTGACAGAAATGAAGGCTGCACCGTAGTGCATATGCAAGACATAAATATTACTATGTGATTCATGCGGGCATTACATAGACCGTTATCCAACTGCATCTATGACTAAAAATCCACCCTTCGAATATCATCCGAACAAACGTTGGGTATTAAGTTGCAAGCAACAGATAATCGTTGTAAGAAAAGTGTGTAATGTAAACAATAACATCATCCTTAGACAAAGCATTGTTGTTTTCTCCCTAATGGAAACATCACATCCTCCATCTGTCACGTTTCTGTCACTCGAGCACAGATGAAAAGGAGGCATGAACCCACTATCGAGCATAAATACTCCCTCTTGGATTACTAGCATCTACTTGGCCAGAGCATCTACTAACAACAGAAAGCATGCAACATCATAAATAACATTCATCAGATCCCAGCAAACACAACATGTAGCATGACATAAAGATGATCTTGATCATGATAGGCAGCTCACAAGATCTAAACATGAGGTACAAAGTGGAGAGAACAACCATCTAGCTACTGCTATGGACCCGTAGTCCAGGGATGAACTACTCACGCATCACTTCGGAGGAGGGCATGGTGGTGTAGACCCCTCCGGTGATGATTTCCTCCTCCAATAGGGTGCCGGGGAGAGCTCTAGAACTCTCTCGATCTCGGGATGACGGTGACGGCGGCCTCGGGTGTTTCTCGGGTAAAAGTGGTATATTTTTAGGGTTTACACCTCAGGGGGAATAAATAGGCGAAAGGGCTCAAGCGGTGGAGGCTCAAGGGCCCCACACCACCCCCTGGCGCGGCCAAGGGGGGACCACGCCACGCTATGGTGTGGGCCCCCTGAGGGCCCCCTCTGGGTCTCTTCGGGACTCCGTGGAACCTCCAAGATTTCTAAGACTTCCGGGCTTTGAATTTTCCAATTCCGAGAATATTTCCAGAACAACTTTTCTGAAACTGAAAATAGCAGAAAACATGGAACTGGCTCTGTGGCATCTTGTCAATAGGTTAGTCCAGAAAATCGATAAAATGACATAAAGTGTATATCAAACATCTGGGAAAGAATTAGAAAACAACATGGAACATCAGAAATTAAGGATACGTTTATGACGTATCAATCCCCTTCTTCTCCAATAGGTTTCTCGAACCAGCATTGAAGACAAGCATTTATTGAGCCTCCAAAAGTTACATTTCTCCCAATCCCTCCACCCAAACTCGTTGATACTTGGAGGATTGAAGGAGAAGACCCCGATCTACATCTTCACCGAGCTAATCTTAATTCCCCCATTCTCTAGAGGTATCTAGTCTAGGGTTTCCTTGAGGAGAACCTAGACTCCATTGCTACACTTGTTGGTGATTGGTGATTGTTGGGAGCCCCCAATTTAGTTGTGGGTGTGTGCCCCAAGCTTGTTCGTAAAGGATTCGATTCCCGCCTGAAAGGGATCAATAGTGGAAGGTGGACTAGGCCTTTGTGGCGGGGTTCGTCGGAGAATAGGGTGAGGCCTTTGTGGCGTTGAGTAGGCCTTCGTGGCGAGCTTAGACCCCGTCAACGAGACTCACTCCCTTAACAAGGAGTAACTCGGGAATACATCGTGTCTCCTTGTGCTTCATATCGGTTAGCTCGTTCCCTTCCTCCTTTACTCATGCTTGTATTGTGTTGTTGGAACGCGTAGAGATAAACAAAACTTTTCCTACGCGGTACTTCCAAGATCTAGCCGAGGTAGAAGGCCACGATGATTACCACTAGACGCGCGGTTGCGGATTATCGATGAAGCGCGTCGGGGCAGTGCAGTCCCACGATCCGATCCGACCGATCCCATCCCTCGAACGTCGAAGTGCTGAACGTACAACACCTCTGCCGGTATCCACACGTACGAGGAGGAGCTCCGACGGCAGACTGCTAGGTCTGGTGCGACGGCTGGACTGAGTGGGGCTAGGGTTCCCAACGCATGGGAGAGTGGACTAACGTGCCCGCTGGGCAACCTGCGCCCCTCTTTATATAGCGTATGGTAATGGGCTGCACAACACTTGTGGCCCATTCCCTCTGTGAGTCCGACTCACTAATTCAGTCCATTTCCGGTTCGGGTCCAACCCAACCAATATTTGCTCCCGCTCTTAAGTGTGCGACCCTGCAGGCTCATGGCGACTTGGACACGATTGGAGTCCAACTCCCAATCGATCAATCGGTAGCGGCTCCTAGCAGAACGTGCCGACTCCCAAGTACCATTGAGTCATGACGACATACCTTTCAATGTGATATTCATCTTAGTCCCTTTTGCCTCACGATATACCTTGTCGAGCTATAGGCGATTTATCGTCATCCCTTAAATAGCTCAACTCTCTTCTCAATCCGTGATATGCGATTCATCTGACTAACTCTTAGTCAACCGACACAGTTAACACTTAACTGAGTCGCGCATGGCCATGCTTCCTGAATCATATCACTCGAGAGGGCCCAGAGAATATCTCTCTATTAGGAGGGGCAAAATCCCATCTTGATTATCCACATCACGCAGCTTGCTTCTCATTCGACCCGAACTCTGCCTTTATAGTTGCCTTGTCACAGAGCAACGGTTGACAGAACCTAAGTCGGTGATCCACAACTCGGATTGTGCGACAACCTCAGGTCTAAGGATTACATTGATTGAGACATGCAAATGACGACTTGATCGTTGCATCTCAATGTGGGTCAGTCCGACTTGCTAAACTCTTTAGCCAAGTCTGTGAACATTGGAATGGCATCACCATGCCCATGACAAGTGGAACCGTGTCATCAGCCAACACTCACATTAGTCTAGGGTGTGTGTCCAGCACAACCTTAACGACCAAGGACAATTAGTATGAACAACATGAATACATAGTTCCACAATCGAATCACATATTCAATGACATATATCAGATGTTCAAACCAAAGGACAACTGAATAACTTTATGAATACATTGGGAATTACATCATCTATGATTGCCTCTAGGGCATATTCCCAACAGTCTCCCACTTGCACTAGAGTCAATCATCTTGGCATCATATGCCTAGGCATCTAATGCCCATACCTCTTGTGTGCGCCTCATGCTTAGGCTGTGGTAGCGCCTTTGTCAACGGATCTGCAATGTTTGCATCCATGTGTACTTTGCATAACTTGATATCACCTTGTTCGACAAACTGGCGAATGAGGTGGTACCGCATGAGTATATGTTTGTTCTTCTGGTGTTGTCTAGGTTCCTTGGCCTGTGCGATAGCACCATTGTTGTCACAATATACGTCCAAAGGATTGGACGCGCCCTGAACCACACCAAGATCAATCAGGAGGTTCCTGATCCAAACAGCTTCCTTTGCCGCCTCTGAGGCAGCAATATACTCAGCCTCTGTTGTAGATGCAGACACCGTATCTTGCTTGGAACTCTTCCAGCTCACAGCCCCTCCGTTCATCACGAACACCTATCCAGATTGCGAACGAGAATCATCCGAGTCGGTGAGATAACTCGCATCCGTGTAACCCTTTACACTGAATTCCTCATCACCTCCATAAACTAGGAACATTTCCTTAGTATTTCTCAAATACTTAAGAATGTTTTTAACCGCTGCCCAGTGGGCTTTGCCAGGGTCAGCCTGGTATCTGCTCGTAACACTTAGAGCATAGGAAACATCTGGCCTAGTACAAATCATGGCATACATGATGGATCCGATTGCCGAAGCATACGGAATCACACTCATCTGACTTCGCTCATCAGTCGTCGAAGGACACTGAGTCTTGCTAAGTTTTATGCCATGGGACATCGGTAAGAATCCCTTCTTGGACTCTTCCATTTTGAATTTCTTCAAAACCTTGTCCAGATAAGTACTCTGACTCAATCCAATGAGCCGCCTTGATCTATCTCTATAGATCCTGATTCCTAATATGTAAGTTGCCTCACCCAAATCCTTCATTGAGAAACTCCTTTCCAATGACTCTTTGGTTTCTTGCAACATCATGACATCATTTCCAATCAGTAATATGTCATCCACATATAAGATTAGAAAATTTACTTTGCTCCCACTAAACTTCTTGTATAAACAAGAATCATGATCGCTCTTGATGAAGCCAAACGATTTGACTACCTCATCAAAGCGAATGTTCCAACTCCGAGATGCTTGCTTCAACCCATAAATGGATTTCTGAAGTTTGCATACCTTGTCAGCATTAGCCGGATCGACAAAACCTTCGGGCTGTATCATATACACGTCCTCAGTTAAATTTCCATTAAGGAAAGCCGTCTTGACATCCATCTGCCATATCTCATAGTCGAAATAGGCTGCTATGGCTAACATGATCCGAATTGATTTAAGCATCGCTACAGGCGAGAATGTCTCGTCGTAGTCAACTCCTTGAACCTGTCGGAACCCCTTCGCGACAATTCGTGCTTTATAGACGGAAATATTTCCATCCATATCAATTTTCTTCTTAAAGACCCATTTGCACTCGACGGGTCTTGCACCGTCAGGCAGATCAACCAAATTCCAAACTTGGTTTTCATCCACGGACTTTAACTCGGATCTCATGGCTCCAAGCCATGACTCGGAATCAGATCCCACCATCGCTTCCGAATAAGTTGCCGGCTCATTACTGTCTAACAGTAAAACATCTCGAGCACTCTGTAATCTGGCAGATCTCCGAGGTTCAGGTGCTGTAACCGGTGTAGGTACCACGACCGGCTCAGCCTCCAAGGCCATTGCCGACTCGCCCCTAGCTGGTTCTTCTCGAATTTCTTCGAGTTGCACCGTGCTCCCACTGACTTCCCGACTGAGAAACTCTTTCTCAAGGAAGACACCATTCCGAGCGACAAACACTTTGCCCTCTTCCCGGTTGTAGAAGTAGTACCCCAAGGTTTCCCTTGGATACCCCACGAAAATACACTTATCCGACTTGGGCGTGAGCTTGTCCGACTGAAGTCGCTTGACAAATGCTTCACAACCCCAAATCTTAAGAAAAGACAAACTTGGCTTTTTTCCCGTCCACATCTCATGTGGTGTCTTCTCTACTGACTTTGATGGTACTCTGTTTAGTGTGAAAGCTGCAGTTTCTAGACAATAACCCCAAAATGATAAAGGTAGATCTGTCCGACTCATCATTGATCGTACCATGTCCAACAAGGTCCGATTTCTCCGTTCCGATACACCGTTTCTCTGCGGTGTACCCGGCGGAGTGAGTTGAGGAACTATTCCACAACTCTTTAGATGGTCATCAAACTCATGGCCCATGTACTCGCCTCCACGGTCCGACCGTAGAAACTTTATTTTCTTGCCGAGTTGATTTTGTACCTCACTCTGGAATTCCTTGAACTTTTCAAAGGCTTCCGACTTGTGTTTCATTAAATAGATATATCCATACCTACTCAAATCATCAGTGAAGGTAATGAAGTACTCATAACTACCTCTAGCTGTCGTGCTCATTGGTCCACATACATCACTATGTATTAGTTCCAACAAGTCAGACGCCCTTTCACAACTCCTTGCAAAAGGTGTCTTGGTAATCTTGCCTAGTAGGCATGATTCGCATGTCTCGAATGACTCTAAGTCAAACGAAGTTAGAAGTCCATCATCATGGAGCTTCTTCATGCGCTTCCAACTTATATGACCAAGCCGACAGTGCCAAAAGTAAGTCATATTCAGATCATTTGGTTTCAACCTTTTAACATTTATGTTATAGACTGATTCACTATCAAGATTTAAAATAAATAACCCGTTCTGAACGGGTGCAAAGCCATGAAACATATCTTTCAAATATAAAGAACAACCATTATTCTTAATATTCGACTCATAACCTTGTCTCATCAAACATGAGGCGGAAATAATGTTTCGACTAAGCGCTGGAACATAATAACAATTATTTAGTTCCAAAATAAATCCTGAAGGTAAATGAAGTTGCATCGTGTCGACTTCCAACGCAGCGACTCTCGCCTTGTTGCCGACCCGAATGTCAACCTCTCCTCTTGCCACGCTCCTAGTTCTTACCAGTCCCTGCAACGAGTTGCATATGTGAATAACTGATCCGGTATCATATACCCAAGAACTATTAGGTGCATCAGCAAGATAAATGTCTATAACATTGCACACAAGCGTACCTGAGTTGGAAGTCACACCTCCACTCTTGGCTCTGTCAGCCAAATACTTGGTGCAGTTCCTCTTCCAGTGGCCATCTTGCTTGCAATAGAAGCAGTTGGCTCCGGCTGTAGGAGAAGGTTTAGTCTTTGAGGGAGCACTCTGGACAGGGCCATGGGCGCTACCTCCTGACTTATCCTTCTTCTTCTTAGTCCAAGAACTCTTCTTGAACTTAGCCTTATTCTGCACCATCAACACTTGACTGGTGCCTTTCTTGATATCGGCCTCTGCCGTTTTGAGCATCCCATGTAATTCAGTGACACTCTTATCCATACCATGCATATGGTAGTTCGAGATGAACGAACCATACACACTAGGAAGAGAGTTCAGAATTATATCAGTAGCGAACTCTTCGTTAATTGGGAAGCCCAGCCGATCCAAAGACTGAATGTAACCAATCATCTTGATTACATGCGGACTCAGTGGATCGCCATCTTTCAGCTTACAGCCCAGCAAAGCTTGAGAGACTTGATACCTCTCGGTCTTTGCCTGAGCCTGGAACATACTTTTGAGGCTTTCGATCATATCATAGGCCTCAACATTCTCGAACTGCTGCTGCAAGTCCGGTTCCATGTGTGCAAGCATAAGACAGCTAATCTCCGTAGACTCATCTCTAGTCTTACGGTAGGCATTCGTGACTGCGACAGTCGCATCGTCATCTGGCTCATCTGGAAGTGGAGTTTCTAGAACATGTTCTTTCTTGTCATGCTTGAGGACTATCCTCATATTACGATACCAGTTGGTGAAATTAGTTCCATTAAGCTTATCTTTCTCTAGGATTGACCTCAACGCAAACGCGGACAACTGAGGAAGGTTGCTAGGTGCCATTGATCTACAACAGAAAATACGCAAAAACACTTAAGACATGTATTCATAAAAGAGCAGGCATATTAAACGATTTAATACTTATGCTCCCACTAGAACCAACATCCCTCCGATGGTTGCTAAGTGATTCAAGACCCTAAATAAGCAAGCCGACTAGTGAGCTTTAGCATCACTGCTAGCCGTCAAGTGATCTAGGTAGGCAACACCTTGCCAATCGTATCCAATACGACTCCTGTTAGTTGGGTGACATCACATGCCCCGGCTCCCAACCTACCTCGCCCCGAGCCCCACAACCGTTGTGATGGACTCGTCTAGATTACCAAGTGCTTCTGCTTGTAAGAGTCCGACTCAAACCCACCTAACCGGAAAGAATTGGTAGCACCTCAATTTTATGAGCCCACTACCAAGAATGTCCGACTTGTGATGGTGCAGCACTGGCGGGGCGACCGACTAGACCTTCTTTGAGGGATTAAAGAATCTACCAACTATCTAAATAGAGGTAAATAGAGAGATAACAATAACACAAATAAAGCAATTATAATGTGAAAGGGTATGGCTCTCTTCATGGTGATCTCCATCTCCACGAAGCTTGCAAGTCGGCTCGTGCCAACTCTTGTCACGTGCCATCTTGCTTCATGTAGCCGACTTGTACATCGACTTGCATGCCTTCCGGGTTCTCCAACAAGCTACACTAGCTAGTAAATCAAAATTTACATAGAGAATCCGACACGCAGGCCGGTATACAATAATAATGACAGCACCTAGGCTCCAGCCGGCTGACATAAACATGATACGCAGATCATGTATGGATTACACACATCACATGCACATAAGCCATACCATTCACAACTTCCTGCAAAAACAAGTTATGCATAGATACGATATCTACCGGCGTTGTGAAACTCGCAACGACATCTAAGGCGCTACGACAGGGCGAAGCCGGCGGTCCCATCTGCATTCCGATCATGGATTTCTTCATCGGATAAAACGATTTTACCCGAATCTGATCCGTATTCCGATTCGACCAAACTCTTTGATCTTCGATCACCGCAACTGGATTTATGTGTCACGGTATACCCCGATGGCGGAAACCGACCGGTAGGGATAAGTTGTTTCACGACCTTAGCAGTATGATCACGGAAACCAGATCATCCATTAACCCCGAGTACGATTGATCCAATCAACCTTGTACAAAACCGATCTATCTCATAGACCGACCACCAAAACAGCAATTAGATCACATCTAACGCTAACTACATATCACATATGTACGGATCTCGGGCCTAATACCAGAAGCTACCGCTCTTATACCACTGTTGGAACGCGTAGAGATAAACAAAACTTTTCCTACGCGGTACTTCCAAGATCTAGCCGAGGTAGAAGGCCACGATGATTACCACTAGACGCGCGGTTGCGGATTATCGATGAAGCGCGTCGGGGCAGTGCAGTCCCACGATCCGATCCAGCCGATCCAATCCCTCGAACGTCGAAGTGCTGAACGTACAGCACCTCTGCCGGTATCCACACGTACGAGGAGGAGCTCCGACGGCAGACTGCTAGGTCTGGTGCGACGGCTGGACTGAGTGGGGCTAGGGTTCCCAACGCATGGGAGAGTGGACTAACGTGCCCGCTGGGCAACCTGCGCCCCTCTTTATATAGCGTATGGTAATGGGCTGCACAACACTTGTGGCCCATTCCCTCTGTGAGTCCGACTCACTAATTCAGTCCATTTCCGGTTCGGGTCCAACCCAACCAATATTTGCTCCCGCTCTTAAGTGTGCGACCCTGCAGGCTCATGGCGACTTGGACACGATTGGAGTCCAACTCCCAATCGATCAATCGGTAGCGGCTCCTAGCAGAACGTGCCGACTCCGAAGTACCATTGAGTCATGACGACATACCTTTCAATGTGATATTCATCTTAGTCCCTTTTGCCTCACGATATACCTTGTCGAGCTATAGGCAATTTATCGTCATCCCTTAAATAGCTCAACTCTCTTCTCAATCCGTGATATGCGATTCATCTGACTAACTCTTAGTCAACCGACACAGTTAACACTTAACTGAGTCGCGCATGGCCATGCTTCCTGAATCATATCACTCGAGAGGGCCCAGAGAATATCTCTCCATTAGGAGGGGCAAAATCCCATCTTGATTATCCACATCACGCAGCTTGCTTCTCATTCGACCCGAACTCTGCCTTTATAGTTGCCTTGTCACAGAGCAACGTTTGACAGAACCTAAGTGGGTGATCCACAACTCGGATTGTGCGACAACCTCAGGTCTAAGGATTACATTGATTGAGACATGAAAATGACGACTTGATCGTTGCATCTCAATGTGGGTCAGTCCGACTTGCTAAACTCTTTAGCCAAGTCTGTGAACGTTGGAATGGCATCACCATGCCCATGACAAGTGGAACCGTGTCATCAGCCAACACTCACATTAGTCTAGGGTGTGTGTCCAGCACAACCTTAACGACCAAGGACAATTAGTATGAACAACATGAATACATAGTTCCACAATCGAATCACATATTCAATGACATATATCAGATGTTCAAACCAAAGGACAACTTAATAACTTTATGAATACATTGGGAATTACATCATCTATGATTGCCTCTAGGGCATATTCCCAACATGTGTTTGTGCTTGTGCTTTTCATATAGGCAAATTCACCATAGTTGCATTATCTAGAGAATTTACCTTTGTGTCAAGCCTAATCTTGAAGAAAAATTAAAATTGGTTGTAGCACCTATTCACCCCCTCTAGGTGCCCTCACTATCCGTTCAATTGGTATCATAGTCCCGGCTCTTTTATCGGGCTTAACCGTCCAACAGTATAATATGGCCGATGTTCCGGATGTCGTCGGTTCCGTGGCGAGTGAATCGATGGATGATCTCAATGAGTTGAAAATTTCATTGCCTCATCCATGGAGAGAAAAATCGATGAATGGCGAACACTCATGTTGCAATTCATGAAAGCCAAGGAACCGGAGACCTCCAATACATCCCATACGGTCGAACCACCAGAGGGTGCCGAGGTTGGGGAAGATGGTGAACCACTTAAAGATGCTTCCGCTAAGAACTCCACCGTTAAGGGGTCGGAAAGAAAAGGGTTCTCCCGATCCTCCCATCCCACATTCCCATATAATTCCTAGAGGAGATCCACCTAAAAATTGATGCACATTCTTTTGGTGAATGGCAATATTATATGGAAAGTCACTTGAACTCTTTTTGTATAGAACTTTGGAGGGTCACTCGATATGGATACAAGCCTCATGACCCTAAGAACTTGACAAGAAGAGAAGCCGTAGATTGTCAACTCAACTACACCGCATTGTCTATTCTTCAACAAGCCGTGGGTCCTAACCACATGCCTCATCTTCAATAATATTCCACTGCCAAGGAAAGATGGGACGCTCTTGTCGTCATTTTTAGGGGCAATGAGAGCATGCAAAGGAATAGGTATGATGCCTTGAGCAATGAGGCCGAAGGGTTCTATATGCATGATGGTGAGAGCCATGAAAACATGTACCGAAGGCTCAAGACTCTTTCCACCGCATTCCACAATGTTGGTGCCAAGTACATTGATGATGCTTGGATCAAGAGGAAGTACATGATTGCTTGCATGCCCTTCGAGCCCACGGACTTGAAGAGCATTCAAGGAAGACATGATTTTTCTTCGTTGACCTCAACTCAAGTGATGCAAGAGGTGTGCTCCTGTCAAGTGCAAACCAAGAATGCTCTTGACAACCGTGCTAGAGCCCTAGGATTGCACAGAGGGGCATCGGTTGCTTTGAAGGCCAAGGTTGTGTCAAGAGAGGTTGAGTATGAAGAAGATTGCTTTGAGGACTTGGCCCTTTTGACCCCATGCTCAAAGATGTCATTGCTCTTACCGTGGTAAAGTTTTGGAAGAATCCATCCAAGGCCAAGGCATATGTTGAGGAGAAGACCAAGTATCGCTATGGCAACGAAGGGACTCAAAGAGTGAGGTCTTGCTTCAATTGTCAAGATAAGCACCCTTTCATTGTGGAGTGTCCCTATGAAAAAAGAGAACTCCATGGTGGCAAGCTCATTCGCAAGAACAAGTCCAAGGTTTCTTACAAGAAACCTCACTTCAAGAAGAAACCATTCAACAAGAAGTCCCCCACCAAGTTTGTACTAGTGACTCAAGAGGAGTATGATTCCGGAAGAGATGAAGAAGAAGAAACCACAAGTGAAGTGACCGCTCTTGCTATTGCTTCAACTCCATCATCATCATCATCTCTCTTTGAATCCCCCAATGAGAATCATCCTCACCTCAATTCCAAGTGCTTCATGGCTAAGGCCTCGGAGGTATCACCTTCTCCAAACTCTAAGACCCCAAATGTATTGGAAAATCATGCTAGTCTTAGAGTAGAAGATGAAATTGTCTCTTTGGAACGTTTTATGTCGAATGTGCAAGGGGAGACCAAGAAGTACTTTGATCATCTCATGAGCCAATTGGGAGAGGCCCATGAAGTTCTTGAGAAGAAAGGTGAGATTGAAAGAAGGGATGCGGATGAGATAGCATCTCTCTCCATGACTTTTGAGGAAGAGCATGATGGTAGAGTTTCTCTTGAAGAGGAACTAGAATCTATTGAAGAGTCACATAATGAACTTGTTTCTAATATCACTAAGGAACGTGATCTTGCAATTGCTAAATATAAAAAGGCTAAAAAGGATAAGGTCGAGTTTGGGGCTGGTCATGATAAACTAACCGAGGAGTTTGAAAAGCTCACCAAGGCTCACAAGGCTTTGGAGAGTCAACACTCTAACCTCAAAGAGTTACATGAACAAGTTCAAACTCAACTTAATGAACTTAACAACTGTCGTGGGATAATCACGGCAGACGTTACCGGGGGTAACTTCTCTTGGGGCAATTCGACTCTGGTGTTTGGGAGAGGGTTTAGCTCAAGGGAAAACATGATGATATGCGATCTGGTAGCCGGCAATCAAGTCGCCGAGTCTCCGATCTAAATATATTAACTTAACTCTTCGTGTTACACTGGATACTCGATACCTAACGATGTTGCTCAAACTCTTGGATCTCTCCTGGTCTAACCCTAGGGGCCGGCTTATATAATATCCGGACCCCCTGGCCTACTCTCCAAGGCGCACTCTGAATCCTACCCGGACACTGCTTACAAACCCTAAACTTCCTTATCGGAACCCACAATCCGGGTTACGAGGCCTACGTTCCTGGGCCTTCTAGAAACTCCTTTATCTTAAGCCGGGTCTTGCGCAGCGTCCTTTGGGCCGAGTTACTCCTTGGCGTTGGCCTACCGGGTTATCATCCCTCCATCAGTAGTCCCCAGAATAGCTTGGGCTTCATGGGATCCTCCTTGAAGCGCATGCTATTCCCTGCAAAAATAACAAACATTCAAGTCCACAGAGGCCGGGTTAGGTTGCTTTGATAAACAGCTAGGCCTAACTCCATGGTGGCCATATAGTAACCCGGCTTTCTCCAAGTCCAATGTTTACTTTTCCGGGTCAGTGTCCTGATAATGACGCCAAAGATCCAGCTTACTTCACCCGTTAATCGATCCAGGTATCACGGAAGGGATTTGTCTCCTATCCATTCCGGATATCCCGCCCAGCACTTAACGCATATCTCAGAAAATTAGGATGGATATCCCCTATCCCGAAATTTCCGACTCCCTCCCGTTGGCCTAGGTTTACCCTCCCGTACCTATAAATAGGTACCTAGAGGGTAACCTAACCCCAACGGCTCATTCCTTCTTCTTCTTCCTCTCCATCACTTCCACTCCCGAGCTTACGGAGCGCCACCACGGAGACCTTGTGCGCATCGCCGGAGCAAACCCGCCGCCGTCTGCGTTCGTCTACGGCCCGCCCCGCGCCGCCGCCGAACTCCGCCGCCGCGCCTTCGACCAGCCCGCCGGGAGTCGCAGAGGGGCATCAAGACTGCGCCATCTGCCGCCGTCGAGCTCTGCTCCAATCCACTCCGGTAAGTTTCCTGCTCCCATTGATTCAAATCTTAATCTCTTCGTTTTGACCTAGATTGGATCTAGGTCAACCGCGGCCATTTCTTGCTCCGCGCCGGATTAAGTCGCATAGATACTTGCTAGCTCGTCCAATAGCTTAATAGATGGTCACACATCACCCTCCTACCGCTTTTAATCATAAATTTCTCCATGAAATCGTTCACAAATTTTCCAATCTAGATCCATTTCGCTCAAATTTTCCGCGCTGTCATTGATACCCGGAAAATCCACTTCTTCCGGTTCTTTTACCTGCAGTAGATACATGGGCAATCAACCTTCTTCCACGAACGCTCGCCAATACGTAAGTCCCCCATAGTTTCTGTACTGATACTCGATACTCGGATAATCTGTAACTTCCGCTCCGTCCAGTGATACCCGGACAACTCATAGTTCCCATACCTATTTTTGATACTGCTTGCATATATCCGGATAACCCATGATATCCGAGTCTTATGTCCTGTACCTTTTCATCTCGTGTTTTGCAGACTGAACCCATGGCTCCCAAGAAGCAAGGGAAGCAACAAGCCAAAACAAGGACGACCCAATCTATATCCGCCAACTGGGCGCGATCCACCGTTACCAAGGCCAAGCTAGAGGAGCTGGCCGAGCTAGGGGTCCTCCCCCCTCAGGAAGATATCTACTGGAGAGTGCCGGGTGATGAGACCCGGCCTACACCTGCTGCCGACGAGGTAATCTGCTTCATTGAGCATGTGACCCGGGGGTTTCGCCCTCCGGGTCATCCTTTTTTCCGCGAGGTCTTGAGCCACTATGGCCTCCGGGTGTTCGACATAGGGCCTAACTCTATGTTGAACATTACCCATTTTATTGTCCTTTGCGAGTCTTATTTGTGCATTCTGCCAAATCTGGCTCTTTTTATTGAACTTTTCCAATGCAAACCGTGCCGCGAAAGCGGTGACGGGGCGCTTCTTGCTTGCGGCGGGGTTTCCATCCAGCGCCGCAAGAACTCGCCAATGCCGACTCTCACTGTCAACTCCCATGTCAAGCATTGGCAACTTTCTTTTTTCTACTGCCGAGACACCTCCCCACCCGGCGAAAGGAAATTGCCGGGTTACTCGGAGGGTCTCCTTGATATCTCCGAGTCTTTCAACGCCTTTGCCCCTGAGTCGGACAGGGAGGCCATCCAACCTTTTCTAACCAAGATAGCCGCCCTCTCCGCCCAAGGTCTCCTTGGGATCAACTTGGTCAAGACATGGGTGGACTTCCGGATCCAGCCCAACTCCATCCGCACCAAGCTGATGTGCGCCTATTCGGGGCACGTCACGGACGCGCTCCGTTATTCCTCCAAGAATTACCCAGCTGGCGATACCAACAAGAACATCAAGAGTTTCTTGACGGAAAAGTTGGAGGTGATCAAGAACATCGCCGGGTTAGCACCATTTACCCGGGATAACCCGGCTCCAGCAGTAAAATCCAATACCTATGCATTTATCCTCACACTTTGACTTGATACCACCACTAATTCTCATTTTCATGCTTCTATCTCAGGCTGATAACGTCTTCTGGAACGTCGAGACCTCCCCTTCTTCCGGAAACCCGGAAGAAGAGGAAGAACCGGCTGATAACGATGAAGGTATTTATCCGGGTCTTCTATCAGCTTCACTTGCGTCATTTTGCTCACTCGTCTAACCTTTTCCAACTATGCATACTCGGCTCACAGGGTTGGAGGAAAGAGATGACAAAGAAGAGGAGGACCCGGAGGCCACCGAGTCCGATAAAAGCGAATCCGAACAAGAAGTAACGGTCGGGGCCAAGAGGAAGACCAGAGGGGTGGTATCCAAGGTTCCCTTCTCCTTTATGTCCTCCGAACCCTATTCCTTTGATAACATGCGAAAACTTAACCAACAATTATCCAAATCATCACGCTTGAAGGACTCTCTTCCGGCCAAGCATAGGGTGACCCGGAGTTCCCCGGGTGACGATCCCCTCAACCCGGGCATCTCCACCTCACCAGTCCGCCGTGCCGGTACTCCTCCACCTCATCCTTCCAACTCTCCTCGGCGTCACCCCTCCCCCAACCATCCACGGGACGGGCAGTTCCGGGTTCCGCTATCGGTTCCTCTAACAGCTTCATCTGCCTCCAGCAGCGAGCTCCCACCAGATTACGCTGTAAACGCCGGGTGAGTCTTCGCTATATGATATCCTTGTATACCTGATAATTTTCATCCACTGTCGCTAACTGTTTCTCTCTTTTTTCCTTAGCGACCAAGTCACACTTAGTGACCCGGAGAACATGGAGACATATAACCGGGAGACGGAGGGGCCGACTGATAATATGGACGCCGCGACTGGCGGTGATGCTGAAGACAACCAGGAACAAGGCCCCTTGGGTGACCCAGCTCACCAGGAAGCCAGGTCTCCAAAGCCATCCGAAGAGGCTAAGGACGAGGAGGTTGAGATCATAGACACAAAGATGAGTTCTCCAAACCCGGACACCCAGACAGTCCGGGTCTCGACCCCAAAGTCGGGGAAAGTTCACCCGCCATGCGATCAAGCTGCCGGCTCTTCTGGTGTCAGGCCCGAAGACATGACGTTCTCCCAGATGCTTGATGCCCTTCACACCTTGAGGGCCGATGAAGAAAATATCTTAGAAGCTTTGATAGCTAAACATGAGGTAAATCCGAATAATATTGCCTGTATATCCGACTAATCCTTCCTTGTGTCTCCACTCAGGCTTTCGTGACCCAATCCGAGAAGAAATTGGCGAAGGCCACCAAGCTCGTTGAGAAGGAGGTGGCTCTGCGTGAGGCGGCTGAAGCTGAAGCTAGGAGGAGCGGGAAGATCACGAGGAAGTATAGGAGGAGGGCTCATGCAGCAGAAGATGAGCTGACAAAGGTTTCTGTTCAAATTGCCGATACATATCGTGCATTGGCTGGTACGATTACTAACTTTGATAATTATGACCCGGATTCTCATTTTGATGAATAGTCGGATTTCCTTACTCGTTGTTTTTTTTCTACTTTCTGCAGGTCCGGATGAAGTAATCCCGAACGAAGATGACATTTGCCAAATTGAAAACCATCAAGAGCACTATCCGGCAGCTTTGTGCCGGAACCAAATGGATCCTTCAAGAACTGCAATGCCCAGGTGTTGGGCACTGCAACCTGAAGAGGTTGCTGGACGCCTGCTCCACTATACCCGAGTGGATTGGGCACTGGAAGCGCTCGTCCTGCCGGATTGGAGTAACTCGGGGGGCTTGCGCTGGCTAAAGCTTATTTTCCTAAGCTCGAGCCGGCCAAGCTTGTGGGCGGGTTTCCAGAATTCAACCATGACGGGTCCAAGTTCTCAGTGAAGAATTTCAAGGCCATCCAGAAGGAAGTTCGCCACCCGGCCAGTGTGATTGCTGATGGCTTGGATATCAACTCAATTATCCCTGCGTATGATGCTGATGGTAAGGCGATTAAGTCGGATCTTCCCAAGCCGTACGACATGCTGGCCCGATGGAAGCCGGAGGCTGCCAGTTGAGAGAGGAGGTGTAACATCCCAAGTATGAAAACAACCCCTAGAAAGTTTGCTTTCTGTTAAATTTATGTTTTGCATCGTGACATCATGTTCATTGCATCTGTTTTACTTGTTTTCCATCTGTTTTACCTTGTTTTCCATTTGAATTTTCAAATCAAATTTCAAATATTTTGTTCATACTTGTGCTGTTACAATTTTCAAATAAAAATATTCAAATAAAAACAACTATTTGTTTCCATTAAAATAAAAAGCTCAAACTATTAATTTGTTCTTTTTAATAATTCACTTAATTCAATTTGCATTCAAATTCAATTAAAATTCCAAACAGCAACCATTTGAAATTTATGAAACTTACAAAACAAATCAATCACTTGTTTCAAATAAACTTGAATTTAAAAACTTATTAAGTTGCTTAAGTTCAATTATTTCAATTAATATTAAAATTCAATCAAATTCAAACAAATTGCAAACAGCAACAAATTTGAATTATTTGGAAAACCAAAGTTTTCACTAGGTTGCTGTTACAATAAATATTCAACACAAATTTTCCAAAAAATTTCTAAATCCTAAAACCATTCCTTTTATCCTTTTTCCTTTTCAGCAAAAAAAAAGAACAGAGAAATTTAAAAAAGGAAAAAAAAAACGCAGAGAGAGGGGCAGGCCAGCAAGTGGGCTGCGCCCACCAGCCAGGCCCAGCCCACCAGCCGGCCACTTACCCCTTCGCTCGTCTTCCTCCTGTACGGCAGCAATCTGCCGCTGTCCACGTCGGCATACGGTGGGAGCAGACGGCCAGCAGCGCTCCCTCCTCTCCATATAGCTCGAGCCGAGCTCACCCTCCTCGGTGCCCTAGCCCTAGACCCCTACACCCCTCTCTCCCTAGCTGCCGCCGCCGTTTCTTCCCTCTGCACCACCTCTCTGCAACCACCACCGCCACCTCTGAACCTCTCCGATGATCGCCGCCGTTACCATGTGCCTCCTCGCTGGCTAGCCACGGGGATCAGACCACCGTTCTGTCCTCGTCCTCCTCGCGTCCACGGCAGAGCACGGGCATCTCCTGAACGACGCCGCCATCCGTGCCTCTGTCGCCGGCGACGTCCACCACCCCGAGCCTCTGCTTCATCTGCATCGGAGGTGAGCTCCACCTCGATCCCTCCATCTCTGCATCTGCTACCCACACACGAGCACACGCACACGGCACGCACCCGTGCACCATCGGCAGCCACCGCGTGCAGCAGCCGCTCGCCGCCGGTGATCGCTGTTTTCCTCTCTGTCAGGTTCAGTGAACGGAAAACTGCAAAGTTCAGTTAACGCCCGGATCTGAACAATATCCTCCTTGCATTTCCTCCTCTGTCAGCAAACAGCAGACAACGCAGTGGTAGCGCTCCGTGCGTACGCGCCCGCGACCTGAGTTCGATTCCCCGCGGCGCGGATTTAACCCAACCTTTTTGCATAGCCACGCAAGTGCGCTGGCCCCACCTGCCATTGGCAGTGGTGGCCACGCAGGCTGCCAGCGCAGCGCCAACTGGGCACTGGCCCACAGGCCAGTGACCCAGGGGTCTATCTGCCGCGTAGAAAATGTTCCCAGGGGCTGTTCTGTGATTCCTTTTTCGCAGTTAAGCCCCTGGACTAATTACAAATGTTTTAAAAATTGTTGTTTAGTCCCTAAAACCAAAATACAAATAACTTTTGAATTACAAATCCAAATAATACAAATAAAATATGTTTTCCAACCCAAATTAAATTCTCTACATGATTAAATCATTTGTTTTCTGTTTTGAACTTTGAAAATGTTTGCTAAATTCAAATTCAAACAACTCCTTTTAAATTTGGTTAAATTGATAACTAATTCAAACTTAATTCAATTGTCACATATAAAATATGTTTTCCATGCCATTTTGAACCACCTTTTCAAATATAAAATTTGTTTCATGTTTTGGATAATTAAAATTGGTTAAATAATTTAAACCTTGTTTAAATCATTTAAATTTGCTAAATTCATAACTTGCTCAAATTAAATTATTTTTGAACTTATAAAATATGTTTTCAAACTAGAAAAGTATGAACTTTTCAAATATGAATTTGGTTTAATGTTTTGAACAAATAAAAATGCAAAGAAATTCATACTTGAATTAAATTCATTTAAATCTTGTTTAAACTTGTTTAATTCCCAATTAATTCATATTAATTCCTTTTTCAACAAGTGAAACATGTATTCCACCTAAAATTTTGTGTACTTTCCAAATATGAACTTTGTTATCTATTTTAAAAAATTAAAATTGGTGAAAACAACAAATGCTTGTGTAACACCTTTAAGGAACCAAGATTTCATAACTTAATAAATAAAATTCCAAACTTGGTAAACTTCATTTCAAATTGATTCTATTGTTGTTATCTTTCTGTTTTCCTCATCCATGCATCATACTAATCCACTTTCACCTGTTGATTAATTGTAAAACAATTATTCCAACCTTAATTCATGGGCTTTCCATATGCAATCCCAAATTGCATCGGGGTCCATTTAAACATGTTACCATGTCAACTAGCCTATTTTGTTGCATCAATTAAATTGTCATGCATCATCCCATGATTGTGCATTATGCCATGTTATTGATTGTTTGTCTCTCTGCGTTGTTTGTTTGCTTCTTCTTGAATAGACGATGACGTTGAGACAGACGAGGTTTACGACACTACTTCTGAGGAGTTAGCCCAGTACCAGGCTACTGAGTTTGCAGGCAAGTATTCACTCACATGAACCATTGTGTTCCTTTCCACACCGGATACCGATACTTTCCGTTGTCTATTCTGCTAGCCTTATGAATCGTTGCTTGTGTTCGATCCTATCACATGTTATCCTGTAACCCTGATATAGACCCACCTCCACACCTATAACCCTGTTGCTTGTTGCCTGTGTCTTACTAGCATGCTTAGGGTTGTTTCTGCTCGAGTCTGTTACCCGTTACTTTCTGTTACCATATTTTATTATGTTCTGGGCTCGATGTTTAAACAATCAACCTGTTAATATCTGAGGTAATAATAATTTGATGATAAGGCACCGGCAGGAGGCCCGGCGTGGTTTTGAGGCTTGCTAGTGTCGACCCTAATTAGGAAAGGGTCTTGTCTACTGATCCATGATGAGCGCACTATCCGCATGTGGGAAGCGTGTATGGGCGCCCCCCTCAATTTGATTCGATTCGCATCTCGTCCAAATCGCCACACTTAGTTCGGGCTTTCCATTTGATGCATGCATGTGCAGGTGCGAACCCTTGGCGCCAGGGTGGAACTTTTGTAGTCGGCATTTAGGGCGGCGTGGTCTTAGAGTGCTATGAGGGTCCCCCTTTTCTTCGTGGGGGCTCGATTAGCCGCGCACGCACATCGCGTGGTTCTTTGGGCTTGATGCGAAGAAGAGTTGAGTTGTGTTGAGTGCCCCGCTTGGTGGGAGGCATTCCATCTGGCGGGTTATTCTTACGTGTACGGCCAAATTGGTGCACCCTTGCAGGGTTAAATCTTCTCGAGAAGCCGTGTTTTCCGCGGTTATGGATGACTTGGTGAAAGTACTGACTAACAAGTACTCAGAACAACTTACACCTAACTAATGATAACTTGACTAGTAATAGTCTTATTGACACAATAACTTGAACCATCATTAATCCAACTGTGTGAGTTATCCTCGGATTGCTTCTTTGGATAAGGGGCGAGATCCAGGATGGGTTTGTTTGGTGGTTAGTTATAGTTGGTTACGATACGCTATCTTATCTCCTTTCTGTTAGCCGGAAGTTGTAGTATGCATCTGTAGTTGGTTAGTGCAGCCCGCTGCCGCATCTTTTGTACCACCCCTTCTTCCGTTGAACCCAAAGCATCTGTGCTTGGTGTTGACGGGTAAACTTTGGTGAATTGTGAGTCTTGCTTGCCAGTACGTTTATGTACTGACCCCTTTGGGGTTGTGGTTTCCGCAGACTACGTTTCCGAGGATCCCCATGGAGGCTACTACGTGGAGTATGACGAGGTTGCTGACGAGTAGATAGCGGACCCGGGCAGGATCCGAGACATCGTGGATGGGCTCCGTCTTTTCGTTTCCGGCCTCTTAGGCCTATTTGGATCTTGTCTGTACTCAGACATTTTGGATGCTTCCGCTGTGTTGTAATGATGATATGTTGGGACATGTGTCCTCTGGATGATTGTATTTGCTATCTCTGCCCTAGTGAGAGCTAATTGCAACTTATTTCAATCTTTTGTGTCTTAGAGATATGTTGTGATATCAGTTGTTCTAATGCCGTTGACGTACCATGTGTGTATGTTATGAAGTACGTCAACAGAAGTGTCCTGATTTCTATGGGATGGTTTGCGCAGACGATGGATAGTAGAGAATGGTTGTCACACGATTACGTGTCGGCCTGCTCATATTGAGATGTGGGAGCCGGTATGCCCCGTAAGCCATTTGTTCTACTATTTAACGGACTGTGAGTATCCTCTAGAAGTCCGGGTGCGACAAATGGTATCAGAGCCTGTCTGCCTGTAGGATCCCTTTTACTGGTCGCAGTTGAGTCTAGAAACTATTTTGTAGCTATATAGGAAAAATGAAACGTGAGAGTAGGAATTCTGTTCTTTTTCTTCTTCCCCACCCACCCTCCCTTTTCTGGTAAGGAAGTGTAACGTTGTTTTCTCTTCTCATCTAAACTTTCAAGTTAGGATTTCACGTATCCTGGTTTCTCTAGGATAGTTATATCTACTAGACCATAGGAATGGAGGTGGTTGTGACATGATTTATCATGTTGCCTACTCATGATTGAGAACGGAGGCGTGTAAGCCCCGGAAGCAGATCCTCTATTCCTTAAGCAGTAGATATTGATCCTTTAGAAGCCCGGATGGGGTTTTCCGTAGTACCTCAGGAGTGTTTGGTCTCGTGTTTCCCCAATGTTGCTTCGATATCCTGTTCTTCTCAACATCCTTATCGTCCGTTGAAACCTTGTTGTTGCTTTCCACTTCAGTTCTTCTACCGGCGTCTAATCAACACTTCCCCGATCCTGTGCAGATGGATCTCAGGTTCTACCCGCAGGTGGTTCGTATGACTCGTTGCGAGAGCACCGCCGGTTATCCGGAGATGCTGAGAGACATGGTCACCTATCTGGGGTTCCGTTGGGCACCAGAGTACCAGGTCTACGAGTAGCAGCGAGAGTTTGACCAGAACTATTACCAGGCTATCGTCTACATTCTGTCAGATGATGGCATGAGCGTAGTCCACCGCTACGAGGCAGTAGGTTCCACAGTGGATATGGCTGTGCAGCAGGCAACTTATGTGAGTCTCACCGTCCTACGTGCTGACTACTGGGGATTTGACGATTCTATCTATCGCCACATCCCCCGTGGTTACATCACTTCGGAGGGAGCTCACTTCACTCTCTACGACAACTTGGATGTTTATGAGCATGATAACTCCAGGCTGCACACCACCGCTCAGTTTGTGAGGCACAGTGACGCAGTTGCCAGCACACTATCTCAGGAGTTGGCTTCAGTCAGAGAGCAGCTCTACCTTGCTTTGACTCGTCTGGCGACTTACACCACAGACTTTGGTGGAGACGAGCGCTTTGCACGTTTCGATCAGCCAGTTGGTCGTCGTCTGCCAGATGCTGGAGGTTACGAGCCGATCAGAGGTCCACTCCTCAACCTTGGTGCTGGTTACACTGGGATTCCACGCTTTGGAGCACAGGGAGTCGACGCTATGTACTTCACCACACCTAGAGTCGCTCTCAGACCACGTCAGATCTACGTGGATCGTCGTTCTACCTACTTTCGTGGGTGTGCTCCTCACCGTACCTCTCGCTGTACTCCTAGTCGCCGTCCTGCGTGATGAGCTTGGGAGTATCGATGTATCCATTCTTAGTTATGTTTAGTTATCCTTTGGCGTTCGAACCATTTATGGTGTGTTGGATATTCTGATGTATTTGAACATGTGATGATGTACCTGTTGGTTATCTATTCATGCCTCGGAATAATCTCTCTTTCGGTTGCCAAGTCTATCCTTTTCTGTTGTGGTGCTAAAATGCATTTCCATTCAGGATGCCGCCAACAAGGAACACCCCGCCTGAGCCACCGCCAATCACGGAGCTGTTGACTCAGATGACCCAAGTCATGGCACAGATGGCCCAGTTTCAGACTAATCAGCACAACAACCAGACGGCTCCACGAGTCAGCATCAAGGAGTTCCTCAGTCTGGGTCCGAGAGATTTCGTGGCCACACGCGAGCCTCTGGACGCTGATGACTGGATCCGTGAGATAGCTAAGGCCCTGGACATTGCTCACGTTGCTGAGGAAGACAAGGTCAAGTATGCCTCCTATCTGCTGAAGGGTCAGGCAGCTACTTGGTGGGAAAACTACCAGACCATGAGAGCTGGCTATCCAATCACCTGGGGTTGTTTCAAGGAAGCCTTCCTGAAGCACCACATTCCAGATGGTCTCATGGAAAGGATGCGTGAAGAGTTTTGCTCACTCAAGCAGGGCAAGCTGGACGTCATTGGCTATCAGAGTGAGTTCAATCGCCTCGCTCGTTACGCTGGTGATGAGGTGTCCACTGAGGCTAAGAAGATGGCAAGGTTCCGCAGAGGTTTTAACCCGGAACTCAAGTACGCCCTCACCAATATCAAGGCCAACAACTTCGAGGAGCTCGTTAACACCGCGCTCAATGAAGAAAATGGGCGCAAGGCGTTCGAGGAGTCTCGCAAGCACTCGCGTGAGGGTGGTTCCTCCTCCAACATGACCACCCCTACGCAGAAGCGCCGCATCTGGGTGCCAAATGGTGCTGTCACTAGGGCTCCATACGCCCAAGCTTCTCCAGGCTTCGCTCCCCGCCCACCCAACCCTGCTCAGATGCATGATCAGAGGGCTTCGATGGGGCAGCCAAGGCCAGGGCCTCCTCGTGTCGTCACTTGCTACAAGTGCAAGTAGACGGGGCACTACGCTGACAAGTGCACTCAGAGGCAGCTACCTCCACCACCACCTCGTCCCAACACAAACCAGGCAATGGTGCGCGCTCCCCCGCCTAAGGTCTTCAACTCCAACAACAGGCCTGTCGGGAGGACCGCAAGGGTGAATCATGTCAAAATAGACAAAGCTGAGGAAGCTCCTGACGTCGTTCTCGGTACATTTCCCGTAAACTCTAATCCAGCTAAAGTGTTGTTTGATACCGGAGCATCACATTCTTTCGTGTCAAAGATCTTTGCGACAGCAATTAAACTCCCTTTTCTTGGTTTGGGTTCCCCGCTAGTAGTAAACTCCCCTGGAGCAACTATGCAAACTTCCAAGATCAGTCACAAAAATCAAATCCTAATTGGAGGCCACATATTCCTTGCTTCCCTCATACTGCTTGGCAATTCTGACATTGATGTCATTCTTGGTATGGATTGGCTGAAGGCCAATAAAGCAAGGATTGACTGTGCTCAAAAGTCAATAACTCTGTTCCACCCCTTTGGCCAGATAGTCTATTCTCCAAATGAATCAAGTTCCATTCAGCTATGCAACCTCGATGCAAAACCTCTACCTTCACTTGAAAATGTTCCGGTGGTTTGTGAATTCCCTGACGTCTTTCCAGAAGAGTTGCCAGGGATGCCTCCGGACAGAGCAGTTGAGTTCGTGATCGAACTTGAACCAGGTACTGCTCCAATCTCTAAGCATCCATACAAGATAGCTCCTCCTGAACTGAAATTGTTAAAGGAGAAAATCGATATGTACATGGAAAAAGGTTACATTCAACCTAGTTCCTCAGCTTGGGGTTGCCCAACTCTGTTCGTTGCGAAGAAGGATCACACAAAGAGACTCGTTGTTGACTATCGTCCTCTTAACGAGAAAACCATAAAAAAAAAGTATCCAATTCCTCGTATCGATGATTTTTTTGATCAACTTGCTGGAGCCTCAATATTCTCAAAGTTGGACTTGAGAATGGGTTACCATCAAATAAAGATCAGAAAAGAGGATATTCCAAAGACAGCCTTCACCACTCGCTACGGTCTATATGAATTCACCGTCATGTCCTTTGGTCTCACCAATGCACCGGCGACGTTCTCTCGACTCATGAATTTTGTTTTCCATGAATACCTCGACAAGTTCGTTGTGGTATATCTTGATGACATTCTGGTCTACTCAAAATCCGAGGAAGAGCATGAAGAACATCTTTGTCTCACTCTCATGAAGCTTCGCGAGCATCGTCTATATGCCAAGTTCTCCAAATGTGAGTTCTGGATTCCAGAAGTGGCTTACCTTGGTCATGTCATCTCCGCCAAGGGAATAGCCATTGATCCAGAAAAGGTAAAGGCAATTGTTGATTGGAAACCTCCAAAGACGGTGAAGCAAGTAAGAAGTTTTCTTGGCTTGGCTAGCTATTGCCGTCGTTTCGTCCAAAACTTCTCCAAGATTGCCAAACCTCTCACTGATCTCACAAAGAAGGACAAGAAGTTCGTTTGGTCTCCACAATGTGATGAAAGTTTCAATCTCCTGAAGACTAAACTCACTTCTACACCAGTTCTGGTTGGCCCAGATCCTACCAAACCTTTCCAGATATTCTGTGACGCTTCTCTCCAAGGTCTAGGTGCAGTTCTTATGCAAGAACGTCAAGTTGTGGCTTATGCTTCACGTCAGTTGAACGCACATGAGCTCAATTATCCCACTCATGACCTTGAACTTGCAGCAGTTGTGTTTGCCCTCAAGAAATGGAGACAATACTTGTTGGGTAATCGCACTGAAATCTTTTCCGATCATAAGAGTCTGAAATACATCTTCACTCAACCAGATCTAAACCTCAGGCAAAGGAGATGGATTGAAAAGATTAAAGACTTTGATCTCACCATTTCTTACACTCCAGGCAAGGCTAATGTTAAGGCCGATGCTCTCAGTCGCAAGTCGTATTGCAATAACCTCATGATCATGGAAAGCCAACCCCCTCTTCTTGAAGAATTCCAGAAGCTGAACCTTGGTCTTGTTCCTCAAGGCTATCTTGCAAACTTGACAGCCAGTCCAACTCTCGAGGACAAGAATCGTTCTGAACAACTTCGTGATGCTGAAATCAAGAAGATGGTAGAACACATCAAAGAAGGCAAGGGGAAATTTAAGTCCTTCTCAGTGGATGACAAGGGAACTGTGTTCTTCGAAGGACGCATTGTAGTTCCTCAAGTTCAAAGTCTCAAAGATGTCATTCTCAAGGAGGGTCATGAAACTCCTCTCTCCATACACCCTGGAAGTACAAAGATGTACCAGGATCTTAAGACACTGTATTGGTGGCCTGGCATGAAACGTGAAATTGCTCAATACGTTTCTGAATGCGACGTTTGTCAACGTGTTAAGGCAGTTCATCAGAAAACAGCCGGTCTTCTCCAACCACTGAAAATCCCTGAGTGGAAGTGGGACATGATTGAAATGGACTTCGTCACTGGTTTTCCAAAGTCCAAGAAGGGCAACGATGCAATCTTCGTTGTTATTGATCGTCTCACTAAAGTAGCTCACTTCTTTGCTGTCAAAGAAACAATCTCAGCTAGCCAGTTAGCAGAGCTCTACACAGCAAAGATTGTTCCTCTTCATGGTGTTCCATTGGAAATAAGCTCAGACCGTGGAAGCATATTCACTTCTCATTTCTGGAAAAGCTTTCAAGAAGCATTGGGCACCAAACTTCTGTTCAGCACAGCTTATCACCCTCAGTCTCAAGGGAAAGTCGAGAGAGTCAATCAGATTCTCGAGGATATGCTCAGAGCATGTGGTCTCTCCTTTGGCATGAAATGGGAGGAATGCCTCCCATATGCTGAATTCTCCTACAACAACAGCTTCCAGGCAAGCCTAGGCATGGCACCATTTGAAGCTCTCTATGGCCGCAGATGCAGGAGTCCAATCAATTGGTCTGGAGCTGGTGAACGTTCACTCTTAGGCCCTGACATTGTTAAAGAAGCCGAAGAGAAAGTTCGCATCATTCGTGACTCCCCTCGGAGGCACTCATCGTTTTGGTGTGAAAGGAAAGCTTACACCAAGATACATTGGTCCTTTCAACATTCTCTCAAGGCGTGCAGAAAATGCCTATCGTCTTGAACTTCCAGAAAATCTATCCAAGGTGCACGATGTGTTTCACGTGTCACAGCTCAAGAGGTGTTTCAAAGATCCAGATCGTGCAATTGATCATGATTCCATTGAACTGCAAGAAGATCTATCTTATGAGGAGCACCCTGTTCGAATTCTCGATGAGACCGAGCGTAAGACTCGCAACAAGAGCACCAAGTTCTTGAAAGTGCAGTGGTCCCATCATTCCGATAAAGAGGCAACGTGGGAGACCGAAGAGGATCTTCGCAAGAAGTATCCGGACCTTTTCTCTTTTCAGTAGGAATCTCGGGGCGCGATTCCTTCAAGGAGGGGCGTTTTGTAACATCCCAAGTATGAAAACAACCCCTAGAATGTTTGCTTTCTGTTAAATTTATGTTTTGCATCATGACATCATGTTCATTGCATCTGTTTTACTTGTTTTCCATCTGTTTTACCTTGTTTTCCATTTGAATTTTCAAATCAAATTTCAAATATTTTGTTCATACTTGTGCTGTTACAATTTTCAAATAAAAATATTCAAATAAAAACAACTATTTGTTCCATTAAAATAAAAAGCTCAAACTATTAATTTGTTCTTTTTAATAATTCACTTAATTCAATTTGCATTCAAATTCAATTAAAATTCCAAACAGCAACCATTCGAAATTTATGAAACTTACAAAACAAATCAATCACTTGTTTCAAATAAACTTGAATTTTAAAACTTATTAAGTTGCTTAAGTTCAATTATTTCAATTAATATTAAAATTCAATCAAATTCAAACAAATTGCAAACAACAACAAATTTGAATTATTTGGAAAACCAAAGTTTGCACTAGGTTGCTGTTACAATAAATATTCAACACAAATTTTCCAAAAATTTTCTAAATCCTAAAACCATTCCTTTTATCCTTTTTCCTTTTCAGCAAAAAAAAAAGAACAGAGAAATTTAAAAAAGGAAAAAAAACACAGAGAGAGGGGCAGGCCAGCAAGTGGGCTGCCCACCAGCCAGGCCCAGCCCACCAGCCGGCCACTTACCCCTTCGCTCGTCTTCCTCCTGTACGGCAGCAATCTGCCGCTGTCCACGTCGGCGTACGGTGGGAGCAGACGGCCAGCAGCGCTCCCTCCTCTCCATATAGCTCGAGCCGAGCTCACCCCCCTCGGTGCCCTAGCCCTAGACCCCTACACCCCTCTCTCCCTAGCTGCCGCCGCCGTTTCTTCCCTCTGCACCACCTCTCTGCAACCACCACCGCCACCTCTGAACCTCTCCGATGATCGCCGCCGTTACCATGTGCCTTCTCGCTGGCTAGCCACGGGGATCAGACCACCGTTCTGTCCTCGTCCTCCTCGCGTCCACGGCAGAGCACGGGCATCTCCTGAACGACGCCGCCATCCGTGCCTCTGTCGCCGGCGACGTCCACCACCCCGAGCCTCTGCTTCATCTGCATCGGAGGTGAGCTCCACCTCGATCCCTCCATCTCTGCATCTGCTACCCACACACGAGCACACGCACACGGCACGCACCCGTGCACCATCGGCAGCCACCGCGTGCAACAGCCGCTCGCCGCCGGTGATCGCTGTTTTCCTCTCTGTCAGGTTCAGTGAACGGAAAACTGCAAAGTTCAGTTAACGCCCGGATCTGAACAATATCCTCCTTGCGTTTCCTCCTCTGTCAGCAAACACCAGACAGCGCAGTGGTAGCGCTCCGTGCGTACGCGCCCGCGGCCTGAGTTCGATTCCCCGCGGCGCGGATTTAACCCAACCTTTTTGCATAGCCACGCAAGTGCGCTGGCCCCACCTGCCATTGGCAGTGGTGGCCACGCAGGCTGCCAGCGCAGCGCCAACTGGGCACTGGCCCACAGGCCAGTGACCTAGGGGTCTATCTGCCGCGTAGAAAATGTTCCCAGGGGCTGTTCTGTGATTCCTTTTTCGCAGTTAAGCCCCTGGACTAATTACAAATGTTTTAAAAATTGTTGTTTAGTCCCTAAAACCAAAATACAAATAACTTTTGAATTACAAATCCAAATAATAAAAATAAAATATGTTTTCCAACCCAAATTAAATTCTCTACATGATCAAATCATTTGTTTTCTGTTTTGAACTTTGCAAATGTTTGCTAAATTCAAATTCAAACAACTCCTTTTAAATTTGGTTAAATTGATAACTAATTCAAACTTAATTCAATTGTCACATATAAAATATGTATTCCATGCCATTTTGAACCACCTTTTCAATAAAAAATTTGTTCCATGTTTTGGATAATTAAAATTGGTTAAATAATTTAAACCTTGTTTAAATCATTTAAATTTGCTAAATTCATAACCTGCTCAAATTAAATTATTTTTGAACTTATAAAATATGTTATCAAACTAGAAAAGTATGAACTTTTCAAATATGAATTTGGTTTAATGTTTTGAACAAATAAAAATGCAAATAAATTCATACTTGAATTAAATTCATTTATATCTTGTTTAAACTTGTTTAATTCCCAATTAATTCATATTAATTCCTTTTTCAACAAGTGAAACATGTATTCCACCTAAAATTTTGTGTACTTTCCAAATATGAACTTTGTTATCTATTTTGAACAATTAAAATTGGTGAAAACAACAAATGCTTGTGTAACACCTTTAAGGAACCAAGATTTCATAACTTAATAAATAAAATTCCAAACTTGGTAAACTTCATTTCAAATTGATTCTATTGTTGTTATCTTTCTGTTTTCCTCATCCATGCATCATACTAATCCACTTTCACCTGTTGATTAATTGTAAAACAATTATTCCAACCTTAATTCATGGGCTTTCCATATGCAATCCCAAATTGCATAGGGGTCCATTTAAACATGTTACCATGTCAACTAGCCTATTTTGTTGCATCAATTAAATTGTCATGCATCATCCCATGATTGTGCATTATGCCATGGTATTGATTGTTTGTCTCTCTGCGTTGTTTGTTTGCTTCTTCTCGAACAGACAACGACGTTGAGACAGACGAGGTTTACGACACTACTTCTGAGGAGTTAGCCCAGTACCAGGCTTGTCGTGGGATAACCACGGCAAACGTTACGGGGGTAACTGATCTTGGGGGAAGACGACACAGGCGCTTGAGAGAGGGTTTAGCTCAGAGGAAAACATGATGGAACTCGATCTGGTAGCCGGCAATCAAGTCGCCGAGTCTCCGATCTTAATATATTAACTCGATCTCTTGTATACACTAGATGCTCGGTATCAAGCGGTGCTGCTAGGGTTCTTAGATCTCTCTCAACTAGACCTAGGGGTCGGTTTATAAAGCACCCGTACCCCCTGGGTTACTCTCCAAGGCGCACCCTGAATCCTACCCGGACACCGCATACAAACTCTAACCTTCCTCTACCGTAACCCTCAATCCGGGTTACGAGGCCTACAAACTTGGGCCTTCCAGAAGTTTCTTTATCCTTAGCCGGATCTTGCGCAGCGTCCTTTGGGTCGGGTTATGCCTTGGAGTTGGCCTACCGGGTTAGTATCTGTAGAGGCCCCAGACCGGTAGGTCCAGAACCCCTCATATGCATTCATTCACGATCCCAGAAGAACCAGTCGTGAACAACATACGTAGTTGGCATACAGAATACATCATCCATTACACGAATATAGAGTCTTACATAAATGGTCACATGACCAAGTTCTTGATAACTGTCACGCAGGACAGACATTCAAAGTAAACACAGCGGAAGACGATAAACATAGCGTAGTAGAACCCGAGTCACGCCTCATCCTACAGGCTGCTGACTGGGAGACGATCCTAACTCGCAGGGCCATCAGCGTAGAACTCCTCCTCATAGTACTCCTCTTGAGGTGGCTCCTCGTAGTCTGATAAGTAGATACCAGGGGCGAAACCAAATGAGTACATTTGAATGTACTCAACAAGACATCCTTTATTAGCTTACAATAATGCATACATGCTTATTTGGTGGAGTGGGTAGGCCATACCTATGGTTTTGCTACCCATGACAGATAAAAGATTTGCCATGGTTGAGTCTCCAAGTTCACCTCTTTGTAAACAAAATCATTTAAAATAATGTAGTTTTGCTCTCGCAGATATCACATATCTTGGAGGTTTTATAATTCTTTTGGAAAAGAAAGTTTTTCTTTTCAGAAACTTTTAGTAGTAGTTTCTTTCTCATCGGTATCTCGCAGATACCAAGTCATTCCTCCATAGTACCTCTCAGGTACAAAAACCTTCCTTCAAAACCTCTTTTGAAAAGTTGACACAATACTAGCTACATGGCCATTCAACCGTCCATATCCGAGGACGCGGCTATCTCGAAATAGTTTTACTCTGCAGAGGTGTACACATTTCCACCAGATCCAGAGTCTGCCATGAAACAACCATGGGCTGTTCCCAACCTATGAGATCATCAGATAACTGGTCTTGACTATCCACTCTGTACAAGCTAGTACATGACTATCTCTTCAATTGGGGTTTCCCTCCCTGGCAAGCCATGTCACACACCGCCTAACAGGAGACCCAACTGCTGCATCCGGAGGGAAAATTAATCCCACACTTTAGATGTCCCGTATACTCACTCCTAGCGACACTTCGGTTCGGAGGATCCAATCCCCTATAGCCTTTGAGATAGCACATATACTAACCCTAACAAGTTTTTAATCAAGCCCCTACCCATATTGGGGTAAGGTGGCAGTACGATAATGGTTGTCCAGCGAAGACTAGGTTATGTGTCTTTTGTAAACATTTCTCATAAAATTTCCCATCATAACAATCCTTCCGGCAGACAGGGTCTCACCCTTCCTCCGGGGTTTTCCTTCCATAAGGCATTTGTTTACAAAAACACATTTTATTTAGTTCATTTAAGAACTCAAGTTTTAAGTAGGTGTATGGTATTTATATACCATTTAGTGTCTAAGGGCTTGGTAATACCAAGTTGACTATGATTATGAGTCCTTATACTAGTAGTATTAATAGTAGTAATAGGATTCACACAAAAATAGTTTTTGAAGGTATATTTTTGTAAAACTTCAGAAGTGAAAAGCATGCATGATAGATAATGATAAGTAATTATACAGCAAGCATTAGGATGGCTTGCCTTGGTACAAGTGATGGTCCTGATCCTGAAAGTAACAGGAGTTGCAATACCCTTCTTCAGCAATTCCTTCCTCCTCGTTTTCTAACGTCGTAAAAAGAAATAAAGACGCACTTTCAGAACCAACAAGGCAAACAATGCTACAAGCAATACATACAGCAAGCAATCAAAAAGCACCACTCAAAGTTCTCCATTTTTCCCTGAAGAAAAATTGTCATAAAAACTATAGTTGGAAAATCTGATTTTTTTTCCTAGTGTTTATGTGTAGCCCAAAACAATGCTTCTTAGCTAAGAACATTATGGACCAGTGGGATATAGCACATGTTAATGGACAGTAGGGTGTCACATAAAACACATTTTGATGCATAAAAATTCCCACAACAAACTCTATGACTAGCACACACAATTTGCTCAATTACTCAAGTGGTGAAAATAAGCTCATGACAACAAGTCAACTTATTTTTCACCATGAGGCAAACATACCAGTGGGTGTTCCACTAGTAAATATGCTCACCAAGAGGTTAATGAGCCTCTGGTCACTTTCATAAAAGTGCTAAAAACAACACACAAACACCCCAAAAATTCCTACTCATACTAGTAGAAAATTTAGGAAACTACTAGACTAGTTTAGACTATACTAGCTAATGTTATGCACAAGTGTGCAAGATTTCAGAGGCAAAAATACACCTCTAACCAGTACCATATACGCTACTGGATCTCACAAAAATAACATAAAAACATAGCTAGGAAACAAGGATAGATATGCTTAAAAAAAACTACACATGTGAGGAGGTTTATTTCTAGTCACCCAAGTGCTACTCATGCTTTTGTGCTATTGAAAGGAAATCTATCAGAGGTGAAAACCCTAAGAAAAAATATTGCCACAAGTACTTTTCATCCTCTGGTTTCAATACCAAAAAGTCCTATTTTTCCCTAGTGGAAAACAAGACACAAAAACATACATGAATAATCTAGTGTGAAAACTAGCCCTTAAGCATTTCTATTTTAACCTCTTTCAACCACAAGCATCAAGCATCCAGAGGTGTTATAAACAAACTAACAGTACCTAAATGGTACTGGTTCCAAGAAAAACAATCTACCAACTAGCCTAAAGATTTAATTAAATATCTACTCAAGATATACCTAAAAATCTAGCCATTAGCAAGACATAAGCATGGAAAACTAGTCCTAAAAAAAACTACCATTCAAACCATTTATTCTAACATGCTCATATAACTTGTATACATCATATCCACAATGGAAAACAACATAACAAGCAAGATCACATCATTTGCAACTCACAAAAGTAACATATAAGGCAAGATCTAGAATTAAAATTTAGGCAGAAAATAGCCAAAACTTGTGCTGTCTCTCTAAATTTTTCTGTTGCTCTAAAAAGCAAATCCTTCTAGGATGTGATAGTCCTTATCACTACAAAGCTTCTCCAACTTGCCTCACTCAAAAATAATGTCCCAAACTCCCTCTAAAAATCATGGAATAGCCCACTGATGTTTTACCAAAATGGATGGCATTTCCAAATGGTAACTCACCTTGATGCAAACTAAAATTCTACTGATAGGTATTGGAAAGGGCTTTCCAAAACAGTTGAGTTTGCTCAAAAATGTTTTGTATTTTTGAAGTTCTATTCATTTCAATTTTTAGGGTACTGTCTGGCATATGATTTTTAGAAAAATCATAAAAACTCAAAAAAAATTTCTGCCAGTGGGATATGGTTGTAATTTTGTATGTCTAGCAGCACAAAAATTAGCAAGGTAAAATACTTTTATATGCTACCATTTCTAGGCTTAAAGCTAACAGCTATTTGAATCTGCCAGAAAAAAAAAGTATAAGCGTTTTAAACCGAAACTGCCCAACGGGCCAGATCTGGCAGTGCGCGGCCCAGCAACGCACAGCGCAGCCCGCCTGCGCGCGCGCGCGCGCGAAACGCAGCGTTTAAAGGGGGCCGTTGATCCTCAGATCGACGGTCCCTGCGCGTTCTTCCTCCCCGCGTCGCTCCTCTCTCTCTCTCTCCTAATCCGCGGACGAACACCTCATGGGCACGGGATTTCGCTCACCTCGGGCTCGCGAGAAGCAAGGGGACGGTGCGGGTGTGGGAGAGGGTGGCCTGGGCAACTCCTTGGCGCGGGCACGGGTGGCGAGGAGGCAGGGACACGGCGGCGGCTCGACGGTGCTCTGCGGCGGCTCCACGGACGGCGGCGAGGAACCTGCAAGCGAGAGGGGGCAAGAGGATGTCAGGGAGGCTGGCCAGCTCCAGGGGGTTGTAATGGAGGCGAAAGAGGGGTGGGAGAGGCAGTGGATGCCGCGGCGACCTCGTGCCCGATCTGCTCGGCCCCGACAATGGCCACGGCTCGCCTCGCTTGCAGAGAGCGAGAGAGCAAGCGAGAGGACTACGGGGTGGTTGAGTGGAGTGAGGAGAGTGTGCTGGCGAGAGGGCTAGGTCCCGATTGATTTGTAGCCACGAGGCCAAGGTGGAGGTGCTCGGGTTGGCATGGCATGGGCATGCCCTTGCCCCTTGGGGGTTCTCCAGGGCTTGCACTGGTTTCTATTGGTGCCAAAGGGTCAAGCAAGTACCAAAATGATGAGCAAGGCCACAGCAAAGGCCAAGTGATGGGCAAAAGAAAGAATCAACACTATTTCAACCACTCTAATGACATCACAATGTAGTCAAATGCCACCTCATGTTTCTCTCATCCTGGTCAGTCAAAGTAGCATCCAATGCCACCTTCTAGAAGTATATACATTAGGCTTTCGAATAGGCAAAGTGCCCTGGCTTGGATCAGTGCACAACATCTAAAAACATCAAGCCTAAAAGTGTATTCACTGTTCTGTCAGAAAAATTCAGTTAGACAGTTTTCTGAATTTTTCTAAGTGCTGGAAAAACAGACAGAGATAGCAAAAGTTGGGTTTGTTTTCACCAAGCAAACCAGCTCTAAAATGAGTGATTTAAAATGCTCAACAAAGAACAACTATCCAAGTTTCAGATCCAACCATTTGATTTGAAAAATGATGGGTTTATGGCTCTGAAAATAAATGGCAAAGTAGGTACATTCTCTGTTTTTAAAATGTTCAAATTTCTGTCTTATCAAGATGGCTCAAAAACCATCTTGGAATTGTGTGTTAAATTTCTTTGTAGGTTTTTCCAAGAGTGTAGTTTTGTTGTACTCATTACAGAGAGTAACTTTGATCAAAGAAAATCCATAAATGGATAATCCTTGTGATGGAAAACAAGGGTTGAAAACAGCTACTTGGCTGTTTTTCAGGGCAAAATTTATAATGGAAAAGCTAATGGAATCTTTTCCAATTAATTTTATTTCAAGTTCAAGATGATTCCTAAACATTAATAACACATTTTCAAGTTGAAACAAAAGGTCACCTCAAGTCTTGAAAAATAATCTCATAAGAACCTTAGTGGAAAACATGGGAAAACAATAATAAAGCAATGTGTTTCTTAGGAGAAAAACTCCTCAAGTGAGTGAAAAGAAACACACCACTAATATTGCATAGATAAACATCAGTACCCAACATGTTGTCCACCTAATTGCATTACAAAGGTCTTAAGAGACATGCTAAAATACTATTATACAAGTGCTTAAAAACAGGGATGTGACAAATCTCCCCCCCTTAAAAGAATCTCGTCCCGAGATTCGCGGGTCTAGGCTTTAAGGAAATCAGGGAACTCCTTCCTGATATCATCCTCACGCTCCCAGGTAGCTTCTTCCTCAGAGTGATTGGTCCACTGAATTTTAAGGAATTTTATAGCACGGTTCCTGGTAGCACGCACCATTTCCTCGAGAACCCGCAGGGGTCTATCACGATAAGTCAAATCATCATTTATGTCAATGGTCCTGAAATCCACGTCTTGATACGAGAGATCCTTCTCCGGTACTTGAAGACATTTCCGGAGCAATGACACATGGAAAACATTGTGAAAAGCAGAGAGCTCCTCAGGTAATTCTAACTGATAAGAAACTTCGCCACGACGTGCCAAGATCTTAAAAGGGCCAATATACCTGGGGGCCAGCTTTCCTTTGACATGGAAACGCTGCATCCCTTTGAGTGGCGTAACACGAAGGTACACGAAATCTCCAATGCTGAAAGAGACATCACGACGCTTCGTATCAGCATAACTCTTCTGACGAGATTGAGCTGTCTTTAAACGTTCCCGAATAAGTTGGACCTGCTCCTCTGCATCCTTCAAAGTGTCCACACCAAAAACCTGACTGTCTCCAGTCTCAGTCCAATTTAAAGGTGTACGGCATTTACGTCCATACAGAGCTTCAAAAGGGGCCATTTGCAAGCTAGACTGATAACTGTTGTTGTAAGAAAACTCTGCGAAGGGCAGACAGTCTTCCCATTTAATTCCATAGGACAACACACAAGCACGGAGCATGTCTTCCAGAATTTGGTTCACACGCTCTGTTTGTCCATCAGTCTGCGGGTGATATGCTGTGCTAAAAGCTAGTTTGGTTCCCAAACTCTCGTGCAACTTCTTCCAAAATCTAGATGTGAACTGTGTACCTCGATCAGATACAATCCTGCTTGGGACTCCGTGTAGGCTGACAATCCGAGAAATGTAAAGATCCGCAAGCTGATCTCCACGATAGGTTGTCCGGACAGGAATAAAGTGAGCAACTTTTGTGAGCCTGTCCACGACAACCCATATAGAATCATTTCCTCGGCTGGACCTAGGAAGTCCAGTGATGAAGTCCATTCCCACTTCATCCCATTTCCAAACAGGCACTTGCAATGGTTGGAGCAATCCAGCGGGACGCTGGTGCCCGGCTTTTACCTGCTGGCAGACATGGCACTTGGCTACAAATGAAGCAATCTCTCGCTTCATTCCATGCCACCAGAATCTCTCTTTCAGGTCTTGATACATCTTTGTTCCTCCAGGATGGATAGAATACATGGTCTCATGAGCTTCGACCATGATGGTCTGCTTAAGATCAGATTCAGAGGGAACACAAATACGGCCTTCATACCATAATCCTCCATCAGCATCGATGGTAAACCCAGCAACCTTTTCCTTCTCCAAGCGGGCTTTAATCCCATCAATACTTTTCTGGCCTTTCTGCGCTTCTTTGATTTGGTCAACCAGGGTTGGTTTAAGTTCTATGGCATCCAACATGCCATAGCTGACCACTTCAATACCAAGCTGGTCCAGCTCTTTCCACAACTCGGGTTGCCTTACTAAAATCATAGCATTTAGAGAGGCCGGCTCTCGACTAAGAGCATCTGCAACCACATTTGCCTTTCCCGGGTGATAATGAATACTCAGATCATAATCTTTAATGAGCTCAATCCAGCGGCGCTGCCTCATGTTGAGCTCACGTTGAGTAAAGATATACTTTAAACTCTTATGATCTGTGTAAATTTCCACTCGCCTTCCCATAAGAAAGTGCCGCCACGTCTTGAGAGCATGAACAACGGCAGCAAGCTCTAAGTCATGAGTGGGATAATTCAATTCGTGGGGTCTTAACTGGCGGGATATGAAAGATATCACCTTTCCTTCTTGCATAAGCACGCTTCCAAGACCAAGCTTAGAAGCGTCACAATATACGTCGAAATTCTTGGTGACATCTGGCATTATAAGGATTGGGGCAGACACCAGTCGGTGCTTCAACTCATTGAAACTCTCTTCACATTTGTCCGTCCATAGGAACTTGCTATCCTTCTTGAGCAACTGGGTGAGGGGTCTGGCTATACTCGAGAATCCCTGAACAAACTTGCGGTAATATCCTGCCAAACCCAGAAAGGATCTGACTTCAGTCTGGTTGGTCGGAGCAGCACGCTTCTCCACAGACTGAACTAGAGCAGGGTCAACAGATATTCCTCCCGCAGATACTACATGTCCAAGAAATCCGACTTCCGTCAACCAGAATTGACATTTACTAAACTTAGCATACAGTTGATGCTCACGAAGTGTTCCGAGCACAAGTCTCAGATGTTCTTCGTGTTCTTCCTCACTCCTCGAATATATAAGAATGTCGTCAATAAACACCACGACAAACTTGTCTAGAAAATCCATGAATACCTTATTCATGAGATTCATGAAATAGGCAGGGGCATTGGTTAGACCAAAGGACATTACGGTGTATTCATACAGCCCGTAACGAGTGGTGAAAGCAGTCTTTGGAATATCAGTATCACGGACTTTCAATTGATGATAACCAGTCCGAAGGTCAATCTTGGAGAAGATTACAGCCCCATTCAACTGGTCAAACAAGTCTTCAATCTTGGGCAACGGGTATTTGTTCTTGATGGTAACATCATTTAACTTGCGGTAGTCCACACATAAACGAGTGGTACCGTCCCGTTTTCCCACAAAAATGATCGGAGATCCCCAGGGTGATGCACTAGGGCGGATCAATCCCTTCCTTAACATGTCCTCCAGTTGAGTCTTCAACTCATCTAATTCCTTCGGGTTCATCCGATACGGCTTCTGTGCTATGGGTCCAGTTCCGGGCACTAACTCAATCACAAACTCGATATCCCGATCAGGGGGCATACCGGGTAATTCTTCAGGAAAAACATCCGGGTATTCGCAAACTACCGGGACTTCCTCAAGGGCAGGTTGGGCTATACCAGTGTGGCAGTGAACTTGTGACGAGGGTCGGGTTGCAGTGTACGCAACCTTTTCCCCATCCTCTGAGATCATTTCAATAGATTTCTTAGTGCAATCGATAACTCCCTTATACTTGGCCATCCAGTTCATACCGAGTACCACTTCTATCCCTTTGGATCCCAGTACTATAAGATCAGCATGAAAAGTTTTCCCTTGAATTTCTACTGGTACCTCATTGCAAATTAGGTTGGCTTTAGTACTATCCCCAGGTATTTGTACTAACATAGGGTTGTGCATACGGGAATGCTTCATACCACTTTTCTCAGCAAACGGTTTAGTGACAAAGGAATGTGATGCACCAGAATCAAACAGTACTGCGGCTGGTACCGAGTTGACAGGAAACATACCCATCACCATGTCTGGTGCCTCCTGAGCTTCTGCAGCATTGATATGGTTCAGGTGTCCCTTCATCCTATTCTGCCGTCCAGTGGAAGGACCATGGTTCATCTTGGTTGCAGCAAGCTGGGCTGGAGCAGTAGCTTTGTTGGGGCAATCGCGAGCGAAGTGACCCTCCTTTCCACAGGCAAAGCAACCTCCAGAAGGCTTTGGGCTTGGGTTTGGTTTGGGAGCATTGTTGGTGTGGTTCCCATTTCCTCCAGCGTTACCTCCATAGCGGCTTCCATGATTATTCCCAGAGTGATTACCATGGTTACCACCATAGCTGTTTCCTCCGTACCTTGGTGCATACGGTGCAGGGTGGTTGTAGTTGTTGGGCCTTGGTGCATAGTTTTGGTTGGGGCGGGGTGCATAAGCAGGCGCCTTGTGGGTTGGTGGCCTCGCATACGGAGTGTTGCGAGTCCTCTGAGCACTAGGTCCTCCATGAGCAGTCATTTTCCTCTTGCGGTTATCATCAGCAGATTTCCGCTTGTGCTCCAGCACCATAGCGGCATTAGCAAGAGTCTCCATGTCCTGGAATGGAACCACTACTAGAGAGCACTGGAGCTCATCATCCAGCCCATTTAAGAACCTCTCCTTCTTCTTAGCGTCAGTATTGATATCATCCTGTGCATACCGGGACAGAGTAGTGAAATTCTCCCAGTATTCAGACACCGGCATACTTCCCTGCTTCAGATTTAGAAATTTCTCCCGCATAAGTGCCATCATCCCCTGGGGAATGTGATACTTGCGGAACTTTGCAGAGAATTCCTCCCAGGTGAACACGTGACCAGCAGCAACAGTCTCACGTGTAGTTTCCCACCAAGTCCTGGCAGGACCAGCGAGAAAATGGGAGGCCAACAGAACCTTATCATTCTCATCCACCGAAGCAACTTCCAGCTTGTTTGCAATGGTGCGGAGCCAGTCGTCAGCATCGAGGGGCTCCACAATCCTGGTGAAAACTGGGGGGTTGGTGTGCTGAAAGTCTCTCAGCCTCGAGCGAGCACCATTTCCATTGCCATTGCCATTATTGTTGGCGGCAGCAGCTAGCTGTTGCAGAGCGGTAATGGTGGCTGCACTCTCATCTCGGCTGGCCTGGCGATCTTCCATCAGCAGGGCCAACAGCGCCTCCACTGTGGGTGGTGGTGGCGGTGGGGGTTCGCGACGGGGTGCCATGCTGAAGTGAAACATGTGTAAGTCTAAGAAGTAAATTCTTGTTTTTGAAAACCCAGTACCTTAATATTTAAACAAAAGGAATACTAGCGATATGTTTCAAAAACAAGAGCGGGGCAGTCGCAAACTTGAATGAAATGAACGCAAAGTAGTGACAATCAACAGAAAATCAAGCCAAACATTTCATTCATCACCATAATTAAACAGAGTTCCTTACATTACACACACACATCACAAGCCATATCATACAAGGAAGGCTTCATCGAGCTACAGGGGGTGCGATTGGTGGGGTCATCGCAAGGCTACTACTAGCAAACTATCTAGCAAAACGATCTAGCATACCTAACTAGTATCTAGACCAGCACCATGTGCTAAGGGTGAGAGGGCAGCGACTACACAGAGTCGTCGCTGTCCCCAACGTCGAAGATACGCTCCTCAGGGTCCTCCTCCTCCTCGTCAAACAGGTCATCATCATCCTGCTCGCTAGCCTCGCTCATGTCCATCCCCTCCAAGTCGGAGGGAACATCCTCAACAGGCAGAAGATCCTCAATCTCCCTGTGGAGCTCTGCGGCCTCCTCCTCCAGCTCCTCTACGGCAGCGTCTCTCGTGGCTATGTCATCACGAGCTATCTGAAGCCTGCCACGCAGAACGGCGTTAGCCCCCTCCAAGGCCGTCAGTCTAGTGGTGAGGCGTGCACGGCCAAGGCGGGTGGCTCTCAGCTGCCTCCGTAAGGCACGGTGCCTCGCGGTAGTAGCCTCCAACTGCTCCCTCGACTCGGACAACTGCTGAGCCAGAGCTCCACTCTCCTCCTGGCTGTCGTGAAGCTCAGCCCTCAGCTCGTCAGTCTCGGCTATCAGTGTCTGGTGCACCAATATGCCGTGGAGGGTGTCAAGACGCTGGTCGTCTAGCCTGGTCTGAGTGCGGTGTAACAGAATCTCCATCTCGTCCAAGTGTGGACCAACAGTGGTAAGGTCTGGCTCAACAGGAAGTGGTATGCCATCCTCATCACGTCTCCCAATCAGCTCGAACCGGGAACCGATGAACATATACTCCCCGATGTGTGCCAGACGTGCTACTGACTCCTGTATCACGCGCACCGCTGCCTCGTTCCAAGAACGATCAACGGCACGGTACACGTAGGCCTCCACTGTCGGGCTAGCCAGAGGTGCGCGGATAGTGACCTCCGCGTACCAGTCTCCCTCCAGAGGTGCCCCGACAACTAGTCCTCCTCGCAGCTCCGGAAGTGGCCGTCCCAACACAGTAGCCATAGATACTAGCCTCTCCTCGAAAAGGAAAGACTCGCCACGTGGACGTCCCAACTGAAAAGCCACGGTGATGTCCACGTCCATCTACACAAAATTTTAAGTAGCTTAAGTTAGATACAAGTGTGCAAAGTTTTAGGTTCATGCAAGAAATAACTTTAATGCAAGTAGAGTCTAACCCAGAGAGGTGGTGGGATATAGGGAATAGTTTTATACTTAGTCATATCCAATTTTCTTTGTATTTGGTAACTTAGATTATCGGAGTATACACTAACGTCCATGCTAACTAAGGTCTCCTAGAGTCAGGATGGCTCTGATACCAACTTTGTAGAGGCCCCAGACCGGTAGGTCCAGAACCCCTCATATGCATTCATTCACGATCCCAGAAGAACCAGTCGTGAACAACATACGTAGTTGGCATACAGAATACATCATCCATTACACGAATATAGAGTCTTACATAAATGGTCACATGACCAAGTTCTTGATAACTGTCACGCAGGACAGACATTCAAAGTAAACACAGCGGAAGACGATAAACATAGCGTAGTAGAACCCGAGTCACGCCTCATCCTACAGGCTGCTGACTGGGAGACGATCCTAACTCGCAGGGCCATCAGCGTAGAACTCCTCCTCATAGTACTCCTCTTGAGGTGGCTCCTCGTAGTCTGATAAGTAGATACCAGGGGCGAAACCAAATGAGTACATTTGAATGTACTCAACAAGACATCCTTTATTAGCTTACAATAATGCATACATGCTTATTTGGTGGAGTGGGTAGGCCATACCTATGGTTTTGCTACCCATGACAGATAAAAGATTTGCCATGGTTGAGTCTCCAAGTTCACCTCTTTGTAAACAAAATCATTTAAAATAATGTAGTTTTGCTCTCGCAGATATCACATATCTTGGAGGTTTTATAATTCTTTTGGAAAAGAAAGTTTTTCTTTTCAGAAACTTTTAGTAGTAGTTTCTTTCTCATCGGTATCTCGCAGATACCAAGTCATTCCTCCATAGTACCTCTCAGGTACAAAAACCTTCCTTCAAAACCTCTTTTGAAAAGTTGACACAATACTAGCTACATGGCCATTCAACCGTCCATATCCGAGGACGCGGCTATCTCGAAATAGTTTTACTCTGCAGAGGTGTACACATTTCCACCAGATCCAGAGTCTGCCATGAAACAACCATGGGCTGTTCCCAACCTATGAGATCATCAGATAACTGGTCTTGACTATCCACTCTGTACAAGCTAGTACATGACTATCTCTTCAATTGGGGTTTCCCTCCCTGGCAAGCCATGTCACACACCGCCTAACAGGAGACCCAACTGCTGCATCCGGAGGGAAAATTAATCCCACACTTTAGATGTCCCGTATACTCACTCCTAGCGACACTTCGGTTCGGAGGATCCAATCCCCTATAGCCTTTGAGATAGCACATATACTAACCCTAACAAGTTTTTAATCAAGCCCCTACCCATATTGGGGTAAGGTGGCAGTACGATAATGGTTGTCCAGCGAAGACTAGGTTATGTGTCTTTTGTAAACATTTCTCATAAAATTTCCCATCATAACAATCCTTCCGGCAGACAGGGTCTCACCCTTCCTCCGGGGTTTTCCTTCCATAAGGCATTTGTTTACAAAAACACATTTTATTTAGTTCATTTAAGAACTCAAGTTTTAAGTAGGTGTATGGTATTTATATACCATTTAGTGTCTAAGGGCTTGGTAATACCAAGTTGACTATGATTATGAGTCCTTATACTAGTAGTATTAATAGTAGTAATAGGATTCACACAAAAATAGTTTTTGAAGGTATATTTTTGTAAAACTTCAGAAGTGAAAAGCATGCATGATAGATAATGATAAGTAATTATACAGCAAGCATTAGGATGGCTTGCCTTGGTACAAGTGATGGTCCTGATCCTGAAAGTAACAGGAGTTGCAATACCCTTCTTCAGCAATTCCTTCCTCCTCGTTTTCTAACGTCGTAAAAAGAAATAAAGACGCACTTTCAGAACCAACAAGGCAAACAATGCTACAAGCAATACATACAGCAAGCAATCAAAAAGCACCACTCAAAGTTCTCCATTTTTCCCTGAAGAAAAATTGTCATAAAAACTATAGTTGGAAAATCTGATTTTTTTTCCTAGTGTTTATGTGTAGCCCAAAACAATGCTTCTTAGCTAAGAACATTATGGACCAGTGGGATATAGCACATGTTAATGGACAGTAGGGTGTCACATAAAACACATTTTGATGCATAAAAATTCCCACAACAAACTCTATGACTAGCACACACAATTTGCTCAATTACTCAAGTGGTGAAAATAAGCTCATGACAACAAGTCAACTTATTTTTCACCATGAGGCAAACATACCAGTGGGTGTTCCACTAGTAAATATGCTCACCAAGAGGTTAATGAGCCTCTGGTCACTTTCATAAAAGTGCTAAAAACAACACACAAACACCCCAAAAATTCCTACTCATACTAGTAGAAAATTTAGGAAACTACTAGACTAGTTTAGACTATACTAGCTAATGTTATGCACAAGTGTGCAAGATTTCAGAGGCAAAAATACACCTCTAACCAGTACCATATACGCTACTGGATCTCACAAAAATAACATAAAAACATAGCTAGGAAACAAGGATAGATATGCTTAAAAAAAACTACACATGTGAGGAGGTTTATTTCTAGTCACCCAAGTGCTACTCATGCTTTTGTGCTATTGAAAGGAAATCTATCAGAGGTGAAAACCCTAAGAAAAAATATTGCCACAAGTACTTTTCATCCTCTGGTTTCAATACCAAAAAGTCCTATTTTTCCCTAGTGGAAAACAAGACACAAAAACATACATGAATAATCTAGTGTGAAAACTAGCCCTTAAGCATTTCTATTTTAACCTCTTTCAACCACAAGCATCAAGCATCCAGAGGTGTTATAAACAAACTAACAGTACCTAAATGGTACTGGTTCCAAGAAAAACAATCTACCAACTAGCCTAAAGATTTAATTAAATATCTACTCAAGATATACCTAAAAATCTAGCCATTAGCAAGACATAAGCATGGAAAACTAGTCCTAAAAAAAACTACCATTCAAACCATTTATTCTAACATGCTCATATAACTTGTATACATCATATCCACAATGGAAAACAACATAACAAGCAAGATCACATCATTTGCAACTCACAAAAGTAACATATAAGGCAAGATCTAGAATTAAAATTTAGGCAGAAAATAGCCAAAACTTGTGCTGTCTCTCTAAATTTTTCTGTTGCTCTAAAAAGCAAATCCTTCTAGGATGTGATAGTCCTTATCACTACAAAGCTTCTCCAACTTGCCTCACTCAAAAATAATGTCCCAAACTCCCTCTAAAAATCATGGAATAGCCCACTGATGTTTTACCAAAATGGATGGCATTTCCAAATGGTAACTCACCTTGATGCAAACTAAAATTCTACTGATAGGTATTGGAAAGGGCTTTCCAAAACAGTTGAGTTTGCTCAAAAATGTTTTGTATTTTTGAAGTTCTATTCATTTCAATTTTTAGGGTACTGTCTGGCATATGATTTTTAGAAAAATCATAAAAACTCAAAAAAAATTTCTGCCAGTGGGATATGGTTGTAATTTTGTATGTCTAGCAGCACAAAAATTAGCAAGGTAAAATACTTTTATATGCTACCATTTCTAGGCTTAAAGCTAACAGCTATTTGAATCTGCCAGAAAAAAAAAGTATAAGCGTTTTAAACCGAAACTGCCCAACGGGCCAGATCTGGCAGTGCGCGGCCCAGCAACGCACAGCGCAGCCCGCCTGCGCGCGCGCGCGCGCGAAACGCAGCGTTTAAAGGGGGCCGTTGATCCTCAGATCGACGGTCCCTGCGCGTTCTTCCTCCCCGCGTCGCTCCTCTCTCTCTCTCTCCTAATCCGCGGACGAACACCTCATGGGCACGGGATTTCGCTCACCTCGGGCTCGCGAGAAGCAAGGGGACGGTGCGGGTGTGGGAGAGGGTGGCCTGGGCAACTCCTTGGCGCGGGCACGGGTGGCGAGGAGGCAGGGACACGGCGGCGGCTCGACGGTGCTCTGCGGCGGCTCCACGGACGGCGGCGAGGAACCTGCAAGCGAGAGGGGGCAAGAGGATGTCAGGGAGGCTGGCCAGCTCCAGGGGGTTGTAATGGAGGCGAAAGAGGGGTGGGAGAGGCAGTGGATGCCGCGGCGACCTCGTGCCCGATCTGCTCGGCCCCGACAATGGCCACGGCTCGCCTCGCTTGCAGAGAGCGAGAGAGCAAGCGAGAGGACTACGGGGTGGTTGAGTGGAGTGAGGAGAGTGTGCTGGCGAGAGGGCTAGGTCCCGATTGATTTGTAGCCACGAGGCCAAGGTGGAGGTGCTCGGGTTGGCATGGCATGGGCATGCCCTTGCCCCTTGGGGGTTCTCCAGGGCTTGCACTGGTTTCTATTGGTGCCAAAGGGTCAAGCAAGTACCAAAATGATGAGCAAGGCCACAGCAAAGGCCAAGTGATGGGCAAAAGAAAGAATCAACACTATTTCAACCACTCTAATGACATCACAATGTAGTCAAATGCCACCTCATGTTTCTCTCATCCTGGTCAGTCAAAGTAGCATCCAATGCCACCTTCTAGAAGTATATACATTAGGCTTTCGAATAGGCAAAGTGCCCTGGCTTGGATCAGTGCACAACATCTAAAAACATCAAGCCTAAAAGTGTATTCACTGTTCTGTCAGAAAAATTCAGTTAGACAGTTTTCTGAATTTTTCTAAGTGCTGGAAAAACAGACAGAGATAGCAAAAGTTGGGTTTGTTTTCACCAAGCAAACCAGCTCTAAAATGAGTGATTTAAAATGCTCAACAAAGAACAACTATCCAAGTTTCAGATCCAACCATTTGATTTGAAAAATGATGGGTTTATGGCTCTGAAAATAAATGGCAAAGTAGGTACATTCTCTGTTTTTAAAATGTTCAAATTTCTGTCTTATCAAGATGGCTCAAAAACCATCTTGGAATTGTGTGTTAAATTTCTTTGTAGGTTTTTCCAAGAGTGTAGTTTTGTTGTACTCATTACAGAGAGTAACTTTGATCAAAGAAAATCCATAAATGGATAATCCTTGTGATGGAAAACAAGGGTTGAAAACAGCTACTTGGCTGTTTTTCAGGGCAAAATTTATAATGGAAAAGCTAATGGAATCTTTTCCAATTAATTTTATTTCAAGTTCAAGATGATTCCTAAACATTAATAACACATTTTCAAGTTGAAACAAAAGGTCACCTCAAGTCTTGAAAAATAATCTCATAAGAACCTTAGTGGAAAACATGGGAAAACAATAATAAAGCAATGTGTTTCTTAGGAGAAAAACTCCTCAAGTGAGTGAAAAGAAACACACCACTAATATTGCATAGATAAACATCAGTACCCAACATGTTGTCCACCTAATTGCATTACAAAGGTCTTAAGAGACATGCTAAAATACTATTATACAAGTGCTTAAAAACAGGGATGTGACAGTATCCCTCCATCAGTAGTCCCCAGAATAGCTTGGGCTTCACGGATCCTTCCTTGAAGCGCTTGCTATTCCCTGCAAAGATATCAAACACACAAGTGTATGGAGGCCGGGTTAAGGTGCTTTGATAGATAGCTAGGCCTAACTCCATGGTGGCCATATAGTAACCCGGCTTTCCTCCAAGCACACTGCTCAGATTTCCGAGTAAAAACCCTGATAAAAACGTCAAGATTCTATACTTTTACTCGATAATTGACCCTGGTTTCACGGAGTGGATCTCTTTCTCTTTTTTGCCCGGATACCTCGCTCAATACCTGAAGCATATCTCGCAGAATCCGCTCGGATAACCATTACCCCATAATTTCTGGCTTCTGGCCGTTAGAATAGGTTCACCCTCACCTTATAAATAGTGCTCAGAGGATACCCTAGACTCGGACGCCTCACTCCAACTTATACCTTCCTTTCTCACACCTTGCGCTCTCACGACGCCACCGCAACAATCTAGGGCTCTCCACCGGAACAAAGCCACCATCGGCCGTGTTCGTTCTCAAGCCATCCGCGCCGCCACCAAGCTCCATCCCCGCACCCTCGTCCTGTTCTTCCAAGAACCGCAAAGGGGCATTCAGACCACGCCGCCCACAGCCATCGTATTGGGCTTCCAGTATCTCCCTGTATGTTCCTTGTACTTGCTAATTTAGCCCCGCAATTTTATGATTCATCCTGGATTGGATCTTGGTCAACCCGCGGGCCGTTTCTCCCGCCACACCGGATTAGATGGCTTAGAGGCTTGCCAGCTCCCTTAATAACCTATTTGATGATCACACACCACCCTCCTACCATTATTAATCACCAATTTCTTCGTAGAATCGTTTGCAAGTTTTCCAATCTAGATCCATTTTACCCCAACTTTCCGCACATATCATTGACACCCGGAAAATCCCCCTTTTCCGGTTCTTTTGCTTGCAGTAGATACATGGGCAACCATCCGTCTTCCTCAGACACTTTTCAATACGTAAGTGAACAATAATTTCTAGAGTTGTACTTAATACCCGGATAACCCACAACCTCCACTCCGTGATGTGATACCCGGATAATTCTTAGTTTTCATTCTTTCTTGATACTCCAGGTGCATGCTCGGATAACTTAATATTCCCAAGTCTTATTTCCTGTATCTTTCCTCCTTGTGTTTGCAGGTTGACCCAATGGCTCCCAAAAGGCAAGGGAAACAGCCGGCCCAGGCGAAGGCAACCCAATCCATATCGGCCAATTGGGGGCGATCCACAGTCACAAAGGCCAAGCTGGAAGAGATGGCCGAGTTGGGGGTCCTCCCCCCTCAGAAGGACATTCGCTGGAGGGCGCCGGGTGACGAGACCCGGCCCACACCCACCGACGGCGAGGTAATCTGTTTCGTGGAGCACGTGACCCGGGGATTCCGTCCTCCGGGTCACATTTTCTTCCGTGAGGTCCTGAGCCATTATGGCCTCAGGATATTTGACATAGGGCCTAACTTTATGTTGAATATTACTCACTTCATTGTCCTATCCGAGTCATACTTGTGCACTCCGCCAAGTTTGACTCTCTTTATTGAACTCTTCCAGTGCAAGCCATGCCGCGAAAGCGGTGATGGAGCTCTTCTCACTTGCGGCGGGGTATCCATCCAACGCCGCAAAAACTCCCCAATGCCAACCCTTAATCTGAATTCCCATGTCAAACACTGGCAACTATCCTTCTTCTACTGCCACGACACCTCTCCACCCGGCGAGAAGAGACTGCCGGGTTACTCGGAGGGCCTCCTCAATACCTCCGAGAATTTCAATGCTTTCGCCCCTGACTCAGACAGGGAGGCAATCATACCTTTGCTAGCTAAGTTAGCCGGTCTCTCAGCCCAAGGCCTTCTTGGGCTCAACTTAGTGAAAACTTGGGTTGACTTCCGTATCCAACCTAATTCTATCCGCACCAAATTGATGTGCGAATACTCGGGGCACACCACAGATGCACTCCGATATTCCACCAAGAGCTTTGCAGCCGGGGATACCAACAAAACCATCAAGGGTTTCCTGACGGAGAAGCTGGAAGTGATAAAAAACATCGCCAGGTTACCTCCATTTACTCGGGAGAACCCGGCCCCAGCGGTAAGACCCGATGCTCATAAGCTTATTTCTTCATCTTGACTCGATATTGCTCCTAACTCTTATTTTCATCTTTCCGTCTCAGGCCGGTGACCCTTTCTGGACAGTTGAGACCTCCCCCCTTCCAAAGACCCGGAAGACGAAGACGAGCCGGTTGACGGTGATGAAGGTGTTCACCCGGATGTTGTGTTACCTTTACTTACATCGTTATCCTCCCATTTAACTTTTCCATGGGTACATACCCGGTTCGCAGGACCGGAGGACGAAGACGAGAAGGACGAAGACGACCCGGAAGCTACCGAATCTGATCAAGAAACACCAGTTGGGGCCAAGAGGAAGGCCAGAGGGGTAGTGTTCAAGGTTCCTTTCTCTTCTATATCCTCTGAGCCTTACTCCTTTGATACCATGCGACGACTTAATCATCAATTATCGAACTCGTCATACTTGAAGGATTCTCTACCAGCCAAGCGCAGAGTGACTCGGAGTTCCCCGGGTGAGGATCCTCTTAACCTGGGCATCTCCACCTCCCCCGTCCATCGTGCCAGTGCTCCTCCGCCTCGTCCTTCCAATTCTCCTCAGCGCCACCCCTCTCCTAACCATCCACGCGCCGGGCAGTTCCGGGTTCCGCTAACGGTTCCTTTGACAACTTCGTCTGCTTCCAGCGGCGAACTCCCGCCGGATTACGCCGTAAATACTGGGTAAGCTTTTGCTATATGACATCCTTTGATACCTGACAATTTTCAATCACCATTGCTAAATGCCTCTTCCCATCTTTCTTTAGTGCTCAAGCCACCGTTAGTGACCCGGAGAATGTGGAGATGGATAACCGGGAGGTGGATAACCGTCAGACAGAGGAGCCGACTGAGAACGTAGACGCCGCGACCGGCGGTGATACTGAGAACAACCAAGAACAAGCTGCCGAGTCCCTTGAGTCATCCGAACCAGTGGACGAGGAGATCGAGGTTCCGGACACAAGGATGGGTTCTCCCAACCCGGATACTCAGACTATCCGGGTCTCAACTCCCAGGGCGGGGAGAGCTCCCCCATCAGGTGACCAGGCTGCCGGCTCTTCCGGTGCCCGACCCGAGGACCTGACGTTTGCCCAGATGCTCGAAACCCTGCGCGCTTTGAGGGCTAATGAAGAAAACATCTTGGAGGCTTTAATAGCCAAACACGAGGTAAACCCGACTAATATTGCTTGTGTCCTTATCCAGTCCCCAAGTTCCGAGTGAATTAATTCACAATTTGCTTGGAACTTTACGATATAAGCGACTGATAACTTACCACTTTACTCGGCTAATCCTTCCTTGCATCCATGCAGTCCTTGGTGACCCAATCTGAGGAGAAACTGACCAAGGCCGCCAAGCTCCTTGAAAAGGAGGTGGCTCTACGTGAGGCGGCCGAGGCTGAAGCCAGGAGGAGCAGGACGACAATGAAGAAGTATAGGAGGAGGGCTCACACAGCAGAAGATGATCTGATGGAGGGATGCTAACCCGGTAGGCCAACTCCAAGGCATAACCCGGCCCACAGGACGTTGCGCAAGATCCGACTAAGGGTAAAGAAACTTCTGGAAGGCCCAAGTTTGTAGGCCTCGTAACCCGGATTGTGGGTCACGGTAAAGGAAAGTTAGAGTTTGTATGCGGTGTCCGGGTAGGAGTCAGGGTGCGCCTTGGAGAGCAGGCCAGGGGGGTACGGGTGCTTTATAAACCAACCCCTAGGTCTAGTTGAGGGAGATCTAAGAACCCTAGTAGTACCGTTCGATATCGAGCATCCAGTGTATACAAGAGATCGAGTTAATATATTGAGATCGGAGACTCGGCGACTTGATTGCTGGCTACCAGATCGAGTTCCATCATGCCTTCCTCTGAGCTAAACCCTCTCCCAAACGCCTGTGTCGTCTTGCCCCAAGATCAGTTACCCCCGGTAACGTCTGCCGTGATAATCCCACGGCAGTTGGCGCCCACCGTGGGGCCTGCGTCCAAAGGTGTTTACATCACGGGAGAAGCTCGGAAGAACATGGAGAATCTTGTCGTTGGCGAGATCTACATTGACCACAAAGGAGAAAAGACGGTGGACGATTCCGGCTGGGGGCCAGAGTCGGATCACCTCGAATACGGATCCGTCGTGACAATCGGCCGGATCAGCGTCTTCATTGGTATGGTATGTACTTCCGGTTCGATCCCTGACAATTTTGGATCTGATTCTGTGTCAGGGGAGGCCACTTCTATCCAATCAGATGAAGAAGAATCAGTTGGAACGACATATCCGACAGAAGAGCCCATCGCGAAGTGGGAACAGCCGGAGGAACCGGCATGGACCCCGCGCGACCGGGTCGAAAGAGAGGATGATACCGAATCCATCCTGGATCTGCTGGAAAACCGGTATGAGGAGAATAAGAGCGAAGGGGAACAACATGAATTCGCGCCAAACATCATACGCCGAGTCGCGGTTTACACGGCTCCCGCGACCAACCTTAACCAACAGTTCGTAACCGCGGCAGCGGCCGGGTCAGCACAAGCATTAACCCGGCAGCAAGGGCCGGATAACGGAAACACGGTTTTGGCCCAAGTTGACGGAGAGTCGGCATCAGTTACCAGTCAGGCGCCAGAAAACGAGCTACACGCGAACACGTTCGGATTCCTAGCAAATCGGACACCAGGAGCAGGCCCTTCCAATCCGCAACACCCGGCCTTGTTCGACAACAATCTGATCCTAGATCCGACGGTTTTTGCCACAATTATCACTCCAGAGAACGCGGCGGAACGTGTTAGAGATTTGGATGTAGCCCGTCGTGCATTGGAGCAGCAGAGAAGGCAAGTAGAAGCAGAAAGGCAAGGGATGGCCACACGGCAACGCGAGCTGGATGCACTGGAAACTCGGCTCCGAGAGGAAACGACTAGAATACATCAAAGGCATCAAACTATTTTACCAGCGTTGGGAGGAGTCATAAACCCAGCCGCACTATTTATCACGCCTCAGGATCAGCCGATTCCAGCGGCAAATCAAGGAACCGCCCCTCAGCCGACAACCGGGGGAGCACAACCGGTAGATACGCAGGTCGGATTACTTGCACCACAGACTGGAGTTACTGCCGGCAATACCGTACCACCACCACCACCACCACCACCATCGCGTTTTCGCACGCCAGCGGGTCATTACAACAATCCCATGGACAACGTGTACGCGGCAACGCTTGCACTAAATCAAATCCCCGTGAGAGAGTCACCCCACGCAGAGGAGACCCGGCGGGCGATAGATATGCTGCGCACCGCGGTAGCGCAACAGGTTAATTACCCGGATCACAGAAGTGGAATGCATGAGACGCCATATGTCAGCCAACAACAAGGTAACGCTGGAAACATCCAAACAAGTTCGGCACGGCGGAGGGAAGAGCAGCAGCAAATGCCGCCTCCTCCACACATTCAGGCAGTACCAGCAGCATCAGCAGCACAGGCCATCGTGGATAGTTCCAGAGCCAGGAGAGCTGTGGCCGGGTCTGCGGCACATGGGCCGCCAGCGGTACCGCAGCCAGCTGTACCCCCTGCAGGATCACATGTTTCCCGAGTAAGACCAGCTTCAACCATTCTTGCAGGGCCTAAGTGTCTTTCGGATAGCATCAGAGCTGAACCTTACCCGGAAAAGTTCAAAGAACCGGGTAAAGTGGTGAATTATGAGCCGACTATGGATCCGGAAACATGGTTGAGCAGCTATGAGATGGCCATGTCGATTCGCAATGCGTCCGAGAATCTTCAAGCCAAATTCATGTATCTAATGATGTCAGAGGGAGTAGCAAAGTTATGGTTCGCCAATCTACCGGAAGGATCTATTAAGTCATGGGAGGAATTGAAAACTGCGTTTATCAAGCACTTTCACGGGACGTGTAGAAAGTTATTCACTATTGACGACTTAGAGCGATGTGTTCAGAAGAAGGGAGAATCGGCACGCAGCTGGGTCCGCCGGGTTATGGAAATTCTTCATTCGTCTACGGATATTCAGCCCAAGGATGCGCTGCAAGCTATGGCAAAGACCTGCAAGTACACACCTTTAGTACAAAAGTTAACTCGCATGAAATCTAGTCGGAATGCTTCGGAGGTTACAATGGGAGAATTGATGGATGCATGCAACAAACATGCCGCAACGGACACTACGAAAGAGGAAACTGATGATAAAAAAGCAAAAGCAAACACAAGTAGTAACGGAAGAACCGGCAACGGATCAGCGCCGGGTAACAACAGCCAGAACAAGCGTCCGTTTGAAGGAGGCTCCGAGTTTGTCGCCAAAACTGAAGCTGGATCTTCCAGACCCAGGGCAGAAGGAAATTTCAATGCTGGAAATCACAATGGAGGAAACTATCAAGGGCCACCAAGGCCGAGTAATAATTGGGACATATTCAGAATGGCATGCCCGAAGCACAGCAGGAACGGTAGGCCAACTAACCACTCCTTGGAGCAGTGCGCCGACCTACAGAGATGGAAGAATGAGGAAGTGAACAGAGCCATGCGAGGTGCAGGACGGGGAGGAGGACCGGGTCCAGGTGGAAACCCGGGCAACGGCCCACCCCCAGCCGGTAACCCGGCAGCTGGAAATCAAGGTAATAACCAAGGGGGAGCAGGAGGTTTCCAGGCTAACCCCAAACAGTTGGGTCAATATCACGTGCATACCACAGGAGGTTCTAACAAGGACAAAAAGATACTGAAACAAGCGGTCAATTCAGTTTCTTCGGCCGTCCCGAGATACCTGAGATGGTCAGAACAGGATGTAACATGGAGCAGAAGGGACCACCCGGAGAGAGTAGAACACCCGGGAGTCTTAGCATTAGTAGTCGCACCGCAGGTCAATGGGTATGAGCTGAAAAAGGTTTTGATGGATGGTGGAAGTAGCATCAATATACTGTATTGGGAAACCTTCTTACGCATGGGACTCAAGGAGTCTCAGCTACAAAAAAGCTCAACAATTTTTCATGGGATAGTGCCGGGTCATTCAGCGTGCCCTGAGGGAAAAATCGCATTGGAGGTAGCTTTTGGGGAATCAAAGGATAACTATCGAGTTGAGTGGCTCACTTTTGAGGTGGTCAAGTTGCGTAGTCCTTATCACGCGTTATTCGGAAGGCCGGCTTATGCCAAATTCATGGCTAGGCCGTGTTACGTGTATCTACAGCTAAAAATCCTGGGTCCTAAGAAGACCATTACCATACATGGAAATCGAGACATAGCAGCTGAATGCGATGAAGTAGACGCAGCAATGGCCGAGCAAGCCTGTAGAAAAGAGGAGCTCAAGCATTATCGGTCTCAAGCAGACCCGGAGGACAGAACCACATCAAAAAGGCCGAGTACTGAAGGCAAAAGAGCAAAGTCCAAGGCAGCACAAGATGGTGGCTTTTGTCAAGGATGATTCCCCCAAACAATCTGCCATAGGAGAAGAAATCGCACGGCCGCTCGCAACCAGCCGCGTTATGGAAACACCTCACCCGGGTTGGCTAGTAAACCCGGTACTCATCATGAAAAAGTCCAGCAAATGGAGAATGTGTATCGGTCACGTCAGCCCGGGACCGGTTCCCAAGAAGAACTAAAAACAATGTAAAAGGCAGCAGGTTTCAGGCGCGCTCTTTTCCTACCCAGGGTACCTAAGGGGACTGGAAGGTTTTTAATGAGGCGGCCTGCTGATCCTAATTTTCTCGTATCAATAAAGAGATGGTTATCAAGTCCTATTTTGTTACGATCTTTACTTCAATTACAGGTTAATAGTATCCACTGCTACCAATACATCAGTATCATTAAGTATGTTGAATATATATAGGTCTCGGGGGCTGATTGCTTAAATAGCACGGCCACAAACCCAAAGACCCGGCCTTGATGCCTATGAGTTGTAAGGGCCGATTACTCGCAAACGAGTACGGCTGCAATCTTATAACCGGACAAAGGAGCCAAATATTCTTGACTTTTCTTACTTAAGCTCGATGTGACTCGCACTAAAGTGGCATGATTTGCTCGCTTACAATTACAATCAGCCATGAAGCCCAATGGGACTTGCCTGACCCTGTTTTCGTATAGATGTAACAACATGGTATCCACGCGAAAGCCGGCTTACAGTACAAGATAGTCAAAAGGGTCATCTAAACCACAAGTTATGCAGAGTACAAGGATAATAGCTGGAAACTCAACGTTTATCAAGCATAACTTCATTATCTGTATGAAATAATTCCGGGTTTCGGCTTGGCAACAATAAGTTTGTTCTCTTCGAAAAGACCACACACCACAGACTCGGATATTCGGGCCTTGGGGACTGTGGGTTTCGAAGCGGGATCAAGTTATTTCGTTGCTAAGTTCGAAAGACCCCAATGTCTGAGTCGTGGGGACTCGGGGACTTAAAGAAAAGTCCACCTGTCAAAACTCACGATACTCGGAAATAAGGAGGGGAATAAAAAGAAATGAATAGAAAGTTGGATTATCAGGAATAAGATAGACAAGTATCAAGTTCATCAAAAAGCCTAGAAAGGCACGAAGTGCATGACAGAATTAAAGTGCGTTACAAGTTGCGACATCAGTATCAAGGGTGCACAGGCGCACCGTTAAAAGAATACTTGTTTCGAACAAAAGTATCAGACGATCGAGGTATTTCGATGGTAACGGCCTACTCGGCTTCCTGAGTAGGGTCCACGTCTTTGCCCTTGGCCCCCGGGTCTTGCTCCTGGACTTGCTCTTTGGCTTTATCGGCATCATCACCCGGATTCTTCGAGGCAGGACGGACAGGCGGAAGAACAGCTGGGGTAGAGGTGGTTGGCCCTCATCCTAACTCGGCCTCTCTCTTTGCAGTTTCTTGCCTCTTCCTGGCCGAGTCAGCAGCCCACTTCTCCAAAACATCAAAGGGCGGGGGTGCGTCCTCTGTAACGATTTTGCCTTCAGCATCGTATGCGCTCATAATTGTGTTCAGATCCATACTATCGGCCAAAGTGGTGGCCGAGTGACGCACTGCGGACTGTATGGCCTTGAAGTCCTTGGGTGTAAACTTGGAACCATCTGCCTTGAATTCTGGAAACCCGGATATTACCTTTGCCGGGTCAAGCTTCGGAAAGTAAGCCTTGGCCAGGGTAAATGCCCGGGTCATACCAATCCGGCATGCCGAACGTTTCCAGATTTCAATCCAGGCAGGCACAGTGGAGCAGGCTTGGATGAGATTTTCTTCACCCGGATATACCTCAGTAGGCCACTTCACGGCATCTAGTATAAACTTCGTGCCGGCAAAGAAAGTCCAGAGCACAGTCTTTAAGGTTCTAGCCTTGGCAAGGGCATCCTCCTCTGGGGCCGCAAGGTTGGCACCTACAGTTGAAACAAAGGAAGAACGTATCAGTAATCCCGAGTATCATATAATAAAGTAAAGGCATGAAGTCAGTTGGCAGCAAAATCTTACTAAGCAAGATGCGATAGGTATCGGTAACCTGGTCCGATAATTTTTTCAGTGCGGTTTGAGCAATAGTGCACTTCTTCTTGTATTTGGACACATCCTTCTTCAAGGTTTCCATGTCAGCCTCAAGGGCTTCTCTACGCTTCACCTCCGCAAGAAGAAGTTGTTCGGTCTTGAGCAAAACTTCGTCAGACCGGGTCATCTGTGCCTGTAAAGCTCAAGGGGCACAAGTATCAGTCGGGTATCATGGCAAGCCGACTATTGAATAAAGTACCAAGCATAACTTCAACAAAGTTATGCTCGGAACTTGGGGACTAAGTGTATACTGTGAGATACCAAGTGTTGTTACCTGGTGCTCGGCGGCCATGCGCTCCAGAATATTGCTCTCTGAGGTTTTCATATTGAGGAGAGCGCTCATCAGTTCATCAAAGGTATCATTACCCGTACTAGAGGGCCCGGGCCTTGGAACCTCGGAGAAGGAGTTTTCTTCTTAGCAGAAGGCGGCCTCCGGGTCATTCGAATGTCGGAATCCGATGCTCCCTCTCCCGCACCCAGAGTTGCAGTTTTGCCTTTCTTGCTTGCATGAGAGGCTATCGGATACTCGGCTTCTTGTCTGGCCGGGTTTATTGGTGACGCTTGTTCTTGGCCGCTAGACGCGGCTGTTGTCTTATTAGCCAGGTTCCCCTTACCCGGGTCATCGGTCTCCATATCCTCTTGGTCGCTAATAACGACCGTGGCCCTATAGATATTATGAGTGAGCAGTTAGTGTATAATCAGGAAAGGGTGATGAAAATGTGATAGAGCATCAGGAAAGGGATTTTACCCGGTATTGACCGCAAAGTCCGAAGGGAATTCGCTGCTGGACCCGGGCGAAAATGAAAAGTATCAAGCAAGATTTCATAAGGGCATGGTTCAGGAAGATTGTTTCGTCTGAGAAAGGATAGGGTAAATACCAGCCCGCCGAGTCGGAGACAATGAAATACCCGGGTTAAGAGCATCATCACCCGGGTAATTTCGAGTCGCTCTGCGCTTGGTCATGGGCGACTCCTTCAAATATGGCCAGTGGAATAACGTCAAGTTAGCTCATGTATATCATCAAAGGAATACGAATTGAATGCAAGGAGGCGATATGAAACCTTGAGGGCGGCCCCTCGGGGTTTTCTCTTAGATCCGACTTTGACTGTCGGCTCCACTTCCTCCTCGTCACTGGCGGATTCTACTTTGCCGTCAGTCTCTTCTCCTTCGTCCTTGTCCTCTGACTCTGGAGGTTATCAAGGTCACAGTTGGAAAATGAAGAACGGGACACGATGAACTCAAGGGAATTACGTGAAGTTCGAAACGTACCTTCATCCGAGTTAATGCCATCCTCTTGCTCCTCTGGGTTCTTGGAGTTAGGAGGAGTTTCAATCTTCCAAAAGGGATCATCAGCCTGGGAGGAAGGTATAAGAGTAAGGGTAATTAGTCATATCGAGTGGAAGGTGTGAAAGGAAGAGTACGAAAATCGAGTCTTTACCTTGGGGGCTGGGTTCTCCCGAGTGAAGGGTTCTAACCCGGCTATGTTCCGGATTACCTCCATCTTCTCTGTCAAGAAGCTCTTGATAGTTTTGTTGGTGTCTCCGGCTGCAAAGATGTGGGTGGAGTACCGGAGCGAGTCCGTAGCGTGCCCTGAATACTCGCACATTAACTTAGTGCGGATGGAGTTCGGTTGGATCCGGAAATCGACCCAAGTTTTCACCAGGTTAAGCCCAATGAGACCTTGGGCCGACAGAATGGAGATTTTGGATAATAAAGGCCGGATGGCCTCCCTGTCCGAGTCAGGGGCAAAGGCATTAAAAGACTCGGAGATATCGAGAAGGCCTTCCGAGTAACCCGGCAGTTTCTTTTGGCCGGGTGGGGAGGTGTCTCGGCAGTAGAAGTACGAGAGTTGCCAGTGTTTGACGTGGGAGTTGAGAGTGAGGGGTGGCATCAGAGAATTCTTGCGGCGCTGGATAGAAACCCCGCCGCAAGCGAGAAGTGCCCCGTCACCGCTTTCGCGGCACGGTTTGCACTGGAAAAGCTCGACAAAAAGAGCCAAACTTGGCGGAGTGCACAAGTATGACTCGGAGAGAACGATGAAGTGGGAGATATTTAATATGGAATTAGGCCCTATGTCAAAAATGCGAAGGCCATAATGGCTTAGAATATCACGGAAGAAAGGGTGACCCGGAGGACGGAAGCCCCGGGTCACGTGTTCCACGAAACATATTACCTCGTCCTTCGCCGGGGTAGGCCGGGTCTCGTTGCCCGGCACCCTCCAGTGGATCTCCTTTTGAGGGGGTAGAACCCCTAACTCGGCCAGTTCTTCTAACTTGGCCTTGGTGACCGAAGATCGTGCCAAGTTGGCGGATATGGAATTGGTGGTCTTGGCCTTGGCTGGTGTTTTTCCCTGCTTTTTGGGAGCCATGTGATTGACCTGCAAAGCACAAGGTAGAAGGATACAAGGAATAAGACCCGGAAACCATAAACTGGTCGAGTATTGGTGAGTGGCATCGAGACAATATGGAAGTTACATACTATCCGGGTGTCATTTCGTGGAGCAAACTTCAAGCTATCCGGGTATCAAGCGTCATTATAAAAATCATGGAGGCTTATGCATTGAAAGAATGTTTGAGGGTGATGGATGGTTACACAGGTACCTATTACGAATAAAGGGAGTCGGAAAAGGGAAGATTTTCCGGATGATAAAGGTGAGGGCGGAAAAATTGGGCGGCCCGAGCCCAGGCTAGAGATTCTATTTCTGGATTTGTGGCAAAATTAGCAGCTATGGGCAGTAGGGGAGTAAAGCAAAGTTAGTATCTAATCCATTGGATGAACTAGAGTGAGTACAAGTAACTTAATTCGGCATGACCGGGAAAATGACCGGCGGGTTGACCTAGATCCAATCTGAAGAAAATCAAGAAATTGCGGAGGCCAGTTAACGGGTATGGGAGGCTTACTGGAGGAGATCGAAGCGAAGCTCGACGAAGGCAAATAGCGCAAGATTGGTGCCCCTTTGCGATTCCCGGCGGGCCGGTCGGGGGTTTGACGGCGGATCTTGGCGGCGGTGCAGGGTGCGCTGTGGCGGAGCGTAGCCGGCGGCCAATAGGCTCCGGTGATGCGCGCGGGATTTCCGTGGTGGCGCTCTGTGAGCTTGAGCGCGGAGGAAGAAAGGAAGAGGAATGGGGGAAGTGAGCCGTTGGGGTTAGGGTTACCCCTACGACCATATTTATAATGGTTCATGTGGATAAGTTTGGTTCCACGAGCGGGAGCCGGGGATTACGGAGTAACGGCTATCTGTTTGAGTTTTGTGAAATACGCTTTGAGTGTTGAACGTGATATCTGGGCAGAAATAAGAAGGAAATATCCTTCATAATATCAAGATCAATTATCGAGTAAAGTGCAGGATCTTGACACTTTTATCAGGGCTTAGACCCGGAAAGCTAATCCGGGTATTTGGAGAGGAGCCGGGTTACTATATGGCCACCGTGGAGTTGGGCCTAGCTGTTTATCGAAGCGTTTTTAACCCGGCCTTCATGCATTTGGGCATTTGATGTTTTTTCAGGGAATAGCAAGCGCTTCAAGGAAGGATCCGTGAAGCCCAAGCTATTTTGGGGACTACTGATGGAGGGATGCTAACCCGGTAGGCCAACTCCAAGGCATAACCCGGCCCACAGGACGCTGCGCAAGATCCGGCTAAGGGTAAAGAAACTTCTGGAAGGCCCAAGTTTGTAGGCCTCGTAACCCGGATTGTGGGTCACGGTAAAGGAAAGTTAGAGTTTGTATGCGGTGTCCGGGTAGGAGTCAGGGTGCGCCTTGGAGAGCAGGCCAGGGGGGTACGGGTGCTTTATAAACCAACCCCCAGGTCTAGTTGAGGGAGATCTAAGAACCCTAGTAGTACCGTTCGATATCGAGCATCCAGTGTATACGAGAGATCGAGTTAATATATTGAGATCGGAGACTCGGCGACTTGATTGCCGGCTACCAGATCGAGGTCCATCATGCCTTCCTCTGAGCTAAACCCTCTCCCAAACGCCTGTGTCGTCTTGCCCCAAGATCAGTTACCCCCGGTAACGTCTGCCGTGATAATCCCACGACAGATACGTATCGTGCTTTGCTTGGTACGCTTCTTCATCCGGGTTATTCTTTTGATAAATAGCCGGAATTTCCTGACTCATGTTTCCATTTCTGCAGGCCCGGATGAAGTGATGCCGGACGAGGGTGACATTGCCAGGCTGAAAACTATCAAGAGCGTAATCCGGCAGCTATGCGCCGGAACCAAATGGATCCTTCAAGAAATACGATGGCCGGGTAAAGGGCATGGCGACCTGAAGAGAATGCTAGACGCTTGCTCCACTATCCCCGAGTGGATTTGGCACTGGAAACGCTCGTCCTGCCGGGTTGGAGTAACCCGGGGTCTTGCGCTTGCCAAGGCTTACTTCCCTAAGCTCGAGCTAGCCAAGCTTATGGGCGGTTTCCCGGAATACAAGCTTGACGGGTCCAAGTTCTCCGTGAAGGATTTCCAGGCCGTCCGGAAGGAGGTCCGTTACCCGGCCAGCGTGATTGCTGACGGCTTAGATGTCGATTCCCTCGTTCCTGCTTATGATGCTGCTGGTGAAGCTATTAAGTCGGATCTTCCCGAGCCGTATGACATGCTTGCCCGATGGAAGGAGGAAGCTGCTAAGTTGAGGGAGGAGGCTGCTACAAAGAAGGCTGAAGCCGACTCTGCGCCCGCTACCTCCACACCAGTCGTTCCTCCTCCTGCGCTAGCCGGCACTGCTGATCCGGGTGCTGCTGCTACCCCAAGTGACGGCAAGGGTAAGGCGAAGATGGATGCCGGGGCTTAGGATGCCGAGTGATACCTGTTCCTTCGTGCCACTTCTCATGCGTCAGTCGGCCGATGTGCCGTTTAAACAATTATTTTTTGGATGGTGCGCCTGTGCACCTTTGATATCATTTACCGGGATTTTGTAATGCACGCTAAAGTCTTGATACACTCTATTCCTCTTCGGAGCTTTTAAATTTATTCACTTTTGAACACATTTGCACTAGATATCCGACTTTCTTTATTGTTCCTTTTGTGAGACTCGGTTTCTGGGTTTCATGGGTGTTGACAAGCGGACTTGCTTCGAAGTCCCCAAGCCCCCAAGAATCGGATGTTTGGACTTTTTGAGCTTTAACAACTAAGCAATTTTTCTCTTTCTCAAAATCCCGAGTCCCCAAGGCCCGGATTTCTGAGTTGGGGATACGTGATTTTTTAAGGAGAACACATTGTTTGCTGCTAAATCCAAAAAACCCAGAGCCATTTCACATAGGTTCTGAAGTTATGCTTAATAATCGTTGAGTTTCCGGCTATTAGCCCTGTACTCTGCATAACTTGTGGTTTAGATGACCCTTTTGACTATCTTGTACTATAAGCCGGCTTTCGCATGGATATCATGTTGTTACATCTGTACGAAGACAGGGTCAACCAAGTCCCATTGGGCTTCATGACTGATTGTAATCGTAAGCGAGCAAATCATGCCATTTTAGTGCGAGTCACATCGAGCTTAAGTAAGAAAAGTCAAGAAAATTTGGCTCCTTTGTCCGGTTATAAGATTGCAGCCGTACTCGTTTGCGAGTAATCGGCCCTCATAACTCATAGGCATCAAGGCCGGGTCTTTGAGTTTGCAACTGTGCTATTCAAGCAATCAGCCCCCACGACCTGAATATATGCAACGTACTGAGACTGAAGAACATAAGAATAACCACATCTTTACTTGATATGAAAAAGTTAGGTCAGCAAGCCGCCTCATTAAAAACCCATCCAGTCCCCAAGGGTACCCTGGATAGGAAAAGAGTACGTCTGAAACCTGCTGCCTGTTACATCGTGCAATTCCACTTGCCAATATAGTCTTTACTAAGTATAATATGGACGTAGCTGAGCCACGTTCCATGGCCTGTCTCTTTCTTGCATAGATGAAGTGGTGTGAGCGGTGTCATTAACTGTAGCCGACTCTTCCCTTGCATCTACCAAGTAATACGATCCATTGTGCAGATTCCGGCTTATGATAAACGGTCCTTCCCATGGCGGTGATAATTTGTGTTTTCCTTCGTTTGACTGTACCAGGCGCAGAACCAGGTCTCCTTCCTGGAAGACCCGGGTTTTCACGCGCCGGCTATGATACCTCCGTAAACCTTGCTGATAAATGGTTGATCTCTCCAGGGCTTGTTCTCTTTGTTCTTCTAACATATCTACGGCGTCCTGCCGGGTCTTTTCGTTCTCCACTTCAACGTAAGCTGATACTCGCGGTGAATCATGGATAATGTCACTCGGTAACACTGCTTCCGCACCATAGACCATGAAGAAGGGTGTCATTTGAGTGGATCTGTTAGGTGTAGTGTTGATACCCCAAACCACGGAAGGAAGTTCTTCGACCCATGCGCCAGCAACCCTGATACAGGGGACTCGCAATCGTGGTTTCAATCCGCGGAGCAATTCTTGGTTTGCCCTCTCCACTTGTCCGTTGGCCTGTGGATGAGCCACTGATGCTACATCAAGCCGGATTCCATTGTTGCCACAAAACTTTTCCATCTCACCAAGGGACATGTTGGTTCCATTGTCGGTAATTATGCTGTGGGGATACCCAAACCGGTAGATAATTCTTTTCAGGAACTTGACTGTTGTAGCCGCTTCACAATTAGTAACTGGCATAACCTCAACCCACTTGGTAAACTTATCAATAGCCACTAAAAGATGTGTCTTCTTGCAAGGTGACATATGAAAGGGGCCAACCATGTCCATCCCCCAGACAGCGAACGGCCAAGTTAACGGGATGGTCCGTAATTCCATAGCCGGCACATGGGTTTGGCGAGCGTACCTTTGACATCCGTCACACCTTGCTACTAATCGTTCCGCATCTGCTAGAGCCGTGAGCCAGAAAAATCCGTGTCGATAAGCCTTGGCCACAAGGGATCTTGTGGATGCATGATGCCCGCAATCGCCTTCATGTATTTCCTTGAGGATCTGCCGGCCCTCTTCTGGTGCCACGCAACGCAAAAAGACCCCCGCGGTGCTTCTCTTGTATAACTCCCCGTTGATGATAGAATATCCCTTTGCTCGCCGCAAAATTTGCCTTGCTAACACTTCTTGCTGTGGTAACTCGCCTCGTGATAGGTAGGCCAAAAATGGTTTTGTCCACTCTGGGATAGCGCGTACAGTGGCCACGAGTCCTAAATCCGGGTCTTGACTTGCCAATTCCTCCTCTGACTCAGTTTTAACTGATGGTCACCATAATTCGTCCAGGAAAACGTTGGGTGGGACCGGCTCTCTGCGCGAGCCGAGTCTAGCGAGGGCGTCAGCTGCCTCATTCTTTCTTCTATCTATGTGCTCCACCTCATACCCGGAAAAACATCCCGCAACCCTATCGACTTCCCTGCGGTATGCTGCCATAGTTGCGTCCTTTCTATCCCAAGTTCCTGACACCTGCTGTACCACAAGGTCTGAATCTCCGAAGCATCGTATCCTCTTGATGTTCATATCCTTGGCTACCTTTAAGCCATGCAATAGGGCCTCATACTCGGCCACGTTATTGGAACAGTCAAAGTGAATTTGTAGTACGTAGCTCAATTTGTCTCCTTTGGGTGATGTTAGCACCACCCCAGCTCCTGATCCTTCATACTGCTTTGATCCATCGAAGTGCATGGTCCATGACTCAGAGTTTGGAACCGTGGTAGTCATGCCTGTGTGTGTCCAATCATTAACGAAATCGACCAAAGCCTGAGATTTGATTGCTGACCTGGGCTCGTAGCTGATGTGATAATCCCCCATTTCTATCGCCCATTTGGCTATTCTTCCGGTTGCATCCGAGTTTCTAATGATATCCGACACTGGTATTGAGCTAACTACGGTTATGGGGTGTTCCTGGAAATACGGCTTCAGTTTCCGGCTGGCCATAAAGACCCCGAAAACCAGTTTTTGCCAATGCGGATAGCGCTGCTTTGCCTCTGATAATACTTCACTGACATAATAAACCGGTCTCTGGACTGGATAACCTTTCCCATCCTCTTTACGCTCCACAACCACTACTGCGCTGACGGCTCGGGGGCCAGCTGCCACATATAGCAACATAGGCTCTTTAGGACCCGGGGCCGCTAGCACTGGTGCTTCAGATAGCTGCTTCTTTAGTGCCTCGAACGCCTCATCCGCCTCTTGATCCCATACAAACTTGTCGGATTTCCTCAAGAGCCGGTATAAGGGTATTGCCTTTTCTCCGAGTCTTGATATAAATCGGCTCAAGGCTGCTACGCAGCCCGTGAGCTTTTGAACATGCTTCAAATTTTCCGGTTTTTTCAGACCTTGGATAGCTTTGATTTTGTCCGGGTTTGCCTCAATTCCTCTCTCCGAAACGATAAAGCCAAGTAATTTCCCGGCTGGGACTCCAAATACACACTTTGTCGGGTTAAGTTTCATCTGATACCTCCTTAAGTTCTTGAACATTTCCTTCAGATCGTCAATAAATGTTTCTGCCTTCCTGGTCTTGATAACCACATCATCCACATAAGCATGGATGTTGCGTCCAATTTGGTCCTCGAAGCACTTCTGAATACACCGTTGATAAGTTGCGCCAGCGTTCTTCAACCCAAATGTCATGGTTTTGTAACAGAAGGCCCCAAAAGGGGTTATAAACGATGTTTTCTCCCTCTTGAGTTTAATCTGATGATACCCGGAATAAGCGTCCCGAAAGCACAATAGGTCACTCCCAGCTACTGCATCTATGATCTGATCTATCCTTGGTAGTGCGAACGGATCCTTTGGGCAATGCTTGTTGAGACTCGTAAAATCAATACACATTCTCCACTCATTGGTCTTTTTCATCACTAGCACCGGATTTGCTAACCAGTCCGGATGAAATACTTCCATGATGAAGCCGGCTTTCAATAGCCGAGCAATTTCTTCACCTATAGCTTTCCTTCTTTCCTCATTCATCTTCCTCAAGCCCTGCTTCACAGGCCTGGACTTGGGGTCTACATGCAAACTGTGCTCTGCCAACTCTGTAGGGATACCCGGCATGTCGCTAGGTGTCCAGGCGAATACGTCCGCATTTGAACGAATGAACTCCACAAGTGCCTTCTCCTGCTCGCCGTCTAAGTTAGAGCCTATAGTAAATTGTTTAGTGGAATCACCTTCAACAAAGTCTATCATCTTGGTGTCTTGTGCTGCCTTGAATTTTGCTCTTTCGTCCTCAGTATTCGGCCTTTTCAATGCGGTCCTATCCTCCGGGTCTACTTGAGACCGATAATACTTGAGTTCCTCTTTTCTGCAAGCCTGCTCGGCCATTACCGAATCTCCTTCATCGCACTCGGCCGCTATGTCCCGGCTTCCATGTATGGTGATGGTTTGCTTAGGACCTGGAATCTTCAGTTGTAGATACACATAACACGGCCTGGCCATGAATTTGGCGTAAGCCGGTCTTCCAAATAGTGCGTGATAAGGTCTGCGCAATTTGACTACCTCAAACGTGAGCCACTCAACTTGATAATTATCCGTTGATTCTCCGAAAGCTACCTCCAATGCGATTTTCCCCTCGGGGCATGCCGAGTGACCCGGCACTATTCCATGAAAAATTGTTGAGCTTTTCTGCAGCTGGGACTCCTTGAGACCCATGCGTGAAAAAGTTTCCCAGTACAAGATATTGATGCTACTTCCACCGTCCATCAGGACCCTTTTTAACTCGTAACCATTAACCTGTGGTGCGACTACCAATGCTAAGACTCCCGGGTGCTCTATTCTTTCCGGGTGATCTCTTCTGCTCCAGGTTATCTCTTGTTCCGCCCATCTCAGGTGTTCCGGAACAGCCGAGGAAACCGAGTTCACAGCTTGCTTGAGTATATTTTTGTTCCTGTCAGAAGTTCCTGTAGTATGCACATGATATTGTCCTTTTAAATCAGGCGTACGTACCATGCCGATGAAGACGCTGATCCGGCCGATTGTCACGACGGATCCGGATTCGAGGTGATCCGACTCTGGCCCCCAGCCGGAATCGTCCACCGTCTTTTCTCCTTTGTGGTCGATGTAGATCTCGCCAACGACAAGATTCTCCATGTTCCTCCGAGCTTCTCCCGTGATGTAAACACCTTTGGACGCAGGCCCCACGGTGGGCGCCAACTGTCGTGCGATAACCACGGCAGACGTTACCGGGGGTAACTGATCTTGGAGCAAGACGACACATGCGTTTGGGAGAGGGTTTAGCTCAGAGGAAAACATGATGGAACTCGATCTGGTAGCCGGCAATCAAGTCGCCGAGTCTCCGATCTTAATATATTAACTCGATCTCTCGTATACACTAGATGCTCGGCATCAAGCGGTACTGCTAGGGTTCTTAGATCTCTCTCAACTAGACCTAGGGGTCGGTTTATAAAGCACCCGTACCCCCTGGCTTACTCTCCAAGGCGCACCCTGAATCCTACCCGGACACCGCATACAAACTCTAACCTTCCTCTACCGTAACCCTCAATCCGGGTTACGAGGCCTACAAACTTGGGCCTTCCAGAAGTTTCTTTATCCTTAGCCGGATCTTGCGCAGCGTCCTTTGGGCCGGGTTATGCCTTGGAGTTGGCCTACCGGGTTAGTATCCCTCCATCAAGGCTACTGAGTTTGCAGGCAAGTATTCACTCACATGAACCATTGTGTTCCTTTCCACACCGGATACCGATACTTTCCGTTGTCTATTCTGCTAGCCTTATGAATCGTTGCTTGTGTTCGATCCTATCACATGTTATCCTGTAACCCTGATATAGCCCCACCTCCACACCTATAACCCTGTTGCTTGTTGCCTGTGTCTTACTAGCATGCTTAGGGTTGTTTCTGCTCGAGTCTGTTACCCGTTACTTTCTGTTACCATATTTTATTATGTTCTGGGCTCGATGTTTAAACAATCAACCTGTTAATATCTGAGGTAATAATAATTTGATGATAAGGCACCGGCAGGAGGCCCGGCGTGGTTTTGAGGCCTGCTAGTGTCGACCCTAATTAGGAAAGGGTCTTGTCTACTGATCCATGATGAGCGCACTATCCGCATGTGGGAAGCGTGTATGGGCGCCCCCCTCAATTTGATTCGATTCGCATCTCGTCCAAATCGCCACACTTAGTTCGGGCTTTCCATTTGATTCATGCATGTGGAGGTGCGAACCCTTGGCGCCAGGGTGGAACTTTTGTAGTCGGCATTTAGGTCGGCATGGTCTTAGAGTGCTATGAGGGTCCCCCTTTTCTTCGTGGGGGCTCGATTAGCCGCGCACGCACAACACGTGGTTCTTTGGGCTTGATGCGAAGAAGAGTTGAGTTGTGTTGAGTGCCCCGCTTGGTGGGAGGCATTCCATCTGGCGGGTTATTCTTACGTGTACGGCCAAATTGGTGCACCCCTGCAGGGTTAAATCTTCTCGAGAAGCCGTGTTTTCCGCGGTTATGGATGACTTGGTGAAAGTACTGGCTAACAAGTACTCAGAACAACTTACACCTAACTAATGATTACTTGACTAGTAATAGTCTTATTGACACAATAACTTGAACCATCATTAATCCAACTGTGTGAGTTATCCTCGGATTGCTTCTTTGGATAAGGGGCGAGATCCAGGATGGGTTTGTTTGGTGGTTAGTTATAGTTGGTTACGATACGCTATCTTATCTCCTTTCTGTTAGCCGGAAGTTGTAGTATGCATCTGTAGTTGGTTAGTGCAGCCCGCTGCCGCATCTTTTGTATCACCCCTTCTTCCGTTGAACCCAAAGAATCTGTGCTTGGTGTTGACGGGTACACTTTGGTGAATTGTGAGTCTTGCTTGCCAGTACGTTTATGTACTGACCCCTTTGGGGCTGTGGTTTCCGCAGACTACGTTTCCGAGGATCCCCATGGAGGCTACTACGTGGAGTATGACGAGGTTGCTGACGAGTAGATAGCGGACCCGGGCAGGATCCGAGACATCGTGGATGGGCTCCGTATTTTCGTTTCCGGCCTCTTAGGCCTATTTGGATCTTGTCTGTACTCAGACATTTTGGATGCTTCCGCTGTGTTGTAATGATGATATGTTGGGACATGTGTCCTCTGGATGATTGTATTTGCTATCTCTGCCCTAGTGAGAGCTAATTGCAACTTATTTCAATCTTTTGTGTCTTAGAGATATGTTGTGATATCAGTTGTTCTAATGCCGTTGACGTACCATGTGTGTATGTTATGAAGTACGTCAACGGAAGTGTCCTGATTTCTATGGGATGGTTTGCGCAGACGATGGATAGTAGAGAATGGTTGTCACACGATTACGTGTTGGCCTGCTCATATTGAGATGCGGGAGCCGGTATGCCCTATAAGCCATTTGTTCTACTATTTAGCGGACTGTGAGTATCCTCTAGAAGTCCGGGTGCGACAGGAGGCCGCGAGGAAGAAGGCTGAGGCCGATTCTGCGCCTGCTACCTCCACACCAATCGTCCCTCCTCCTGCACGGGCCGGCACTACTGCTGATCCGGGTGCTGCTGCTACCAAGAGTGCTGAAGAGCAAGTCAAGGGACAAGACCCGGCTGGCAAGGGCAAGGAGAAGATGGATGCCTCAGCCCAGGATGCCGAGTGATATTTGCTATCCGCTGTCGTTTCGTATGCGTCAGTCGGCCAACGGGCCCTTTGAACAATTATTTTTGACGGTGCGCCTGTGCACCTTTGATACTAGTATCGACACTTGTAATGTACTTTAATGCCTTGATATACTTCGTGCCTCTTCTGACCTTTGGATGATTTTGATATTTATCTGCCTTTGAGCTCATTTATTCTTGATATTCCGAATTACTTTATGGTTCCTTTTGTGAGACTCAGTTTCCGAGTTTCGTGGGTTTTGACAGGTGGACTTTTCTCTAAGTCCCCAAGTCCCCAAGACTCGGATTTTTGGGTTTTTGTGCTTAATAGCTAGATAACTTGCCTCTTTTTTCAGAATCCCCAGTCCCCAAGGCCCGAAATTCCGAGTCTAGGGATGTGAGGTCTTTCAAAGAAAACAAGTTGTTTCTGCTAAGCCCAGAACCTAGAGCCGTTTCACATAGGTTTTGAAGTTATGCTTAATAAACTTTGAGTTTCCGGCTATTAACCTTGTACTCTGCATAACTTGTGGTTTAGATGACCCTTTTGGCTCTCTTGTACTGTAAGCCGGCTTTCGCGTGGATATCATGTTGTTACGTCTGTACGAAAACAGGGTCAGGCAAGTCCCATTGGGCATCATGGCTGATTGTAATCGTAAGCGAGCAAAGCATGCCACTTTAGTGCGAGTCACATCGAGCTTAAGTAAGAAAAGTCAAGAAATTTGGCTCCTTTGTCCGGTTATAAGATTGCAGCCGTACTCGTTTGCGAGTAATCGACCCTTATAACTCATAGGCATCGTGGCCGGGTCTTTGAGTTTGTAACTGTGCTATTCAAGCAACCAGCCCCCAAGACATAAATACATGCAACATACTAAAGAAACTAATGCACTAATAAAACAATAAATAATACTTACCTGGAAGAAAAGTAAAAAACATAACAGAAAAATAAAACTTGATAAAACATGTGAAAAAGATATATTGCTTAACCATCTCTTTATTGATATGAGAAAGTTAGGTCAGCAAGCCGCCTCATTAAAAACCCTCCAGTCCCCTTGGGTACCCTGGATAGGAAAAGAGTGCGTCTGAAACCTGCTGCCTGTTACATCGTGTAATTCTACTTGTGAGTCTGGTCTATACTAGGTATAGTAGGGACGCAGCTGAGCTACGTTCCATGGTCTTTCTCTCTCTTGCATAGATGAAGTGGTATGAGCGGTGTCGTTAACCGTAGCCGACTCTTCCCTTGCATCTATCAAGTAATACGATCCATTGTGCAGATTCCGGCTTATGATAAACGGTCCTTCCCATGGCGGTGATAACTTGTGTTTTCCTTCCTTTGACTGTACCAGGCGCAGAACCAGGTCTCCTTCCTGGAAGACCCGGGTTTTCACGCGCCGACTATGATATCTCCGCAGATCCTGCTGATATATGGCTGATCTTTCCAGTGCTTGTTCCCTTTCTTCTTCTAGCATATCCACGGCGTCCTGCCGGGTCTTCTCGTTCTCCACCTCGACGTAAGCCGACACTCGAGGCGAGTCATGGATGATATCACTCGGCAACACCGCCTCTGCACCATAAACCATGAAAAACGGTGTCATCTGAGTGGATCTGTTAGGTGTTGTGTTGATACCCCAAACCACTGCGGGTAATTCTTCGACCCATGCACCAGCAGCTCTGATACACGGAACTCGCAATCGTGGCTTTAATCCACGAAGCAACTCTTGATTTGCCCTCTCCACTTGTCCATTAGCCTGTGGATGGCCACTGAAGATATGTCAAGCCGGATTCCATTGTTACAACAAAATTTCTCCATCTCTCCAAGGGACATATTGGTTCCATTGTTGGTAATTATGCTATGGGGATACCCAAACCGATAGATAATCTTTTTCAGGAACTTGACTGTTGTAATTGCTTCGCAGTTGGTAACTGGCATAACCTCAACCCACTTGGTAAACTTATCAATGGCCACCAAGAGATGTGTCTTTTTGCAAGGTGACATGTGAAAGGGGCCAACCATGTCCATACCCCAAACAACGAACGACCAGGTTAACGGGATGGTCCGTAGTTCCATAGCCGGCACATGGGTTTGGCGAGCGTACCTTTGACATCCATCACACCTTGCCACCAATCGCTCCGCGTCTGCTAGGGCCGTGAGCCAGAAAAAACCATGTCGATAAGCTTTGTCCACAAGGGATCTTGTGGATGCATGATGCCCACAATCACTGATGGAGGGATAATAACCCGGTAGGCCTACTGCAAGGTGTAACCCGGCCCAAAGGACGCTGCGCAAGATCCGGCTAAGGATAAAGAAACTTCTGGAAGGCCCAAATTTGTAGGCCTCGTAACCCGGATTGTGGGTTACGGTAAAGGAAAGTTAGGGTTTATGTGTGGTGTCCGGGTAGGATTCAGGGTACGCCTTGGAGGGTAAGCCAGGGGGTACGGGTGCTTTATAAACCGACCCCTAGGTTTAGTTGAGAGAGATCTAAGAACCCTAGCAATATCGCTTGGTATCGAGCATCTAGTGTAACACGAGAGTTGAGTTAATATCTTGAGATCGAAGACTCGGCGACTTGATTGCCGGCCACCAGATTGAATTCCATCATGCTTTCCTCTGAGCTAAACCCTCTCCCAAACGCCTGTGTCGTCTTGCCCCAAGATCAGTTACCCCCGGTAACGTCTGCCGTGATTATCCCACGACAGTTGGCGCCCACCGTGGGGCCTGCATCCAAAGGTGTTTACATCACGGGAGAAGCTCGGAAGAACATGGAGAATCTTGTCGTCGGCGAGATCTACATCGACCACGAAGGGGAAAAGATGGTGGACGATTCCAGCTGGGGGCCGGAGTTGGATCACCTCGAATCCGGATCTATTGTGACGATCGGCCAGATCAGCGTCTTCATCGGTATGGTACGTACATCTGATTTAAAAGGACAATATCATGTGCATACTACAGGAACTTCTAATAGGGACAAAAAGATACTCAAGCAAGCTGTGAACTCGGTTTCCTCGGATGTTCCGGGATACCTGAGATGGGCGGAACAAGAGATAACGTGGAGCAGAAGAGATCACCCGGAAAGGATAGAGCACCCAGGAGTCTTAGCTTTGGTAGTCGCACCACAGGTTAATGGTTACGAGTTAAAAAGGGTCCTGATGGACGGTGGAAGTAGCATCAATATCTTGTACTGGGAAACTTTTTCGCGCATGGGCCTCAAAGAGTCCCAGCTACAGAAAAGCTCAACAGTTTTTCATGGAATAGTGCCGGGTCACTCGGCATGTCCCGAGGGGAAAATCGCATTGGAGGTAGCTTTTGGAGAATCGACGGATAATTATCGAGTTGAGTGGCTCACGTTCGAGGTGGTCAAATTGCGCAGTCCTTATCACGCACTATTTGGAAGACCGGCTTACGCCAAATTCATGGCCAGGCCGTGTTACGTGTATTTGCAGCTGAAGATTCCGGGTCCTAAGCAGACCATCACCATACATGGAAGCCGGGATATAGCGGCCGAATGCGACGAAGGAGATTCGGTAATGGCCGAGCAAGCTTGCAGAAAAGAAGAACTCAAATATTATCGGTCTCAAGTAGATCCGGATGATGGAACCGCATTGAAAAGGCCGAATACTGAGGACGAAAGAGCAAAATTCAAGGCAGCACAGGACACCAAGATGATAGATTTTGTCGAAGGCGATCCCACTAAGCAATTTACTATAGGGTCTAACTTGGACAGCGAGCAGGAGAAGGCACTTGTGGAGTTTATTCGTTCGAATGCGGACGTATTCGCTTGGACACCTAGCGACATGCCGGGTATCCCTACAGAGTTGGCAGAGCACAGTTTGCATGTAGATCCAAAGTCCAGGCCTGTAAAGCAGGGCTTGAGGAAGATGAATGAGGAAATAAGGAAAGCTATAGGTGAAGAAATCGCTCGGCTATTGACAGCCGGCTTCATCATGGAAGTATTTCACCCGGATTGGTTAGCAAACCCGGTGCTAGTGATGAAAAAGACCAATGAGTGGAGAATGTGCATTGATTTTACGAGTCTCAACAAGCATTGCCCAAAGGACCCGTTCGCACTACCAAGGATAGATCAGATCGTAGATGCAGTAGCTGGGAGTGACCTATTGTGCTTTCTGGACGCTTATTCCGGATATCATCAGATTAAACTCAAGAGGGAGGATTGGGAGAAAACATCGTTTATAACCCCTTTTGGGGCCTTTTGTTACAAAACCATGACATTTGGGTTGAAGAACGCTGGCGCAACTTATCAACGGTGTATTCAGAAGTGTTTCGAGGACCAAATTGGACGCAACGTCCATGCTTATGTGGATGATGTGGTTATCAAGACCAGGAAGGCAGAAACATTTATCGATGATCCAGCCGGGAAACTTAAGGAGGTATCAGATGAAGCTTAACCCGACAGAGTGCGCATTTGGAGTTCCAGCCAGGAAATTACTTGGCTTTATCGTTTCCGAGAGAGGAATTGAAGCAAACCCGGACAAAATCAAAGCTATCCAAAGTCTGAAAAAGCCGGAAAATTTGAAGCACGTTCAAAAGCTCACGGGCTGCGTAGCAGCCTTGAGCCGATTTATATCAAGACTCGGAGAAAAGGCAATACCCTTGTACCGGCTCTTGAGGAAATCCGACAAATTTGTATGGGACCAAGAGGCGGATGAGCCGTTCGAAGCACTAAAGAAGCAGTTATCTGAAGCACCAGTACTGGCGGCCCCGGGTCCTAAAGAGCCTATGTTGCTATACGTGGCAGCTGGCACCCGAGCCGTCAGTGCAGTAGTGGTTGTGGAGCGTAAAGAGGATGGGAAAGGTTATCCAGTCCAGAGGCCGGTTTATTATGTCAGTGAGGTATTATCAGAGGCAAAGCAGCGCTATCCGCATTGGCAAAAGCTGGTTTTCGGGGTCTTTATGGCCAGCCGGAAACTGAAGCCGTATTTCCAGGAACACCCCATAACAGTGGTTAGCTCAATACCAATGTCGGATATCATCAGAAACTCGGATGCGACCGGAAGAATAGCCAAATGGGCGATAGAAATGGGGGATTATCACATCAGCTACGAGCCCAGGTCAGCAATCAAATCTCAGGCTTTGGTTGATTTCGTTAATGATTGGACACACACAGGCATGACTACCATGGTTCCAAACCCCGAGTCATGGATTATGCACTTTGATGGATCAAAGCAGTACGAGGGATCAGGAGCTGGAGTGGTGCTAACATCACCCAAAGGAGACAAATTGAGTTACGTACTACAAATTCACTTTGACTGTTCCAACAACATGGCCGAGTATGAGGCCCTATTGCATGGCTTAAAGGTAGCCAAGGAGATGAAAATTAAGAGGATACGATGCTTCGGAGATTCGGACCTTGTGGTACAGCAGGTGTCAGGAACTTGGGATAGAAAAGACGCAACTATGGCAGCATACCGCAGGGAAGTTGATAGGGTTGCAGGATGTTTTTCCGGGTACGAGGTGGAGCATATAGACAGAAGAAAGAATGAGGCAGCCGACGCCCTCACTAGACTCGGCTCACGCAGAGAGCCGGTTCCACCTAACGTTTTCCTGGACGAATTATGGCGACCATCAGTTAAAACCGAGTCAGAGGAGGAATTAGCAAATCAAGACCCGGATTTAGGACTTGTGGACACTGTACGTACTATTCCCGAGTGGACAGAACCGTTATTGGCCTACTTATCACGGGGCGAGTTACCACAGCAAGAGGTGTTAGCAAGGCAGATTCTGCGGCGAGCGAAGGGATATTCGATCATCAATGGGGAGTTATACAAGCGAAGTGCGACAGGAGTCTTTCTGCGCTGTGTGGCACCAGAAGAAGGCTGACAGATTCTTAAGGAAATCCATGAAGGTGATTGTGGGCATCATGCATCCACAAGATCCCTTGTGGCCAAATCTTATCGACACGGATTTTTCTGGCTCACGGCTCTAGCAGATGCGGAGCGCTTAGTGGCAAGGTGTGACGGATGTCAAAGGTACGCACGCCAAACCCACGTGCCGGCTATGGAATTACGGACTATTCCGTTAACTTGGCCGTTCGCGGTTTGGGGTATGGACATGGTTGGTCCCTTTCACATGTCACCTTGCAAGAAGACACACCTTTTGGTGGCTATTGATAAGTTTACCAAGTGGGTTGAGGTTATGCCAGTCACCAACTGTGAAGCAGTTACAGCAGTCAAGTTCCTGAAAAGAATTATCTATCGGTTCGGGTATCCCCACAGTATAATTACCGACAATGAAACCAACATGTCCCTTGGCGCAATGGAAAAGTTTTGTGGTAGCAATGGAATCCGGCTTGACGTAGCATCAGTGGCTCATCCGCAGGCCAATGGACAAGTGGAGAGGGCAAACCAAGAATTACTTCGTGGACTAAAACCACGACTGCGAGTCCCTTGCATTAGGGCTGCGGGTGCATGGGTCGAAGAACTACCTTCCGTGGTTTGGGGTATCAACACTACACCTAACAGATCTACTCAGATGACACCATTCTTCATGGTTTATGGTGCGGAAGCAGTGCTGCCGAGCGATATTATTCATGATTCACCTCGAGTATCAGCTTACGTCGAGGTAGAGAACGAGAAGACCCGGCAGGACGCCGTAGATATGTTAGAAGAGCAAAGGGAACAAGCCCTGGAAAGATCAGCCATATATCAGCAAGATCTACGGAGGTATCATAGCCGGCGCGTGAAAACCCGGGTATTCCAGGAAGGAGACCTGGTTCTGCGCCTGGTACAGTCAAACGAAGGAAAACACAAATTATCACCACCATGGGAAGGACCGTTTATCATAAGCCGGAATGTGCATAATGGATCATATTACTTGGTAGATGCAAGGGAAGAGTCGGCTACAGTTAATGACACCGCTCATACCACTTCATCTATGCAAGAAAGAGACAGACCATGGAACGTGGCTCAGCTACGTCCATATTATACTTAGCAAATACTATATTGGCAAGTGGAATTGCACGATGTAACAGGCAGCAGGTTTCAGACGTACTCTTTTCCTATCCAGGGTACCCTTGGGGACTGGATGGGTTTTTAATGAGGCGGCTTGCTGACCCAACATTCTCATATCAAGAAAAGAAGTGGTTATTCTCATGTTCCTCAATCTCAGTACGTTGCATATATATAGGTCTTGGGGGCTGATTGCTTGAATAGCACAGTTACAAACTCAATGACCCGGCCTTGATGCCTATGAGTTATAAGGGCTGATTACTCGCAAACGAGTACGGCTGCAATCTTATAACCGGACAAAGGAGCCAAACTTTCTTGACTTTTCTTACTTAAGCTCGATGTGACTCGCTATAAAAGTGGCATGATTTGGTCTCTTACGATTACAATCAGCCATGAAGCCCAATGGGACTTGCCTGACCCTGTTTTCGTATAGATGTAACAACATGATATCCACGCGAAAGCCGGCTTATAGTACAAGATTGTCAAAAGGGTCATCTAAACCACAAGTTATGCAGAGTATAAGGCTAATAGCTGGAAACTCAATATTTATCAAGCATAACTTCATTACCTATGTGAAACGGCTCCGGGTGTGGGCTTAGCAAACAACAAAACTCGTTCTCTTCGAAAAGACCACATATCCCAGACTCGAAAATTCGGGTCTTGGCGATTCGGGATTTTGGAAAGGAAAAAGTAGCTTAGTTGCTAAGGCTCAAAAAACCCAAACATCCGAGTCTTGGGGACTTGGGGGCTTAGAAGCAAGTCCGCTCGGTAAAACACGCATGAAACTCGGAAACCAAGTCTCTCAAAAGGAATCGTAAAGAAAGTCGGATATCAAGAACAAGTCGACTCAAAAGTGGATAAGTTTAAACGATCAGAAGAAGCACAAAGTGTATCAAGAACTTAGAGTGCATTACAAACTCCGGTAAATAGTATCAAAGGTGCACAGGCGCACCATCCAAAAATAGTTGTTTTAACGACACGTCGAACAGCTGACGTGTATGAAGTGGCATCAGGTATCACTCGGCGTCCATCTTCGTCTTGCCCTTGCTATCACTTGGGGTAGCAGCAGCACCCGGATCAGTAGTACCGGCTCGCGCAGGAGGAGGAACGACTGGTGTGGAGGTAGCGGGTGCAGAATCGGCTTCAGCTTTCTTTTTGGCAGCCTCCTCCCTCAACTTAGCAGCTTCTTCCTTCCATCGGGCCAGCATGTCATACGGTTCGGGAAGATCCGACTTAACCGCTTCACCAGTAGCATCATATGCAGGAACGAGGGAATCGACATCTAAGCCATCAGCAATCACGCTGGCCGGGTAACGGACCTCCTTCTGGACGGCTTGGAAATCCTTCACGGAGAACTTGGACCCGTCAAGCTTGTATTCCGGGAAACCGCCCATAAGCTTGGCTAGCTCGAGCTTAGGGAAGTAAGCCTTGGCAAGCGCAAGACCCCGAGTTACTCCAACCCGGCAGGACGAGCGTTTCCAGTGCCAAATCCACTCGGGGACAGTGGAGCAAGCGTCTAGCATTCTCTTCAGGTCGCCATGCCCTTTACCCGGCCACCGTATTTCTTGAAGGATCCATTTGGTTCCGGCGCATAGCTGTCGGATAACACTCTTGATAGTTTTCAGCCTGGCAATATCATCCTCGTCCGGCATCACTTCATCCGGACCTGTAGAAATGGAAACATGAGTCAGGAAACTCCGGCTATTTATCAAAAGGATAACCCGGATGAAGAAACGTACCAAGCAAAGCACGATACGTATCAGCAATTTGAACAGAAAGGATTGTTAGATCATCTTCTGCTGTGTGAGCCCTCCTCCTATACTTCTTCATTATCGTCCTACTCTTCCTGGCCTCAGTCTCGGCCGCCTCACGCAGAGCCACCTCCTTTTCAATGAGCTTGGTGGCCTCTGCCAGTTTCTCCCCAGATTGAGTCACGAAGGACTGCATGGATGCAAGGAAGGATTAGCCGGGTAAAGGGGCCAGTTATCAGTCGCTTATATCATAAAGTTCCAAGCAAATTATGAATCAATTCACTCGGAACTTGGGGACTGGATAAGGACACGAGCAATATTAGTCGGGTTTACCTCGTGTTTGGCTATTAAAGCCTCCAAGATATTTTCTTCATTAGCCCTCAAAGCGCGCAGGGTTTCGAGCATTTGGGCAAACGTCAGGTCCTCGGGTCGGACGCCGGAAGAGCCGGCAGCCTGATCGCCTGGTGGGGGAGCTCTCCCTGCCCTGGGGGTCGAGACCCGGACAGTCTGAGTATCCGGGTTGGGAGAACCCATCCTCGTGTCCGGAACCTTGATCTCCTCGTCCACTGGCTCGGATGAAGCAGGAGACCCGGCGGCTTGGTGAAGTGGATCACCCAAGGGGCCTTGTTCCTGGTTGTTCTCAATATCACCGCCAGTCGCGGCATCCACGTTCTCAGTCGGCTCCTCTGTCTGACGGTCATCCATCGCCACATTCTCCGGGTCACTAACGGTGACTTGAGCGCTAAACGAAAGATGAGAGGAGGCAGTTAGCAATGGTGATTGAAAATTGTCAGGCATCAAAAGATGTCACATAGCAAAAACTTACCCGGTATTCACGGCGTAATCCAGCGGGAGCTCGCTGCTGGAAGCAGACGAAGATGCCAAAGGGACCACTAGTGGAACCCGGAATTGCCCGGCACGTGGGCAGTTAGGAGAAGGGTGGCGTCGAGGAGAACTGGAAGAACGAGGCGGAGGAGCACTGGCACGATGGACGGGGGAGGTGGAGATGCCCGGGTTAAGAGGATCCTCACCCGGGGAACTCCGAGTCACTCTGCGCTTGGATGGAAGAGAATCCTTCAAGTATGACGAGTACGATAATTGATGATTAAGTTGTCGCATGGTATCAAAGGAGTAAGGCTCAGAGGATATAGAAGAGAAAGGAACCTTGGACACTACCCCTCTGGCCTTCCTCTTGGCCCCAACTGGTGTTTCTTGATCAGATTCGGTAGCTTCCGGGTCCTCTTCGTCCTTCTCGTCTTCGTCCTCCGGTCCTGCGAACCGAGTATGTATCCATGGAAAAGTTAAATGGGAGGAAAATGATGCAAGTAAAGATAACACAAGATCCGGGTGAATACCTTCATCACCGTCAACCGGCTCGTCTTCGTCTTCCGGGTCTCTGGAAGGGGGGAGGTCTCAACTGTCCAGAAAGGGTCACCGGCCTGAGACGGAAAGATGAAGATAAGAGTTAGGAGCAGTATCGAGTCAAGATGAAGAAATAAACTTATGAGTATCGGGTTTTACCGCTGGGGCCGGGTTCTCCCGAGTAAACGGAGGTAACCCGGCGATGTTTTTTATCACTTCCAGTTTCTCCGTCAGGAAACCCTTGATGGTTTTGTTGGTATCCCCGGCTGCAAAGCTCTTGGTGGAATATCGGAGTGCATCTGTGGTGTGCCTCGAGTATTCGCACATCAATTTGGTGCGGATAGAATTAGGTTGGATACGGAAGTCAACCCAAGTTTTCACTAAGTTGAGCCCAAGAAGGCCTTGGGCTGAGAGAACGGCTATCTTAGCTATCAAAGGTATGATTGCCTCCCTGTCCGAGTCAGGGGCGAAAGCATTGAAATTCTCGGAAGTATTGAGGAGGCCCTCCGAGTAACCCGGCAGTCTCTTTTCGCCGGGTGGAGAGGTGTTGTGGCAGTAGAAGAAGGATAGTTGCCAGTGTTTAACATGGGAGTTGAGATTAAGGGTTGGCATTGGGGAGTTTTTGCGGCGTTGGATGGATACCCCGCCGCAAGTGAGAAGTGCCCCGTCACCGCTTTCGCGGCACGGCTTGCACTGGAAAAGTTCAATAAAGAGAGTCAAACTTGGCGGAGTGCACAAGTATGACTCGGATAGGACAATGAAGTGGGTAATATTCAACATAGAGTTAGGCCCTATGTCAAATACCCGGAGGCCGTAGTGGCTCAGGACCTCACGAAAGAAAGGGTGACCCGGAGGGCGGAATCCTCGGGTCACGTGCTCTACGAAACATATTACCTCGCCGTCGGCGGGTGTGGGCCGGGTCTCGTCACCCGGCGCCCTCCAGTGAATGTCCTTCTGAGGGGGAAGAACCCCCAACTCGGCCAATTCTTCCAGCTTGGCCTTTGTGACAGTGGATCGCCCCCAATTGGCGGATATGGATTGGGTTGTCTTCGCTTGGGCCGGCTGTTTCCCTTGCCTTTTGGGAGCCATGGGATCAACCTGCAAAAACACAAGGAAAAGAGGTACAGGAAATAAGACTCGGAAGTATTGGATTATCCGAGTCTGGGGTATCAAGAAAGTATGAAAATTAAGAACTATCCGGGTATCACACCATGAAGTGGAGATTGCGAGGTATCCGGGTGTTAAGTATAACTATGGAGATTATTGGTTACTTACGTATGGAAAAGTATTTGTGGAAGACGGATGGTTGCCCATGTATCTACTGCAAGCAAAATAGCCGGAAAGGGAGGATTTTCCGGGTATCAATGTTATGCGCGGAAAATTGAGGTGAAATGGATCTAGATTGGAAAACTTGCGAACGATTCTACGAAGAAATTGGTGATTAATAATGATAGGAGGATGAGGTGTAGTCATCAAACAGGTGGTTAAAGGAGCTAGCGAGCGTCAAATCGATCTAATCCGATGCAACAGGAAGAACGACCCACAGGTTGACCTAGATCCAATCTTGGATGAATCGAAAAATTGCGAGGCTAAATTAAACGAGTACAAGGAACTTACTGGGAGATATTGGAGCTTAGTGCGATGACGATGGACGGTGTGGCTCGAATGCCCCTTTGCGACTCTTGGCGAGCGGGACGAGGGCGCAGTGGTGAAGCTTGGCGGCGGCGCGAGATGGCTCGAGAACGGACGCGGCCGGCGGTGGTTTTGCTCCGGTGGCAAGCACGAAATTCCTGCGGTGGTGTTACGAGGGCGTAGGGAGTGAGGAAGGAAAGGAGAAGTTGAAGTGAAGCGCTGGGTTCTAGGTCACCCTCTGGACACTATTTATAAGGTGAGGATGAGTTTATCTCAACGGCCGGAAGCCGGAAATTGTGGGGTAATGGCTATCTACGCGGATTCTACGAGATATGCTCCAAGTATTGAGGAAGGTATCTGGACAGAAAAGAGAAGGAGATCCACCCCGTGATATCAGGGTCAATTATCGAGTATAGAATCTTGACATTTTTATTAGGGTTCTGACCCGGAAAGCTGAGCAATGCGCTTGGAGAAAGGCCGGGTTACTATATGGCCGCCATGGAGCTAGGCCTAGCTATTTGTCAAAAGCACCTTAACCCGGCCTCCATACACTTGTGCGTTTGATATTTTTGCAGGGAATAGCAAGCGCTTCAAGGAAGGATCTGTGAAGCCCTAGCTATTCTGGGGACTACTGATGGAGGGATAATAACCCGGTAGGCCTACTCCAAGGTGTAACCTGGCCCAAAGGACGCTGCGCAAGATCCGGCTAAGGATAAAGAAACTTCTGGAAGGCCCAAATTTGTAGGCCTCGTAACCTGGATTGTGGGTTACGGTAAAGGAAAGTTAGGGTTTATGTGTGGTGTCCGGGTAGGATTCAGGGTACGCCTTGGAGGGTAAGCCAGGGGGTACGGGTGCTTTATAAACCGACCCCTAGGTTTAGTTGAGAGAGATCTAAGAACCCTAGCAATATCGCTTGGTATCGAGCATCTAGTGTAACACGAGAGTTGAGTTAATATCTTGAGATTGGAGACTCGGCGACTTGATTGCCGTCCACCAGATTGAATTCCATCATGCTTTCCTCTGAGCTAAACCCTCTCCCAAACGCCTGTGTCGTCTTGCCCCAAGATCAGCTACCCCCGGTAACGTCTGCCGTGATTATCCCACGACAATCACCTTCATGGATTTCCTTGAGGATCGGTCGGCCTTCTTCTGGTGCTACACAGCGCAAAAAGACTACTGCTGCACTTCTCTTGTATAACTCTCCATTGATGATAGAATATCCTTTTGCTCGCCTCAGAATTTGTCTTGCTAATACTTCCTGCTGTGGTAACTCGCCCCGTAATAGGTAGGCCAAGAACGGCTCTGTCCACTCGGGAACAGCACGTACTGTGGCCACGAGCTCCAAATCCGGGTCTTGATTTGCCAGTTCTTCCTCAGACTCGGTTTTAACTGATGGTCGCCATAGTTCATCCAGGAAAACATTAGGTGGAACCGGCTCTCTGCGCGAGCCGAGTCTGGCGAGTGCATCTGCTGCCTCGTTTTTTCTTCTGTCTATGTGCTCCACCTCGTACCCGGAGAAACACCCGGCAACTCTATCAACCTCTCTGCGGTATGCTGCCATAGTTGCATCTTTTCTATCCCAAGTTCCTGAGACCTGCTGTACCACAAGGTCCGAATCTCCAAAGCATCGTATCCTCTTAATGTTCATCTCCTTGGCTACCTTTAAGCCGTGCAATAAGGCCTCATACTCGGCCATGTTGTTGGAACAATCAAAGTGAATCTGCAGCACGTAGCTCAACTTGTCTCCTTTGGGTGATGTTAGCACCACTCCAGCTCCTGACCCCTCGTATTGCTTGGAGCCATCGAAGTGCATGATCCAAGACTCGGAGTTTGGAGCCATGGTGGGCATGCCTGTGTGTGTCCAATCATTAGTAAAATCGACTAGAGCTTGAGATTTGATTGCTGACCTTGGCTCGTAATTGATATGATAATCCCCCATCTCGATCGCCCACTTGGCTATTCTACCTATTGCATCCGAGTTTCTGATGATATCCGACATTGGTATAGAACTAACCACTGTTATGGGGTGTTCCTGAAAATATGGCTTCAACTTCCGGCTGGCCATGAAGACCCCGAAAACCAGCTTTTGCCAATGTGGATAGCGCTGTTTTGCCTCTGATAATACCTCACTGACGTAGTAAACCGGCCTCTGCACCGGGTACTCTTTTCCATCTTCTTTTCGCTCGACAACGACCACTGCGCTAACCGCCCGGGGCCCTGCTGCAACGTATAGTAACATAGGCTCTTTAGGACCCGGAGCTGCTAGGACTGGTGCCTCAGATAGCTGCTTTTTTAGTGCCTCGAACGCCTCGTCCGCCTCTTGATCCCATACGAATTTATCAGATTTTTTCAATAGCCGGTACAAGGGTATTGCCTTTTCTCCGAGTCTGGATATAAACCGGCTGAGCGTTGCTACGCACCCTGTGAGCTTCTGAACATGTTTCAAATTTTCCGGCTTTTTCAGACTCTGGATGGCTTTGATTTTGTCCGGGTTTGCCTCAATTCCTCTCTCAGAAACGATAAAGCCGAGTAATTTCCCGGCTGGGACTCCAAAAACACACTTTGTCGGGTTGAGTTTCATCTGATACCTTCTCAAGTTCTTGAACGTTTCCTTTAGATCATCAATAAATGTCTCCGCCTTTCTGGTCTTGATCACCACATCGTCTACATAAGCATGTACGTTGCGTCCAATTTGATCCTCGAAGCACTTCTGAATACACCGCTGATAGGTTACGCCAGCGTTCTTCAATCCAAATGTCATGGTCTTGTAACAAAAGGCCCCAAAAGGGGTTATGAATGATGTTTTCTCCCAATCCTCTTTCTTGAGCTTGATTTGATGATACCCGGAATATGCGTCCAGGAAATATAATAGGTCGCTTCCAGCTAATGCGTCTATGTTCTGATCTATCCTTGGTAGTGCAAACGGATCCTTTGGGCAATGCTTGTTGAGACTCGTGTAATCAATGCACATCCTCCACTCATTGGTCTTTTTCATCACGAGAACCGGATTTGCTAACCAGTCCGGGTGAAACACTTCCATGATAAAGCCGGCTGTCAGCAGCCGAGCGATTTCTTCCCCTATAGCTTTCCTTCTTTCCTCATTCATCTTTCTCAAGCCCTGCTTCACAGGTCTGGACTTGGGATCGACGTGCAAACTGTGCTCTACCAACTCTGTGGGGATACCCGGCATATCGCTAGGTGTCCAGGCGAACACATCCTGATTTGAACGAATGAACTCCACAAGTGCTTTCTCCTGCTCGCTGTCCAAGTTAGATCCTATAGCAAATTGCTTAGAGGGATCACCCTTGACAAAAGCTACCATCTTGGTGTCCTGTGCTGCCTTGAACTTTGCTCTCTCATCTTCAGTATTCGGTCTTTTTAACGCTGTTCTGTCATCCGGGTCTACTTGAGACCGGTAATACTTGAGTTCCTCTTTTCTGCAAGCTTGTTCAGCCATGGCTGCATCTCCTTCGTCGCACTCAGCTGCTATATCCCGGCTCCCATGTATGGTGATGGTCTGCTTGGGCCCCGGAATTTTTAGTTGTAGATACACATAACACGGCCTGGCCATGAACTTAGCATAAGCCGGCCTTCCAAATAGCGCGTGATAAGGACTGCGCAACTTAACCACCTCGAAAGTAAGCCACTCGACTCGGTAATTATCCTTCGATTCTCCAAAAGCTACCTCCAACGTGATCTTTCCCTCGGGGCACGCTGAGTGGCCCGACACAATCCCATGAAAAACTGTTGAACTCTTCTGTAGCTGAGACTCCTTGAGGCCCATGCGTAGAAAGGTTTCCCAATACAAGATATTGATGCTACTTCCACCGTCCATTAGGACCTTTTTCAGCTCATAAACATTAACTTGTGGTGCCACCACCAATTCTAAGACTCCCTGGTGTTCTATCCTTTCCGGGTGATCTCTTATGCTCCACGTTACGTCCTACTCTGACCATCTCAGGTATCTCGGAACAGCCGAAGAAACCGAGTTTACCGCTTGTTTCAGTATCTTTTTATCCTTGTTAGAAATTCCTATGGTATGCACGTGATATTGTCCCAATTGCTTGGGGTTAGCTTGGAAACCTCCAGCTCCCCCTTGGTTGTTACCAGGATTTCCGCCTGCCGGGTTACCGGCTGGGGGTGGGCCGTTGCCCGGGTTTCCACCCGGGCCCGGTCCTCCTCCCCGACCTGCACCTCGCATAGCCTTGTTTATCTCCTCATTCTTCCATCTCTGTAGGTCCGCGCACTACTCCAATGAGTGGTTAGCCGGCCTGCCGTTCCTGCTGTGCTTTGGGCACGCCATTCTGAAGATAACCCAATTGTTACCCGGCCTTGGCGGCCCTTGATAATTTCCTCCGTTGTGATTTCCAGCATTGAAATTTCCTTCTGCCCTGGTTTCGAAGACCCGGCTTCTGTGCTAGCGACAAACTCGGAGTCTCCCTCAAACGGGCGCTTGTTCTGGTTGTTCCCATTGTTACCTCCATTATTACCCGGCGTTGATCCGTTGCCGGTTCTTCCACTATTATTTGTATTTGCTTTTGCTTTCTTGTCATCGACATCCTCTTCTGTAGTATCCGTTGCAGCGTGTTTGTTGCATGCATCCATTAGCTCTCCCATCGTAAGCTCTGAAGCATTTCGACTAGATTTCATGCGAGTTAACTTTTGCACTAAAGGTATGTACTTGCACGTCTTTGCCATAGCTTGTAGCGCATCTTTGGGCTGAATATCCGTAGATGACTGAAGTATCTCCATAACCCGGCGCACCCAGCTGCGCGCCGATTCTCCTTTCTTTTGGACACATTGCTCTAGGTCATCAATAGTAAATAACTTTCTGCACGTCCCATGAAAGTGCTTGATAAACGCAGTTTTCAACTCCTCCCATGACTTGATAGATCCTTCCGGTAAATTATTGAACCATAACTTTGCTGCTCCTTCTGACATCATCAAGTACATGAACTTGGCTTGAAGATTTTCGGATGCATTGCGAATCGACATAGCCATCTCATAACTGCTCAACCATGTTTCTGGATCCATAGTCGGCTCATAATTCACAACTTTACCCAGTTCCTTGAATTTATCCGGGTAAGGCTCAGCCCTGATGTCAGCCGACAGGCACTTAGGCCCAGCGAGATTAGTCGGAACTGGCCTCACTCGGGAAACATGCGACCCTGCGGGGGGCGCGGCGGTGCGCGGTACTGCTGGTGGTCCATGCACCACAGATCCGGCCGCGGCTCTCCTGGCTCTGGAACTATCCACGATAGCTTGTGCTGCTGATGCTGCTGGTACTGCCTGAACGCGGGGAGGAGGCGGCATTTGCTGCTGCTCTTCCCTCCGCTGCGCTGAACTTGTCTGGATATTGCCGGTATTGCCTCGTTGCTGGCTGATATATGGTGTCCCATGCATTCCACTTCTGTGATCCGGGTAATTAACTTGTTGCGCTACCGCAGTGCGCAATAGATCTATCGCCCGCCGGGTCTCCTCTGCGTGGGGTGACTCTCTCACGGGGATTTGATTCAATGCGAGCGTTGCCGCGTACACATTATCCATGGGGTTGTTGTAGTGACCTGCTGGCGTGCGAAATCGTGATGGTGGCGGTGGTGGTAATGTATTGCCGGTAGTGACTCCTGTCTGCAGTATGGGTAACCCGGCTTGTATGTTTGCCGGCTGTGCTCCTGCAGTTGCAGGTTGCTGTACAGTTCCTTGGTTTGCTGCTGGAATCAGTTGATCCTGAGGTGTGATAAATAGTGTGGTCGGGTTTATAACTCCACCCGTTGCTGGTAATCTGGTCTGGTGCCTTTGACGCACCCTGGTTGTCTCTTCTCGGAGCCGGGTTTCCAATGCATCCAGCTCACGTTGGCGCGTGGCCATCCCTTGCCTTTCTGCTTCTACTTGCCTTCTCTGTTGCTCCAATGCACGACGGGCTACATCCAGATCTCTAACACGTTCCGCCGCGTTTTCCGGAGTGATAACCGTGGCCAAAACGGTGGGATCTAGAATCAAGTTATTGTTGAATAGGGCCCGGTGTTGCGGGTTTGAAGGACCCGCCCCTGGCGTCCGGTTTGCCAGATATCCGAACATGTTTGCCTGCAACTCGCTATCCGCCGCGTGGCTGGTAACTGATGCCGATTCTCCGTCAACCCGGGTGAGAACCGGGTTTCCGTCAACCGGACCTTGCTGCTGGGCCAATGCTTGCGCTGTTCCGACTGTGGCCGCGGTCACGTTCCCCTGATTGAGATTGATCGCCGGGGCCGTGTAAACCACAACCTGGCGCGCAATGCTTGGCGCAGATTCGTATTCTTCCTCTTCGCTGCTATTTTCCTCGTACCGGTCCTCCAGCAGATGCAAGATGGACTCGGTATCATCTTCTCTCATGACCCGGCCACGCGGGGTCCATGCCGGCTCCTCCGGCTGTTCCCTCTTCGTGTGGGGCTCTTCTGTCGGATCTACCGTCCCGACCGATTCTTCTCCATCTGATTGAACGTAGGTGGCTTCCCCTGATACAGAATCAAATCCGAAATCGTCAGGGCCTGAACCGGACGTACGTACCATGCCGATGAAGACGTTGATCTGGCCGATTGTCACGACAGATCCGGATTCGAGCAGATCCGACTCTGGCCCCCAGCCGGAATCGTCCACCATCTTCTCTCCTTTGGGGTCGGTGTAGATCTCGTCGATGACAAGGTTCTCCATGTTCTTCCGAGCTTCTCCCGTGATGTAAACACCCTTGGACGTAGGCCCCACGGTGGGCACCAACTGTCGTGGGATAATCACGGCAGACGTTACCGGGGGTAACTTCTCTTGGGGCAATTCGACTCTGGTGTTTGGGAGAGGGTTTAGCTCAAGGGAAAACATGATGATATGCGATCTGGTAGCCGGCAATCAAGTCGCCGAGTCTCCGATCTAAATATATTAACTTAACTCTTCGTGTTACACTGGATACTCAATACCTAACGATGTTGCTCAAACTCTTGGATCTCTCCTGGTCTAACCCTAGGGGCCGGCTTATATAATATCCGGACCCCCTTGACTACTCTCCAAGGCGCACTCTGAATCCTACCCGGACACTGCTTACAAACCCTAAACTTCCTTATCGGAACCCACAATCCGGGTTACGAGGCCTACGTTCCTGGGCCTTCTAGAAACTCCTTTATCTTAAGCCGGGTCTTGCGTAGCGTCCTTTGGGCCGAGTTACTCCTTGGCGTTGGCCTACCGGGTTATCATCCCTCCATCAACAACTCTAGCACCTCTACTTCTTCTTGTGATCATGCAACTATTATTGAGGAAAATGCTAGGTTCAAGGATGAGCTTGCAAGGCTCAAAGGCAAGAGCCCTGAAGTTGAGGAGGTGGTGACCTCAAGCCCACAAGTGGTTGTTGCTAGACCACAAATGAGTGCTCCTAAGCCACAAGTGGGCAAGCAAGGTCTTGGCTATGTTTCCAAGAAGAAGAATAAGAAGAAGAACAACAAAAAGGCCAACAATGGTGCTTCGGGTGGTATTGTAATTAGGGACAAGACTACTCGTAGCACTCCCACACAAGCTAACAATGTTGCTTCGAGTGGTGGTGTCATGAGGGACAACACTACTCGTAGCATTTCTACGGGAACTAACAATCCACACAATTTCTTATATGTTGATTATTATGGTGTTGTGCAAGCTAAATATGTTGGTCCTATTGAGGGTTACATTGACTATACCATCTGGGTTCTAAAGACCCTTGTTGCTAACATGAAGGGACCCTCCTCGGGTCCTAACTCTAGTCAGTGATCTCTTGCAGGACTATGCTTACGGTGGGTCTAAATGGATAATTTATAGTGGATGCACTAGTCATATGACCGGAAGCAAAGAACTAGTGATGGAGTTGCGCCCAAATGATATTGATGCGACCGTCACTTATAGAGACAAGTCCAAGTCTAAGGTATCAAGGTGTGGCAAGGTTGTGATTGCTCCTGATATCATTATCGTTTACGTCATGCTTGTTGAATCCCTTGGTTACAATTTACTTTCAGTTCATTCATTAGGGAAGATGTGTTTCTATGTCTTGTTTGATCCTAACATTGTGGTCCTTTTGAGGAGCAAGACACTTGACGTCGCATACGTGGGACATGTTGAAAATGAGTTGTTAGTGGTGGACTTTTCGAAGTCTACCAACTCTCAATCAATTTGTCTTTTCGGAAAGGCGGACGTGGGGTGGTTGTGGCATCGTTGCTTATCCCATGTGAACATGAGAACTTTGCCAAGTCTTCACAAAGGTGGCCTTATCCTCGGACTAAAAGAAAATGTTTCCTTTTCCAAAGGTCGCGTTTGTAGGCCGTGTGTTGAAGGAAAGATGCATGATGCCGCCTACAAGGCCAAGACTATTATCTCATCAAAGAGGATCTTGGAGCTCCTCCATGTTGATCTCTTTGGTGTCGTGCCCGAGGCAAGTCTTTGAGGCAAGAATTATGGCTTGGTGATTGTCGATGACTAATCAAGATACACTTGGGTTTATTTCTCCAAGTGGAAGAGTGAGACCCAACAAAATATCATCGACTTCACCAACCAAGTGCAACGTCAACATAGTGTCCAAATCATTGCCATTAGGAGGGATACAGGCTCCGATTTCAAGAACTACACTTCGAATGAATTCCTTAGTGATGAGGGTATTCGTCATCAATATTCCGCCACCTACACCCTTCAACAAATTGGTGTAAGCGAGCGTAAGAATAGAAATCTATTGAATATGGAAAGGACAATGTTGGCGGAGTATTCTTCTCCCCAATATCTATGGGCGGAGGCCATTTCCACCGCATGCCACTCGTCCAACCGCCTCTACATCTTCAAGGGCTTGGACAAGACTCCATATGAGATCCTCACTGGCAACAATCCCAACGTCTCCTACTTCTGTGTATTCGGTTGTAAGTGCTTTTATTTGATCAAGGGTGTTCGGTTGTCTAATTTCAATCCAAAACTGTTGAGGGTATATTTGTTGGTTACGGTGCCAAATCCCACACTTATAGAGTCTTTGACAAAGCCTCACAGATTGTCATAGAATCTTTTAGTGTGGTTTTCGAGGAAAATGATGGCTCCCAAGTGGCACAATTTCATGTTTCTAATGTAGATGTTGAAATGCCTCAAGAAGCCATAGGAAGGATGGGTGTGGGATTTTTCCGCCCCATTGAGGGACACCTTATGGCGACTTGAGAAGGACTATTCTCTACTCAAGTGGAGCCCTCCTCTACAATAGAAGAACAAACCAAGGAGCCAAGTGATGCACCTAACCAAGAACATGTTGAAGACCCTCCTCTCATTGACCAAGTTACTATGAAAGATGCAACCACTCCTATCATTCAAGCTAGTCAAGGTCAAGGCTAAGATCAACCATCCTCATCCTCCTCTCCTCAAGTTGAAGCTAGTGTTGAAGATGTTGTTGATGATGATGATGATAAAGGCCAAGTTGGTCAAGACGGGGACCCAAATGATCAAGATGATCAAGTGATTCCTCCTCGCAATAGTGAGGAGATCGAAGCCCGTCATGCTAGAAGGATAAGAAGAACTTTGAAGCATATTTATGCCCAAGATAACAAAGTGTTGGAAGATGTTCAAGCTAGAAGATCCACGATAAGGCAATTGGCTCATTTTAGTGAGCATAAAGCTCACATATCTATGGTGGAACCAAAGAAGGTGTTTGAAGCTCTTGAGGACTCCTATTGGGTTGAAGCTATGCATGATGAGCTCAATAACTTTGAGCACAATAAAGTTTGGAAGCTAGTTGAGAAGCCCAATGATTGCCACAATGTTATTGGCACTAAGTGGATATTCAAGAAAAAGCAAGATAGGCATGGTATTGTCATAAGGAACAAGGCAAGATTGGTGGCTCAAGGCTACACTCAAGTGGAAGGCATTGACTTTGATGAGACCTATTATCCCGTGGCTCGCCTTGAGTCCATATGTATCCTTCTTGCATATGCATCTTCACATAATTTCAAGTGGCAACAAATGGATGTCAAAAGTGCTTTCTTGAATGGTCCACTAAAAGAGGAGGTATATGTTAAGCAACCTTCGGGGTTCGAGAACCTTAACTTTCCTAACCATGTCTACAAGCTTGATAAGGCGGTCTATGGACTTAAACAAGCACCACGTGCATGGTATGAGCACCTTAGAGAGTTATTGGAAGACCGTGGTTTTGAAGTTGGGAAGATCAACCCCACCCTTTTCACAAAGAGGGTAAAGGGAGAGCTCTTCATATGCCAAATCTATGTGGATGATATTATCTATGGCTCAACTAACCAAGCTTTTAATAATGAGTTCTTAAATCTTATGACTGACAGGTTTGAGATGTCCATGACGGGAGAGCTTAAATTCTTCCTTGGCTTTAAGATCAAGCAATTGGCTCGTGGGACATTCATTTCTCAAGCCAAGTACACCCAAGACATGCTCAAGAGGTTTAATTTCCAAGGTGACAAAATGAAGCCATCTCCTATGCAAGTCAAATGCCACCTCAAGAGCAATCCGGATGGTAAAGATGTGGAACAAAAGTTCTATCGTTCTATGATTGGTTCTTTGATTTATCTTTGTGCATCTAGTCCCGATATCGTTTTGAGTGTAGGTGTGTGTGCAAGGTATCAAGCGGCTCCTATGTAAAGCCACCTAGTGGCGGTCCATAGGATCTTTTGGTATTTGGTTGATACCTTAAGGTTTGGTTTGTGGTACCCAAAGCGGGCACAATTTTCTCTCCAGCGCTACACGGACTCGGACTGGGCCGGTGATCAAGATGATAGGAAGTGTACTTCCGGGGCTCGCCAATTTCTTGGTAGGTCCTTGGTGAGTTGGTCTTCCAAGAAGCAAAATTGTGTATCTCTCTCCACCGCCGAATCCGAGCATGTGGCGGCCGCTAGTGCTTGCACCCAATTGCTATGGATGAGGCAAACCCTCAAAGAGTATGATGTTCACTTGGAGAAGGTGCCTCTCATGTGTGACAATGAAAGTGCCATCAAGATTGCTTACAACCCCGTGCAACACACAAGGACGAAGCATATTGAGATTCGTCATCATTTCATCCGGGATCATGTGGAAATAGGTGATATTGATCTAGCATATGTCCCCACCAAGGATAATCTCGTGGACATCTTCACGAAGCCTCTCGATGGTGCAATATTCTTGTTCTTGAAGAATGAGCTAAACATCATTGATTCTTGGAGTTTGACTTGAAGATCTTGCACACACCCCTATAGTTGATGCGCGTTTGGGTTTAGATGTAGGCATGGACATAGGGGGAGTGTTATCCTAACACATTGGGTTCTCCCTCCCCTCATTATGCCCAAAGCAAAAATTCATTGTTATCTATTTTTTTCTAATGTTGAATTGTGAGCTTCAATGTCGAGTGTTGGCCATGCACCAAAGATATATCTTCGCGGTGAATACCATAATCTCTTACATGGTGGCTTAGGCCACCAACCTCTTCTCTTGAAGAGTTGGTTGTTGTTTGGTTCTTATTTGGATATTATTTGACTTATTTCTCTCTTTTGGAGTCCTTGTTGTCGTTTGGGAAACACACTCTCTCTTTTCCTTATTTGAGTTTTGTTTTCCTTGCAAAATCTTGAGTGTGTGGTACTATCCCAGTTTGAGCTCCTATCCCAAGCCTCATGTTTCCCACCCTCAAACAATTTCTGCTCCAAAACTTTTATCTCTTGATCTCTTGTCGGAAGGAAGGAACCTGGCTAGCGGTACTACCGCCAGTCGCAGTGGTACTACCGCTGCAACTAAAAGTAGCACCCAGCGCACGGTACTACCGTGTATCATTGACAGTACTACTGCTACAGGAAATCGTGCCTTGCACAAATTCCAGCAGCGGTACTACCTCGCAGTACCGGTAGCCCCAGGTGGGTGGTACTACTGCTGAGCACAACGGTACTACCGCTACGGTCAAAATCCGTGGGGTTAAATACGGATCTGGGAGAGGGAGTTACTCTTTTCACCTCCTCTCTCCCTCATTCACCCCCCACACTGGATCTCGTTGCCACCGCTCCTTGCATCTGCCGTGGAGGGTTCTCTTTGGCGATCGAGTGCTCCTCTCACGCCGGAGGAAGCCCGAGGATCACCTCCAATCTCTTCTCCACGATGATGAGATCCAGTAACCCATCCAATCTCTCTCACTCGAGTAATCTTGTGAGATGAAGTTGTTTAGGGTTCTAGAGATCTCCTAGTCTAGAAGTGGTTTGATATGCTGCCTAGATGAGTAAAATACTTAATACTTGTTAGTGCAATTTGTCTCGGGTGGAATCGGTTGTCCCATTGGGTTCCATGGCAGATCCGCCTGCAGCGGTACTACCGCTATAGCTGGGACTATTGGAGACAGCGGTACTACTGTGGCTCCCGGCGGTACTACCACTTCCTAGATCTTTTTGCACTTGTAATTCTTTTGTGAATCTTCTCATAGATCATTTGATTGAAGTTTGCCTTACCTCATTGCTATCCCCATATGGTATTTTGGTGCATGAGCCAGTGGTTCTAAGGGTGGAGGTTGCAAACGTGCGGCTAAGAGGACTCGGAAGAATCCCGAGGAAGATGAGGCTCCTGAGGTGATGCCTCGGGGAAATCTGACTAGGAGGCAGCGGTCTGTGTTGATAAAATCTCAAGCTGCCAGGGACAAGTATATTGCTCTCATGACTGATGATCAGTTTCGTAAAGAGAGGAGAACCAACCCGTACACGAAGCAAGGGATCCAAGGGCTAATGATTGCTTCTAGACTCGCTTCCAGGAGCGTATATTCTATGAGGAGTACCCGCGGAACAGGAACAAAGTGGTTACTCAATTCTCCATCAATGTGCCTTTCATGAGATCCAAGATGGATTACTTTGGTGAAGCTCTGGAGATCTGTGAGGAATTTGGTCTTCTGGATTTCACTGAGATCAACAAAGACTATGAGCATATTGTGGGCCAATTCTATGCCACTCTTTACTTCCATACCGATGAGAGGAGGATCACATGGATGACCAAGGACCAAAAGTTCTCTGCTTCTTGGGTTGAGTTTGCTACTTTTTTTGGGTCTGCGGGACTTTGGTGAGGTTCCTGATGTTGCTTTCTCCTCTACCTTCTTCCGGGTTCCCTTCCTGGAGAAGACTATGGCTCCTACAGAAATTTATGATCTGTATATCCCGGGTCGTGCTATGGTTGCTCTCTCCAAGCATCTGCTGCCAGTATATGACATCCTGCATCGGATCTTCAGGAACACTCTTGCTCCTAGGTTTGGAAACTTTGATCAGATCCATGGCTCTCTCATTGACTTGATGGTCCATACTCATTGGTGTCGTGGTGATGGTCTTAGGATCGATATCATAGATATCATTCGGAATGAGACGTATAACTCAGTGATGAGGAGGAGGGTTCCAGTCTTTGCTGCTCTTGTATTCAGGCTTATTTCTACTACTTGGCGCGGTGCTAAGATCCCTAATGCTCTCTTGGACAATGACCAAGAGCTCACTACTCACCGCGTCAAGGAGCTTCGTGTAAAGAAGCATGCATCTCCTCTCCTTAGTCCTGAGGATCTTGGTCCTGACACTGATGGATCTAGTGACTCAGACTTTGAGATGGAGGGAAGGGCTCAGAAGAGTGGGTTTCGCAAGTGGATGACTGATACGTCATAAACGTATCCCTAATTTCTGATGCTCCATGATCATATTTTATCAATTGCTACATGTTTTCTCCCTTATTTATAGCATTTTTATACGTTTTCCGGACTAACCTATTAACAAGATGCAACAAAGCCAGTTCCCTGTTTTCTGCTGTTTTTTGTTTCAGAAAAGTTGTTCTGGAAATATTCTCGTAATTGGAAAATTCGAAGCCTGGAAGTCCTATTTTCCCCGGAAGCATCCAGAAGACCGAAGAGGAACCGAAGAGGGGCAGGAGGGGGGCCACACCATAGGGTGGCGCGGCCCCCTCGCCGCGCCAGCTATGGGTGTGGGGCCCCCCGGCCTCCACCGCCTTCGCCCTTTCGCCTATTTAAGCCCCTCGGATGGAAAACCCTAGACACCTGATCAAAATCCCTTAAAAAGTTCTGCAGCCGCCGTCACCGTCAACCCCAGATCAGGGGGGTTCTGAAGCTATTTCCGGCACCCTGCCGGAGAGAAGATCATCACCGGAGGCCTCTTCATCACCATGCCTGCCTCGGGAGTGATGCGTGAGTAGTTCATCCTTGGACTACGGGTTTGTAGCTGTAACTAGATGGTTGTCTTCTCCTCATATGCCTCCATGTTTAGATCTCGTGAGCTTCCTATCATGATCGGGATTGACCTTATGTAATTCTCTGTGATGTGTTTGCTGGGATCCGATGAATATTGACCTTATGCCAAGTTGATTATAGTCTTTATTTGCATATGTTATTTGTGATCTTGCATGCTCTCCGTTGCTAGTGGTTATTATGGCCAAGTAATTCCTAGTGACTCCAAGAGGGAGTATTTATGCTCGATAGTGGGTTCATGCCTCCTTGTTGCCTTGCTCGAGTGACAGAAACGTGAAGGGGGAGGATGTGATGTTGCCATTAGGGAGACAACAGCGGTGAGAGTGCCCGCATGCATAATAATTTCTTACATTACACACTTTGTCTAATGCAATTATCTGTTGCTTGCAACTTAATACCCGAGGGGGTTCAGATGATAACCTGAGGGTGGATTATTATTCATAGATGCAGATGGATGTCGGTCTATGTATCTTGTTGTAATGCCCGCACTAAATAGCATAGTAATCTTCATGTCATATTGTGCACTACGGTGCAACCTTTATTTGTCAATTGCCCAGCTGTAATTTGTTCACCCAGCATGCTATCTTTTATGGAGAGACACCAATAGTGAAACTACGAACCCCGGTCAATTTTTCCACACTGTTAAACAACACACAACAATTTCCTGCTTTCTTTACTTTCTGCAAGCATATACTGTTTTTCCACACTATACGTCTAATCTTTGTTTTCAGCAAGACCGGTGAGATTGACAACCTCACTATACCGTTGGGGCAAAGTATTTTGATTGTGTTGTGTGTAGGTTCCACGTTGTTGTTGACACCGGTGAAGCGCCAGCACCACCGTCAGTGGCATCAACCTTTTGAAGATTCTCTTTTACCGTACTGGATTGATAACCCTGGTTCTTAACTAAGGGGAAAACTTCCTACCGCTGTGCTCATCACACCCTCCTCTTGGGGTATCCCAACGAGTGCAAGATCTGCACCATCAAGGACTTTTTCTGGCGCCGTTGCCGGGGAGAAGGAAGTCTTCTCGCAAGGGGAGTCTCTCATTCTCAATCTCTTTATTTTGTTTTTATTGTCTTGTTTTTATTTTTGTCTTGTTTTTATTTCTCTATATCAAAAACACAAAAAAATAGTTTATTTCTCTATATTGGAAACACAAAAAAACTAGTTTACTTTATAGTTGTTTTTTATTTGCTTGCTTTTATGTCTAGTTTTGTTCCTGTCATTATGTCACCAGAAGAAACTATCTTTACTTTCAAACAAGGAAACGATGAGAACTTCACAGAAGCTTGGTCTAAAGCTTTTTATTCCTATTGCAAAGTTGAACCTAAAATGACTTTAAATCTGTTTCTTCGTAGTTTTTACTTTGGTCTTGTTCTTTGTTATAGATATGCTTTGGATGCTGTGATAGGAGGTGATTTCCTTAATGGTGATAGAGATCAAGCTTTCAATGCTATAAGAAAATTAATTGCAACCTACAGCTTACCCAGCAGTTCTGATAAAGCCTTTGCAGATATTTATGCTAGATTAAATACCCTTGAATCACATATTTCTATCTTAAAAGAGGGATATAGCCAAATTCGTGAACATCTTGATCATGTCCCAATAAATTTTGAGTCACCAAATATGATCCCTTTGGTTAAAGTTGTTATAAATGGTGAAACTTTTCATGCTCGTTGTGATATCATGTCTGAATGTTGTCTTATGCCTAAGGAAACTTATAAATCTTTGAACCTTTGGGGGCTAGCTGATGGAGGATAAGAAATTCCTCTCATTAATAACACCACTATATTTCCCATTGGGATAGCTGAGGGAGTGTTTACAAAAATCATGGGAAGTACCGTATCCACTGATTATCTTGTTATTGAATATGTAGGAGAAGGAAGAACTACGCTTGGAAGATCCTTGCTGAAGCTCCTGGGGGCAGTAATAGATGTGGGGAATGGTACATTAAAATTTACCTTCACACCATGTGAACACACATTCCCCCAACCCAAGAAGAAGGTTAAGAAAAAGGGTAAGAGGAGTAAAAATATATTTATTGGTATTGATGTTGATGCTTATTCACTTGAAAATACTTGAGTTGATCTTCTATGCCTAGCTGAAAGACGTTAAAGAAAAGCGCTGCCGGGAGACAACCCGTTTTATTTCGCTGTTTTCTTTCAGTTTTCCTTTGTTTTCTTTGGTGTGCTTGCACCTGGGTGTTGTCTATTTCCTTAGAAACCCCGTTGTATCTTTTATTTTGAGTTTTTGTTGAGCCAAGTAAAGCCACTAGTGGAAAGTTGAGCCTATATTTCGGATTTCTGCGCAGGAAACAAATTTCTGCTGTCCACTGTAAATTCAGTTAAAAATCACAGAAAATTCAAAATGACCTGAGCTTTTTTTTGCTTAATCCTAAGTTATATACGCAACTTTTCTTAGAATACTACTTTTTGATTTGAGCAACAGAAGAGTTTTGAAAAAAAATCGATCTTTACCCGATGTTCTGTTTTTGATAGATTTCTGCCATTTATCGCATTTGCATCTTAATCTCTTTCTTTTGGTGTTCTTTTGAGAAAAAGAGTTTTGAAAGAAGTTGTGACATTAGATAATGTGTTTTTTAGTGTTATACTTGTGTTGAAACTGAACCATGTGTATTTATTATTTAGATTTCACTAACGTTGCTAATGAAGATTGTGAGAATTTTGATGTGAAGGAAGTTTTCAAGGGTCAAGAGAAGAGGATGATATGAAGTCATCAAGAAGAGTGAAAAGCCTAAGCTTGGGGATGCCCCGGTGGTACATCCAAGAAAATTACAAGAAGACTCAAGCGTCTAAGCTTGGGGATGCCCAAGGCATCCCCTTCTTCATCGACAAATTATCAGGTCACTTCTAGTGAAACTATATTTTTATTCGGTCGCATCTTATGTGCTTAGCTTGGAGCGTCTTTTATTTTTGTTTTCAGTTTGCTTTTTCTTCTTCTTTCAGTTTTTTTTTTACTTTCATAATAATATTTGTTGGACCCCATCATTCTTTTATTGGAGAGTGACACGCTTCGCTTTTTCTTGAGAATATGTTGTATTCTTAGTCTCTGTTTGACTGCTGCATTTATTCAACTCCTATTTTGCATGCATCTCTTGTTAGAGCTGTTAGTTTTAGTAGTATTATGTGAGTAATCTCATGTTTTCTTGCTTTATCATAAAGAGTATTTTTGTTAAAGCATGTTTTGTATGGTGCTTGTTGGGAGAAACAAAAAACTACTGCTTGAAGTAGAATTTTATAACAGTACTAATAGAAGCTTGTATAGAATGTGGCTAGGAATTTTTCATGCCATGATAAATGCTATTTTAGTTTTAAATCCTTGTGGTTATTGAGTAGCATGATTAGCCTCAAATAACTGATAGTGTTTAATATGTATTGAAAGATTCATGAGTTGTTATTGTCATAGTAAAGCATCAATATATAGTATTCTCTTTCGAATGTTTTATTTGGTTGACTTGGCGCATGCTCACACCATTTTTATGACTACAATTCAGTCATGAATAGCCTCCATGACCAATTAGTTTTTGAACTTGTGATACTGCTTATGTTTTAATTAATGATGCTTATGTCGCTATGCATGATTATGGTTCTTATGCTCTCTTGATTTGTCGCTCCCAGGCTTTTGTTAGCCTCCACCTGTACTGAGTATGACCTCTACTCATGCATCCAAACTCCCTTAAACCAAAGTTTTTCCCATTGTGTCCACCATACCTACCTACACGTGGTATTTAACTGCCATTCCAAAGTAAATTGCTCATGTGTTACCTTTAAAACCTTCAAAATTACTCCTGCTTTATGTTCTTGTTTTTGCTCATGAGGACGTAAATAGAGAATGTGTATCTCACTTGTTGATTGGATTTCATACCCTGGACTAGTGGATTCATCCGCTTATCCAAATGATAGAAGAGCTGGCAGCGGGGTGCCCAGCCCCAAATTAATGCATACAAATTCTCTTTACTATTTTTCCCCTGATTTATCAGTCAAAGTATAATTGTGTAAACAAAAGGGAAAGAGGGATGACCTTCTATACCAGTTGTGTCCTTTAGCATGGCAGTCTCTCTTGTGAATCCAGTTGACTTGTGACGTACTGTATTTTGTGTTTACCATTCGTTGACATTAGCATACATCTCCCAAAATATAGACACTCCTCCACGATATGTGATTGTTGGCAGGCACCCGAGGATTCGGTTAGCCATGGTTTGTGAAATATGGATGGGAGGAGTGTGAAACTTTTAATACTTCTGTTTAATAAAATAAAAGCTCTAGCACATGAGTGATCCCTGCTTCCCTCTGCGAAGGGCCTTTCTTTTACTTTTACGTTGAGTCTCCATCTTCTAACTTTATGCATAGTTGAGAGAGCATTTTTGCCATTCTGAGTTTTATGTGCATTTGTCCCATAAGCATCAATAATTACTTCATGATGTGATATTATTTTTCTTAAATTATTTGTTCTAGTCTTCCTCTTGAACTTTGAAGGTGTCCTGGCATTTATGTTTTGCCCCACTCTTAAGGACTATCGAAATATCACTTTGCCATGCTTTCTCTATACCTGAAACAAACATTTACCTTTCTTTGCATTATTATTCATGATCCTTTATTTGAGTTACTTTTCGTGATGCAAAGTAATTTCTATGCTTTATTATTAAAGTTCTATTTATCATGCCTGTGTTTAAAGTCCTATGATCTCAGCATGCATATGCTTTTACATTAGATTGATCAAGTTTGTGTTAGTAGCATGTCACGTCAGAAATTATTGTTTTATCGTTTACCTACTTGAGGATGAGTAGGAAACAAGCTTGGGGATGCTTGATATGTTATAAACGTATCCCTAATTTCTGATGCTCCATGATCATTTTTTTGCCAATTGCTACATGTTTTCTCCCTTATTTATAGAATTTTTATATGTTTTCCAGACTAACCTATTAACAAGATGCCACAGAGCAAGTTCCCTGTTATCTGCTGTTTTCAGTTTCAGAAATGTTGTTCTGGAAATATTCTCGTAATTGTAAAATTCGAAGCCTGGAAGTCCTATTTTCCCCGGAAGCATCCAGAAGACCGAAGAGGAACTGAAGAGGGGCAGGAGGGGGGCCACACCATAGGGTGGCGCGGCCCCCTGGCCGCGCCAGCTATTGGTGTGGGGCCCCCCGGCCTCCACCGCCTTCGCCCTTTCTCCTATTTAAGCCCCCCGGATGGAAAACCCTAGACACCTGATCAAAATCCCCGAAAAAGTTCCACAGTCGCCGTCACCGTCAACCCCAGATCAGGGAGGTTCTGAAGCTGTTTCCGGCACCCTGCTAGAGAGGAGATCATCACTGGAGGCCTCTTCATCACCATGCCTGCCTCCGGAGTGATGCGTGAGTATTTCATCCTTGGACTACGGGTTCTTAGCTGTAGCTAGATGGTTGTCTTCTCCTCATATGCCTCCATGTTTAGATCTCGTGAGCTACCTATCATGATCGAGATTGATCTTATGTAATTCTCTGTGATGTGTTTGCTGGGATCCGATGAATATTGACCTTATGCCAAGTTGATTATAGTCTTTATTTTCAGATGTTATTTGTGATCTTGCACGCTCTCCGTTGCTAGTGGTTATTTTAGCCAAGTAATTCCTAGAGACTCCAAGAGGGAGTATTTATGATCGATAGTGGGTTCATGCCTCCTTGTTGCCTTGCTCGAGTGACAGAAACATGAAGGGGGAGGATGTGTTGTTGCCATTAGGGAGAAAACAGCGGTGAGAGTCCCCGCGTGCATAATCATTGCTTACATTACACACTTTGTTTAATGCAATTATCCTTTGCTTGCAACTTAATACCTAAGGGGGTTCGGATGATAACCTGAGGGTGGATTATTAGTCATAGATGCAGATGGATGTCGGTCTATGTATCTTGTTGTAATGCCCGCACTAAATAGCATAGTAATCTTCATGTCATATTGTGCACTACGGTGCAACCTTTATTCTTCAATTTCCCAACTGTAATTTGTTCACCAACATGCTATATTTTATGGAGAGACACCACTAGTGAAGCTATGAACCCCGGTCCATTTTTCCACACTGTTAAACAACACACAACAATTTCCTGCTTTCTTTACTTTCTGCAAGCATATACTGTTTTTCCACACTATACGTCTAAGCTTTGTTTTCAGCAAGACTGGTGAGATTGACAACCTCACTGTACCGTTGGGGCAAAGTATTTCGATTGTGTTGTGTGCAGGTTCCACGTTGTTGCTGACACTGGTGAAGCGCCAGCACCACTGTCAGTGGGATCAACCTTCCGATGATTCTCTTTCTCCTACTGGATTGATAACCCTGGTTCTTAACTCAGGGGAAAACTTCCTACCGTTGTTCTCATCACACCCTCCTCTTGGGGTATCCCAACGAGTGCAAGATCTGTGTCATCAATGACCGACACTCTGAAGAAGGTGTTCTGCCATCAGATTGACATGGAGAACAAGGCTTATCTTTCTCATGTGCGTAGCAAGAAGGAACGTCAGCTATCTCGTGACAGATTTGCCCATCTTGGGGTGCCTGTTTGTAGTGGGTTAGTCACGGCAGACGTTACCGGGGGTAACTGATCTTGGGGCAAGACGACACAGGTGTTTGGGAGAGGGTTTAGCTCAGAGGAAAACATGGTGGAAATCGATCTGGTAGCCGGCAATTAAAGTCGCCGAATCTCCGATCTTGATATAATAACTCAACTCTTGGGTTACACTGGATGCTCGATATCAAGCGATATTGCTAGGGTTCTTGGATCTCTCTCAACTAATCCTGGGGGGTCGGTTTATAAAGCACCCGTACCCCCTGGTTTATTCTCCAAGGCGCACCCTGGATCCTACCCGGACACGGCATACGAACCCTAACCTTCCTTTACCGTAACCCACAATCCGGGTTAATGGGCCCACAAACTTGGGCCTTCCGCAAGTTCTTTATCCTTAGCCGGATCCCGCGCAGCATCCTTTGGGCCGGGTTATACCTTGGAGTTGGCCTACCGGGTTATTATCCCTCCATCAGTAGTCCCCAGAATAGCTTGGGCTTCACGGATCCTTCCTTGAAGCGCTCGCTATTCCCTGTAAGAATATCAAACACACAAGTATATGGAGGCCGGGTTAAGGTGCTTTGATAGTTACCTAGGCCTTAGTCCATGGTGGCCATATAGTAACCCGGCTTTTTCCCAAACACCTGGCTTAACTTTCCAGGTCCAAGCCCTAATAAAAAATGTCAAGATTCTATACTCGATAATTGACCCTGATATCACGGGGTGGATCTCCTTCTCTTTTTTGTCCAGATACCTTTCTTAATACTTGGAGCATTTCTCGTAGGATCCGTGCGGATAACCATTCCCCCTAATTTCCGGCTTCCGGCCGTTGAGATAAGATCACCCTTGCCTTATAAATAGCGTTCAGGGGATGACCTAGAGCCCAACGCCTCATTCCATCCTCTCCTTTCCTTCTTCGCTCCTTGCGCCTTCGTAACACCACCGTAGGAGTTTCGTGCTCGCCGCCGGTGCAAAGCCATCACCGGCCGCATCCGCTTTCAAGCCATCCCGCGTCGTCGCCAAACTTTACCGCTGCGCGCTCACCCCACTCTCCAAGAATCGCAGAAGGACGCTCGAGCCACGCCGTCCACCGTCGTCGCAATAAACTCCAAGATCTCCCAGTAAGTTCCTTGTATTTGTTTAATTTAGCCTAGCAATTTCTCGATTCATCCTAGATTGAATCTAGGTCAACCAGTGGGCCGTTTTCTCCGTCACACCAAATTTAGACGGCTTAGATGCTCGCTAACTTCTTCAACAACCTGTTTGATGATCACACATTGCCCTCCTACCATTATTAATCACCAATCTCTTCGAAAAATCGTTCGCAAGTTTTCCAATCTAGATCTGTTTCACCTCAATCTTCCGCTCTTAATATTGACACCCAGAAAATCCTCCTTTTCCGGTTATTTCGCTTGCAGTAGATACATGGGCAACCATCCGTCTTCCCAAAACACTTTTCCATACGTAAGTGACCAATAATCTCCATGGTTATACTTAATACCAGGATACCTCGCAATCTCCACTTCATGGTGTGATACCCGGATAGTTCTTAGTTTTCACGCTTTCCTGATACCTCAATACTTCCGAGTCTTATTTCCTGTACCTCTTTTTCTTGTGTTTTGCAGGTCGATCCCATGGCTCCCAAAAGGCAAGGGAAGCAGCCGGCCCAGGTGAAGACAACCCAATCCATATCCGCCAATTGGGGGCGATCTACCGTCACCAAGGCCAAACTGGAAGAATTGGCCGAGTTAGGGGTTCTTCCCCCTCAGAAAGACATTCGCTGGAGAGCGCCGGGTGACGAGACCCGGCCTACTCCCACCGACGGCTAGGTAATCTGCTTTGTAGAGCACGTGACCCGGGGATTCCGCCCTCCGGGTCACCCTTTCTTTCGCGAAGTCCTGAGCCACTACGGCCTCCGGGTGTTCGACATAGGGCCTAACTCTATGTTGAATATTACCCATTTCATTGTCCTATCCGAGTCATACTTGTGCACTCCGCCGAGTTTGACTCTCTTCATTGAACTGTTCCAGTGCAAGCCGTGCCGCGAAAGCGGCGACGGAGCACTTCTCACATGCGGCGGGGTATCCATCCAACGCCGTAAAAACTCCCCAATGCCAACCCTCAATCTGAACTCTCATGTCAAGCACTGGCAATTATCCTTCTTCTACTGCCATGACACTTCTCCACCCAGTGAGAAGAGACTGCCGGGTTACTCGGAGGGCCTCCTCGAGCCTTCCGAGTCTTTCAATGCCTTTGCCCCTGACTCAGACAGGGAGGTGATCCTTCCCTTGTTAGCCAAAATAGCCATCCTCTCAGCCCAAGGCCTCCTTGGGCTCAATTTAGTGAAAACATGGGTTGATTTTCGAATCCAACCCAATTCCATCCGCACCAAACTAATGTGCGAGTACTCGGGGCATACCACGGATGCACTCCGATATTCCACCAAGAGCTTCGCGACCGGCGACACCAACAAGACCATCAAGGGCTTCTTGACAGAGAAGCTAGAGGTGATAAAGAACATCGCCGGGTTGCCCCCATTTACCAGGGAAAACCCGGCTCCAGCGATAATATCTGATATTCATAACTTATTTTCACACTTTGACTTGATACAGCTTCTAACCCTTAATTCCATCCTTTTGTCTTAGGCTGATGAGCCCTTCTGGAGAGTGGAACCCTCCCCCCTTCCAGAAACCCGGAAGAAGAGGAGGAGTCGGCCGACGATAGTGAAGGTACTTACCCGGAACTTGTATTATTTTCACTTGCATCATTTTCCTCCCATTTAACTTTTTCCCACGGACGCACACTCGTTTCGCAGGGCTGGAGGACGAAGGTGAGAACAATGAGGATGACCCGGAGGCTACCGAATCTGACCAAGAGGCAACAGTTGGAGCCAAGAGGAAGACCAGAGGGGCAGTGTCCAAGGTTCCTTTCTCCTCGTTATCCTCTGAACCTTACTCCTTTGACGCCATGCGACGACTTAACCATCAATTATCGAACTCGTCGTACTTGAAGGATTCTCTTCCAGCCAAGCGCAGAGTAACTCGGAGCTCCCCGGGTGAAGATCCCCTTAACCCGGGCATCTCTACCTCCTCCGTCCATCGTGCCAGTGCTCCTCCGTCTCGTCCTTCCGACTCTCCTCGACGCCACCCTTCTCCTAACCATCCACGTGCCGGGCAATTCCGGGTTCCGTTAGTGGTCCCTGTGGCGACTTCGTCTGCTTCCAGCGGCGAGCTCCCGCCGGACTACACCGTGAATGCCGGGTAAGTTTTTGCTATATGACTTCTTTTGATGCCTGACAATTTTCAATCACCACTGCTAACCGCCTCCTCTCATCTTTCTTTTAGCACTCAAGTCACCGTCAGTGACCCGGAGAATGTAGAGACGGATAACCATTGGACAGAGGGGCCGACTGAAAACGTAAATGCCGCGACTGGCGGTGACACTGAGAATAACCAGGAACAAGGTCCCTTGGGCGATCCACTTCACCGAGCCACCGGGTCTCCTTCCTCGTCGGAACCAGTGGACGAGGAGATCGAGGTTCTGGATACGAGGATGGGTTCTCCCAACCCGGATACTCAAACCGTCCGGGTCTCGACCCCACGGGCGGGGAGAGCTCCCCCACCAGGCGATCAGGCTACCGGTTCTTCCGGTGCCCAGCCCGAGGACCTGACGTTTACCCAGATGCTCGAAACCCTGCGCACCTTGAGGGCTAATGAAGAAAACATCTTGGGGGCTTTAATAGCCAAACACGAGGTAAATCCGACTAACGCTGCTTGTGTCCTTATCCAGTCCCCAAGTTCCGAGTGAATTGACTCATAATTTGCTTGGGACTTTATGATACAAGCGACTGATAACTTGCCCCTTTACCCGGCTAATCCTTCGTTGCGTCCATGCAGTCCTTCGTGACTCGATCTGAGGAGAAACTGGCAGATGCCACCAAGCTCATTGAAAAGGAGGTGGTTCTGCGTGAAGCAGCCGAGGCTGAGGCCAGGAGGAATAGGATGATAATGAGGAAGTACAGGAAAAGGGCTCACAAAGCAGAAGATGATTTAACAAGCCTTTCTGTCCAAATTGCTGACACGTATCGTGCTTTGCTTGGTACGTTTCTTCCTCCGGGTTATCCTTTTGATAAATAGCCAGAATTTTCCCGACTCATGTTTCCATTCCTCCAGGCCCGGACGAATTGATGCCGGATGAGGATGACATTGCCAGGCTGAAAACTATCAAGAGCGTTATCCGGCAGCTATGCGCCGGAACCAAATGGATCCCTCAGGAATTACGGTGGCCGGGTAAGGGGCATGTCGATCTGAAGAGAATGCTGGATGCCTTCTCCACTATCCCCGAGTGGATTTGGCACTGGAAACGCTCGTCTTGCCGGGTTGGAGTAACCCGGGGGCTCGCGCTTGCTAAGGCTTATTTTCCTAAGCTCGAGCTAGTGAAGCTTATGGGCGGCTTTCCAGAATTCAAGCTTGATGGATCCAAGTTCTCAGTGAAGGATTTTCAGGCTGTCCAGAAGGAGGTCCGTTACCCGGCCAGCGTGATTGCTGACGACCTGGATGTTGATTCCCTCGTTCCTGCATATGATGATGCTGGTGAAGCGGTTAAGTCGGATCTTCCCGAGCCGTATGATATGCTGGCTCGGTGGAAGGAGGAAGCTGCTAAGTTGAGGGTGGAGGCTGCCAAAAAGCAAGCTGAAGCCGGTTCTGCACCCGCTACCTCAACACCAGTCGTTCCACCTCCTGCGCGGGCTGGTACTACTGATCCGGGTGCTGTTGCTACCACCAATGATGGCAAGGGCAAGGCCAAGATGGACGCCGAGTGATATCTGATATTTAATGCCTCTTCTTATGCGTCAGTCGGCCAATGTGCTGTTTAAACAATTATATTTTGGGTGGTGCGCCTGTACACCTTTGATATCTTTTCACCGGGATTTTGTAATGTACGCTAAGGTCTTGATATACTCTATGCCTCTTCTGGCCTTTTTAAATTTATCCATTTTTGAACTCATCTACTCTCGATATCCGGCTTTCTTTATTGTTCCTTTTATGAAACTCGGCTTCCGGGTCTCATGGGTGTTGACAAGCGGACTTGCTGCTAAGTCCCCAAGCCCCTAAGATTCGGATTTCTGGATTTTTGAGCTTTAACAATCAAACAATTTTTCTCGTTTTCGAGATCCCGAGCCCCCAAGACCCGGATTCCCGAGTCTAGGAAACGTGATCCTTCAAGGAGAACGCATTTGTTTGCTGCTAGGTCCAAAAAGCCCAGAGCCGTTTCACATAGGTTTTGAAGTTATGCTTAATAATCGTTGAGTTTCCGGCTATAAGCCCTGTACTCTGCATAACTTGTGGTTTAGATGACCCTTTTGACTCTCTGATACTATAAGCCGGCTTTCGCAAGGATATCATGTTGTTACATCTGTACGAAACAGGGTCAACCAAGTCCCATTGGGCTTCATGGCTGATTGTAATCGTAAGCGAGCAAATCATGCCATTTTAGTGCGAGTCACATCGAGCTTAAGTAAGAAAAGTCAAGAAAATTTGGCTCCTTTGTCCGGTTATAAGATTGTAGCCGTACTCGTTTGCGAGTAACCGGCCCTTATAACTCATAGGCATCAAGGCCGGGTCTTTGAGTTTTCAACTGTGCTATTCAAGCAATCAGCCCCCAAGACCTATATATGTACGCGACGTGCTGAGAGTGAAGAACATGATAATAACCACCTCTTTACTTGATATGAAAAAGTTAGGTCAGCAAGCCGCCTCATTAAAAACCCATCCAGTCCCCAAGGGTACCCTGGATAGGAAAAGAGTACGTCTGAAACCTGCTGCCTGTTACACCGTGCAATTCCACTTGCCACTATAATATTTACTAAGTATAATACGGACGTAGCTGCGCCACGTTCCATGGTCTGTCTCTTTCTTGCATAGATGAAGTGGTATGAGCGGTGTCATTAACTGTAGCCGAATCTTCCCTTGCATCTACCAAGTAATATGATCCGTTATGCAGATTCCGGCTTATGATAAACGGTCCTTCCCATGGCGGTGATAATTTGTGTTTTCCTTCGTTTGACTGTACCAGGCGCAGAATCAGGTCTCCTTCCTGGAAGACCCGGGTTTTCACACGCCGGCTATGATACCTCCGTAAACTTTGCTGATAAATGGCTGATCTCTCCAGGGCTTGTTCCCTTTGTTCTTCTAACATATCTACGGCATCCTGCCGGGTCTTTTCGTTCTCCACTTCGACGTAAGTTGATATTCGTGGTGAATCATGAATAATATCACTCGGTAGTACTGCCTCCGCGCCATAGACCATGAAGAAGGGTGTCATTTGAGTGGACCTGTTAGGTGTAGTGTTGATGCCCCAAACCACAGAAGGAAGTTCTTCGACCCATGCGCCAGCGGCCCTGATACAAGGGACTCGCAATCGTGGTTTTAATCCGCGAAGCAATTCTTGGTTTGCCCTCTCCACTTGTCCATTGGCCTGCGGATGAGCCACTGATGCAACATCAAGCCGGATTCCATTGTTGCCACAGAACTTCTCCATCTCACCAAGGGACATGTTGGTTCCATTGTCGGTAATTATGCTGTGGGGATACCCGAACCGGTAGATAATCTTTTTCAAGAACTTGACTGCTGTAGCTGCTTCACAATTAGTAACTGGCATAACCTCAACCCACTTGGTGAACTTATCAATAGACACCAAAAGATGTGTCTTCTTGCATGGTGACATATGAAAGGGGCCAACCATATCCATCCCCCAGACAGCGAACGGCCAAGTTAACGGGATGGTCTGTAATTCCATAGCCGGCACATGGGTTTGGCGAGCGTACCTTTGACATCCGTCACACCTTGCTACTAATCTTTCCGCATCCGCTAGAGCCGTCAGCCAGAAAAATCCGTGTCGATAAGCCTTTGCCACAAGGGATCTTGTGGATGCATGATGCCCGCAATCGCCTTCATGGATTTCCTTGAGAATCTGTCGGCCTTCTTCTGGTGCTACGCAGCGCAAAAAGACTCCTGCTGCACTTCTCTTGTACAACTCCCCATTAATGATAGAATACCCCTTTGCTCTCCGCAAAATTTGCCTTGCTAACACCTCCTGTTGTGGTAACTCGCCTCGTGACAGGTAGGCCAAAAATGGTTCTGTCCACTCGGGAATAGCGCGTATAGTGGCCACGAGCTCCGTATCCGGGTCTTTACTTGCCAGTTCCTCCTCAGACTCGATTTTAACCGATGGTCGCCATAACTCGTCCAGGAACACGTTAGGTGGAACCGGCTCTCTGCGCGAGCCGAGTCTAGCAAGGGCGTCTGCTGCTTCATTCTTTCTTCTGTCTATATGCTCCACCTCATACCCGGAAAAGCATCCTGCAACCCTATCAACCTCCCTGCGGTATGCTGCCATGGTTGCATCCTTTCTATCCCAAGTTCCTGACACCTGCTGTACCACAAGGTCCGAATCTCCGAAGCATCGTATCCTCTTGATGTTCATCTCCTTGGCTACCTTCAAGCCATGCAATAGGGCCTCGTACTCGGCCACGTTGTTGGAACAGTCAAAGTGAATTTGTAGTACGTAACTTAATTTATCTCCTTTGGGTGACGTTAGGACCACTCCAGCTCCTGATCCCTCGTATTGCTTAGATCCATCGAAGTGCATGGTCCATGACTCGGAGTTTGGAACCGTTGTAGTCATGCCTGTATGTGTCCAGTCGTTAACGAAATCAATTAAAGCCTGAGATTTGATTGCTGACATGGGCTCGTAACTGATGTGATAATCCCCCATTTCTATTGCCCATTTGGCTATTCTTCCAGTCGCACCCGAGTTCCTGATGATATCCGACATTGGTATTGAGCTAACCACCGTTATGGGGTGTTCCTGGAAATACGGCTTCAATTTCCGGCTGGCCATAAAGACCCCGAAAACTAGCTTTTTCCAATGCGGATAGTGCTGCTTTGCTTCCGACAATACTTCACTGACATAATAAACCGGCCTCTGAATTGGATAACCTTTCCCATCTTCTTTACGCTCCACGACCACTACTGCACTGACGGCTCGGGGGCCTGCTGCTACGTACAGCAACATAGGCTCTTTAGGACCCGGGGCCGCTAGTACTGGTGCTTCGGATAACTGCTTTTTTAGTGCCTCGAACGCCTCATCCGCCTCCTGATCCCATACGAATTTGTCTGACTTTCTCAAGAGCCGGTACAAGGGTATTGCCTTTTCTCCGAGTCTTGATATGAATCGGCTCAAGGCTGCCACGCAGCCCGTGAGTTTTTGAACGTGCTTCAAATTTTCCTGCTTTTTCAAATTTTGGATAGCTTTGATTTTATCCGGGTTTGCTTCAATTCCTCTCTCGGAGACGATAAAGCCGAGTAATTTCCCGGCTGGAACTCCAAACACGCACTTTGTCGGGTTAAGCTTCATCTGGTACCTTCTTAAATTCTTGAACGTTTCCTTTAGATCATCGATAAACGTCTCTGCCTTCCTAGTCTTGATAACCACATCATCCACATAAGCATGGACATTACGTCCGATTTGGTCCTCGAAGCACTTCTGAATACACCGTTGATAAGTTGCGCCAGCGTTCTTCAATCCAAACGTCATGGTTTTATAGCAAAAGGCCCCAAAAGGGGTTATAAACGATGTTTTCTCCCAATCCTCCCTCTTGAGCTTGATCTGATGATACCCGGAATATGCGTCCAGAAAGCATAATAGGTCGCTTCCAGCTACTGCGTCTATAATCTGATCTATCCTTGGTAGTGCGAACGGATCCTTTGGGCAATGTTTGTTGAGACTCGTAAAATCAATGCACATCCTCCACTCATTGGTCTTTTTCATCACTAGAACTGGGTTTGCTAACCAATCCGGGTGAAATACTTCCATGATAAAGCCGGCTGCCAATAGCCGAGCGATCTCTTCGCCTATAGCCTTCCTTCTTTCCTCATTCATTTTCCTCAAGCCCTGCTTCACGGGCCTGGACTTGGGATCTACATGCAAACTGTGCTCGGCCAGCTCTGTAGGGATACCCGGCATGTCGCTAGGTGTCCAGTCGAACACTTCTGCATTTGAACGAATAAACTCCACAAGTGCCTTCTCCTGCTCTTTTCCCAAATTAGACCCTATGGTAAATTGCTTAGTGGAATCACCTTCAACAAAATCTATCTTCTTGGTGTCTTGTGCTGCCTTGAATTTTGCTCTCTCGTCCTCAGTATTCGGCTTTTGCAGGGCTGTTCTATCATCCGGATTTACTTGAGACCGGTAATACTCGAGTTCTTCCTTTCTGCACGCTTGCTCGGCCATTACTGAATCTCCTTTGTCACACTCAGCCGCTATATCCCGGTTCCCATGTACGGTGATGGTCCGTTTAGGACCCGGGATCTTTAGCTGCAAATACACATAACACGGCCTAGCCATGAATTTAGCATAAGCCGGTCTTCCGAACAGCGCGTGGTAAGGACTGCGCATTTTGACCACCTCGAACGTGAGCCACTCGACTCGATAATTATCCGTCGATTCTCCGAAAGCAACCTCCAAGGTGATCTTTCCCTCGGGGCTCACCGAGTGACCCGGCACGATCCCATGAAAGACTGTCGAACTTTTCTGTAGCTGGGACTCTTTGAGACTCATGCGTAAGAAGGTTTCCCAATACAGGATGTTAATGCTACTTCCACCGTCCATCAGGACCCTTTTCAGTTCGTAACCATTGACCTGTGGCGCAACCACCAATGCCAAGACTCCTGGGCGCTCTATTCTTTCCGGGTGATCTCTTCTGCTCCACGTTACCTCTTGTTCCGCCCATCTCAGGTATCCCGGCACGGTCGAGGAAACCGAGTTTACCGCTTTCTTTAATGTCTCTTTGTTCCTGCTAGAAGTTCCTGTAGTATGCACATGATATTGTCCCTTTAAATCAGGCGTACGTACCATACCTATGAAGATGTTGATCTGGCCGATCGTCACAGTAGATCCGGACTCGAGGTGATCCGACTCTGGCCCCCTGCCGGAACCGTCCACCATCTTTTCTCCTTTGTGGCTGATGTAGATCTCGGCGATGACAAGATTCTCCATGTTCTTCCGAGCTTCTCCCGTGATGTAAACACCTTTGGACGCAGGCCCCACGGTGGGCGCCAACTGTCGTGGGATAGTCACGGCAGACGTTACCAGGGGTAACTGATCTTGGGGCAAGACGACACAGGTGTTTGGGAGAGGGTTTAGCTCAGAGGAAACATGGTGGAAATCGATCTGGTAGCCGGCAATTAAAGTCGCCGAATCTCCGATCTTGATATAATAACTCAACTCTTGGGTTACACTGGATGCTCGATATCAAGCGATATTGCTAGGGTTCTTGGTTCTCTCTCAACTAATCCTGGGGGGTCGGTTTATAAAGCACCCGTACCCTCTGGTTTATTCTCCAAGGCGCACCCTGGATCCTACCCGGACACGGCATACGAACCCTAACCTTCCTTTACCGTAACCCACAATCCGGGTTAATGGGCCCACAAACTTGGGCCTTCCGCAAGTTCTTTATCCTTAGCCGGATCCCGCGCAGCATCCTTTGGGCCGGGTTATACCTTGGAGTTGGCCTACCGGGTTATTATCCCTCCATCACTGTTCGTCATGGCTCTGAGGATAGGATCACTACCTCCAAGGAGTGGAAGTCAAAGCATGGTGGCTCTTGGGTGGATCTGGACCTTCTTGATGATGTTACCACTTCTCTTGAGCCTTGGACTCGAGGTGTCTCTGAAGATGAAGTGGAAGATGTCAACTCTGAGGACGAGCGTGGTCTTGTAAGCCCTGCAAGTGCCTCTAGCCCCAACGAGTCACCTCCGGGGATGTTAGGATCGCCTCTTCCCTCTTTTGTGTCTTGATGCCAAAGGGGGAGAGAGTTCTATTTAGGGTCGTCTTATCGTTTTCTTTGGTGGTTGTGTCAAACTTTGTGTCTTTGTGGTGTGCCCCGTACTTGTGTTATTTGTGTTGGACCGTTTATCTTGTTGGTTTATGGATTTTATGGTTTTATCTGTTGTGTGGCAAGTGGTTCTATTGTTATATCTTCTGCTCTTGCTAGGTCTCTAAAAGATAGGGTGAGCACACATTCTAAAAGGAACAAAAGTTCGTCTCAACATTATGGACGTATCACTTGTTTCTCTTAAAGAAGTGCTCCACCTAAATTTTAACGACCTCTCTTAGTGGTGTTGTCATCAATCTCCAAAAAGAGGGAGATTGAAAATGCATTTGCATTTGATCACTCATTTGTTTTAGAGTTGATAACAAAACGATTAAGGTTCTAACAGTGTGTTTAAGTTATTTTAGGAAATATCATCTCGACGCAAAAAGGAAGAGTGCAAAATGCCAAAGCCACCAAACACAGCTATGTGCAGTGATAGTACCGGACGCTTCGGCGGTAGTACCGCCAGCACCAGCAAGCGGTAGTACCGCTGGTGGTACCGCCAGAAGTACCACCAATGTGTTTTTGGCCTCTCTTTCCAGCGGTACTTCAGCAGTACTGGTCCAGTAGTACCTCTCAGACTAAGTTGTGTGGGGAGCAACACTCACCACGGCGGTAGTACCGCTCCTTCTAGGAAACAGTAGTACCGCTGGCAGTACCGGTCAAAGTAACGCCTGGGGAGTTTTTCTCATAGTAATCTTTATGGTACTAGAGAGGTAGTGCCCTAGTACTACCGCCAGCCACTTAGCGTTATTTCGAATTCATGGCCAGTGGTAGTACCGTTGGGCCTAGCGGTAGTACCGCCGCAGGAAGTATTGCGGTACTTCTGCGGTAGTACTGCACGCGCCCTTCAGCTGGGACTTCTCTAGTACCGCTCAGGTTGACAGCTGATACGTCTCCAACGTATCCATAATTTCTAATGCTCCATGATCATATTTTGCCAATTGCTACTTGTTTTCTTCCTTATTCATAGCATTTTTATACATTTTCCGGGACTAACCTATTAACAAGATGCCAAGTGCCAGTTCCCTGTTTTCTGCTGTTTTTGGTTTCAGAAAAGTTGTTCTGCAAACATTCTTTGAATTGGACCCCACAAAGCCCGAAGTTCCTATTTTCCCCGGAAGCATCCAGAACACCGAGAGGAGTCAAAGAGGAGCAACAGGGGGGCACACCATAGGGTGGTGCGGGTCCCCCGGGCCGTGCGACCTATGGGTGTGGGGCCCCTGGAGGTCCACCGCCTCTGCCCTTTCGCCTATTTAAGCCCCCCGGATGGAAAACCCTAAACACCTGATCAAAAATCCCCGAAAAGTTCCGCAGCCGCCGTCAACCCTAGATCAGGGGGGTTCTGAAGCTGTTTCCGGCACCCTGCCGGAGAGGAGATCATCATCGGAGGCTTCTACATCACCATGCCTGCCTCCGGAGTGATGCGTGAGTAGTTCATCCTTGGACTACAGGTTCGTAGATGTAGCTATATGGTTGTCTTCTCCTCATATGCCTCCATGTTTAGATCTCGTGAGCTGCCTATCATGATCGAGATTGATCTTATGTAATTCTATATGCGGTGTTTGCAGGGATCCGATGAATATTGAACTTATGCCAAGTTGATTATAGTCTTCATTTTCATATGTTATTTGTGATCTTGCACGCTCTCCGTTGCTAGTGGTTATTCTGGCCAAGAAATTCCTAGTGACTCCAAGAGGGAGTATTTATGATCGATAGTGGGTTCATGCCTCCTTGTTGCCTTGCTCGAGTGACAGAAACATGAAGGGGGAGGATGTGTTGTTGCCATTAGGGAGAAAACAGCGGTGAGAGTGCCCGCGTGCATAATCATTGCTTACATTACACACTTTGTTTAATGCAGTTATCTGTTGCTTGCAACTTAATACCTAAGGGGGTTCGGATGATAACCTGAGGGTGGATTATTAGTCATAGATGCAAATGGATGTCGGTCTATGTATCTTGTTGTAATGCCCGCACTAAATATCATAGTAATCTTCATGTCATATTGTGCACTACGGTGCAACCTCTATTTGTCAATTGCCAATCTGTAATTTGTTCACCCAGCATGCTATCTTTTATGGAGAGACACCACTAGTGAAACTATGAACCCCGGTACATTTTCCACATTGTTAAATAAACCACAACAATTTTCTGCTTTCTTTACTTACTGCAAGAATACACTGTTTTCCACACTATACGTCTAATCTTTGTTTTCAGCAAGACCGGTGAGATTGACAACCTCACTGTACCGTTGGGGCAAAGTATTTTGGTTGTGTTGTGTGCAGGTTCCACGTTGTTGCTGACACCGGTGAAGCGTCAGTACCACCGTCTATGGCATCAACCTTCCGAAGGTCCTCTTTCTCCTACTGGGTTGATAACCCTGGTTCTTCACTAAGGGGAAAAATCCTACCGTTGTGCTCATCATACCCTCCTCTTGGGGTTCCCAACAAAGTGCATCAACAGTGCGTGGTAGTACCGCTGACCCCAGCGGTAGTACCGTCAGGTGTGAAAATGGTCAAACGACTAGTTGGTGGGAGGGGGCTATAAATACCCCATCCCCTTCTTCTCCAAAGGGTTGCTCGAACCAGCATTGAAGACAAGCATTTATTGAGCCTCCCAAAGCCAGATTTCTCCCAATCCCTCCCACCCCGATCTATGTCTTCACCGAGCCGATCTTCATTTCCCCCTCATTCTCTAGAGGGGTCTAGTCTAGGGTTTCCTTGAGGAGAACCTAGAATCTATTGCTACACTTGTTTGTGATTGGTGATTGTTGGGAGCCCCCAATTTAGTTGTGGGTTTGTGCCCCAAGCTTGTTTGTAAAGGATTTGATTCCCGCCTCAAAGGGGATCAATAGTGGAAGGTGGACTAGGCCTTTGTGGCGGGGTTCATCGGAGAATAGGGTGAGGCCTTTGTGGCATTGAGTAGGCCTTCGTGGCGAACTCAGGAATACATCGTTTCTCCGTGTGCTTCATATCAGTTACCTCGTTCCCTTCCTCCTTTACTCGTGCTTGTTCTTGTCATATAGGTAAATTCACCGTAGTTGCATTATCTAGAGAATTTACCTTTGTGTCAAGCCTAATCTTGAAGAAAAATTAAAATTGGTCGTAGCACCTATTCACCCCCCCTTTAGGTGCCCTCACTATCGGTTCAAAGGTGTTTGGGCGGAGCCTGCACCGGAGCCTCGACCGGTACCCGGTCCCACATGTAGCCCATTTGGACTAGCGGAGGTTCCGGTGGTTTGGGCGGAGGTTCCGCCCACCGGAGGTTCCGGTGGACTCCTCCCTGTGCTCCGCCGTGAGCCACCCGAAGATGATTTTGGCGGAGGAAACACCGGATCCTCCACCGGAGCCCCGCGCCTGGAATACGCTGAGAAACAGAAAGAGGGTGGAGGTTCCGGTGGTTTCACCGGAGCCTCCTCTGCCTGTAGAAACTGCTCCCCAACTTTGTCTTTTTGAGCTCTTTCCTTTAGGATAAACATTGTAAGCCTTTGAGAATATTTATTAGGAGTACTTTGGCATTTTCATAAGTATCAAATAAATCTTGCACATGCTCTAAATAGAGATTAGTCCGTTAGTTATGTTATCATCAATTATCAAAACGGAAGATGATCTTTCATTCTCCCCCTTTTTGGTAATTCATGACAACACAACCATTTGCATAGCTAGATCACAAACAACATGGACGGAGCTCCCCTAAAGATATGCTCCCTTCATGTTAAGAGAACTAAACAAGAGAGATATGATAATAACTAGAAAATAGCTAAACACACATATTAAGGAACCCATAAATAAGATAGAATTAAAGCACTAGGTTCACATGACTCACACCATGCATAATGAGGTTCACATAGAACAAATAATAAACATACGAAGTCTGCAAATAACCAACTCTCTCAAGCAAGACGAAATAATCAAAGTGAAAACACGGCTTGAGAGAGAACCCATGCAAATGCCCAACGCTCCTAAATAGATATCTCTCCCCTTTGGCATCAAGATACCAAAAGAGGGAAAATACCGATGCTAACGCCCCAAGGTTCACTCGGAGGAGTTGTCCATGCTAGGAGGACGGGCACGATGGTGAGAGCTAGTCACTTCTTCTCTAGGTTCCTCATTAGACCACTCAATGATTTTCCCTTTGGAGTCCTTGGCCTGCCACTTGTCCGAATCTGTGATGCTATCTTGAACCGGAGAATACACGGTCTCCCCAGCATCACGATGAAGCTGCCTCTCTACCTATGCTGCCTTGCGGTGCTTGAGTTTCTTGTCATAGTGAAGTTCCCACTGATGTTGCTCGATCTTTTTGTTCACACGGAACACCTTCTTGAGAGCCCTAGCCATCCATTTTAAGGCATTGTCAGAAGGAGGAGGGCGAGAGGGACCGCCTTCTTCTTCATCTTCTTCATCAATAATGACCCGTGGCTTGGCCTTGCCCTTGCGAGGAGCAGGAGTGGGATGCACAACCGGCTCAGTATGGTCCTTGATAAGAATCCTTTTCTCAGTGTGCGGGATCCAATGGGTGTCATCAAGGGGATCCTCTGGGAACTTGTTCTCCCACACATGCAAGATGATCTTCATGATGAATGGCCCAAAGCAAGCATTCTTCCTTTGCACTATGACATGCCACAGTTCATTCCAGAGATAGTCAAGCACATCAAGTTTTTGATTCATACCGCAGAGCCGCTTTTCATGAGTGAGGATCATGAGGTTCTTGAGGAAACCTTGAATCTCATCAATGTTGCCCACCTTGGGGTTGATAGTCTCTCGATAGATATAAAGCATAATGTAATAGGTGGGATAGAGGCCCTTGACGAAACCAACTGCAAACTTCTTCCAATGATAGAGAGGAGTAAGTTGATCCTTATTGATGGAGGAGGCATTGGTCTCGTGAACACGAAACCACTCATTGTCATACTCGGGGCCACCACCAAAAGGGCCATGATCTGGATAGCCACCAAGAAGAACACCAATCTCAGAGCACTTGATGGTGAACTTCTTTCCCTTTGTCATCCAAATGAGGTGACACTCAGTTTCATTTGCAAGATGCACCGTGGCCAAGAACTCATAGACAAGCCCCTCATCATAGTCTTGTTGCACTTGCATAATGGGACGAAGACCGAAGGCATCAACAATTTCCAGGGCTTCTCCAAAAGGAGTTGGGCTTCCTCTCCATATGACCAAGATTGATAGCATGTTGAGGAGCAAAATTTTCCTTGGTCTTCCTCATAAGAATCTCATTGTAGATCTGAGCTTGGAACACGGTATGGAATCTTGTGTCCCGTCCCCGAAACTGTGGCATCAAGCGGTCTTGGTCAATGATGTACGGGTTCTCGCGACGAGTTTCCAAGAACACACTCTCGGACACTTGAGAGGCGGATTCTCCTTCCTGTGCAGTGCCTTCTCCGGGGCCGGGAACCTTGGCTTGCGCTTGGGTTGTGAAGGATCCAATGTTTCTTCAATCTCATCCACTCGTGGCGCCTTGTGACCGCCCATCTTCTTGGTGTGAACTCCCTTGGAACCGGATGCATCTATGAAAGAGATATAGAGAGAAAGCACGATGAAGAGATAATGCTCAAGTTTAAACAACGCACAAATCAAAGAAATCAAGATTTGGGGAATATTAGAGAGGAATAACAACGCGATAGGTCATATGAACACAATCCACCCTAGTAATCGAGGTAATTCATGCCTAATACTCACAATCTAGGTTTCTAGGGTTTGTACTCGCGATTCCCTAGTCCAAAACCCAACTCCATACATCTAAATGTGAAGAAAAAGTTGCTCCTAGTGCTTCTCCATCCGTCAACAAGATGGGCGATAGAGGGAGCCACATACCTGCATCCATGGTGAAGGGCGAAGGAGGCGGAAGATCCCGGAGCCGTCCAAGGAAAGGATAAGGCCTCCCGGCGGTGGAGGGCTCTTCCTGGCAGCGGAGAAGAAGGGGGCAGCGGCGGTTTGGAGGAGGATGAGTGGGGGAGATTGGGGGAAAGTGAGATCTAAATATCTCTTCCCCCGCTCGCCCTAGCCTTATCCTTGAAGAACCGTATCGGGCGTAGGCTCCGGTGCTTTCACCGGAGGTTCCGCTCCCTGCCCACGTGGTGCGATGCGGCATAGACCCGCTGGGTGAGAGTTTCGCACCAGCGGAGGTACCGGTGGTCAGGCGCAGCAGAGGCTCTGGTGGTTTCACTATAGGTTCCGCCAGACCCAGTCTCAGCGCGCCAAGATCAGAAAAACGACAGCATCATGATGGAAGTGGGATTTTGGGAAAAGTAATCTTGGGTTGGATAGTTGTAGCTGTCATACGAGAGACATTACTTGACGTGAGTTCGCAAGATGCAAAGGAGAAAAGGCCGAACTCACACAAGTTGCCAAGGGGGAATAGTATGTGCGTGAAAGAGCCAAAATAAAATCAACTCCTTCAGTAGGAGGTTGGTGGTCGTGGCCACCATGTTTGAGTGTGTACTTTGGCACCGTGAAGATGTATCTTGGGTCTACGAGTACTACTCACAGTTAAGCACAATAAGTCACAAAATGACTAGATATGAAATGAAGAATTGATTTCCGCATAATAAGAGGAGGGTACACTCATGCGTTGAGTGACGCTCCCCCTATGTACATGCCTACAATCAAACTTAATAACACATATAGTGAAGGTACTTATGCAAGGTTTCAAGTGAAGTTGGATGAATCTATGAAATTTAGTTCATTCCTCAAAGCTCGAAATCTTGGTTCATCAGGGGCCTTCTTGAAGATATCTGCAAGTTGATCCTTGGTTGATACATATGAGAGATCAATATCACCCTTCTCAACATGATCCCGAATAAAATGATGACGGAACTTAATGTGCTTCGTCTTGGAGTTTCGTGGTGGTATCACGGCAGATGCCATGGGATGGCTAAAGTGTTGGGGCCGATGGACGCTGGAGGTATCCGGGGAGGGATCACACGGCGAGTAGCCGCGTGTAGGATGTCTCTATCACTGCAAACAACACGATCTACCCAGGTTCAGGGCCCTCATGTGGAGGTAACACCCCTACTCCCGTGTTTCTCTCTATATGTGCGTAATCCGAGTAGCCACAATACACTGTATGCCTCTTGGCCGAGTAGCCACTCTACTGCTCTCTCTCGCTCTGGTGTTGTCTCTAGCAAATAAATGCGAAGTGAAGCAAGTCCCTCGCGCAGGAGGAGGCAGGGCACCTTATATACTGGTGCCCAGCCGGATAAAGAATGATTAAAAGGTACGGTGATGTGACTTGACCACGGTAACTTTGGCACGCCTCCGAGATCCCGCGCGGAGAAGCGCCGCGCCGTACGGCTGACAGCCCCTGTCCGCTCTGTCAGCCTCCCAGCATAGACCTCCATCCTGCCCTGTCCCCTCTGTACTTGATAAGACTGGACGGCTGCCTAACCCTGCGTCATTGATGATCACGAACCTAGTAAGTTGAACCGCACGCGCGTACGGACGCAGGATACGCGGGATCTCCTGTCAGAACGGCTCCATTGACTTCTGGCCCGAGTAGAATTGCCATCCGTCTACTCAGACCAACTTCTCTACTCGGACGAATGTAACTTCCTTGATATCTTCTCTTGGCCTTCGGTGGGTACGGCCGGATAGAAACCTACCAGGTAGGAGTACCCGGGTAGCCGTCTACCCGGTCAACAACACCTTGACCTTGCCTTTAGCACTTGCCTTACCCCTACTCGGGGGTAACCCCCCGACATTAGTCCCCGAAGCTGGTAGAGTCCAATGAACTTGTTCGCTGGGCTCTGCCAGCTTAAAACAAAACTTGTCTTCATGACTGAAAGAGGCCGAGTACACATCCACATGGCCCTTCATATCTTGCTTGAATCTTTTCTTCCCTGAGTGGAACCCTCTTTCTTCTCTGATGCAGAGTAAAAGGACTTAGCGAAATTCCTGCCCACGATCTTGCTAGATCAGACCAAATCCAACTGCTCGTGTGACTAAGGGGCACGTGGCATACGCAGAGACAGCGACGCCTCGATTCAAACGCAGGCCACGCGCCAGCCTCTGCGAGTAGGGCCCATGGCCCATTAGGTCACCTCAACCGCACTCGAGAGCCCACGATCTGGACGTGGGATTAACTGCGTCCGTTACGCGCGCGTTTTGCGCCGTGTGCGTTTCTAACAGTCAATTAACCCACGCCACACGATTATTTGCCCACGATCAATCCGCCAGTAACGGCAATCCGCAGAGGAGGAATAAATACCTCTGCGCCGCCCCCATTCTTCTTTCCCGTTCTTTACAATCTCCCGCTCCTCGTCTCCCTCGCCTCCGTCGAGCACCCCGCCACCGCGAGTACTCGCTGCGCCACCGTGAGAGAGAGAGAGAAGCAGGACCGCGCAACTCCGTTGAGATCTCCGTCTTCTCCAAGCATCTCCGCCTCCATGGCGCCCATGAATCCCTCTGTTGCCGCCCGAGCCGGATGGGAAGGCTCGGACGTGACAACGGAGGACTGCACCTGGCTCGTCAACACGTGCCGCATTCCTCCCGGCGTCGTATGCCGCCATCCCGGCGACGAGATCGAGCTGGAACCACAAGAAGGTGAGTACGTCGTCTTCTTGTCCCACTTCAAAAGGGGATTTGGCCTTCCTGTTTCCGATTTCTTCGTCGAATTCCTCCGCCACTTTGGCCTTCAACCCCATCATCTACCTCCCAACACCATTGTCATGCTTTCCACACACGCCGCCCTCTGTGAAGCTTTTCTGGGGGTCTATCCAACAATCCACACCTGGGCTCCAATACCTAGCGGCTCCACTGGCCCCCGCGAGATGACCAAGACCGGCGGCGCCATGATGCTCCAGCGGTCGACTGGTCACCACCCGAGAGTGAAGGGTTTGGACACCGTTCGCAAATGGCAGCGGGGGTTCCTCTACGTCAAGAACGTAGCTCCTGAGGAAGGGAAACCCATAGAGAACAGAATAGGGCTTCCAGCATTCGTCAACTCTCCGCCCTCCGGGCAGAATTGGGGATACGACCCATCGAAGAACGTGCCAGATGTCGTCGCGGTCGAGAAGCGCCTCACCGAGTTGGTGAAGGCAGGGCTGATGCAGGATGACCCCATCGCCTGCTGGGTCTCGCGCCGAGTGCTCCCGCTACAGAGCCGAGTGCACAAGATGTGCTACATGAGTGGCACTCGGGACTGCACTCGGACGACTACGTTCGAGCTGAGCAAGGCGGAAGTGGCCATCTAAGCACGGTCCATCATGCAAACCTCCCTCACCGAGAACTGGGCGTATGGCTTCGAGCCGTATAGCCGCGACCGTCCCATTGAACAGGTTAGTACTCTGTGCCTTGTGTTTGCACTATGATACCGAATAGAACTCTTTAGCTTTATATGCTTTATGTTTACATGCTATCCCGGGTAGAACTCCTTAGCTTCATATGCTTTATGTTTGCATGCTATCCCGAGTAGAACTCCTTAGCTTTATATGCTTCATGTTTGCATGCTATCCCGAGTAGAACTCCTTAGCTTCATATGCTTTATGTTTGCATGCTATCCCGAGTAGAACTCCTTAGCTTCATATGCTTTATATTTGCATGCTATCCCGAATAGAACTCCTTTTAGCTGAGAACTCAATTTATAGTGCCACATGTTTGCAATCTCAGCACATCCCGCGCCAGCGAGAAGAGGACAGCGAGGTCTTTACTGCCAACTAGACCAAAGACCGAGAAGATGATGATGAGATCCCCTACGATACCCAGGATACCCTTTGTATCCCCAATTCCGTTCAGCCCGGTAAGTCACGAGCTGGCCCTCTATTCGGGATTGGTCCGAAGATGAAGAAGGTTACCAAGCTCATCCCTCTGCTCATTAGTAATACCCTTTGCCTTCCTTCTTTGCTTCTAAGTTTCCTCCTTCCTTTACTCTGCAGAGGATCTTGAGGCGGACGACGAGGAGGAACTCATGGATGTTGATCCTCTGTCCGTGGCGGCTCCCACCACTCAGAAAAGAGTTGGCAGTGATGCCCAAGAACCCCCCCCCCCCCAAAGAAAGCCAGGAAGACAGGCGGAAAGAAAGTCGTCGCCTCTAGGAGAAAACCCCCCACCCGCAAAGGTTAAGCGTTCCATCCGAGTAACACTCTTTTGCCGCTTCTTGTTGCGCTTTTCTCCTTCTGCATCTCTGAACTGTTTTCTTCTTTCAGCGCCCCTCTGGACGCTGATGCCGCTGCAGCCCACGCTCGCCCCAAGAGGAAAGCCGTCGTGCCCCGAGATCAACTCGTAGATCTCTCGGACGATGATGAAGAGTAAGACCAGCAGGAGAGGACGCGTGCGTCCTCCCCTATCGACGTAGAAGAAGATACCGATGCCGAGAACACTGGCGCCGGTGATGATGTTGATCCCATCCCCCAACAGCAGCGAGATACTACTCATGACGAGATGCCGCCCTCTCCCCCAGCTGCATCAGCTGGGGAGAATACTAAAGAAACCACCGACCAGCAAGATGATGCCGCTTTGGAGCGGCCAGACGCCACTCCCGAGCAGCATGACTGCATGACACCCATGCTGCAGCACAAGATGACCCTGCGGCCGGGCCGCGGTAGAAGAAGTTACTGACACAAGACCTGATCCCGCTGCAGAGCAGCGGGTAGAAGAGACAGTGGTGGAGCCCGTCCGCCAGGATCAAACACAGCCTAACGCTGCGTCGGGTAGCCGGCCCCCCGTGCCAACTATCCAGCAGGCGACTCCACCCAACGCGACGATCCCTCCTCCAACTCAGACTGCACCATCGCCTCCTCCGCCTCCACCCACTTCTCGGCCAGACACTGCTCCTAGCCCAGGAAGATTGTTAAGTCTGGAACCGAGGCCACCCGGATAAAGCCGAAGCGGAACGCCGCTGCGCAATCCGCACAGCAGATGCCGCCCCCCAAGCCACAAGGTGGGCGAGCCGCGAAGCAGGTGAAGAGCAAGGAGCTAGCACTCTTCGCGCCCACCTCCAGCGCCAACCCAGCTGCTTCTGGGTCTACTAGTCCTGTTGAGAATCAAGGTGCAGGTGCTGGCGGCCGCGCGAAGCCCAACTATCTGGAGTACATGATGACTATATCCCAGCGCCATGAGATTTCACTGGCAAAGGGAGAGAAAGGACTGGCTGTACTGAAAGAAGGCCAAGCTGTAGCGACCAGCACCAAGTCCAAGGGCAAGGAAGTAGCAGCAGTTCCTGCGCTCTTCTCGCGTGAGGAAGGTGATAGCGAGATTGAATCGGAAGGCCTTACCGCGATCCTGGACCGAGTAGGGTTTGTTGACCCATCTTGGAACAGCAAGGCGTTTGGCAACCCCAAATGGGATGGTCTTGAGTTGGGTCAGATCGACCACAACCGTGTCGACTGGAACAAGGCCGATGTTGGTGCTGTCCCCATGACAATCGCAAGCCCCACCTACACCTTGGCCGGGAAGCTATTCGTCATGCGCAAGGCTGCAGAGGACGTCGAGCAAAGCTATGTTGTAAGTCTTTCCTCTCCTTCTTGTATTTTCCGAGTTGCTGTTTCTCCTTTCTCTTCTTTTTTCCTCTTTTCCTCTCTTCATCTTAGCCATTCCCCCAGTCCCCGAGACTCGGGCCGAGTAGGCAAAAACTCAACCAAGTTGCCGTCTACTCGGGCCAAATCTTCACAAAACTTAATTTTTTTCTCTTCTGCTATGCAGAATAGCCTCCAGAACAGGACAAGATTGTTCCGCCGACTACTCTGGAACCATCGCCTCGCCAAGGACCGCATTGAGATGCTTGAGAACGAGAAGAAAGATGGCGCTGCGATGGAGCAGGCGGTACTGGACCGCACTATCCAGATTTCTGAAGTTGAAGGTAAGCTTTCAGCAATTCGGTTTGTGCGTTTTGTGTTTACGCCCGTGTTTGCTTTTTTCTTTATTGTTGTTTTCTCTGCAGGCAAGCTCAATGACCTGATAGAAAAGCATCACGACTGCGAGGTATTTGTTGCCTCTGCCCAGAGCAAGATCGCTACTCTGGAGGGTGAGTTGCCTTTCTTTCTCTGCACTTGTGTTTCTTTTTACTCGGTTACTCTGCTGATGTTGTTGTTCTCCTTGCAGAAGAATACAAGAAATTCCGGGAGCAACACCAGGACTGCCTCATGCCTGCCAAGGTGCGGCAACAGCTGGAAACGAGAAGTCGAGATCGAGAAAGAACGCACCACCGAGAGGGCAGAGTTTGAGAAGATGCAGATCAAGTTGAAAGCTGCCCTCGAGGATGCCATCAACCAGGTTGCTGAGAAGGAGGAGATCAAGAAGACTGCCACGGCCAGAGAGAAAACGCTTGAGATGGAACTCTCGATGCTGAAGGAACACAACCGGCAACTCGTCCTCCAGATCACAAATGCGCGCAACATTGAAGACAGGCACATCTCCAATGAATCCGACTGGAAGATCAAGCTGGGTGCCTTGCTGGTGGACTTAGAGCGTGAGTTTCCCCTATTCTGCCTTCTCCTACCCGGTTTTGCTTCTTCTCGGTCTGGCTTCTTCTTTGTCTCTGTTTCTAACTCTTACTAGTTCCTTTTTCAGATATCTTCCCTGAGCTCCGTTCTGCTAGCGTGCCTGCTCTGGCGAAGGCAAGACAACTCCGAGCTGCGGCCGGTCTTCCCATCGACGATACCTCTACCATTGAAGATTATCTTCTCAGCATCAAGACTCAACTCCGCTCCCTCAAGGGCTTGGGCACCTCCATGGTGTCCACTGCATTCAACTTGCACAAGCTGTTCTGGCCGGAGCAAGATGCGCCAGACACCTTCAGCGAGATCGCCGAGAAGCTGAATGGAGTGAAGGCCGAGTTGAAGAAGTGGTGTGCCTCTGCAGCTCGGGCAGGAGCTGATGAGCTGCTTCACTTCATCACCAGCTGGTATGAAAACTTGGATCTCAACAGAATCCTCACTATCCGAGAAGAGTCCAAGTGGACCACGAACTCCGACTGCGTCACTCGCCGGAAAGCGGTGGCATACGAGATCGCCTCCTACGCCGAAAACGCCACCTACATTGATGGCCTCCCTGAGCCAGACACAGAGCCTGAAGACAAGGACGAGGAAGATGATGATGACGTCGTCAGCGAGGACTTGACCGAGTTTGATGAGGGTGCCGCAAAGGAAACTTCCGAGAAGGGGAAGGCCAAGGTCATCGAGGGGTCTGAGCAGCTGGTCAACCCGGAGAAATCCGAGTTGGCCACCAACGCAGAAGCCGAGCAGCCGCAAACCAGCGCTCAGGAGGCCACCATCACCACCGAGATGGTGATCCAGCAGCCAGCTCCCGAGTTGTGCGCGACTGGTGCCTACCCGATGCCCAGCTCCCAGTCTACTCCAGCCTCCAGCTCAGCAACGGACCCCATCTCGGTTGCCACCGCGACCTCTGATCCAGCTGCCTCCGCCAAATCTGATGATGACAACGCCGATGCGGACAACACCGCCACTACCAAGGAGTGATGCCTGCAACACTTTTACCTTGAACTTTCATTAGATCCCCGGTATGCCGGGTGCAGATGTAACCGTACAATTATTGTTTCGTTGCTACTCAGTTTTATTCCAGTTGAAGTTTTTTAGCAACTCTGGCTCAATGCCGGGTTGCGTTTCTATGCAAGTCCCCGAGTTGCATTTTTTATCCACTCTTTCTTTTTGTCTTAGCTCTTACCTGCAACTTGTTGCTTTTTTTTAGTCGAGTCACAAGATTTCAAAGTTGGAGTTTCAAATACTTAGCCACTAAGAAAAATCATAGTAACGCTGCCCACCACTTAGCCGAAAAGGAAGAAAACAGTAAAGAACACTCTATTCGGTTGCCACACGCTTCCTTTCCTTAGTAGTTTTTCGTGTGTTCATTGACCTTCGGCTTGTTCTCTGGCTTGCCATGAAGCCGGGTTGCGGACAGCAGCAGAGTCGCAGAGTTGGCCCGTGGGTTTAAACACACTACTGTATATGCTTTTGAAATTCTAATTGGTTCAACCGAATAGACAAAGTAAGAAAAATATAAACACAAGGAGAAATTTGGACGAGGGCAGTCCCCGAGTTCGATTTCAGATTACCGAATAGAATTTTAACTCGGATAAGAAAATACATACATAGTTTGCTCATGAGTGAAAACGTCGAAGTAGAGCTACATTCCAAGGGCGCTTAGACTCCTCTCCAGCCCTATCCGGCCTGTTCTTCTGGGGTGCATGTGCATCAACTAGATAGTAGGCATCATTGTGCAAAGCCTTGCTCACAATGAACGGCCCTTCCCACGGAGGGGATAGCTTGTGCATAGGCTCGTGCGCTGCACGAGCCTAAGGACCATGTCTCCTTCTCGGAAAACCCTTGGGTTTACTTTCCGGCTGTGATAACGCCTCAAGTTTTTCTGGTAAACAGCTGAACGTGACAGAGTTAACTCTCTTGCTTCTTCTAGCAGGTCAACGTCATTTTCTCGAGCTTCTCTAGCCTCTGCCTCAGTGTAGAGGGTTACTCGGGGCGTGTCGTGCTCTAGGTCAGTGGGCAACACGGCCTCAGCTCCATATACCAGGAAAAATGGTGTGTATCCGGTTGATCGGTTAGGGGTAGTCCTTAGACTCCACAACACCACCGGCAACTCGTCTAGCCAACACCCAGGTGTTTTCAGCAATGGCTCAATCAGCCTTGGCTTTATGCCGGATAGCACCATGCCATTTGCTCTTTCAACTTGCCCATTGGAGGCCGGATGCCCAACAGATGCAACATCTAGCTGGATCCACTTCTCCTTGCAGAATCTCGCAAAAGCACCCTCAGCAAAGTTTCTGCCATTATCAGTAATGATGATGTGCGGTTAGCCATATCTCAGTATCACATCCTTTAGAAAACTCACAGCTGTGGCTCCATCGCACTTCCGAATAGGCTTGACCTCAATCCATTTGGTGAACTTGTCAACCATGACCAGGATGTGAGTCATGTTGCCTCTAGCCGGCTTGAAAGGGCCAACCATATCCAAACACCAAACTGCAAATGGCCAAGTAATGGGAATGGTCTTCAACTCGGAAGCTGGCATGTGAATCTTACTTGCAAATCTCTGGAAGCCGTTGCACTTTCTCACTATGTCTTCAGCTTGCTTCAAGGCAGTGAGCCAAAAGAAACCATGCCGAAAAGCCTTGTTGACTAGAGCTCGAGAAGAGGCGTGATGTCCGCAATCTCCTTGGTGTATCTCCACCAGAATTTCTTCTCCTTCCTCTGGCTCAACGCAGCGTTGCAGCACGCCAGTAGGACTTCTTCTATGCAGCACATTGTTGATTATAGTATAGCCCTTGGATCTTCTCTGTATCTGCCTAGCTGTGACCTCGTCACTCGGCAAGGTGCCATCCGCTAGAAAGGATAATATGGGCAGAGCCCAACTGGGTGTCTCCCGCGTGGGAAACACTGGTTCGTCCACTTCCATTGGATCAGCCACCAATACCTCTTCTGAGTTGAGGGCAAGGTCCCGAGTCCCCGAGTACTCGGAAATGACCCCCTCGATGAATGCGATAGTCCCCGAGTTGGGAGGGGCAGTCCCCGAGTAAGAAGGGACAGTCCCCGGGTTGTAGGTGCCAGTCCCCGGGTTCTCTTTTGCAGCCTCCTAGTCAATCTCCATGGGAACAGCTTCTTCTCCTGGTATAGAAGGAACAAAGATAGACTCCGAGTTGGGGGATGGCTTGATGGATGCCTTTCTCAAATGCTCCAAGGCAATCCCAGCCGGGATGAACTGCCGAGAAGACCCCAACTTGGACAATTCATCAGTTGTGTCATTCTCTGCTTGGTGTATATGTTGGAACTCACATCCTTCAAAGAAGCCATTCATGGTCTGCACCAGAAACCGATATGATGCCAAGTTGCCATCCAGAGCATCCCAGGTGCCGGATACCTGCTGCACCACCAAATCCGAGTCGCCATAACATATGATGTGTTGCACGCCAACCTCCTTGGCTACCTTCAAACCGTGTACCACGGCCTCGTACTCTGCCACATTATTATATGCCTTGAAATGAATCTGCAACACGTATTTGTGTCGATCTCGCTTGGGTGACGTAAGCACCACGCCAGCACCAAGGCCTTCTTTCACTTTGGAGCCATCAAAACGCATCTTCCAGTAGTTGGTTTCCAGCAAGGGAGGCTCATACTGCACATCAGCCCAATCCACCAGGAAATCTGCTAAGATTTGTGACTTGATGGCTTCTCTTCTCGCGTACAGAGGAGCGTACGCAGCTAACTCAATAGCCCACTTGGCTACTCTGCCACTTGCTTCCTTGTTGCCCATGATGTCCGAGATGGGAGCGGAACTCACCACTATGATGGGATGCTCTTGGAAATAGTGCTTCAGCTTCTTGGCGCCCAGGTACATGCCGTAAGTCATCTTCTGGTAATGTGGGTAGTTTTGCTTGGAGTTGGATAGTACTTCACTCAGATAGTACACTGGCCGCTGCACAGTCTTGCCTTCCTCTTCTCTTTCCACCACAATCACCACACCGACTACTCGGTTGGTTGCTGCAATGTACAGCAACATTGGCTCTTTGGGTAGCGGACTAGCCAGGATGGGAGCACTACCCAGCATGGCTTTCAACTCCTTTAATGCTACATCAGCTTGTGGTGTCCAGACAAACTTGTCACTCTTCTTCATCAATTGATACAGAGGCAAGGCCTTCTCGCCCATTCTGCCCAGGAAGCGGCTTAGAGAGGCCAGGCATCCAGTAAACTTATGCACATCCTTCAGGGATCTCGTCAAAGACATGCTCTCTATAGCCTTTATGTTTGAAGGATTGGCCTCAATGCCCCGACTGGATACCAAGAAGCCAAGTAGCTTGCCAGCCGGGACGCCAAAGGTGCATTTAGTTGGGTTCAATTTCATCTTATACTTGCGCAAGTTGGCAAAAGTTTCCTCAATGTCTCTAAGCAGAGTATGTGTTTTATTCGTTTTGATGACAATGTCATCTACGTACACCTGCACATTCTTGCCAATTTGATCATGCAAGCATTTCTGCATGCATCTCTGATAGGTAGCCCCAGCATTCCGCAACCCAAAGCACATGACACGATAGCAATAAGCCCCGTACGGGGTAATAAAGGCAATCTTTATTTGATCATCAGGGTTGAGAGCTATCTGATGAAAACCAGAGTAGGCATCTATGAAAGACAAAAGCTCACAACCAGCAGTGGAATCGATCACCTGATCTATGCGGGGTAGCGGAAATGGATCCTTGGGGCAGGCCTTGTTCAGGTCAGTGTAGTCCACGCACATGCGCCATGTGGTGTCGGCCTTGGGATCCTCCTTCTTCTTCTCAACCATAATCGGGTTGGCTAGCCAGTCCGGATGCAATACCTCGATGATAAAGTTGCTTATCAGCAACTTAGTGATCTGATCACCGATAGCTTTCCTCCTCTCATCACCAAAGCGGTGCATAGCCTGCTTAACCGGCTTGGCGTCATGCCGCACATGTAGCGAGTGCTCAACCAACTCCCTCGGGACACCCGGCATATCCTCATTGGACCAGGCGAAGATGTCCCGATTCTCACGGAGGAAGTGGATGAGCTCGCTTTCCTATTTCTCTCCCAACCCGGTGCCAATGATGGCAACACGGTCTAGGAACTCAGGATCAACCTGGACCTTCTTTGTCTCCTGGGACGCCTGGAACACAGTCCCGTACTGGGAACTCGGCATGCCAGGCGCACCACCTTGCGCTGCTTGCGCCATAGCCACCACCTCGTACATCTTCTTCTTCTCGGCCGCAATGACCATGGATTCCGCCAGCTGAGAACTAGCAGAGGCACACTCCAAAGACCTCTTGTAGTCACCCCAGATGGTGATGACACCATTGGGACCAGCTAGCTTCATCTTCAAGTAGGCTGCATGGGTTGAGGCCATGAACTTGCTAAGGGCAGGCCTACCGAGTAGAGCATGGTAGGGGCTCTGAAGATCAACTACTTCAAACTGCAGGCACTCGGTGCGGCAGTTCTCCCTGGTGCCGAATAGGACATCAACCCAGATGCGGCCGATTGGAGCACAGGATACTCCCGGCACAATGCCATGAAATGTGGTCCTGCTGGGTAGCAGCATGTTCTCGGCAAGGCCGAGCTTCTCCAGTGTATCCCGGTACATGATGTTGATGCTGCTGTCGTTGTCTATCAGCACTTTCCTGAACCTGACATTCTTTTGAGTTCTCAAGAAGGTGGGATCCACCACCAGAGCATAGCTACCCGGGTTGGGCATCACCTTGGGATGATCAGCTCTGGACCAAGTGATCTCTTGGTCGCACCAGTGCAGGTAGTGAGGCACAGCCGGGATCACTGCGTTTACCTCCATCGCACGCTTGTGCAATGACTGCTTGTCGACTGGCTCGGTGGTGAAGATCATGTAGCTCTCATGATGCTCCTGGTACTGGTTGCGGTCTCCACCACCATTGTTGTCGTTGTTGTTGTTGCCTTGGTTGTTGTTGTTGTTGTTTCTGTTGTTGCGGGTGTAGAAGTTGCGGTTGCGGTTGTTGTTGTTGTTGTTGTTGTTGTAGTTGTGTAACATCCCAAGTATGAAAAACACCTTTCGAATGTTTGCTTGTTGTTAATTTATGTTTTGCATCATGTCATCATAAGTTTTGCATTTGTTTTTCATTTGTTTTCCTTTGTTTTCATTTGTTTTCCCTTGTTTTTCAATATGAATTTCAAACCAATTTTCAAATTCTTGTTTCATACTTGTTCTGTTACAATTTTCAAATAGAAATATTCAAATAAAAACATCAATTTGTTTCCAATAACTTGGAAGATCAAACCATTAACTTGCTTAAGTTAAATAATTTAATTAATATCAAATTCATTCAAAATTCAATTAAAATACAAACAGCAACACAATTTCAAATTTTTGAAAAACAGAAAGTCGCACAACTGTGCTTTTATCATAAGTAACCTATAAAAAAAATTCCCTAAATTTTTCTAACCCTAAAGCTATCCTTTTTCTTCCCTTTTTCTTTTCAGCAAAAAAAAGAGAGAAAGAAAAAAAAGGAAAACGGCTGGGGAAGGCAGACTGGGCCAGCCCAGCCCACCTAACCCCAGCGCGCGCGCGCAGCACGGCCCGCAGGGCCCTTTCTTCTTTCTCCGTACGGCTGGCGTCAGCTGACGCCAGCGCGCACTCAGCAGAGCAACTCCACCTGCTCCCTCCACCTTTTCCTCCCCTATTTCTAGCCCCGAGCCTCCCAAACCCTAGCCCTAGCTTTCTTCTTCCTCCCTGCCGCCGCCAGCTCTTCTCCTCCCTCTCAGATCCCCTCCATTTCTGTTCTGAATTTTTTGAAAGTTTCCGGCGAGCCGCCATGGCAGGAGGTTGATCGGGGTGGAGCAGTGGTTGTGGTCGCCGTCAGGACTCCGCGAGCACGGGAACGTGATCACCGTGCACCCCTCTCCCTCTACGCTTCATCGACGGTGCCTGGGAGGCATCAGATCGTCGCCGCCGTCCGGGTCTCTGTCGCCGTCGTCGTCCACCTTCCCCGAGCTCGAACACCTCCTTCCTTCCCCACGGTGAGCATCGCTCCCTCCTATCCCCTCTCTGCTTCCTCGTGTCGACCACGCGCACGTCCACAACACCCTAGCACGCACCACGGGCAGCAGCAGCGCGTAGAACACCGCCGGCGACCACCACTTCTTCCGTCAGGTTCAGAAAGCCTGAACCTTTTCGGTTAGGTTCAGTTAACAGCAGATCTGAACCTCAACCACACGCGCGCGCATCTGCTATCACCAATCGATCCACACCATAGTGGTTGCATCCAACGGCGCGCAGCGCTGCGTCGCGGGTTCGATCCCCCCCGCGCGCAGAATAAAAACCTTTTTGCGTGTTTGCCACGCGGGAGTGCAGGGCCCACCTGCCATCGACCGCGGAGGCCACGCAGGCACACACACGCGCGCCACGCAGCGCCAGCTGGGCGCTGGCCCACAGGCCAGTGACCCAGGGGGTGGGTCTGCTGCGTGAAAAAGGGTTCCAGGGGCCTTTCTGTTAGTTTTCTTTTGCATCCAAGCCCCTGGACCAAATCTGAATGTTTTTAAATCACAGAATAGCCCCTGTATTTAAAATTTGAATATCTTTTGCAAATCAAATCCAAATAATACAAATAAAATATATATATTTTGTACCAAATTTAATTCTCTACCTGTTTAAATCATTTGTTTTCTGTTTTGAACATTTCAAATGTTTTCAAAATTCAAATTCAAACAACTCATTTCAAATTTGGTTAATTTCATAACTAATTCAAATTTAATTCAAATGTCACATATAAAATATGTTTTCCATGCCAAATTGAACCACCTTTTCAAATATAAAATTTGTTACCTGTTTTGAATACTTTAAATTGGTTAAATAATTTAAATCTTGTTTAAATCATTTAAAATTGCTAAATTCATAACTTGGTCAACTTAATTTCTTTTTGAACATATAAAATATGTTTTCAAACCAGAAAATTATAACCTTTTCAAATATGAATTTTATTTAATGTTTTGAACAAATAAAAAATTCAAATAAATTCATACTTGAATTAAATTCATTTAAATCTTGTTTAAACTTGTTTAATTCATAATTAATTAATTTTAACTCCTTTTTCAACAAATGAAACATGTATTCCACCTAAAATTTTGTGTTCTTTCCAAATATGAATTTTGTTATTTATTTTGAACAAGTAAAATTGGTGAAAACAACAAAGGCTTGAGTAACTCCTTTAAGAAGCCAAAATTTCATAACTTAATAAATAAAATTTCAAACTTGGTAAACCCCTTTTCACATTGAATCTATTGTTGTTTTCTTTTTGTTTTCCTCATCCATGCATCATGCTAATCCACTTTCACATGTTGGTTATTTGTAGATCATTTAATCCAACCTTAATTCATGGGCTTTCCATATGCAATCCAAATTGCATATGGGTCCATTTAATTATGTTACCATGTCAACTAGTTTATCTTTGACGCATCAATTAAATTGTCATGCATCATCCCATGTTTGTGCATTATGCCATGTTATTGATTGTTTGTCTCTCTGCGTTGTTTGTTTGCTTCTTCTTGAATAGACGACGACGTTGAGACAGACGAGGTTTACGACACTACTTCTGAGGAGTTAGCCCAGTACCAGGCTACGGAGTTTGCAGGCAAGTATTCACTCACATGAACCATTGTGTCCTTTCCACACTGGATATCGATACTTTCCGTTGTCTATTCGGCTAGCCTTAAGATTCGTTGCTTGTGTTCCGATCCTATCACATGTTATCCTGTAACCCTGATATAGCCTATCCTCCACACGTAAAACCCCGTTGCTTGTTGCCTGTGTCTTACTAGCATGCTTAGGGTTGTTTATGCTCGAGTATGATGTCCGTTATTTTCTGTTACCATATTTACTATGTTCTGGGGGCTCGATGTTAAACAACAACCTGTTAATGTTTGAGGTAATGCTAATTTGATGATAAGGCACCGGCAGGAGGCCGGGTATGGTTTTGAGGCCTGCTAGTGTCAAACTCAGGAAAAGTTCTTGTCCTCTGGATCCATGTTGAGCGCGCTAACCGCATGTGGGAAGCGTGTATGGGCGCCCCCCGCAACTCTGATTCGATTCGCATCTCGTCCAAATCGCCACACTTAGTTCGGGCTTTCCATTTGATGCACGCATATGCAGGTACGAACCCGAGGCCAGGGTGGAAACTTTTGTAGTCGGCATTTAGGGCGGCGTGGTCTTCCAGTGCTATGAGGGTCCCCCTTTCTTCGTGGGGTCTCGATTAGCCGCGCACGCACAGCACGTGGTTCTTTGGGCTTGATGCGAAGAAGAGTTGGGTTGTGTAGAGTGCCTCGCTTGGTGGGTTTGATCCCCGTCTGGCGGGATATTCTTACGTGTACGGCCAAATTGGTGCACCCCTGCAGGGTTAAATCTTCTCGAGAAGCCGTGTTGTCCGCGGTTATGGATGACTTGGTGATAGGGCTGGCTAACAAGGATTAGACAACTTACATCTAACTAATGATAACTTGACTAGTAATAGTCTTATTAACACAATAACTTGAACCATCATTAATCCAAGGGTGTGAGTTATCCTCGGATTGCTTCTTTGGATAAGGGGTGAGATCCAGGATGGGTTTGTTTGAGGTTAGTGGTAGTTGGTTACAATACGCTATCTTACCCCCTTCTTTTAGCCGGAAGTTGTAGCGTGTTTCTGTAGTTGGTTAGAGCAGCCTGCTGCCGCACTTTTGTATCACCTATTCTTCCGTTGAACCCAAAGCATCTGTACTCGGTGTTGCCGGGTACACTTTGGTATCTTGTGAGTCTTGCTTTCCAGTACTTGTCTGTACTGACCCCTTTGGGGTTGTGGTTTCCGCAGACTACGTTTCCGAGGATCCCCATGGTGGCTACTACGTGGAGTATGACGAGGCTGCTGACGAGTAGATAGCGGACCCGGGCAGGATCCGAGACATCGTGGATGGGCTCCGTCTTTTCGTTTCCGGCCTCTTAGGCCTATTTGGATCTTGTCTGTACCCAGACACTTTGGATGCTTCCACTGAGATGTAATGATGAATTGTTGGGACATGTGTCCTCTGGATGATTGTATTTGCTATCTCTGCTCTAGTGAGAGGTATTTGCAACTTATTTCTATTTCTTTGTGTCTTAGAGATTTGTTGTGATATCACTTGTTCAAATGCCGTTGACGTACCATGCGTGTGTGTTATGAAGTACGTCAATGGAAGTAGTCGGATTTCTATGGGATGGTTTACGCAGACGATGGATAGTAGAGAATGGTTGTCACACGTTTACGTGTTGGCCTGCTCACATTGAGATGCGGGTGCCGGTATGCCCCGTAAGCCATTTATCTACTGTTTAGCGGGCTGTGAGTATCCTCTAGAAGTCCGGGTGCGACAAATGGTATCAGATCCTGTCTGCCTGTAGGATCCCTTTTACTGGTCGCAATTGAGTCTAGAAACTATTTTGTAGCTATATAGGAAAAATGAAACGTGAGAGTAGGAATTCTGTTCTTTTGTTTCTTTCCCCACCCACCCTCCCTTTTTCTGGTAAGGAAGTGCAACGTTGTTTTCTCTTCTCATCTAAACTTTCAAGTTAGGATTTCACGTATCCTGGTTTCTCTAGGATAGTTATATCTACTAGACCATAGGAATGGAGGTTGTTGTGACATGATTTATCATGTTGCCTACTCACGATTGAGAACGGAGGCGTGTAAGCCCCGGAAGCAGATCCTCTATTCCTTAAGCAGTAGATAGTTATCCTTTAGAAGCCTGGATGGTTTTTCCGTAGTACCTCAGGAGTGTTTGGTCTCGTGTTTTCCCCAATGTTGCTTCGATATCCTGTTCTTCTCAACATCCTTTTCGTCCGTTGAAACCTTGTTGTTGCTTGCCACTTCAGTTCTTCTACCGGCGTCTAATCAAAACTTCCCCGATCATCTGCAGATGGATCTCAGGTTCTACCCGCAGGTGGTTCGTATGACTCGTTGCGAGAGCACTGCCGGTTATCCGGAGATGCTGAGAGACATGGTCACTTTTCTGGGGTTCCGTTGGGCACCAGAGTACCAGGTCTACGAGCAGCAGCGAGAGTTTGACCAGGCCTACTACCAGGCTATCGTCTACATTCTGTCAGATGATGGCATGAGCGTAGTCCACCGCTACGAGGCAGTAGGTTCCATAGTGGATATGGCTGTGCAGCAGGCAGCTTATGTGAGTCTCACCGTCCTTCGTGCTGACTACTGGGGATTTGACGATTCTATCTATCGCCACATCCCCCGTGGTTACATCACTTCGGAGGGAGCTCACTTCACTCTCTACGATAACTTGGATGTCTACGAGCATGATAACTCTAGGCTGCACACCACCGCTCAGTTTGTGAGGCACAATGACGCAGTTGCCAGCACACTATCTCAGGAGTTGGCTTCAGTCAGAGAGCAGCTCTACCTTGCTTTGACTCGTCTGGCGACTTACACCATAGACTTTGTTGGAGACGAGCGCTTTGCACGTTTCGATCAGCCAGTTGGTCGTCGTCTGCCAGATGCTGGAGGTTACGAGCCGATCAGAGGTCCACTCCTTAACCTCGGTGCTGGTTACACTGGGATTCCACGCTTTGGAGCACAGGGAGTCGACGCTATGTACTTCACCACACCTAGAGTCGCTCTCAGACCACGTCAGATCTACGTGGATCGTCGTTCCACCTACTTTCGTGGGCGTGCTCCTCACCGTACCTCTCGCCGTACTCCTAGCCGCCGTCCTGCGTGATGAGCATGGGAGTACCGATGTATCCATTCTTAGCTATGTTTAGTTATCCTTTGGCATTCGAACCATTTATGGTGTGTTGGATATTCTGATGTATTTGAACATGTGATGATGTACCTGTTGGTTATCTATTCATGCGTCGGAATAATCTCTCTTTCGGTTTCCAAGTCTATCCTTTTCTATTGTTGTGCTAAAATGCATTTCATTCAGGATGCCGCCAACAAGGAACAGCCCGCCTGAGCCACCGCCAATCACGGAGCTGTTGACTCAGATGACCCAAGTCATGGCGCAGATGGCCCAGTTTCAGACTAATCAGCACAACAACCAGACGGCTCCACGAGTCAGCATCAAGGAGTTCCTCAGTCTGGGTCCGAGAGCTTTCGTGGCCACACGCGAGCCTCTGGACGCTGATGACTGGATCCGTGAGATAGCTAAGGCTCTGGAGATTGCTCACGTTGCTGAGGAAGACAAGGTCAAGTATGCCTCCTATCTGCTGAAGGGCCAGGCAGCTACTTGGTGGGAGAACTTCCAGGCCGTGAGAACTGGGATACCAGTCACGTGGAATTGTTTCAGGGAAGCTTTCCTGAAGCACCACATTCCAGATGGTCTCATGGAAAGGATGCGTGAACAGTTTTGCTCACTCAAGCAGGGCAAGGTGGACGTCATCGGCTATCAGAGTGAGTTCAACCGCCTCGCTCGTTACGCTGGTGATGGGGTGTCCACTGAAGCTAAGAAGATGGCAAGGTTCCGCAGAGGTTTTAACCCGGAACTCAAGTATGCCCTCACCAACGTCAAGGCCAACAGCTTCGAGGATCTCGTTAACACCGCGCTCAATGAAGAAAATGGGCGCAAGGCGTTCGAGGAGTCTCGCAAGCACTCGCGTGAGGGTGGTTCCTCCTCCAACATGACCACCCCTCCGCAGAAGCGCCGCATCTGGGTGCCAAATGGTGCTGTCACTCGGGCTCCATACGCCCAAACTTCTCCAGGCTTCACTCCCCGCCCACCCAACCCTGCTCAGATGTATGATCAGAGGGTTTCGATGGGGCAGCCAAGGCCAGGGCCTCCTCGCGTCGCCACTTGCTACAAGTGCAAGCAAACGGGGCACTACGCTGACAAGTGCACGCAGAGGCAGCTACCTCCACCACCACCTCGTCCTAACACCAACCAGGCAATGGTGCGCGCTCCCCCGCCTAAGGCGTTCAACTCCAACAACAGACCTGTCGGGAGGACCGCAAGGGTGAATCATGTCAAGATCGACAAAGCTGAGGAAGCTCCTGACGTCGTTCTCGGTACATTTCCCGTAAACTCTAGTCCAGCTAAAGTGTTGTTTGATACCGGAGCATCACATTCTTTCGTGTCAAAGATCTTTGCGACAGCAATTAAACTCCCTTTTGTTGGTTTGGGTTCCCCGCTAGTGGTAAACTCCCCTGGAGCAACTATGCAAACGTCCAAGATCAGTCACAGAACTCAAATTCTAATTGGAGACCACATATTCCTTGCTTCTCTCATACTGCTTGGCAATTCTGACATTGATGTCATTCTTGGTATGGATTGGCTGAAAGCCAATAAAGCTAGAATTGACTGTGCTCAGAAGTCAATAACTCTGTCCCACCCTTCTGGCCAGATAATCTATTCTCCACATGAATCAAGTTCCTTTCAGCTATGCAACCTCGATGAAAAACCTCTACCTTCACTTGAAAATGTTCCGGTGGTTTGCGAATTCCCTGACGTCTTTCCAGAAGAGTTGCCAGGGATGCCTCCGGACAGAGCTGTTGAGTTCGTGATCGAACTTGAGCTAGGTACTGCTCCAATCTCTAAGCATCCTTACAAGATAGGAACTCCCGAGCTGAAGTTGTTAAAGGAACAAATTGATATGTACATGGAAAAAGGTTACATTCAACCTAGTTCCTCGGCTTGGGGTTGCCCAACTCTGTTCATTGCGAAGAAGGATCACACAAAGAGACTCGTTGTCGACTATCGTCCTCTTAACAAGAAGACCATCAAAAACAAGTATCCAGTTCCTCGTATCGATGATCTTTTTGATCAACTTGCTGGAGCCTCAATATTCTCCAAGTTGGACTTGAGAATGGGTTACCATCAAATAAAGATCAGAAAAGAGGATATTCCAAAGACAGCTTTCACCACTCGCTACGGTCTATATGAATTCACCGTCATGTCCTTTGGTCTCACCAATGCACCGACGACATTCTCTCGACTCATGAATTCTGTCTTCCATGGATACCTCGACAAGTTCGTTGTGGTATATCTTGATGACATTCTTGTCTACTCAAAATCCGAGGAAGAGCACGAAGAACATCTTCGTCTAACCCTCATGAAGCTTCGCGAGCATCGTCTTTATGCCAGGTTCTCCAAATGTGAGTTCTGGATTCCAGAAGTTTCTTACCTTGGTCATATCATCTCTGCCAAGGGCATAGCCATTGATCCAGAAAAGGTTAAAGCAATTGTTGATTGGAAACCTCCAAAAACGGTGAAGCAAGTAAGAAGTTTTCTTGGTTTGGCTAGCTATTGCCGTCGTTTCGTCCAAAACTTCTCCAAGATTGCCAAACCTCTCACTGACCTCACAAAGAAGGACAAGAAGTTTGTTTGGTCTCCACAATGTGATGAAAGTTTCAATCTCCTGAAGACTAAACTCACCTCTACACCAGTTCTGGTTGGCCCAGATCCTTCCAAACCTTTCCAGATATCCTGTGATGCTTCTCTCCAAGGTCTAGGTGCAGTTCTTATGCAAGAACGTCAAGTTGTGGCTTATGCTTCACGTCAGTTGAACGCACATGAGCTCAATTATCCCACTCATGACCTTGAACTTGCAGCAGTTGTGTTTGCCCTCAAGAAATGGAGACAATACTTGTTGGGTAATCGCACCGAAATCTTTTCCGATCATAAGAGTCTGAAGTACATCTTCACTCAACAAGATCTAAACCTCAGACAAAGGAGATGGATTGAAAAGATCAAAGACTTTGATCTTACCATTTCTTACACTCCAGGCAAGGCTAATGTTATGGCCGATGCTCTCAGTCGCAAGTCGTATTGCAATAATCTCATGATCATGGAAAGCCAACCTCCTCTTCATGAAGAATTCCAGAAGCTCAACCTTGGTCTTGTTCCTCAAGGCTATCTTGCAAACTTGACAGCCAGTCCAACTCTCGAGGACAAGATTCGTTCTGAACAACTTCGTGATGCTGAAATCAAGAAGATGGTAGAACACATCAAAGAAGGCAAGGAGAAATTTAAGTCCTTCTCAATTGATGACAAGGGAACTGTGTTCTTCGAAGAACGCATTGCAGTTCCTCAAGTTCAAAGTCTGAAAGATGTCATTCTCAAGGAGGCTCATGAAACTCCTCTCTCCATACACCCTGGAAGTACAAAGATGTACCAGGATCTCAAGACACTGTATTGGTGGCCTGGCATGAAACGTGAAATTGCTCAATACGTTTCTGAATGCGACGTTTGTCAACGTGTTAAGGCAGTTCATCAGAAAACAGCCGGTCTTCTCCAACCTCTGAAAATCCCTGAGTGGAAGTGGGACATGATTGAAATGGACTTCGTCACTGGTTTTCCAAAGTCCAAGAGGGGCAACGATGCAATCTTCGTTGTCATTGATCGACTCACTAAAGTAGCTCACTTCTTTCCTGTCAAAGAAACAATCTCAGCTAGCCAGTTAGCAGAGCTCTACACAGCAAAGATTGTTCCTCTTCATGGTGTTCCGTTGGAAATAAGCTCAGACCGTGGAAGCATATTCACTTCTCATTTCTGGAAAAGCTTTCAAGAAGCTTTGGGCACCAAACTTCTGTTCAGCACAGCCTACCATCCTCAGTCTCAAGGGCAAGTCGAAAGAGTCAATCAGATTCTCGAGGATATGCTCAGAGCATGTGGTATCTCTTTTGGCATGAAATGGGAGGAATGTCTTCCTTATGCTGAATTCTCCTACAACAACAGCTTCCAGGCAAGCCTAGGCATGGCACCATTTGAGGCTCTCTATGGCCGCAGATGCAGGAGTCCAATCAATTGGTTTGGAGCTGGTGAACATTCACTCTTAGGCCCTGACATTGTTAAGGAAGCCGAAGAGAAAGTTCGCATCATTCGTGACAATCTCAAGATTGCTCAGTCTCGTCAGAAAAGCTACTATGACAGCAAGCACAGGGATATGATCTATGCACCTGGTGACAAAGCATATCTTCGTGTAACTCCCCTCAGAGGCACTCATCGTTTTGGTGTCAAAGGAAAGCTTGCACCAAGATACATTGGTCCTTTCAACATTCTCTCAAGGCGTGCAGAAAATGCCTATCATCTTGAACTTCCAGAAAAGCTATCCAAGGTGCACGATGTGTTTCACGTGTCACAGCTCAAGAGGTGTTTCAAAGATCCAGATCGTGCAGTTGATCATGATGCCATTGATCTGCAAGAAGATCTATCTTATGAAGAGCATCCCGTTCGAATTCTCGATGAGACCGAGCGTAAAACTCGCAACAAGAGCACCAAGTTCTTAAAAGTGCAGTGGTCTCATCATTCCGATAAAGAGGCAACGTGGGAGACCGAAGAGGATCTTCGCAAGAAGTATCCGGACCTTTTCTCTTCTCAGTAGGAATCTCGGGGCGCGATTCCTTCAAGGGGGGGCGTTTTGTAACATCCCAAGTATGAAAAACACCTTTAGAATGTTTGCTTGTTGTTAATTTATGTTTTGCATCATGTCATCATAAGTTTTGCATTTGTTTTCCATTTGTTTTCCTTTGTTTTCATTTGTTTTCCCTTGTTTTTCAATATGAATTTCAAACCAATTTTCAAATTCTTGTTTCATACTTGTTCTGTTACAATTTTCAAATAGAAATATTCAAATAAAAACATCAATTTGTTTCCAATAACTTGGAAGATCAAACCATTAACTTGCTTAAGTTAAATAATTTAATTAATATCAAATTCATTCAAAATTCAATTAAAATACAAACAGCAACACAATTTCAAATTTTTGAAAAACAGAAAGTTGCACAACTGTGCTTTTATCATAACTAACCTATAAAAAAATTTCCCTAAATTTTTCTAACCCTAAAGCTATCCTTTTTCTTCCCTTTTTCTTTTCAGCAAAAAAAAGAGAGAAAGAAAAAAAAAGGAAAAGGGCTGGGGAAGGCAGACTGGGCCAGCCCAGCCCACCTAACCCCAGCGCGCGCGCGCAGCACGGCCCGCATGGGCCTTTCTTCTTTCTCCGTACGGCTGGCGTCAGCTGACGCCAGCGCGCACGCAGCAGAGCAACTCCACCTGCTCCCTCCACCTTTTCCTCCCCTATTTCTAGCCCCGAGCCTCCCAAACCCTAGCCCTAGCTTTCTTCTTCCTCCCTAACGCCGCCAGCTCTTCTCCTCCCTCTCAGATCCCCTCCATTTCTATTCTGAATTTTCTGAAAGTTTCCGGCGAGCCGCCATGGCAGGAGGTTGATCGGGGTGGAGCAGTGGTTGTGGTCGCTGTCAGGACTCCGCGAGCACGGGAACGTGATCACCGTGCACCCCTCTCCCTCTACGCTTCATCGACGGTGCCTGGGAGGCATCAGATCGTCGCCGCCGTCCGGGTCTCTGTCGCCGTCGTCGTCCACCTTCCCCGAGCTCGAACACCTCCTTCCTTCCCCACGGTGAGCATCGCTCCCTCCTATCCCCTCTCTGCTTCCTCGTGTCGACCACGCGCACGTCCACAGCACCCTAGCACGCACCACGGGCAGCAGCAGCGCGTAGAACACCGCCGGCGACCACCATTTCTTCCGTCAGGTTCAGAAAGCCTGAACCTTTTCGGTCAGGTTCAGTTAACAGCAGATCTGAACCTCAACCACACGCGCGCGCATCTGCTATCACCAATCGATCCACACCGTAGTGGTTGCATCCAACGGCGCAGCGCTGCGTCGCGGGTTCGATCCCCCCCCCCCCCCGCGCAGAATAAAAACCTTTTTGCGCGTTTGCCACGCGGGAGTGCAGGGCCCACCTGCCATCGACCGCGGAGGCCACGCAGGCACACAGGCGCTGGCCCATAGGCCAGTGACCCAGGGGGTGGGTCTGCTGCGTGAAAAAGGGTTCCAGGGGCCTTTCTGTGAGTTTTCTTTTGCATCCAAGCCACTGGACCAAATCTGAATGTTTTTAAATCACAGAATAGCCCCTGTATTTAAAATTTGAATATCTTTTGCAAATCAAATCCAAATAATATAAATAAAATATGTATTCTGTACCAAATTTAATTCTCTACCTGTTTAAATCATTTGTTTTCTGTTTTGAACATTTCAAATGTTTTCAAAATTCAAATTCAAACAACTCATTTCAAATTTGGTTAATTTCGTAACTAATTCAAATTTAATTCAAATGTCACATATAAAATATGTTTTCCATGCCAAATTGAATCACCTTTTCAAATATAAAATTTGTTACCTGTTTTGAATACTTTAAATTGGTTAAATAATTTAAACCTTGTTTAAATCATTTAAAATTGCTAAATTCATAACTTGGTCAAATTAATTTCTTTTTGAACATATAAAATATGTTTTCAAACCAGAAAATTATAACCTTTTCAAATATGAATTTATTTAATGTTTTGAACAAATAAAAAATTCAACTAAATTCATACTTGAATTAAATTCATTTAAATCTTGTTTAAACTTGTTTAATTCATAATTAATTCATTTTAACTCCTTTTTCAACAAATGAAACATGTATTCCACCTAAAATTTTGTGTTCTTTCCAAATATGAATTTTGTTATTTATTTTGAACAAGTAAAATTGGTGAAAACAACAAAGGCTTGAGTAACTCCTTTAAGAAGCCAAAATTTCATAACTTAATAAATAAAATTTCAAACTTGGTAAACCCCTTTTCACATTGAATCTATTGTTGTTTTCTTTTTGTTTTCCTCATCCATGCATCATGCTAATCCACTTTCACATGTTGGTTATTTGTAGATCATTTAATCGAACCTTAATTCATGGGCTTTCCATATGCAATCCAAATTGTATATGGGTCCATTTAATTATGTTACCATGTCAACTAGTTTATCTTTGACGCATCAATTAAATTGTCATGCATCATCCCATGTTTGTGCATTATGCCATGTTATTGATTGTTTGTCTCTCTGCGTTGTTTGTTTGCTTATTCTCGAATAGACGACGACGTTGAGACAGACGAGGTTTACGACACTACTTCTGAGGAGTTAGCCCAGTACCAGGCTACTGAGTTTGCAGGCAAGTATTCACTCACATGAACCATTGTGTCCTTTCCACACTGGATATCGATACTTTCCGTTGTCTATTCTGCTAGCCTTAAGATTCGTTGCTTGTGTTCCGATCCTATCACATGTTATCCTGTAACCCTGATATAGCCTATCCTCCACACCTAAAACCCCGTTGCTTGTTGCCTGTGTCTTACTAGCATGCTTAGGGTTGTTTATGCTCGAGTATGATGTCCGTTATTTTCTGTTACCATATTTACTATGTTCTGGGGGCTCGATGTTAAACAACAACCTGTTAATGTTTGAGGTAATGCTAATTTGATGATAAGGCACCGGCAGGAGGCCGGGTATGGTTTTGAGGCCTGCTAGTGTCGAACTCAGGAAAAGTTCTTGTCCTCTGGATCCATGTTGAGCGCGCTAACCGCATGTGGGAAGCGTGTATGGGCGCCCCCCGCAACTCTGATTCGATTCGCATCTCGTCCAAATCGCCACACTTAGTTCGAGCTTTCCATTTGATGCACGCATATGCAGGTACGAACCCGAGGCCAGGGTGGAAACTTTTGTAGTCGGCATTTAGGGCGGCGTGGTCTTCCAGTGCTATGAGGGTCCCCCTTTTCTTCGTGGGGGCTCGATTAGCCGCGCACGCACAGCACGTGGTTCTTTGGGCTTGATGCGAAGAAGAGTTGGGTTGTATAGAGTGCCTCGCTTGGTGGGTTTGATCCCCGTCTGGCGGGATATTCTTACGTGTACGGCCAAATTGGTGCACCCCTGTCGGGTTAAATCTTTTCGAGAAGCCGTGTTGTCCGCGGTTATGGATGACTTGGTGATAGGGCTGGCTAACAAGGATTAGACAACTTACATCTAACTAATGATAACTTGACTAGTAATAGTCTTATTAACACAATAACTTGAACCATCATTAATCCAAGGGTGTGAGTTATCCTCGGATTGCTTCTTTGGATAAGGGGCGAGATCCAGGATGGGTTTGTTTGAGGTTAGTGGTAGTTGGTTACGATACGCTATCTTACCCCCTTCTTTTAGCCGGAAGTTGTAGCGTGTTTCTGTAGTTGGTTAGAGCAGCCTGCTGCCGCACTTTTGTATCACCTATTCTTCCGTTGAACCCAAAGCATCTGTACTCGGTGTTGCCGGGTACACTTTGGTATCTTGTGAGTCTTGCTTTCTAGTACTTGTCTGTACTGACCCCTTTGGGGTTGTGGTTTCCGCAGACTACGTTTCCGAGGATCCCCATGGTGGCTACTACGTGGAGTATGACGAGGCTGCTGACGAGTAGATAGCGCACCCGGGCAGGATCCGAGACATCGTGGATGGGCTCCGTCCTTTCGTTTCTGGCCTCTTAGGCCTATTTGGATCTTGTCTGTACCCAGACACTTTGGATGCTTCCGCTGAGATGTAATGATGAATTGTTGGGACATGTGTCCTCTGGATGATTGTATTTGCTATCTCTGTGTCACACCCGGACTTCTAAAGGATACTCGCCGTTCCGTTGAACAGTAGTAGATTGGATTACGGGGCTTACCGGCACCCGCGTCCTCTTACGAGTAGGCCAACACACGTATGTGTGACAACCAACCCCTATCTGTTCAGCGTCGACGCAAACTATCCCATAGAAATCAGGATACTTCCATTGACGTACTTCAAAACTTACACACACGGTACGTCAACGGCGTTTGAACAAGTGATATCACAACAGATCTCTACGACACAAAAGAGTGAAATAAGTTGCAAATAGCTCTCATTAGAGCAGAGATAGCAAATACAATCATCCAGAGGACACATGTCCCAACATATCATCATTACATCACAGCGGAAGCATTCAACATGTCTGAGTACAGACAAGATCCAAATAGGCCTAAGAGGCCGGAAACGAAAAGACGGAGCCCATCCACGAAGTCTCGGATCCTGCCCGGGTCCGCTATCTATTCGTCAGCAGTCTCGTCATACTCCACGTAGGTAGCCACCATGGAGATCCTCGGAAACGTCGTCTGCGTAAACCACAGCCCCAAAGGGGTCAGTACATAAACGTACTGGCAAGCAAGACTCACAATTCACCAAAGTGTAACCCGTCAACACCAAGCACAGATGCTTTGGGTTCAACGGAAGGAAGGGGATATAAAAGATGCTGCAACTGGCTGCGCTAACCAACTACAGAGAACTACAACTAACAGAAAGGGGATAAGATCGAGTATTGTAACCAACTGAAAGATAACTTCAAACAAACCCATCCTGGATCTCGCCCCTTATCCGAAGAAGCAATCCGAGGATAACTCACACATTTGAATTAATGATAGTCAGATTATTGTGTCAATAAGCCTATTACTAGTCAAGTTGTTAATCATTGGGTGTAAGGTTGTTAATCATTAGGTTTAAGTTGTCCTGAGTACTTGTTAGCCAGTACTTTCACCAAGTAATCCATAACCGCGGAAAACACGGCTTCTCGAGAAGATTTATCCCTGCAGGGTTGCACCAATTTGGCCGTACATGCATGAATAACCCGCCAGATGGAAAGGCCCTTCCACCAAGCGGGGCACTCAACACAACTCAACTCTTCTTCGCATCAAGCCCAAAGAACCTTGGGCGCACGGCTAATCGAGCCCAGAAGAAAATGGACCCTCATAGCACTCTAAGACCGTGTCCCCCTATATGCCGACTACGAAAGTTCCACCCGGGTACCAAGGGCTCGCAAGATCATGCATGCAGCAAATGGAAAACCCGAACTAAATGAGGTGATTTGGACGAGATGCGAATCGAATCAAATTGAGGGGGGCGCCCATACTCGCTTCCCACATGCGGGTAGTGCGCTCATCATGGATCAGTAGACAAGACCCTTTTCCTATTAGGGTCGACACTAGCAGGCCTCAAAACCACAAAGGGCCTCCTGCCGGTGCCTTATCATCAAATTATTATTAATAATAACATTAGCATGATTGATTGATTAAACATCGAGCCCTCAGAACATAATGGAATATAGTAACAGAAAGTAACGGGTAACAGACTCGAGCAAAACAACCTAAGCATGCTAGTAAGACACGGGCTCAAACAAAAGGTTATAGGTATGGAGGTGAGGCAATATCAGGGTTAAAGGATTCATGTGATAGGTTCGTAACAGAAACAGCTACTACTAAGGCTAGCAGAAGTAGACAACGGAAAGTATCGGTAACCAATGTTGAAAGGAACACAATGGTTCATGTGAGTGATAACTTGCCTGCAAAACCCAGTAGCCTGGTACTGAGCTAGATCCTTATAAGGGGTGTCGTAAGTATCGTCGGTCTCAACGTCGTCGTGTATCCGAGAAGAAGCAAACAAACAACGCAGAGGCAAACAATCAATATCATGGCATAGTGCACAAACAATGGGATGATGCATGACCATTTAATTGATGCATAGAAATAAACTAGTTGACAAGATAGAAACAGGATTAAATGGACCCACATGCAATTGGATTGCATATGGAAAGCCCATGAATTATGGTTGAATTAATTGTTTTACAACTAATCATCATGTGGAAGTGAATTAGCATGATGCATGGATGAGGAAAACAACAAAATAACAACAATAGAACCAAATGGAAATAAGGTTTACCAAGTTTAGAAACCCATTTATTAAGTTAAGAAATTTTGGTTTCTTAAAGGTGTCACACAAGCATTTGTTGTTTTCATCAAGTTTAATAGTTCAAAACAAATAACGAAGTTTATATTTGATAAGAACACACAATTTTGGGTGGATTACATGTTTCACTTGTTGAAAAAGGATTTCAAATACATTACTTATGAATTAAACAAGTTTAAGCAAGAATTAAATGAATTTAATTCAAACATGAACTTATTTGAATTTTTATTTGTTCAAAACATTAAGTGGGATTCATATTTGAAAAGTTTATACTTTTATGGTTGGAAAACATATTTTATATGTCCCAAAAGAATTTGTTTTGGTCAAGTTAGGAATTTAGCAATTTTAAATGAATTAAACAAGATTTACATCATTTAACCAATTTTAATTATTCAAAACATGAAACAAATTTTATATTTGAAAAGGTGGTTTAATTTTGCATGGAAAACATATTTCATTTGTTGAAATTGGCTTTAAAATGAGTAAGTTATTATTTTGGCAATTTTAAATGCAATAAACAAGAAACAGTTGTTTTCAGCAATTTAAATTATTCAAAACAGCAAACAAAATTTATATTTGGAAATTACATGAAAAGTTGATTGGAAAACATATTTAGTTTGTTGCATTTGGAATTTTTATGCCCAAGTTATGAATTTTGCAATTTTAAGTGAATTTGACAAGTTTTCAAATATTGCACCAATTTAAAATATTCAAAACAGTAAACAAATTTTATATTTGGATAGAACATTTAATTTGGGACATAAAACATATTTAAAAAGTTAAAATTGGAGTTGGGATGAATTTCTTATGCAATTTACAAAATTGGGTGCAAATCTGCCATTTTTATGAATCTAGGGACTTGGAAAAATATTTGCAGGGGCTATAAATAATGTTACAGGGGCTTAGTTCTGATTCCTGGTAAAGTTCTATGACAAAACAAACAGATAAAAAAAAGTTGTTTTAATTCTGTGGGAGGGGGGATTCGATCCCCCCACCTCCTGCTTGCGCTGGGGGGACAGAACCAGTGAGCTGGTGCGCTTGCTTGTGTTAGGGAGGGGGCCTCGGGGGGTAAGTGATGTGGTGCGCGGTGGTTTTTCTCTGAACTTAACTGAATCGGCACTTCCTGCACCTCGACAGAACAACTGCCAGCGAAGGCATGGTGATCGCCGGCGGGGATGGCTGCTGCGCCGCGGCCGTGGGCGCCTGGTGCGGGTGGGTGGCGCAGGAGGGAGGAAGGCGAGGGGATGGTCGAGGGCTCACCTCGAGGCGGCTTCAGGAGGCGGACAGAGGAGCAGCGATCGGGTGCAGAGCAGGTCGAGCAGCAGCAGGGGCGACCGGCGGAAAAGGAGGCGACGGCGGCGGCAGCCTGGGCCGTAACGGCCGATGATGCCTACAACAAACTTGGAGCGGGAGGAGAGCCGGTTCCATTCCCGATGTGAGCCCGCGAGGAGGAGGGTCCCCTCAACGGCGATCGCCGGAGTTACAGGGGAGGCGGCGACCGGGTTCAGAGAGGGTGCAGTGGAGGGAGTTTCAGAGATGGTGAGGGAGATGGCAGAGGGAGAGATGGCGGCGCTGGGTTGGAGAGCTAGGGCTAGCGGGTGTTCGGGGGGTAGTTTATAGGGGCCTCGAGCTCGTACGGTCGCCATCGGGTGGAGGAAAGGAGGCGACGGATGGTGGCGATGCTGTCGTACGAGGAGGAGGAAGACGACAAGGGTGGAGGAAGGTATCGGGCCAAAAAAAAGGAAACGGGCTGGGCTTCGTTTTCTCCCCCCCCCCCCCTAAACCGTTTTCTTCTTTTTATTATTTTCTGCTTTTCCCTTTTTTTTGTAGCAACTAGAAAATGGAAGAGATAGATAGGTTTTAGTGCTAGGAAAATTTAGGGAAAATTATGGTTAGATTAGATTTTTATAATGTCAACTAATTGACAACTTTGTTTTTCCAAACTTTCAAATTTAAAGTGCTGTTTGAAACTAATTCAAATTTAGAGGTATTTGTTATTAAATAAAATAATATTGAAAGCAAAGGTTTTAATGGGGTGAACCCTATTGATTAATGTGATCAAAATTATTAGAATAGTTTGGTAGTTTTAATGACTTGGAAATTGGTGCTGTTTGCATAGGTTTCAAATTGGAGTTAGTTTGGATACATTTGGTTTGAATTGGAATCTTTTGTTATTTAATATAGAAAACAACAACTTAAAAGGGTGAACCTTATTGATTAAATAGAACAATGTGATTATAAATTGTTTGGTACTTTTATAGCTTTCAAATGAGGTGCTGATTTGGAGATTTTATTTGAGTTTGAAAAGATTTGGAATTAATTGATTGAATTAATTGTTTGATTAAAACCAACAATTTAATAAGTGATCATTATGGATTAAAAATAAAACAATTTGGTTGTTTTTATTTGTGATTTTTATTTCAAAGTGTTGTAACAGAACAAGTATGAAAACAAAGCATTGGAAATTGTTTGATTTTCATTGTGAAAACAATTAAGAACAGATGCAAAACAAATGGTAAACAAGGCAAACAAAGGAAATAAATATGATGCCATGATGCAATACTCTAATAAACAAGAAATCAAACATTCTAAATGGTAGGTTTTCATACTTGGGCTGTTACAAAATGCCCCCCCTTGAAGGAATCGCGCCCCGAGATTCCTGCTGAGAAAAGAAAAGGTCCGGAAACTTCTTGGGAAGATCCTCTTGAGCTGTGTCACGTGAAACACATCGTGCACATTGGATAGTTTTTCTGGAAGTACAAAACGATAGGCAACCCTGGCAACTTTTCTGGAAAGATGTCAGGGAATTTGGAAACCTCCGGAACATTTTCAAGTAAAAGGAGAGGTTTTGTATCGAGGGTGTATAGCTGAACAGAACTTGATTCATTTTGAGAATAGATTATCTGGAATGTGGTGATTCAGGAATGCTTCCTCGAAACAACCCCAGGTGATAGGAATGCCAGCTCTCATAGCCTGGTAGTTTTCGAAACAACAACAACCTTTCTGGCCAGATAGACTTGATATTTGGGAAGTTTTGATTAGACGCCGGTAGAAGATCTGAAATGGAAAACAACAGCAAGATTTCAACGGACGAAAAGGATGTTGAGAAGAACAGGATATTGAAGCAACACCGGGAAAAACGAGACCAAAACTCCTGAGGTACTATGGAAAACCCATCCGGGCTTCTAAAGGATCAATATCTACTGCTTAAGGAATAGAGGATCTGCTTCCGGGGCTTACACGCCTCCGTTCTCAATCATGAGTAGGCAACATGATAAATCATGTCACAACCACCTCCATTCCTATGGTCTAGTAGATATAACCATCCTAGAGAAACCAGAATTCGTGAAATCCTATCTTGAAAGTTTAGATGAGAAGGGAAAACAACGTTACACTTCCTTACCAGAAAAGGGTGGGTGGGTGGGGAAAGAAGAAAAAGAACAGAATTCCTACTCTCACGTTTCATTTTTCCTATATAGCTACAAAATAGTTTCTAGACTCAACTGCGACCAGTAAAAAGGGATCCTACAGGCAGACAGGCTCTGATACCATTTGTCGCACCCGGACTTCTAAAGGATACTCGCCGTTCCGTTGAACAGTAGTAGATAGGATTACGGGGCTTACCGGCACCCGCGTCCTCTTACGAGTAGGCCAACACACGTATGTGTGACAACCAACCCCTATCTGTTCAGCGTCGACGCAAACTATCCCATAGAAATCAGGATACTTCCATTGACGTACTTCAAAACTTACACACACGGTACGTCAGCGGCGTTTGAACAAGTGATATCACAACAGATCTCTACGACACAAAAGAGTGAAATAAGTTGCAAATAGCTCTCATTAGAGCAGAGATAGCAAATACAATCATCCAGAGGACACATGTCCCAACATATCATCATTACATCACAGCGGAAGCATTCAACATGTCTGAGTACAGACAAGATCCAAATAGGCCTAAGAGGCCGGGAACGAAAAGACGGAGCCCATCCACGAAGTCTCGGATCCTGCCCGGGTCCGCTATCTATTCGTCAGCAGTCTCGTCATACTCCACGTAGGTAGCCACCATGGAGATCCTCGGAAACGTCGTCTGCGTAAACCACGGCCCCAAAGGGGTCAGTACATAAACGTACTGGCAAGCAAGACTCACAATTCACCAAAGTGTAACCCGTCAACACCAAGCACAAATGCTTTGGGTTCAACGGAAGGAAGGGGATATAAAAGATGCTGGAACTGGCTGCGCTAACCAACTACAGAGAACTACAACTAACAGAAAGGGGATAAGATCGAGTATTGTAACCAACTGAAAGATAACTTCAAACAAACCCATCCTGGATCTCGCCCCTTATCCGAAGAAGCAATCCGAGGATAACTCACACAGTTGAATTAATGATAGTCAGATTATTGTGTCAATAAGCCTATTACTAGTCAAGTTGTTAATCATTGGGTGTAAGGTTGTTAATCATTAGGTTTAAGTTGTCCTGAGTACTTGTTAGCCAGTACTTTCACCAAGTAATCCATAACCGCGGAAAACACGGCTTCTCGAGAAGATTTATCCCTGCAGGGTTGCACCAATTTGGCCGTACACGCATGAATAACCCGCCAGATGGAAAGGCCCTTCCACCAAGCGGGGCACTCAACACAACTCAACTCTTCTTCGCATCAAGCCCAAAGAACCTTGGGCGCACGGCTAATCGAGCCCAGAAGAAAATGGACCCTCATAGCACTCTAAGACCGTGTCCCCCTATATGCCGACTACGAAAGTTCCACCCGGGTACCAAGGGCTCGCAAGATCATGCATGCAGCAAATGGAAAACCCGAACTAAATGAGGCGATTTGGACGAGATGCGAATCGAATCAAATTGAGGGGGGCGCACATACTCGCTTCCCACATGCGGGTAGTGCGCTCATCATGGATCAGTAGACAAGACCCTTTTCCTATTAGGGTCGACACTAGCAGGCCTCAAAACCACAAAGGGCCTCCTGCCGGTGCCTTATCATCAAATTATTATTAATAATAACATTAGCATGATTGATTGATTAAACATCGAGCCCCCAGAACATAATGGAATATAGTAACAGAAAGTAACGGGTAACAGACTCGAGCAAAACAACCTAAGCATGCTAGTAAGACACGGGCTCAAACAAAAGGTTATAGGTATGGAGGTGAGGCAATATCAGGGTTAAAGGATTCATGTGATAGGTTCGTAACAGAAACAGCTACTACTAAGGCTAGCAGAAGTAGACAACAGAAAGTATCGGTAACCAATGTTGAAAGGAACACAATGGTTCATGTGAGTGATAACTTGCCTGCAAAACCCAGTAGCCTGGTACTGAGCTAGATCCTTAGAAGGGGTGTCGTAAGTATCGTCGGTCTCAACGTCGTCGTGTATCCGAGAAGAAGCAAACAAACAACGCAGAGGCAAACAATCAATATCATGGCATAGTGCACAAACAATGGGATGATGCATGACCATTTAATTGATGCATAGAAATAAACTAGTTGACAAGATAGAAACAGGATTAAATGGACCCACATGCAATTGGATTGCATATGGAAAGCCCATGAATTATGGTTGAATTAATTGTTTTACAACTAATCATCATGTGGAAGTGAATTAGAATGATGCATGGATGAGGAAAACAACAAAATAACAACAATAGAACCAAATGGAAATAAGGTTTACCAAGTTTAGAAACTCATTTATTAAGTTAAGAAATTTTGGTTTCTTAAAGGTGTCACACAAGCATTTGTTGTTTTCATCAAGTTTAATAGTTCAAAACAAATAACGAAGTTTATATTTGATAAGAACACACAATTTTGGGTGGATTACATGTTTCACTTGTTGAAAAAGGATTTCAAATACATTACTTATGAATTAAACAAGTTTAAGCAAGAATTAAATGAATTTAATTCAAACATGAACTTATTTGAATTTTTATTTGTTCAAAACATTAAGTGAGATTCATATTTGAAAAGTTTATACTTTTATGGTTGGAAAACATATTTTATATGTCCCAAAAGAATTTGTTTTGGTCAAGTTAGGAATTTAGCAATTTTAAATGAATTAAACAAGATTTACATCATTTAACCAATTTTAATTATTCAAAACATGAAACAAATTTTATATTTGAAAAGGTGGTTTAATTTTGCATGGAAAACATATTTCATTTGTTGAAATTGGCTTTAAAATGAGCAAGTTATTATTTTGGCAATTTTAAATGCAATAAACAAGAAACAGTTGTTTTCAGCAATTTAAATTATTCAAAACAGCAAACAAAATTTATATTTGGAAAGTACATGAAAAGTTGATTGGAAAACATATTTAGTTTGTTGCATTTGGAATTTTTATGCCCAAGTTATGAATTTTGCAATTTTAAGTGAATTTGACAAGTTTTCAAATATTGCACCAATTTAAAATATTCAAAACAGTAAACAAATTTTATATTTGGATAGAACATTTAATTTGGGACAGAAAACATATTTAAAAAGTTAAAATTGGAGTTGGGATGAATTTCTTATGCAATTTACAAAATTGGGTGCAAATCTGCCATTTTTATGAATCTAGGGACTTGGAAAAATATTTGCAGGGGCTATAAATAATGTTACAGGGGCTTAGTTGTGATTCCTGGTAAAGTTCTATGACAAAACAAACAGATAAAAAAAAGTTGTTTTAATTCTGTGGGAGGGGGGATTCGATCCCCCCACCTCCTGCTTGCGCTGGGGGGACAGAACCAGTGGGCTGGTGCGCTTGCTTGTGTTAGGGAGGGGGCCTCGGGGGGTAAGTGATGTGGTGCGCGGTGGTTTTTCTCTGAACTTAACTGAATCGGCACTTCCTGCACCTCGACAGAACAACTGCCAGCGAAGGCATGGTGATCGCCGGCGGGGATGGCTGCTGCGCCGCGGCCGTGGGCGCCTGGTGCGGGTGGGTGGTGCAGGAGGGAGGAAGGCGAGGGGATGGCCGAGGGCTCACCTCGAGGCGGCTTCAGGAGGCGGACAGAGGAGCAGCGATCGGGTGCAGAGCAGGTCGAGCAGCAGCAGGGGCGACCGGCGGAAAAGGAGGCGACGGCGGCGGCAGCCTGGGCCGTAACGGCCGATGATGCCTACAACAAACTTGGAGCGGGAGGAGAGCCGGTTCCATTCCCGATGTGAGCCCGCGAGGAGGAGGGTCCCCTCAACGGCGATCGCCGGAGTTACAGGGGAGGCGGCGACCGGGTTCAGAGAGGGTGCAGTGGAGGGAGTTTCAGAGATGGTGAGGGAGATGGCAGAGGGAGAGATGGCGGCGGTGGGTTGGAGAGCTAGGGCTAGAGGGTGTTCGGGGGGTAGTTTATAGGGGCCTCGAGCTCGTACGGTCGCCATCGGGTGGAGGAAAGGAGGCGACGGATGGTGGCGATGCTGTCGTACGAGGAGGAGGAAGACGACAAGGGTGGAGGAAGGTATCGGGCCAAAAAAAAGGAAACGGGCTGGGCTTCGTTTTCTCCCCCCCCCCCCTAAACCGTTTTCTTCTTTTTATTATTTCTGCTTTTCCCTTTTTTTTTGTAGCAACTAGAAAATGGAAGAGATAGATAGGTTTTAGTGCTAGGAAAATTTAGGGAAAATTATGGTTAGATTAGATTTTTATAATGTCAACTAATTGACAACTTTGTTTTTCCAAACTTTCAAATTTAAAGTGCTGTTTGAAACTAATTCAAATTTAGAGGTATTTGTTATTAAATAAAATAATATTGAAAGCAAAGGTTTTAATGGGGTGAACCCTATTGATTAATGTGATCAAAATTATTAGAATAGTTTGGTAGTTTTAATGACTTGGAAATTGGTGCTGTTTGCATAGGTTTCAAATTGGAGTTAGTTTGGATACATTTGGTTTGAATTGGAATCTTTTGTTATTTAATATAGAAAACAACAACTTAAAAGGGTGAACCTTATTGATTAAATAGAACAATGTGATTATAAATTGTTTGGTACTTTTATAGCTTTCAAATGAGGTGCTGATTTGGAGATTTTATTTGAGTTTGAAAAGATTTGGAATTAATTGATTGAATTAATTGTTTGATTAAAACCAACAATTTAATAAGTGATCATTATGGATTAAAAAGAAAACAATTTGGTTGTTTTTATTTGTGATTTTTATTTCAAAGTGTTGTAACAGAACAAGTATGAAAACAAAGCATTGGAAATTGTTTGATTTTCATTGTGAAAACAATTAAGAACAGATGCAAAACAAATGGTAAACAAGGCAAACAAAGGAAATAAATATGATGCCATGATGCAATACTCTAATAAACAAGAAATCAAACATTCTAAATGGTAGGTTTTCATACTTGGGTTGTTACACTCTGCTCTAGTGAGAGGTATTTGCAACTTATTTCTATTTCTTTGTGTCTTAGAGATTTGTTGTGATATCACTTGTTCAAATGCCGTTGACGTACCATGCGTGTATGTTATGAAGTACGTCAATGGAAGTAGTCGGATTTCTATGGGATGGTTTACGCAGACGATGGATAGTAGAGAATGGTTGTCACACGTTTACCTACTGCTCACATTGAGATGCGGGTGCCGGTATGCCCCGTAAGCCATTTATCTACTGTTTAGCGGGCTGTGAGTATCCTCTAGAAGTCCGGGTGCGACAAGTTGTAGTTGCGGTTGGCTCCTTGAGCCACTTGATTCACATTCTCCCTTCTCGGAAACACTGCAGGCCTGGGAGCAGCTGCCCGAATAGGCTGCACATTGGCATTCGCAGCCGGCAGAGGAGGAGGAGGGGGCAGGTCTTCATTCTTGATGCGCTCCCACCAGCTGCACTGCCGGGTAGTGTGGTTGGCTGGCCTACTCGGATGCCGAGTATGAAAGCTGCATGGCCCATCCTTCATGTTTCCGAAGACAAAACTCGGGCCTGAATCCGAGTTGCCGCTACCCTGCTGGGGAGCAGTGTAAGGCTTCTTGATGCCTTGGCCCTGATTCTGGTTTTGCCCATATTGGGCTCCAGCAGTTTTTTGCCTTTGGCTACTCCCAGCAGCCGTATTCACAGCATTCACCTCCTCTGGATCATACCGAGTATCAATGCGGTCGCCTCTGCGCTTGTTGCTGTCATAGTGCTTCCTTCTCGGCTCAGGAGAATCAAGCAGAGGCTGAGTAGGATCACCGAGTGCATACATATCTGCAATCTTGATTGTCTCGGCGAGAGTACTCGGTATCTCTCTCTGCAGCTTCTGCCACAACATGCTGCCATGCCTGCACCCCTGAGCGAACCAAGTAATGGCCTGAGCCTCATTCACACCTTCACAGGTGTTCCTCAATGTACTCCACCGAGTAAGATACTCGCGGTCAGTTTCCTCTTCTCGCTGCCTGCAAGCAAACAGTTGTTGCGGCCTATTCGGCCTCTTGTAAGTGCTGGTGAAGTTGCGGATGAAGGCTTCCGAGAAGTCTAGCCAGCAGTTGATACTGTCCTTGGGCATGTTGTTGAGCCAAGACCGAGCAGGGCCCTCTAGCATTTGCGGAACATACCGCACAGCCCATCTCCGGTTGCCTCCTGCAATGTGCACAGCGGTAACATAGTCACTCAGCCAGTCTTCCGGCTTGGTACTGCCATTGTAGCACTTGGTCCCCCTAGCCAGCTGGAAATGATTCACGGAGGGCTCCTCCATGATGCGGCGACCAAAGCACTCTGGGCCGAGTGGCCCCTTGTTCTCAAGCTGAGCAGACCGATTGATACGGTCCAGCTTGTACCTTGCATCACTAGGCTCCAACATGCGGTCACCCACGCGATCAGTGACATCTCTTGGATCAGCATAGCCGGCTAGCCCCATCGCCGAGTAGCCATCATCATAGCGGTTCTCCTGCACAGCTGCGGGCTACACCACCGGGTTGGCTGCTGGCGCAGCCGCACGCGGCTGTGCTGGCGCTGGCTGCTGCATCCTCTGCCGAGTAGGCTGAGCAGCAGGACGGCGAGAAGGTCATGCATAGTTTCCTCCTTGCTCCTTACTGTGAGCTTTATGGGCTTGATAGCCCGCTCCTGCAGAGTTGTGTTTTTGACCGGGCTGCCGCGGCACAGCATGCTGTTTTGCGGCGACAGCCGGGTCGTACACCTGCATCTGTTTGTTTTTCCCAGAGTTCACACTCTGGTCTCTATCCCCACCGGGAAGCGGTGATGACGCCTAGTCCTGAGACCTCTTCCCATGCGAGTGAACAACATGGGAAGCGCCAGCACCCGGATTGGCTTTCCGGAACTCCTCATTCTGCCTGCCAGCCTCTAGCACTAGCTCGTTGAGTCTCTCCTGATGCCTAGCTCGCGCGTCGCCAGTGAGATGCGGCAACTCAGCAGCCACTGCCTCTGCAGCCCTAAGAGTTTTGGCGGGGGTGCTGTATCTAGGCCTACCAACAGTGTCCAAACTAGCAGATTGGCTAGCAGCCCTACCATCTCTAGCCAGCTCAGCACCTAAGTTGCGACGCGTAACGCCTATCTTGCTAGGCAGCCTAGAAACAGGAGTAAAGCCATGCGCTGCATTGTACTTATTTTGCGCAAGGTTGAGCTCAAGACTAACCTTCTCCAGCTCCTGGGTCTCTGCGAGTAGCGCTTCACGCTGCTGCTCGATCTGCGCCCTCATGGCGGCAAGTTCCGCCTCAGTGGGTTGCGGCATCCCCAGCTGCACGGTTGCGCCTCCGCGAACAACTAGGATGGCCGTAGACATGGAAGGAGGCAAGTTCTGGTCCTTCTCGTAGGGCTTGTGGACCCTAGCACCCACAGGTTCCTCGATGACGCCAGCGGCAGCGGCCGCGCCCTTCCGGCATCGATAGCCGGGCCTGTCATCATCACCTCCACGTTGTCTGCAGAGCAGCCAGTTGGCTTCTCGCGGGCAGCGAGTACAGCAGGAGGATCCTCCGCGACGAGCACCACCTTTGGGAACTCGCGGATGACGGTGGTGGCGACGTAGACCAGGTGCGTGCCGAAGGAGAGCACCGAGCCACCTGCGGGCATGGGCCTGCCGCTGAAATCTCCGGCGTTGTCGGTGACGAAGTCGAAGGAGCCGAATCTGTGGACAAGGCCACAGAACACGCGCTCCCCTAAAGCTGAAACCGGTCCCGTCCGAATGTGAACTCCAGCCAGCGCTGCTGGTAGCCCCACGGTGGGCGCCAACTGTCGTGGTGGTATCACGGCAGATGCCATGGGATGGCTAAAGTGTTGGGGCCGATGGACGCTGGAGGTATCCGGGGAGGGATCACACGGCGAGTAGCCGCGTGTAGGATGTCTCTAGCACTGCAAACAACACAATCTACCCAGATTCAGGGCCCTCGTGTGGAGGTAACACCCCTACTCCTGCCTTTCTCTCTATATGTGCGTAATCCGAGTAGCCACAATACACTGTATGCCTCTTGGCCGAGTAGCCACTCTGCTGCTCTCTCTCGCTCTGGTGTTGTCTCTAGCAAATAAATGCGAAGTGAAGCAAGTCCCTCGCGTAGGAGGAGGCAGGGCACCTTATATACTGGTGCCCAGCCGGATAAAGAATGATTAAAAGGTACGGTGATGTGACTTGACCATGGTGACTTTGGCACGCCTCCGAGATCCCGCGCGGAGAAGCGTCGCGCCGTACGGCTGACAGCCCCTGTCCGCTCTGTCAGCCTCCCAGCGTAGACCTCCATCCTGCCATGTCCCCTCTGTACTTGACAAGACTGGACGGCTGCCTAACCCTGCGTCACTAATGATCACGAACCTAGTAAGTTGAACCGCACGCGCGTACGGACGCATGATACGCGGGATCTCCTGTCAGAACGGCTCCATTAACTTCTGGCCCGAGTAGAATTGCCATTCGTCTACTCAGACCAACTTCTCTACTCAGACGAATGTAACTTCCTTGATATCTTCTCTTGGCCTTCGGTGGATACGGCCGGATAGAAACCTACTGGGTAGGAGTACCCGGGTAGCCGTCTACCCGGTCAACAACACCTTGACCTTGCCTTTAGCACTTGCCTTACCCCTACTCGGGGGTAACCCCCCGACATGGAGTGAAGAACGGGGTTGTAGGCGATCTTGATAGCACTCTCATTGTCACAAAGAAGAGGCACCTTGTCAAAATGAATACCGTAATCCTTCAAGGTTTGCCTCATCCAAAGCAATTGGGAAAACCAACTTGCGCAGAAATGTACTCGGCCTCGATGGTGGAGAGAGCAATACAGTTTTGCTTCTTTGAAGACCAACACACTAAGGAGCGACCAAGGAATTGGCAAACCCCGGATGTGGACTTCCTATCCGTCTTCTCTCCCGCATAATCCGCATCCGAATACCCAATGAGCTAAAAACTTGAACCCTTGGGATACCAAAGACCAAAATTTGGGTATGAACTAAATATCGAAAGATTTGTTTCACCGCTTCCAAATGACTTTGCCTTGGAGAGGCTTGAAACCTTGCACATTTACCTACGCTATACATGATAACCGGTCTAGATGCACAAAGTTAAAGCAAAGAGCCAATCATGAAGCGGTATACCTTTTGATCTACCTCTTTACCGTTTGGGTCGGGTTTCAAGTCAAGGGTTGTGGATATGGGAGTCTTCATAGGCTTGGCATCATTCATATTGAATCTCTTGAGCATGTCTTGAGTGTACTTGGTTTGTTTGATGAAGGTTCCTTCATGATATTGATTCACTTCAAAGCCAAGGAAATACTCCAATTCTCCCATCATAGATATCTCAAACCTATTGGTCATAAGCTTGCAAAAAATTTCATTGAATAAAGTGTTAGTAGACCCAAAAATGATGTCATCCACATAGAGTTGGCATATGAACAAGTCACCTCCAACCGTCTTGGTAAAGAGGGTGGGATCGATTAAACCAACATTAAACCCACGATCCACTAGAAAATCTTTAAGGTGACCGTACCACGCATGTGGAGCTTGTTTAAGTCCATAGAGCGCCTTATCGATTTTGTAGACATAATCGGGGTGGTTGGGATCCTCGAAACCTGGAGGTTGCTTGACATATACTAACTCGTTAATGGGACCAATTAGAAAAGTACTCTTAACATCCATTTGTTATATCTTGAAATTATGATGAGATGCATAAGCAAGTAAGATGCGAATGGATTCAAGACGGGCTAAGGGGGCAAAGGTTTCACCAAAATCAACACCTTCGACTTGAGAAATACCTTGGGCCACCAATCTTGCCTTGTTGCAGATGACGATACCATCTTTGTCTTGCTTGTTCTTGAACACCCATTTGGTGCCAATAACATTATTGCAATCCTTGGGTCTTGGCACTAACTTCCAAACCTTGTTGCGCTCGAAGTTGTTGAGTTCATCATGCATGGCTTCAAGCCAATCTTGATCTTCGAGAGCTTCATATACCTTCTTGGGCTCAATGAAAGAGACAAAAGCATGAGCCTTGATAAAATCCGCCAATTGCTTCCTAGTGAAAACTCTTCCACGAACTTGCCCAGGTATCTTGTCCTCCCTGTGACCCGCTCGTTCAAGATTCTCTAGCCTTCTCTTTGCTCTACTTGCTAGTATCTCCTCCAAAGATTCCTTGTATATTGCCTGAGAATCACCTTCTTCACCAGAGACATGTCCATCTTCATCTTGGCCTTGATCATTAATGGGTTAAGGATCACCACTAGGTTGAGCTCTCTCAACAATGATGATCATGACTTTGATGAGTAGCTTGGCCTTGACCACTTGTTTGACCTTGATCATTAGCTTGGCCTTGATCACTTGCTTGACCTTGATCATTGGCTTGAGGGCTTGGTGCATCTTGTTGGGTAGCTTGTGTATCAATGGGTGTAGTCAATGGATCCACTTGAGTGGGGCATAGTCCTTCTCCCTCCGTCATCCGGTAACCCTCAATGGGAATTATTTCACCAATCCCCATTCTTCTTATGCCGATGGGAGGAATTGCATCTCCTACAACACCATGATCTATACACCCCCCTTGGGACCCGTCATCCTCATCAAACACCACGTCTATAGCTTCTTCAACTTGTCTGGTGGACTTGTTGTCGACTCTATAGGCGTGAGCATTTGTGGCATAGCCAACAAATATACCCTCATAAGATTTGGTCTCAAACTTTGACAAATGTTTACCTTTCTTGCGAATGAAGCACTTGCAACCAAAGACCTTGAAGTAGGATACATCTGGTTTCTTGCCCGTGAGAATATCATAGTGAGTCCTGTTCACGTTCTTGCGTAGATATAACCGGTTGAGCATTACACGCGGTGGAGACGGCTTCGGCCCAAAATTTATAAGGAGAAGAGAACTCCGCAATCATAATCCTAGCCGCATCCATCAAAGTTCGGTTCTTTCTTTCTGCAAAACCATTTTGTTGAGGGGTATAGGGAGTGGAATATTGATGAGTAATGCCCTCTTCACTAAGAAAACCCTCAACGGTATAGTTCTTGAACTCCGATCCATTATCACTCCGGATGGCCAATATGGAAGCATTGTGTTGGCGCTCCACAAGAGTGATAAACTTGATGACTCTTTTTTGAGTCTCACTCTTCCTCTTAAATAAATACACCCAAAAATATCTTGAATAATAATCCACTATCACCAAGCAATACTTCTTTCCTCCAATACTATCATAAGATAGTGGACCAAAGAGATCTAAGTGAATGAGCTCGAGAATTCTTTTGGTGGAGATATTGATCTTGGTTGGGTGAAGTTTCCCATGTTGCTTTCCAAAGGCGCAAGAGCTACACACACAATCTTTAGCAAACTTAGCCTTGGTTAGTCCTAGAACATGATTGCCACTTTGAAGTTCATGCAACATTATCATATTGGTGTGGGCTAACAAACGATGCCAAAGCCAACCCATATCAACTTTAGCCATTAGGCATGTCGCGGCACACGTGTCTCCTTTAGAGAATTCCACTACATACATGTCGTTCTCGACAAACCCAACAAAGTCTACTTTAAGAGTTGTTTACTAAGTGACAATCACATTCCCTTTATTAAAGAAAGAGGTAAAACCACAATTTGCAAGTTGAAGAACGGACATCAAGTTATAACCAAGGGACTAAACAAGGAGAACATTCTCAATTGATAAATCATTTGAGATAGCCACCTTGGCTCGTCCCAATACCTTAAGATTGGAATTATCACCAATAATGACGCAATTGAGATGAGTTAATGGAGGTTCAATAGTACTCATTCCATCATTGCTTCCGGTCATATGTTGGGATGCACCACTATCCACCGTCCATCTACCCGACCCGGAAGCACTTCCCTACAAGAGATCAATTTCTTGATTTAGATACCTATCCTTCAATGGGTCCTCTTTTGTTAGTAACAAGGGTCTTAGGAACCCAAATAGTCTAATGATAATCATCACCATAAGAAGTACCAACATATTTAGCATAAACATGACCATCTCTAGATTTCATGAGAACATAAGAGGGGTTATATATTCTGGCAAAGTCATTGTGAGTGATGCTCCCCCTAGAGGTATCACCACCCACCACGGCGTTGGTCTCCTTATGTCGTGGTGGTGTCACGGCAGATGCCATAAGATGGCTAAAGATGTGGGGACGAAGGACGCTGGAGGCGCTCGGGGAGGGATCACGCGACGAGTAGACGCGTGAAGGATGAAACTAGCACTACAAACAACACGATCTACCCAGGTTCAGGGCCCTCGTGAGGAGGTAAAACCCCTACTCCTGCCTTTCTTTCTGTATTCTGATGTCTCACCGAGTAGCCACAGTACAATGGTTCTTGCTACCGAGTAGCCACTCTTCTCTCTACGGGAAGAACTAGGTCAAGAATCCGCAAGATCACCGCATCGTCCCTCGCGCAGGAGGCGGCGGGGCACCTTATATACTCGGTGCCCAGCCGGATACAGCCAAATACAAACAAGTGTCGACATCGTGTGCACACCGTCCTTCTTCCGTGTTCCCGCTGACAGCTTTGGCTTCTAAGCTTGTCCTGATGCGAAAAGTCGTTGGGCAAAACCAAGTAACCAGTCTGTTATCACTGTGCGAACACAGAGTAGGTCCCCCCTATCCTGCGACGCCCTGCTGACACACTGTCGCTGTCAGGCACGCCGTCCCCAGATGAACAGTGATGTGAACAGTGCCAAGTACGGACCCGGGATACGCGGGATTCGGTGTCAGAACGGCTCCTTTGACTTCTGGCCCGAGTAGATTCCCGCCATTTCTACTCGGTCCAGCTCTTCTGTTCGGAGGAGCACAACTCTCTTGATTCATTCTTCTGGCTGTCTAGGTGTGAGACCGGGTAGCAGTCGACCGGGTAGCGAGTACCAGGTAGCCGGCTACTCGGCCAAACACCCCTTCTGATCTTGTCTTTAGCACTTGTCTTTACCCTACTCGGGGGTAACCCCCCGACAGCAGTCCCCGAAGCTGGTAGAGTCCTGCGAACTCGTTCACTGGGCCCTGCCATCTTAAAAACCAACCTTGACAGTCTTGCCCTTGAGCTTAGAGATACTGAGTGAAAACCTCCGAGTAGCCCTTGGTCTTGTTTCCTCTCTTCCGAGTAGAGCCACTTCTCTTCTTTGTGCCGAGTAAAATGACTTGGTGAAATCTCGAAACAGAATCTCTGCGTGTCAGAGCACAATCCGGCTTTCCGCGCTGCAACTGGGTACGTGTCACGCGGACACGACTTCGTCGCCTCGGTGCCTGGTAACTGACAGGCCACGCGCCCAGTTTTCACGGGGTGGGCCCACCAGCTCGTAACGTCCCATCACGCGCAGTAATCGCCCACGATCTCGTCGTGGGATCTAATGCGGCCGTTACGCGCGCGTTCCGCGCTGTGTGCGTTTCTAACCGGCCCACAGACCCCACGCCACACGATTACTGCCACGATCGATCCCACTTCCTCGACTCGTAACGGTAACTCGAGGAGCGGTATAAATACCCCCTCGGTAACTCCTTCTTCTCCTTCCGCTCACAATTCCCCTCTGCCTTCTCGTTTCTCCGCCGCTGCAGAGCTCCTCGCCGCCGCGAGCTTCTCCACACCCCAAAGCCTCAATCTTTTTTCCCCAATTTCTTCCTCTCCGCCATGGCGCGCGACGACAACGCTCGCGCCGGCTGGGCGGGGTCCGAGGTTACCGCCGAGGACTGCCAATGGCTGGTGAACACCCGGAGGGTTCCTCCCGGTGTTCGCTGCCGGCAGCCTGACGGCGAACTCGTTCCGGCTCCGGAAGAGGGAGAGCACGTCGTCTTCCTCGCGCACTTCGCGCGAGGATTCGGGCTCCCCGCATCGAATTTCCTCCGCTCGTTTCTGGACCACTACGGCCTCCAGATGCACCACCTTCCTCCGAACGCCGTCGTCTTCCTCTCCTACCACGTTGTGGTGTGCGAAGCCTTCCTCGGTGTTCGCCCCACGACGGAAACGTGGTCCAGGTAATTTTTCTTCCGCCAACAGAGCAAGGGCAAGAAGGACAGCGCGGACACCAGCAGCCGGATAACGGAGACCAGCAGCGCCATGATGGTGCAGCGCCCCGGAACCAATCATCCGCGCATCAAGGGACGGGACTCCGTCCGCAAGTGGCAGAGGACGTTCCTATACGTGAAGAACATGCCCGCCAAGAAGGGAGCCAAGGTGGAGGACAGAATCAATCTGCCCCCGTGGAGCAACCGAGCTCCTACCGGGTAGAACTGGAAGACCAGGCCGTCCGTCGACAAGAACCTGACGCAGATGGAGGAGCCCTGCCCATCTGATCGGAGAGGGGCTCAAGAGCGACGATCCAGTTGCCTGCTGGATCTCTAGGCGGGTGCTGCCGCTCCAGCAACGCGCCCACCCCATGTGCTACATGGGCGGCCCCCGCGATTGTACTCGGACGACCACGTTCGAGCTCAGCAACACGGACGTCGCTGCTCATGCGCGGTCCATCCTGACCACCGGCCTCAGAGACAATTGGCAGTACGGCTTCATCCCATACAGCCGTACGAAGCCGATTGAACGGGTATGTACTTCTTACTCTGCTTCTTGCATACGCAATCCGAGTAGATAGCCTTCTCTCCTTGCTGCGACTAGCATTTTCACTCTGCGCCGAATAGGGCGCTTAACGGAACTGCTCAGGCTTAGTGTGCTTGGTGTTTGCACGCCTTGTCGGGTAGCACACTTAGGAGAATTGCTTAGGCTTAATGTGCTTGGTGTTTGCACGCCTTGCCGAGTTGGACACAGAGTAGCACCACTTAGGCTTAATGTGCTTGGTATTTGCACGCCTTGCCGAGTAGAACACAGAGTAGCACCACTTAGGCTTAATGTGCTTGGTGTTTGCACGCCTTGCCGAGTAGGACACTTAGCAAGTTTCCCTAGGCTTAGTGTGCTTTGTGTTTGCACGCCTAGTCGGGTAGGGTGCCTTTATGCTACTCGACTAACTTGCGATGTCTCTCTATTCTTCAGGTCCTTGATCGCCAGCTTGCTGAGAGCATGGAGCGCTTCGAGGACAACTGGTCGGAGGATCGAGAGGAGGACGACGAGGTCTCCTTCGAGACCGCGGACAGGCTCAACCTCCCCCATGCTCAGACGGAGAAGCATCTCGTAGATGCATCTGTCCGCGATTGGTCCGAGGATGACGACGAAGGTAATTGAGCTCATCATGTCTGGTCGCAAGCCGCGCTACCCAATTTCCTCTTGTTTCTGAGCCATTTTTCTTCTTACGAACTTCACAGGCGTCGCTGATGCTGAAGAGGAGGACGAGGAGGAAAACGAGGAAGCCCTTGTCGTCAAGCCGCTCTCGATCGCTGCTCCTCTTACCCGCAAACGGACGGGTAGCGGTGCTCAGGAGCCCCCCGCCAAGAAGAAGAAGGCGGCCGGGAAGACGACCAAGAAGACCGTGACGAGAGGGGGACGGACAATCCCTACCCGTAAAGGGTAAGCACTTTCTCCTTGGTTGCTTCTCCTCGATTTCCTCTGTCCTTCTCTTTTTTCTGAACATGTTTCTTTCTTCAGAGCCCCCTTGAACGCTGACGCCGCTCTCGCGCCCACCAAGACTAAGAAGAAATCCTCCATTGACGTCGATAATCTCATCAACCTCGACGACGAGACTGAAACCACAGCGCAGGCCGAAGCGCGTGCGTCCTCTCCCGTGAAAGGGGACGACTCCGACGACGCTCGCTACATGGACAGCGACGCCCACGATGCCGAGCAGGAGCAGCAAGCCCGCGCAGATCAAGAAGCGCGGGACGCTGATCGCGACACCAGGCCACCTTCTCCTCCGGCCGCCACGGCCGAGGAGAACCTAGATCAAGACCCCGAGAAGCATGATGACGATGCCGCCCTTGAGCGGCGAGAAGAGGACCAAGAGCAGCCAGCGACAAGGGCTGCTGAGCAAGACGACTCCGCGGCCCAGCCGCGGGTAGAAGAACAAGACGCCGCACAGCAAGACCCCGCTGCCGGGCAGCGGGCTGATACAATTGATGAGACAGAGCAGTACCCTCTGAGCGACGTGCAACCAGACGCCGCGCAGGGTAGCGCTCAGCCGGATGCTGCGCCGGATAGCGCACCCTTGGCGCCGCCTACCCAGCAGGGTACTTCCTCCAGCGCGCCAACCTCTCCACCAGCAAAGAAAACCAAGACAACATCCAACTCTCCGGCCAAGCAGCTTATCAAGAATATCAAGCAGGAAGCTGTTGACAAGAAGGCCGCCGAGAAGAAAACTGTCGAGAAGAAGGCTGCCGATAAGCAGACCTCTAGGAACCAGGCCGCCGAGAAGCCAGCTGGCCAGTCAGAGGGCGCAGTCTGCAGGAATCCTTCGCGTAGCGGTACGCGTGGCGCTGCCACAATGCCGCCGCCAAGACCAACTGCCAAGCCCGGCCAGCTCACCATCCGTGAACCTGAAGCGGCTGCTGATACCGCCGCAGGGTCCAACTTCCCGGATCCACCCAGCTTTCCACCTTATATGGTGAAGGTGAGCCAGCAGCACAGCATTCCATTGACCCAAGTCGAGAAGAAGCTCGCTATCAGGAGGGGCAAACAGGCCGCACCGGTGAACTCCAAGCCTCCGGCCAGGAACCAGGACCGATCCGTCTCGATCCACTCGCGCGAGGTCGCGGAAACCGAGATAACATCCACGGGCCTCGAGCAGATATTCGACCGGGTTGGATTTATCGATGCTGAGTGGGACAGCGATGTCCTCGGCAACACGAACTGGCACGGCACATCTCTGGGCGATCTGGACCACATGCGCGTCGACTGGAACAAGGCAGACATGGGTTATAAACCCATGACTATTGCGTCCAACACCAGCACACTCGCCGCCAAGCTCTTCGTCCATCGCAAGGCCGCGGAGGACATTGAGCAGACTTACGCGGTAAGCTTTGCTCATCCGTTCCGAGTTGCATTCTCTTTCTCTTCTATCCTACTGCTTCTTCTTATCCATCCCCCAGTCCCCGAGATTCTGGCCGAGTAGACGGGTGCTCAACCGAGTTGCCGCCTACTCGGGTTGAATCTTCTCGATTTTGTCTGATTCTTTTTCTTTCTTCCTCTCAGAACTGCCTTCTGAAAAGGACCAACTTGTACCGGCGACTGCTATGGAACCACAGCATCGCTAGGAGGTGCCTCGAGGCCCTGGAAAAGGAGCTCAAGTCTGCTGAGGCATCGGATAAGGAGGTCATGGACAGCGCCCTCAAGCTTTCCGAGATCGAGAGTAAGCTTTTAGCTACGCGGTTCCCGCGTTTTATGTTTACGCCCGCTATTGCTTTCTGCTCTGACCAACTCCTTTCTGCAGGCAAGTTTAAGACTCTGGCCGAGGAGCACTCCAACTGCCGCGCCTTCGTCGAGAGCGGCCAAACCACCATCAAGAGGCTGGAAGGTGAGTCGGTGTTCTTCTCGGCTTGTTTTCTTGCTTTCATCTTTGCTACTCTGCTGAACGTGCTTCGCTTTTCACAGAAGATCATAAGAAGTTTGTCGAAGAGCATCTCGAATGCCTCAAGCCTGCCGAGGTGCAGGCGCAGATTGCAAGCCTTGAGGTGGAATTCAAGAAAAGGCACCTCGACGAGATGGAACCATTGCAGGTCCAGCTGCGAACTGCTCTCCAGAAAGCCATTGATCTAGCTGGCGAGAGAGATAAGGCAGTGGCCGAGAAGAAGAAGACCGAAGCAGCAGCTGCGGCCAAGCAAAGGGCCCTCGAGCAGGAATGCGAGGTGCTAAAGAAGAGCAATGCTGATCTCTTTGCTCAACTGTCCGGGCTCCGCTTACTTGAAGAAAGGCACGTAGCTGACGAGGAGATGTGGAAGGACAAGCTGCAGGGGCTACTCTATGATCTGAACAGTAAGTGCCCTCATTTCTGCGTCTCGGCTATTCGGTTCATTTTCCACTCTGCTTTTGTCTCTGATCTTCTCAATAGCTCTCTCAGAAATCTTCCCCGATCTCGAGTCTTCTTGCAAACCCGCCTTGGCAAAGGCCCGAGCAGCTCGCGCCGAGAAGGGTGAACCCACCGATACCAAGGCAGAGATCGAGGAGAGCCTTCTAATCTTACAGGGGCAGTTTCAGCGTTTGGCGGGCGTGGGCACCGAGCTGGTGCGCACCGCCTTCAAACTCCATGATCTGTTCTGGCCGCAGGACTCCGCGCCACCAACCATCCGCGGGCTCGCCTTCAAGCTAAACAACGTGAAGGCCGAGCTGAAGAAGTGGCGGGCTTCTGGAGCTCGAGCAGGCGCCGACATGATGCTGCTATTCATCACCAGTTGGTATGAAAATCTCAACCTGCAGGTCATCCGCGAGATGCGCGAGGACTCCAAGTGGGAGACGGATACCGACTGCGTGGCTCTCCGCCAGCTCGTTGCGCACGAGGTCGCCCAGTACGCAGACACCGCGCACTTCATCGACGGTCCCACCGAGCCCGACACCGAGGTGGACGAAGGAGACGAGGAGGGCGAAGGCGAAGAAACGGATGAGGAGGAGCTGGATCTGAGCTGCTTCGAGACTCCAGAGAGCGAGACCGGGAAGCAGAAGGCCGCGCTCGTCGCGGGCAGCGATGATGAGGCCGAGAGCGAAGGGATGACAATCGACACCGCCGCGCTCGAGTTTGGAACCTCGTCAGGAGCTGCCCTTGACGACACGGCTCGCCTCCGTGCCCAAGCGACTGCCTCCACCTCAGCGACGGGGCCCATCGCAGTGGCTACAGCCACTTCCGAGCAGGCTGCTACCGAGCCGGATGCTGATGTCGCGAAGACTGACGCCGTCAGCTCGGAGGCTGATGCTGCTAAGACCAGCGCTGAAGCTGAAACCGCCAAGGCCACCACTGACACTGAAGCCACCAAGGCCAGCGCCGAGAACACTGCCGCTTCTACCTGATCCTATCCTTCACTTTATCCTTCAGATACTTATCAGATCCCCGGGATGCCAGGTGCAGATGTATCGAAACAATTATCCTTGTCGTTTGCTACTCAGTTTTATTCATGTTTGATATTTAACTTAGCCAATTTGAGCAACTTTGGCTCGAATGCCGGGTTGCGTTATCATGCGAGTCCCCGAGTTGCATTTCTTATTCGCTCTTCCTTTTTATCTCAGCTCTTACCCGCAACTTGTTGCTTTTTTGGTATTCGAGTCACAAGAATTCAAAGTTGGAGTTGCAAATACTTAGCCACTTAGAAATACTCATAGTAACGCAGCCCATCACTTAGCCGAGAAGGAGTTAACAAGAAACAACAGTAAAAAACATCCTACCCGGTTCCTGCACTTTTTCTTTCCTTAGTAATTTTTCTTGTGCTCATTGACCTTTTGCTTGTTCTCTTGCTTGCCATGAAGCCGGGTTTCGGACAGCAGCAGAGTCGAAGAGTTGGCATGTAGGTTTAAACACAGTACTAGATGTACTCGTGAAATTTTAAGCAAACCAACCGAGTGGATAAAAGTAAAGCCGGGTAGGAACACACAGAGCAAGTTTAGGCGAGGGCAGTCCCCGAGTTCAATTTCAGATTGCAGAATAGAATTTCAACTCGGATAAGAGGGTACATACACATCTTTGCTCACGAATGAAAGCGACGAAGTAGGGCTACATTCCAAGGGCGCTTGGATTCCTCTCCAGCTTTATCTGCCCTGTTCGCCTGTGATGGACGCATGTCCACGAGGTAATAGGCATCATTGTGTAGCGCTTTGCTCACAATGAAGGGACCTTCCCATGGAGGAGACAATTTGTGCATCCCGGCTGTGCGCTGCACAAGCCTGAGGACCATGTCTCCTTCTCGGAAAACCCTTGGGTTCACCTTTCGGCTATGATAACGCCGCAGGTTTTGCTGGTAGATAGCCGAACGTGAAAGAGTGAGCTTTCTTGCTTCTTCGAGCAGGTCAACGTCGTCTTCTCGAGCTTCTCTCGCCTCTACCTCAGTGTAGAGGGTTACTCGAGGGGAGTCATGCTCTAAGTCTATTGGCAACACGGCCTCAGCCCCATATACCAAGAAGAATGGCGTGTAGCCGGTTGACCGGTTAGGGGTAGTCCTTAGACTCCACAACACCGCGGGCAACTCGCCTAGCCAACACCCAGGTGTTTTCAGTAGCGGCTCAATCAGCCTTGGCTTTATGCCTGCCAGCACCATGCCGTTTGCTCTTTCCACTTGCCCATTGGAGGCGGGATGCGCAACAGATGCAACATCTAGTCGGATGTGCTTATCTCTGCAGAACCGCACCATTGCCCCCTCTGCGAAATTTGTGCCGTTGTCGGTGATGATGTTGTGCGGGTAGCCATATCTCAGGATCACATCCTTTAAGAATCTCACGGCTGTAGCTCCATCGCACTTCCGAATAGGCTTCACTTCAATCCACTTGGTGAACTTGTCCACCATGACCAATATGTGTGGCATGTTGCCTTTAGCCGGCTTGAAGGGGCCAACCATATCCAAGCACCATACGGCAAACGGCCATGTGATAGGAATCGTCTTCAACTCGGAAGCAGGCATGTGAATCTTACTCGCGAACATCTGGCAGCCATTGCACTTCCTCACGATGTCTTCAGCTTGCTGCAGAGCTGTGAGCCAGTAGAAGGGGCCAACCATATCCAGGCACCATACGGCAAACGGCCATGTGATAGGAATCGTCTTCAACTCGGAAGCAGGCATGTGAATCTTACTCGCGAACATCTGGCAGCCATTGCACTTCCTCGCGATGTCTTCAGCTTGCTGCAGAGCTGTGAGCCAGTAGAAGCCATGCCGAAAAGCTTTTTTGACCAATGCCCGAGAAGAAGCATGGTGCCCGCATTCTCCTTGGTGTATTTCCAACAGAATTTCTCCTCCTTCTTCTGGGTCCACACAATGTTGCAGCACGCCGGTGGCACTTCTTTTGTGCAGCACATCTCTGAATATGGTGTAGCCCTTGGATCTTCTCTGAATTTGCCTTGCGACCACCTCATCTTCTGGCAGAGTACCGTCCCTTGGAAAGGATAATATGGGCATGGCCCAACTCGGTGTCTCCCGTGTGGGAAACACTGGTTCGTCCACTTCCATTGGGACAGGCATCTCTGGCTGCTCTTTAGGGTTGGGAGCACTTCTATGGAGCCCAGAACGATTGGCAAGGACCTCCTCAATGAATGCGACAGTCCCCAGGTTAAGGATAGCAGTCCCCGAGTATGGAGTGGCAGTCCCCGAGTATGGAGTGGCAGTCCCCGAGTAGGGAGTGGCAGTCCCCGAGTAGGGAGCGGCAGTCCCCGGGTTCTCTGTTGCATTCTCCCAGTCAATCTCCATTGGAACGGATTCTTCACTTGGCAGAGAAGGAACAAATATGGATTCCGAGTTGGGAGAAGGCTTGATGGATGGCTTCCTCAAGTGCTCCAAGGCAACCCCCGCCGGGATGGATTGCCGAGAAGATCCCAACTTGGACAGCTCGTCTGCCGCTTCGTTCTCTGCTCGGTGAATGTGCTGGAACTCGCAGCCTTCGAAGAATCCAGTCATAGACTGTACTAGGAAGCGATATGATGCCATGTTGGCATCTAGAGCATCCCAAGTGCCAGAGACTTGCTGCACCACCAGATCTGAATCGCCATAGCATATAATGCGCTGCACGCCAACCTCCTTGGCTACTCGCAAGCCGTGCACCACTGCCTCGTACTCTGCTACGTTGTTGGACGCCTTGAAATGAATCTGCAGCACGTACTTGAGTTGATCTCGCTTGGGTGACGTAAGCACTACGCCAGCACCAAGGCCTTCCTTCACCTTCGAGCCATCAAAGTGCATCTTCCAGTAATTGGAAACTGGAGCAGGAGGTTCGTACTGCACCTCAGCCCAATCCACCAGAAACTCCGCCAGAATCTGAGACTTGATGGCTTCTCTTCTCGCATACGCGGGTGCGTACGCGACCAGCTCGATTGCCCACTTGGCTACTCGACCACTCGCCTCCTTGTTGCCCATGATATCCGAGATGGGAGCAGAGCTCACAACCGTGATGGGATACTCTTGGAAATAATGCTTTAGCTTCTTGGCGCCCAGGTACACGCCATAGGTCATCTTCTGGTAATGTGGGTAGTTCTGCTTGGAGCTGGACAGCACTTCACTGAGATAGTATACTGGGCGCTGCACACTCTTGCCTTCTTCTTCTCGCTCCACCACAATCACCACGCTGACTACTCGGTTAGTGGCAGCAATGTACAGCAGCATTGGCTCCTTTGGTAGCGTACTAGCCAAGATGGGAGCGCTAGCCAGCATTGCCTTCAGCTCGTTGAATGCCACATCCGCTTGCGGAGTCCAGACAAACTTGTCACTTTTCTTCATCAGCTGGTACAGAGGCAGGGCCTTCTCGCCCATTCGGCCCAGGAAGCGGCTCAGAGATGCCAGGCAACCAGTGAATTTTTGCACATCCTTCAGGGATCTTGGCAAAGACATGCTCTCAATAGCTTTTATCTTTGAAGGATTGGCTTCAATGCCCCGACTAGACACCAGGAAGCCGAGTAGCTTACCAGCCGGGACGCCAAAGGTACACTTACTCGGATTCAGCTTCATTTTGTACTTGCGCAGGTTAGCAAAGGTTTCCTCAAGGTCGGCAAGCAGAGTATGTGTTTTATTCGTTTTGATGACAATGTCATCTACGTACACCTGCACATTCTTGCCGAGCTGATCGTGCAAGCATTTCTGCATGCATCTCTGATAGGTTGCACCCGCATTCCTCAAGCCAAAACACATGACACGATAGCAATAAGCCCCGTACGGGGTAATGAATGCAGTCTTTATTTGATCAGCAGGATTGAGAGCTATCTGGTGGAAACCAGAGTAGGCATCTATGAAAGACAGCAGTTCACAACCAGCAGTGGAATCGATCACCTGATCGATGCGAGGTAGCGGGAAGGGATCCTTGGGGCATGCCTTGTTCAAGTCGGTGTAGTCGACACACATGCGCCATGCAGTAGCAGCCTTGGGATCCTCCTTCTTCTTCTCGACCATGACCGGGTTGGCTAGCCAATCCGGATGCAACACCTCCATGATGAAATTGCTTATCAGCAACTTGGTGATTTGGTCACCAATGGCCTTTCTTCTCTCATCTCTGAAGCGGCGCATAGCCTGCTTCACTGGCTTGGCGTCAGGACGCACATGTAATGAGTGCTCAACCAACTCCCTCGGGACTCCTGGTAAATCTTCATTGGACCATGCGAACACGTCCCGATTCTCACGGAGGAAGTGGATGAGCTCGCTTTCCTATTTCTCCGCCAACCCGGAGCCAATGATGGCTACGCGGTCGGGGAACTCGGGGTCGACCTGGACCTTCTTGGTCTCCTGAGACGCTTGGAACGCGGTCCCGTGCTGGGTACTCGGCACGCCCTGCGCACCAGCCTGCGCTGATTGCTCCATAGCCACCACCTCGTACATCTTTTTCTTCTCGGCAGCAATCACCATGGACTCCGCCAGCTGAGAACCAGCAGAGGCACACTCCATGGACTTCTTGTAATCACCAGAGATGGTAATCACGCCATTAGGGCCAGGGATCTTCATCTTCAGATATGCCGTGTGAGTAGAGGCCATGAACTTGCTCAGTGCAGGCCTGCCGAGTAGAGCATGATAGGGGCTCTGATGATCAACCACCTCGAACTGCAGGCGCTCTGTGCGGCAGTTCTCCCTTGTGCCGAATAGCACATCTATCCACACTCGGCCAATCGGGTTGCACGAGACTCCCGGCACAATGCCATGGAAGGTGGTCTTGCTAGGTAGCAGCATGTTCTCGGCCATCCCAAGCTTCTCGAGTGTGTCTTTGTACACAATGTTGATGCTGCTGCCGTTGTCGATTAGCACTTTGATGAACCTCACATTCTTCTCGGGACCCAAGAAGGTGGGATCCACCACCAAAGCGTAGCTACCCGGGTTGGGCATCACCTTGGGATGATCTACTCGGGACCACTTGAACTCTTGGTTGCACCAGTGCATATAGTGAGGAACTGCAGGGATCACGGCATTGACCTCCATGGCACGCATGTGCTGTGACTGCTTGTCGATAGGCTCAGAAGTGAAGATCATGTAGCTCTCATGGTGCTCTTGGTACTGGTTGCGGCCTCCACCCTCATTGTTGCCGTTGTTGTTGTTGCCCTGGTAGTTGTTGTTGCCTCTGTTGTTGTTGCGGTTGTAGTTGTTGTTGTTGTTGCGGTAGCTCTCATTGTTGAAGTGACGGTTGGCTCCTAAAGCCACTTGATTCACGTTTTCTCTTCTCGGAAACACTGGCGGCCGAGCTGCGGGTGCGTGAGCAGGTTGCACATTGGCATTTGCAGCTGGCAGAGGAGGAGGAGGAGGCAAGCCTTCATTCTTGATCAGATCCCACTACTCGCACTGACGGGTAGTGTGGTTAGCGGGCCTGGAGGGGTGCTGAGTGTGGAAACTGCATGGGCCATCCTTCATGTCGTCAAAGACGAACTTCCTCGGCTGCTCCGAGTTGCCGCTACCCGACTGAGGAGCACGGAATGGTTTCTTGTTGCCTTGGCCCTGGTTCTGGTTCTGCCCGTAGGCTCCAGCAGGTTTCTGCCTCTGGCCACCCCCAGCTCCCACAGCCACTGCGTTCACCTCCTCGGGGTCATACCGAACATCTATTTGGTCACCCCTGCGCTTGTTGCGGAACTCGTTGCGCTTGTTGCTGTTGAAGTTTCTTCTCGGCTCGGAGGAATCCATCAGAGGCTGAGTAGGATCACCGAGTGCATACTGATCTGCAATCTTGATGGTCTCCGCCAGAGTGTTTGGCATCTCCCTCTGCAACCTCTGCCACAGCATACTGCCGTGTCTGCAACCCTGAGCAAACCAAGTGATGGCCTGGGCTTCATTCACACCTTCACAGGTGTTTTGCAAGGTGCTCCACCGAGTAAGGTACTCGCGGTCCGTCTCGTCTTCTCGCTGCCTGCAAGCGGACAGCTGCTGTGGCCTATTCGGCCTCTTGTAGGTGCTGGTGAAGTTGCTGACGAAGGCGTCCGAGAAGTCCAGCCAGCAGTTTATGCTGTGCTTGGGCAAGTTGTTGAGCCAAGTGCGAGCTGGACCCTCTAGCATCTGCGGGACGTACCGCACTGCCCATCTCCTGTTGCCGCCCGTGATGTGGACCGCGGTGACATAGTCATTGAGCCAATCTTCCGGCTTGGTGCTGCCGTTGTAGCTCTTGGTGCCCCTCGCGAGCTGGAAGTTCTTCACGGATGGCTCGTTCATGATGCGCGGGCCAAAGCACTCGGGGCCAGGAGGACCCGTGTTCTCCAGCCGCGCCGACAAGCTGATCCGGTCCAGCTGGTGCCTTGCATCTCCAGGCGCCAACACGCGCTCGCCAACACGATCCAGAATGTCATAGCCAGCCATCTCAATGGCCGAGTAGCCGTCATCATATCTGTCCACCTGCACGGCTGCAGGCTGCTCCACCGGGTTGGCGATTGGCGCCACTGCACGCGGCTGCTGCCTCTGCCGAGTAGGCTGAGCGACGGGATGCTGAGAAGGACCTGGGCGCTCTCCAGCTCGGGCCTGGCTTTGAGCTTTATGGGCTTGAAAGCCTGCTCCTGCACCGTTGTGTTTCTGACCGGACTGTCGCGGCACAGCGAGCTGTTTCGCGGCGACAGCCGGGTCGTACACCTGCATTTGCCTATCCTTGCCGGAATGCCCACTCCGGCTTTTCTCACGGCTAGGATGCGGAGATGAAGCCTGATCGTTAGATCTGGCCACATGCGAGTGCACCACCTGAGAAGCTCCAGCACCCGGGTTGGCTTTTCGGAACTCCTCGTTCTGCCTAGCCGCCTCTAGCACCAACTCGTTCAGCCTCTCCTGCTGCCTAACGCGCGCGTCGCCAACCAGATGCGGCAACTCGGCAGCTACAGCCTCAGCAGCTCTAAGTGTTTTGGCGGGTGTGCTATATCTGGGTCGGGTGGAGGTGTTTGCGGTGGCGGACTGACTAGGAGCCTCTACAACCGTTGCCATCTCGGCACCTAGGTTGCGACGCGTAGCACCTACTTTGCTAGCTCTCCTAACAACTGGTGTGAATCCGTGAGCCTTGTTGTACTCAAGCTGATCTAGGCTAAGCTCTAGCCTGATCTTCTCCAACTCCGCCTGCTCGGCGAGCAGCTCCTGGCGCTGCCGGTCGAGCTGCGCCTTCATGGTCAGGAGCTCGAGGTCGGTGGGAGGGGGCATGCCCGTCCGCGCAGCAGACGCAGGGATCGTCGGAGTAGTGGAGAGCGGAAGGTTGCACTCCTTCTCGTAAGGCTTGTGCGTCTTCCCGCCAGCACTAGAGCCAGCGAGATCCTCGACGACGGCCGCAGCGGTAGCAGCCGCGCCCTTCACGGCGTCAGCAGCAGGGCCCGTCATCATCACCTCCGCGACGTCCGCGGAGCGGCCCAGCGGCCTCCCGCGTGCGGCGATAACGGCAGGTGGATCCTCCGCGTCATGCACCAGCTCGGGGTAGTCGCGGTCGACGACGGTGGCGACGTAGACGAGGTGCGTGCCGAAAGAAAGCACCGTGCCACCCTCCGGCATGGCCCTGCCGCCGAAATCGCCGGCGTTGTCAGTGACGAAGTCGAAGGAGCCGAATCTGTGGACAAGGCCACAGACCACGCGCTCTCCGGTAGCAGAAATCGATCCCGTCCGAACGGAAACTCCAGCCAGCGCCGCTAGTTGCCCCACGGTGGGCGCCAACTGTCGTGGTGGTGTCACGGCAGATGCCATAAGATGGCTAAAGATGTGGGGACGAAGGACGCTGGAGGCGCTCGGGGAGGGATCACGCGATGAGTAGACACGTGAAGGATGAAACTAGCACTGCAAACAACACGATCTACCCAGGTTCAGGGCCCTCGTGAGGAGGTAAAACCCCTACTCCTGCCTTTCTTTCTGTATTCTGATGTCTCACCGAGTAGCCACAGTACAATGGTTCTTGCTACCGAGTAGCCACTCTTCTCTCTACGGGAAGAACTAGGTCAAGAATCCGCAAGATCACCGCATCGTCCCTCGCGCAGGAGGCGGCGGGGCACCTTATATACTCGGTGCCCAGCCGGATACAGCCAAATACAAACAAGTGTCGACATCGTGTGCACACCATCCTTCTTCCGAGTTCCCGCTGACAGCTTTGGCTTCTAAGCTTGTCCTGATGCGAAAAGTCGTTGGGCAAAACCAAGTAACCAGTCTGTTATCACTGTGCGAACACAGAGTAGGTCCCCCCCTATCCTGCGACGCCCTGCTGACACACTGTCGCTGTCAGGCACGCCGTCCCCAGATGAACAGTGCTGTGAACAGTGCCAAGTACGGACCCGGGATACGCGGGATTCGGTGTCAGAACGGCTCCTTTGACTTCTGGCCCGATTAGGTTCCTGCCATTTCTACTCGGTCCAGCTCTTCTGTTCGGAGGAGCACAACTCTCTTGATTCATTCTTCTGGCTATCTAGGTGTGAGACCGGGTAGCAGTCGACCGGGTAGCGAGTACCAGGTAGCCGGCTACTCGGCCAAACACCCCTTCTGATCTTGCCTTTAGCACTTGTCTTTACCCTACTCGGGGGTAACCCCCCGACACCTTATCCTTGGTCACCTCTCTTTCACAAAGACAACATTATGAGAGGAAGAGGTGACATTCTTGGTTTTCTTCTTTGACTTGGCAACAAAGCCAAGCCCTTCCTTCCCTTTCTTAGCTCCTTGAGAGCTTATGGCATCATTGATAATTTTCTCACTTCCTACAATGTTAGTAGTAGTACAAGAGCTAGGCATGATAACAATTCTATTACATGAAGGTCAGTTTCTTATTAGATTGTTGAGCTAGAAGCTTATTCCGAGACGTGGTGAGTTTGTCATGAATTTCTTTAAGAGACGTGCACTCCTTTTCTAGTTTTTCATGACGCTCAACGAGTTTCTCATGAGCCATTCCTATCTTCAACTCTTCTTCTTCAAATATTTTAAGTAGAGCCAGATATTTTTCATTATCCTTCCGAAGTTTGGAAACACTAATGGCATATGTCTCCTCTAGAATAGATAGTCTCTCTTCAAGAGAGGCTCTCATGGATCTCTCTTTTTCAAGAGCTTCTACAAGCTCCTTGTCATTGTTCTCATGGACACCACCATAACCCTCCAAAGTCATGATGATATGTTCCTTCTCATCTATGAGAGATTTAGCATCATCAAGTTTCCTCAAAAGGGCCTTTACCTTTTCTTTGGTTTCACCTTCAAGACTACATAACCAAGAGCCTAGATTCTTGGCCTCCTCATCATCATCAACAATGTTTCAACACAATCCAATAATGAGGGAGAACTAGTAGCAATAGGCTTGGAGGTGGAATATATTACCGCGGTGGCTTTTGCCATGAGACATGTAGGTCGGATCAAAGTCTTCTCATTGGGGGATTCAAATAGAGAGACCGATGAAAAGGAAGTCGTAGCTATGGCCACGGTGGCCACACTATGATTTCATCTTCTCCTTCATCTCCGGAGTAGTATGTTTCCAATGTGGGCCCTTCTTGAACATATAGATCCCTTGGGACTCTTCTAGCAAGATTCTTATTTTGTGGAGCTTTGTTCTTGTCCTTGCGAACAAGCTTTCCTTCATTCTCTTCTCTTGTCTCAAAAGTACATTCTTTGTCGAAGTGGTTTGCACTTCCACAATTTTAGCACTTCCTTGGCCGCTCCCCCTTCTTCTCGTAGACCTTGTTTCTTGAAGGTCGAGGAACACCGGACTTATGAGCCTCCCATCTCTTCCAATAGCCGTGCATGGCAAGAGCAATACACTTATGAGCACCCTTGTATGTATCTTCATAGTCCTCTTCATCCTCATCAACCTCATCAATTTCTTCTATCCGATCAATCGCCTTAGACTTCAAGGCGAGGTTGGGTGACTTCCCAACTCCTCTTGAGCGAGCGAGAGAATCATCCGCACTCTTGTGAGATAGGAATATAGCTATGAACTCGCTAAGAACACCAATGGAGTTGAGAGAGTTGTAGTCCAATCTTGTTCGGATGCTAGTGTAGAGGTTCTTCTCGAAAGGATTTATGGACTTGACAAACTTCCTCTTGATCCACTCATCGGAGATTTCCTCTTTTCCAAAGTCCCTCAAATGGTTGCCAAGGTTGAAAACTCTTTTATATACCTCCTCGGGACTTTGATCTTCAAGCATGACGAAGTTCTCGGACTTGTCAAGAGCCAGATCATACTTGGAGGATTGGATGCTAGCATTTCCTTGAAACAAGGTGTCGAGATTATACCAAGCCTCCTTGGCGGTCTTGATACCGCGGATGTGTTCAAGATGTTCTCTTGGGAGAGCCTTTTGGATAGTAACTAGAGAGGTCTTGTTGAGTTGAAATTCAATGTACTCTCTTGGAGTCAAGTTGCTTGCATTGTGAGGGTGGAATCCATGGAGAACACTTCTCCACAAGGAGATGCAAGATCCTGAAATATGAGACTCCATATCGAACTTCCAAGAAGAGAATTTGTTAGTGTTAAGCATGGGAGGAAGTCCAACGTTTAGAATGAGTGGCATCGTAGCAATGGGATGAATAGAGTCATAATTGGCAGGTGGTGGAACTCTTGAGTTAGACCCCGAACCGTTAGCCGTTTGAGACTTGGAGCATTTGGAACTCTCACCGCCCTTAGCCTTTTTATCGGCTTTTGCCTTGGCTAAAGCAATGTTATCTTCCATTCCGGTGATGTCCGGAATCGAATCATCATCCGAGCTAACATCTTCGGCGGTGGGGGGTGGCTCCTCGAGCTCCTTGGTTTTTCCCCATCATGGCCTCCAACATCTTCTATATGCTAGAAACCTCCGAACCAACACTAGAGCTAACCTTAGACAATTCGGTTTGGATAGTTCCAACCTTTTCTTGTAGGTTAGTTATAGTGTTGGCCATTTTGGCGATTTCCGCATTAGAACCATCAGGATCACTTTCATTGACCATCATACTCTTAGGCGGTTAAGCCCTTAGCAAGACACGAGGCTCTGATACCAATTGAAACTGCACTATAGTCAACTAGAGGGGGGGCAAGGTGAATAGGTTGACTACCAATTTTTATTCTTTCCCTTTTAGTTATGGCTAAACAAGAGAAAACAAGGTTCTCTATATGTGCAACTAGGTGAGCAACCTATGTGATACAAGATAATATATGCAACAGAAGTAAAACGAAAGGTAACAAGATAAACCACAGTGTAAAACAAGGAGACAATGATATGTTTCCCGTAGTTCATTCTAATGAGAAGTACGTCTATGTTGGAGAGGTGGGGAGCCACCTAGGCGCTCCTCAATAGCATGGTTGTGCACAGCTTATTCTCCTTGATCTTCTCCGGTGAGGGAGATTCTTGTTTCCACTATGAGGTCGACTTGAAGGCGTTGACCAAACCTTTACACGAGGTTGAGGACACTCCATAAGATGGATGGAGGCTCTCAACCAATCCGAAGCTTCTTTACAACAAGGTGGAAGCTACAAGAACAAGATCTACTTAGGTTTCTAGGCCTCAAGTAGGATTCTAGATCTACTAGGATGTGGTAGATGGATTTGCAATTCCTTTGGTGGAATCACGGATCTAGGTCTCCTCTAGCTCTCCACAAAGTTATGGAGTGATTGGGTGGTTGGAGAGGGAGATCTAGGAGGTTGAAGCTTTCATGAATGGATAGGAGAGAGAGTGGGAAAAGCTTGGCATTTAAGAGGCAGGGTAAGGGCTTTAAATACCCCTTCCCCATTCAGACCGTTGCCCCCTCCCACGCAGCACCGGAGGTTCCGGTGTTTGCACCGGAAGCTCCGGTGGTCTCCATACGCTCTGGCCCACGCGACCCCTTTTCCCTTTCTATGGATACTTCAGTGGCGGAGGCTCTAGTGGTGTTGGCGGAGGTTCCGGTGGGTTCCTCTATAGCCTCCGCTGGTATGCACCCGAAGGTGTTTTTGGCGGAACCTGCACCGGAGCCTCCACCGGTACCCAGTCCCACCTGTAGCCCATTTGGACTAGCGGAGGTTCCGGTGGTTTGGGCGGAGGTTCCGCCCACTGGAGGTTCTGGTGGACTCCGCCCTGGGCTCCACCGTCAGCCACTCGAAGATGATTTTGGCGGAGGTGACATCGGATCCTCCACCGGAGCCCCGCGCCTGGAATACGCTGAGAAACAGCAAGAGGGCGGAGGTTCCGGTGGTTTCGCTGGAGCCTCCACTGCATGTAGAAACTGCTCCCCAACTTTGTCTTTTTGAGATCTTTCCTTTAGGATAAACTTTGTAAGCCTTTGAGAATGTTTATTGGGAGTACTTTCGCATTTTCATAAGTATCAAATAAATCATGCACATGCTCTAAATAGATATTAGTCCGTTAGTTATGTTGTCATCAATTATCAAAACGGAAGATGATCGTTCACCTGCGGTGTGATACATCCAAAACATATCTCCTTTTCCGAACACTTTTCTTATTGTTTTCCTCTAAACTTGTGAGTTTTGGATACCACTAACACGGACTAACACTGTTTTCAGCAGTTACCTTGGTGTCTCGTTTTTGTGCAGAAAAATTAACTTTCAGGAAAATGCCCAGAAAAGACCCCATTGGTCTTAAAACACTAGAAGACCCCGGGAGCCATAATGGGGCGAGGAGAGGAGCCAGGAGGGGGCCACACCACACCCGGCGCCCCCCCTTGGCGGCGCCGCCTGGTGGTGTGGGCCACTCCCACACTCCCTCGGACTCCCCTTTTGACTACATAATGCCTTCAACCCTAAAACTCGAGGGGGTTCGTCATATTCCACAAAAGACAAAAGAGCGCCGCCGCCACCTCGAAACTCGATTCGGGGATCAGAAGTTCTTGTTCTGGCGCCCTGCCGGGACGGGGATTCGAAGGAGATCATCGCCATCGACACCGCCACTCCTTCTCCATCAACCATCCATTTTCCCCCCGTCCATGAGTGAGTAAACCCCGGTGTAGGCTGAGAGGGATGGAAGGGATTGGATGAGGTTGGATGAGATTGATCATGTAATAGTGCCAGATTGTTAGGGCATAGTGCCTAGTATCCATTGTTAGTGTTTTCTCCCGATGTTGCAACTTGTTATGCCTAATGCTTGTCACTAGGGCCCGAGTGCCATTATTTCAGATCTGAACATGTTATTGTTTCATGAGTATAATTATGTTTCTTGATCATACCTACAAGTTGTTTACACACATTGTTGTCCAGAACCCGAGGCCCCAAAGTGACAGAAATTGGGACAACCGGAGGGTATGGTTGTGATGTGAGGATCACATGTGTTAACAGAGTGTTAATGCTTTGCTCTGGTGCTTTATTAAAAGGAGAACCTTAATTACCAGTAGTTTCCCTAGAGGCCCCGCTGCCACGGGATGGTAGGACAAAAGATGTTGTGCAAGTTTCTCATTGCGAGCACGTACGACTATATTGGAACATATGCCTATGGTTTGCCTACATGTTTGATGCTTTATATTATTATCTGCAGTGCCCATGTTTAGATTATTACGTGACCTATATCATCCATGCAATGCCTATTCGTCCATTCTCTCTATGCCTACAGTACTTCTCATCCTGCTGTTTTACACGATTGCTACTAATGTTACTATTTTACTACTGCTGTTATTTTATTTCTACTGCTGCTATAAAACTGTTACCACTGATAAATTGATGCGAGCAAGTCTACTTTCAGGTGCAGCTGAATTGACAACTCAGTTGTTAAGGCATATAAATATTATTTGGATCCCCTTGTGTCGAATGAATAAATTTGGATTTTACTTCCCTCGAAGACTGTTGCAATCCCCTATACTTTTGGGTCATCATGGTGCTAACGCTTCCTGGAGGTAGCGGTACCGCTCGACTGCCCGGTACTACCGCTGCAGCAGAACTTATTTGTTGGTTGTGAAATTTCTGTCTCTTCCTTTTTGCGTCAACCTGATTTTTTCTAAGAGGACTCAGGAACGATGTTAGAGTCCTATTGTGTTGTTATTAACTCGAAAAAAAAATTAGAGAGATCGATGCACTTTAGATCTCCCCGGTTTCAGAGTTAGATGACAACACAATTAAGAGAGCTAGTAAAATGTAGGCGGAGCATTTCTTTGTGAAGGGTTATTGCAAAAAAAAATTAGAGTGCAAAACCACATGCCTTTTAAGATGAAGCTCCCCCTAGATGTTAGAAGCCTAGCAAGGTAATAAGATAGCGAGAAAAAGGCTTGCCACAACAGTGATAAAAAGATTAATCCAAAGTTCAACATAAAACACAAGGATTCAACTTAAAAACAAAACAAACAAGGTCTAGACATAAAACCCACGTGAACGCCAAATAGAACTCTCTCCCCCTTTGGCATCATGACACCAAAAAGGGAGAGGTGATGCTAACAACACTGGGAGATCACTTGTTGAGGCTGGAGGGACGGGCAGGACTCATGTTGGCTTCATCATCTGTGTTGACATTGTCAACCTCATCATCAGTGTCTCCTCGAGTCCACGGCTCGTGAGAAGTGGGGGCATCATCCTCGAGATCAGGATCCACGCTGGTGCCATCACGCTTGGAATTCCACTATTTGGAAACAGTAATCCTGCCCTCAAAGCCAGCAACAACATGAATTCCTAGATGAGGAAATTCGGTCCCGAGTCAGCTAACGTTCCTTTTTACTGTGAACATGGGAACGATAGGCTTGATCTTCCATATCCTCCTAGCGACAGAACATCTTCCTGAGGGCCTCAGAAACCCACTTGCAGAAGCCATGCTTCTTGGTCTTGCTCTCAATTTCAAGGGCTGAGTGTGTCACCAACATCTTCACTACTGAGAAGAGGAGCCAAATGTTTCTTGATGCGGAGTTCCTTGACACGGTGAGTAGTGAGCTCTTGGTCATTGTCCAAGAGAGCAGCAGGCTGCTGAGAACTATGTCAGGAGTGAGTAATGAGACACATCACCATAGGAGCAAACACTGGGACACGCCTCCTCATCACAGATTTGTACATCTCATTCCACACAACATCCATAATTTCCAACTTCAAACCATCACTACGACGGCTATGAGTGTAGAAAATATATGTCAGTGAGAGATCCATGGATCTAATCAAAGTTACCAACACAGGGTGCAAGGGTGTTGCGGAAGATCCTATGCAAGATGTCATATAGTGGGAGAAGGTTCTTTGAAAAACCAACCAAAGCAGGACCTGGTATATAGATATCATATAGCTCATGGGGAGACATAGACTTCTGCGGATAGGGAACCCTGAACTGAGTGGAAGCAAAGGCATGATCAGGGACAACACCATGATCCCGAAGACCAAATAGTCCAGCAAACTGAACCCATGTGACAGAGAAATTCTAATTCTTGGTCATCCAGGAGATCCTTTTGTCATCATCAGTGTGAAAATAGAGTGTGGCATAAAACTGGCCTACGAGATGCTCATCATAGTCTTCATTCACCTCAGTGAATTCCAGAGGACCAAACTCCTCACAAACTTATAGAGCATCGCCAACATAATCCATGTTAGCTCTCATGTATGGAAAGCTGATGGAATACTGCGTAACCACCTTGTTCTTAGCAACAGGATACTCCTCATAAAAGATGCGTTCTTGGAAGCGAGTCCAGAAACATTCATTGGCTCGACGGTCTTTGGGCTTGACATAGGGATTGGTTCTGCGCTCTTTCTGAACAGTTCATCAGAGATATTAGTGATGGACTGATTTCTAGCAGCCCAAGACTTCATCAAAACAGAGTGTTGCCGACGTGTCATGTTGGACCGAGAGATTGCTTCCTCTACTTGATCATCTTGAGCCCCCTTACGTGCCCTCTTACAAGATCGCTCGCGACCTCCACGAGAACTACCTGCATCTGAGAAAGCAAGGATAATAAGCACTGAGGATAAGATAAAACATCACAACAAATACCTAAGAGAAGATTCACAATGGTGAAACTAAAAGGCAAAAAACTCCAGGTCCCAGTAGTACTGCTGGTACCAGCGATCCCAGCCATAGCGGTAGTACCGCTACTGGCGGAGCCGCCATGTCACCCATGGGTAATGTTGTGACCGTGAGGGTTTATGCACTAAGAAACAAAGGGGTAATCTACCGAAGGAGGCATCAAAAGCACGAATTCAACACATCGAGATCTCTAGGAACCCTAGAAATATCTTCTCTCAAGATCTACTCAAGGGAGAGAGAGAGGGATTGAGGATTACCAGAGCTCATCTTCACGGAGAAGATGAAGGGGACGACGCCGGAACTCCTCCCAGCGAGAGAGGGGCAGTTAATAGCTAGAGAAAGCCCTCCCTAGTGGCAAGATAAAGCGGTGGCGGTTGTTCCCGGTGTAGGGGTCGGGTGAGGGAGTGGGGTTCAATGAAACCACCCTCTCCCAGATCCAACTTAACCCCACGAAAACATATTGCAACGGAGTACCGCCGAGCCCAGCGGTAGTACTACCCACCTGGTGCATGCGGTACCGTGGCGACAGTACTGTTCCTGGAGCCAGTGCGTGACACTAGTCTAGTCGCGGTAGTTCTGTTCCTCGTTACCGGTAGTACCGGTACCTAGGTACTACTGTCAGTCACAGTGATAGTAATGCTAGCCAGGATTCATATTTCCGACAAAGGGTCCAAGTAGTGATATTTCGAGAAAGAGTAAAGTTTATAAGGATGGGAAGTTGGGGCCTAGGATTGAGAACACAAATTGGAATGGTACTTCACAACCAACTTGCAAGATGAAATAAAATAAAAACCAATAGTGAGTGTGTTTTCCATACAACCACAAAACAAAAGGATAGGCGATGAAAACCAATATAAGATTCATATAAGAACCAACTCTTCAAGAACAAGAGGTTGGTGGCCTAGGCCACCATGTAAGAAAGTATGGTATGTCATCGCGAAGATGTATCTTGTTTGCATTGCCGATTATCAACATTTTAGCTCACAATTCAACATTAGAAGAGAGAGATATAAATGAATTCTTTACTTTGGGCATAATGGGGCAGGGAGAGCCCAGTGTGTTACCGGAAAATATTTTACATATTCCAAAAACAAATATAATTTACCAAAAAGCGTCATGTGGATGAAGTTGAGAGGCATGTTAGATATGAAGTATACAAATCAAATATGCGAGCAATGAGAGATTTTAGGCCTCGGAGATTTGTTCTATTTGTTGATATGCCTGCACAGGACTTCAGTTGCATCTGTTGTAAATTTCAGAAAGATGGCCTTGTTTGTGCTCACATTCTTAGGGTTTTGATCCATTTAAATATGTTCGAATTGCTCGAAAAATACTACATCAAAAGATGGATGCCTAAAGAGAGAAAGGACATCAGACACAAGAAGTTCTACATCCCTGTTGAACTTACTGAAACGAACCGACACCTAAGGCATACAATACTATCGAGGACGATAAATGATATGGCATCGAAAGGGTGAGCTACAAATGAAATGTACTTGTATGTTCTTTCGAAAATTGAGAGGCTAGCTCAAGGTCTTGATGCAATGACCACATCTGAAGAACTTAGAGAGATTCAGAAAAAATATGCCACTTCAGGTCATTATGTCAATAATCCTGATGGCTATGGCAAGAACCTACAAATTCCAGATGTTGCTCCTTCTACGGGTCAGCCACAAACAGTTGGAAGGCAGAAAACATTTATGGAGCAATTGTTCTTGAAACGGCAAAAAACTTGCAGTCACTGCGGGTCGCATGAACACAACTATGCTACTTGCACCAAGAAGCATTTGGACAAATCACTCTTTGAGAAGAAAACTCCGAAGAGAAAAGGGGGTTGGTTTATTTTACAGATTACTGAAACTCGCACAATAAAACTTATATACATATACATATTAATCAAATTATGCATTGTGGTTATGTAATTGTATTCTATTTGTTGTCTTTTTTGTCAGGTCCATCCGCATGTGCAAAGAAAGCGGGAAAGCAAACAGACATACAACCTCAGCAGAAAACACAGAAATGAACAGAGCAACATAGAGAGAAGGAGTGATTTTGTTTCTTCCAATGCGCAAACAACGAAACAAGAAAAATTCAGCGCTGTATGAACAATGTAATGTTTATTGGAGAGGATAAAAAAAATTATAAGTTATGTAACAATGATTCAAGGGGGTGTAGAGTGGTTACCTTGATATGTATTCTTTCATGCCAGTTGGACCAAGAAAAATGTTTGTGCTTCAACTTGACAGTGTTGAGTGCTTGTTATGTACCTGTCTTTATTTCAAATGAAGATAGAGTGCAGAAAATAGAAGAAAAAAAGTTGTATTCTACAAGAAAGGATGTATTTATTTCTAGCAATCTTAATCTTTGACACTGCACAGGAAAATTATTATTTGGAGAATACAAAAGATATTGAGTGATTGTCTATGAAAAACAATGTCTTGAAGAAGGAGTGTAACAAATAAAACAACTAGTTATTCCGACAACCTCAAAACAAATCTGTATCATGTCTATATTTCTAATAAAAGGAACTTCTTGTCTATCATTCATTGCTGCTGGTCTTGATCCCTATTGATTATGTGGAACTGTTATTTCAGTCGCACGAAATGGACAATTAACCAACATAAAAAAATTGAAGGTGAAACATTTTAATAGTTTGTCGAAAATACAGATCACTGGAATAAGAAAGAGATCAATTAGTAAGTTAAATCTGCAAAGAAAACAAAAATCGTTACCTTAGGATTGAAGTTTTGTATGAGTAGCTTCGCGTCATTTTCAGTGTTGTATTTGTTGAACACGCTGTCAATCCTAAGGACATCTCCAGCGGCAGTGCTCATTTGGCCCGGACAGGCCCGATTTGAGCAGGCCCGGACAAAACGAGGCCCCAGCGGGGCTGCTCGACTCACGGCCTGGTCTGTTTCCCGTCCGCGGATGCTCAAACCCTGACCAAATTTGGGTCAGATTTGAGCAGCCCGCGGACGCGCGCGCGCGGCCGCGCCAGTTTTCGGTCAAAGGGGGTGGCCCGCTGGCCAGTGACCGTGGCGACGGCTCGCCTCCCCACCGGTCCTATTTAAATGGGATCCGCGGCCACGCGTCCTTCCCCACGCGCACCACCGCCTCCTCAGTCCCCGAGCCGTGCCCTCGCAGTCTGCCACCTCTCTTCCTCCTCGGCTCCCTCGCCGCCGGCCGCAACCCTAGCCGCCGCGCGCCATGGGCCGCAACTGGTTGAACTGGGGCAAGGGCAAGAATGACGACGAGGCCGGCAGCTCACGCCGCCGCCGCGCGCCCTCGCCGAGCCCCCCTCTCCCACCTCCACCCCCACTTCCCCGCGCCGCCCGCGCCCAAGCGGAGCAGGTGCAGTCTCCCTCTCCCCCTCCTTCTTCCCAGGGACCGGCCGCCCCTTTCCGGCTGGTACCTGCCCGCGTACGCGACCGGCCCTACCTCAACAAGAGGAGGTGCCAGTGGTACTGGGATCGCGTGATCCCAGTCCCGTGGCCGGATGTCCACCTCCCCGACGGGTGGCATCTGAACAGGGATCGAATCTCTGTGCCGCCGGTCCCGTGCTCGGGCCTCGAGCGGGAGGTGGAGATCCACCGCCGCCGCGACGAGTTGCCCCCCAATCTCCGCGGCCAACCGGCGTTCGCCGTGACCAGTCCCCATTGGGACACATGGTTCATGGACGAACACGACCTGCGCCGCAGGTCGTATTTCGGGGCGCGCCAGCCGCGCGGGGAGGCGCAGTTCCCGCCGCCATCACCTCCACGCCCGACGAGGCGTGGCGCCGCAGCGCCCCCACCCCCATGGCCATCGAGGCCTCCCGGAGGGAGGCGGAGGCAGCGGCCGCGGTGGAGGAGCGCGCGCTGGCCGACGCGCTCGCGGCGGTGGCCGCCCAGCAGGCCGCAGAGGAGGCGGAGGCCCGCGCAGCCGGCGCGCGGGCTGTGGACGAGGCCGTGGCGGCCATCCGCGCCCAGGAGATCGACGTCTACCCCTACGACGAGGAGGTAGACGACGACGGGCGGGACGAGCACGCGCCTGTCCCGGCGTGGTTCCAGCCCCTGGTGGGCATGCAGTGGGAGTGGCATGCGCCCCCACCGGAGCTGCCGCTGCCCCAGCCGGCCACCCAGCCTCCAACGCCGCATGTGGCGAGGGCCGCCCCGCTCCCGCCCCACCTCGCCCCCGACACCCCGGAGTACGTCATTCTAGATGACTAGGATGCTCCGGGGCAACTCCGGCCGCCGCGAGGCCACTGGCCAGTGGCCGTCTAGCCCTAGCTAGACTTTTTTTCTGTTTTTATTTTTTTTTTAAGTTGTAAATCTATGGGCCCCTGTGGGCCCTACGCAATCTATCCTATGTTCTCTTTTGGTATGAGCAGCCCCGCTGGGGGCACCTGGTCCGGGCCGTGTCCGAGGACAGCGGACGGCTGCTCAAACAGACAAAATGCGGACCAAATTGGTCCGCATTTGAGCAGCCCCGCTGGAGATGTCCTAACAGAATGCGGAACCGGGAATATCTTGTGTTGAAAATGAACACAACACTAGATTCCTTGGACACCAACGCTCCATTAACTTGATAAGAAAGATACCGAAGTCATTGTTGCATATATTTCAAGCATAAAAATGATGATGATATATTTCAAGTACAAAAAAATTGCGCAAAAAAGTGAAAAAAGTCTGCATAGTATTGATAAATAGATCAATACCAAGTCTTTTGCTTTGGAACAACAGGGAAAAGGTACCCATAATTGTCAAAATCCATTCTTTTCAACGCAGCTTCATACCACATGTTTACAAAGTTACTCACTAGACACATAAAAAAATAAAATTATAAAAATAAGGCTCAATCTAAAGCAGAGAAATATCTAACCAGACAACTTGGCGAAAAACCATAATTCGAAAAGTAGACTGATATGCATAGGTATTTTGAAAAATTATACCATTTTCTTGTCACAGGTTGCTTGTGCAACTGTACTATTGAAGAAAAATAGCACATTAGTTGTAAATGTGGCTCTCTTACATACATAAATGCTTGTATCTCGGTGCATACTGCTCTAGTTGCGTATCCAACTCTAGTAAATTTCATACACAACGGTCTAAAACCATGGTACATGCATATGAAAAAAGCCTAGCATAGAAAGAAAATATTGTGAAAGAAAATATATGGAAATTCTTCATATCAAAATCAATTTGGTAAAATTAGAAAAACGTACTTGTTGTTTCTTGTCAATTTGAATGTGACCATTCTCACAATCTGTTCGTGTGTGATCATTATCTATAAAAAGTCTCCACCCTGTTATCAGTTCCATAGGCTTCTGGATCTGTTTTTGACCAAGATAAATTAAACAAAGAAATTTAGAATAGAAACACAACTATTTGATCGTGTGCAGGAGTTTGCAAAAGATTTAAGAATGGAGTTGGCTACAAAACAACAACTTACTCAACAAGTGTTTGGGTATACATCATCTTTCATTAATTTGCTTTGTGATGATATTCCATGAGAGGGTGTTTCTGGCGAAACCTATTTTCGAACAATGAACGCTATGCATTAAAAAATCCAAGGAAAAACAAAGAAAACACACAAAAGGGAATTTTGGGAGGTCGTGCTGAAAAGTAATAAGCTTACTAGGTTAACAAAGGAATATTCGTTGTCTGCACATTATTCAATTGATGAAAATGTACAAGGTGAGCAGTTTGGTTGCCTTTGTGCACACTGGATGGTACTCTTGTAATAGTTGTCGCTTGTCTTCTGCTTCATGTAACCCTAATATGATACAAATAAAAGGAATTTTTATTAAAAGGTCACGAGGAAAAAGTAATTTATCACAATTATTGAGGTCTCCCCCCGATACAAAAACAGAAAATCGAGAGCGCACCTTACTAGTCGTTCCTTCGTTTATTTTCTCATTATCTTTAATTTGTGTTGTTACATCCAAAACCTTTGCATGGATAAATAATCCCAGGAAAAATGTGTTTAAGAACACAAACTAAAAAGTGTCAAAAAAAATTAAAAGTACAAAAGCAGGGTGTATTAATAAACAAACCTCGTCGAAATCTGTTCCAAGTGGTCGCCTAAGTTCAGGTTCTACAGCGAACTTCCCATTGTCGTCAAATTGCTCAAACACCCAAAATGATGGAAGTGTTGCATCTTTAAAGTAGTACTTATTAGCTACTTCCTGCAAATAGTCTGTCGTGCATACTTCAGACTTTGTGCTTCGATCTACTGATCAATATTGCTTAGCTTCTCATTACCAGAAAAATTATTAAAATTGAAATTAGAATGAAAAGTTTTAGTATAACCAAAACTATCAATAAAGAAATAAGAAAAAGGCAAACAAAACACCAAAACCTTACCAAGGAGTGACATCGATGTTACATTATTCATAGCTTTCGTGGGTGTTGCCTGAATTTCATCTAATCCATTGCTGCAACTCTATTGAAGAGGAAAAATCAGAGAAAATAAGCTTATGCAGTTGACAAATTAAAAAAAACATGCCAAAAAAATGTATAGAGTAGGAAGCTCGTGCAATTTGAGAAAAAAAAAGTTACTTTTTTTGGTTCCTGCGACCTCTATGGATCCAAAAAACTTTTGGCACTCGGCTGATTCAATGTTTCCCAATAGATGTTTTTGATCACCAACATCTAGGTAAAAACAAAAAATTTAATAAAAAACTTATTGATGGGAAGTAGAACTTATAGTAGTGAAAAAAGGACAATTGAGAAAAATACTCAAGTATAGTAACCTGATTGTAAAACTTTATCATTTTCGACATGGAGTGGGCTACCCAAGCTTGTTACTTCATTATGTTGGTTCCCTTGACCTTCTTGCATCAACATGTAATTAAGGCTCGCTGTTCTATCACAATGCTGGACTTTAGCTTGTGCGTAATTTGATTCCTTTTCAAACTGCGAAAAAGTAAAAAAATATATAGATTTGTGACAAAATAAAAAAGAGTTCTTAACAACATGCGAAAAAATTCATCCATTATAAAACCAACCTATTAATTACACACAAAAAGCAAATTGAATGAAAAAATCCAAAAATAATGATAATTTTATTTTATCAGTTGAATATTCACCTTAAAATCCTCATCATCTACAAGTTGGTTTTCTCCTTTGTCTTCACATTGCTCATACTTTTCAGCTTCTTTTTCACCAGGTTCAGTTATTTGAACTTGTGAACTACCAGATTGCTGGCTCCTAGTACTGACATCTTCTTTCCTCCTCTTCATATTTACAGGATTTGAACCTGCACAAAGTAAAGACATGAGTAAAAGTAAACATCAAACAACAAAAAGGCTTACAGAAAAAGATAGACATAACGAACAAAGTTATGATAAAACTCATAGTTTTTATCTTTTTCAGCTCCATTGTTTTCAGCTTCGTCAACTTTTTGTGTGCTACCAGAACCATTTGAATTCTGATTTGAATTCTCATTGCCACCTGAACGAGTCAATCTTCAATGTATCTTTGGTGTAAATAATTCTTGACTGCAAGTTTCGAAAGATATCAATGAAAAGATCGTGAACTTTTGACATGAATTTAGGCTCTTCACCATTCAAGTGTTTCTGAAGAGTTTCTATAATGTCGTCTTTGACTTGTAAGAAAAAACACAGGAAAAAGAGCAATTAAAATAATACAAATTAAAAAGCCTTATGCGATAACAAGACAACATCTATGTATGTAAATAATTTTTTATTCTGAAACTTATTTTTACCTTATCTTTAACACAATTTTCGACGATGTCATTAATGGACAACCTTAACTCAACCTCAGTTATAGTTGATTTGAATGCATAACAAGTTTGACTAGTATCTTTAATCTGTTATGATAATAAAGAAATGTCAAGTAGTAAAACTAAAAAGAATAAGAAAAGATTGATAGAAAAATGAAAATACATTATAGTACAAAAACAAGATACACATAAAAAACCAACAAAACAGATAAGTTGCGTAAAAAAAACTCAGTGGTAGTGCTCCATATTTCCCATTTTTTCCAATGTCCATATCACTTAAGTGCTTTATCATATCTCATTTCCAGACTCGAATTCTAGGATATGTAGTGGGCAACATGATTGATCCGAAGTCAACAAAATCAAGATATCTCACCTATATAGGTGCAGAAGAACATAGTTTTGAAATAAGACCTTGAATAACATGTGTGTACTAACAAAAACAGGTTCAAGCTAAAATTCACTCATAGTTACACAGAAAAACAAAACAGAAAAGGGAATATTAGCATTCAACTATAAACAAGGGAAAAACTGAAAAAAAAAAGGATTAGGAACAGACTGATAACTGATAGATGCATCCGCCAAGGGTGAGTGTGACTCGATTCTCTTTTTTGCTTGTTCATCAGATACTTCTTGATGTATAATAACAACCAAGCGTGCACAAATTTGCACCAGTTTATCTCCTTTATCTCAGGAACATCAACAAGAGCATCGAGATGCTTGGTGCCTACCTTTGTACTTGAGTTAGGACACATGAATGTCCCTAGAATAACACCCATAAAGCAGCGGCAGAATTAATCATCTTCCAGGATCTCATTCTTGATCTTGTTACCGAAGTATTTTATTTTAGGAACTTAAGTTTGTCCAAACAGTGATAGGAAACTTAACTTCCCTTCTTCCTCATCAACATCAATAGGGATATGTCCTTTTGGTAACTTTAGAACACCTCTGATAGATTGTATGGAGATTGGAATTGATTTCCCTTTGATAACCATTTCTTCAGTGTCTGGTGATGCATTGTCAGATATCCATTGCGCAAGAGGTCTTGGGACATAAAAATCATCAAGCTCTAGGAGTTACCCAAAACCTATACACATAACCAATTCAATCATGTGTTCACTCTTGCGAACATGTTTGATGATGTCGTGAAAATAGCGTATACTACACCTGCTATAAGCTCTTGTTTCATCTTCTTCGTCACTGGCAGCAGAGGTAATAATTTGGAATTTTTACCTCTAATGGAAAAATAGAAAAAACAATTTAGCAAAAAAACTCAATAACACATACATACTACTTCTCTGAAAAACAAAGAGCACACCACCCCACTCCACCCCCCCCCCCCCCCCCCCCGCGTATGTAAATTACACATACATACTACTTCTCTGAAACAAGAGCACATAACACATGGTTGTTACATATATACGTTAAAAATACTTGTTTTCAGAAAAAAATTAATGGAAAGCTAAACTTGCAGATATACACTGTTAGAATAAATCCACATAAGAATAGCTGGTGAAACTCATATACCTTCCTTTTTCTAAATCCTTGTGGTTTGGTGTAGTTGTTTTCTCTAAACACTTTCGAGCACCTGGTAAATATAATTAGAGTAGAGAAGGATCAGAGTTTCAATTTATATAAGTGGTATGATAAAGAACCAAAAACATATACATAACAAAATGTGTTTACACATACAAGTTTTTTAATCCCCTCATAGAACAAATCTTGGGATACATCTTTGTCGGTCATGTCTTCTATCACATTACTCCCATCACTCCCTGGTTCTTCAACTGTTTTCCTTGTGACGGGTACACCCAACATTCTCCGTATATGAAATTTTTGTAAAAACATCTTATTTATTTAGTGCAATTGAAACACATACACACACATATCAAAACAAATCAGATGAGCAAAAACTTGAGAAAAACATATATGACCATTGAAAAAAACTATGCAAATAACTATGTATTTGCAATTTGCAAGTTAATCCTACATATTCTAGTTGCTCTAACGACTCTGCATCTGTTTCACAGAAGAAATTGCATGTTAATCCTACAAATTTTAGTTGCCCCAATATATTCAGATGAGTCTGCATCCAAATTCACAGAAGACAATGCATGTAAAATCCTACAGATCCTAGTTGCTCCAAGAAATTCAGATGACTCTGCATCCATTTCATACAAAGACAAAACAATAAGCAACCCCCCAAAACTCGCATGCCACACTAACGTTGAATGGAACTGACATACATATTAGCGCAACTGAACTAACTACTGATAGATAAAGATCAATCGAACAAAAACTGAAAACACCCACACGGTATCAACTGGTATACATAACTCGTATGACAAAAAAAACATGAAAAATCACCATGAAAAACAGAGCTATAAACTACTCCACAAACAAAACCCTAGAATAGTGAGACTTCTAAGGCACAAATTGCTTACTTGTGTTCACCGATCACTTCGAATCCAAGAACGAACCTCGACCCCCCCCCCCCCCTCCCCCGCGCGCGCACACGGTGAGAGGTCTCCGCACCCCCGCTGTCGCCCGGGAGTCGGCCCCGAGTGAGGGAAAGAGTTGTCACCGCTTGTGGAGAAGAGGTCACCAGAAGAGTATGCCGCTTGTGGAGATGAGGTCACCAGAGAGATACGGCGGGAGAAATTCACAGGAACAAAAGCCAGACGGGGAGGAATTGACATGATCCAAAGCTTCCCGGCCACGCGCACAGCTACACGCAGCCGCCTCCCTCCGTCGACAAATGCCGCCGCAGTAGCCTCCGTCCATCAGGGCCGCCGCAGGCGGCTCTGACCGCCTCCTATGCTCCTCTGCTTCTCCTGTCGAAAGGAACAAATGGGTGGGTGGGGAAAAGGGGAAAGTGCCGCGGAGAAGACAAAAACAAAAGGAAAAAAACATGAAATGAAATTCAAAAATGAAAAATGGTGGGCCCTACTGATCAGACAGATGACGAGTGCTCTAAGATAGTTCTCACTTGAGTGAGAAGTAGCATATCCGTAAAACATGTCTACCAAACAATACCTTAACGATAACAGGTTTTCGTTATTCTGGATAGTTGATGTGCCATGGCCATCAAAGTTCCTCTCTCCGATCCGAATAAAGTGTCGTAGGCAAACACCTTTGTAAGTACAGCTGCTACCTATAATCAGCGGCATATTTTTCGGATCGGAGAACTAATTTTCGATGTTGTCAATGACTGATTGAGCAGAGGTTGGCCCACAAACAAAAATGTAACAGCATTGTAACCATCATCTGCAGTCCGCAGAGGAAGAAGATGAGCAAGTAGACATTAATTAATTGCTCGATGATTAAGCAAATATTGTTCCTTGGAGAAACATGCTGCATCACCGATGTATCTGCAGAAGATGATGACACCACAATTTGTTTCGTTGTTCACTGTCGTTACCGTAACTGATTAAAGCGACTAGATTTGTGGTAGCATTGTCAAATTTAGATGCTTTTTTTTATCTCCACGGCCTTACCATTTTATTTGCCTTTTTTGATGCTGTTGCCTACTTGTGTTTGTCGTAAATCAGTTGCCTTCTCTGCCGTATCCCTCTTCTGGTCCAATTATTCCTCAAATAGCGTATGAAATCTCCCTCTGCATCTTCGTAGATTTCTGTCAATCTGGTAAGCAAAGCTCATTTCCATAGTTTTTTTTTTCTTTTTTTTTTGTGCTTCAGACTCGTTTTACTAATAGCTACATAGTGATATTGGCTTTGTGGTTTGCTGCTGCACCTGTTAAATGTCAATACACTGCCCACTGATGCTAGGGGAAATTACTAGTGGCTCTGATGCTTATGAAAACGCTTACCAATTTGTGCCTGCTCTCGCAGAACTGAAGTCAGTTAGCTCTAAATGGAGGATCTGGGAAGTACACTGAACAAAAGGCAAATATATTCATTAGTTACAAGATTTACAAGATTTGGCGACGATGACTAACAATGCACTCCCCAAGGAATCATCTAAGCTAGTACTAGTATGCGAAACATGAACAACGCACTATCAGTTATGATGATTTCCTGTGTGTATTTTTCTGGATAAAGGGCGCTTTAATACGGCGTTTCAAGATCTGACGGACAGTCTGGTCCGGCACGGGGATGAACTTGACGGCCCAGCCGATGGGCCACGAAACGGCGGCGATGGCGAGGCAAACGCCCCACTGCCCCAGTCCTAGCCTTTCGGTGCCGGCGAACCTTGTCACCACCTCCACCATCAGTACCTGCAGGACGAGCGTCGCGACAATGATGGCTAGGAAGACCCTGTTCTTGAGCAGCCCGGCGAAGACATTCTTCTTCTCGATCTCCCGCGCGTTGAACTCGTTAAACACTTGGCAAAGGACGAAGGCGTTGAAGATCATGGTGCCGTTGGCCTTCTCGTCAGTGCCGAAGACGTCCCGGCCCTGATACTGGAACGCCAGCACCACGCCGATCTGGAACGCCGCCTGCGCCGCGATGTTGCGCCACATTGCGTTGCTGATGAGCGGCGCCGTGCGCCCGATGGGCGGACGGTCCATGAGCGCCTTGGTGGGCATGTCCGTGGCTAGCGCCAGCGCTCCCATGGGGTCCATAATAAGGTTCACCCACAAGAGATCCATGGTGGTGAGCGGCATTTTTCCCGTGGTGATCGCCGAAATGAAGTTGATGACGAGCGCGGCGACGTTGACGGTGAGCTGGAACTGGATGAACTTCTGGATATTGTTGTAGATGCAGCGCCCCCACCGGGTGACCGTCACCACCGTGTCGAAGTTGTCGTTGAGAATGATGATGTCGGAGCTCTCCTTGGCCACCTCGGTGCCCTGTACGCCCATAGACAGCCCGACATCAGCCTCCTTGAGCGCCGGCGCGTCGTTGGTGCCGTCGCCGGTCACGGCCACCACGTAACCCTTCTGCTTCAGCCGTTGCACCAGCACCAGCTTGTCCAGCGGCAGCGACCGAGCCATGACACGGATCTTTTCCACGGTCTCGAGCTGCTGCTCCGGCGACATGGCACGGAACTCGTGCCCCTCGATGACGGTGCCATTCGGGTCATTGCTGGATATGATGCCGCACTCCTGTGCGATCGCGCGGGCTGTGAGGATGTTGTCGCCAGTGACCATCTTGACGGCGACGCCGGCGTTCGTGCAAGCTTCAATAGCCGCTTTGACCTCTGGTCGGCACGGGTCTTTTAAGCCGACGAAGCCTAGCAACGTCAGCCCCTCGTCGTCAATCTTTGTTTGCCCGATGCGGACTTGCTTGTAGGCGAAGGCGATGCACCGGAGGCTGCCCACCGCCATGTCGTTGATGACCTTCTCCAGGTTCATCCTCTGCTCCACGCCGAGCTTGTTCGCCGCTCCGTCCGTGTCCACATACATTGAGCAATTCGCCAAGATAATCTCGGCGGCGCCTTTCCAGTGCGCGGTCACCGACCCGGTGGCGTTGTCCCTAATCAACACACCACTGCGCTTCTTGTCGGAGTTGAACGCCTCAACGTGTACCACCTTGCAGCTCCTCTTCAACGCGCCAGCGTCCATGCCGAGGTCCGCCACGGCCCAGGACAGCAGCGCCTTCTCCGTCGGGCTGCCAGAAATTTCCGGCGGCGACACGTTGTCCGGCTTGTACACGCTTCCCGTGGTGTTGATCCCAATTCCCCGGCAGAGCAAGGCCACAACGCTCCTAGCGACGGCCATGGCGGTCCTAGGCTGCTCAGTGCCGACCCAGAACTCGGACACCTTCATCTGGTTCAGCGTGAGCGTTCCAGTCTTTGCAGTGCAGATGACCGTGACGGAACCCATGGTCTCGCACGCCGAGAGACGTCGCACCAGCGCGTTCTCCTTCACCATCCTCTTCATGGAGAAAGCGAGCGTCAGTGTCACCGCGAGCGGGAGGCCCTCTGGGATGGCGACGACGATGATGGTCACGAACAGCGGCTTCCCTTGGTCGTCCATGGTGCAGCCTGTGAAGTGACGTGCGGTCAGCACGGTGAAAACGAGCACCGCCACGGCGACGCCGATCTTGCCGAAGCTCGAGGTGAGGCCCTCGAGGCGCTCCTGGAGCGGCGTCGGCTCGGTGGTTTCCTTGGTGATGGCGCTCATCATCTCGCCCCACAAAGTGTCTGTGCCGACAGCGGTGACGAGCATCCGGCCGTAGCCGTCGATGACCTTCACGCCGGCAGTGAGGAAGGGGCTCTTCTCGGCATCGATCTCGGTCGGGTGGGGCTCTCCTGTCATGCTCGACTCGTCCACCTGGAGGCCGTGACCCTCGAGGAACACCCCGTCCGCCGGTACAGAGTCACCGATCCTAAGTATCACCACATCGCCTACGACGATGTCGAATATGGAAATCTCTTGCCTCCGCGCGGCGCGGACGACGATGACGTCGATGTTGTCGGACTCGCTGGCCAGCTTGTCGAACCGTTTGGCCTGGCTGTGGTTGCTGACGGCGGAAACGGCGGCCAGGAGAAATACCGCGACGAAGATGCTGACGCCTTCGTACCAACCGTCCTTGAGGCCGTTCTCCTTTATGCCGAAGCCGAGAGAGACGACGGCGCAGACGAGGAGCACGATGAGTAAGACGTCGCTTAGCGCGTCACAGACGTGGCGCAGGAAGCTCTTGGGCTTGGGCGTCGGGTAGGTGTTGGCGCCGAACGCCTCCCTGCGGCGGCGCACGTCGCCGTCGTCCCCGCGGATGCCGCGGTCCGCGTCGGACACCAGCGCGGCGGCGATGCCGGCGCTGCCACCGAGGCGGCGGAAGCAGTCCTCGCGCTTCTCCTTGACAAGGCCCTTGAAGGACTCGTCGTCTGCGGCGACACAGAACGCCGCGCCATCGTCGTTGCAGTCGGAGTCACTGTCGTGGATTTGGATGGCGACATAGGAGGAGGTGCTCCGTGGCAGGACGCCGGTAGACATGATGCGCGCCAGCCTGTGGCACATCCGGATGACGCTGAGTGTCTTGCGCCATTGCCTCGCCGGCTGCCACGAGGGCGGCGTGGACCGCCGCCCCGCGGCGATCAAGATGTCGGCGCACTCCATGAGTTTTGTAGCAATTCAAGACAAGACGCCACTGCGACACAACCGATGGATTGGTCGATGGGTTCGGTGGGGAGATCATCAAGCTGGGAAATCAGTGGAGTAGCTGGACCCGCGCCTGTAGAACTTATATATTGAGGCAAGCTGATGAGGAAGCTTCCCGGGAAACTACTGGAAAAAAAACTGGACGCGCTTAGGGCAATCCGACGTGGATGGTAACCAAGTTAGTAGATTGTTAGCTCACCGTGATACTCATAGTTTTAAACAGGTCGATATATCCTATAGCTGTTTGTGCCTCTATTTTATGTACTCCCTCCGTTTTAAGAAAAAATGTCTCAACTTTGTATAAATTTGCATGTATCTTGTATATATATCGATACATGCAAATTTAAGGGAGTACAATTTTCCGTCATAGACTCGCTACAGCATAGCAGTTTTTAAAGGTTTTGCCGCTATATGCGAAACATTGGTGAGAAAAGAATTTGACCGTTCGCCTCTTCTTTTTTCTTGGTAACCAGGGAACAAATGGGGTGAAACTGACAGCCTATGACAATTTGGCCATGCCGTTGGGTACTTGTTTTTTCTTCTTAACCAGGGGACAAATGGGGTTAAACGGCAAGAAACCTTCACGCACACCAAAAGTAGAAGCTGCAGTGGTGACCGACATCAAAACTTTAGAGTATTTCCATCGATGTCCATTTAATTGGTGTCCGGCACTATTAAATGGTGTCTTCTTTGGGGGCGTTGGACCTATGTCCGTGAATTTGGTGAATGGGTGCCCTATTGACGCCTTCCACGCCAACCGGCGACCCCCAAACGGCAACCCTGATTTGGTTTTCATCAAAATGTTTTCTATTTGATGAAAACACTCGATAAAATTGGTATATAATAATTATACAAACAAATAAATGGTTCAACAGTTATTACAATAATTTAAAATTTTCAAATTCGAGTAGTTTTCATAGCCCACAAGTGTGCCACAAGATCAGCTTGGAGTTGCCGGTTAACTTCCTCATCACGAATTCCCCGGTAAACACTAAGAAAATCATTAAACTTGGCAGACACACCTGGTTGTGAATTCGCAAGAGGGCACTAAAAGTCGAACGGCTCATCGAACACCATTCTCATGTCTCGCTCACTCTCGATGACCCTGTTGTGCATGATAATACACGCGTTCATGACATCACACACATTTGATCTATCGATCAACATAGAGAAGGATACCTGATCACAACAAATCGTGCCTGGAGTACACTAAATGACATTTCCACATTTTTTCGGACAACCTCCTGTTTCTTTGAAAAATTTCTATTTGCCTCACCACAGGGACACGGATTGTCTTTACAAATGTAGACCAATTGGGATATATGCCCATCGGCTAGGTAGTACCCTTTGTCGTACTCATGGCCATTGATCGAATAGTTGCAGTCCGGAGGATATCCTTGAGCTAGTGTCTGAAATACCGGAGAGCGTTGCAACATGTTGATGTCATTGTGAGAACCGGACATGCCAAAAATGAATGTCAAATCTAAAGATCATAATCAGCCACAACCTCAAGCACAACAATGCAGTTTCCGTGATAACTTTCCGTGATGACCACCTTTGTACATCCCTTGCCAAGCAAATGGATAATTCTTCCAAGTTCAACGCATGCAATCGATGTTTTCAAGCATCACAGGAAATCCTCTTGCTTGTCCTTGTGCCAACAAATGAGTCGTGTCTGCTTCATTTGCTGATCTCTAATACTCGGGATCAAACACTGCAACTACTGCCTTGCAAAATCGAAATGTGGCTTCAACGGCGGTGGTCTCAGACATATGAAGATAGTCGTCCAATGAATCTGCAGGGGCTCCGTATGCAAGACATCGTATTACAGCCGTGCATTCGTGAAGAGATGAAAATCCTAGAAGTCCGACGCAATCTCTTTTCAGCTCAAAATAGTCGCCATAATCCCGAACGTTGTGCACAATCCGCCTAAACCGTCTCTGCTCATCCGAAAACGTCGATGAAATTCATGAGGTAGGTTTGTCGACGTGTCCGAGAAATATTTGTTCCACGAAAGGCTATGTCCAGTTGCCCTTCGACGATTCTTATTCTCCTTGCGCCCTTTACTTGATCCTCCATGCTTTTGGCTTGGCTTCCTCCTCGATCATCGCCTCTAACAGAGCCGTCATGACCATCTCATTCTCATCATCGTCTGCAAGGGCGGCTTCCTCTTCCATCATTTTACCAAACATGATCTCGTCGTCACTAGCCATACTCTATTGGACAAAAACCAACCATTAGTCGTGAGCATAAGAAGTTTAACGGTGGTTCATCGACCTATGACAAATGGCCGAACACCTTACCTGCGGGGTGGCGGCGAGGAAGAGGCAGATGCGGTCGAATGACCCGCGGGGGCGCGTGAAAATGACGGGGAACGGTGATGAGAGGGGGCGAATCGTCGAGGAGAAAGTTCACTCCTAGGCCCTGACATTGTTAAGGAAGCCGAGGAGAAAGTTCGTATCATTCGTGACAATCTCAGGATTGCTCAGTCTCGTCAGAAAAGCTACTATGACAGCAAGCACAGGGATATGATCTATGCACCTGGTGACAAGGCATATCTCCGTGTAACTCCCCTCAGAGGCACTCATCGTTTTGGTGTGAAAGGAAAGCTTGCACCAAGATACATTGGTCCTTTCAACATTCTCTCAAGGCGTGCGGAAAATGCTTATCGTCTTGAACTTCCAGAAAAGCTATCCAAAGTGCACGATGTGTTCCACGTGTCACAGCTCAAGAAGTGTTTCAAAGATCCAGATCATGCAGTTGATCATGATTCTATCGAACTGCAAGATGATCTATCTTATGAGGAGCACCCTGTTCGTATTCTCGATGAGACCGAGCGTAAGACTCGCAACAAGAGCACCAAGTTCTTGAAAGTGCAATGGTCGCATCATTCCGATAAAGAGGCAACGTGGGAGACCGAAGAGGATCTTCGCAAGAAGTATCCGGACCTTTTCCTTTCTCAGTAGGAATCTCGGGGCGCGATTCCTTCAAGGGGGGTGTTTTGTAACATCCAAGTATGAAAACACCCTAGTTGTTTTACTTCTTGTTCTATTTAAGCAATGCATCATGTCATCATCCTCATGTTATTTCTGTTTGCATTGTTTTCATAATAAAAGTCAAACTTAATCAACCTTTGTTTTCACACTTGTCTGTTACAATCTTTCAAATAAAGAATTGCCAATCAAAAACATCAATTGCTTCCAATTATTTTCCTTAATGTTCATCAATTAATTTGTTGCTTAAATCAATTAACCAATTTAAACAATTAATTCCAAAGTCATTTCCAAAGTCAAACAAATTCTCAAAATCATTACACTTTTGAATCCATGAAGTTCACCACTAATTTGAATTCTTTAAATCACTTAAAAACCCTAGGGGAAACCCTAGGGGAAATCATTACGCCGGTGGTGAGCTCCGTTTCCTTCCATCTCTCCCTCCTCTCGCATCAGTGAACTATCTGCAACGTCCAGCACCCACTCGTGCTCGTCCACGACCACCGCAACGCCGGCGAGCAGCGCCACCGCGTCTGTCAGTCGAGGATGCGTTCCGTCGTCAGTTAAAGTTTCAGAAACCTGGCGTGGAACAATAACCTCACTGCAGCGCTACCTCTGTCAAACAGATTCAGTTAACGCAGTGGTACTGCACCGTGCGCGCAAGCGTTTGGTCGCTGGTTCGATCCCCGCCAGCGCCAACCTTTTCTTTTGGCTATTTTGCCTCCACCGCGCGAGCAGGCCCACCTGGCATAGACCCCCACGGCCACGCAAGCATCTTCTCAGCGCCACGCTGGCTAGGCCCACGGGGCAGAGACAGTGGCTAGCTACCAACTGAGTAACAAATGGTTTCTGCGAATTCCAAAATTCCAAATTTCATTTTAATTAGCAGAATTAAACAAAAACTTCAAAATTTAATATCTTTTGTTCTGTAAACCCAATAAATAAAAACTTTATATGTTTTCTGATCCAAATTTCCTAATCTTTCCAAATATTCAATTTGTGTACTGTTTTGAAAACTTCAAATGTATTTAAAATTCAAACTTAAATATTTCAAATGATAATTTCTAAAATCCATAACTAATTATTTATTAATACAATAAATGCAAATAAAATATGATTTCAAGGCCATTTTGAATAACCTATTCAAATATAATTTTTGTTTTCTGATTTGAATAATTTAAATTTCCTAAATATTTTAATCCTTGTTTAATTCAATTAAAATTTGATAAAATCATAACTTGGTCAAAATAAAATATTTTTGAACATGCAAAATACGTTTTCAAACCATCAAAGTGTGAACTTTTCAAATGTGAGTTTGAATTCATGTTTTGAACAAATAAAAATTCAATTAAATTCAAACTTGTTTTACATTATTTAAAACTTGTTTAATATTGTTTAATTCATAATTAAATAATCCAAATTCCAATTTCAAAATTTGAAACATGTAATCCAACTAAAATTTGATGTTCTTTTCAAATATCAACTTTGTTATTTGTTTTGAACATTTTAAATGGTTGAAAACAACAAGTACTTGTGTGTCACCTTTAAGGCACCCAAAAATTCCCTAAATTGGTAATAAAATTCTAAATTGCTACACCCTATTATAACTTGATTCTAATGTTGTTATTTTGCTGTTTTCCTTTTGCATGCATCATACTAAACCACTAGCACCTGTTGTTTAGTTGGAAAACAAATAATCTAACCAAAATCCATGGGCCTTTCATATGCAACTCAAAATTGCATATGTGTCCATTTAAATTGTGTTATCCTATCAATTAGTTTATTTTGATGCATCTATTAACTTGTCATGCATCATATTTGATTGTGCACTATGCCATGACAATGATTGTTTATATTTCTGCCTTGTTTGTTTGCTTCTTCTCGGATAGACGACGACGTTGATACCGACGACCTTTACGACACCCCTTCTGAGGATCTAGCTCAGTACCCGGCTACTGGGTTTGCAGGCAAGTTATCACTCACATGAACCACTGTGTTCCTTTCAACATTGGTTACCGATACTTTCCGTTGATTCTTATCTGCTAGCCATAGTGGTAGTTGTTTCTGTTACGAACCTATCACATGATACCCTAAACCCTGATATTGCCACACCTCCAGTCCTAAAACCCCGTTGCTTGGGCCCGTGTCTTACTAGCATGCTTAGGGTTGTTTTGCTCGAGTCTGTTATCAGTTACTTTCTGTTATTATATTCTGTTATATTCTGGGCTCGATGTTAAACAACACCTGTTAATTTGAGGTAATAATAATTTGCTGATAAGGCACCGGCAGGAGGCCCGGCGTGGTTTTGAGGCCTGCTAGTGTCGACCCTAATAGGAAAAGGGTCTTGTCTACTGATCCATGATGAGCGCACTATCCTCATGTGGGAAGCGTGTATGGGCGCCCCCCTCAATTTGACTCGATCCGCATCCCGTCCAAATCACCACACTTAGTTCGGGCTTTCCATTTGATGCACGCATATGCAGGTACGAACCCGAGGCCAGGGTGGAACTTTTGTAGTCGGCATTTAGGGCGGCGTGGTCTTCCAGTGCTATGAGGGACCTCCTTTTCTTCGGGGGGCTCGATTAGCCGCGCACGCACAGCACGTGGTGCTTTGGGCTTGATGCGAAGAAGAGTTGAGTTGTGTTGAGTGCCCCGCTTGGTGGGAAAGGCCTTCCCATCTGGCGGGTTATTCTTACGTGTACGGCCAAATTGGTGCACCCCTGCAGGGATAAATCTTCTCGAGAAGCCGTGTTTTCCGCGGTTATGGTTGACTTGGTGAAAGTACTGGCTAACAAGTACTCAGAACAACTTACACCTAAATAATGATAACCTGACTAGTAATAGGCTTATTGACACAACAAATTGATCCATCATTAATCCAACTGTGTGAGTTATCCTCGGGTTGCCTCTTTGGATAAGGGGCGAGATCCAGGATGGGTTTGTTTGGTGGTTAGCTATAGTTGGTTACGATACGCTATCTTATCTCCTTCTGTTACACCAGAACTTGTAGTATGTTCTGTAGATGGTTAGTGCAGCCAGTTGCAGCATCTTCATACCCTTTTCTTCCGTTGATCCCAAGGCATCTGTGCTTGGTGTTGACGGGCTACACTTTGGTGAACTGTGAGTCTTGCTTGCTAGTACGTTGTTGTACTGACCCCTTTGGGGCTGTGGTTTACGCAGACTACGACTACGGCTACGATGACCACCAGGATGGCTACTTCGTGGAGTTTGACGAGACTGCAGACGAGTAGATAGCTGGACCAGGGCTGGATCCAGGACCTACGTGGATGGGCTTCGTCTTCTTTATTTTCTTCGGCTTCTTAAGCCTGTTGGATTTGTCTGTACCCAGACACCGTTGATTGCTTCCGCTGATGTAATGAATGCTATGTTGGGACATGTGTCCTCTGGATGATTGTATTTGCTATTTCTGCCTTAGTGAAGGCCAGTTGCAACTTTATTTCAATCTTTTGTGTCTTAGATGCATGTTGTGTTATCCTTTTGTTTAAAACCGTTGACGTACCATGTGTGTATGGTATGAAGTACGTCAATGGTAGTATCCTGATTTCTATAGGATAGTTTACATCGACGGTGAACAGTAACGGTTGGTTGTCGCACATAAGTGCTGGCCTACCCGTAAGGGGACGCGGGAGCCGTTAAGCCCCGTAATCCAACCAAAATATTGTTCAGTTCGTACGGTGAGTATCCTCTAGAAGTCCGGGTGCGACAAATGGTATCAGAGCCTGTCTGCCTGTAGGATCCCTTTTTACTGGTCGCAGTTGAGTCTAGAAACTATTTTGTAGCTATATAGGAAAAATGAAACGTGAGAGTAGGAATTCTGCCATTTTTCTTCTTTCCCCACCCACCCACCCTTTTCTGGTAAGGAAGTGCAACGTTGTTTTCTGTTCTCACCTAAACTTTCAAGTTAGGATTTCACGTGTTTTGGGTTCTCCTTAGTACCGCAGGACTTTTGGTCTCGTTTTCCCGATGTTGCTTCGATATCCTGTTCTTCTGAAGAACCTTTCGTCTGTTCAAACCTTGCTGTTGTTTTCCACTTCATTTCATCTACCGGAGTCTAATCAAAACCTCCCAAATCATCTGCAGATGGATCTCAGGTTCTACCCGCAGGTGGTTCGGATGACTCGCTGTGAGAGCACCGCCGGTTATCCGGAGATGCTGAGAGACATGGTTACCTATCTGGGGTTTCATTGGGCACCAGAGTACCAGGTCTACGAGCAGCAGCGAGAGTTTGACCAGACTTGCTACTGGGCTATCGTCTACATTCTGTCGGATGATGGCAGGAGCGTTGTCCACCGCTACGAGGCAGTAGGTTCCACAGTGGATATGGTTGTGCAGCAGGCAGCTTATGTGAGTCTCACCGTCCTTCGTGCTAACTACTGGGGGTTTGACGATTCTATCTATCGCCACATCCCCCGTGGTTACATCACTTCGGAGGGAGCTCACTTCACTCTCTACGACAACTTGGATGTTTATGAGCATGATAACTCCAGGCTGCACACCACCGCTCAGTTTGTGAGGTACAGTGACGCAGTTGCCACCACACTATCTCAGGAGTTGGCTTCAGTCAGGGAGCAGCTCTACCTTGCTTTGACTCGTCTGGCGACTTACACCACAGACTTTGTTGGAGATGAGCGCTTTGCACGTTTCGATCAGCCAGTTGGTCGTCGTCTGCCAGATGCTGGAGGTTACGAGCCTATCAGAGGTCCACTCCTCAACCTCGGTGCTGGTTACACTGGGATTCCTCGCTTTGGAGCACAGGGAGTCGACGCTATGTACTTCACCACACCTAGAGTCGCTCTCAGACCCCGTCAGATCTACGTGGATCGTCGTTCTACCTACTTTCGTGGGCGTGCTCCTCACCGTACCTCTCGCCGTACTCCTAGTCGCCGTCCTACGTGATGAGCATGGGAGTACCGATGTATCCATTCTTAGCTATGTTTAGTGATCCTTTGGCTTTCGAACCATTTGTGGTGTGTTGGATATTCTGATGTATTTGAACATGTGATGATGTACCTATTGGTTATCTATTCATGCGTCGGAATAATCTCTCTTTCGGTTTCCAAGTCTATCCTTTTCTGTTGTTGTGCTAAAATGCATTTCTGTTCAGGATGCCTCCAACCAGGAACACCATGCCTGAACCACCTCCGCTCACGGAGCTGTTGACTCAGATGACTCAAGTCGTGACGCAGATGGCCTAGTTCCAGGCTAATCAGCACATCAACCAGACCGCTCCAAGAGTAAGCATCAAGGAGTTTCTGAGTCTGGGACCGAGAGCTTTCGTGGCAACACGCGAGCCTCTGGATGCTGACGACTGGATCCGTGAGATAGCCAAGGCTCTGGACATTGCTCACGTTGCTGAGGAAGACAAGTTCAAGTATGCCTCCTATCTCCTGAAGGGTCAGGCAGCTACTTGGTGGGAAAACTACCAGACCATGAGAGCTGGCTATCCAATCACCTGGGGTTGTTTCAAGGAAGCTTTCCTGAAGCACCACATTCCAGATGGTCTCATGGAAAGGATGCGTGAGGAATTCTGTTCTCTCAAACAGGGCAAGCTGGACGTCCTCGGCTACCAGAACGAGTTCAATCGTCTCGCTCGATACGCCGGTGACGAGGTGTCCACTGAAGCCAAGAAGATGGCAAGGTTCCGCCGAGGTTTTAACCCGGAACTGAAGTACGCTCTCACCAACATCAAGTGCAAGGACTTCGTGGAGCTCGTGAACACCGCGCTCAATGAGGAGAATGGGCGCAAGGCGTTCGAAGAGTCGCGCAAGCACTCGCGTGAGGGTGGTTCCTCCTCCAACATGACCACCCCTCCGCAGAAGCGCCGCATCTGGGTGCCAAACAGTGCTGTCACTAGGGCTCCAAATGCCCAAGCTTCTCCAGGCTTTGGTCCCCGCCCATCCAACCCATCTCAGATGCAGGGTCAGAGGTTTCCAATGGGGCAGCCAAGGCCAGGTCCTCCTCGTGTCGTCACTTGCTTCAAGTGCAAGGAGACTGGGCACTACGCTGATAAGTGCACTCAGAAGCAGCTACCTCCACCACCTCCTCGCCCCAACACTAACCAGGCAATGGTGTGTGCTCCCCCGCCTAAAGCCTTCAACTCCAACAACAGGCCTGTCGGGAGGACCGCAAGGGTGAATCATGTCAAGATCGACAAAGCTGAGGAATCTCCTGACGTCGTTCTCGGTAAATTCCCCGTAAACTCTTTTCCAGCTAAAGTGTTGTTTGATACCGGAGCATCGCATTCTTTCGTGTCAAAGATCTTTGCGACAGCAGTTAAACTCCCCTTTGTTGGTTTGGGTTCCCCGCTAGTAGTAAACTCCCCTGGAGCAACTATGCAAACGTCTAAGATCAGTCACAGAAATCAAATCCTAATTGGAGGCCACATATTCCTTGCTTCCCTCATACTGCTTGGCAATTCTGACATTGATGTCATTCTTGGCATGGATTGGTTGAAGGCCAATAAAGCTACGATTGACTGTGCTCAGAAGTCAATAACTCTGTTCCACCCTTCTGGCCAGATAGTCTATTCTCCAAATGAACCAAGTTCTGTTCAGCTATACACCCTCGATGCTAAACGTCTACCTCTACTTGAAAATGTTCCGGTGGTTTGTGAATTCCCTGACGTCTTTCCAGAAGAGTTGCCAGGGATGCCTCCGGACAGAGCAGTTGAGTTCGTGATCGAGCTTGAACCAGGTACTGCTCCAATCTCTAAGCATCCATACAAGATAGCTCCTCCTGAACTGAAATTGTTGAAGGAGCAAATCGATATGTACATGGAGAAAGGTTACATTCAACCTAGTTCCTCCGCTTTGGGTTGCCCAACTCTGTTTGTTGCCAAGAAGGATCAAACAAAAAGACTCGTGGTTGACTATCGTCCTCTCAACGAGAAAACCATCAAGAACAAGTATCCAATTCCTCGTATCGATGATCTTTTTGATCAACTTGCTGGAGCCTCAATATTCTCCAAGTTGGACTTGAGAATGGGTTACCATCAAATAAAGATCAGAAAGGAAGATATTCCAAAAACAGCTTTCACCACTCGGTACGGTCTATATGAATACACCGTCATGTCCTTTGGTCTCACCAATGCACTGGCGACATTCTGTCGACTCATGAATTCTGTCTTCCATGAATACCTCGACAAGTTCGTTGTGGTATATCTTGATGACATTCTGGTCTACTCAAAATCCGAGGAAGAGCATGAAGAACATCTTCGTCTCACTCTCATGAAACTTCGCGAGCATCGTCTTTATGCCAAGTTCTCCAAATGTGAGTTCTGGATTCCAGAAGTGGCTTACCTTGGTCATGTCATCTCCGCCAAGGGCATAGCCATTGATCCAGAAAAGGTTAAAGCAATTGTTGATTGGAAACCTCCTAAGACGGTAAAGCAAGTACGAAGTTTTCTTGGCTTGGCTAGCTATTGCCGTCGTTTCGTCCAAAACTTCTCCAAGATTGCCAAACCTCTCACTGATCTCACAAAGAAGGACAAGAAGTTCGTTTGGTCTCCACAATGTGATGAAAGTTTCAATCTCCTGAAGACTAAACTCACTTCTACACCAGTTCTGGTTGGCCCAGATACTACCAAGCCTTTTCAGATATTCTATGATGCATCTCTCCAAGGTCTAGGTGCAGTTCTTATGCAAGAACGTCAAGTTGTGGCTTATGCTTCACGTCAGTTGAATGCACATGAGCAAAACTATCCCACACATGACCTAGAACTTGCAGCAGTTGTGTTTGCCCTCAAGAAATGGAGGCAATACTTGTTGGGTAACAAAACTGAAATCTTTTCCGATCACAAGAGTCTGAAATACATCTTTCACTCAACCAGATCTGAACCTCAGGCAAAGGAGATGGATTGAAAAGATTAAAGACTTTGATCTCACCATTTCTTACACTCCAGGCAAGGCTAATGTTATGGCCGATGCTCTCAGTCGCAAGTCCTATTGCAATAATCTCATGATCATGGAAAGCCAACCTCCACTTCATGAAGAATTCCAGAAGCTGAACCTTGGTCTTGTTCCTCAAGGCTACCTTGCTAGCTTGACAGCCAGTCCAACTCTCGAGGACAAGATTCGTTCTGAACAACTTCGTGATATTGAAATTAAGAAGATGGTTGAGCACATCAAGGAAGGCAAGGAGAAATTCAAGTCTTTCTCAGTTGATGATAAAGGAACTGTGTTCTTTGAAGGACGCATTGCAGTTCCTCAAGTTCAAAGTCTAAAAGATATCATTCTCAAGGAGGCTCATGAAACTCCTCTCTCCATCCACCCTGGAAGTACAAAGATGTACCAGGATCTCAAAACACTGTATTGGTGGCCTGGCATGAAACGTGAAATTGCTCAATACGTTTCTGAATGCGACGTTTGTCAACGTGTTAAGGCAGTCCATCAGAAAACAGCAGGTCTACTCCAACCTCTGAAAATTCCTGAGTGGAAGTGGGACATGATTGAAATGGACTTCGTTACTGGGTTTCCAAAGTCCAAAAAGGGCAACGATGCAATCTTCGTTGTTATTGATCGTCTCACTAAAGTAGCTCATTTCTTCGCTGTCAAGGAAACTATCTCAGCTAGCCAGTTAGCAGAGCTCTATACAGCAAAGATTGTTCCCCTTCATGGTGTTCCATTGGAAATAAGCTCAGACCGTGGAAGTATCTTCACTTCTCATTTCTGGAAGAGTTTTCAAGAAGCATTGGGCACTAAACTTCTGTTCAGCACAGCTTATCACCCTCAGTCTCAGGGGCAAGTCGAAAGAGTCAATCAGATTCTCGAGGATATGCTCAGAGCATGTGGTCTCTCCTTTGGCATGAAATGGGAGGATTGCCTTCCATATGCTGAATTCTCCTACAATAACAGCTACCAGGCAAGCCTAGGAATGGCACCATTTGAGGCACTGTATGGTCGCAGATGCAGGAGTCCAATCAATTGGTCTGGAGCTGGTGAACGTTCACTCCTAGGCCCTGACATTGTTAAGGAAGCCGAGGAGAAAGTTCGTATCATTCGTGACAATCTCAGGATTGCTCAGTCTCGTCAGAAAAGCTACTATGACAGCAAGCACAGGGATATGATCTATGCACCTGGTGACAAGGCATATCTCCGTGTAACTCCCCTCAGAGGCACTCATCGTTTTGGTGTGAAAGGAAAGCTTGCACCAAGATACATTGGTCCTTTCAACATTCTCTCAAGGCGTGCGGAAAATGCTTATCGTCTTGAACTTCCAGAAAAGCTATCCAAAGTGCACGATGTGTTCCACGTGTCACAGCTCAAGAAGTGTTTCAAAGATCCAGATCGTGCAGTTGATCATGATTCTATCGAACTGCAAGATGATCTATCTTATGAGGAGCACCCTGTTCGTATTCTCGATGAGACCGAGCGTAAGACTCGCAACAAGAGCACCAAGTTCTTGAAAGTGCAATGGTCGCATCATTCCGATAAAGAGGCAACGTGGGAGACCGAAGAGGATCTTCGCAAGAAGTATCCGGACCTTTTCCTTTCTCAGTAGGAATCTCGGGGCGCGATTCCTTCAAGGGGGGGTGTTTTGTAACATCCAAGTATGAAAACACCCTAGTTGTTTTACTTCTTGTTCTATTTAAGCAATGCATCATGTCATCATCCTCATGTTATTTCTGTTTGCATTGTTTTCATAATAAAAGTCAAACTTAATCAACCTTTGTTTTCACACTTGTCTGTTACAATCTTTCAAATAAAGAATTGCCAATCAAAAACATCAATTGCTTCCAATTATTTTCCTTAATGTTCATCAATTAATTTGTTGCTTAAATCAATTAACCAATTTAAACAATTAATTCCAAAGTCATTTCCAAAGTCAAACAAATTCTCAAAATCATTACACTTTTGAATCCATGAAGTTCACCACTAATTTGAATTCTTTAAATCACTTAAAAACCCTAGGGGAAACCCTAGGGGAAATCATTACGCCGGTGGTGAGCTCCATTTCCTTCCATCTCTCCCTCCTCTCGCATCAGTGAACTATCTGCAACGTCCAGCACCCACTCGTTCTCGTCCACGACCACCGCAACGCTGGCGAGCAGCGCCACTGCGTCTGTCAGTCGAGGATGCGTTCCGTCGTCAGTTAAAGTTTCAGAAACCTGGCGTGGAACAATAACCTCACTGCAGCGCTACCTCTGTCAAACAGATTCAGTTAACGCAGTGGTACTGCACCGTGCGCGCACGCGTTTGGTCGCTGGTTCGATCCCCGCCAGCGCCAACCTTTTCTTTTGGCTATTTTGCCTCCACCGCGCGAGCAGGCCCACCTGGCATAGACCCCCACGGCCACGCAAGCATCTGCTCAGCGCCACGCTGGCTAGGCCCACGGGGCAGAGACAGTGGCTAGCTACCAACTGAGTAACAAATGGTTTCTGCGAATTCCAAAATTCCAAATTTCATTTTAATTAGCAGAATTAAACAAAAACTTCAAAATTTAATATCTTTTGTTCTGTAAACCCAATAAATAAAAACTTTATATGTTTTCTGATCCAAATTTCCTAATCTTTCCAAATATTCAATTTGTGTACTGTTTTGAAAACTTCAAATGTATTTAAAATTCAAACTTAAATATTTCAAATGATAATTTCTAAAATCCATAACTAATTATTTATTAATCCAATAAATGCAAATAAAATATGATTTCAAGGCCATTTTGAATAACCTATTCAAATATAATTTTTGTTTTCTGATTTGAATAATTTAAATTGCCTAAATATTTTAATCCTTGTTTAATTCAATTAAAATTTGATAAAATCATAACTTGGTCAAAATAAAATATTTTTGAACATGCAAAATACGTTTTCAAACCATCAAAGTGTGAACTTTTCAAATGTGAGTTTGAATTCATGTTTTGAACAAATAAAAATTCAATTAAATTCAAACTTGTTTTACATTATTTAAAACTTGTTTAATATTGTTTAATTCATAATTAAATAATCCAAATTCCAATTTCAAAATTTGAAACATGTAATCCAACTAAAATTTGATGTTCTTTTCAAATATCAACTTTGTTATTTGTTTTGAACATTTTAAATGGTTGAAAACAACAAGTACTTGTGTGTCACCTTTAAGGCACCCAAAAATTCCCTAAATTGATAATAAAATTCTAAATTGCTACACCCTATTATAACTTGATTCTAATGTTGTTATTTTGCTGTTTTCCTTTTGCATGCATCATACTAAACCACTAGCACCTGTTGTTTAGTTGGAAAACAAATAATCTAACCAAAATCCATGGGCCTTTCATATGCAACTCAAAATTGCATATGTGTCCATTTAAATTGTGTTATCCTATCAATTAGTTTATTTTGATGCATCTATTAACTTGTCATGCATCATATTTGATTGTGCACTATGCCATGACAATGATTGTTTATATTTCTGCCTTGTTTGTTTGCTTCTTCTCGGATAGACGACGACGTTGATACCGACGACCTTTACGACACCCCTTCTGAGGATCTAGCTCAGTACCCGGCTACTGGGTTTGCAGGCAAGTTATCACTCACATGAACCACTGTGTTCCTTTCAACATTGGTTACCGATACTTTCCGTTGATTCTTATCTGCTAGCCATAGTGGTAGTTGTTTCTATTACGAACCTATCACATGATACCCTAAACACTGATATTGCCACACCTCCAGTCCTAAAACCCCGTTGCTTGGGCCCGTGTCTTACTAGCATGCTTAGGGTTGTTTTGCTCGAGTCTGTTATCAGTTACTTTCTGTTATTATATTCTGTTATATTCTTGGCTCGATGTTAAACAACACCTGTTAATTTGAGGTAATAATAATTTGCTGATAAGGCACCGGCAGGAGGCCCGACGTGGTTTTGAGGCCTGCTAGTGTCGACCCTAATAGGAAAAGGGTCTTGTCTACTGATCCATGATGAGCGCACTATCCGCATGTGGGAAGCGTGTATGGGCGCCCCCCTCAATTTGACTCGGTCCGCATCTCGTCCAAATCACCACACTTAGTTCGGGCTTTCCATTTGATGCACGCATATGCAGGTACGAACCCGAGGCCAGGGTGGAACTTTTGTAGTCGGCATTTAGGGCGGCGTGGTCTTCCAGTGCTATGAGGGTCCTCCTTTTCTTCGGGGGGCTCAATTAGCCGCGCACGCACAGCACGTGGTGCTTTGGGCTTGATGCGAAGAAGAGTTGAGTTGTGTTGAGTGCCCCGCTTGGTGGGAAAGGCCTTCCCATCTGGCGGGTTATTCTTACGTGTACGGCCAAATTGGTGCACCCCTGCAGGGATAAATCTTCTCGAGAAGCCGTGTTTTCCGCGGTTATGGTTGACTTGGTGAAAGTACTGGTTAACAAGTACTCAGAACAACTTACACCTAAATAATGATAACCTGACTAGTAATAGGCTTATTGACACAACAACTTGATCCATCATTAATCCAACTGTGTGAGTTATCCTCGGGTTGCCTCTTTGGATAAGGGGCGAGATCCAGGATGGGTTTGTTTGGTGGTTAGCTATAGTTGGTTACGATACGCTATCTTATCTCCTTCTGTTACACCAGAACTTGTAGTATGTTCTGTAGATGGTTAGTGCAGCCAGTTGCAGCATCTTCATACCCTTTTCTTCCGTTGATCCCAAGGCATCTGTGATTGGTGTTGACGGGCTACACTTTGGTGAACTGTGAGTCTTGCTTGCCAGTACGTTGTTGTACTGACCCCTTTGGGGCTGTGGTTTACGCAGACTACGACTACAGCTACGATGACCACCAGGATGGCTACTTCGTGGAGTTTGACGAGACTGCAGACGAGTAGATAGCTGGACCAGGGCTGGATCCAGGACCTACGTGGATGGGCTTCGTCTTCTTTATTTTCTCCGGCTTCTTAAGCCTGTTGGATTTGTCTGTACCCAGACACCGTTGATTGCTTCCGCTGATGTAATGAATGCTATGTTGGGACATGTGTCCTCTGGATGATTGTATTTGCTATTTCTGCCTTAGTGAAGGCCAGTTGCAACTTTATTTCAATCTTTTGTGTCTTAGAGGCATGTTGTGTTATCCTTTTGTTCAAAACCGTTGACGTACCATGTGTGTATGGTATGAAGTACGTCAATGGTAGTATCCTGATTTCTATAGGATAGTTTACATCGACGGTGAACAGTAACGGTTGGTTGTCGCACATAAGTGCTGGCCTACCCGTAAGGGGACGCGGGAGCCGTTAAGCCCCGTAATCAAACCAAAATACTGTTCAGTTCGTACGGTGAGTATCCTCTAGAAGTCCGGGTGCGACAATGACGGGCGGGGGTCGTCTGTCGAGTGGGGTGACCAGATGATGTCCGTCGTCCCCAGGCAGGACCCCAAGTTTGACGGGTGGACTGGGGGTGCCGAACATAAATTTGGCGGGTGGACATCTTTTGGGGGTGCCGCTGCGGCGAGTTTTTTTTTGTTCGGAGCCCCATTGAGCCTTTGGAGGGACCGTTTGGAGGGCTCCGTGGATATGCTCTTAGCAGGCGGCTTCAATTCATGCCGCTTCAATCATGTTCTTTCTACTTCGAATGTAGTAGCACACCCTTTACCTCGTTCTTCGGAACGCTTTTCATTTAATTTATCTTTGGATGTTATCTCTATGTGATGTGATCAATAAAGCCCGCGCGGTGCCGGCGGCAGCGGCTCTCCTCTACCCCCGCACGCGGCGCTCTGCACGGGCCAGAAGCGGTCAGCGGCGTTGCTCTTCGGGATTCCCTGGTCCGGCGTGGCCGGTGGTGCGGGCGGCGGTGTCGTCTGGCGACGGAGCTTCCCGGCAGCAGGTGGCGCTAGCGGCTGGCTCGGCCATGGTCTGAGCCTCTCGGGCCTCAGATGGGCTTGGGCGGGCTCAGATGGGCTTGAGCGGGCCTGGGCGCCGCAGTGGCTGGAGCTTCCTGGAGGCGGTGGTAGCGACAGGGGCGGGGCGACATTGACGGCGTTGCGGCCAGCCTATCGCTGCAGGGCGACCGGGGCTTTACGGGCCCATCTGGGCTCGGCCGGGCCTGACGGGGCCTGGTGTGCCCGCGCTGCTTTGTCCGGACGTTGACTGCCTCACGACGGTGGGGGTGGGTTCCTCCAGCGTGGCTGCGGGGCTGTTCTGTGTCGTCTCGACGAGGTCGTGTGCCGCTACCTTGCAGGCTGCTTGCCGGTCTCACGAAGTGGCCGGTGAGGATGCCCCAAGATCGTGGTGGCGCATATTGGTGGTTGGTGATGCTCGGTGGTGGTACTCCCTCGCGCCCGGGGGTTTGTGGATAGGGGTTGGGAGAAATCCTTGTCAGCTAGTCTGACCCGGACGCGGTGCTGCTGTCGTGTGGCACCCTTCCTTCTTCGAGGGCATCGTCGGAATCCCGTGCTAACGGTCCTCTCCGTGTCCGGGGAAACCCTAGGACCTCTGGTCCGAGTAGCAGCACTGTGTCGACAGGGCACCCTCCCTGGAGGGGCTGCCTGGCATGAGGCGCGTCGAGGGGTACCTGGATCGCGGTGCGACGAAGAAGGAGGGTGAAGCGGTGGTGGGTCATCTTTGTTGTGTCTCTTCGCCTCAGTTTTCATTTCTTTTCCTCTTTGGGCGTGTTTTGCTATTGCCCCAACATTTTATTTCGGTCAAACCTTGTATCGGTGTGGTTGCTATATTAATATAGGGGGGCGTAAGCGTATTTCAGCAATAAAGTGTGAAATTGTCTCTATCAAAAAAGTGGAACTGCGCTTACCATGAACTCCCAAGGGTATTATTTAAACTAGCAAACATGCCCGTGCGTTGCAACGGGAGGAAAAAACAAAACCAACATTACGAACAAAATTTCCCCCCAAATTGATCGATGCGTGAAACCCGAGTATCGATTCATTCTTCTCTCTTAATTTTATTATTATTTTATAGTAAACGTGCTCGTGCATTGCAACGGATATAAACTATATAAGTCTTCGTACTTGGAGAAATAAGGTATTTTTTACATTCGTAAAAAATATCAGTTTCACTCTGCTTTTTTTTTATCTTATACCATATAAAATTGGATGCACTTAGTTGTAACTTAATAAGCTCAATAAATAATTAAGTACAGAACCAAATTCAAGGTATATATAACATGCAGTTTATATCAAAGTATGTGTTTTTTGGTCGGAGAGTAATAGTGAAGAGACGTAAGATAAAGTTTTACAATCAAATAGATATTACCTATTTCGTTTCATTTTAAGTATTTAAATATTACCTCAAATAAGACATCTACGATTCTGCAATAATACTTTGTCTTCTTCACTTCAGTATTTATAAAATTTACCTGAATGTACTGCTCATTAATGTCCACTTGTTCATCCACAATAACAAGCCCATGTGGCTATATGGATGCTATTGTGTGTTCGGATTTTCTGCTCTGAATACAGCGCCAACTTGAAATACTTCAATTTTCTTTTCAACCAGAACGATATGTAGATTTAATGAACGCGCATTGGACTACCGGCTGATACCGGTGAGTGGTCAGGAAAAATCACGTCAAGCAAGAATTTTAACTTCTACCTGTGCAGTATTATCCTGAGCCTACCAAGCCTGGCAAAGATGCCTCGAAATAACTTGTACGTAGCAATTCTCCCTGTACGATACTCCGGTAGCCTAGTCTAGCTCTATGGACGGCAAAGAAGTTTGACGTGCGAGCTGGCCTGCAGGCCCCAAGCACTGATGCGAACTCCATGCGGGCTCCATGGACAGCCTGGGATATACACAAGCTAACACTTCGACAGCTCTTCTGTGGGTCTGTAAAGCCACAGCACCCCACCTTTTGTGAGCTTGGATGCTTGTCCAGAGAGCGAGCTTGCCAGGAGGGATTGTTGAAGGGGCTGGAGGCGCGGAGCCAACTCGTGGTGCATGCGGGCAACGTAAGACATCATTCTGCGATGGAGGCGGTGGTCTTGCCTGAACCCATCTGCCGACGACACCGCGCCCATGGAGGTCGAGCAGCACAGAGGATGTTGGCGTCGCGTACCCGGCCTTGTCGATGGTTAGGAGCAGCTTGGCCCCGCGCTGCTCTCGACCCAGCCGACTAATTCCGCTCGACGTTCTCGACCCAGCCGACTAATTCTGCTCGACGTTCTCGACGGCGCGGAACGTGCAGAGCCATAAGCTCGTGGACCCAAGAGATTAGTTTCATGGAGCCGAGAGATCAGTTTGGAGGGGACGTGTATGGAGTACGAAAGGCTAGTATGACCATGCAACAGCCTTTAATAAGGCAGCATAGCACAGCATGAACATACATATGATGACATGAAACCGACAAACACTTGAGCTCCAAAGTAGAGAAGTTGTCTACCGACGCACCCGTGCCATGGGGCCGTGGGAGAAAGCTCTGTTTTTTATATACGCCAGCTCCAGGATCAGGACATAGAAGCAGGTCGTGGGCATGCATAGGCCTACTTCGCCACACCTAGGCGTGGCACAATCGGACTCCACAGAGGACGGAAGGTGACGCCCGCCATCCTCGAGCCGGAGCAGCACATCAAGCACACCCGCATGGCCGCATAGCGGCGACACTTATACAGTTGGAGCTGCTTGCCGTTCTCATTATTCCCCTCCACGAGAGCGGCCAGGACGGCTCCGCCAATCGTGCCGCTGATGAAGGAGACAGACAACGGGGCGTGAGACACCACCTCCCTCTTCACCAACCACATGACCCGCCTCACAGGCGTATGAACAATTCCAGATAGTTGACTCTGGGAAGCGAGAAGCCGTACTCGAGGCAATCTTCCATGATCATGTGGTGGATGTGAGCCCTGCCACCTCGTGTGCGATCTTGAAGCAGTCGCCATCGGAACTGACCAGCGCGATCCTCTTTCTCTTCTTGTGCGTCTTATAGCTCGGAACAGCTTTGGATCGGTTTGATGCAGCAATCGATCAATCCATACTTAAAGGCCTGTGCAATGTATCTTGGGCGATGGATTAGCAACTTGAGTAGGACACGGTCGCATGCCCAGCGAGGAATCTTGACTGGGCCGACCCACACCAGCAATCGATCGGGAGTCGGTGGAACGACGTGACCGGGCTTTTTATGTGCAAAGGGAAGGAAACGAAAAAACAAAAGCGAGGAAATAACCGACCACGACGGACTATTATTAGTTTCAATAGGTATAACTTACTGATGGCAGGGTGGGTAATTTGTGTCAACTTTAAGGATAATTTCAATTACCTACTACCAAACCAAACCAAACCAGGGAAGCCTTAACGCCTTTATTATTAGGTATAGATTTAAACTTCCTGGGAAACTGACTTGAAAAACTGAACGCGCTAAAGTATGCCGGATTAACCCGCATCACTTTTTCTGCATTCTGAAGATGAATTTGTTCGTTTCCCCATGACGCGAACTGGACAGAATGAAATATACTCCAATATTTGCATCCTGGATTGCAGGAGTGGAAACGGCAAGGAACCTTCGCCCACACCAAAAAAATAGAACTTCCGTTTAGACACAAAAGGTCAGTGAAACAAGCTATACTACAGCGCGACCGTAAAGCTTATCTGGCCGGATTAGACTGACGGAGAGGGAAACTTTAAGAGAAGCTGGCTTTGGAGCTTCACGAGCCATGCCAAATCAAGGATGTGTTGCACTCCACAACAAAATAAACACTTCAGACTTAATCTCGAAGAGCAATCATAACATACAAGCGTGAGAGGTCAGGTTTTGAACGAAGAGAGCGGCGAACGCGTGGCGATGTCGGAACCTAGGTGACCGGCGTCATGGTTTCTCCATGGGACACGGCCAAGCCGGCGGCGCGGACCGGCGGCATGGCACATGGTCCTCCTCCCCAGGCGGGGTGACGGAGACAGATTCCATCCGCGGCTTGCGTTGGGCGGATGTTGCCGAGGACCACGATGAGGAGGTAGCCCTCGCGGCGGAGCTGGCGGCCCGGTGCGTGCTTCCCCTGTCTCCTACCCTTGGTGAGTTCATGGCGAGGGAACGCAGAGTGGTGGACCCTCGTCGGCGACGCGGGTCGCTCATGAACCGCCGGCGGGATGACGAGAGGAGAGTCACCGTGGCCTCTACTCCGGTGATGGCGCTCGACGCGGTCTTGTACGACGCGCTCCCCTCCCCCCCGGGCCGAGCACGATGATAGGTAGGTCCTCGCCGCTCCCGGCCGAGGCGGTGGTGCTTGGTCCCTCCGCCGATGGCGGGCGGCCGGCCACCATGGCGGCGTCGGGGGCGACTGAGGGAGACGCTGCCCGGGTTGCTCCTGGGCCTAACCCTAGGCCTAGTGGGCCGAACCCACCCGCGTGGCCCGTCCTAGAATGGCGTCGGCCTGTGTTGGCGTGGCGTTGCCCAGCGCCCTCGTACGGATCGCCTAGGTCGGGCGCTAGCAGGCCTGGCCCACCGTGGCCAAACGGGCCCTGGCTGTGGCTTAGGAAGTGAGTGTGGGATCTCTCCTTAGGGTTCCCAGCACCCGTTGAGTCGAGGCGAAATCACCGATCCCGTATCGTCTCCAGGAACCCGCCACCACCCGCTCTGACCCTCTCGTTCGCGCAGGCTGCCACCATGAACGCGCCCGGGTTGCGGAAGACGAGGACGCCGACGTCCTTCCGCGGCGCCGCGCCCGCTCTCCATCGCCGGTGAGACCGCGGCCGCGTCCTCGCTCGCCATCTCCGTCCGCACGCACCTACAAGCCGCCGAGGCGGCGCGGCACCTCGCCAGGGTGCCGGGAATCTCCTCGTCCGCGTGGCGCTAGGGAGCGGCGCGCCGAGCCCCGCCGGTCTCCTCTGCGAATATAGGAGGCCCCACGCCGGGAACGCTCACCTGCGAGGTCTCCTCGCCAGGTGCTGTCGCCTGCTGGCCAGCGGCGCGAGGAGGCGCTGAGGGCTCAACTATAGCAGGCCCGGAGCGTGGCGCGCTCGCCTGGCCACCGCCGGTTGGCATCCCCGCGCCTGCGAGCTGGACAGTGGCCGCGGGCGCAAGCCGGGTCGAATGCCGCATCGGTCTGCCCCGTGACGACGTACGTGGCTGACAGGCCCCTATGGCACCTGCAAGGAAGAAGGTTAACAAGAAAAAAAAGAAACGTGTGAGAGCGTTCGAGGGGGATCGTGCAGGAGGGAACCAGCGCGGGTTCCCACCGGCGTTGACCTCCTCGGCCCCGACGGGAGCTCCGAGAGCCACGACCCAGGTGGGGTTGGGCGCGCCTCGCCCTCAGGCGGAGGGTGGGGAGAGCTCCCCGTCGCGGATCAACTCCTTCAACTGTGGGAAGCCGGGGCACTTCCGCTCCGAGTGTAATGTGCCAGAGAGTTGCCTCCGGTGTGGGGATCCTGGCCGCATCATGGGAGCATGCCCCACTGCCGCTGCGCCGCCACACCATCCTCGGCTGGAGCTCCTGGGACATAGGGTTGAGTCCATATTCTACTACATCGACTTGGGTGGAGTCCCGATGGTGGTTCCGCAGAACCTTGCGATGGTGACCGTGCTCCCGGAGCAGATCCCCCCGGTGTCTGCGGAGTTGACTGTGGAGATATTGCGTGATGAGTTGGCTCAGATTATGCCGGGTCACGAGTGGCAGTCGCGCGCCATCTCCCAGACTGAGTTTGCTGTGGTGTTCCCCTCGGCGGAGATGCTTCGTCTATGCTCCATGGGCTCCACCTTCACACTCCACCTGGATCCGGATCTTTGGACTCCCTGACGAGGCCAAGATGGAGGAGATCTTAGCATTGGTGGCTAAGCCTCTTGGCCTGTACGTGGAGGTTGAGCACATCTCTCTTGTGGGTTCTGACGCGGTCCGGATCAGGGTGCTTTCTCTAGAGCCTGACCAGCTCCCGGGCCTTCTACCTCCGGTGTTCTTTGGCGGACGCGGTGGTAACCGAGGGGCGATCCTGCGTGTGGAGCTTGACCAGGATGGGTTGGAGTCTCTCCCTCCCATTGACCCTGAGGTTGGGCCATCAGGGGGAGGGGCGGATTCTTCAGAGGAGGATTCCTCCAGCGACAACGATGAGGACCAGGGTGGGGATGAACCTTCCCCTACTACAAACGCCACTTCCCCTACAGCCCCGCCGCCGGAGGTACCGGCCAACGCCCCTGCTCCGACCCAGGCGTTGACCTCTGTGGACACGGTGCCGGCTCTGATGTCGCTCTCATTGAGTGCTACAGCTGAGCTGACCTCTGCTGGCGGATCCGGCACATCCCGGCCCGACCTACCACCTTCGGTCGTCACGCCCTTCTCTCAGTACGACTCCAACTTCGGCCTTCAGGGTCTGGACGCCGCGACTCTAGGATTGCTACAGGACCCGCACGTGGAGGAGGAGGACTGTGGGAGTGTGGGCCTGGAGGTGCGTCCTCCCTCTTCATCTCGGTCTGGAGGTGCCTTGTGCTACACGCTCCCGCTAGGATCTCGGGGCTCGACCCCTACTTCCCCGGAGGGATCCCCTTATATGGTCCCAGTGACCCCAGCCACGGGCGCCGACGAGCAGCTCACTGTCGTCCCCGGCACTCCAACGACCAGCCGCCCGGAGTCTCCACAGCGATGCCCCTGACAGCCCCCTCCGCCGTCCCGCCATAGTGCGCGACTGGCACGCGCCAAGGGTGGGATGGGTGGGGCCATCCCTACCGTGGAGGAGTAGGCGATCCAGTTGACTGCGGCCCGTCGTGATATCCCAGGTACGTCTCGACCCAGGCCTTGTTCTCCACCTTCGGGTTCTAGATTTTTTGTTCTCGATGAGGTCCCGCTGGACCATTTGGCATAGGTTGCATCTGACTGTGGGGTGGTGTTCCGCGGGGAGAAGGGCCCTCGCCTTGAACAGATCGCCACCCATAAGGCTAGGGAGGTCTACGAGGGGACCCTTGCTGCCGCACGAGCTCAGGAGGAGCTTGCATGAGAGACGGTCCCCAATTCAGTGGCCCCGATGCAGGCGACATCAGACCCAGATTGTGACTCCCATAGTGTGCCTAGTGGGACGGAGGACCCCGCAGTAGTTTCCCAATCGGGGCGACCATGCGGGCGACCTCCCAAGGTCCCCAAGGCTCCGTCTCGGCCCTCGACCGTTGGTAGGGCCCAATATGTCCCCCGTAAGGGGACAACCCCCGAGAATGTTTCCCAATGAGTGGCCTTATCCGTGCTTTCATTTGGAACATGAGGGGGTTTGGGCGAGAGGGCTCCTCGAAGCAGCTAAGCGAATACATGAGAAGAAAGGACATGGATATTGTAGGGATCCAGGAAACGATTTGACAGGACTTCTCCATTCATGAGCTCCAGCGTCTTAGCCCCTTCAAGTTTGCCTGGCAATGGCTGCCGACTTCAGGGCACTCAGGCGGCATCCTCCTTGGTGCCAAGGAGGATACGTTTGAGGTGGATGATATGAACCGCGGGGAATTCTTCGTAAGTATGCTACTTACCCATAGAAGAACCTCCCTCCAGTGGGAGGTTATTACCGTTTATGGCCCCGCGGATCACAGCAGGGCTCCGGCCTTCCTTGCCGAGCTACGTGACAAGGTGGCCAGGTGCGCCACCCCACTTGTCATTGTCGGGGACTTTAATCTCATTAGGTCCCCGGACGACAAAATTTCGGCAAATATGGATCAGCGACGGATCGACCTATTTAATGACTGCATCGTTGACCTCACCCTTAAGGAAATTAGGCGCGTAGGGGCTAGATATACTTGGACTAACAACCATGCGGATCCAATCCGGAGGGTGCTGGATCGGGTCCTAGTATCGGTGGACTGGGAGGTTGCCTTTCCACTATGCTCCATGCGCGCGTTAACTAGGGTTGGGTCGGATCATACCCCGCTTCTTCTCTCGTCAGGCGGGGCTTTACCCTCGAGGCTGAACCGCTTCCACTTTGAGAACTTCTAGTTGGAGAAACCAGGTTTTGTGGAAGCGGTCCAAGAAAAGCGGGCGGACACAGCAGCCCACCCGCCGCGCTTGATTAACGCTGTGGATGTGTGGCACTATTGCGCGTGGATGTCGCGCAAATTCATGCGAGGCTGGGGGCTAATTTGGGGGCGTAAGTGAAGAAGAGGAGGGCTTCCCTCCTGGAGGAGATCCAGTCCCTTGACCGTCTGTCGGATTCCATGGGTCTTAACGCTGATGAGTGGATGCAGCGCTATGCCCTGGAGGAGTCCCTCATGGAAATCTGCAAGGGGGAGGAAATCTTCTAGCGACAACGGAGTCGCCAAACTGGATCCTTAGGGGGAGGCGAATACGGCATATTTCCATGCCATCGCAAATAGGCGTCGTAGGAAATGCTCTATCCCTTGCCTATGGGAGGGTGATCGACTCTTGGAGGAGCCTAGAGAGATCTCCTCCCATGTCTACTCCTTTTACAAGGAGGTATTTATCGCGGGACCCCGCACGGGGATATCGCTGGCAGCTGAACTATGGCCAGAGAGGGCTCGGGTTTCAGAAGCCGAAAACGCGGAACTGACTATCCCTTTCGTTGATGAGGAGGTGTCTCGTGCGGTTAGGGAGATGAAGGCCAATTCGGCCCCTAGGCCGGACGGCCTTCCTGTTACCTTCTTCCATAAATTCTGGGAGAATATCAAGTCGGTTATCATGCCAATGTTCCAGGAATTCTACATTAGAACCTTGGTCTTGACGAGACTTAATTTTGGCGTGATTACCCTGACCCCCAAGGTAGTGGGGGCCTCGGATATCCGCCAGTTTCGACCGATTACGGTCCTTAACGCCATCCATCGGATCTTCGCCAAAGTGTGTGTCTCAAGACTTGCTCCTCTTATGGAGTGTCTCACACATCCGTACCAATTCGCATTTTTGAAAGGCCGGTATATCCATGATGGTATCCTAGCGCTTCATGAAATAATTCAGGAAGTGAAGACACGCCGTCATAAGGGCGTGTTTCTGAAGCTGGATTTCCAGAAGGCGTATGATCGCTTGGATTGGGACTTTCTTCGTTTAGTGTTGAAACGAAGAGGGGTAGATGACCGGATGATCAGCTGGATCATGCAACTGGTCATGAGCGGAAATACCGCTATTAATATTAATGGGGAAGTTGGTCCCTACTTCAGACCCACGTGTGAGGTTAGGCAAGGTGATCCGATCTCCCCCTTACTGTTTAATGTTGCAGTTGATGCTCTCGCAGAGGTCTTGGAGCGAGCTAAGACCTCTGGCCACATCTCGGGTGTGGTTGGACATTTGATCCCGGGGGGTGGTGTCACCCACCTTCAATATGCGGATCACACCATGATCATGGTTGAGGGATCTGACCTTGACATCATCAACTTGAAGTTCCTCCTGTGCTTCGAGGCCATGTCTGGCCTTAAGATCAACTTCGATAAGAGTGAAGTCATGATCATTGGGTACACCATGGAGGAGCAACAACGGATTGCCGACAACCTTAACTGTCGATTGGCGCAATTCCTAGTCACCTATCTGGGAATGCCGATTAGGGACTCTAGGATCCTCATTAAGGATCTTGACCCACTAGTCGAGCGGGTCAAAACTAGAGCCGAACCTTGGCAAGAGAGCCGAACCTTGGCAAGGGAGGTTCACCTAACTATCCTGATCGATTCGTGTCTGTCTAGTCTCTCCATGTATATGATGGGGCTCTACTTACTCCCGGAGGGCGTCCACGCCAAGTTTCATAAGAAATTGTCCCGCTTCTACTGGCAAGACGCCACGGGTCACCAGAAATACCACATGGTGAAATGGGCGGACATCTGCGCCCCCAAGGAGCTTGGGGGCATAGGGATTGTAGCTTCTCGGCACATGAACAAAGCCTTGTTGCTTAAATGGGCATGGCGGATCATGCGAGGGGCGGGGGGCCTATGGCTCCAACTATTAAAGGCGAAATACCTAAGAGGCTGCCCCTTATTAGCGTGTGAGCGGAAGGAGGGATCACAGTTCTGGCGATCCCTCCAATCCATCAAACACGAGATCCGGCTAGGGGCGTCTTTCTCCGTAGGCGACGGACGAGGGACCCTATTCTGGCTGGATCGGTGGCTCGGCGCTCGCCCCTACGACATGAATTCCCGGAGCTGTTCGCCATCTGTTCAGATCCGGGGATCTTGGTGGTCGGGGCGGCCATACATGGTCAATGGCATATTGGTTTCCGTCGAACATTCGGCCCGATGGAGGCCGCTAGATGGGCGGAATTGCGTGCGGATCTTCCGTACTCCTTAGAGGGCCCCCCAGATACGGTATCTTGGGAGCTTTCATCCTCAAAGATCTTTACGGTGGGATCTGCGTACCGGGCCCTATTTAGAGGGCCGACGCTCCCATGGACTTCCCACCTTTGGAAGGCGCCAATCCCCCTGAAGATTAGGATCTTCACTTGGCAACTACTGCGCGACCGCCTCCCTTCGGGGGTGCAGGTGGCCAAGCGGTGTGGTCTTGGTGATGGGACATGCCCCCTCTGTGCGGTCCCAGATACGGGGACCCACATTCTTTTCTCTAGCCCCGTAGCTCGTTTCCTGTGGAGCTTCGTAGCGGAGGCGCTGGGGCTCGAGTGGCGGGCCTCAGACCTTGCCGAGTTCCTGGAAGTGCAGGCGAATTGTAACGGGAGGAGGAGGCGCCTCTTCTGGCTTATATTCGCTGCGATGACCTGGACCTTATGGACTATTCGTAACAAAATGGTTATTGAGCGTGTTTTCTTGGGGCGTGCATCTGACTCCGTGTTTAAATTCCTGGCGTTTTTGCAGCAGTGGCACCCTCTTTGTGGACAGCGGGACAAGGAGCGGCTCGATGGCGTGATTCAGGCACTCGTGTTGGCGGCTCGCCGCCTCTCTGCAGCCTTCAGCCGTCGAGCTTTATTGTATCCAGTTATTGTTGTTACGTTGCGTCGCAACTTTGTTTTCTTTGGGTCTTGTTGTGTTGTGACCCCAACAAACTATTTTTTATTTTCTTTGTTGTCCTCGGACTGCTTGTATGATGTGTGTTGCTTTATTTATAAGGCGGGACGAAAAGTCTGTTTCGAGGAGGAGGAAAGTTTAAAAAGGAGAGGCGCGTTTGTATTTTTCTTTTGCGATGGAAGGAAAAGATGCAGCTCATCTCAGTTCATTGTATTTTTTTTTTTTTGCGATGGAAGGAAAAGATGCAGCTCAGCTCAGTTCATTTCACATGGATGTGTGGAAAGGAAGTCGCTTTCCCTCTTTGTAATTGTAGCAGAAGGCTCTATACGTCGTCTTTTCTTTCTGCAGCATTTTAAGCACTGATGGTGTCGCTACGCGGTGTCACGCCGCACAATCTCCCAGCTAGGGTCCCTTATCAGATTGTGACACCTCACCCTGTATGTAGCACCAATGTCAAAGCTGTCTTGTTCCGATCCTGGATATCTACCCCGCGGCGAATCCCTCGGCTTCGATCTCGCCGGCAATTAACCAATTAACCACCCCAAACGACAGCGAGCAGAGAAGCCATAACGACGTGACGTGCCCCCCTCTGTTTGATGTTTGATACCCGTAGTACTTTCTCTCGGAAGCATCGGGACAGTGGGACACACGTCCGGCCGGCGAGGCCGCCGATTCCAAGCACCACCGTGTCCATCTAGCTAATCTTACGAATGAGCAAGTCATCACGGTCTTGCAAAAGTCGCCACCGTCTCGCGTAGAGAAGCTGGTTGATTTGGGTCGCTCTTTTCTTTTATTGGTCGTAGATTTCATAGCAGAACCATAGAAAACGTAGCTGCAAGAAGCCTCGAGCCATGGAGATGAAGCATGTGCGCTCTAAACGACGCATTGGATCATCCAATTTGGATGAACGAAATCGTCGCTGGTGCGGCGATGGCGTCCGAATGCTGCAGATCGTTTCCAGGGCTCTGTTGGCTTTCTCGTCAATAGCGTCGATGACACAGATGTAAACGACGGCAAGGTTGTGCCGGAAGGTGAGGTGTCACAATCATAGCGGAGAAGGCCCCTGGCTCTGGCTGGGAGATTGTGCGCGGCCCGGTCGTTCCCAACCAATTTTGTTTGCATGCCACGTTCAAGTCCGCAACTGCCACGCCGGTAACTATTTATTTGTTTTTTCTTTTCCATCCAGGATTGCACGAGGGACAAACAACCACAACAGCGGCCCTCGATGCTTGACCGTATTAGAGCAATTATATCTCTAGATTTATCTCTCTCAATACTTCCTGCAAAGATGTATTTAGTTGGGAACCCATTTTTTCCGTCTTCGAAGATGGAGAAATACAAGCTTGGAGATATTTCCAGAATAGATTGATCATTTAACAAATATTCCTTAATATTACAATGTTAAATTAAGGACATACATAACTATTCATATGTAATAGGAAATAAAAAATAACTGTAGCAACGCACGGACACTCAACTAGTAGTCAGCTAATGTCTATAGGTGTTACATTTACATTTTTTCCAATTTGAACACCGGTCATCCAAACTGATGGCGACTCCAGGGGCGCTCGTGATGCCTCTCCGGCCGTGCAGCACGATGCCGCGAGTCGCTCACCGTTGGAATGCGATATGGATGGGGTGGGAGAAGATATATAGTGCTACCACCCCTTTTGGCCGCTAGCCGGCTACCGTGTTACCAACTAAAAAAAATAAAAATATCAAATTTAAGTGTTTCAAAAATTCCACGAATTTTTTTCTGTGTTCAAAAGATATATTTGTACAAGCTATAAAAATATCAGATCCAAATTCGAATTAAATATTGAGAAACAAAAAAGACAAAACATGCATGAATAGTGTCACTACTATCACAAAAAGACAAAGAAAAAAGAAAAATAGCACTATTCATTTCTGATTTATCTTTTTTTTCTCATTGTTCATTTCAAATTTGGATATGCGGATTTTAAATATTGTATGAACAAATCTTCTAAACATCCATAATTGTTCGTAAATTTTTGGCTAGTAGCATGGTAGCACCCAAAGGGGTGGTAGCACTAGATATCTCCTCGAGAGGGTGGTTGTGGTCGGGGTTTTTTTTAAATGGGAAAGCCCACGTCAATGCATCAAAATGATGCATACAACTTTTTATTAATTTATTTAAGTTCGAAGTGCAAACATCTTATTATTATTACAGCTCATGGATCGCTCAAGGTTGAGACATGTATCAACCATCTAAAAAAAACTAGAACCATGCAACGCCTTTGCATTAACATGTTAGCCTATAATTAAGCTGCCACCCGAAACGGCTGAACAACTCCCGTGCCACCGTTTTCAAACGTGCGCGCCCAGAATCCATGTCCCGGTGGCGCACTACCGGCTGGAGATAAGACCACATACGAATCTAGTGAATGGCCAAATATATCACTTGCAAGAAAGAAGAGGCTTTCGGCTTGTTAAAAATAATACTTACATGCATTCCATATAGGCCAAAGTAAAGCGCAAGCTCTAACTCTAATTTGAGCCTTTTCTTTTTTCACTCCATGCAACCAATTCCCAAACATATTAGTGATATTAGTTGGAGGAGCTATATGAGATGTCATATGAACAACACGCCAAATTACTTTAGCAAGCGGACAATCAATAAAAAGGTGTTGAATCGTTTCACTTTCGTCACAGAAACAACACCTAGTGCTACCATGCTTTTTTTTTTGACAAATTAACCTTGGAGAGAAACTCTTTACGATAGATAAACCACATAAAATTCAAATTTTTTTGAGGCACCTTTAGCTTCCAAATATATTTTTGGAGAAATGCGGTCTTACCATTTAGAAAATCAAGATACATTGATTTAACCGTATACGCATCCGAATTCGTTAGAACCCAAACAAAACTATCATGTTCAGTGGACAACGAAATATCCATTAAACGTGCAACAAGATTCAACCAGTGGTCATATTCGTTATCTATTAAGGCTCTCCTAAAAGCTATATTAGGATGAGTTTCCCCTAAAACAGATGGTACCGACACGTCTTTTTGCTAGAAAATATTATAAAGGAAAGGATATTGTTGGAATAACGGCGAACCTCCTAACCATGTATCTTCCCAGAACCTTGTGTTCTGCCCATCAGCAACATGAAAAAATCCTCTAGAAAAGAATTCCTCCTTAACTGTCGGGGGGTTACCCCCGAGTAGGGTAAAGGCAAGTGGTAAAGGCGACTTACAGAAGAGAGGTTTGGTCGAGTAGCCGACTACCCGGTACCTGCTACCCGGTCGACTGCTACTCGGTCTCACCTCAAGATGACCAGAAGGAGATATCAATCAAGTTCTGTCCTTTCGAGTAGAAGAGTTGGCCCGAGTAAAATTGGCGGGAACCTACTCGGGCCAGAAAGTCAAAGGAGCCGTTCTGACACAGGATCCCGCGTATCCTGGGTCCGTACTTGGCAGCATTCGAACTACTGTTCATCTGGGACCGGCCTGCCTGACAGTGACAGCATGGAAGCAGGCCGTCGCAGGATAAGGGGGCCCTACTCTGTGTTTGGCACAGTGATACCAGTCTGTCCCCTTGTTTTGCCCAACGACTTTCCAGATGCAGCCAAGATTAGGAACCAAAGCTGTCAGCGGGAACCCGGAAGAAGGACGATGTGCACACTATGTCGACACTTGTCCGTGTTTGGACGTATCCGGCTGGGCACCAGGTATATAAGGTGCCCCGCCGCCTCCTGCGTGAGGCATCGCATACTAGAACAGAGGAAACCCTAGATTCTTGACCTAGTTCATCACAAAGGGAGAAGAGTGGCTACTCGGTAGCAAGAACATTGTACTGTGGCTACTCGGTGAGACACCAGAATACATAGAGAAAGGCAGGAGTAGGGGTTTTACCTCCTCACGAGGGCCCTGAACCTGGGTAGATCGTGTTGTTTGCAGTGTTTACTTCGTACCTCACGCGGCTACTCGTCGCGTGATCTCTCCCCGAGCACCTCCAGCGTCCTTCGTCCCCACATCTTTAGCCATCCCATGGCATCTGCCGTGACACCACCACGACAGTTGGCGCCCACCGTGGGGCAACCAGCGGCGCTGGCTGGAGTTTTTGTTCGGACGGGATCTTCTTCAGCGGAGCGCGTGGTCTGTGGCCTTGTCCACAGATTCGGCTCCTTCGACTTCGTCACCGACAACGCCGGCGATTTCGGCGGCATGGCCATGCCGGAGGGCGGCTCGGTGATCTCCTTCGGCTCTCACCTCGTCTACGTCGCCACCGTCGCCAACCGCGAGTACCCCGAGCTGGTGCATGACGCGGAGGATCCTCCCGCGGTGATCGCTGCTCGCGGAAGGCCCGCGTGCCGCTCTGCGAACTGCGCCGAGGTGATGGTGACGGGCTTGGCGGCAAACACTGGCGCAGCCGCTACTGGCGCTGCGGCCGTCGTCGAGGAGATCGATGCACCGGCTGCTGGTGGCAGGGTTCACCGGCCCTACGAGAAGGAGAGCAACCTGCCGCCTTCCACGTCTACGGTCATTCCCGCGTCGGCTACGCGACCTGGCATGCCAACTCCCACCGACATCGAGCTTCTAGCCATGAGGGAGCAGCTCGAGCGGCAACGCCTGGAGCTGCTTGCCGAGCAGGCGGAGTTGGATAAGGTGAGGTTGGAGTTGAGTCTAGATCAGCTCGAGTACAACAAGGCTCACGGCTTCACACCAGTCGCTAGGAGGCCTAGCAGAGTAGGTGCCACTCGGCGCAATCTTGGTGCCGAGATGGCGACAGTTGTAGAGGCTCCTGCTCAGTCCGCCACCGCAAACACCTCCACCAGGCCCAGATATAGCACACCCGCCAAGACACTTAGAGCTGCAGAGGCTGTAGCTGCCGAGTTGCCTCGCCTAGATGGCGATGCGCGTCTTAGGCAGCAGGAAAGACTCAACGAGTTGGTGTTGGAGGCTGCTAGGCAGAACGAGGAGTTCCGGAAGGCCAACCCGGGTGCTGGGGCTTCGTAGGTGGTTCACTCGCACGCGGCTAGATCTAACGATCAGGCCTCGTCTCCGCATCCCAGCCGCGAGAAGAGCCACAGCGGGCGTTCGGGCAGAGACAGGCAAATGCAGGTGTATGACCCGGCTGCTGCCGCGAGACAGCTTGCTGTGCCGCAGCAGCCCGGGCAGGAACACAACGCTGCAAGAGCAGGCTCTCAAGCCCACCAAGCTCAAAGCCGTGCCCGAGATGCTGCGCGTCCAGGTCCTTCTCGGCAACCCGCAGCTCAGCCTACTCGGCAGAGGTAGCAGCCGCGTGCAGTGGCACCAGTCGCCAACCCGGTGGAGCAGCCTGCAGCTGTGCAGGTGGACAGGTATGATGATGGCTACTCGGCCATGGAGATGGCTGGCTATGATGTACATGAACGTGTTGGCGAGCGCATGCTGGCGCCTGGAGATGCGAGGCATCAGTTGGACCGGATCAGCTCGTCGGCGCGGCTGGAGAGCACGGGTCCTCCTGGCCCCGAGTGCTTTGGCCCGCGCATCATGAACGAGCCGTCCGTGAAGAACTTCCAGCTTGCAAGAGGCACCAAGAGCTACAATGGCAGCACCAAGCCTGAAGATTGGCTCAATGATTATGTCACCGCGGTCCATATCGCGAATGGCAACAGAAAATGGGCTGTGCGCTATGTTCCGCAGATGCTAGAGGGTCCAGCTCGCACTTGGCTCAACAACTTGCCCAAGAACAGCATTAACTGCTGGCTGGACTTCTCGGATGCCTTCATCAGCAACTTCACCAGCACATACAAGAGGCCGAATAGGCCGCAGCAGCTGTCCGCTTGCAGGCAGCGAGAAGACGAGACGGACCGCGAGTACCTTACTCGGTGGAGCACATTGAGGAACACCTGTGAGGGTGTGAATGAAGCACAGGCCATCACTTGGTTTGCGCAGGGATGCAGGCATGGCAGCATGCTGTGGCAGCGATTGCAGAGGGAGATGCCGAACACTCTGGCAGAGACCATCAAGATTGCGGATCAGTACGCACTTGGTGATCCCACTCAGCCACTGATGGACTCCTCTGAGCCGAGAAGAAACTTCAGCAACGGCAAGCGCAATGAGTTCCGCAACAAGCGCCGAGTAGATACTCGGTACGATCCTGAAGAGGTGAATGCAGTGACTGTTGGAGCTGGTGGCAGCCAGAGGCAGAAACCTGCTGGAGCCTACGGGCAGAACCAGAACCAGGGCCAAAGCAACAAGAAGCCATTTCGCACCTCTCAGTCGGGTAGCGGGAACTCCGAGCAGCCGAAGAAGTTTGTCTTTGACGACATGAAGGATGGCCCATGCAGCTTTCACACTCACCACCCCTCGAGGCCTGCTAACCACACTACTCGGCAGTGCGAATGGTGGGAGGCGATCAAGAGTGATGGCTTGCCTCCTCCTCCTCCTCTGCCAGCAGCCAACGCCAATGTGCAGCCTACTCGCGCACCCGCAGCTCGGCCGCCAGTGTACCCGAGAAGAGAGAATGTGAACCAGGTGGCTTTAGGAGCCAACCAGAACTTCAACAATGAGAGATACCGCAACAACAACAACAACTACAACCGCAACAACAACAACAACAGAGGCAGCAACAACAACTACCAGGGCAACAACAACAACGGCAACAATGGGGGCGGAGGCTCCAATCATTACCAAGAGCACCACGAGAGCTACATGATCTTCACTTCTGAGCCAGTCGACAAGCAATCACAGCACAGGCGGGCCATGGAGGTCAATGCAGTGATTCCTGCTGTCCCTCACTACATGTATTGGTGTGACCAGGAGATCAGGTGGTCCCGAGTAGATCATCCCAAGGTGATGCCCAATCCGGGTAGCTATGCCTTGGTGCTGGATCCTACTTTCCTGGGTCCCGAGAAGAATGTGAGGTTCAGCAAGGTGCTAATCGACAACGGCAGCAGCATCAACATTGTGTACAAGGACACACTCGAGAAACTTGGCCTGGCCGAGAACATGATGCTGCCTAGCAAGACCACCTTCCATGGCATTGTGCCCGGGATCTCGTGCAACCCGATTGGCCGAGTATGGATCGATGTGCTATTCGGCACCAGGGACAACTGCCGCACAGAGCGCCTGCAGTTCGAGGTAGTGGATCATCAGAGTCCTTACCATGCTCTACTCGGCAGGCCTGCTCTGAGCAAGTTCATGGCCTCTACCCATGTTGCATATCTGAAGATGAAGATCCCTGGTCCCAATGGCATCATTACCATCTCTGGAGATTACAAGAAGTCCATGGAATGTGCCTCTGCTAGCTCCCAGTTGGCGGAGTCAATGGTGATTGCTGCCGAGAAGAAGAAGATGTATGAGGTGGTAGCTATGGCTCAGTCCGCGCAAGCTGGTGCACAGGATGTGCCGAGTACCCAGCATGGGACTGCTTTTCAGGCTGCCAAGGAGACAAAGAAGGTCCAGGTCGACCCCGAGTTCCCCGACCGCGTAGCCATCATTGGCTCCGGGTTGGCGGAGAAATAGGAAAGCGAGCTCATCCACTTCCTCCGTGAGAATCGGGATGTATTCGCCTGGTCCAATGAAGATCTACCAGGAGTCCCGAGGGAGTTGGTTGAGCACTCATTACATGTGCGTCCTGACGCCAAACCAGTGAAGCAGGCTATGCGCCGCTTCGGAGATGAGAGAAGGAAGGCCATTGGTGACCAGATCACCAAGTTACTGATAAGCAATTTCATCATGGAGGTGCTGCATCCGGATTGGCTAGCCAACCCGGTCATGGTCGAGAAGAAGAAGGAGGATCCCAAGGCTGCTACCGCATGGCGTATGTGCGTCGACTACACTGACTTGAACAAGGCGTGCCCTAAGGATCCTTTCCCGCTACCTCGCATCGATCAGGTGATCGATTCCACTGCTGGTTGTGAACTGCTGTCTTTCATAGATGCCTACTCTGGTTTCCACCAGATTGCACTCAATCCTGTTGATCAAATAAAGACTGCCTTCATTACCCCGTACGGGGCTTATTGCTATCGTGTCATGTGTTTTGGCTTGAGGAATGCGGGTGCAACCTATTAGAGATGCATGCAGAAATGCTTGCACGATCAGCTCGGCAAGAATGTGCAGGTGTACGTAGATGACATTGTCATCAAAACGAATAAAACACATACTCTGCTTGCCGACCTGGAGGAAACCTTTGCTAACCTACGCAAGTACAAAATGAAACTGAATCCGAGTAAGTGCACCTTTGGTGTACCGGCTGGAAAGCTACTCGATTTTCTAGTTTCTAGTCGGGGTATTGAAGCCAATCCTTCAAAGATAAAAGCTATTGAGAGCATGTCTTTGCCGAGATCATTAAAGGATGTGCAGAAGTTCACAGGTTGCTTGGCATCTCTGAGCCGGTTTCTGGGCCGAATGGGCGAGAAGGCTTTGCCTCTATACCAGCTGATGAAGAAAAGTGACAAGTTTGTCTGGACTCCGCAAGCGGACGTAGCATTCAATGAGCTGAAAGCAATGCTGGCCAGTGCTCCCATCTTGGCTAGTCCGCTACCCAAGGAGCCAATGCTGCTGTACATTGCTGCGACTAACCGAGTAGTCAGTGTGGTGATTGTGGTGGAACGAGAAGAAGAAGGCAAGAGTGTGCAGCGCCCAGTGTACTATCTCAGTGAAGTGCTGTCCAGCTCCAAGCAAAACTATCCGCATTACCAGAAGATGACATATGGTGTGTACCTGGGCGCCAGGAAGCTGAAACATTATTTCCAGGAGCACCCCATCACTGTTGTGAGTTCTGCTCCCATCTCGGATATCATGGGCAACAAGGAGGCGAGTGGCAGAGTAGCCAAGTGGGCGATTGAGCTAGCCGCGTATGCTCCCGCGTATGCGAGAAGAGACGCCATCAAGTCTCAGATCCTGGCGGAATTTCTCGTGGACTGGGCCGAGGTGCAGTATGAACCTCCTGCTCCAGTTTCCAACTATTGGAGGATGCATTTTGATGGCTCGAAAGTGAAGGAAGGCCTTGGTGCTGGCGTGGTGCTGACATCACCCAAGCGAGATCAACTCAAGTATGTGCTGCAGATTCATTTCAAGGCGTCCAACAATGTTGCAGAGTATGAGGCAGTGGTACATGGCTTGCGAGTAGCCAAGGAAGTTGGAGTGCAGCGCATCATATGCTATGGAGATTCAGATCTGGTGGTGCAGCAAGTCTCGGGTACATGGGATGCTCTAGATGCCAACATGGCGTCATATCGCTTCCTGGTGCAGTCTATGACTGGGTTCTTTGAAGGTTGTGAGTTCCAGCACATTCACCGAGCGGAGAACGAAGCAGCAGATGAGTTATCCAAGTTGGGGTCTTCTCGGCAATCCATCCCGGCGGGAATCGCCTTGGAACATTTGAGGAAGCCATCCATCAAGCCTTCTCCCAACTCGGAGTCCATATTTGTTCCTTCTCTGCCAAGTGAGGAATCTGATCCCATGGAGATTGACTGGGAGAATGCTTCAGGAAACCCGGGGACTGCCGTCCTCTACTCGGGGACTGCCACTCCTTACCCGGGGACTGCCACTCCTTACTCGGGGACTGCCATTCCTTACCCGGGGACTGCCACTCCTTACTCGGGGACTGCTGTCCTTAACCCGGGGACTGTCGCATTCATTGAGGAAGTCCTTGCTAATCGGTCTGGGCTTCAGAGAAGCGCTCCTACTCCCCCTGAGCAACCACAAGAGCCTGTCCCAATGGAACTGGACGAACCAGTGTTTCCCACGCGGGAGACACCGAGTTGGGCTATGCCCATATTATCCTTTCTAAGGGACGGTACCTTGCCAGAAGATGAAGTTACTGCAAGGCAAATTCAGAGAAGATCCAAAGGCTACACTATAGTCCGAGATGTGCTACACAAGAGAAGTGCCACTGGCGTGCTGCAACGTTGTGTGGATCCAGCAGAAGGAGAAGAGATCCTGATAGAGATACACCAAGGAGAATGCGGGCACCATGCCTCTTCTCGGGCGCTGGTCCAGAAAGCTTTCCGGCATGGCTTCTACTGGCTCACAGCACTGCAGCAAGCTGAGGATATCGTGAGGAAGTGCACTGGCTGCCAGATGTTCGCAAGTAAGATCCACATGCCTGCCTCCGAGTTGAAAACAATTCCTATCACCTGGCCATTCGCTGTTTGGTGTTTGGACATGGTTGGGCCCTTCCAGCCGGCTAGAGGCAACATGACTCACATCTTGGTCATGGTGGACAAGTTCACCAAGTGGATTGAAGTGAAACCTATTCGGAGATGCGATGGGGCCACGGCTGTGAAATTCGTGAAGGATGTGATCCTGAGGTATGGCTACCCGCACAGTATCATCACCGACAACGGCACAAACTTTGCTGAGGGAGCAATGGTGCGGTTCTGCAGAGATAAGCATATCCGACTAGACGTTGCGTCAGTCGCGCATCCTGCTCCAATGGGCAAGTTGAAAGAGCAAATGGCATGGTACTGGCAGGCATAAAGACAAGGCTGATGGAGCCGCTGCTGAAAACACCTGGGTGTTGGTTAGACGAGTTGCCAGCGGTGTTGTGGAGTCTAAGGACTACCCCTAACCGATCAACCGGCTACACGCCATTCTTCTTGGTATACGGGGCTGAGGCCGTGTTGCCAATAGACTTAGAGCATGACTCCCCCCGAGTGACCCTCTACACTGAGGTGGAGGCGAGAGAAGCTCGAGAAGACGACGTTGACCTGCTTGAAGAAGCAAGAGAGCTGACTCTGTCACGTTCGGCTATCTACCAGCAAAACCTGCGGCGTTATCATAGCCGAAAGGTGAACCCAAGGGTTTTCCGAGAAGGAGACATGGTCCTCAGGCTTGTGCAGCGCACAGCCGGGATGCACAAGTTGTCTCCTCCATGGGAAGGGCCCTTCATTGTGAGCAAAGCGCTGCACAATGACGCGTACTATCTTGTAGATGTGCGCCCACCACAGGCGAACAGGGCAGATAAATCCGGAGAGGAAACCAAGCGCCCTTGGAATGTAGCTCTACTTCGTCGTTTTCATTCATGAGCAAAGATGTGTATGTACCCTCTTATCTGAGTTGAAATTCTACTCTGCAATCTGAAATTGTTCTCGGGGACTGCCCTCGTACAAAATTGCTCCGAGTGTTTTTATTCGGCTTGACCTTTTGTCTATTCGGTTGCTCTACTTCAAAATTCAAAGGTACATTGAGTACTGTGTTTAAACCTACATGCCAACTCTTCGACTTTGCTGCTATCCGAAACCCGGCTTCATGGCAAGCAAGAGAACAAGCAAAAGGTCCATGAGCACAAGAAAAATTACTAAGGAAAAGAAGAGTGCAGGAACCGAGTAGGGTGTTTTTATTATTGTTCTGTGACTTGTCTTTTCGGCTAAGTGGTGGGCTGCGTTACTATGATTGTTTCTAAGCGGCTAAGTATTTGCAGCTCTACTCTTCAATTCTCGTGACTCGAATACCAAAAAAGCAACAAGTTGCGGGTAGAGCAGAGATGAAAAGAGAGGGTGAATAAGAAACGCAACTCGGGGACTCGCATGGAAACGCAACCCGACATTGAGCCAGGGCTGCTCAAAATGATTAAATTAAAGATAACAAGTGGAAATAAAATTGAGTAGCAAAAGAAAATGTAAATAAGTCTGATACATCTGCACCCGGCATCCCGGGGATCTGATAAGTGTTTGAGTAAAAAAGCTTGCAGGATAAGATCATGTTGAAGAGGCGGTGTTGTCGGTGCTGGCCTGGGCTGCTTCATTCTCGGTGGTGGTCTTGTTCGCCTCCGCCTCCGAGCTGGCTGCAGCAGCCTTCGCAGCTTCCTCCTCGGCGCTTGTGTTGGTCGCATCCGCTTCCGGGTGGACGGTGGCGGACTGCTCCATCTCGGATGGACCAGAGGCTTGGACTGGGGGCGTACCGTGTCATCGAGAGCGGCTCCTGATGAGGTGCCCAACTCGAGGGCAGCGGTGTCGATCTCCTCGGTCTCTTCATCGCTACTCGCGATGATCGCGGCCTTCCCCTTGCCCTGGGGTGAATCGAAGAAGCCCAGCTCGGGGTCTGTCTCTTCATCCTCCTCCTCGTCCTCCTCCATCTCGGTGTCGGGCTCAGGGAGGCCATATATGAAGGTGGCCGTATCCGCGCACTCCGCAACCTCATACGCAATCAGTTGGCGCGTGGTCACGCAGCTGGGATCCATCTCCCACTTGGAATTGGCGCGCTTCCCGCGGATGACCTGCATGTTCAGATTCTCGTACCAGGAGGCGACGCAGAGCAGCATCAGATCAGCGCCTGCCCGAGCTCCCGAGGCGCGCCACTTCTTCAACTCGGCCTTCACATTGCGCAGCTTCAGAGCAAGGCCATCAATGGTTGTCGGCGCGGAATCTTCAGGCCAGAATAGCTTGTGGAGCTCGAAGCCGACACGCACCAAGTCGGTGCCCACGCCGGCTAGGCGTTCAAAGTGCCCTCGCATCACCAGCAGGCTGTCCTCAATCTCGGATCTGGTATCCGCGTCCTCGCCCTTCTCAATACGAGCTGCTCGGGCCTTGGCCAAAGCTGGCGCGCAAGCGGACACGAGATCAGGGAAGATTTCTGCACAAAAGCAAGTGAGAAATTCAGTCACAGGATCCGAGAAGAGGCAGAACCGAGAAGAAGAAAGGCAGAAAGGAGGAAAATTTACTGTGAAGCTCGTGGCGCAGTTGCTGCAACTGGATCTTCCATGTTTCTTCGTTGGAAATGTGCTTCTCCTCAAGCAAGCGCAGACTATCCAGCTGAGTGAAGTACCCGGCGTTGGCTTTTTTCAGCGTTTCGCACTCCTGCTCGAGGGCTTTTATCTTGGCATTGAAGGTTGTCTCGGCTTTTGCCTTCTCGGCGATGGCTATTTCCCTCTCGTCACCAAGCTTGACAGCATCCTGGAGTGCTTTCTGCAGCTGGAGTTGCAGCGTTTCCATCTCGGTAGTGTGTGCACTCTGCAGAGCTGCAGATTGGCTTACTAGTCGCACCTCCACTTCAGCAGGTTTAAGGCAATCCTGATGCTCGAGAACAAACTTCTTATGATCTTCTGAAAAGAGCAAAGCACGGTTAGCAGAGAAGCGAAAGGAAGAAAAAGGCAAAGGCAAACCGAGTAGACAGAGGTTTACCTTCAAGCTTCTTGATGGTGGTCTCGGCATTCGCAACAAAGGCACGGCAGTTGTCGTGTTCGTCAGCAAGGGCTTTCAGTTTCCCTGCATAGTAGAAATGGTTATCGCAAGAAAGCAGAGGCGGGCGTAAACAAAAAACGCAAGAACCGCGCAGCTAAAAACGTACCTTCCACCTCGGACAGCCTCATGGTACTGTTCATGACTTCCTTGTCGGCTTCCTCGGCGATCACCTTCTCCTTCTCAAGGGCGGCAATACGCCTCTTGGCAATAGCGTGGTTCCAGAGAAGTTGGCGGTGCAGGTTGGTCCGCTTCAGTACACTATTCTGAGAAGCAAAAGAAACAAGTGTCAGGCAAAGTGTTTGAGATTCCACCCGAGAAGGCGGCTACTCGGGAGAGTGTCCGTCTACTCGGCCAGAATCTCGGGGACTGGGTGATGGATAAGGAAAAGAAGAAGAGTAGAAAAGAAGCGAAGATGCAACTCGGAGAAGATAAGTTGAGGCTTACCGCATAAGACTGCTCGAGATCTTCTGCGTTCTTGCGATGCACGAACATCTTGGCGGCCAGAGTAGCAGAGGTGGTCGAGACGGTCATGGGTTTGCAACCCAAGTCCACCTTGTTCCAATCTTGGCGCATGTGGTCGATGTCGCCCAAGTCGATGCCATTCCAGTTGGGGGTGCCGAGAATCTTGCTATCCTATTTGGCGTCGATGAAGCCAATGAGGTTGAGTACTTGCTCGAGGCTCTGGGATGTTATCGCTTGGTCTTGAGCTCCCCGAGAAGCAATGGAGACGGGGGCCGGGGGCCTGGAGTCCGTCGCCACGGCCTTCCTTCCTTTTGTAAGAGCAATCTTCCGATCCTCGATGGAAAGGCCAATCTGGCGCTGTTGGCTGACCTTCACCATATAATCCGGGTAGAGAGGCTGATCAGCCATGGTAACGGCGGCAGGAACCGCACTGGGATTGCGGATAACCAGCTGCTTGGACTGGCCAGCTGATGTCGACGGCGGCTTGTCGGCAGCCTTCTTCTTTGCTGTCTCTTTCTGAGCAGGTGGCTTCTCGGAGGTTGGCTTCTCGGACTTCTGAGTCTCGGTTTCCTTCTTCTCGGCTGCCCTCTTCTCGACTGCCTCCTTCAGGGCGTCTAGGGATTGCTTCCTGGTTACTCGTCCGGCAGGAGGGCTGGCTGCGTCCTTGGTCGGTGGCACCAAGGAGGAATCTGGCGGTGCAGAGCCTTGATCAATGGGTGGTACCACGGACCCACCACTTCCTGCAGCATCCGGTTGCGCACTACTCTGTGCAGCGCCTGGTTGCGCACTGCTCAGGGGATACTCCTCGGTCATGGCGGTATCTTCTACCCGCTGCTCGACAGCGGGATCCCCTTGTCCGGCAGCGTCTGTGGCTGGCTGCTCCTGTTCTGCTCCTGGCCGCTCGACGGCGGCATCGTGGTGCATCTCTGTATCTTGATCTTGATTCCCCTCGGCGGCTTTGGCTTTGATCTTGATTCCCCTCGGCGGCTTTCTCCTGATGAGCAGCATCCTGCGGCTCTGGCTCAGCGTTCTGGGCATCAGTGCCCTCTGTTGATGCATTGGCGGCATTGTTCTCGTCACCATCGAGGTCGATTAACTTGTCGACATCAATGGTGGTCTTTTTCTGAGTCTCGCTGGATGCAAGAGCGGCATCCGCGTTCAAGGGGCTCTGAAAAGGAAGTTGGAATCAAAGATAAGAAAAAGGCAGAGGAAGACAAAAGAAAACAGTGAAGGAAAAGGATTGGGAGTCAACCGAGAAGAACAAAGCAAACAGAAACATGCAACCGAGAAGAAACTTACGCGGTGGTGGAGGAAATTGTTCGCCTGGTTCTCTTCACGACCTTCTTGGTCGTCTTCTCGGTCAGCTTCTTCTTCTTGGCGGGGGGCTCTACGGCGCCGCTGCTAGTCCGCTTGCGAGTAGCGGGTGCAGCGACAGAAAGAGGATTGACCTCAAGGGCTCTATCGCCCTCGTTCTCGTCCTCGTCCTCGTCCTCGTCCTCGTTCTATTCATCAACATCCTCTGCGGATTCAGGAAAGGAAGAGGAGCGAATCAGAAACAACAAACAATTGGATTGGTGCTTCTCGCAAACAAGCAAAGTAAGTACACAGTTACCCTCGAATTCGTCCTCAGGCCAGTCGCGGAGAGACGATTCTGCGCGCTGCCTCTCCATCGTGGGGGAGTGGGGGAGATTGATCTGATCTGCAACCTCAAAAGAGGCATCATCATCCTCCGTTCGATCAGCAAACCAATTGCCTTCGAAACGTTCACAGCTTTCCATGAGCTGGCGATTGAGGACCTGAAGAACAAAGAAATATCACATGTTAGCCGAGTAGCAGGAAGGCATTCTACTCGGATAGGCGTGCAAACACAAAGCACACTAAGCCTAGGCAAACTTACTGAGCATCCTACTCGGGAAGGCGTGCAGCCGTCAAGCATATTAAGCCTAAGAATTGTTCCCGAGTAGGTTACCCGACAAGGCGTGCAGGCACAAAGCACACTAAGCCTAGGCAATTCAGCTAAAGTACTCTACTCGGTACCGAATGCGGTTGCTAGTCGCGGCGAGAAGAGGAAGTTTGCTACTCGGAATACATATACAGAAAGCAGAGAAAGAAGAACGTACCCGCGGAATCGGCTTCGTGCGGCTGAATGGGATGAACCCATACTGCCAATGCTCGCCGAGGTTCGTCGTCAGGATGGCTCTTGCGTGCTCAGGAACATCCGCGTTGTCGAGCTCGATGGTGGTCGTTCTGGTGCAGTCGCGGGGGCCTCCCATATAGCACATCAGGTGGCAGCGGTCCTGCAGAGGCAGAACGCGATTCTTGATCCAGCACGCCACGGGATCATCACTCTTGAGGCCCTCGTTGATTAGGACCCCGAGCCGCGCCTCTATCTCCATCGCGTTGAGGTCGTTGGAGGGCTTCGTCTTCCAATTCTTCCCGGTGGGAGCACGGTTGCTCCAAGCGGGAAGATTGATTCGGTCAGTTACCTTTCCTCCTTCGGTGGCGGGGATGTTCTTGACGTAGAGGAACGTCTTCTGCCACATTCGGACGGATTCCAACCCCTTGATACGGGGATGGTTGGTTCCCGACCGCTGCACCATCATGGCGCAGCCGGTGTCAGTTGCGCGCGGCACGCCCGCGCCTTCCTTCTTCCCGGTGGTCTGCTGGCGGAGATGGAAGTACTTCAGCCAGGTATCCGTCGTGGGGTGGATACCAAGGAAGGCCTCGCACACCACGGCGTGGTAGGCGAGGAAGACGACGGCGTTTGGTGGCAAGTGGTGCATTTGGAGACCGAAGTGGTCGAGGAAGCGGCGGCGGAGAGCTCGGCGGCGGAGAAGAACAGAGAGACGAAAGGGGAACAGTGCGAAGGGAGGAGAAAAGGAAGTTACCGGCGGAGGTATTTATACCCTCTCCGCGGTTTACCGTTACCATCGGGGAAGTGGGATCGATCGTGGCGTGTGGTAGGGTCTGTGGCCGGCTGGAAACGCACGCACGCGCGAGGCGCGCGCGTAACGGCCGCAGCAGATCCCACTACCAGATCGTGGCCAATTACTGCGCGTGATGGGACATAACGAGCCAGTGGGCCCGCCCCGTGAAAACTGGGCGCGTGGCACGTCGTGTCGTGGCAGCGAAACGACGGGGTCGCGGATGCTTGCCACGTGTCCAGTTGCGACACGGAAGGCTGGATTATGCTCTGAGCTGCAGAGGCGATAGAGGAGAAATTCTCTAAGTCTTTCTACTCGGTTACAGAGTAGAAAGCATGTGCTATTCGGAAGACAGGAAACTCAAAACTCAAGGTACTTTCTAGAGTACTACTCGGAGGTCATTTACTCGGCATCTTGAGGTTCAAGGGGTATGTTGCAAAAGTTGGTTTCAAGCTGGCAGAGCCTAGTGAACGAGTTCGCAAGACTCAACCAGCTTCGGGGACTGCTGTCGGGGGGTTACCCCCGAGTAGGGTAAAGGCAAGTGGTAAAGGCGACTTACAGAAGAGAGGTTTGGTCGAGTAGCCGACTACCCGGTACCTGCTACCCGGTCGACTGCTACTCGGTCTCACCTCAAGATGACCAGAAGGAGATATCAATCAAGTTCTGTCCTTTCGAGTAGAAGAGTTGGCCCGAGTAAAATTGGCGGGAACCTACTCGGGGCAGAAAGTCAAAGGAGCCGTTCTGACACAGGATCCCGCGTATCCTGGGTCCGTACTTGACAGCATTCGAACTACTGTTCATCTGGGACCGGCCTGCCTGACAGTGACAGCATGGAAGCAGGCCGTCGCAGGATAAGGGGGCCCTACTCTGTGTTTGGCACAGTGATACCAGTCTGTCCCCTTGTTTTGCCCAACGACTTTCCAGATGCAGCCAAGATTAGGAACCAAAGCTGTCAGCGGGAACCCGGAAGAAGGACGATGTGCACACTATGTCGACACTTGTCCGTGTTTGGACGTATCCGGCTGGGCACCAGGTATATAAGGTGCCCCGCCGCCTCCTGCGTGAGGCATCGCATACTAGAACAGAGGAAACCCTAGATTCTTGACCTAGTTCATCACAAAGGGAGAAGAGTGGCTACTCGGTAGCAAGAACATTGTACTGTGGCTACTCGGTGAGACACCAGAATACATAGAGAAAGGCAGGAGTAGGGGTTTTACCTCCTCACGAGGGCCCTGAACCTGGGTAGATCGTGTTGTTTGCAGTGTTTACTTCGTACCTCACGCGGCTACTCGTCGCGTGATCCCTCCCCGAGCACCTCCAGCGTCCTTCGTCCCCACATCTTTAGCCATCCCATGGGATCTGCCGTGACACCACCACGACATTAACTCTCATGAGGCCTTTCTAAAATGGTTAATCCGAAGATTTCGCTTGAACTTGAGAGAGAGATATGGAATAAAGATATTTATTTTTTTAGTAATTCTTTCCAAACACCTTCCTCATTCAGAAGTTTGAACAACCATTTACATAAAAGACTCTTGTTCTTTAACTCCAGAACCTCCACCCCAAGACCCCCTTGATCTTCAGGTATACAGATAACATTCCACTTTGTGAACCGTTATCTCTTTTTATGACCATCACTTTGCCAAAAAAAAGCGAGATCTAAAGTAGTCGAGTCTTTTGCATACCCCTTTGGGTATCTCTAGAAAGGATAATATAAACATCGGTAGGCTGGTCAGGACATAATTAATTAGCATAAGGCAATCCCCATATGACAAAAGTTTGCCCATCCAGCAGGCTAACTTTGTCTCAAATCTGTCCTGAACGGGCTTCCACTCGCCATTTCTGAGCTTATGAAAATGGATTGGAACCCCTAAATATCTGAAAGGGAGAGACCCAATCTCACAGCCAAACAACAATCCGTATTGGCACTCCTCCTCTTTGGATTTACCAAAACAGACAATTTTTCAAAATATGCAAAGAATAAGCTTCATGTTTAGTGCTTTTTCAAGGTTGTGTTTCATGAAAATGATCGTATCGTCTGCATATTGCAGAATGGACACCCCCACCTTCAACAAGATGGGGTATAAGCCCCTCTACTTGGCCATCCTCTTTAGCTCTTGTTATTAGGATGGCTAGAAAATCTGCAACGATACTAAACATGATAGGTGAAAGAGTGTAACCTTACCGCAATCCTTTTTGGATTTGAAAATAATGACCTATATCATCATTCACCTTAACCCCTAGACAACCTTTGCGAATAAATTAATCGATCTAGTCAATCCATTTTTTGTGAAAACCCTTCATACGAAGAGTTTGCTATAAGAATGACCAATTAACCTTGTCATAGGCCTTTTCAAAATCAATTTTAAAAAGTACGCCATCCATGTTCTTACTTTTAAGCTCATGAATGGTCTCATTAAGCACCACAACCCCTTCTAGAATGTGGCGCCCTGGCATGAACACCGTTTGCGTCAGTCTGATGACTGTATGTGCAATTTTAGAAATCCGTGAAGTAGTTATCTTCGTGAAGATCTTAAAACTGACGTTTAGTAAGAAAATGGGGTGATATTGTTGTATTTGAGTCGCGTCTTCTTTTTTAGGAAGTAGAATTATAGTACCAAAATTCAACCAAAATAGAGGCAACTTCCCTCGTTGAAATTCATAAACCATAGCCATGAAGTCACCTTTTATCACTTCCCAGATTTTTTTATAAAACTAAGCAGGGAACCCGTCTGGTCCCGGTGCTTTGTTGTTTTCCATTTGTTTAAGAGAGTCAAAGACCTCCTCTTCCGAGAAGTCTGCTATGAGGATATGATTTTCCTCCGAGGATAATTGAGAGAAGTCCTCCGTCTCAGTTTCTACCAGAGTAAAATTATTTTTAGCCGGCGCTCCAAATATTTTTTTTGTAAAATTCGGATATATAGACCCTTAGGTTTTGCTCTCCTATAATTGTTTCTTCATCTTGTTCTAATTGGAAAATTTTCTTCCGTCTATGTTTGCAATTTTCAATAAGATGGAAGTACTTAGTTTTGTCTCCACCCTCCTGTATATGCTTAACCTTCGCCCGTTGAGCCCACTTGGACTCTTCTGTGCGAATGAGTTCAGAAATTTTTTCATTAGCATTTCTCAATGTTTCCCTTTCGTAATCCGTGAGTAATGTGGATTCTTCTTTACGGTCTAGAATATCAATAATAGAAAGTAGGTGGTCTCTTTCCACTTTATACGCGCTAGTACGATTACATGCCCATCGTCTCAAGAATTGACGCATATGTCTTATTTTATTTTTCCATACCTCTATAGGGGTGTTACCAGCCAAAATTGTAGCCCATTCATGTGCTACCATTTCGTGGAAGCCATCGAGACAGAACCAAGACAATTCAAAAGAGAAGGTTGCCTTGTTTCCTAGGTGAGTTTGTTCACCAAAGTCTAATAACAAAGGCGTATGATCAGACTCTGCTCTGGCAAGTGCTTGGGCTGTTGATAATGGAAACTTGTTTTCCCAATCTACACCCGCAAGAATTATTTCCAACTTCTCATAAGTTGGGTTGATTGATTGTTTTGGTGGTTTAATATGGGATGAAATATTAAAGAGGTGGTGATGTCAACCAGGTAGCACAGGAAACCCACACTAGTGGTGATGCTTACTAGCAAGGTAACACAGGAAATCCAATGTCCATATTTTTAAGTGGTGATGTTAACCAGGCAGCACAGGAAACCCACACTAGTGGTGATGCTTACCAGCAAGGTGACACAGGAAATCCACATGTCTATGTCTTTTAGTGGTGATGCAATCTAACAAGGTTGTACAGGAACTCCACAACTTTTGTAGTTGCTATAACATTTATGGTGATGCTTACCGATAAGGTAGCACAGGAAATCCACATTGTTCTTATCTAAAGGATAAAAAAAATTATGAAAAGTTATAGGACAAAACTAGCTTTCTGCAATTAGCCAAGCTCCACCAAGCCAAATATTCATGTAGTTAGTGTTGCCACTTATATCCACCATATTGTTACTTGTTGCAACTGTCGGCTCTCCAGTATGTCCAACCAAGACTTTCCAGTAAATCCAATCGGATTAATACGTCTATCGTTCCCGGTCTTATAACAAACTTTCGATGATTCCCATCCACTAGTTTCTATGCAGGTCATCGTCGGCCCCTTTGGTATGTTTCAATAGGTCTGTCTCTTATCCTTGCATCAAAGAAAAAATCTTAAATGCAAGTTTCCAGACAATCGACAGACGATTAGAATAACTCAGCGCATCAAAAAGGTTCAATGGCCATGATATCTGAATTCTAAGGCGGACGGCTACTGCATGGAACAGATGCATATGTGAGCCGCTCTGGCTGTACCGAAATTGTACCACCCCCTGCCTTTAGCTTAAAGTACACATACTTCAAAAAAAAACTTAAAGTACACATACGTGGCTACACGAGCATGCATCAGGTGTTACTTTACTTGCACCTTCCACCCACGGGAACGGAGGAAAAGAAACGTCCATGTAATCATGATATAGCTCAAAAAAATCCCCATCAACTATGTCAAAATAAAAAAAGAGCAATAAGAGCATGATTTAGTCAAACCAAAACGCCTTTCGAACAATATTTCCAACAAGGAAAACCTACTGTTACAAGAAATAAATAAACCAGAAACAACTAAAAAACAAAAATACGCACCATTTTTGTATTGCGGTAACTAAAAGAGAAAACAAAAACTTAGTCACATGGAACCAAATTTTAGGTGAAGAAAAGCAAAAAATTAGAGCCCCAGGTGAGCAAAAATTTGAACAAATAGGAAAAAAAATATGCCGATCGTGAAACAAATTCATGTGGAACACAAAATTTATTAACCAGAGAAAATTTTGACCGAACAAAACACAACTTAGTAGCCAAGAAAAGAAACAACTATGAGCAAAATTTAAAAACATTATTTAAATGTAGTAGAATAAAAATACATAGTATTAATGGAACTTATTTCGTACACCAAGAGGAACAAATTATCTATACGAATGACCAAAGTAATAATACACCTAGGAATATTATGAGCATTATGAGGATGAAAAACATTTTGCACTAATGAAACAAAGTTTTAATACGTGAGGAACAAAAAAATTCTCCGTGGAACAAAAATGATAGTATCCATGGAACAAAAAGCATATAGAACAAGGAACAACATTTTAGACCGAGTGAACCAATTTTTTAAGGTGCGAGGAACAAAAAAGTGGCAAAAACTAAGGGAACACAATTTTGCTCCATGGAACAAAATTTTAGTCGTTGTGGAACAAAAATAAATAGACGGAGGAACAACATTTTGCGCTAAGCGGAACAACATTTTAAGGCGTGAGGAACAAAAAAATCACGACAATTAAAAGGAACAATTTTTTTCTCCATGGAACAAAAAGCGAACAACATTTCGGACCGAGCGAAACAAATTTTTTAATGGACGAGGAACAAAAAAGTGAAAAATATTAAGGGAACACATTTTTTCTCCATGGAAGAAAATTTTATTAGTTGTTGAAAAAAATAGAAGGAGGAACAACATTTTGTGTTGAGCGTAACAAAATTTTAAGGTGCGAGGAAGAAAAAAAAATCACCATATCGAAGGTACAAAATCTTGCTCCGTGGTACAAAAATGATAGTAGACATGAAAAAAAAAACATATGGAAGGAGGAACAACATTCTAGACCAAGCGTTTTTAAAAGGCGAGGATCAAACGTTATGGAAACTAAGGGAACACAAATTTTGCTCTATGGAACAAAATTTAGTAGCCGGAAGAGGAACAAATAGAAGCAGGAACAATATTTTGCGTTGAGCGAAACCAGATTTTAAGGCGCGAGGAACAAAAAATCGTGATAGCTAAGGGGCAAATTTTTTTTCCATGGAACAAAAAAGGGTAGCAGCCATGGAAAAAAAACATATAGAAGTAGGAAAAAAATTTAGACCCAGCAGAACAAAGTTTTAAGAGGTGAAAAACAAAAGTTATGAAAACTAAGCGTGCACAAATTTTGCTCCATGGAACAAAACTTTAGTAGCCGGAACCGGAGCAATAGAAGGAGGAACAACATTTCAAACTCAACTGAACAAAGTTTAACCGTGCGGGAACAATGTTTTGAACATAAAGGAACAAAACTTTTAGCGACCGCACAACAAATTATGAGGAAAAAAATTAGCACCGGTGGAACAAAATTTATGTCATATAGAACAAAGTTGAAAAATATAAGAAATAAGTAACACGTTTTTAGACTAAATGAGAAAAAAAATGGAAAAATAAATTAGAATAGAACACACCGTTGGTACAAGAGGAACAGAAATTAAATTATGTGGAACAACTTCTACAAACTTTATGACTCTTCCATTTTGTCCCCGGAACAATCCTTTTAGATAAAAAAAATAGAAAGCTGACTTAAAAGGAAAAATATATTAAACAAAAAAAATATAAAGGAAAGAAGAAATAATGAAGACAACCATAGAAAATAAGGAAAATAAAACAGACATAAATGTAACAAAGCACACCAAAAGCAAAAGAAAAAAAAATAGAAACATTAACTTGACATGGACTAGTTGCCTTCCATTGGTTGGTGGAAAGACGAAAGAAGCACGGAAGATACAAAGGAAACTGGCATACATGACGCACGTGTAGGAGCCTCAGTGCTAATGGGCCACGCCCATGAATAATTCCTTCACCGAAAGGATGGTAGGAATCGTTCGGGCGATGCCGAGTGAATTCCCACTTTTCGCTGTGTGACTTGCTACCTGGGCTGCCTCGGTTCTAGCCTTCGGGGCTACTGCGACAAAGGCACAACACCAAAATCACTCAAAAGTCACTTTTCTCTCTATAATAGGATTCCTAATTTCTGGCTGGGCTTCTTCCAGACATTTTCCATTAAATAATTTATACGAGTCGTTGATCTTCCTTTCATGGGTCTGTATATTCTTCGTACCATTACTACGATACATAACTCTAAAAATGATTTAACCACAATAACTACACCAACACCAAGTACTATTTTAACGCAAGGCTTCGCCACATCGGGTCCTTTAACTGAAATGCATCAATCCACAATACTAGTACCTGCTCTCCAATCTCTTTGGGTAATGATGCATGTCAATGTGATGTTACTAAGCTATGCAACTCTTTTGTGCGGATTCTTATTATCTGCTGCTATTCTAATCATTAGATTTCGAAATAATTTCCGTTTCTTTTCTAATTTCTTTAGTGGTTTCTATGCAAAAAGAAGTGCTTTAAAAAGCACCTCTCTTCCTGCATTCCCAGATTATTACAAATATCAATTAATGGAAAACGTTGCTTGTGCCACTCCACCGTGGTAGGTCATGAACTCAAGACAGACAAATCCAGAAGTATTTGAAACAGATTTGCTTCTTAATCATGCAAAGTTATTCATTCTCCCCGGTGCTGGGAGACGAAGTCATCAAGACAAGGAAATGCAAAAAGAGAGAGAATGAACACTGAACAAAGGACCTGATCACTAGAAACGCCAATTCTAAGCTACTGACAAAAAAAACCCAAGATCAGCTTCTTCTTCCGATGAAGTTTTACTGAAGACTACCGCTACTGCCACGCGAACTGGAGGGACGGCGACGTCCCGTCGGAGGAGCCCTCGGCGCCGACATGGAAGATCCCATGGTGGCAGTTCATGTCGTTGTCGTTCGAGCCCGGGACAAGGGCGGTGTTGAGCTGCTCGCTCTCCATGCCGGGGAAGGCGAACCCGGCCGCGGCGGCAGGGGAGGAGGCCTGGGAGCAGGCGAACCAGGAGGAGCTGCCGAACTGCTGCAGGTTGGGGACGAGGTGCTGCTGGGCCGCGGCGGCGGAGGAGGGAACGTGCTCGGTCGGGCGGACCATCCGGCTGACGTCGATGACGACGCTGGAGGAGTTGGCCGGGGATGACAGAAGAGAGAGAGCGCAGTCGGAGTCGAGCATGTGGTGGGTCAGCCGGCCGTCGGAGAACATCTTGTTGTTGTTGCTGCTGCTGCTCTCGGGCGGCGGCGGCGGGGCCACGGCAGCGGCCTTCAGGAGAGGCTGGCACACGGGGATTTCGAGGCCTGTGCTGAAACTCAGTTGCTCTCCTTCGTGGAGGAAGGGAAAGCGCCGGCCTCCTCCTTCTTCCTTCGAGTAGGACGACGACGTGGAGCCAGCGAAGTTCTGCCTGCTGCTGCCCATTTGAACCTGATGATGATGGGTGGTGTAATATGGGTTGGTGTCCTCCGTTTTGATGATCCCGGACCAGCTCTGCTCTGGCCTTGGAGCAGGGAACGACGACGCGAACCTTGTCCCTGCATTTGAAAAGAAACCTAAATGGCCGTCATGACACAAGCGAGAAGACTGCTACTCAGTTGTAAGAATGTAAAAAAAGGGTTCAAAATGCAATATTGTACAATCAGTCAGTTGATTTGAATATTCAGATTTCAGTGTACGTGCTCATATGGCTATAGTACCATTGAGGTTTCATTTGAACCCATGACTTAAACACTAGTGAATTAAACACCATGTTTACTCAACAACATCCATATCTAAGGTAAAGAAGATATGTCCTACATATATTATCAGTTAGCTAGGAGAAAATAGGTTCATGCAAAATATTCCTACATATTAAGCTTGTTATATTTCTCACAAACAAAAAGCTTAGTATGAGTTAGTTAGGACAAATATGTCCCAGGCAAAAAGAAAGCACTAAGGTAGCGCGAACGACCAAAATTGATAAAAAGAAAGGGAAAAATAAGACTCCCCTCATTTTTGTGAGGGTATGCATTTTAATTAATCTACTAGTAGTGACTAAAATTTCTGGTTGTAGCACTACTATATAATCTGTATATATCCAGCTATGTCAAAGTAGACGTCAACAGGCTAACAAAAAGTAGTTGGACAAGAAAAAGAAAAATACCTTGTTGGGTTGCCATAAAGCTCCCAGAATTCATGCTGTCTACCTGTGGCTTCCTGCGGCGTCGGTTGTGCCCATCAAGCCGCTTTCTACAACTGCGCTTAGCCTCATCAAATTCCCCAAGTAAGTGAAACCTGAAGAAACAAAAGTTCACGATTAAAACATATATAAAACGTTCAGTGAAAAGGGGGCTACAACACAAACATGGATGAAGGAAGAGCTACCCGTTTGAGAATATGTGCTAATCAGTAATTCAGTACCATGCATATATGAATGCTGTAGCAGGAAGAGAGAAACTCATAACACAGTTGAAGATGTTGGATATAAAACCTCACGTAACCTTAATATAAGAAAATCAAAGTAACTCCATCTTGCTTGTCACTCTCATAGTACAGGCAAGTGCTACAACAATGACATCATGTCATAGACAAATAGGTCAAGAACAAAGTGTGGCAATCAGGATCAGAGAGAAATTTTGCATGCAAGTTGCACAACCTTTATTTATGCTCAAAGCATGCATGAAATTCAAGGAGAAACAACGTAGGCTATCCACTCAAGACCGTCGCTATAGATCTCCATGTACTTGCCCGATATAATTAAGGTGCATGATTAATTAAAAGCTACATGGTACTAACATGCTACTCATCCAAACAGAATGATCCAAATATTTTAGTTGCTCCATATTAAAATGGCACGCAGATTCCCTGAGGAAATAGTACACAAGCTGGACCATTCAGATCTCAATGAGTCAGTTAACAACTCAACTGAGTAAAGTTCTACACTGGGCCTGGCCTGTAAAGCGCAGAAATTAGTGCAACTCCTGTTAGACATCTGGACCACAGTATAGGTTCCAACTCGTATATATATTGGCACCATGGCAGTATGGCACCAGCCTGTTGGAACACTGATAAAGTCTGCCAAGCAGTATGGTGATCCAAATTTTGGTCCACTGGGCGTGTGATACGGGTAAGCAATCATTGGAAATGAGCACCACTTGATGCAGAATTTATAGGAGAAACTGGACCAAATGATTGATGAATAATTCTCTACAGTTTCAAAATTTAAAGGTAATAAAGGATGCAGAATTATCTGCTCGGTATAGCTCAAAAATACCAAACTGAACTGAAAAAGAAGAGTTTTTTTTACTTGAAAAATCGAGTCTCGGCTGAGGAATACTCGAATAAACCGGGTTTCTCATCTACCTAACAACGTATAACCAAGGGAGGGATTATTCCCCCGTTGGCAACGTTTTTAACAAGAAGAGTTTTCGGCTCAATCGAATCTAACACAAGATTTCAGCTCAGCACTGTTGTGAATTAACTTGACAAAAACGCGCGGTAAAAACATGTGACTGCAGGCACCACATTTGCTCAGAGGGCATGAATTCATTCATCTACCTGGTGAATAGTAGTAAAAACATCCTAACGAGTTCAAGACAACCGGGCTCCACCAAAATGCAGCATGTGGAGCGCATTTAGCAACGGGCGTTTGAAACACATGCTTTAGTGGTCCCAGCATCCTCAACTCATATGAGAAAACAGGGCAGTAACACGAAGCAATCAGGCAGATGTGGGTAGGCCGGTTTCTGGCAAGAAATAAATAAGGCAGGTCATGTGTTGAGCAACATCTTTAAGAATGAACAGTCCCACACAGCAAATGCTGGTGCGCACAAGAATCGCCAAGAAAAAGCGAGAGAACTCGTGTAGATCTGGTTTTACGTTTACCAATTCAACATTTCAACGAGGGGAGGCAATCCTGTCAGGCATGAGGCTTACTATTCAGAGACCCCCTCATCAGAGTAAAAAAGAATTGATTGATCCTATAAAGTAGCTACGGGTAACCATGGGTTAGACACATTAACTTCTCAACTCTCTTATTATTTTCTATTTGCCACAAAATAAATACAAGTTCACTCTTCAACTTGAAATCAGAACAATGGGAAAACTCAAAAAAAAAAAAAAAAGACAATCCAAGGGCAAGTTTGAACATGTAGCATGCTAATCATAAAAAAAGACTGCTCCACCTGATGTTTGGCACATGGAGTGCGTGAACCGCTTTTCACTGGTAATAATTCAGACCTATGGGTTAGAAAGTTACTAGTACTACAAAAGTAGGAAAAGAGGAGTGTGATAATTCAGGTATACGGGGTCGCCAAAGTTAAGTGTGGCAGGTAAAAAAAAAAGGGCCTGGGGTACATCCATCCATATGGAAAGACTGAAAAGTTAATGGCAGTCCAGATAAAGGTAAAGCTGTGCAATCCTTGATATCAAGACAGTGAGATACATGCTCATATCTCATCACTCAGCTGATTCTACAGGCAGTGCTTGTGCTTGGAATGTGAAAAGGGTTGATTTGATTTGAACCAAGGTAAGGCAAAGCCTGTGCGTGGGATTAGGAAAAGAACAGGTTTGGCCTATTCACTTTTAGCAAAGGGAATTATCAGCAGTAAAAGCGGAAAATGATGCAATAGATGAAATGACTAGAGGCCGACCAGTCAGCCAGTGATTCTTTGGATGGACCGGCCAATTTTCCACTGCGGCAAATCAGGCAGCGGTCTTTGGGCAGATCGCAATCAGGTCGATGTGGGTGCGCCGTCGACTGGGAAACTTGAAAGCGAATGATCTAAACTGAGTGCGGGAGGTTGCTGATGGATACGAGATGGAGCTGCAGGATTTTGCAGTATGGATGCATGTTTGTTTGTTACCTGCTGCACTGCTGGCAGAAGCGCATCTCCCGTCCGGCGACGACGACGAGGGGCGTCTTGGAGTGCGCCTCGCAGACCTTGTGGCGGCGGTGGTAGTCGCGGCAGCGGCTGAGGTCGGCCTTGCAGCCGTCCACGGCGCACGACGGGCAGTGCCCCGCGCCGCCGCCCGCGCCCGGGCGCGGCCGCTTGAGCGGGCTCGCGGACGGCACCACCGCGGCTGTTGTCGATACCGGCACGGCGACCGGGGCCCTCGCCGCCGGCTCCTTCATCGCGCCCGCGCCGAAGTCCCCCAGCCCGCCGAGCTTGAGGTCGACGGAGCACTCGGGCCGGCTCGGCGGGCCGCGCGGCGCCGGCGCCGCGACCGCAATGCTCGAGGCGGCCACCACGGGCGCGGGGGCGGCGATGGCGGGCACGGCGTCGTGCGCCAGGTCGGCCAGGTCCCAGGAAGCCGGCATCTTGAGATCCCAGTCCATGGAGGTCGCCCACGCCACGACACGACACAGCGCTTCTCGGCCACACCACACCACACCACAGCAACCAACCAACGAGAGAGCCTTTCTTTGTCCCTCGAGCTCAGGTCACTGCTCGGCGGTTTGTCGCCTCCTCCGGCCGGTCACCGTCACGCTACAGGCATGCCGCGACGAGGGCGGCAACTAGCTATGCTAGCAACCAAGCAAAGAATCATTGCGCGGTGACCACCATCGCAGCAGAAGAAGAAGAGCGCTCGATCAGCAGGGAGCTAGCAGGCGCAGAGCGGGCAGCTTATCCTGATAGGGATGAGAGAGAGAGGCGGAGGTATGGGGGGGCGGCAGGGCAAAGACGCACGGTTGCGCGCGGGCACGCAACAGAACAAAAATACCGAGGGACTGGGGGAGCAGTCAGTACTTGCGCGCAGAGGCAAGTGCAGGTGTGGGCGATGGAGCAGGGACAGCCATGGAGCTGGTGCTGGCAGTGGGGGTGGTATAGGGGGAGGAGGAGACGCCTAGTAGTAGTGAATCCCTTTTTTTTCTTTCTTTATTTATTAATTTATTCTTTGTTGTTGTGTTGGTTGTATGCTGGAGTAGCAGTAGAAGCCATGGGTGTTGATGAAAACCCTGACAGGGATTCTAAAGCAGGGACAATGAATGGGGAAGGGGCCCTCTCAGCCTCAGTGCCATGTTCATCCTTTAACGCCAGCATGGAAGCCTTGTGTGCGGCAATTATTGGAGCCGGAGTTTGGTTGGGGATTTGGTGCTTGGAGGGCGCTGCCTTTTTCTTACCGCATCACTGCTTGCTGGTGTGATGAAGAAATAAAAAAGCTAGTGGTACTGATGAGTTAGCACATGATCCAACTAGTGAGGGTATGTTTGATTTACATACTATTAACCATGCTAGTAGTACACTAGACAAGTTTAACCGAGTTAAGCTGCACCAGTGGTGTCAAGACATAAAAATAAATGGTACTGATGAGTTAGCACATGATGTGACAAGGGAAATTTAGTTGGAGTTGGAGTTCTTCAGAGGTGACTGCCTTGGTCGAGACGCGGCGGTATTGCTTAGTTTAGGACAACCTCCATTGCGTTGTAATTCCGATATCGATGGTGCCTGTCTTCAGACTAGCTGGTTATAGTGTGTAATACGCTCGATGTTCGCAGCGAGTTGTGGTCGTTATGTTGTCCTAGGTTGTATCTTGTTGTATGGGATGCTATCCGCTCATTCTTGAGCATGTAAATCTGTTATGTCTATCAATACAATAAAACATAAAGATTTTGTGTTTTCGCCAAAAATAAAAAACATGATCTAACAAGTTAGGGCATGTTTGGTTCATGTATTAAACATGATACACTAGACAAGTTTAGCCGAATTAGTTAACTTTAGTAGTGGTTGTCTAAAAGTGTGGCAAATGCTAGCGATCTACTAAGTAGGCCAACCAAAAATATCATTCGTAGTTTTTCTACTATTTTAGTAAACACTTATCTTTCTTTTGCCAAGATGCTTTATTTTAAGAATATTTATGGTTACACATGTTATTGTAGAAGGATGAGATTGACGTAATATGTTGTATGCATTATTGATCCTCATGGGAGACTTGGTGGGTTAGAAGCCTCTCCTAGATATAAGGTAGGAGATGGATCGCAAATCATATATCACCAAATACATGTAACCGAAATATATTTCTAACATTACCACGGTCGTAGCGATAGCGTCGCGGACGGTTAGACTGGAAAGAAATCAAAGTGGAATCTAGTGGGCTGCATCCCCCTGCACTAGGAGTGGGAACGTCGTGGACGGTGTCGCGTCGCTGATGCTTCGACTGTAGAGGAAGCTGATGAGTGCTCAGGTGAGATGATAATCCTTTGTGCCGATGTCGAGGTAGCCGAGAGCGTTGGGGCAATGTAGTCTTGATCGAGGTAGCCGTACAAGACGTTGTCGTGGTCGATGTTGTGATCCGGTGCCGATGTAAAGGTAGCCGCGAATGAAGCCGCATGCGCATAGTGCGCAAGGAGAGTGACCGATAAGCTTCAAGTTGTCGTCGAAGAGTAAGGTCGATGCCGAATTCGATGCAGTCCGAGCCATCGAGGACGAGGTCCGGACATGGTTTTGCCAGAACCAGGCGGGCGCACAACAGGGACGAAGGCAATACTCCGGTTTACATATTAACCATCCTAGTACACTAGACAAATCAATTGTGCGAAGAAAAAAGGTAATAATGAGTTAGCGCATGATCTCACAAGGGAAACTTAGTTGGATTTGTCGTTCTTCGGAGGGGGCTGACATTGGTCGAGACGCAGCGATGTTGCTTAGCTTAGGGCAATCTCCATTGCTTTATAATTCTGATGTTAGTGGTGGATGTCTTCAGACTAGCCGGTTATGGAGTGCGTACTGCACTACGCTTGATGTTCATAGTTGTGGTCGTTATTCTATACATACTAGGTTTTATCGTGTTGTATGGGTTTAGTCGACTAAGTTAACTTTAGTAGCGTTTGTCTAAAAAGTGTGACAAATGGTAGCAACTTTAGTAAGCCAACCAAACATATCATTGGTAGTTTTTCTACTTTTTAGTAAACACTCATCTTTCCTTCGCAAGGTGCTATATTTTATAAATATTTCTGACACTACACGTGTTATTGTAGGTTAACTATAAATTTTAGCTTCTTTTTCGATTAGCAAGACAGTGCTCAGATATAGATTGTATAGATTATGAAACTAGGTGAACAATCCTATATGTTGAGAAAATACAACTAGCACAAGGTATATATGTGACTAAACTAGTAGCAACAAGTAAAGGTAGGTTGAGGGATAAGCGAACACAATGACGCGGAGATGTATCCCAAAGTTCACTTCCCAATGGAAGCTAATCTCCGTTGAAGCGGTGCGGTGCCACCATACTGGAACACCGAGTAGCCCTTAAAGGGCACACCGTATCTCCTTCGAGTCCTTCCACCGATGTAGAGAGGCTCGAATCACTATGTTGCCGTTGAGGTTGATAACTAGAACTTCTACAAAGATGAGACACACCCCACAACTTTGGAGGGTCCTCACCAAATCCCGAGAGCCAGCAAGACTCCAGGAAACAAGATCCATGAGCACAAGAGCTTCGGGGACAACAACAAGGCTCCAAACTCCGATGAGCTAAGAGAAACAAGGTCCTTGGCTCCAATGAACTAAGAACAACAAGAACCCTACAGAATGAGTGGGGTGATTTCAAATCAGCTTGGTGGAGTTGTAGATCTAGGGTGTCTCCTCCAAATCCCAAAGAATCAAGAGCTCTGGTTGGGTATTTGGGGAGAAGCTTGAGCTTGAAGGTGGTCAACAATGGTGGAGAGAGAAAGCTTAATTGACACCTTCAAAAGGTAGGGTATGAGTGCTATTTATACTCGAAGAGGACGAAAAACAACGGAAAATGGCGGCTCTCTCCCTAGGCGGCGCTCATGGCGACCCTATGGCGATCTAGGGTTTAGCCTCTCTCTCTCTCTCTCTCTCGACAATTGTCACTCCGGCACTGTCGTCCACCTCTCTCTCGCAATGTCCAAGGCCAAGTCTCTCTTCTCTCCTTCATGTTGGCGTTGGAGGGCTCTCTTTTCCGCTGATTTAGATCTGAAGTTCAACCCCATCTACGTGGGATTTATTCTTTTGGATCCGAAAGACAAGAAGATTCAACTTGTCGATCAAGCAGGCTTTGTGCTTGATCAACGTTCTCTCAAGGTACGTGAAAATGTTCATTCGGGATCTGAGATCTATTTTGCCTATCATCGTGCCAAGGTACAAGATCACTTGGTTGCTTGCAATGATTCTCTGCTGGATCATTCTAATGCTATTGTCCCATTATTGGATGTTAATTCATTGGTCCCGGTGTTGGATCGGAATCCAATTGATCCTTCTGTGGGTTTGGTTCATGCTGCTAGGGTTTTAGACCTGGATTTTTCTAGAGGTTTAGCATTGGCTAAAGAAGTCCGGTTGCTTTTCGGATCGGATGTGCATGCCTCTAAGAAGTACGGTGCTTTTAAATTGGTGGTCTCTTTTGGACGTGCCTCTTTCAAGATTGATGAGGACACCGTAGCTTTGGCTCTTGAGGCAGCTATTGGTGGTTATTGTGGTTCACTCAATGTTAAATGCCTTCATGATCGGTTCTTCTCATTTGAAGTCTCTTCCAAGGAGGTTGGTTTTCACATTATGAGAATTAAATGGTTTAAATGCTTCCACTTCAAGTGTTATTTTCATCTATGGAGCTTTGGTGGTCCTAATTGGATTTCTGAATTAAAGAAGTGGAATGATGACCAAGATAAGGAGTGGACTTTGGTCTCTAGGAAAAAGAAAAAGTTAATTAACAAACGGTACATCCCAAGGAATCATTTGGTTATTCATAAGCCAATTATTAATCTGAACAAGAAATCTGATGTTTCTTCTACGGATGTCGTGGTTAATGATATTAATTCTGTCCCTCCTGCCATTAAGTTTGGTTATTTTGAGCCAGGATTTTCTGTTGCTAGAATTGTGAAGGAACCACCTCTTGTGGCTCCTCTATCTATTTCTTCCACCATGGATGATGGTTTTGCCAAGTTAATTGATAAGATGGCGGCCCATGTGTGGCCCTGTTCTAACTGTCTCTTGGCTAAATATGTAACAGAAGCTTGTACGGGCCAGATTCGGTGTTGGTCTTCCTCACGTTCGAGCCATATCCGCAAAAACTGCCCGGGACTTAATGGAACTCTTTGCTGGGTAGTTAAAGCGGCGGCAGTCAGAAACGAGGAGTCCCCTTCCTCTGTTCTATCCCTTGCTTCTGCAACTGTTCCACGAAAACCCTCGTCGGAGTCTCTGCCCGTATCGGAACCACCATTGTCGATGGCGAACTTCCCCTGCGATCCTACGAGGTTCCTCCCAGCGGGGATGCACATCCTGGAACCTTGGGCGTCCGAGGAACGCCCCGCTCGTGTATACATCACTTCCTCGTCGGCCCCAGTCAGACGCCACGAATCTTGGGCTATTGCTCAGCTCGACCCTCGGCCACCAGTCGAAGAGATAGATAATGCCCTGCAGATGATCGTCGATCACATCTTCCAAGAGCATAACCTGCAGGTAATCTCCTTCTCGGAAAGTGCGGTTGGAGTCGGGCTGTTTCGCATGGCAGATCAGGTGGCCAGAGATATCTTGGTCAGTTTGGTTGCGACTCCCTTTGATGGTGGCAGAATTCTTTCTTTTGCTAGGCATGATGAGGGGGAAAACTTAAGGGCAACTGTCTACACTAGGACTGGGTGGATCATGATTCTGAATCTGCACATGGATTATCGCACTGATGATTTCCTTCGTAAGATGGTATCCAAATTTGGGAAGTTGAGATCTTGGTGGCGGGAGGATGCTTCTCCTTGTCGCACTCTCCTCAAAGTTACCTATGGAGGAGCAACTGATATCCCAAGATCAGTTGTTATTCGTGAAGTGCAGCGGTATGGTGGACATGTTGTTTCTTGGACTTGTCCTGTTTATATACTCGATAATGATGCAGCTGACAATTTGCCTCGGGATGAGTCCCCTATTCCTGGTGATGGTAATCCACACCCGGCTTTTGGTGCCCCTGAAGCTCCTGTTGATGACGCTTGGGTGCCTCTGTTTGTCCTCGAGGTTCAACAAGATGGTTTGCAAGGGTGCGGCAATTGGAATGTGGAAGCACAGGGAGAGAATGTGGGGCAGGCAGACCCTGTCAATCAGCCACCAGAACCTGAACAGGTGCAATCCTCTGTATCTGTTCAGTTCTCAGGTGCGACGGTGGACTCAGTAAATGCTGTCAGGGCTGAAGGTCCTGAACATTTTATTGAGTTGCAGCAGCAAGTGGAGCAAAACCAGCTGGCCATTGTTCCCTTCGTCCCACCAGTGCAGGTGGATGCTATGGTGCAGGAGGACGAGGTTCAGATTATGCGAGTGCTTCTGCCTGATCCTGTTGTGGAGTCGTCCTGATATTTTCAGGAACACAAAGCCAGGTTCATTTTTGACAGGAGATTTGAATTTTTGTCTGCCTTGCTGCCCTTGGAGGACCCAGTTGCGCCTGCACCCCTGTTACTGGAAAATCATCCTGCTACCCATGTGCCTTCTGCTTCCAAGAAGAGGACCCGCAAGGCTGCAACTCCACTGGTCATTAAAGATCGTCGTGTAACGAGGAGTCTGGCCAAGAATGCTGGCTTTCGTGTTCTGGCTGGGACCGACAAACCTGAGCCTAGTAAGAAGTCCAAGTCTTCACGCCCCCAGACTTCTGCTAACGGTGTGCCACCCATCACTTCTATTGCCGTACTGAAGAGGGCGGGAAAACTGCTCCAGATCGATGATTCAGAGCTGGCTGTGGAGAAGCTTGAAGCTGCTCCGAAGAAGACCACAAGCCCATCGAGTTCTGATGATTAGTGGGCCTTATTCTGATTTTGGGCCCTGTTGGCTCCTGGAGTGTGTCTTGGACCTTGTTATTATATTATTTTTTCTATCCTGGATTTATCTTGTATTGATCTATGGTCAAGGTTGCTACTACCTGGTTTATTTTATGTTGGTCATTTATGTTGGACAACCTGGTTTATTATCACTTTCAGTCTTTAATGGATAGTACATCTTCAATGCATTTGGATTGGATTGTTTTTGACTGGAATGTTAGAGGATTAAATGATAAATCTAAAAGAGATGCGGTTTATAATAAAATTGAGGAAAGTCATGCATCTGTGATTTGTCTCCAAGAAACTAAATGTCAGGATTTTGATCATTCTTTTATTAGATCCTTTTGTCCTAAGAGGTTTGATCAATTTGTTTTCTCTCCCTCTATTGGAGCTTCTGGGGTTCTAGTTGTGCTATGGAATAGTTCCATTTTCAGAGGAGAATTATTGGAAGTGCATCGCTCTGCCATTCACTTAAAACTCACCTCGGTTCATAATTCAGTTACTTGGTTTCTAGTGAATGTTTATGGTCCTTGCAAAGGGGTGGAAAGAGATGAGTTTGTCAACTGGTTATACAACCTTTCCATCCCATTACATCAAAATTGGTTGATTCTTGGGGATTTCAACTTTATTAGATCTTTGGATAATAGAAATAAGCCAGGGGCAGACCTTAACGATATCTTCATTTTTAATGATGTCATTAGCCACTTGGGTTTATTGGAATTACCCATTAAAGGTAGAAAATATACTTGGTCTAATATGCAAAAGGATCCATTGCTTGTTCAGCTGGACTGGTTTATTACCTCTTGTCAATGGACCTTGGATTTTCCTAATACCTTGGTAATGCCCATGTCCAATATTACTTCTGATCATTTGCCTTGCATTATTAAAATTGGAACAAGCATTCCAAAGGCAAACATTTTTAGATTTGAAAATCAATGGATCAAACAACCTGGCTTCTTGGACCTTGTGAACAAAACTTGGAATACTCCTGTCAAGGCCAAATCCACTACCACCAGAATCACAGCCAAACTGAAAAATCTTAGATATGCCCTAAAAGATTGGGGAAGAAATCTTTCTCAATTGAAACTACTTATTGAGATGAGTAGTAAGGTGATTCTGTTTTTTGATCAGTTGGAAGATGAGAGATCTTTAAGTGTTCCTGAGTTTAATTTCAGATTGATTGTTAAGGAACACATAAAGAAATTATTATCTTTGCAGTCTGATTATTGGAAACAGAGGTGCACAATTCGTTGGGATAAGCTTTCTGGTGAAAATACCAAATATTTTCATGCCAGGGCAACGGAGAGGTATAGGAAAAATGCAATTCCTTCCATCTCGGACTCTTCAGGGAATATAGTGGTGGATCACCAGGAAAAGCTGCTGCATTTTGGCTATGTTTCAAAAACAGAATGTGTCGTGGGATAATCACGGCAGACGTTATCGGGGGTAACTGATCTTGGGGCAAGACGACACAGGCGTTTGGGAGAGGGTTTAGCTCAGAGGAAAACATGATGGAACTCGATCTGGTAGCCGGCAATCAAGTCGCCGAGTCTCCGATCTCAAGATATTAACTCAACTCTCGTGTTACACTGGATGCTCGATACCAAGCGATATTGCTAGAGCTCTTAGATCTCCCTCAACTAATCCTAGGGGTCGGTTTATAAAGCACCCGTACCCCCTGGCTTGTCCTCCAAGGCGCACCCTAAATCCTACACGGACACCGCATACAAACCCTAACTTTCCTTTACAGTAACCCATAATCCGGGTTACGAGGCCTACAAACTTGGGCCTTCCAGAAGTTTCTTTATCCTTAGCCGGATCTTGCACAGCGTCCTGTGGGCCGGGTTATACCTTGGAGTTGGCCTACCGGGTTATTATCCCTCCATCAGTAGTCCCCAGAATAGCTTGGGCTTCACGGATCCTTCCTTGAAGCGCTTGCTATTCCCTGCAAAAACATCAGATGCACAAATGCATGAAGGCCGGGTTAAAGCGCTTTGATAAATAGCTAGGCCCAACTCCATGGTGGCCATATAGTAACCCGGCTTCTCTCCAAACACTTAGCTTTTCGGGTCTAAGCCCTGATAAAAATGTCAAGATCCTGTACTTTACTCGATAATTGATCTTGATATTATGAAGAATATCTCCTTCCTATTTCTATCCGGATACCTCGCCCAATATTTAAAGCGTATCTCGCAAAACTTAAACAGATAGCCGTTACTCCATAACTTCCGGCTCCCACCCGTTGAACTGGGCTTATCCACTCACACTATTATAAATTGGCTCTTAGGGGTAACCCTAACCCCAACAGCTCATTTCCCCCCATTCTTCTTCCTTTCTTCCTCAGTGCTCTAGCTCACAGAGCGCCACCACGGAAACCTCGCGCGCATCACCGGAGCCTATCTGCCGCCGGCTACGCTCCGCCACGGTGCGCTCTGCACCACCGCCCAGATCCGCCGCCGGACCCCCGACCTGCCCGCCGGGAATCGCAAAGGGGCACCAGGCTTGTGCCATTTGCCTCCGTCGAGCTTCACTGTAATCCCCTCCAGTAAGCCTCTCTCATCCATTAACTGGCCTCCGCGATTTCTTGATTTTCTTCGGATTAGATCTAAGCCAACTCGCCGGTCCTTTTCCTGGTCACGCCGAATTAGGTTGCTCGTATTCATTCTAGCTCATCCAATGAATTGGATATAGACTTTATTTCGCTTTCCTACCGCCCATAGTCGTTAATTTTACCACAAATCTAGAAACGGAGTCTCCAATCTGGGCTCGGGCCGCCCAAATTTTCCGCCCTTGTCTCCGTCACCCGGAAAATCCTCCCTTTTCCGGTTCTTTTTATTCGCAATAGGTGCCTGTGCAACCATCCATCGCCCTCAAAGGCTCTTTCAATGCATAGGCCTCCATAACTTTTATTATGATGCTTGATACCCGGATAGTTTGAACCTTACTCTGCAGATTGATACCCGGATAATATTCAACTTCCATGTTGTCTCGATATCACTCGCCGATACTCGGCCAGCTCACAGTTTCCGAGTCTTATTCCTCACACTCTTCTACCTTGTGCTTTGCAGGTCAAACCCATGGCTCCCAAGAAACAGGGAAAGCAGCCGACCAAGGCCAAGACCACCAACTCCATATCCGCCAACTGGCGCGATCTACGATCACCAAGGCTTAGAAGAACTGGTCGAGCTAGGGGTTCTTCCCCCCAAGAGGATATCCAGTGGAGGGTGCCGGGTAACGAGACCCGGCCTACACCGGCAAAGGATGAGGTAATATGCTTTGTGGAGCACGTGACCCGGGGCTTCCGTCCTCCGGGTCACCATTTCTTTCGTGACATTTTGAGCCACTACGGCCTTCGTATATTTGACATAGGGCCTAACTCTGTGTTAAATATCTCCCACTTCATCGTCCTTTCCAAGTCATACTTGTGCACTCCGCCAAGTTTGGCTCTTTTCGTCGAGCTTTTCCAGTGCAAACCGTGCCGCGAAAGCGGTGACGGGGCACTTCTCGCTTGCGGCGGGGTCTCTATACAGCGCCGCAAGAATTCTCTGATGCCACCTCTTATCCTCAACTCCCACGTCAAACATTGGTAGCTCTCATACTTTTACTGCCGAGACACTTCCCCACCCGGCCAAAAGAAACTGCCGGGTTACTCAGAGGGCCTTCTTGACATCTCCGAGAATTTTAATGCCTTTTCCCCTGACTCGGACAGGGAGGCGATTCAACCTTTGTTAGCCAAAATCACTGTTCTTTCGGCCCAAGGTCTCATTGGGCTTAACCTGGTGAAAACTTGGGTCGATTTCCGGATCCAGCCTAACTCCATCCGCACAAAGTTAATGTGCGAATATACGGGGCACACCACAGACCCGCTCCGGTACTCTACCAACAGCTTTGCACCCGGCGACACCAATAAAACTATCAAGAGCTTTCTGACAGAGAAGCTGGAGGTAATCCGGAATATAACCGGATTAGAGCCCTTCACACTCGAGAACCCGTCCCCCGTGGTAAAAACCCGGTTCTCATGTTTTCACCTTTATTCTTTCCACTTGATACAGCTGATAACCCTTGCTCTTATGTCTTCATCTCAGGCCGATGATGATTTCTGGAAGATTGAAACTCCTCCTAACTCCGAAAATCCAGAGGAGCAAGAGGATGGCGCTAACTCGGATGAAGGTACGTTCCGAACTTCACTTAGTTCCTTTGAGTTCGTCGTGTCCCGTTCTTCATTTTCCAACTGTGACCTTGATAACTTCCAGAGCAAGAGGACAAGGACGAAGAAGAAGAAACTGACGGCAAGGTAGAATCCGCCAGTGATGAGGAGGAAGTGGAGCCGACAATCAAAGTCGGATCTAAGAGAAAACCCCGAGGGGTCGTCTTCAAGGTTTCATATCGCCTCCTTGTATTCAATTTGTATTCCTTTGATGATATACATGAACTAACTTGACGTTATTCCACTGGCCATATTTGAAGGAGTCGCCCATGACCAAGCGCAGAGCGACTCGAAATTACCCGGGTGATGGTGCTCTTAACCCGGGTATTCCATTGTCTCCGGCTCGGCGCGCTGGTATTTACCTTATCCTTTCTCGGACGAAACAATCTTCCTGAACCATTCCCTTTACGAAATCTCGCTTGATACTTTTCAGTTTCATCCGGGTCCAGCAGCGAATTCCCTTCGGACTTTGCGGTGAATCCCGGGTAAAGTTCCTTTCCTGACGTTCTATCACATTTTCATCACCCTTTCCTGGTTGTACACTAACTGCTCACGCATACTACCTATAGGGCCACGGTCATTATTAGCGACCAAGAGGATATGGAGACCGATGACCCGGGTAAGGGGAACCCAACTGATAATACGACAGCCGCAGCTGGCGGCGAAGGACAAGTGTCACCGATGAACCCGGTTAGTCAAGGAGCCGGGTATCCGATAGCCTCGCATGCAAGCGAGAAGGAAAAAGCTGCAACTTTGGGTGCGGGGGGAGGAGCACCAGATTCCGACATTCGGATGACCCGGATGCCGTCTCCCGCTAAGAAGAAAACTCTTTCTCCGAGTTTCCGAGACCCCGGATCCTCTAACACGGGTAATGATACTTTTGACCAGCTGATGAGCACTCTCCTCACTATGAAGACCTCAGAGAGCAATATTCTAGAGCGCATGGCCGCAGAGCGCCAGGTAACAACACTTGATATCTCGCAGTATACACTTAGTCCCCAAGTTCCGAGCATAACTTTGTTGAAGTTGTGCTTGGTACTTTATGCAATATTCGGCTTGCCATGATACCCGACTGATACTTGTGCTCCTTGTTCTTTACAGGCACAGATGACCCAGTCTGAAGAAATTTTGCTCAAGACCGAACAACTTCTTCTTGCCGAGGTAAAGCGGAGAGAAGCCCTTGAGGCTGACGTGGAAACCTTGAAGAAGGATGTTTCTAAATACAAGAAGAAGTACAATACTGCTCAAACCGCACTGAAGAAATTATCGGACCAGGTTACCGATACCTATCGCATCTTGCTTAGTAAGTTTTTGCTGCCGACTGACTTCATGCCTTTACTTTATTACATGATACTCGGGATTACTGATACGTCCTTCCTTTGTTTCAACTGCAGGTGCCAACCTTGCGGCCCCAGAGGAGGATGCCATTGCAAAGGCTAAAACTTTAAAGACTGTGCTCCGGACTTTCTTTGCCGGCACGAAGTTTATACTGGACGCCGTGAAGTGGCCTACTGAGGTATATCCGGGTGAAGAAAATCTTATCCAAGCCTGCTCCACCGTGCCTGCCTGGATTGAAATCTGGAAACGCTCGGCATGCCGGATTGGTATGACCCGGGCCTTTACCCTGGCTAAGGCTTATTTTCCGAAGCTTGATCCAGCAAAGGTAATATCCGGGTTTCCAGAATTCAAAGCTGATGGCTCCAAGTTTGTACCCAAGGACTTCAAGGCCATACAGTCCGCAGTGCGTCATTCGGCCACCACTTTGGCCGATAGTATAGATCTGAACACAATTATGAGTGCGTACGATGCTGAAGGAAAAATCATGACGGAGGACGCACCCCCGCCCTTTGATATTTTGGAGAAATGGGCTGCTGACTCGGCCAGGAAGAGGGAAGAAACTGCGAAGAGAGAGGCCGAGTTAGGATCAGTGCCAACCACCTCTACACCAGCTGTCCTTCCGCCTGTCCGTCCTGACGCGAAGAATCCGGGTGATGATGCCGGGAGAGCTAAAGAGCAAGTCCAGGAGCAAGACCCGGAGGGCAAGGGCAAAGATGTGGACCATACTCAGGAAGTCGAATAGGCAAATGCCATCAAAATACTTCGATCATCTGATGCTTTTATTCAAAACAAGTATTCTTTTGACGGTGCGCCTGTGCACCCTTGATACTGGTGTCGCAATTTGTAACGCACTTTAATTCCGTGATACACTTCGTGCCTTTCTAGGCCTTTTGATGAACTTGATACTTGTCTATTTTTGAACTTATTCTTGATATCCAACTTTCTTTTCATTTCTTTTTATTCCCCTCTTTATTTTCGAGTATCGTGAGTTTTGACAGGTGGAATTTTCTTTAAGTCCCCAAGTCCCCACGACTCGGACATTGGGGTCTTTCGAGCTTAGCGACGAAACAACTTGATTCTGTTTCGAAACCCACAGTCCCCAAGGCCCGAATTTCCGAGTCTGTGGTGTGTGGTCTTTTCGAAGAGAACAAACTTGTTGTTGCTAAGCCGAAACCCGGAGTTGTTTCATATAGATAATGAAGTTACACTTGATAAACGTTGAGTTTCCAGCTATTAGCCTTGTACTCTGCATAACTTGTGGTTTAGATGACCCTTTTGACTATCTTGTACTGTAAGCCGGCTTTCGCGTGGATACCATGTTGTTACATCTATACGAAAACAGGGTCAGACAAGTCCCATTGGGCTTCATGGCTGATTGTAATCGTAAGCGAGCAAATCATGCCACTTTAGTGAGAGTCACATCGAGCTTAAGTAAGAAAAGTCAAGAAAATTTGGCTCCTTTGTCCGGTTATAAGATTGCAGCCGTACTCGTTTGCGAGTAATCGGCCCTTATAACTCATAGGCATCAAGGCCGGGTCTTTGGGTTTGTGGATGTGCTATTCAAGCAATCAGCCCCCAAGACCTATATATATTCAACATACTTGATGATACTGATGTATTGATAGCAATGGATACTACTTACCTGCAACCGAAGTAAAGATCGTATCAAAATAGGACTTGATAACCATCTCTTTATTGATACGAGAAAGTTTGGATCAGCAGGCCGCCTCATTAAAAACCTTCCAGTCCCCTTAGGTACCCTGGGTAGGAAAAGAGCGCGTCTGAAACCTGCTGCCCGTTACATTGTTTAGTTCTTCTTGGGAACCGGTCCCGGACTGACGTGACCGATACACATTCTCCATTTGTTAGACTTTTTCATGATGAGTACCGGGTTTACTAGCCAACCCGGGTGAGGCGTTTCCATAACGCGGCTGGCTATGAGCGGCCGTGCAATTTCTTCTCCTATGCCAGATTGTTTGGAGGAATCATCCTTGATAAAAGCCACCATTTTAGCATCTTGTGCTGCCTTGGACTTTGCTCTTTCGCCTTCAGTGCTCGGCCTTTTTGATGTGGTTCTGTCCTCCGGGCCTGCTTGAGACCGGTAATGCTTGAGTTCCTCTTTTCTACAGGCTTGCTCGGCCATTGCTGCATCTCCTTCATCGCATTCAGCTGCTATATCTCGATTTCCATGTATGGTAATGGTCTGCGTAGGACCCGGGATTTTTAGCTGTAGATACACATAACACGGCCTTGCCATGAATTTAGCATAAGCCGGCCTTCCGAATAGCGCGTGATAAGGACTGCGCAACTTAACCACCTCGAAAGTAAGCCACTCAACTCGATAATTGTCCTTTGATTCCCCAAAAGCTACCTCCAATGCGATTTTTCCCTCGGGGCACGCTGAATGACCCGGTACTATGCCATGAAAAACTGTCGTACTTTTTTGGAGCTGAGATTCCTTGAGACCCATGCGTAGAAAGGTTTCCCAGTACAGGATATTGATGCTGCTTCCTCCATCCAACAGGACCTTTTTCAGCTCGTACCCATTGACCTGTGGTGCAACTACCAATGCTAAGACTCCCGGGTGTTCTATTCTTTCCGGGTGATCTCTTCTGCTCCATGTTACATCCTGTTCTGACCACCTCAAATATCTCGGGACAGCCGAAGAAACTGAGTTGACCGCTTGCTTCAGTATCTTTTTGTCCTTGTTAGAACCTCCTGTGGTATGCACGTGATATTGACCCAACTGTTTGGGGTTAGCTTGGAAACCTCCAGCTCCCCCTTGATTGTTTCCATGATTTCTTGCTGCCGGGTTACCGGCTGGGGGTGGGCCGTTGCCCGGGTTTCCTCCTGGACCCGGTCCTCCTCCCCGACCCGCACCTCGCATGGCTCTGTTCACTTCCTCGTTCTTCCATCTCTGTAGGTCGGCGCATTGTTCCAAGGAGTGGTTAGCCGGCCTACCGTTCCTGCTGTGCTTCGGGCACGCCATTCTAAAGATGTCCCAATTGTTACTCGGCCTCGGCGGCCCTTGATAGTTTCCTCCATTGTGGTTTCCAGTGTTAAAATTTCCTTCTGCCCTGGGTCTCGAAGACCCGGCTTCCGTGTTGGCGACAAACTCGGAGCATCCTTCAAACGGGCGCTTGTTCTGGCTATTTCCGTTGTTACCCGGTGCTGATCCATTGCCGGTTCTTCCACTATTACCTGTGTTTGCTTTTGCTTTTTTATCGTCAGTTTCCTCTTCCGTAGTGTCCGTTGCGGCATGTTTGTTGCATGCATCCATCAGTTCTCCCATTGTAACCTCCGAAGCATTCCGACTAGATTTCATGCGAGTTAACTTTTGTACTAAAGGTGTGTACTTGCAGGTCTTTGCCATAGCTTGCAGCGCATCCTTGGGCTGAATATCTGTAGATGAATGAAGTATTTCCATAACCCGGCGCACCCAGCTGCGCGCCGATTCTCCCTTCTTCTGAACATATCGCTCTAGGTCATCAATAGTGAATAACTTTCTGCACGTCCCGTGAAAGTGCTTGATAAACGCAGTTTTCAATTCTTCCCATGACTTGATAGATCCTTCCGGTAGATTGGTGAACCATAACTTTGCTGCTCCCTCTGACATCATTAGATACATGAATTTGGCTTGAAGATTCTCGGACGCATTGCGAATCGACATGGCCATCTCATAACTGCTCAACCATGTTTCCGGATCCATAGTCGGCTCGTAATTCACTACTTTACCCGGTTCTTTGAACTTTTCCGGGTAAGGCTCAGCCCTGATGCTATCTGAAAGACACTTAGGTCCTGCAAGAATGGTCGAAGCTGGTCTTACTCGGGAAACGTGTGATCCTGCAGGGGGTACAGCTGGACGCGGTACTGCTGGTATCCCATGTACCGCAGACCCGGCCACGGCTCTCCTGGCTCTGGAACTGTCCACGATGGCCTGTGCTGCTGATGCTGCTGGTACTGCCTGAATGTGTGGAGGAGGCGGCATTTGCTGCTGCTCTTCCCTCCGCCGTGCCGAACTTGTTTGGATGTTGCCAGCGTTACCTTGCTGTTGGCTGACATATGGTGTCCCATGCATTCCACTTCTGTGATCCGGGTAATTAACCTGTTGCGCCACCGCGGTGCGCAGCATATCTATCGCCCGCCGGGTCTCCTCTGCGTGGAGTGACTCTCTCACGGGGATTTGATTTAGTGCAAGCGTCGCCGCGTACACGTTGTCCATGGGATTGTTGTAATGACCCGCTGGTGTGTGAAAACGTGATGGTGGTGGTGGTGGTGGCGGTGGTACAGTATTGCCGGTAGTAACTCCAGTCTGTGGTGCGGGTAACCCGGCCTGCGTGTCTACCGGTTGTACTCCTCCGGTTGTCGGCTGAGGGGCGGTTCCCTGATTTGCCGCTGGAATCGGCTGATCCTGAGGCGTGATAAATAGCGCGGCCGGGTTTATGACTCCTCCCAATGCTGGCAATCTGGTTTGGTGCCTTTGATGTATTCTAGTCGTTTCCTCTCGGAGCCGGGTTTCCAGTGCATCCAGCTCGCGTTGTCGTGTGGCCATCCCTTGTCTTTGTGCTTCTACTTGCCTCCTCTGCTGCTCTAATGCACGACGGGCTACGTCCAAATCCCTAACACGTTCCGCCGCGTTCTCTGGAGTGATAACTGTGGTAAGAACTGTCGGATCTAGGATCAGATTGTTGTCGAACAAGGCCGGATGTTGTGGATTGGAAGGACCCGCTCCTGGTGTCTGGTTTGCTAGGAATCCAAACGTGTTCGCGTGTAACTCATTTTCTAGCGCTTGACTGGTAACCGATGCCGACTCTCCGTCAACCTGGGCCAAAACCGTGTTCCCGTTAGCCGACCCTTGCTGCCGGGTTAATGCTTGTGCTGTCCCGGCCGCGGCCGCGGTTACGCTCTCTTGGTTGAGATTGGTCGCGGGAGCCGTGTAAACCGCAACTCGGCGTATGATGCTTGCCGCAAATTCATGCTGTTCCTCTTCGCTGTTATTCTCCTCATACCGGTTCTCCAGCAGATCCAGGATGGACTCGGTATCATCCTCTCTTTCGACCCGGTCACGCGGGGTCCATGCCGGTTCCTCCGGCTGTTCCCACTTCGCGATGGGTTCTTCTGTCGGATATGTCGTTCCAACTGATTCTTCTCCATCTGATTGGATATAAGTGGCCTTCCCTGACACAGAATCAGATCCAAAATTGTCAGGAATCGAACCGGAAGTACATACCATACCCATGAAGACGCTGATCCGGCCGATTGTCACGACGGATCCGGATTCGAGGTGATCCGACTCTGGCCCCCAGCCGGAATCGTCCACCGTCTTCTCTCCTTTGTGGTCGATGTAGATCTCGCCGACGACAAGATTCTCCATGTTCTTCCGAGCTTCTCCCGTGATGTAAACACCTTTGGACGCAGGCCCCACGGTGGGCGCCAACTGTCGTGGGATAATCACGGCAGACGTTACCGGGGGTAACTGATCTTGGGGCAAGACGACACAGGCGTTTGGGAGAGGGTTTAGCTCAGAGGAAAACATGATAAACTCGATCTGGTAGCCGGCAATCAAGTCGCCGAGTCTCCGATCTCAAGATATTAACTCAACTCTCGTGTTACACTGGATGCTCGATACCAAGCGATATTGCTAGAGCTCTTAGATCTCCCTCAACTAATCCTAGGGGTCGGTTTATAATGCACCCGTACCCCCTGGTTTGTCCTCCAAGGCGCACCCTAAATCCTACACGGACACCGCATACAAACCCTAACTTTCCTTTACCGTAACCCACAATCCGGGTTACGAGGCCTACAAACTTGGGCCTTCCAGAAGTTTCTTTATCCTTAGCCGGATCTTGCACAGCGTCCTGTGGCCGGGTTATACCTTGGAGTTGGCCTACCGGGTTATTATCCCTCCATCAGGATGGGTGTCTCTTGCCCACCTACTGATAATATCGATCTATCTCAATTCTTGCCTGTGGTGGATGGTTTAGAGGATCTTGTAAATCCTTTTTCTGTTGAGGAAGTGGAGGGAGTGGTTAAACATCTCAAACCTGATCATGCTCCTGGTCCTGATGGTTACACTGGATTATTCATTAAGCATTGTTGGGGTATTATAAAAGATGTTTTTATCAAACTTTGCAATGAATTTCAAAGTGCAAGGATTTCTTTGGAGAGTATTAATGGTTCTTTTATTACTCTCATTCCAAAATCACAATCCCCTGAAAATGTGAATGATTTTAGACCAATCTCCCTTACAAACACTTGTCTGAAGTTTATCACTAAGATTCTGACAAATAGATTCCAAGATAAAATCTTTGGTTGTATCCATGATAATCAGTATGGTTTCATTAAATCCAGAAAAATTCAAGATTGCTTGGCGTGGAGTCTTGAATACATTTTCCAGTGTAAACAATCTAAGCAGAAAGTGGTGGTCTTCAAGATTGATTTTGAGAAAGCCTTTGATACAATTGAACACAGTGCCATCCTTCAGATTTTGAGATGTAAGGGGTTTCCACCTCTTGTCATCAAATCGGTGAAGGAAATTCTTTCTTCAGGATCATCTTATGTTCTTTCAAATGGTGTCCCTGGTAAACCTTTTGTCTGCAGAAGAGGGGTCAGGCAAGGTGATCCTTTATCACCTATATTGTATGTTCTGGGCGGTGATCTGCTTCAAAGTATTGTAAACTTGGCTCTCAGGGTTGGAAGTCTTCGTTTACCAATTCCTATTGGAGGGGATTATCCTATTGTTCAGTACGCTGATGATACACTAGTAATCTTACCTGCTGACCCTGATCAATTGTTGGTATTCAAGAATCTGCTAAACCTTTATGCTCAGATCACGGGACTAAAGGTGAATTTCAATAAGTCCTCCATGATACCAATTAATATCTCTCAGCAGGAGACTGTTGATTTGGCTGCTGTTTTGGATTCTAAGGTGGCTTCTATGCCCTTTACTTATCTTGGCTTGCCTATGGGCACCACTAAACCATCAATTAAGGATTTTGCTCCACTCATTTGCCTCTTTCGAATGAAGCATTTCAAGAATTTGGTTCTCTTCAAGGTATCCTGGAAAATGTTCAGGTGAATAATAATAAGGATGTCCGGTCATGTAATTTCAATAAAGGGATCTATACCTCCAGTAAATGTTATCAGTTGCAGTTTGCTCAGTTGCCAGATGATAAACCAGCCAAGTGGATCTGGAAATCCAAATGCATGTCAAAGCATTTTTTTTTTGCCTGGCTGATCCTAAATGATAGGATTAATACCAAGGGTATGATTAAGAGAAGGAAATGGAAGATCGATGGGACCGAGTATTGTGTCCTATGCAAAAAAACTCTGTCTTGAGGATTGGACGCATTTGTTTTTCCAATGTGTTTTCAGCTCTAGAATCTGGAATTACCTACAGATTCCCTGGAGTGATAACACAGTTTTGACTAATCTCTCCAATGCTAAAAAGAATTTCAAAGGACCTTGTTTCACTGAGATAGTGATTCTTGCCTGTTGGAACATCTGGAAACAGAGGAATGGAGTTATCTTCAAGTCTGAGAGGCATTCCTTCAAGGGTTGGAAAGTTGGCTTCATGCTGGATCTCACCTTGCTTAAGCATAGGTTGAGTGCTTCCTTGGCTGAGAAATTATCACCATGGCTTAACACCTTACCTTAGTTTGTGATAGACTATCTTAGTCTATCCTTCTCTTTATATATGTAAATATTTGTAAACTATTTTGATGGCAATAAAGGGCTATGGGGGACTCTCCTGTAGTAGAAAATGTTTCAAAAAAAAGTTGGCCGTTGGGGGAGAAATCCTTCACTGCAGAGAGCCCGGCCTAGGAGCCTGACCAGGCCGGCCTGGATGCAGGGGGTGAGGCTGGCAGAGCCACAGCCCACCCCGGCCTGGATCCCCAGCGAGGCCGGCTGGAGCCCGGTCTGGGGCCGCTGAGCCCCCACCCCACCTCGGCATGGATCCAACGCGCGACCGGCTGGACCCAGCCAGAGGCCAGCTCATCCCACCCCGGCCTGGAGCCGGCGAGGATGAATCAAAGGACAGAGCACTGCCCGAAGCGCCCGGCCTCGAGCCCTGCCTAGGGCCGGCATGGGAGATTCTCAGGCCGGGGCACTGCCCGAGCCACCCGGCCAGGCCGGCCTGCCCTGTTTTTCTTGTTTTCTTCTCTTTCTCTTTTCTCCCTTTTGCAATGTCTTCAACGTTGATTTGTCAAACTAATAGAGATCCGAGGGAACTTGTGTTTGCATTTCTCCATGTTAAAAGTCAATATATTTTCATTTGCAAACCTTTTAAACATGCTTAGGGAAAAGATTAGATCGCCAACATGTTGTGATCAAACACGAAAATAAGATTAGGAAACAAATGTCCTTTCACTATTCCCCTTTTTGATGTTTGATGACAACACATGGATTTGCATTAAAGATAATTAACATAGCCATTTGCAAAGACGATAAAAGTTATAGAGGGGCTCCCCCTATTTGTGTGCCCAATCATAAGATATATATTTGGTAAACAAATGGGATGCAATGATTATAATTTCTATCCCCCCCTATGTTTTATAAACCAAAAAACATATGTGATGCTAAGCAAGTGGTAGTGTTAACATGATATTGATGTGTAATTGTGAGATTGATAAGCGGTTGCATTCCAATAGTAAAATATCACCATAGCCTTCATCTCATAGTAGATAGATAAAAGGAATATAGCCTCACCATGGTCTTCATCACATAATAGATAGATAGATAGATAGAACGATGGATAGTAGAGACATAGTCTTACAATAACAACGAAGTTCAAACATACACACAAATAGTAAGTTCAACTAAGATCAAAGAAAGAAATAATGATGATAAGACGCAAATGGATGCATGATATGCAATGGTCCTAATGCAAAGCGTCGAGGATCCTAATATTTTTTCCCCTTGGCATCAAGACACCAAAAAGGGAGAAAATGATACACCGCCAATCACTCATTATCATCATACATCTCCTCATCCTCCGCATTAGCTTCCTCATCATCGCTGGGAGGTGCCTGACTGGAACTGGGCTCAGCTGCAAATGATGCCCCAAATGGTCCAAGAGAACTAGCATCATCACCAAGCCAAAACGTGTGCTCGGACTTCCATTTGTCCTCAGTGAGCTCCTCCGAGATAGCAGGACCTAGTGGAATATTAAGAGTAGTCATGATTGCCCTCTGGTTGCGACGAGAGGCCTTGTCTTTTGCATAGGATTGATAGTCTTTGTGTTGCTTGTCAATGAAGAAACAATTCATCTTCTGAAGAGCCTTCTTGATGTTGAACTTGCCAGAGGCTGGGACAGTGCGGTCTAGAGAAGGAGAGCGAGTGATACCATGAGATGTACTAGGCCCAGTGGAAGTTGTGGAATGCGCTTGGGGAGGTGGGAAGCGGCCATCTCAGCTTAAGTATCCGTGAGAAGAGCACTCTGTTTGGGAGTCACCAGGGAGTAGTTGTTGATGAGAACCTGTGGAATCTTTTTCTTAAAGATTGTCTGAAGGTATGAGCCATAGATGGGAACCCTCTTATCCCGAACCACAGTCCTCATCTCATGCCACATATAGTCCAGAATATTCAAAGGCTTGTTGTGATCCTTAGCAGGCCTAATATGATAGAGGAGATTGATCAACCACTTGCAAACCTCGCCTTTCTCACCAAACTTGACACTGATAGTGTTCCGGAGAATGGTGTGAACAATGTATCAGAAATCAATGAAGTACTTCACCTTGGGAATGTGCTGAGTCCCAAAACCCGCCGGCTAGCAGTGACGCAGACCAACCTGAGCCTTTGGAAGTTGCTTTGCTTCACCATGGATTCTAGTGTGGGTCATGGCATGATAGATAACCTCCGGAAGGCCCAAAAAAGCCCCAAACTCAGTCATGGTGGTGGTACATTTGACACCACCACTCACCCATGTAGGTGTGCGAGGTCCCTCGGTGGAGAAATGGATAGTAGCGTAGAATTCCTTAAGCAGTGCAGTGGCAAAGGGGCGAGAATTCCCCATGAGAGCAGTGATGCCATGAAAGTCCATAAGCTCCATGATCGCATGCCAATGCTTGCGTGCAGTGTCCACATATATAAAAGAAGTGTTAATCCACATGAGTGTTCTGCAGGTTACCAAGAACAAACTCATACACACTCTCATGCATCTTGCAATAGAACCAGATATCTCCACATGTACGATGCTCAAACTCATAGGGGTGAACTTCAGATGCCCATTCTCAAAGTCCTCGGTGCTCAGGGCGCCCCAATTGCGATGCACAGGCTCTTGTGGATTTACAGGGAGTGGATGACCCTGACTCTGAGAGGGAGTGGAGCCAGAAACCTCAGCGGCACTTTTCTTGCGGGTACTGTTTTCCCTTGTCTTGTGGTGCATCGGCATTGCCTGAGAATAAGGATGCATGGTTATGGACAATGATAGTAAGTGCACATGGTCATGGTTTTTGAGGAAATTTTTTGTTCCATTAAGGTGAGTTATGGGGAGCAAGCATGTCATGTTGGTGATGATAGCAAGAACAACTACTTCTATGGTAATAAAAAATTTGGAAGTAGATGAACAATTTTGGTCATGGAAAGATTGGAATGGCATGTATGAGGTTGGACTACAACGCAATTACCACAACTAGATGAATTTGATGAACCTAGGTGAAAGTGAGTAAAATAAATGAACTAGAGTATGAACCCTAGGTGAGATTGAGCATGAACCCTAGATGTAATTGGATCCCTAGAAACATGAAACTAGCCACCACAAGGAGATATAGAGGGCAAATTAACATGGGATGTTGCAACACGAGGAAACAAACCCAAAACAAAATTACCCGAGTTGGATGTCATCTTGAAGGGAAGCTTCAATGGAGAAAATCTCTCCCAAGAGGGCACCAAAAGAGATTCCACGTGGATGAGATGGTGGAGAAGAGCGAGGGCTTTTAGATCTGTGGGGTATGGGTGGGGGGAGGGCTAGAATGTGAGGGGAGAGAAGAGCTTGGAGGAGCCCTCCAATGGTGGTTGCTATGTGGGGAGAGGGGAGGAAGAAAGGGGTTATGAAAAAATGTGTTGCCCCCTTGTTTGAGCAACCTCTATGGCGCCCGGCCTAAGGAGCCGGCCAAGCCGGCTCGGGCGAACACGGGGTCGGGTGAGCGCCCAGCGCCCCGACCTGGGGCCCGACCTGAGCCCAGCGCGGGCGAAGGAGAAGGCCGGGTGGTCTCCCGAGCACCCCGGCATGGGGTCGGCGCGGTCGTAAGTCGAGGTCGGGAGGTCACCAGAGCAACCCGTCCTGGGGCTGGCACGGGCGTGAGTGGAGGCCGGAGGGGCACCCGAGGGAGCCGGCCTGAGGAGCCGTCCTGGCCGGTTTTGCTGAAAAAATCCCTTTAAACTTGATTTCTCCCCCGTAATTTTTTTAAAAAAAAACGTTGCAAGTGTAAATTTTTTTAGCAAGTGTTGCAAGTGTAAATTTTATTGTAGCAAGTTTTATTTCATTGTTTTGAAATCTTTTCAACTGACCATGTGCACATGTTTGATGAGATGAGATGATCATGATGATTCCCTTATGCATCCAATGGAAAAAAATAAACAAGCAACATTGGATGTAATATGGAATATGAAGAACGAATATGCATATGAGTTGAACACCAAATGTCTTGTCAATATAAACCCAAAAAATATCGAATCTTTGATTTGAGCGGTGGCCTTACCCACCATGTATTAGTATGCTCGATATGACAATGTGAAGATATATCTTGGGTGCATTATCGAAACTCATCGTTGAAGCACATTGTGTGATTGAAATGAATATTATGCATGATTTGTTTATTTATGCATTATAGGAGTAGTGTTGACTCATTAATTGAGCTACGCTCCCCCTAAGTCCATGCGTACATCTAAGAACCAAATAAGACTCTAGTAGAGGTGTGTATGCAAGATTTCAGATCAACTAAAATTGCTTGAATATCTTCTCATCTAGAGGCTTTGTGAGGATGTCAACGAGTTGATCTTTGGTGTTGACATAGGAAAGTGAGATATCTCCATTGGCCACATGATCTTGAATGAAATGGTACCGAATCTCAATATGCTTGGTATTGCCATGAAGTACCGGACGGTGACCAATCTTTATAGCACTCTCATTGTCACATAAAAGAGTCATTGTCTTAATCTCAATTCCAAAATCCTTAAGTCATTGCCTCATCCATAATAGTTGAGAGTAACAACTTGCGGCGGAAATATAGTCCGCTTCCGTGGAGGAGGTGGCAATACAATTTTGCTTCTTGGAAGACCAACATACAAGTGACCTACCAAGAAATTGGCAAGCACCCGAGGTTGATTTTTTATTCACCTTGTCACCTCCCCAATCCGCATATGAATATCCCACAAGATCAAAAGTTGTGTTTGATGGATACCAAAGACCATATTTGGAAGTGTCAACCAAGTACCTAAGAATCCTATTGACCGCAATCATACGGCTTTACTTGGGGTTAGATTGAAATCTTTCACACAAACCCACACTAAACATAATATTCGGTCTAGCTGCGCAAAGATAAAGCAAATATCCAAAAATAGAGCGATAAAGTTTTGGATCAACCTGTATACATTCGTGATCCATTGTAAAATTCACGGTTGTTGACATTGGATAACCTAATGACTTGGCATTAATCATATCAAATTTCCTGAGCATGTCTTGAATGTATTTTGCTTGACAAATAAAATTTCCTTCATAATATTGCTTGATCTCAAAACCGAGAAAGAACTTCAATTCCCCCATCATAGACATCTCAAACTCACTTGTCATTAGTTTGGAAAATTGGTCTACAAAACTAACATTAGATGATCCAAATATAATATCATCAATATATACTTGGCATACAAAGAAATGTCCATCTACACTTTTGGTAAAGAGTGTGGGGTCAATTACCCCAAGTACGAAACCACGATCCACTAGGAACTCCTTTAAATGTTCATACCAAGCACGTGGGGCTTGTTTGAGACCATACAAAGCCTTATGGAGGAAGTAGACATGGTTAGGATACTTGGGATCCTTGAACCCCGGAGGTTGTTTAACATATACCAATTCATTTAGAGGTACATTTAGAAAAGAACTTTTAACATCAATTTGATCCAAGATGAAATTATGACTAGTGGCAAATGCAAGTAATATATGAATGTATTCAAGTCTAACTACGAGAGTGAAAGTTTCACCATAGTCAAGTCCTTCGACTTGAGAGTATCCTTGAGCAACCAATCGAGCCTTGTTGCGAATCACTTGCCCATGAGAGTCTTGCTTGTTCTTGAATACCCATTTTGTTACAATGACATTATGATCCTGGGGTCTTTCACTAAAGACCATACTTTGTTTCTTTCAAAGTTATGGAGCTCTTCATGCATAGCTTGAACCCAATCTTCATCTCCAAGAGCATCATACACTTTGATAGGTTCAACATGAGAGACATATGAGTGAAAACCACATGCCACGAGTGGACACACCTCTTCCCAAGCCACCAATAATATTATTTTGGTGATGAGAATCTTGACGCAATTTTGCGGATTGACCAGTCATGATACAAATTAGTGCATCATCAGGATTCTCATTTGGAGGAACATCCTCATCATTTCCTTCATCAAGACCATGATCAATCCGGAGTGGAGTTCTTTGTGAAGAGTTACCAACATCATTTCCACCATTATCATTGGGTGGATCTTGATCACTTTCTTGATGAGTGGTATCAACTAAGGTCTTGTTCTTTTTCTTGGTCTACCATTTGATTGATGGTTGATGTAGAGGGCTCCACTTGCGTAGAGCTTGTCCCATCCTCCTTCGCCACAAGGTGTCCCTCAACAGGTATAAGCGGACATATACCCATTCTTCCTATGGCTATGGAGGGAGGTTCATCACCTACATTATCACAATCAATTTGCTCCACTTGGGAGACATTATCCTCATGAAACTCTACATTCATAGATTCTTCAACACACCCGGTGGCCTATGTTGTAGACTCTATAAGTGTGAGAGTTCGTGGCATAACCAACAAACATGCCTTCAAAAGTTCTAGGATCAAATTTACACAATCTAGTGCGTTTAATGTAAACTTGACATTTGCACTCAAAAACTCAAAGATACTTGAGGTTGGGTCTGTTACCAGTTAGGAGCTCATATGGAGTCATACCAATCATCGGACGAAGGAAGAGTCAGTTAGATAGATGACAAGCGGAGTTCATAGCTTTCGCCCAAAAGTTATATGGGGATTTGAACTCGGACATCATAGTTCTTGCCATATCAATAAGTGTGTGATTCTTCCTCTATGCTAAACCATTTTGTTGAGGGGTGTACGCGGCGGAATATTGATGTCTTATCCCCTCATCACTCAAGAATTCATCCATGGTGTAGTTCTTGAATTCGGACCCATTATCACTCCTTATTGCCAAGATCTTGGTGTCATATTGACGTTGCACTTCCATGGCCCAAGTGATGAACTTTTCTTGAGTCTCACTCTTCTTCTTGATATAGAATACCCAAGTGTATCTTGTATAATCATCAACAATCACAAAACAACACTTTTTCCCACCAAGACTATCATATGTAGGAGTCCCAAATAGTTCCAAGTGAATACGCTCAAAGGGCCTTGTTGTGGAGATGATTGATGTCTTGGGATGGTTCTTCTCATGCATATTTCCGGCAATACAAGATCTACAAGGGCAATCTTTGGAAAATTTCACAATTTTTAGTCCCACAACATGCTCACCCTTCACAAGAGTTTGCAAATTTCTCATACCGACATGGCCTAAGCGGCGATGCCAAAGCCACCCACGTCGGATTTTGCCATTAGACAAGTGGCAATATGTGTAGTTTCTTTCGAGAAATCCACTACATACATACCGTTCTCCACAAATCCAACAAAGGCTACTTTAAGATAAATGGTGTGAAGGAAAAGCACATGATGACGCCCAAATACACATGTAAAATTTCATTCACAAAGTTGCAAGACGGGAAGGAGATTCCCAATGAATGAATCGAGAGAAATGACCACCTTGCCATGTCCCAATACCTTAAGTTGTGAACCATCACCAATATTTACTTGTGCAAACTTGATAAGTTGGTGCTTTAAGTCTTCTAACACTTCCTTGCTTCCGGTCATATGTGCGGAACAACCACTGTCAATCATCCATGATGTTCCTCCGGAAGCACATACCTACAATGAATCAACTTCTTGTCTTAGGTACCCATTTTTGGATGGGTATTTTCTTGTTAGTCACAAGGTTCTTTGGAACCAAAATAGCATACTTGTAATCATCAACATATGAAGTGCCAACATATTTTTCATATACATGACCATCGCTAGTTTAAGAAGCACATAAGATGGGTTATATTTTCCCGCAAAGTTGTTGTGGGTAGTAGTGTCCCTAGGGACAATACTCTTAGCAATAATATCAAACTCATCTTCATCATTAGCCAACTCCCCCTCCTTCACAAAAATAATAGATTTAGTGGAGGGAGTTGACTTCTTGTAGTTCACCATGGATGTGGAACCAAACCCAAGGCCTTCCTTACCAATAACTCTCTTTGACTACTCAAAAGATCGTTAAGGTTATTTTGCCCTTGGATGAAAGTGACAAGACCTTTGTTGAGTTGGGCCTTCAAACTATTGTTCTCCCCAATGAGAGTTTCCATGACACATAAATGGTTAGTAGCACAAGAATTTGCATTTACATATTTTAACCCTTTTAAAGTCTTAAGTTCATTTGAGAGTGTTCGATGATCACTTTTAAGCTTATCAAAATCCTTAATGAGCTCACCGTAACCTTTGTTAGTTGCATCATTTAAGGCCATGAATTCCGTTACCTTAGGAAAAGCATGCTCATGATCAAATTTTACTTTAGCTGTGTCAATTGCAAAGGTATCTTCAATGCTTTCTCTAAAACAATGTGATTCATCTAGAGCTTCCTCAAGCTCTTCAATTTTATTAGCATCATCACGAGCAAACTTTTCAAGTAACATGATTCTCTCCTCATGTTCATCAATGAGGCCATGTGCCTCACTTAATTGATCCATGAGAGAGACAAAGATAGATTTAGCTTATCCTTCTAGTTTCTCCATAAAGTTTGCCCAGGGGTTTTCCTCAACACAATTTAATAGGGAAGGAGTAGAAGAGTTTGCAAGTTTGAGTGTAGGAGTCACCTTTGAGGATATACCCTTGGCCATGAAGAACTTGTGAGTCGAGGGGCCCTTGTTGTCATTGGGGTAAGAGAGAGCTTTAGTTAGGAGGGACAACGCCCTTAGCCAAGGCCGCCATGCCTACTTGTTCACCATCACCATCACTCTCTTCACCACCGGACGTGTATTCAACTTCCTTTGCAATCAACGCCCTAGGAGGGCCTCTCTTGATGAATTTCTTGGACTTGAGAATAAAGGTGTATTTCTTTATAAGTCTTCCACCATTCTCAATTCTACTCTTTAAAGGACACTCGGAATCAAAATTCTCACTATCCCCACAATTGAAGCAAGTCCTTGCCTTCTTCATGCTTGAGACTTCCTTTCCCTTGTTCTTGGTGGCATTTGATCTAAAGTCTCCTTTCTTCCACCACTTGTGTTGAGCAAGGGCCAAGCATTATTGATGTGATGTCATCATATCTCTTTCGGAGAAAACATGTGAGGGACCACCATCATAACTTGAGTCATCTTCTTCATGGGGGGTGGCCTTTAAGGCGAGAGAAGCTCTCTTCATTCCATTTACACGGGCCATGACGTCATCGGAGGATAGTTTCATGACCTTTAGAGTGATGAAGAGACACAAAACATCATTTGGGGATAGAACCAAGTAGCCGTCTCTTGATTTCACATTCATCACCATGTGCTTATTGTATGGAATCAAGGTGGGTAGAAATTTCTCCTTGACCCAATCCTCATTGCAATCCTTTAATCCAGAATCTCTCATGTCAATCACAAGAGTCTTGAGTCTTGTAAACATGTCTTCTATATTCTCTCCATCCTTCATATAGAAGTTCTCAACTTGTCTTTGGATGATTGACTTCTTGGAGCATTGTAAGTTGATGTTGCCATCATACATGTCAACTATACAATCCCATGCTTTCTTGGCACTTCTGAAGGCCTAGATATGCTCGACCCCTTCTGTTGCCATTGCCTTTTCCAAAATGTGCATGGCATGGATGAGTTGCTGATCTATGACTTCACTTGAGCTCAAGTTCTTGGGGTCCTTTGGCTCATACCCATTCTCGACGATCCTCCATATTTGCATTGAAGAGCTGCACATGTAAGACTTCATGGAAGCTTTCCAATTAGTAAAACGATTCCTATCTGCCAAAGGAGGAGCGCCAAGATGATTAACATGTGTATGTTGAACATTTGGAGAATTTTTATAAGCAAATCCAAAGGAATTTGCATTACTATCTAGAGGCTTAGAAGTCCCGGATTCTTCCTTAGAAGAAATGGGATTTACATTTTCATCTAAAACAACTTTCTCTTTGAATTGACTAGATGAAGATGCAATTTATTTTATTACTCCCTCCATCTTCTTCTCAAATCTATCAATAATAGCTTGAATTAGCTTTGGATACCCTCCATGGTGATGGGATCCGTAGCCATCCTCCTCTTTAGGCGGTAAAGCGTTTAATAAAGAGACGAGGCTCTGATACCAATTGAAAGATCGAGAGGTTAACTAGAGAGGGGGTGAATAGGTTGACTACAAATTTTAGCTTCTTTAACAAGATAGTGCTCAAATATAGATTGTCTAGATTATGCAACTAGGTGAATAATCCTATATGTTGAGCAAATACTACTAGCACAAGGTATATATATGACTAAGCTAGTAGCAACAAGTAAAGGTAGGTTGAGGGATAACCGAACACAATGACGCGGAGATGTATCCCTAAGTTCACTTCCCAATGGAAGCTAATCTTCGTTGGAGCGGTGCGGTGCCACCAAAGTGAAACACCGAGTAGCCCTCAAATGGCACACCATATCTCCTTCGAGTCCTTCCACCGATGTGGAGATGCTCAAATCACTATGTTTTCGTTGAGGTTGAAAACTATAACCTTTACAAGGATGAGGCACACTCCACAATTTTGGAGGATCCTCACCAAATCCCGAGAGCCACCAAGACTCCAGGAAACAAAATCCACGAGCACAAGAGCTTCGGGGACAACAACAAGGCTCCAAGATCCGATGATCTAAGAGCAACAAGGTTCTTGGCTACAATGAACTAATAACAACAAGATCCCTAAAGAATGAGTGGGGTGATTTCGAATCGGCTTAGTGGAGTTTTAGATCTAGGGTGTCTCCTCCAAATCCCAAAGAATCAAGAGCTTTGGTTCGGTATTTGGGGAGAAGCTTGAGCTTGAAGGTGGTCAACAATGGTGGAGAGAGAAAGATTAATTTACACCTTCAAAAGGTAGGGGGTGAGTGCTATTTATAATCGAAGAGGAAAACTGGCCGTTGGGGGAGAAATCCTTCACTGCAGAGAGCCCGGCCTGGGAGCCCGGCCAGGCCGGCCTGGACGCAGGGGGTGAGGCTGGCAGAGCCACATCCCACCCCGGCCTGGATCCCTAGCGAGGCCAGCTGGAGCCCGGCCTGGGGCCGCTTCGCCCCCATCCCACCTCGGCATGGATCCACCGCGGGGCCGGCTGGACCCAGCCAGAGGCCGACTCATCCCACCCCGGCCTGGAGCCCGGCCTGGGGCCGGCGTGGATGAATCACAGGCCGGGGCACTGCCTGAAGCGCCTGGCCTCGAGCCCGGTCTGGGGCCGGCGTGGGAGATTCTCATGTTGGGGCACTACCCAAGCCACCCGGCCTCACAGCCCAGCCAGGTAGGTCGGCTGCCCTGTTTTCCTTGTTTTCTTCTCTTTCTCTTTTCTCCCTTTTGCAATGTCTTCAACATTGATTTGTCAAACTAATAGAGATCCGAGGGAACTTGTGTTTGCATTTATCCATGTAAAAATTCCTAGATTTTCATTTGCAAACCTAAACATGCTTAGGGAAAAGATTAGATTGTCGATATTTTGTGATCAAACACCAAAATAAGATTAGGAAACAAATGTCCTTTCATCTTCTGCTTCTATGGTGTCTCGTACATGATCTCGAACTATATTTTGGAAAGTTTATTCACTTGTATCTTCATAGATAGATTGGCGGTTGTGTATCATGCATGGTGAAAATTTTAAATTCCCGTACACGAAACCCAGAATAAAGTGGCAATTTTTTCTTAGTGTTGAGACCAAGGTCTATCGAACCAGTTGAAAGTATAGTATGGACACCTAGAGGGGGGTGAATAGGTGCTACGACCAATTTTAATTTTCCTTTAAGATTAGGCTTGACACAAAGGTAAATTATCTAGACAGTGCAACTAAGGTGAATTTACCTATATGACAATGGTAGCAATTAATGCAACTAATACAAAAATAATTTCAACTAGTACAACAATAAATGCTACACAAGTGAGTAAAGGATAAGGGAACGAGATAACCGTTAGGAAGCACGCGGAGACATGATGTATTCCCGAGTTCCTCCTTGTAAAGGGTGTACGTCTTGTTGGAGGGGTGTGAGCTCGCCACGAAGGCCTACTCAACGCCACAAAGGCCTCACCCTATTCTTCGATGAACCCCGCCACAAAGGCCTAGTTCACCTTCCACTATTGATCCCCTTTGAGGCGGGAATCGAGTCTTCTACAAACAAGTTTGGGGCACACACCCACAACCAAATTGGGGGTTGCCAACACCCACAAATCACCAAGAGTTGCAAGAAGCCTAGGTTCTCCAAAAGAGGAAACCCTAGGCAAAGATCCCTCAAGAAAATGTTAGGGGAAATGAAAATCTGGTTGGTGAAGACGTAGATCGGGGCCTTCTCCTTCAATCCTCCAAAGATCAAGGCTTTTGGGTGGAGGGATTTAGAAATCTAGCAAGGTGGGTGAGCTCTAGCAATGGTGAGATCTATTCTGGACGAGCTAGCTGGAGGTAGGTGGAGGGGAGGGGGTATTTCTATCCCTCATAAAGTCTTGGAGCCGTTGGAGATATTTCTGCCAAACTCACACCGAGACTCTGGTCTAAAATTTTGCGCAGAGCCCCAGACCGGAGACTCCGGACACATTCCGGCAAGTCTCCGGTGTAGCACCAAGGGGTGACACCACACGCTCCACCACTTGAATCTTCAGCGAGAATACCAGTCCGGAGACTCCGGGGTGCAGGCCGGAGACTTTGGTCAGAAACTTTGAAAGGTGCTCCGTCTTCACACAGAGTCTGTCTGAGGTTCAGCGAGGCACACAGGAAGGAGCCAATCCGGAGACTCCGGACAGTCTCCGGTAATTCTCCGAAGTGACACCAGGAGATGACACCGTGGTCACGGCTTTGCTGAACTCGTAGATAAGTGCCAGACCGGAGACTCCAGACACATTCCGGTAATTCTCCGGTGGGGCACCAGGAGGTGACACCACTTACGCCACACGGCTGGTTCCTTTTATAATACCCAGACCGGAGACTCCGGTGTGTCTCCGTTTTGTCTCCGGCATGAGACCAGAGAGAGACACCAGGAATTCCAGCACACAAAAGTCATTGCCACTTTTTGTATCTCACTACCACCACTGCAGATATGATTTAAGCCCTGAAAAACATCAACACACTTAAGGATACATGTGTTGTTAACAAACACCAAAACAAGATTATTTAAGCGTGTTTGCACTTTCAGTCTCCCCCTTTTTGGTGTTTTATGACAACTCACATATTTGCAATAAAATCACAGCTATGCAATGTTTGTAAAATATAGACGGGCTTTCGAACACTTAAGTCATGAGCTCCCCCTCTATTTTACAAACAATGCCCTCTTGATCAACTACTAGTGAATAATATACATATGTGCATAGAGACAATAGATAAAGCAATAATAAGCATAATATGATAGATAGCTTCACCAAGTAGTCTCACCACACACATAACATCCATAGTTCACTAGGAAATCAAAGAAACTACGATAAAGGGAACACAAGTCATAAAAGCAAATCAAGTTCAAAGACTTGTGTTCCGAAGCCAATCAAATTAAAACAACCCTCGCAAAGAGAAGAGAAGCTTTTTCTCCCCCTTTGGCATCAAGACACCAAAAAGGGCAAAGTGCTTACACGAATCCAAGGCATCAGTCATCATCCTCATAGTCATCATCGTCGCTGTCATCGACACGGTCCGTCTCTTCTCCATCATCATCTTCATTTTCCTCTTCCTCCTCATCACCATCATTGAAGAACTCCAGATCCTCATCATCATCCTCAGCATGCTCCTCATCATCCTATTCTTCCACAGTCATAGTGTCCTTGCCACGGTTGGTTGAAGAGGAAGGAGCTGAGGTGACCTCCTCGAAGTCACCCCAAGGGAAGAGATCAGTGTTCCAGATCTCATAGGACTGAGTCACGGACGCGGTGGTAGGAGTGGGAGGAGTACCAACAGGAGGAGTATCCCCACAACCAGCATGGTCCTGGAGCTTGGAGACCATCTTCTTCAGCTCACACCTCTCCTTATAGGCCACATGGTTCTCCTTGTGCACCGCAATCGTCATGCACAGAATGTTGCGCTGAAACCATGACAGCTTCTTCATCTCATCCTGTGTATCTTCCTTGATAGAGCGGCGAGAGGAAGGATATGCATTCTTCCTCCTGGACCTAGGATCATCCTCAGCATCACTTATAGGAGTGTCAGTGTCAGCACGGCAAGAAGAGAGAACCTGAAGAGAACCAGCTGCGTGCACAGTCTCACACACCAAGCCCGGACACTTGTCAAGAATGAGCCTCATCACATAGGGAGCATATACTGGAACCTTCTTGATCTCAATCACTACAGAGTACATCTCCTCCTTGATGAAATGCATGACATCAATCTCAAACCCCTCACAGTCTGGACCAGCTGAGTGACACTTGAAGGCCTGGTAGAGTAGGTTCACAACACCACTACGGATAGCATCCACATTGCCTGCCTTGGGAGCAATGTTGTTGCGGAAGAGGCGGAGAAGGATGTTGTACACTCTCCTGAGATCCTTAGAAGTGCCAGTACTTGAGATCTTCTCGTACATAGGAGCCATCCTCTTCTTGTTGTAGGCTACACCATGGACATGCATACGTTTGCCACAATCGTCACCCCAAGGGTAATCAAGCAGCTCAGCCATCCTATGCATGGAGGACTCACACTGTATCGACCCGGTCATCCAAGTAAGAGGAACATCCTCCTCCTCACCAAAGGGGACAGTGGCAAAGAACTGCTGAACTGCCGCGATATTGTAGTTTTGCTGAATACCAACAAGATGCTCAAGTCCAAGCTTATTCGTGATCCACACAGCCTCCTCAAAGTATTCTGAACTGCCAAGAGCATCCAAGTCAAGAACTTTCTGGAGACACACAGGCTGCCTGAACTTGGAGTAAATTTCCCTCTGAATCAGCTCGGACTCCCTCCTCCAGTAATAAGAACTCTCAGCAGTGCGGGCCATGGTGAAGAATGGTTGGGCCCTCATGATCGTGTACTCCCTCTTGCTCATAGACACAACAGAAGTGATACTGTCATACTTGGCCTTCTTCGCCAGTTCACGCCTTTGTTCCTTGCGAAGAGCTTCCACTTGACGACGCTCACCCGCCAAAGTACTCCACTGAGCAACCCTCCCAGATTCAGTATCGGTGATGAGGTAATCATGAGACTGACCGCGTGACTTCCTTGGCTTGACATTTGGATTTGACGTGGATGCCTTAGTCCTCTTCCCTGAAAACACACGCAGCCAAACACAAAAACCACAGAGCAAAGCAACAGTGAGCATACATGTCCAAATGTGGAGGAAGAAATCAACCAGATGCAGTAGAACAGGTTCTAGAGAATTCACACCGGAGTCTCCGGACAGACACCGGAGTCTCCGGACTGAAAGACCGGAGTCTCCGGACTGTTTCTAGATCTGAGAAATGAATTCAACACAACCTATTCTAACTGGTTTCTAGATGATTTCTACAGGTGCAAAACATCCTAGGGTGGATCTAACATCAATTAGAAGGTACCATTCTCCCAAAACCATTATCTAGAACAAGATCTAGAGAAAAAAGCAAGAAGAACAAGAGGGGGAGAGGGTACCCTTGCCACCCAAGTCTGCCATGGAGGCTCCCATGGAGGGGAGGAGCGAGGGGGAGTCGAGGGAGACAGATTCCGGTGTTGAAACCGGCCGGAGGGGAGTCCTTGGCATCGGCGGCAGCGCATCAGCGGTTTGGGGGCGGGGGGTGGGGGTGGGTTGAAAACCTTATCTTCCCCGAGCCCCCTTTTTATACTGTCGCACCCCACACCGGAGTCTCCGGTCTAAACACCGGAGTCTCCGGACAGGCCGGAGATTCCGGTGTGGCAGACCGGAGTCTCCGGACCACACACCAAAAGACACAAGGAAAAAGGACAGGACATGTACGCAGCAAATAAAAACTTGTAAAAAAGGAAAAGTTTTGGCTTGGGAATGAAAAACAACAGCAGGGAGGGAACTTCATACTCAAGAAATGCAAGAAATCATTTGAACACCAAATTTTGAGTACGTTATCCAAAGTGGCAAACAAATCTCAATAAGTCAAAATACGACCAAATAAGAATCAACTCTTGAAAAAAAAAGTTTGGTGGCCTAAGCCACCATGTAAGAGATAATGGTATGTCACCGTGAAGATATATCTTGGGTACATTGCCAATTCTCGACATTGAAGCTCACAATTCAACATTAGAAAAAGAGAGATAACAATGAATTTTTACTATGGGCATAATGGGGGGGAGGGAGAACCCAATGTGCTAGGATAACACTCCCCCTATGTCCATGCCTACACCTAAACCCAAACATGTTTCATCTATAGGGGTGTGTGCAAGATCCTCAAGTAAGGCTCCTAGAATCAATGATGTTTAGTTCATTCCTCAAGAACATGAATCTTGCATCGTCGAGTGGCTTCGTGAAGATATCCGCAAGATTGTCCTTGGTGGGCACATAGGCGAGAGCAATATCACCTCTTGCCACATGGTCACAGATGAAATGATGACGAATCTCAATGTGCTTCGTTCTTGTGTGTTGCACGGGGTTGTAGGCGATCTTGATGGCACTTTCATTGTCACACATGAGAGGCACCTTATCCAAATGAACATCATATTCCTTGAGAGTTTGCCTCATCCATAGCAATTGGGTGCAAGCACTTGCGGCAGCCACGTACTCGGTGGAGAGAGATATGCAATTTTTCTTCTTAGAAGACCAACTCACCAAGGAACTACCAAGGAATTGGCATGCCCCGGAAGTGGACTTCCTATCATCTTTATCACCCGCCCAATCGGAATCCGTATAGCCCTTGAGAGAGAATTGTGCCCCCCTTTGGGTACCAAAAATCAAACCTTGAGGTATGAACCAAATACTGAAAGATCCTATGTACCGCCACTAAGTGACTTTCCTTAGGAGCTTCTTGATACCTTGCACACACACCTACACTCAAAACTATATCGGGCCTAGATGCACAAAGGTAAACGAAAGAACCAATCATAGAATGATACAACTTTTGGTCCACATCTTTACCATCCGGCTTACGCTTGAGGTGGCACTTGACTTGCATAGGAGATGGCTTGATCTTTGCATTTTGGAAATTAAACCTCTTGATCATGTCTTGGGTATACTTGGCTTGAGAAATGAAAGTACCACAAGCCAATTGCTTGATCTCAAAGCCAAGGAATAATTTAAGCTCTCCCATCGTAGACATCTCGAACCTGTCAGTCATAAGCTTTGAGAACTCATTATTGAAAGCATGGTTAGTTGAGCCAAAGATGATATCGTCCACATAGAGTTTGCATATGAAAATCTCTCCCTTTACTCTCTTGGTGAAGAGAGTGCGGTTGATCTTCCCAACTTCGAAACCACGTTCATCCAACAACTCTCTAAGGTGGTCATACCACACACGTGGTGCTTGTTTAAGTCCATAGAGCGCCTTATCGAGCTTGTAGACATGGTTAGGAAAGTTGAGATTCTCAAACCCCGGAGGTTGGTTAACATATACCTCCTCTTTGAGTGGACCATTAAAGAAAGCACTTTTAACATCCATGTGTTGCAATTTGAAATTATGCGAAGATGCATAAGAAAGAAGGATACGGATGGACTCAAGGCGAGTCACGGGAGCATAGGTTTCATCAAAGTCAATGCCTTCAACTTGAGTGCAACCTTGAGCTACCAATCTTGCCTTGTTCCTTATAACAATGCCATGCTCATCTTGCTTGTTCTTGAATATCCACTTAGTGCCAATAACATTGTGGCAATCTTTGGGCTTCTCAACTAATCTCCAAACCTTGTTACGCTCAAAGTTATTGAGCTCATCATGCATAGCTTCCACCCAATCGGAGTCCTCAAGAGCTTCAAACACTTTCTTTGGTTCCACCATAGATATGTCAGCTTGATGCTCACTAAAATGTGCCAATTGCCTTCTTGTGAATTTTCTAGCTTGAACATCTTCCAAGACCTTGTTGTCTTGAGCATCAATAAGCTTCAAAGCTCTTATTATCGTTCTAGCACGATGGGCTTCGATCTCCTCATTATTGCAAGGAGGGGTCACTTGATCATCTTGATCATTTTGGTCACCGTCTTGACAAACTTGGACTTCATCATCATCATCATCATCATCATCATCAACAACAACAACTTCTTCAACACTAGCTTTAACTTGAGGAGAGGGGGATGAGGATGGTTGATCTTGGCCTTGACCTTTACTAGCATGAATGATAGGAGTGGCTGTATCTTGCGTAGTAACTTGATCAATAAGAGGAGGGTCTTCAACATGTTCTTGGGTAGGTGCATCACTTGGCTCCTTGGCTTGTTCTTCTATTGTAGAGGAGGGATCCACTTTGGTAGAGCATAGTCCTTCTAGAGTCTCCATAAGGTGTCCCTCGATGGGGCGGAAAAATCCCACACCCATCCTTCCTATGGCTTCTTGAGGCATTTCAACATCTACATTAGAAACATGAAAATGTGCCACTTGGGAGCCATCATTTTCCTCGAAAACCACACTACAAGATTCTATGACAATCCGTGAGGCTTTGTCAAAGACTCTATAAGTGTGGGATTCGGCACCGTAACCAACAAATATACCCTCAATAGTTTTGGATTGAAATTTAGACAACCTAACACCCTTGATCAAATAGAAGCACTTACAACCGAATACACGGAAGTAGGAGACGTTGGGCTTGTTGCCGGTGAGGATTTCATATGGATTCTTGTCCAAGCCCTTGCGGATGTAGAGGCGGTTGGAGGAATGGCATGCAGTGGATAGGGCCTCGGCCCATAAATATTGGGGAGAAGAATACTCTGCCAACATGGTCCTTGCCATATCCAAGAGAGTGTGATTCTTCCTTTCGGCAACACCATTTTGTTGAGGAGTGTAAGTGGAGGAGTATTGATGACGAATGCCCTCTTCACTAAGGAATTCATTCAAAGTGTAGTTCTTGAACTCAGAACCATTATCACTCCTAATAGCCATGATTTGCACATTGTGTTGGCGTTTCACTTGGTTGGAGAAGTCGATGATTGTTTGTTGAGTTTCACTCTTGCACTTGAAGAAATAAACCCAAGTGTATCTTGAATAATCATCGACAATTACCAAGCAATACTTCTTGCCACCAAGACTTGCCTCGGGCACGGCACCAAAGAGATCAACATGGAGAAGCTCCAAGATACTCTTTGATGGAATAATAGTCTTGTCCTTGTGCGAGATATCATGCATCTTTCCTTCAACACACGACCTACAAACGCGATCTTTGGAAAAGGAAATATTTTCTTTTAGTCCGAAAATAAGGCCACCTTTGTGAAGACTTTGCAAAGTTCTCATGTTGACATGGGATAAGCGGCGATGCCACAACCATCCCACGTCCGCCTTTCCGAAAAGACACATTGATTGAGAGTTGGTAGACTTCGAAAAGTCCACCACGAACAACTCATTTTAAACATGTCCCACGTATGCGACGTCAAGAGTCTTGCTCCTCAAAAGGACCACAATATCTTCATAAAAAAAGATGGAGAAACCCATCTTTCCAAGAGAGCGGACGGAAAGTAAATTGAAACCAAGGGATTCGACAAGCATGATGTTCATGATAGTGATATCGGGAGCAATCACAACCTTGCCGAACCCCGATACCTTAGACGAGGACGAGTCTCCATAAGTGACGGTTGCTTGAATGTCATTTGGGCGCAACTCCGTCACAAGTTCTTTGCTTCCGGTCATATGACTAGTGCATCCACTATCAATTATCCATTTAGACCCACCGGAAGCATAGTCCTGCAAGAGATCATTTACTAGAGTTAGGACCCGAGGAGGGTCCCTTCATGTTAGCAACAAGGGCCTTTGGAACCCAAATAGTATAGTCAATGTAACCCTCAATAGGACCAACATATTTATCTTGCACAACATCATAATAATCAACATATAAGAAATGGTGTGGATTGTTAGTTCCCGTGGAGATGCTACGAGTAGTGTTGTCCCTCATGACACTTCTACTAGAAGAAACATTGCTTGCTTGTGCGGGAGTGCTACGAGTAGTGTTGTACCTAATGACAATACCACCCGAGGCACCATTGTTGGCCTTCTTCTTGTTCTTCTTCTTGTTGTTCTTCATCTTGGCAACATAGCCAAGACCTTGCTTGCCCACTTGTGGCCTTGGAGAACTCATTTGTGGTCTAGTAACAACCACATGAGGGCTAGGGGCCACCACTTGTGGGGTAGAGACCACAACCTTCTCAACTTGAGGGCCTTTGCCCTTGAGCCTTGCAAGCTCATCTTTTAACCTAGAATTTTCCTCAATAATATTTGCATGATCACAAGAAGAAGTAGAGGTGCTAGGGTTGTTAAGTTGATTAAGTTGAGTTTGAAGTTGTTCATGCAACTCTTTGAGGGAAGAATGTTGACTCTCCAAAGCTTTGTGAACCTCGGTTAGTTTTTCGAACTCCTCGGTTAGTTTACCATGACCAACACCAAACTCAACCTTATCATTTTTAGCCCTTTTATATTTAGCAATTGCAAGGTCACGTTCCTTAGTGATATTAGAAACAAGTTCATTATGTGTTTCTTCAATAGATTAATATCCTCCTCAAGCGAAACTCTACCATCATGCTCTTCCTCAAGAGTCATAGAGAGGGATGCAATTTCATCCGCATCCCTTCTCTCAAATCTCACCTTTCTTCTCAAGAGCTTCATGGGCCTCTCCCAATTGGATCATGAGAGGTTCAAAGTACTTCTTGGTCTCCCCTTGTATGTTAGACATAAAACGTTCCAAAGAGAGAATTTCATCTTCTATTCTAAGACTAGCAAGATTTTCAAGTTCACTTGGGGTCTTAGAGATGGGAGAAGGTGATACCTCCGAGGCCTTAGCCATGAAGCACTTGGCATTAGGGTGAGGATTATTCTCATTGGGGGTTTCAAATAAAGATGAAGATGATGGAGTAGAAGCAATATCAAGAGCGGCCACTTCACTTGTGGTTTCTTCTTCTTCATCACTTCCGGAATCATATTCCTCTTGAGTCATTAGCACAAACTTTGTGGAAAGACTTCTTGTTGAATGGTTTCTTCTTGAAGTGAGGTTTCTTGTAGTCAACCTTGGACTTGTCCTTGCGAATGAGCTTGCCACTATGGAGTTATATATTTTCATAGGGACACTCCTCAATGAAATGGTGCTTATATTGATAATGGAAGCAATACCTCACTCGTTGAGTCCCATCATTGCCATAGCGAGACTTGGTCTTCTCCTCGACATATTTCTTGGCCTTGGGAGGATTGTTCCAAAACTTTTGCACGGTGAGAGCAATGATATCCTTGAGCACGAGATCATATTCTTGATACTTCAATGGATCCAACTCTCATGGCCTTCTTCTTCATACTCAACCTCTCTTGACACAACCTTGGCCTTCAAAGCAACCAATGCCCCTTTGTGCATTCCTATGGCCCTAGCACGGTTGTCGGGAGTATTCTTGGTTTGCACTTGATAAGAGCACATCTCTTGCATAACTTAGGTTGAGATCAAAGAAGCAAAGTCATGTCTTCCTTGAATGCTCTTCAAGTCCGCGGGCTCAAATGGCATGAGCGCAATCATGTACTTCCTTTTGATCCAAGCATCATCAATGTACTTGGCACCAACATTGGAGAATGTGGTGGCAAGAGTCTTGAGCCTTTGGTACATGTCTTCATGGTTCTCTCCATCATGCATATAGAACCCTTTGGCCTCATTGCTCAAGGCATCATACCGATTCCTTTGCATGCTCTCATTTCCCACAAACATGATGACAAGAGAGTCCCATGATTCCTTGGCGGTGGAATATTGTTGAAGATGCCGCATGTGGTTAGGACCCACGGCTTGTTGAAGAATTGACAAGACGGTGTAGTTGAGTTGACAATCTACGGCTTCTCTTCTTGTTAGGTTCTTGGGGTCGTGAGGTTTGTATCCATCACGAGTGACCCTCCAAAGCTCTATACAAGAAGAGTTCAAGTGAGTCTCCATGTAATATTGTCATTCACGAAAAGAAAAGGCATCAATTTTAGGTGGATCTCCCCTAGGAATTATATTAGGATGTGGGACGGGAGGATCGGGAGAATAACGTCCCTTGACAGAGTGATATTCTTCCGCTCCTTTCGTACCCTTCTCGGTGGAGTTTTCGGTGGAAGCATTTTTAGATGGATCACCATCATCCCCTTTCTTTGCGCCCTCCGGAGTTGCTTCCGGAGGAGATGAGCCAGTAACCTCCGGTCCTTTGGCTTTCAAGAGTTGCATCAATACTTGACGCAACTCATCGATTTTAGTGTCTATGTATGAGGTCAATGAATTTTTCAACTCATTGAGATCATTCATAGATACCGGTGCCACGGAACCTTCGGTATCCATCTCATCAACCATACTTAAACTCTTAGGCAGTTAAGCCCGATAGGAGAGGCGAGGCTCTGATACCAATTGAAAGTATAGTATGGGCACCTAGAGGGGGGTGAATAGGTGCTACGACCAATTTTATTTTTTCTTTAAGATTAGGCTTGACACAAAGGTAAATTCTCTAGATAGTGAAACTAAGGTGAATTTACCTATATGACAAGGATAGAAATTAATGCAACTAGTACAACAATAAATTCAACTAGTACAACAATAAAAGCTACACAAGTGAGTAAAGGATAAGGGAACGAGATAACCGATAGGAAGCACGCGGAGACACGATGTATTCCCGAGTTCCTCCTTGTAAAGGGAGTACGTCTCGTTGGAGGGGTGTGAGCTCGCCACGAAGGCCTACTCAACGCCACAAAGGCCTCACCCTATTCTCCGATGAACCCCGCCACAAAGGCCTAGTTCACCTTCCACTATTGATCCCCTTTGAGGCGGGAATCGAGTCCTTCACAAACAAGTTTGGGGCACACACCCACAACCAAATTGGGGGCTCCCAACACTCACAAATCACCAAGAGTAGCAAGAAGCCTAGGTTCTCCACAAGAGGAAACCCTAGGCAAAGATCCCTCAAGCAAATGAGAGGGTAAATGAAATCCGGTTGGTGAAGACGTAGATCGGGGCCTTCTCCTTCAATCCTCCAAAGATCAAGGCTATTGGGTGGAGGGATTTGGAGATCTAGCAAGGTGGGTGAGCTCTAGAAATGGTGAGATCTATTCTGGACGAGTTAGCTGGAGGTAGGTGGAGGGGAGGGGGTATTTATATCCCTCATAAAGTCTTGGAGCTGTTGGAGATATTTCTGCCAAACTCACACCGGAGACTCCGGTGTAAAGGCCGGAGACTCTGGTCCGAAGTTTTGCGCAAAGCCCCAGACCGGAGACTCCGGACACATTTCGGCAAGTCTCCGGTGTAGCACCAGGGGGTGACACCACACGCTCCACCACTTGAATCTTCAGCGAGAATACCAGTCCGGAGACTCCGGGGTGCAGGCCGGAGACTCCGGTCAGAAACTTAGAAAGGGGCTTCGTCTTCACGCAGAGTCTGTCTGAGGTTCAGCGAGGCACACAGGAAGGAGCCAATCCGGAGACTCCGGATAGTCTCCGGTAATTCTCCAAAGTGACAACAAGAGATAACAGCGTGCTCACAGCTTTGCTGAACTCGTAGATAAGTGCCAGACCGGAGACTCCGGACACATTCCGGTAAGTCTCCGGTGTGGCACCAGGAGGTGACACCACTTGCGCCACACGGCTGGTTCCTTTTATAATACCCAGACCGGAGACTCCGATGTGTCTCCGGTTTGTCTCCGGCATGAGACCAGAGAGAGACACCAGGAATTCCAGCACACAAAAGTCATTGCCACTTTTTGTATCTCACTACCACCACTTCAAATATGATTTAAGCCCTGAAAAACATCAACACACTTAAGGATACATGTGTAGTTAACAAACACCAGAACAAGATGATTTAAGCGCGTTTGCACTTTCACCAGTAAGACTTCATAGTCTATAGAAAGGTGCTAATCAACTACTGTCTCTTAGTCGATGAGCATGGACCTACACACAAGACACAAGTTTTCCCTTGTCCCCAACTTTTCAGGAAGGTTGTCAATCTTCCCGTCTTGCTGAAAACAAGAGCGAGTTAAACATATAGTTTGGTTGAAAGCGATAAAAGTAAAACTGTATAGCAAACAAGTAATGATGAAAAGCAAGTAAATGGGGTTGTAAACAATGCAAAAATAATGAACCGGAGGTCATAGTTTCACTAGCGGTGTCTCTCCAAAAGATAATAAGCAAACTTGGTGGGTAAACAAAATTATACCTAGGCAATAGATAGAATTGGAAAAATAAATAATCATAACAAGTAAAATTCATTGCAATATTCATGTAGGCATTACAGCAAATATATATAGACCGTCGCAACCGCATTTGTAACTAAAATTTCACCTTGAGAGAGCTTCTATGGTTGGCTCTCGATGGTATGAAGTTGAAAATGCAACATGCAAATGCATTAAGATCAATAGATAATATAAGCAATATTTATAATCTTAAATATACATAAACACCGTTGTTTTATCCCTAGTAGTAACAACACATCCCATGCCTTAGTTTCTTCCTGTCCCAGAGACGAAGGAGACATGAACCTACTCTCTAGCACAACACCCTCTCTTGGAGATACATGCAATTCCTTGGCCAACGCAACCACACACATCGGGGAGCATGCAAAAATACAAAAGATCATTGATATAATATTAGTGAAAGAACATTTCTTAGTCCTTTGTTTGAGTTTGTGTGTTAGTTAGCAACACTAGTCATTATCTAATATGGTGATGAAAGTGGTGCTGATATTATGTTGATAATCTTAAACGCATTGAACCCTAAAAGATAAAGAAGAGAGAACACAGTATTTTTTCTAATTTGTTCTGTTGGGATAACCAGATAATCCAGCCCCTGAGGGGGGCAGATAATCCGGCCTGGAAGTTCACAACCAGGATTTCGGCTAAGGAAAAGATTGCGACGCAATGCGCGAGCCACTGGACATGGCTGGATATTTAGCCGGAGATTTGTGGAAACCGGATATTTCATGTCATGGTCAGAACTTTCCCGAGGAACAAACTACGTGAGGCACTGGACTATGCCGGACTATTGGCCGGAGATTCTTACTGAAACCGGAATATCCGGCCCCACTCAGGCCGGTTAATTCGGCCCGTGAATTTCTGCAACGACTCTAAACGGCTATTTTGGTGGAGGGGTATATATACCCCATGTATTCTTCAACCTTGGTCGGCTCGAACACTGCAATAATAACACCCATATTTGAGCCACCAAAATCAAGAGATCTCTCTCCCCTCCCACTCAAATTTGTTGACCTATGGAGGATGAAAGGAGAAGGTTGAGATCTACATTCTCAGCAAGGCGATTTGCATTCCCCTTATTCAGTTGAGGGATTTGAGCCTAGGATTTCCTTGAGGAAAACCTAGGCATCTTGTTGCTTACTCTTGTCTTTTGTGACAGATTTGTGGTGATTTGGGAGCCCCCGATTCAGTTGTGGGTGTGTGCCCCAACCTCGTTGTAAAGTCTCCGGATTCTGCCTCGAAGTATTCCGATAGTGGAAAGTAAAACATTCGTTTTGTGGCGACGTTCACCGGAGAATAGACTGATCCTTTGTAGCGTTGAGCAAGGTTGTTGTGGTGAAGCTCACACCCCTCCAACAAGACGTACTCCCCTAAAAAGGGAGGAATTCGGGAATACATCGTTGTCTCCACGTGCTTCCATTTAGGTTACTCCTATCCTTTAGCTTTTACTTGTGAAATCAAGGGTTAAATCGAAAAGTATTGAAAATTGGAGTAGCACCTATTCACCCCCACCCTCTAGGTGTCCATATGGCCATTTCAATTGGTATCAGAGTCTTGGCTCTTTATTTGGGCTTAACCGCCTAAGAGAGTATGGAACCAACGAGGAGACGGCTAGTGTGTCCGACACGTCAGCTACCATGGTGGACCTCAAGAACATGGAATCATCCTTGACTTCTTTCGTGGAAGTCCGAATGAATGGGCTGCGTGAAATGATAGCGCAACTCATGAAAGCCAAGGACACCATGACATCTCCTACTCCGGAGGAGTCCACCTCGGAGGACAAGGAAGGGGATGAACAACATAAAAATGACGTCTCCCCTAAAACTAAAAAGAGAAGGGGGAGTCCCATGAGGTCCCTCATTGGTACTCTCCCAATCCACCAACCTCCATCCTCCGATTAACCTTAGAGGAGATCCACCTAAGCTAATGCATATTTATTTTCTAATTGGCAATTCTCTATGAGATCTCATGTGAACAGTACCTCAATCGAGATTTGGAGAATCATTGAAGTTGGATACAAGCCTGTGGACCCAAGCAACTCGACTAGAAGAGAAGTGGTTGATACTCAACTAAATGACATCACTCTTCACATGATCCGCCAAGTTGCGAGAGAAAAGAATTTGACCCACATTAATCACTTCACTACCGCCAAAGAAGTTTGGGATACTCTCTCCGATGTGTTTGTTGAAAATGAGAGTATGAAGAGGAATAGATATGATGTTTTGAACAATCAAAACTAAATATTCAACGCCCATTCTGCCACTACGTCCCATACAAGAACGTTTTTATGTCTCAAAATGTTATATAAAGAAGGATATTGCATAGACAGAGGGTTGTCGGTTATCTTCTGCGTGGACCATTGGCCACTAGAAAAGAACCACCCGAAAAGATTTCTTATTTGACCCCCGAAATACCTTTTCAAAAAAGTGAATCTGAATGTTTCGATTATACTTGTGTTATTGGTTTTTACGCGTGGTTAATTGATCATGTCTATTTGAGCGTGTAAATTAAGCCTTATTGGATATACATACTCTGATGTTGAGGCGTGATTACGTGATCATGTTTAGATGAGGGTGTAAACTAAGCCTTACTAGGTATACATACTCTGATGTTGACGCTTATGGTGTCAATATCCTAGCTAGACAGTAGACAGCCCGTAGGACTAGGATTAGTTTGGCAGGCAAGGCTGGCTTCTTCTTCTCCTTGACAAATCTGGCCGCGTGTTCATACGGTGGATTGGGACCGAGCTTAGCATGACGAACCTGTGATCGCGAACAGACACCTGCACTTTCTTGACTTGTGGCACGTCGTTTACACCTCCTGTGCCTGTGCGCTACCTTTGCCAAGTTTGGTTTCCGCTGCAGTTGGGCTGAACAGTTCGCGGTGAAATTCTTTAAGCTCACAGGACTCCCGTGGCACCGATTGTGAATACTAAACTCTTGTTCGCATGGTCGTGGACTAACCATGTGTATTTAACTTGTGGGTTGTGTGTAGACCACACGATCCAAGACTCGTAGAAAAATATTCTCTGAGCAAACCGCAGTTGCACCATTAGTTTAATACGTAATTATTTTAATCTCCCACCAAGATATGTCCCAACTGCACGCACCTCTCTTGCTCCAGGCCCTGATCCGGTTTGATCTGGAGAAACAGTACCCGATGGTCCAATTATCCATCATAACTGGAGTATATTAATTTTATATAGCATCTGCTTAACACTTTGTCGCCACATGAGGCACCGCACCAGCTCGAGAGTTCTGTGGTTTTATTTTATACTATTATTATGTAGTGTGTGGATGGTTTGCTTGGAAGTTAGCCTGAAACCTGTCTCAGAGGCCACGATGTGCATGGGCTGCTTTGCTTGTCCCTTTGTTCCATTTAGGACATCTCCAGCGGGGCTGCTCATTTGCCCCGGACGGGCCGGATTTGAGCAGCCTCGGACAAAACGAGGCCCCAGCGGGGCTGCTCATCTCAGAACTGGGTCCGTTTTTTGTCCGAGGCTGCTCAAATCTGACCCAAATTTGGTCGAGAAATGAGCAGCCTCGGACAGTCCGTGGACGCGCCTCTGTCCTAATTTTCCACGCCCTGGCCCACTGGCTGGTCCCTCTCTCTCCTCTTTTTCCCATGACCACGCTCTGCAGGCTCGCTGTCGGGGGGTTACCCCCGAGTAGGGTAAAGGCAGGTGGTAAAGGCCGCTTACAGAAGAGAGGTTTGGTCGAGTAGCCGACTACCGGGTACTCGCTACCCGGTCGACTGCTACTCGGTCTCACCTCAAGATGGCCAGAAGGAGATATCAATCAGTTTCTACCATGTCGAGTAGAAGGTTTGGCCCGAGTACAATTGGCGGGAACATTTGGCGGGAAACTACTCGGGCAGGAAGTCAAAGGAGCCGTTCTGACACAGGATCCCGCGTATCCTGGGTCCGTACTTGGCAGCATTCGAACTACTGTTCACGTGGGGACGGCCTGCCTGACAGTGACAGCATGGAAGCAGTCGGTGGCAGGATAAGGGGGGCCTACTCTGTGACTAGGTACAGTGATACCAGTCTGTCCCCTAGTTTTGCCCAACGACTTTACAGAAGCAGCCAAGACCAACGACCAAAGCTGTCAGCGGGTACTCGGAGAAAGGACAGTGTGCACACTATGTCGACACTTGTCTAGGATTTGGACGTATCCGGCTGGGCACCATGTATATAAGGTGCCCCGCCGCCTCCTGCGCGAGGCACACTCACAGACGCTCTCAGATGCTCCCATAGTGGCTCACTAGAAACCCTAGAAACCCTAAGTTCTTGACCTAGCTCTACTCGGAGAGGGGCAAGGGGCTACTCGGTAGCGTTACTATTTGTACTGTGGCTACTCGGTGAGACACCGTAATACATAGAGAAAGGCAGGAGTAGGGGTTTTACCTCCTCACGAGGGCCCTGAACCTGGGTACATCGTGTTGTTTGTATTGTGTGGATCTTACCTCACGCGGCTACTCGTCGCGTGATCCCTCCCCGGACACCTCCAGCGTCCATCGTCCCCACATCTTTAGCCATCCTATGGCATCTGCCGTGACACCACCACGACAGTTGGCGCCCACCTTGGGGCAACCAGCGGCGCTGGCTGGAGTTTCTGTTCGGACGGGATCTTCATTAGCGGAGCGCGTAGTTTGTGGCCTTGTCCACAGATTCGGCTCCTTCGACTTCGTCACCGACAACGCCGGCTGTTTCGGCGGCAAGACCATGCCGGAGGGCGGCTCGGTGATCTCCTTCGGCTCTCACCTCGTCTACGTCGCCACCGTCGCCAACGACACCTACCCCGAGCTGGTGCACGACGCGGAGGATCCTCCCGCGGTTGTTGCTGCTCGTGGAAGGCCCGCGCGCAGCTCTGCATGCTGCGCTGAGGTGATGGTGACTGGCTTGGCGGCGAACGCTGGCGCAGCTGCTACTGGCGCTGCGGCCGTCGTCGAGGAGGTCGACGATCCGCCCGCGGGTGGCAGGACACACCGGCCCTACGAGAAGGAGAGCAACCTGCCGCCTTCCACGTCTACGGTCATCCCCGCGTCAGCTGCGCGAACCGGGATGCCCACTCCCACCGACCTCGAGCTCCTAGCCGAGAGGGAGCAGCTCGAGCGGCAACGCCAGGAGCTGCTCGCCGAGCAGGCGGAGTTGGAGAAGATCAGGTTGGAGCTGAGCCTGGACCAGCTCGAGTACAACAAGGCTCACGGCTTCACGCCGGTGGCCAGGAGGCCCAGCAGGGTAGGCGCTACGCGGCGCAACCTAGGCGCCGAGATGGCGACTGTTGCGGAGGAGCCCGCGTAGTCCGCCACCGCGAACACCTTCACAAGGCCAAGGTACAGCACACCCGCCAAGACGCTGCGAGCTGCGGAGGCTGTGGCTGCCGAGTTGCCGCGCCTAGAGGGAGAGGCGCGTCGCAGGCAGCAGGAGAGGCTAGGCGAGCTGGTGCTGGAGGCCGCCAGGCAGAACGAGGAGTTCCGGAAGGCCAACCCGGGAGCTGGAGCTTCGCAAGTGGTTCATTCGCACGCGGCTAGATCTAACGATCAAGCCTCATCTCCGCATCCTAGCCGCGAGAAGAGCCGCAGCGGGCGTACGGGTAGAGACAGGCAAATGCAGGTGTATGACCCGGCCGCTGCCGCAAAACAGGTTGCTGTGCCGCAGCAGCCCGGGCAGGAACACAACGCTGCGAGAGCAGGCTCTCAAGCCCATCAAGCTCAAAGCCGTGTCCGAGAAGCCGCACGTCCGGGTACTTCTCGGCAACCCGCAGCTCCGCCTAATCGGCAGAGGCAGCCGCCGCGCCCAGTGGCACCAGTCGCCAACCCGGTGGAGCAGCCTGCTGCAATGCAGGTGGATAGGTATGATGATGGCTACTCGGCTATGGAGATGGCTGGTTATGACATCCATGATCGTGTGGGTGAGCGCGTGTTGGCGCCTGGAGATGCAAGGCACCAGCTGGACCGTATCAGCTTGTCGGCGCGGCTTGAGAACACGGGTCCTCCTGGCCCCGAGTGCTTTGGCCCGCGCATCATGAATGAGCCTTCCGTGAAGGGCTTTCAGCTCGCGAGAGGCACCAAGAGCTACAATGGTAGCACCAAGCCTGAAGATTGGCTCAACGACTACGTCACCGCGGTCCATATCGCGAATGGCAACAGGAGATGGGCGGTACGCTATGTGCCGCAGATGCTAGAGGGTCCAGCTCGCACTTGGCTCAACAACTTGCCCAAGAACATCATTAACTGCTGGCTGGACTTCTCGGATGCCTTCATCAGCAACTTCACCAGCACCTACAAGAGGCCGAATAGGCCACAGCAGTTGTCGGCTTGCCGGCAGCGAGAAGACGAGACGGACCGCGAGTACCTTACTCGGTGGAGCACCTTGAGGAACACCTGTGAGGGTGTGAATGAAGCGCAGGCCATCACTTGGTTTGCGCAGGGTTGCCGACATGGCAACATGCTGTGGCAGAGATTGCAGAGGGAGATGCCCAACACCCTGGCCGAGACCATCAAGATTGCGGATCAGTACGCACTCGGCGATCCCACTCAGCCACTGATGGATTCCTCTGAGCCGAGAAGAAACTTCAACAGCATCAAGCGCAACGAGTTCCGCAACAAGCGCTGAGTGGATACTCGGTATGATCCCGAAGAGGTGAATGCAGTGAATGTCGGAGGCGGTGGTGGCCAAAGGCAGAAACCTGCTGGAGCCTACGGGCAGAACCAGAACCAGGGCCAGGGCAACAAGAAACCGTTCCGCACTGCGCAGCCGAGTAGCGGGAACTCCGAGCAGCCGAAGAAGTTTGTCTTCGATGACATGAAGGATGGCCCATGCAGCTTTCACACTCATCACCCCTCAAGGCCTGCGAACCATACTACTCGGCAATGCGAGTGGTGGGATGTGATCAAGAGTGATGGCTTGCCTCCTCCTCCTCCTCTGCCAGCTGCCAATGCTACTGTTCAGCCTACTCGCGCTCCCGCAGCTCGGCCGCCAGTGTACCCGAGAAGGGAGAATGTCAACCAGGTGGCTTTAGGAGCCAACCAGAACTTCAACAATGAGAGATACCGCAACAACAACAACAACTACAACCGCAACAGCAACAACAGAGGCAACAACAACTATCAGGGCAACAACAACGGTAACAATGGCAACAACGGGGGCAATGGCCCTAACCAGTACCAAGAGCACCATGAGAGCTATATGATCTTCACTTCCGAGGCAGTCGACAAGCAGTCACAGCACAGGCGGGCCATGGAGGTCAATGCAGTGATTCCTGCTGTCCCCCACTACATGTACTGGTGCGACCAGGAGATCAGGTGGACTCGGGCAGATCACCCCAAGGTGATGCCCAATCCGGGTACCTATGCCTTGGTGCTGGATCCCACTTTCCTGGGCCCCGAGAAGAACGTGAGGTTCAGCAAGGTGTTGATCGACAACGGCAGCAGCATCAACATTGTGTACAAGGACACACTCGAGAAGCTTGGCCTGGCCGAGAACATGTTGCTGCCTAGCAAGACCACTTTCCATGGCATTGTGCCCGGGATCTCATGCAACCCGATTGGCCGAGTATGGATTGATGTGCTATTCGGTACTCGGGAGAACTGCCGCACTGAGCGCCTGCAGTTTGAAGTGGTGGATCATCAGAGCCCCTATCATGCTCTACTCGGCAGGCCTGCTCTGAGCAAGTTCATGGCCTCCACTCATGTGGCTTACCTGAAGATGAAGATCCCCGGGCCCAATGGCATTATCACCATCTCGGGAGATTACAAGAAGTCCATGGAGTGTGCCTCTGCTAGCTCTCAGCTGGCGGAATCGATGGTGATTGCTGCCGAGAAGAAGAAGATGTACGAGGTGGTGGCCATGGCTCAGTCCGCACAAGCTGGCGCACAAGGTGTGCCGAGTACTCAGTATGGTACTGCTTTCCAAGCGGCCAAGGAGACCAAGACTGTCCAGGTTGACCCCGAGTTCCCGGAGCGCGTGGCCATCATTGGTGCCGGGTTGGCGGAGAAATAGGAAAGCGCGCTCATCCACTTCCTCCGTGAGAATCGAGACGTGTTCGCCTGGACCAATGAAGATCTACCAGGGGTCCCGAGGGAGTTGGTTGAGCACTCTTTGCATGTGCGTCCTGACGCCAAGCCCGTGAAGCAGGCTTTACGCCGTTTCGGGGATGAGAGAAGGAAGGCCATCGGTGATCAAATCACCAAGCTGCTGATCAGTAACTTCATCATGGAGGTGCTGCACCCGGACTGGTTGGCCAACCCGGTCATGGTCGAGAAGAAAAAGGAAGATCCCAAGGCTGCCACCGCATGGCGCATGTGCGTCGACTACACCGACTTGAACAAGGCATGCCCCAAGGATCCTTTCCCGCTACCTCGCATCGATCAGGTGATCGATTCCACTGCCGGCTGTGAGCTGTTGTCTTTCATAGATGCCTACTCTGGTTTCCACCAGATTGCACTCAACCCTGCTGATCAAATAAAGACTGCTTTCATTACCCCGTACGGGGCTTATTGCTATCGTGTCATGTGTTTTGGCCTGAGGAATGCGGGTGCGACCTATCAGAGATGCATGCAGAAATGCTTGCATGGCCAGCTCGGCAAGAATGTGCAGGTGTACGTAGATGACATTGTCATCAAAACGAATAAAACACATACTCTGCTTGCCGACCTGGAGGAAACCTTTGCTAACCTACGCAGGTACAAAATGAAACTGAATCCGAGTAAGTGTACCTTTGGTGTACCAGCTGGAAAGCTACTCGGTTTTCTGGTTTCTAGTCGGGGCATTGAAGCCAATCCGTCTAAGATAAAAGCTATTGAGAGCATGTCTTTGCCGAGATCATTGAAGGATGTGCAGAAGTTCACGGGTTGTCTGGCATCTCTGAGCCGCTTTCTTGGCCGGATGGGCGAGAAGGCTTTGCCTCTGTATCAGCTGATGAAGAAAAGCGACAAGTTTGTCTGGACTCCGCAAGCGGATGTGGCATTCAATGAGCTGAAAGCAATGCTGGCTAGTGCTCCCGTCTTGGCTAGTCCGCTACCCAAGGAGCCTATGCTGCTGTACATTGCCGCGACTAACCGAGTAGTCAGCGTGGTGATAGTGGTGGAGCGAGAAGAAGAAGGCAAGAGTGTGCAGCGCCCAGTCTATTATCTCAGTGAGGTGCTGTCCAGTTCCAAGCAAAACTATCCTCACTACCAGAAGATGACATATGGTGTGTACCTGGGCGCCAGGAAGCTGAAACATTACTTCCAGGAACATCCCATCACTGTCGTGAGCTCAGCTCCCATCTCGGACATCATGGGTAACAAGGAGGCGAGTGGCAGAGTAGCCAAGTGGGCGATCGAGCTAGCCGCGTACGCTCCCGCGTATACGAGAAGAGAAGCAATCAAGTCTCAGGTACTGGCGGAATTTCTTGTGGACTGGGCCGAGATGCAGTATGAACCTCCCGCTCCAGTTTCCAACTATTGGAAGATGCACTTTGATGGCTCAAAGGTGAAAGAAGGCCTCGGGGCTGGCGTTGTGCTTACGTCACCCAAGCGGGATCAACTCAAGTATGTGTTGCAGATTCACTTCAAGGCATCCAACAATGTAGCCGAGTATGAGGCAGTGGTGCATGGCTTGCGAGTAGCAAAGGAGGTTGGCGTGCAGCGCATTATATGCTATGGTGACTCAGATCTAGTGGTGCAGCAAGTCTCAGGTACCTGGGATGCTTTGGATGCCAACATGGCATCATATCGTTTCCTGGTGCAGTCAATGACTGGGTTTTTCGAAGGCTGTGAGTTCCAGCATATTCACCGAGCAGAGAACGAGGCAGCAGATGAGCTGTCCAAGTTGGGATCTTCTCGGCAGTCCATCCCGGCAGGGATTGCCTTGGAGCATTTGAGGAAGCCATCCATCAAGCCTTCCCCTAACTCGGAATCCATCTTTGTCCCTTCTCTGCCAAGTGAAGAATCTGACCCAATGGAGATTGACTGGGAGAGTGCTGCAGGGAACCCGGGGACTGCCGTCCTATACTCGGGGACTGCCGTTCCCTACTCGGGGACTGCCGTTCCTTACTCGGGGACTGCCATTCCTTACCCGGGGACTGCCACTCCCTACTCGGGGACTGCCACTCCCTACCCGGGGACTGCCATTCCTTACTCGGGGACTGCCGCCCTCAACGCAGAAGCTGTTGCGTTCATTAAAGAAGTTCTCGCCAATCGATCTGGGCTGCAGAGAAGCGCTCCTACTCCTCCTGTGCAACCAACAGAGCCTGTCCCAATGGAAATGGACGAACCAGTGTTTCCCGTGCGGGAGACACCGAGCTGGGCAGTGCCCATATTATCCTTTCTAAGGGACGGTACTTTGCCTGAAGATGAGGTGACTGCGAGGCAGATTCAGAGAAGGTCCAAGGGCTACACCATAGTTCGAGATGTGCTGCACAAGAGAAGTGCCACTGGCGTGCTGCAACGCTGTGTGAGCCCAGAGGAAGGAGAAGAAATCCTGGTGGAGATACATCAAGGAGAATGTGGGCATCACGCCTCTTCTCGGGCTTTAGTCAAGAAAGCCTTTCGGCATGGCTTCTACTGGCTCACCGCACTGCAGCAAGCTGAGGATATCGTGAGAAAGTGCGCCGGCTGCCAGATGTTCGCAAGTAAGATTCACATGCCAGCTTCCGAGTTGAAGACAATCCCTATCACATGGCCCTTTGCTGTCTGGTGCTTGGATATGGTTGGTCCTTTCAAGCCGGCTAAAGGCAACATGACTCATATCCTTGTCATGGTGGACAAGTTCACCAAGTGGATCGAGGTGAAGCCTATTCGGAAGTGCGATGGGGTCACAGCTGTGAAGTTTGTGAAGGATGTGATCATGAGATATGGCTACCCGCACAGTATCATCACCGACAATGGCACCAACTTTGCAGAGGGGGCAATGGTGCGATTCTGCAGAGATAAACATATCCGACTAGACGTTGCGTCAGTCGCGCACCCTGCCTCCAATGGGCAAGTTGAGAGAGCAAATGGGATGGTACTGGCAGGCATCAAGCCAAGGCTGATTGAGCCGTTGCTGAAGACACCCGGGTGTTGGCTAGAAGAGTTGCCAGCGGTGTTGTGGAGTCTAAGGACTACCCCTAACCGGTCAACCGGCTACACGCCATTCTTCTTGGTATACGGGGCCGAAGCCGTGTTGCCAATAGACTTAGAGCATGACTCCCCCCGAGTAGCCCTCTACACTGAGGTGGAGGCGAGAGAAGCTCGAGAAGACGACGTTGACCTGCTTGAAGAAGCAAGAGAGCTGACTCTGTCACGTTCGGCTATCTACCAGCAAAACCTGCGGCGCTATCATAGCCGAAAGGTGAACCCAAGGGTTTTCCGAGAAGGAGACATGGTCCTTAGGCTTGTGCAGCGCACAGCCGGGATGCACAAGTTGTCTCCCCCATGGGAAGGGCCCTTCATTGTGAGCAAAGCGCTGCACAATGACGCGTACTATCTTGTAGATGTGCGCCCATCGCAGGCGAACAGGGCAGATAAAGCTGGAGAGGAAACCAAGCGCCCCTGGAATGTAGCTCTACTTCGTCGTTTTCATTCGTAAGCAAAGATGTGTATGTACCCTTTCATCCGAGTTGAAATTCTACTCTGCAATCTAAAATTGTTCTCGGGGACTGCCCTCGCCCAAAATTGCTCTAAGTGTTTTTACTCGGCTTGTTCCTTTGTCTATTCGGTTGCTCCACTTCAGAACTCAAAGGTGCATTGAGTACTGTGTTTAAACCTATACGCCAACTCTTCGACTCTGCTGCTGTCCGAAACCCGGCTTCATGGCAAGCAAGAGAACAAGCAAAAGGTCAATGAGCACACGAAAATCACTAAGGAAGAAGGAGTGCAGGAACTGAGTAGGTTGTCGGTTACTTTTTGTTCCTCGTTTTCGTCTTCTCGGCTAGGTGGTGGGCTGCGTTACCATGATTGTTTCTAGCGGCCAAGTATTTGCAGCCTTGTTCCTTGATTCTTGTGACTCGAATACCAAACAAGCGACAAGTCGCAGGTAGAGCAGAGATGAAAAGACAGGGTGAATAAGAAAAGCTACTCGGGGACTCGCATGGAAACACAACTCGGCATTAAGCCAGTGTCGTTCAAATTGATTAATGTCAACGTAAACCGAGTGGGCATAAAAACTGAGTAGCAAGCAAGATAAAGGTAGTCTGTTACATCTGCTCCCGGCATTCCGGGGATCTGATAAAGTGTTCAAGTGAAAGAAAAGATTGCAGGTTGCTTCAAGTTGAAGAGGAGATGTTCTCGGCGCTGGCCTTGGCGGCTGTTTCCTCGGCGGCGGTCCTGGCAGCAGTTTCTTCGGCGGCAGTCGTGGCGGCTGCTCCTTCGGTGCTGGCGTGGGTAGCATCAGCCTCCGTCTGCACGGCGGCGGATTCCTCCATCTCGGCGTCCTCCTGGGTGGCCGCCTGCTCGGAAGTGGCCGTGGCCACCGAGACGGGTCCCAGAGCCGAGGAGGAGCCTGAAGCGTGGCCAGGAGGGGGCACCGTGTCGTCGAGAGCAGCACCTGAGGAGGTGCCGAAGTCGAGTGGCTCGCTGTCGATGTGCGCCCCTTCGTCTTCATCGCTACTCGCGACGACGGTGGCCTTGCCCTTCCCGGCCTTGCCCTTGGGAGATTCGAAGTAGTCCCCAAGTTCTTCCTCGTCGTCATCTTCGTCGTCCTCGTACTCGGTGTCGGGTTCGGGGACGCCATCGATGTAGACCTCCGTCTCGGCGCACTCTGCGACATCATATGCAATCTGCTTGCGCAAGGCCACGCTATCGGCTTCAGTCTCCCACTTGGAGTTATTGCGCTTCCCGCGGATGAGCTGCATGTCCAGGTTTTCATACCAGGACGCAATGCAGAGAAGCATCACGTCCGCACCAGCACGGGCTCCGGAGGCTCGCCATTTTTTCAACTCGGCCTTCACGCCTTCCAGCTTGAGGGCGAGCGCCCGCATGCTTTTTGGCTCAGGATCATGGGGCCAGAACAGCCGGTGGAGCTCAAAGCCCGCATGCATCAAATCAGTCCCGCAGCCGGCCAGCTGTTCGAAGTAACCTTTGAGCACCTGCAAGCTGTCCTCGATATCAGCCCTGGTGTCAATCGGCTCACCCAGCGAAAGGCGAACTGCTCGGGCCTTGGCTATCGAGGGCGCAGAGGTAGACTCAAGACGAGGCCAGATATCTGAAATAGCAAGTGGCAAGATCAAAAAACCGAGAAAGAAAAAAGGAAGCCGAGAAGGAATAAGACCGAGAAGAAAACATGCAATGAAGAGAAGAACTTACCGACTAGTTGGCGGCGCAGCTGCTGCAGCTTGGTTCTCCAAGATTCCTCGTTGCTAATGTGCTTTGACTGGATCTGGCGCAAGGTGTCCATCTGAGCGAAAAGATCAGCATTGGCCTTCTTCAGAGTCTCGCATTCAGCCTCGAGGGCCCTCTCCTTGGCCTTGAAAGTGGTCTCGGCCTTGGCTTTCTCGGCGATGGCCGTGTCCCTCTCGGCGCCAATCTTCACGGCATCTTGGAGTGCATTCTGAAGCTGGAGCTGCAGCTTCTCCATCTCGGTGGTATGGTCCTTCACCAGAGTAATGGCCTGCTCGGATAGCTGCTTTTCCACCTCGGCTGGCTTGACGCAGTCTTGGTGCGCCTCAGCAAATGACTTATAATCTTCTGCGAAAAGACAAGATGAGGTCAGTAAACGGGCAGAGAAGAACCGAGTTCAAGGACATACCGAGTAAACAGCAAACTCACCTTCAAGTTTCTTTATCGTGGCCTCGGCGTTCTCCACGAAGCTACGGCATTTTTCATGCTCATCGGCCAAGGCTTTCAGTTTCTCTGCAGAGAAAGAAAGGTCAGTGCGTAAAAAAAGCAGAAGCGGGCGTAACCATAAAACGCAGGAACCGCGTGGCTAAAGGCGTACATTGCACTTCGGCCAGCTGTTGGGTGCTGTCGTTTGCATTTTTGCTCGCGGCCTCAGCAACTAACTTCTCCTTCTCCAGCGCAGCAATTCGCCTCCTGGCGATGGAGTGGTTCCAGAGAAGGATGCGGTATAAGTTGGTCCGCTTAAGAACGCTATCCTGAAAACCGAGAAGAAAATGAGTTAGGCAAAGCAGAGAAGATTCGGCCCGAGTAGGAGGCTGCTCGGAGAGTATCCGCCTACTCGACCCAAATCTCGGGGACTGGGGGGGTGATGGTAAGAAAGAAGAAAGGCGGGTAGAAGAGAAGAAAATTCAACTCGGAAAAGGCAAAAAGACTTACTGCGTAGCTCTGTTCGATATCTTCGGCGTTCTTGCGGTGCAAGAACATCTTGGCTGCGAGGGTGGCGGTGTCGGTGGAGACGGACATGGGCTGGTGTCCCAGGTCGATCTTGTTCCACTCCACGCGGTAGTGGTCGACGGAGCCAAGGGTCAAGCCGTGCCACTTCTCCTCTCCGAGAACCCCGCTGTCCCACTTGGCGCTGATGTAGCCGACAGTGTCCAGTACCTGCTCAAGACCCTTGGAGGTTATTGGCTTGTCTTGGGCTCCCCGAGAAGCAATATTGACGGGTTTGTTCTGGGCTGGATCGAAGGGAGGAGTATTCCTGGCTACAGCTTTCCTACCCTTCTGAATAGCTACAGCTTTATCTTGGGGAGGGAAGCCGATGCTATGTTGGTGGCTAACCTCAATCATATACTCCGGGTAGCAAGGCTGGCCAGCAGCGCGAGCGCCCGCAGAGAGCGCAGCAGGAATCGGGCCGGAGTCGCGGAGCACGAGTGCTCCGCCTGTGGATGCGCCTTGGTCTCTGGCCCTCTTCTTTGTTTGCTCCTTCTCGATTTCCTGCTTCTCGACATCCTCGGGTTTCTTCCCGTCAGTCTTGGCCTCTGCCTGCTCGGCGACTGCCTTCTCGGCAGCTTGCTTCTCGGCCTTCTTCTGCTCAGCCCTGGCCTTCTTCTGCTCGGCCTTAGCTCTCTCAGCAGTTTCTTTCTCGGCTTTGGCCTTCTCGGCGGCTTCCTCCTTGGCCTTGGCCTCCTCAGCAGCCACCTTATCGGCAGTCTCCTTCTCAGATAGACCTTTCTTGGAACAGTAATCCCTCAGAGCATCAAGGGCCTGTTGCTTGGCTGCACGCCCGGGAGGGCTGGATGTGTCCTTGCTCTGTGGAGACGAGGAGGAAGTTGGTGGTGTAGGGCCTTGCGCAGTCGGTGGCGTAGGGCCTTGCGCAGTTGGTGGCGCCGCTGCAGCTCCTGGCAGAACACCACTCGGTGCGCTGCCTGGCAGTGGGTAGACATCCGCTACGATAGCATCCGCGGCGGTGTCGTCTGTCGTCAGCTGCTCGGCGGCGACATTCTCTTGTGCGGCAGCCTTGGTGGTGGGCTGCTCTACTTCTGGCCGCTCAAGGGCGGCGGCGTCTGGCATTTCTTGTTCTTGGTTCTCCTCGGCGTTGCTAGCCGGAGGAGAAGGGGGTCTCTCGTCGTGGACGGCGGTGTCTTGTGCTGCTGGTTCTGACGCTGCTCCTTGTGCTGGATTGGCAGCAGCAGCACTGGCGTCGCGATCCTCATCATCATCGTCCAGGCTAACCAGAGGTACTGGTTTCTTCTGGGCTTGGTCGGACGCGAGGGCTGCGTTCGCGTCCATGGCAGGACTGCAGAGAAGAAAGAGATCAGGGATTGGAAGAAGATTTGGGAGAAATCAGTACTACGCAAGAAGGAGGGCAAACGAGAAGAGAACTCACGCATTGGTGGACTTAAGCTGTCGTCGGGGTTTCTTGACAGTAACCTTCTTCTTCTTCTCGGCGGCCTCCTCCTTCTCGGCGGGCTTCCTCTTCTTGGCCGGAGGTACCTGCGCTTCGCTCCCAGTCCGCTTGCGGGTTTCGGGAGGGGCAGTAGACAAAGGTTGGACGACGAGGGGCGCATCGCCCTCGTTCTCGCCCTCATCCTCGTCGTCCCTCTCCGCAGCGGCCTCATCTGAGAAGTTCAAAGGAGAAGAAGGAAGAATCAGAAACAGCAGTGCAAGGGATTGGTGTTTCTCAGAAGCAAACAAGATGAAAGTAACAATACCGTGAGAGCCTTCATCTGACCAAGTGCGGAGAGCATCGCGCTTGTCAGGAACGGGACTGCTCGGTTCCGCGTCATCAGAGGGCAGCATGTCATCCTCCTCGCGATCGGCGAACCAGTTGTCTTCAAAAACTTCGCGACTCTCAATCAGCTGTCGAGTAAGAGTCTGAAAGACAGAGAAGGATCATAAGTAAACCGAGTAGCAGGATGGAACTCTACTCGGATAGGCGTGCAAACACAAAGCACACTAAGCCTATGCGGTTTTCTAAGTATTCTACTCAGACAGGCGTGCAGACACAAAGCACACTAAGCCTATGCAGTTCTCCAAGTGTTCTACCCGGATAGGCGTGCAAACACAAAGCATACTGAGCCTAAGTGCGAGTCGACTAAGTGCTATACTCGGTGCGCCAGGTGATTGCTAGTCGAGGCGGAAAGAAAAGTTATCTACTCGGGAAGCAGAGGCAAAAGCAGAGTAGGAACAGCGTACCCGGGCAATCGGTAGCGTGCGACTGTACGGGGCGAAGCCATACCGCCACCTCTCGGTGAGGCTTGTCTTCAGCATGTTCCTGGCATGATAGGCAACATCCGCGTCGTCGATTTCGATGGTGGTGGTCCTGGTGCAGTCGCGCGGGCCTCCCATGTAACACATGAGATGGCAGCGCTCCTGCAGAGGGAGTACTCGGCGCTTGATCCAGCATATCACCGGGTCGTCATTCTTGAGGCCCAGCTTCTTCAACTCGCCGAGTCTGTCTTCTATCTCGACGGCGATCTCGTCGATGTTGGGCTTCTCCTTCCAGTTCGACCCGAGTGGAGCACGGTTCCTCCAAGCGGGCAGGTTGATCCGATCATCAACCACACCTCCTTCCGTGGCGGGGACGTTCTTGACGTAGAAGAAGGTTTGCTGCCACATTCGGCAGGAGTCCAGCCCCTGGATGCGGGGATGGTTCGTACCCGTCCGCTGCACCATCATGGCACAGCCCGTGTCGGTGGCGCGGCCGATACCTGCACCGTCTTTCTTCCCGACAGATTGTTGGCGGAGATTGAAGTACCTGAGCCACGTATCAGTCGTAGGCCTGATGCCGAGGAAAGCCTCGCAGACCACCGCGTGGTAGGCGAGGAAGACGACCGCGTTGGGCGGCAGGTGATGCATCTGCAGCCCGAAGTGGTCGAGGAACTCGCGCAGGAAGTTGGAGGCGGGCAGTCCAAAGCCGCGCTCGAAGTGCGACATGAAGACCACCCGCTCGCCGTCCTGCGGAGTTGGCACGACCTCGTCGTCGGGTGCCCGGCACTCCACGCCGGGGGGAACCCTTCTGCTGGTCACGAGCCAGGCGAGATTGGCCTTGGTGACGGAGGAACCCGCCCAGCTAGCCTTGGCCATCGTCGCGAGTGGGAAGAGTGGATGATTTTCGAGTGGGGGTGCTCGGTGGGGTGAGTCCGCGGCGGCAAAGAAGCTTGCGCGGCGGCGGAGGGCTCGGTGGAGAAGAAGAACAAGAGGCAGAAGGGGAAAAGAGCAGGGAAGAAGAAAGGGAAGTTACCGCGGGGGTATTTATATCTCCCTCGCGGTATTACCGTTACCACCGCGGTAGTGGGATCGACTGTGGCGTGTGGTGGGTCCTGTGGCCGGCTAGAAACGCACACAAGCGCGGGTTGCGCGCGTAACGGCCGCATTTGATCCCACCTTCAGATCGTGGCCAGTAACTGCGCGTGATGGGACATGACGGCCGGTGGGCCCACGGCGTGAAAACTGGACACGTGGCGTCGTGTCCTGGGCAACCAAACGACAAGGTCGTGGATGCTTGACACGTAGGCAGTGCCTGCGTGAAGGGCTGGATGTTGCTCTGCGCTGCAGAGGCTCAGTTTGCGAATTTTCGCTAAGTCTTTTTTACTCGGATACAGAGTAGAAAGCAACTGCTACTCGGAAAAGGAAACCCAAGATACTTTCCGGATAGCTACTCGGAGGACCTAATCGGTCATCTTGAGGTTCGATGGCTGAGATACAAAGGCTGGTTTTAAGCTGGCAGAGCCTAGTGAACAAGTTCGCAAGACTCAACCAGCTTCGGGGACTGCTGTCGGGGGGTTACCCCCGAGTAGGGTAAAGGCAGGTGGTAAAGGCCGCTTACAGAAGAGAGGTTTGGTCGAGTAGCCGACTACCGGGTACTCGCTACCCGGTCGACTGCTACTCGGTCTCACCTCAAGATGGCCAGAAGGAGATATCAATCAGTTTCTACCATGTCGAGTAGAAGGTTTGGCCCGAGTACAATTGGCGGGAACATTTGGCGGGAAACTACTCGGGCAGGAAGTCAAAGGAGCCGTTCTGACACAGGATCCCGCGTATCCTGGGTCCGTACTTGGCAGCATTCGAACTACTGTTCACGTGGGGACGGCCTGCCTGACAGTGACAGCATGGAAGCAGTCGGTGGCAGGATAAGGGGGGCCTACTCTGTGACTAGGTACAGTGATACCAGTCTGTCCCCTAGTTTTGCCCAACGACTTTACAGAAGCAGCCAAGACCAACGACCAAAGCTGTCAGCGGGTACTCGGAGAAAGGACAGTGTGCACACTATGTCGACACTTGTCTAGGATTTGGACGTATCCGGCTGGGCACCATGTATATAAGGTGCCCCGCCGCCTCCTGCGCGAGGCACACTCACAGACGCTCTCAGATGCTCCCATAGTGGCTCACTAGAAACCCTAGAAACCCTAAGTTCTTGACCTAGCTCTACTCGGAGAGGGGCAAGGGGCTACTCGGTAGCGTTACTATTTGTACTGTGGCTACTCGGTGAGACACCGTAATACATAGAGAAAGGCAGGAGTAGGGGTTTTACCTCCTCACGAGGGCCCTGAACCTGGGTACATCGTGTTGTTTGTATTGTGTGGATCTTACCTCACGCGGCTACTCGTCGCGTGATCCCTCCCCGGACACCTCCAGCGTCCATCGTCCCCACATCTTTAGCCATCCTATGGCATCTGCCGTGACACCACCACGACACTCGGGTGGGCGAGCACCGCGCCGCCGGGAAGCTCACGGGTGGGCGAGCACCGCGCCGCCTGAAACGCCGCCCCGCCGTGGCGCCGGCGAGCCTCCTCGAGTGCGGCTGGGCTTGATCCGGGCGCGGCCACGCGGTCCATCACCAAGATCCCGGTCAACTCCTCCCCGCACCTCGCGAGGCACGCGCTGGAGGCGCACGCCACGGCGGTGCTCCTCGGCGGGTTCGAGCACGAGTCCTTCTACCTGGACGGCTCCCTCTCGTCCCTCCTCGACCCGGCGGCGTTCCGGCGCGAGCGGTACGCGCAGTACCGCGACATGCGCGGCATGGACCCGGGCGAGCTCCTGGGCGTGCTCCCGACCTGCGCCTTCGGCCGCTACCCGGTTCACCGGAATGCCGCGGCTAACGGCGGAGCGCACCCGCGCACGCCGTTCTATGGGGAGTTCCTGCGCGCGGCCAAGGCGGTGTGGCTGCTGCACCTGCTGGCGTTCGCGCTGGAGCCACCGCCCAGCCACTTCGAGGCCGGGCGCGGCGCCGAGTTCCACCCGGATTACATGGAGAGCGTCGTGGTGGCGGGCCGCGGCGCCGGCGCCACTGGCACGGGCGGCATGGTGGTCGGGTTCGCGGGTTCAAGCTGGGCAACGCCGGCGTGGTGCGCGCCCGGGTCTACCTCGTGCCCCGCGGCAGCCGACAGTGAGACGGGATCACGGATGGGATCAGCCGCGGCAACCGTACCCTCTCTGCCTCTGCAGCGCATTGGTGGAGGAACTGGGAAGCTGCAGTGCTGCCCGATCAGTACACGCTCGAGTGACATAAGCCGCGCGGAGGTCAAGCTCCAAGCTAGGAGAAGGTGACTAGGAGGAGTATGGATGTGATGTGATGTGAGCTATGGAAGTCAGGAGCGATAGATTGTGGAGAAGAAGATGGAGCAGCCACGGCCACGGTCTGGATAAGACTGGACAATTTTTTATCAGCGCAAAATCCAGGTGGCACCTCGTGTCCGCTCAAATAAGCAGTCGCCGCTGGGTGCACCTCCAAAAAGGCGTGTCCGCGGCTCCCGGACGGCTGCTCAAAAAGACAATTTGCGGACCAATTTGGTCCGCAAATGAGCAGCCCCGCTGGAGATGTCCTTACGTGTTCCTGACGTGGTGTGGAGCGCAGGCGATAAGGAGCCCTATAAAGTGGGAAAAAATGGGATGTGAAATGATAGGTGGAAGATTGCACTACCATTGATAGGTGAAAGATTGAGGCTATCATGATAGGCCACCTTGTAGCAGCAGTCTTTAATTTGCAAGAACACGTTGGGTGTTGGAATGATTTGTAGCCAAGCGCGTCCTACTATCACCGACGGCTTATCCCATGCACCGTGTCTTTGTGGTGCAATTGGTGCCACTCGTGCTCAAACAAACACCCAAATTGGCAACCGAAAAAAATAAAGAATGTTGTTTTTCTAGCAATATGGGCACGATGTGTACATCTATACTAGAATCCAAAACCCAGAGAATGTACAATAAATAAGAAAATAACATGTGGACTTGTCATACTCCCTCCATCTCAAATTAAGTGACACAAAGTTTGACAAAAGTGAATGAATCTAACACTAAATTATGTCTAGATACATCAACTTTTTTTTCAGCGCGGACTTATGGATTCAGGTTGTGCTCGACTGATGGCGGTCGTTCGGGCTATCTACAGCCAGGCTGGGTGGCTTAATTATATGCGAATTGATGTGTAATTCGTCGATGTTTGTGTGGCTTATTTTCGTGGCCACTTTATCCGACCCATGACTGTATCACATTTGAACTCGGGATGTTTCTTTTTATCATTTAATAAAATCCGGCTGTGTGCATCGCTTTGATGCAGAGGCCGGGGCCCAGGCTCCCATTTCTAAAAAAAAAGATACATCAACTTTTGTCAAAGTTTGAGACAATTAATTTGAGACGGACAAAGTACACAAAGAGTAAAGCTCCCCACTCATCAACTACACTCCCAGAGTGGACAAAGCAGCGCCAAACGGCTCCAACTCCGAGGAGTCCGAAGAGTGGAGCGGACATGCTGCAACTCATTTTCATGGAGTGACTAAAACCGAGCTCTGCGCGATCCTCAGAGTCAGAAATGCTGGAGCGGATTTGGTGGAGTGGAGAGATTTCGAACATACCCTAAACAGGGGCGGCATTCTTAACCTGGGAACATATGCTCCTAGCATGAAAAGTGAAATTTAGAAAATAGAGTTGAAAAAAGATATTAATTTTTTTACATTGTACTCCATGATTGTTTCTTTGACATGTTTGCAAAGTTTCATGAAAAAAATACATATGAGGTGCTTTAAAAAGAGTTTTAAAAAATCAATGTCGTAAAGAACAATTTTTTATTTTACATAGGTAAAAAAGAATTCTCCCAAATTTTGCATGTGCACATAGTACATAGACAAGGACATGTATGTTTTTTTTTCCAGATCTGTTTTAAATTTTGTCTAAAGTCAAACGGTTATATAATATTATATGGATATATTTTCATATTATATCTATTCAAAATTATAATAGTTGATGGTTTTTCTATAAACTTGGTCTTTAACCTCATATGATTTGACTCTTGATAAAATTAATACAACTTTTAGAATGGTTGGCCTTTTTTACAACCGTCTATACTCCTTAATCAAACGGTGATAAAATTAGAGGTACTCAGAGTTACCGATCAGAGGTACTTGAAAGTACTAACATTGTTTAATTTTTTATCAGATATAAAAGGGTATTATTGTAATTTCTTCTCAGTGGCCCTGGTGGATATCCCCTAATCTCACTCTCTCTCTCTCACCGGTGAAAATTTTTCTCACTCTCTGTTCCAATTTGTCAACTTCCTGGATCCCGAGCTCCCAATCCCCACACGAATCGGCGGCGCGGCGGCAGGAGTATTGGCCATGGCGCCCAAATCGGTGGCGCGGTGGCGTTTCCCTCCCCACCTCCCTTCCGGCCGGCAGATGCGGTCTGCACTGTCACAGTCGCCGGCCTGACATCGCTGTTCGCCCTTTCACCGTCGCAGTCAAGTAGATGAACGGCATCCTGTTGCACGTCCGGTAGCGACACGGCCGGCACCACTCGTGCCACCACAGAGTCGCTGGCGAGGCAGTCCCGCTCGAGCACCACGGCGCGCGCACTCGCCGATGAGCGTGAACAGACCAGGGTAGCTCGCCCTGCGTGAGTGAACTGTGCATGCCACTAGACGCTGCAGTCCACGTGCAGTTTGCTCCGGGCATGCCAATCTCAGGATTCGTTAACCACTCACGCGAACTTTGTGAAACACCCACGCACGTAACCTATTCGATAAAATGCAACAAAAACATAGAGGAACACATATGCCGTTTGACGTATGGACGAAAGTGAACGCGGTGCCCAGTATCCAGTTAATGCTTGTCCAGTGACAAGGACCAAGAGAAGACGAGCAACAAGCCGCTTCCGCTCGCACCGTTCCAGAGCTGGTTCCGCAGTCACTTCATGAGATAATCATCAGAGCAGGATGGGAAGGATGCACCATCAAAATGGCTTTAAACACATCTAATCTGGCCGAACACTACAAAATAGATAATCAGCTTGAGCAAACAAATTCCCTGGACAAAATCCAACAACACTTGAGCAACAACAATTGAGGTTCTCAGCGATAGTTACTACTAATACAACATGCAGTCACTTCCTGAGATACAAAACAACCAACATTCTTGGTCACCAAAATATAAAGACAAGTGTTCATCAAAACCATCACACATGTTTCCTTGTTATTCAGCACAACCATAACTTTGTTTTATTCTTAAAATCGGAAGTGAAGCCCTAACAGCAGGCGGTTCTGCATGTCCAAACTGTTCGTAACCAACATGTTCTGCCTCTCTGACCACGGGTAACTGTTACCTTGCCGGCGCTGGTATTCACACTCCTCCTTGCACGCTGGCTTCTCATGCAGGTATATGTCCTTCAGATTGACTGCAGCTTGCATGACAGTTTTGACATAATCCACAAACTTGCCTTCTGACTGAAAACCACAGATCCTGAGCACGGAAAGATTATGGTGCTTGAAATCAGATGCTTCTCATTTTGCACCAGCGTCCTTCCTCTCAAGGCTAAAACTGTACCTTTTTCTCGCATCCTCATCCCATATACCCAAACAGTCACAAACCTGAAATGCTTCTCATCAGGCAAACATTTGCACTCAACAATTACATAATTATTACTCAAACAATTTAATGGGGAGCTGGAACTTTGGAGACGAGACAGTACCAAATCTAACTATAACATGCAGAAGGAAAAATATTTAGAGATAAGGTAGCATGACTTTACCCTAATGCATAGCTCCTCAAGAGAAGGTGCACCTTGCAAAACAAACATCGTCCAGGTAAAATCACAATCTTTTGAAATCGCAGCCAGATTCACAAGCCTTAGTTTGTTGAACACCTGCCACAATTCTCTTGGACCTTCAGGTTTAACCCAAATCTGCAAAAGATAGGAGAGAACACAAAATATGTTAACCAAATTAAAGACTAGAACCTCAAAATTGAATGACAAGGGAAAACTAGGTGCATCATCAACAAGACTGTAACCTTCGCAAACCTTTTCTTTCTCAAAGCGCAGATGCAGGTTGCTTACGGTGGCTTAATTTGCCAAGAAATTCACTTAACTTGAGCATCTTGTGTCGTGAAAGAGCCGTGTTCCTGATGCTCACAGTGTGAAGCAGTGGGACATAACCAAAAGACAACGGAGCATGCTGCGAAACCCATGAAGACAAAGTCAGCTTTGTTAGCTCTGGCAGCCAGTTCAGATAAACCCTCTCAAAATCACTCCTGGCAATCTCAATCTCACGGAGACGCGGGTGTTCCACATCCATCAAGGATTGAAACCCCATGTCGCAGTTGTCCAAGCGGAGGAACTCCAGTTGTTTGCAGAGTCTGAAAATTTTAGGGAAATCTGATTCACCTAGTCTCAAATTCTCTAGCTTGAGTCGTGTGAGACGACTGAATGCGTCCGGGTAATCCTTAATAAGTGACTTGAGTTGCCTCCCGTGAGCGAGCACGTCATCAGCGCTGCATCGTTTACCTTCCTTCTCTGTCAAGATTGTGAGCTCAGCCACACCAACCTTCTGTGTTGCCATAGTGTTGGCAAGAGTCCGGCCAATTCTAATGGATCCATCTCCCAAGAAGAATTGCATGCACAGGCTGTCAATAGTCTATGGACTTGTACTTCTGTTTTCCAGAAGGCTATGGGTCGCTCCAAGCATGGTTGCATTGGCCCGAACAACATCATCACAGTTCCGCTCTTGCTCGTATAACAAATCTAGAAAATTGGTGCGCTGAACTTAGAATTCAGGCATCGAACCTTTTTTGTATAACAAATCTGATGAGTCCGCCCGCGATAAAATAATATTAGATTAAAATTATCTATTCCTACATAAGCAGTAATAGAAAGTGAAATAACCTGCTGCATTAGAACGATGTTGTCACCCTCAAATGTAGACTGGACATCAGATTCAGCTTTAAAAACTCAGTCTTCAAACCTTGGCCATCACATTCCTCACGACACTGCTGATAAAAGTGAAAGAAAACCCAGTGAGAACCACTTATCCAAGTGTAGAAAAAGGTATACTCGAGTATTTTAACACTTCAACGGTACCTAAAGTGTGGTCATGTCAGTGTAGCTTTCAGAGCAGTCGATTAAACATGTATGCTTAACTAATTTAAGGTGTTCTCTTGAGGTTATATAAGTAATGTTGTGGCTGAAATTGCACTGCTCCTATTGTCTTCATGTATATTTCTGAAAATTTGCTTTCCCACTTTCTCTCAATTTTTATATATTAATTTTATTTCTCCTACGACCTTTATTCTTTACAATGACATGTCATTCATAGTGCCTTGCAGGTCTTTAGTACTCTAACAAGGGAAGTGATACAGTGCATGAATCCAAACTAGATGGGATATCAAACAGCAGATGGATGCCCCATGGCCACCGGCGTGGCTCCAATGCCGCCGACGAGCACACCGGCGTGGCTCCAATGCCGCCGACGAGCACACCGGCGTGGCTCTGCTTCCACCGAGGAGCACACCGGCATCCCGCACCTGCCGGCGTCGATCTATGGGAAGGAGACAATGGGGGAGGAGGAGGAGATGGGAGGGGCGATGCCTGCCATACCTACGAGACCGGAGGCGGCAATCGACGACGGCGGCCACGAGGACGAGGAGGAGGAAACGCTAGGGGCGACGGCGCGGCGAATCGGCGGGGCGACGGTGGCGCCAAGCACGGACAGAGGATGGCGAGTCGGCGGGGCTTGGCGACGGTGGCTCGTCCGGGGAAGAGCGGTCGCCAGGCAGGCCTCTCCTCGTCGCCGCCGTCTCAGGAGATGAGGTAGCGCTCTACAGAAGGAAATATTCGGAGAGAGGTTGCGGGGATGGAGACGAGAGCACAATCCATCGACTAAACTACGTGGACGAAGATGCCCCTGTGTTATTAAACTTAATTTTTCTTCTTAATTGTTTAAATCAACGGCCCACAAAAATCACCGGCAGAGGTACCTAGAGGTACTTCGGGTACCTGGCAATCACCGTAGTAGAGCTCTAAAATTAATACGCCTCCTTTGAAAAACGGAGGCAGTATGTTCTAATAAATTTGGTTGTGTACACAAAAAACCTCTTTAAAACCTAACATATCGAGGTTACGATGTAAAATATGATTGTGTCCCAAGCCAATAAATTATCAGTTCCATAGAAAGAAAAAGTGGTCATCGACCACAAACGATCCTTCCTTGTGGATATTATCTAATTTCTTTTCAAGAGAACGACACATTATTGTATGTATGGGTGTGTGTGGTCAGATACCACACAATACCCATACTGCTTGCCCACTCATTTCGTGATTTCACATTTTGCCCCCATTGATTTTTGTCCTCTTCTTCCTCACCCATGCAAGAACACGTTCTCTGATAGTAACTCACAAGTGTTGTCGGATCTGCCGATGCTATGCCACCAATCCATGTCCACAAACGCATCTGAAGAAACAGCCAAGTCGTACGAGTGAAATTGATGTCAGTTGTCAAGATGGTAGGTATTGTCACTCCAAAGCTCTCTAGGAGAATCCAACGCCCGTTCAAAAAAAAAAAACAGAATCCAACGGGATCCAACTTGTTTTCTTGTGGATCAGAATCTCGACTCTGAATTATTGACACAGTACAAAATGAGCCAACTCACCAATTTTTAACTCATTGTGTGTATAGGCTATGGGATTGGACAAGAGGGGGTCCTAACTAGCTAGGTAATCAACGACATGCAAATTCCGTTAGATGACAGGACACGGGGGGACCGAGTCGACGAGCACACATAAAGGATAAGGGTTCCCTCTGCCCCCGTTGAGAGTCCGCCGCCGCCGCCCCCGTTTCCCGGCCATCCCCGCCGCTAGTGCTCGCGCTAGCTTGCGTGGCGATGATGTAGGGTGCCGGCCCCTGCCTTGCTTGTATAGAAGTAGTCTAGGTTTTCGATTCCGTTGTTTGACTTCGTGTTATGCTGTCGGCGTTCTGCCGTTGAGAACTTCGGCGCAGGTGAGTCCGGCCCCCGTCTGCGCGGTGTTGTTGCTGCTGCTCTCTGCTCTCGGGCCCCCGTGGTGGGGGTGGGATCTGCAGAAGACGGCGGTGGAGTTCTCCTCCTCTCATAAGGCCGAGGGAGGTGCTCTGAATCTGGAGCACTCTCAGCTCCCCTCTGTGTTTCTTGAAGCTGTAGCTGCTGTTCTTCTGTTGCCCGGCCATGGTGGCGAGGGACGGAAGGCGGATCTTGCTGCTGCTTCTGTTCGCGTTGATGGGAGCTTGGTTCGTTGCTGCACAGATGAGCTCAACACGCGAAGCCGGAGTTGCTTCCGCGTATCAAGGCCAGGTGAGTGGCCTGTCTTCAACCTCCGTGTGGGAGGCCTGTTGGCTCAGTTGTCAGGGCTCGACGCCGTTCTTCGTGCAAGTGGTGCGTCCCCGCGCGGAGTCCGGCTGCTGGTGGCTGAGTTTCATCGCCGGTCTGGGAGAGCTTCGAGCAAGTGCTCCGTCCTCGGTGCCCTCGACCTGGAGGACGCTGGCGATGCGGCGGTGGAGAAGACCATGGACTCGATCGCGTTTCGTCTTTCGTTCCAGGGTCTGCAATGTAATTTTCCGGTCCTTCTTTCGAATGTTAGGGTCCTTAGTGCAAGATTTGTCAAGGACTGGAATGTAATTTGTACCCACCCCTTTCAGTAACACGCAGCTTTGGGGTCTTTGACCCCTCTCTTTGTTCAAAAAAAAAAAAAAAAGACAGGACACGGGGAATGGCCCAGTCATCGGCTAAAACTTGCACGAAATGGAAATCTAAATGTACTGACACATGGTTGGTATCCAAGGCGTGGGCATTATGCTTTTGCTACGACATATGTACTATCAAATAGTCTAGCTAGTAGCTAGTACAGTACTAGCTAGCAAAGTACTCTTCAGGTCACTTTTCCCTTTCTGCTTGAGATAATACTGGCAATCTCGTTCCTTGTTGTGTAGCTCCGCAAGCAGATGATCCATCTGGGATCACGCTCCAAGTACCAAAGATGCATCTGCAGGAGTCCTTGAGTTTCCGTTGTCTAAAATGAGTTTCAGGGTTGGTAGTTTTATACAGATTTTGTACAGTTTTGTACGACTTCCACAAACAGTTACTTTTTTGTTTCTTCGAATAGGGGATAACCCGGCCTACCAAAAATCACTTTACCCACATGTAATTTTTATGATATCGAATAAATGATATTAGATTCTTATTAAAAATAATGCACTTAAAGTTCAGTTGCTAGTTAAAACCTTCTCTCGACACATCACTACTAGAGATTTGCTTATAGCAGCATATCCTACCACAGGCGAACAAGGAAAACTGTGCGCCTGGGTTAATTAGCGCAGGCGAAGCGCAAGTTGGTGCGTCTGGGGTAGGCCAGTTACCCCAGGCGAACAGAAACCGGAAGCGCCTGGGGTAAAGTGTGGCAGGGCCAACCACGGCCGACCCTGGCACGCTTCCTTTACCGCAGGCGAATCGCATCTCAGTTCGCCTGCGGTATAACAGATACCACAGGCGAGTAAGTACAGAAGCGCCTGGGGTAAAAAGTGGACTGGGTAGCTCCCTTTAGCGCAGGCGCACAGGTACGTTGTTCGCCTGGGACAAAGAATAGCCTGGGGTAGCACCACTTAGCGCAGGCGCTTCCCAGAACATATTCGCCTGGTAATATATTTGTCCCCAATATAAGTGCGGCCAGCCACCCACCACCACCCCTATCCACCCCACTGCATAATTTACCGTAACGAGCACGCGGACCAGATCAAATGTCCGGTGTGCGGTCTGATCGTTACAAGAGGGGGACGAAGAAAGCTCCTACGAAAGTTGTGTGGTACTTTCCACTCATTGATCCCGGCCGTCTGCAGCGGTACTTCGTGGACCCCAAGGAAGCAAAGCTCATGCGCTGGCACGAGGACAGAAAGAAGGCGGTGCTGAGCGATCCAGAACGTGTTGAAAAACCAGTGCTAAGTACACACCCTTCGGATGCACGTCAGTGGAAAGCATTAGACGCATTCGATGAGGAATTCGGGAACGACCCAAGGAACATTAGGCTTGGTGCGAGCACCGACGGTCTCAATCCGTTTGGAAATCAGAGCAGCAAACATAGCACCTGGCCCGTGTTTGTATGGATGTACAACCTCCCCCCGTGGCTGTGTCTGAAGCTCCTCTTTCGCGACATGGTTCAAGAAGCAGATTGATGTCGATCCCCCGCCAATGACATGTGAGAAAGATAAAATTGTATTGACCTTGTCATATGGCCCCCTATCCATACGACATCAATGGGTACACATTCTACACGGAGGAAAGAGACAAAAGTAGCGACTATCAAAACTCGTCTATAACGATGGAATCTTACACGGTCGAAGAGGTTAGAAGATACTACAGAAAGATCGAGGAAATCTGGGAGCTTGACTACGTTGGGGTAAAGCTGCCGATGTTCCATGTCAGATGGGCTACAAACGTCACGAAAGAAGACGAATATTTCACCACTATGTCGATGTCTGAAGCCAACAAACCCAAGTCCAAGAACCCCACCGCGCAAAATGAGCCCTGGGTATTGGCTAAGCACGTGGAGCAATGCTTCTTCATAACCGACCCGGCAAAGCCTAGTCGTGTTGTCGTAAGGAGAGGAAAAAGGGCCCTCGTCGGAATGGATGGAGTCGCCGATGAGAAGGACTTCGACGGCTTAGTCGGAGACCCGATGATGGAAGAACCCGGTGAAGACGATACACCACAAGAAGAAGCAGGACCACACTACCTAGGGCAGGTCTTCCATTCACAAGAAGAAGTCACAATATGGCGGTCACGTATTCAACATCGACCAAGAAAGGCAAGACTAATATTGTGACGAAAGGTTGAGAGAGGGAAATACTCGCGATATAACATGCTAATAGCTACTATGCATACGATGTGTTTTTAGAGAGAAACACTTGCGGTATCTCGCTAAACCAATCTATTTACGCTCGATGCGACATTAAATATTTTTGCACATGTTAACTCGCGATATAACCTATGTATTTTTTAAGTGAAAACCAACATGGGGGAGCCACATATTATAGCATTCGTATTGCTCGATGTGTCCCAGGCCGGGGTGGGGCTGTGTAATTTAGAAAATCTTAGCACAGACGCATCATATGGAAAACGCGCCTGGGGTAATATATATCATAGGCGCTTTTCACAGGACATGCGCCTGGGGTAATGCCATGTGGGACCGCGCAAACCAAAATCCTACGAAATTTAGCGCACGCGCATTACCTAGGTAATTCGCCTGCGGTAAGGATCTGTGGGGCCGCGCATAACAGGGCATCGAGCCAAGCACATTAGAACCGGTTTGTATCACAAACCGGTTCTAAAGGGTCTGTCCCTTGGGCCCCCTATATACAGGCAGCAAATGGCCGCAGGCCTTTAGGACCGGTTTGTTATACAAACCGGTCCTAAAGGCCTGCGGCCATTTGTGCGGGTAGCTAGGTGGGCCCAGGGGACATACCTTTAGAACCGGTTTGTGATACAAACCGGTTCTAATGCTTAGCGCAGGCGCATTTTTCAATCTGTGCGCCTGGGGTATACCTCTGTGGGTCCGCGCACAACGAATCGCTAAGAACATTAGCGTAGGCGCACCTCTGTTTGTTCGCCTGGGGTAATGGATAGCGCAGGCGCATTTCACTCGTGGTGCGCCTGTAAGTCCTCGCTCTGCTAACTTACAACCCGCATAATCACTCTGTTTCATATCGATCCCAAACCGCACGCCGCCGTCGCCTCTCTCATCGCACGACGCCGTCGCCTCTCTCATCGCACGCCGCCGTCGTCGTTGTCGAGCAGGAGGAGGAGGAGGAGCGGGAGCAGCAGCAGGAGGAGGAGCAGGAGCAGCAGCGGAGGATGAGCGGGATCGAGCAGCAGGGGAGGAGGAGCGGGAGCACGCCGCGCGCGCGCGCCGTCCCTCTCATCGTCGTCGTCCACGCCGGCCGTCGTCACCCACGCCGCCGTCGCCCACGCCCACGACGAACCCAGGTCAGCCCCCCCCCTCTTCCAACGCCCTCATACTACTGCTGCTACATGCTTTAGCTAGAACTGGATCTGATCATGTACCATTATTTCTGGATTCTGGTAGTTCAGCTCATAGTATAAAATGCTATATTTCTTACACTAGCTGAATCACCTACTAATTACATGTGAATAGAACACTGAAGCTTTGGACACTGCTAGAATTCTCCGTGATTAATTTGTTATTAATTAAGTGTAGTATTTTACTTTGATCAATATATATGAAGGTTTTTTTGGCATGATATATGAATTTCCTGGGAGTTTTTGTGCCATGTGATGACAGCAATGCAAGGAACTGTTTTTGTGGCCATGCATGTGTGCATTCAATTTCTGTTGCAGGTACATTGAGTGCCAATGTTTTGTCGGAACGTTGATTCATTTCCGTTCCGGCGAATTTCTGGCACTTCGGCATGACCATTTATATATAGCCGAGGTCACGCCGAATTTTTCCGGTGACTAACAGTATACGTTTTGTCTACTGCTAGCTAGGGCATGTCTTCTTCTACTACGGATCCGGCTTTATTGGACCACTACATCCTTATGGCCCGAGAGTCGCAAGAGGAAGATCGGACAGAAACTGACCATGATGTCGAGCCCCACAATGATGACGGGCTCACCGGTGGCGAGGAGGAAACCACTGATAGTGGCGCCGGGGGTCCCTCAGGGAGCAGCACGACGGGAAACAAGCGTCGGAAGCGAGCTCCGAACAAGGTCGGCACCGTTCGAGAGAAATTCACGGAGGTGGACCCTTCCAGTGGCACGCCTCTAATGCCATTGGACCTTGTGAAGGGGTACTTTCTCCAACTTGGCGCGATACTTCGAGACGTCGTCAATGTCAACGAGCCGACTCTCAAGAAGAAACTAACTCTGCGCGCCCAACTCATCTCGAGGCTGCACGCGCGGTACGAGTTCCCTCCCCCCTACAACAACGAGAATCTGAAGGGCAACCTCGTGAACAAACTCGCCCTCACTAGATTCACCAAAGCCCTGAGCAATTACAAGACTATGGTGAGGGCGATGATTAAGGAATCGACACCATTCGAAGAGATCCATCGCCACTTCCCGCGGATTACGCCCGATGACTTCAAGACTTTCCTAGATAACGAGTCGCTTGATGTCACTAAGAAGCAAACGGGATGGGGGAAGGATCTAGCGTCGAAGAACATCGGTCACCACAATCTCGGCTGTCGTGGCTACGACGGAAAGGAGCCAGTTTGGGCGAAAGAGGACCAGGCCTACATTGAAAAAGGGATTGAGAACCCTTACGCCAAGTATGCCCATGACCCGCAATTCCAGAAATTCATGAGGTCGAGGTACAGAAAAGTAACTCCGACCGGGGAATTTGTCTCGGACCCGAAGATGGTGGAGGGTGTTATTTTGGTCACGGACGATAGCGTGAAGAATGTTGAGAAGCTAGTGGTAAGAAATTTACCATTTCATGCAACTCATCATCATCAAGTCCATGATTTCATTCTAGTACGAAACCAATTCTAAACCGTTTATATGTTGCTTCTGCAGCTAGAAGAACAACAACCTGAATCTTCCTCGTCGCAGACGTCGACGGCCAAAGTCGCGTGGGATAAGCCTTTCATCAGGGGGTACAACAAGGCAAAGAGCCAGGACCCTCTGAAAAGGCCGCACTTAGGCCGTATCACCGGCGGCGGACTTAATAAGAAGCACGCCAACTATGGCTTGGCTGAGCCCAGCACTAAGGAGTCGCGGGCGGCGAAGAAGAGCGAGGAGACGGAGGAGCTGAAGAAGAAGGTCCATGACTTGGAAACAAACATGGAGAAGAAGATTGAGAAAACGGTGGGGGAAAAGATGAATGCGCTCATCCCCGCCGTATTTGAAAAAATATGTGGCTACATCGCCGGGGGCTCACAGGGGCCCTTACCGACGTTCAACATACCGTCGATGTTGGCCGTGCCTGTCGCCCCCGCCGTGCCCGACGCGCCTGCCTCCGATGGACCGTCGGCCGTGCCCGACACGCCTGCCCCCGATGGACCGTCGGCCGTGTCCGGCGCGGCCACCACCCTGTTGCTCGACGAGACCACCATCACCTGTGGTCTGTCGACGTTAGCCGAGCTCAATGCCCTCACGGTAGATTATTGACCGTCTCAAGCTGTAGCCAGTTTAATATAACCCTACTCTCTGACCTATCCATGCATGTTATCGCAGGCTGACGCGACGGGATGCACCTTCCTGCTAAAAGTGGGCAGCGAGTTGAAGGATGTTGCAAAGGGGAGCATCTTGCAGCCACTATCCCGCAAGTACCACTGCAGAGATATACCGGCCAACGAGCTTCGGGTTCGCGTCGATCTGGTGCTACCGGGATTCGAGAACTTGTATCCTCCTAATCAACCCGCCGATGCCGACAGCGAGCTGAATCTCGGCCAACTGGACAATCAAATCTTGCTATGGCCGAAAGCCCTTATTCGGCTGAACACGGCGTCAGGGTCGGCGCCAAGCCAAGCCATCACCGTCACCACTACACCGGTTGCGCCCGCGGCAAGCCAACAAGACAAGGTCCAACATGGCAATGTCCTCTCTCCACCTCCGGTGGATCCTCCTCCTCCCGAGCACGAGACGTCCAATGACGAGCAACAGCACGAGCATGAGACCCATGACGACTACATGGATATTGAACTTGCTCCCATTGACGATTTCATAAATCAGTTGGATGGCGAGAAGCCGGTTCCTCCTCCGGAGTTACCCGCCAGAACTCTTGATATCCAGAAGAAGGTAGATGGCGGAGAGGGCGGTTCTTCTGAGTTACCCACCAGAAAACCGGATATCCAGAAGAAGCTAACCTATTCCCAAGAAACTCCCGAGGAGCAGACGGCCTTTACGGCTCCACAGCCTACGCTGGTTACCCCGAATACACTACGTGCTACGGCCGCGGAGGCGGTAAAACAAAGCGGCACTCCCATCTGCTTGAGGCCGAAGAAGAATCGGAAGAGGCCGGGCAACAAGAAGAAAGGTGGTGCCTCCTCTAGTAGCCAGCCAGCGGTCTCCCGAGTCCTGGACCGTTTGCCGCCCGCCGTCCCGTGGAGGAAGGTGCATGAGATGGGTCAGCCGATGCTGCCGGCAGAGGTTGTCGCTGTCATGGGTGGTGACATGAGGACCATCCACGACGGGATTTTGTTCAAAGAGAATGAACTTCTACGTGAGAAACATCCCTCCTACCCGCTATACGTGGTCAAGGTGCCCCGATCCTTGGGCTTTGTGGATTCAAATCCCGCAGAGGTGTTCTTCATCAGATACGAAGACATATTCAGGGTCTTCCACTTGGGTAAGCTCGACCGAAGCATTGTCCGCCTGGTATCGCTAAGCATGGCGCATGATATGGTCATGGAGAATACCCCGCACATGGCGATTATGGACCCGTACTACATGAATGAGGACTACTTGCGGTCACATGCGGACCGAGTTCTTATCACGACTTACATAATGGGGTTTTTGATAGATAACAAGGATAAGAACGCCATTCTCATGCCATACTTTCCCAAGTAAGTAGTCCTCTCCGCTTCACGTCGTTACATTCTTTCTAGAATCTCCTTAGTATTCCGATTGATGATATTGATGGCTCTTGTTCGAAATGTTCTGCGCAGAAACGGAGGATGCGTACTCATCGTCATGGAACCGCATTGGTCACAATGCACTTATCTTGATGCGGGTAGGGCGGTGCAGAAGGACTACACCGACATAAGAGCTGTTCTTAATAGTGCCCTCAACGGCTTCGCCGCCGATTTAGGCAAGCCCCTAAAAAAGGAGAAAATAGTCCGAGGCGCCTACGTGTGCACCCACGTAACAAACTTCCCCTGCCTCAAGCAATCGGAGCAAGAATCTGAGTTGGAAGCTTGGTATGTCATCTTTCAGATGAGGGAGTACTTAAAGGATGCCCAACAGGCCCATCTACCAAGTGATCTCCGAGATCTGACCACAAAAATGGCCAACACCCCCGATGAATATGTGCGGGCTGAGTTCCGTCGCATCCAGCGGAGGATCTGCACGATACTCTCGTCGGATGTCATCACTCGGGGTGGCTTGTTCTTCCACGGCCACGCACCACCGAGCAACCGTGACATAGAAGCACACCTACGAGAGCAACGTGACACCCGGACATTCAACACGCTAGAAGGCGTTCGTCCGTTCCCGCCGAGAATATAGGATTGACAAAATGTTAGTATACACTTGCATCATATAACTTTTAGACCTTTATTTGTCGTGTTTTATTCGTAAACCTTGATGCTTCTATTTTTTGATAGTTATTTGCGGTCTATTATCACTTTCGATGCTAAACTCGTATTTTTGTCCTATGCACAGATGACATGGTATGTTGTGTATGTCGGTAGGGTTCCCGGAGTCTACGACGACTGGGACCAATGCCGAAGACAGGTGCACGGTTTCAGCGGCAACATCTACAAGGGGTACAAGACCATGGTGGAGGCGGAAGCTCGATACGCCACTTACCTAGCGAGAGAGAAGACGGAGAAGACGAGGGCCCGGATGACCACATTCGCCATCGCCGTGCTTATACTCCTTGTACTCCTAGTGTTGATGCTACTTGTTGTTTTGCTTGTCTAGATAACTAAACTATCGATTTGTTTGGACTATGTACTCCTAGTGTTTGAACTATGCTTGTAACTAAACTATTCGTTTCGAGACTATTTGGTGATGATCGAGACTATTTGGTGATGATCGAAATATTTCTGTTATTTTGCTGTCATTTTCATATTTATTACTGTCAATTTGCTGTAATTCTGTTATTTTCGTTTCTTTTATTTTTTGACACAGCAAAACCATACCCCAGGCGAATAAGGAATCATACCCCAGGCGAACATGTACCCCAGGCGCACAGCGCTTGTTCGCCTCAGGTAAGAGGCTTATCCCAGGCGCACAACGCTTGTTCGCCTGGGGTATGTCAAGATACCCCAGGCGCATTTGGTTGTTCGCCTGCGGTAAGTCATTACCGCTGGCGATGTGGTCCCAGACGAACAAACATTCGCCTGCGGTAGGCTAAATTGGTTCGCCTGCGGTAGCCTTTTCCCTACTAGTGCATGATACAGTTACGTCTTATATTTTGGGATGGGAGAGTGTTAACAGGTTCCATAACCGTAGTGGCCGTATTCAGAATTCATTAAGACTTGTGAACTAGGGTATTGTACCTCATATGCGACGTGAAAACACGATTGAGCGCAGAAACTCCCAACCGATAGTAAGCAATCTCAATGTGAGAATCCCTTCATCTTCGGGTGGAAGACTTGGGTAAGGACTTACATGCATGATCGGAAGTCGAAATGCTGCCAAGATTCTTTTGACTTTGTTGCCATGATTGTAGTGTTCTAAATAAATTTAGTACAACATTTTAAGACCGGTCTTAACTCTTGAAATATGTTTTCCAACTCGTCGTTGATAAAGGGATTTTTATTAAGCCAAAATTTCTCAGCCAGCGACACAAGTAAAATAATTCACCGTCAGAGTGTACATAACAAGATGCACACAACACATGCATGCAACAAAATAAAAAAAAAAGTTCTGACAGCCCTCTTATTCATGCGACAAAAGGAGAAGTTTGCATAAGGTGCTAGATAATCATTCCGTTGAGCATGACTCCTTTTTTGGTTTTAAGAAAATAGGTACTGCCCGAGCATCTACATCGAATTGATGCACATAACCATTCGTTAGAAAATTTATCATCCAAATTTCCATACTCCCTCCGATCCATATTAATAGGTGTTGAACTGGATGTATTTAGACATGTTTTATTGCTAGATACATCCACTTCAGGACCTATTAATATGGATCGGAGGGAGTATTAGTTTATATTGAAATGGATGTATCTAGATGTATTTTAGTAATAGATACATCAATACCAAAGTCGGTTAATATGGAACGGAGGGAGTGCATCATAGAGCAAAAATTATCGATACAAAAATCAACCATGTAAAAAGCGTACTAGGTACATATATGCATTATGCAATCTACGAGTAGATCACCCTCCACCCAAGTTGAACAATCCAGTGCGACGGACGGTTGCATATAGAAACCATAAGCTATCGCCGCTCCAATGGAAGCAGGTGATCCCATAGACGAATCCAACGCGCACCCTGCCGATAGCTACCATGCAAAAGGTGGGCACATGCAGCTCATGTCCTGTTAAATACTCCCTCCGTCCGGAAATAAATGTCGCAGACGGCGATTTTGCGAAAACCCCCAGAATTGTTTGGAGACTCAACCCGCAGTCCAGTCCTTGTCGTCCTCTTCCCTTCTAATCCGCGACCACCGGCGAACCCATCGGCGCATCTCCGTGCGCCTCGACGCGCCGCGGCGCATGTTCCTCCTTGTCTCGCCGCGTGACGGACGCCTTCTCCTCCTCTTCTCGCCGCGCGCTGTCTTCTGTACCAATCACAATCCAACAAGGAGGAGAGATCAAGAGGAAAAGAATCCCTTTTCTGCGACCACCGTGCAAAGCGTGCGTCTTGCCGGAGTCTTGCCGGCTCCGGCGCCGGCGCTCGTGCCCTAGAGACTGGATCTGTGGGCGGGCGGAAGTGTGGCGGCGCTCGTGTCCTTGAGCTCGTTTCCTGGAGATCTGGTACGACGTCGGCACGAGGATGGCCTCGACTCCCTCCGCCGGCATCAGGTCTACACGCCGCCGACGGCTTCCCTGTACGCCCCCAGTACCTCTAGTGTCACGTCCATGTTGAAGGCAGCGTCAGCCTTGCCGTGCTCATGTTCGTGGTCGCCTGTATGAGCTACGGCTGCCGGTGACCACCTCCCTGAGCTATTATCGCTGCCAATCGCTCCGATGTGCTACTTCCGGCGACATCCTTCTATAGGTTTGACCTTTTCTCTGTCAATTTTTATCATGTCAGCACATAAAATTTTGTTTTGGGGTTTCTTGCTTGAGAAAATGCCCAGGAGTATGTTATAGCCGGCAAATTTGGGGTCTAGAAAATGAGCAGGAGTATTTTGTAGCACCATCCCTAATTTGAAAGTTTGGAGTCAACCAGCTGCTTTAGTGTTGCAAATACTCCCTTAATTTTAAATTTGTCTACAGTCTACACTTCTAAAAAAACAACGCTATGAGTAGGATATCATCCCTAGTCAGTAAGACAGTTCTGAAGGGGGTGGTGGAACGCGGCCCTTAGCTGCGGGAAGCCGGAGCCGCGGAAAGCTGAGATGGAGCTGCGAGCGAGAAGGCAACGTCGCCGGAGAGCTGAGACGGAGCTGCCGCGAGAAGGCGACGTCGACGGCAAGCTGAGACGGAGCTGCCGACGAGAAGGCGACGCCATTGGAGAGCTGAGACGGAGCTGCCGGCGAGAAGGCGACTGAAGAAGGTGCCTGAACTAGTTCATTTGTTGAGAATTTTGCAAATCTGAATAGTTTGCAAACCGGACCAGCAGGCCAAACTTCCCTGAATAAAAGTTATTTGTGTATGGTTCACTTAGCTATGAGATGCTGATTTAAGAGGTGAGAAACATCTGCAAAATGTGCTTGCTTTGCAGAAAGTATAGTCGTACACTCGTCATAGTAGTAGTATTGATTTTGGACAGACATATCAATTAATCTGTTGCGATACTAGGAGTAGGAGTACACATGCCAGTACAGAGATGCCATACAAATCTGTTTTTTTTCTCCACCAAAAGCACTCCAATTTGTAACTGTAAGGTGAGAACTTCAGTTAGAAATTCCAGTTGAGACATGAGATTAAATCATTCCCAAATGAGTACAAATGGACTGCTTTGAGTAATGGGCAAGGGATTTCATCTTACTCTGCCACTCACCATAGAGTATCTTGACCATATACATGATCTGTAGCTTGTTATTCATATCACTAGTTTGTTCCTTGTTATTCATGATATTGAGTAATGCGCAAGGGCAGGGATTTCATCTGGATTTACTAGAATCTAGCATTGTTGAAAAAAAATGGGGGTTATTGCATAGCAGTAGCTGATAGTAGAATCGGATAGAACCTGCAGCCTGCATGTTCTGGTAAAACCGCCTGGGATTTTAATCCATGTCACCTTTTAGAGTTGTTCCTAATGGGTGCATCCTATAGCTGGTATTAATAATACTCCTGGAATAATTATTTTTCATGTAACCCGGAGTAATTATTTTTCATTTTAGAGCTGAATATCAGGAATGATCTCATGGCGTGCAGAAATTATTTGGACCATTTGGAATAAAACAATCGTACTCCACTGCATTGTGGTGTTAATTGTGCAAGTTAATTGTGGAGTAGATCTTTCTATTTCATGGAGTACATTGTGTACGCTGACTCTCATATTTTTGAGGAAGTTATGTTAGTGTGTTATAACATGAGTAGTTTTACATGGGGAATTCTTTGTCAGGTGAGCATACAATGTTACAAGGAGATGCTACTAAACTTTTTAAAAGTGATGCTCGGATCATTTTACATGGGGGAATGTTTCTTTTTATGAAATATTTGTTTATGTCAATATATATGTGCGGTAGTGCACTGTCTTTATGGAGTAGAAAATTTGATTTTGTCCTTTGTTTATATCAATATATATGTGCAGTAGTGCACTGTCTTTATGGAGTAGAAAATTTGATTCTGTCCTTTGTTTATATCAATATATATGTGTAGTAGTGCACTGTCTTTATGGAGTAATTTTTTTGATTAAGTCCTTTGTTTATCTCAATATATATGTGCAGTAGTGCACTGTCTTTACACAATGTTTCTGTCAATTTTATCCTGCCATTTGTATCCCTTGCATCAAATTTCTGTAACTACTAGTGTACAAGTGTTTGCCACCCTGTGTACTGTACTTGAATATTTCCGTGCTACTAGTTTAAATAGTCATGATTCAAAAGACCTATGATCTAATGCTACTAATCTGTTATTTTCTTGCCCATTGTTAGGCATTAGTTCAAATATTCAATTGTTGGGAGTAGGAGTAGTTGGGCAAAATCCTTTCAGAAGTAAGTAATAGCTCGTACTCTTTAAGCTTTATTCTTGAATTGGTGAACACATTAAAATTAGATGATATAGTGCTAGATTAACACGGAGGTTGTAATTTGCAGCAATTCAAATTTCCATGTGCTTGTTATATTTTTTGTTTTTACCCCTCTTCGTACACCAACAATCTCTCTAATTTGCCCCTTAATTATTTTTTTTGTACAGGTTGTTCTATGATGCCTAGTGTGCCTAGAAGCTAAAGATCCTGCGAAAGCACATTTGGCCAGAGAAAATCCATGCCATGAGGGACTCAGGTAGGTTGCTTCCTGTGGAGGCGGAGCCCCAGTACCATGGTGAGCGATATCCCAGCTGTTGTATGAGGAGCCGACGACCTCCTTGTCGTCGTCGCCGGGCACGGAACCGCACCCGGGCGGCCAGTTACACGATCGAGGTGCTGGAGGCAACAAGTTCGGGCAGCGATCTGACGGTGAAGCGAGCAGCTCGGGCCTGGTGATGTTGCACGCCGGAGAGGCCACCAGGACGCGAGCCATGACCGAACGGCAGACAAGCTTGGGCCTTGCTAATCTTGCTGGGACTTGCGATCTAGAAGAGTCGGGGTGATGGCGATCTGGAGGCATGGCTTGGAGATTGTTTTGGAGAAGCAACAATCTGGCAATCCGCGGCGCGGCGATCTGGAGCAGGACAGCGGCCTGGAGCAGGGCGTCTTGTAGCAGGGTGGCGGCCTGGAGCACGGCGAGCGCAGCGATCTGGAGCACGGCGAGCGCAGAGATCTGGAGCAGGACAGCGGCCTGGAGCAGGGCGTCCTGTAGCAGGGTGGCGGCCTGGAGCACGGCGAGCTGGAGCTCCGGCGTCCGGCTGCCAGCAGGAAGGGGCTCTGGCGAGCAGCAGCTCCGGCGTCCGGTTGCCAGCAGGGAGGGGCTCTGGTGAGCATGACCAGAGTGCAAGGGAGGAGCTCCGGCGGCCGGCGACCAATAGGGAGGGGCTCCGGTGAGGATCGCGGGAGGATCGCTGGTGGAGGGTCGCGGGAGGATCGCTAGATCGCGGGATCCAGGGACACAGTCGTGGGATCGTGAGATCTTGAGGACTGGAGTTCTAGATTTAGAAGTTAGAGGATGTAATTGCAAATTTCACGTTAGTACAAAAAATTTCTCCCTTGCGTCATTTATTTCCGGACGGAGGGAGTAACATATTGTTTCGGCGATTTCCAGTGTGACAGATTTCTCATTTCTTATTAGCACTCATTCTGATTACGTTTGGATAAATTTGTCTTGGGTGAATAGGATAATGCTAAAATACCCTAGAGAGCCATCCTCTTCATCTCTATTTGGCGAGGAAATAGCGCCCTCTGGTGCGTCCTCAGGGCGGACCCGCTTGTCGGTCACTGGGACTGCTGTGCGCAGCTGCTTTCGTTTGTCGCCCGTCGTTACGTGCTGCTGTGCCGTGCTATGGGCCCGCGCGTCGGCCTTTTGGAGTCTGTGTGTCGGCCCTGCACGCCCGCGTGTAGCCGTGTGGGTGTGCGTTCGCCAATCGGTCGGTAGTCGGTTCTGCGCACGCGTGACCTTGGGCCGCCGCCTGTCCACCGTGCACCACCCCGCCATGCGCCGTGTCCGCTCAATCTCTCCCTCTCTGGCAGCGAGGTAATGACCGGCGCCACACGGGTGCCCGGACGAGCTGGCGGCGCGGGAGCCGCAAGAGGCGACTACGGCGGTATGGCCCTTGCCTTGTGCCACGCCGCCGACGAGGACGCACCGCTGCCGCGCTGGATGGGACGGCCACCACCTCTAGGGCTTGGTCTCCTACCTCGAATACATCATGTGGCCGTTGTTGTCTCCTTGCCGGCTTTGCCCTCTCCATGGCCATCGTAACCTACTTGACATCCAGGTAACCTCTCTACACCTCCGGCTAAAGACAACCGCAGATCTAGAATGTGAGCTCCAAGTCATTGCTTCAAAGTCATGTTCTTATCTTCCTCTCTAAATCCAATTGATTTTTTCCTTCGGTTCCAATTGATTATGTAGTACTTGCATTCTCATCTAGACACACAAATAGACCATGATTTTGTCTCAGATTCAACTATTTTATTTTGCTTTTATTGTATCTGAGTCACACAGATGACAGATCCACATGAAGATCTGAACCTGTTAATCCGGGCTTCATACCATGGTAAGTGATTGTGATTGATCAACTCAATTCAACTAGCTGTAGCTGAGGAAATGAAAGACAGATTTTTTCAGAGAGAAGAGAGTGCTTCGTTCATCATTATTACAGTAATTTACAAAGTCGTTTAACCATGTCATACAGACAAACTGTCACTTGATCAAACTAGGATTCAGTTATTCCCTGGTTCATGGCAATTTTAGCAAGTTCACGAGCTTAGGTATTGCCCTCTATTTTAATCTTACAGACAGTAATTCATCAAAATGGGTCTTTCAAAGATTTATCTCTTCATAGATGTAGCAGTTTCGACCAAGGTAGCCTTTATTATCTCTTACTAATCCCCCATCGTGACATTGTCAGTCCCCAAAATGACGGGTAGTCATGCCTTAGTTTTGGGGTTTGAAGACCCCCAAGACAAGCTCTAGCTTCTGCTTCTTCATTGTCACCGCAGCTCTGAATATTCACGACCGTAGCTATCGAACGGCAGCGTTGTAGTACAGGCAATGGCGCCATGAAAGTTCTTCCAGTGTTCAACATGAAAGCAGTGTCGACATTCAGTTTGATCCACCCCTGTTTTGGTATTTTCCACTTTTTACCTGCCTTGCAGGATAGTAGGAATAGAAGAAGAATCAGCTACCTGCACACGTACAGCCAAGCACATGGACTTGCCTTTGTCGCTTTTAGTCGCAACATAAAGAGTAAATCCATGTTGGTTGTTCATGCAGTTTTGAAGGAAGGCAACAAAGCTGCTAACTGGACTATCGCCTTTTGCATGAACCGCGTCTTTTCTCAAGTGCCAGGCTCTCCACACGGTCATGAGAGTTAAACCTCATTCATTCTTTGCATTGTTGGATAGAAAGAGCAGGAGTCAAGAAAGCAAGACAAATTCAGGCATCATAGTTCAACTATTAGCTTGGTTATGTAATTATGTGCTCTTTTTGGTTGTCTTGGTTATGAAATTATGTGCTCTCTTTGGTTGTATATACTCACTAAAAACTTAGGAAGATACATATTACTGGGAAAGATGTATCTATCTGCATTGAGTACATGCTTAGACAAGTTATGATATATTGCATTTTGATTGCCCTTATTGGTCCGACATGGTAAGCAAATTTTTGGTGCAGGAAATTTATTCTTCTTCTATTCCTACTGTTCATAAATCTGCAAGTTAGGTATCTATCACTTGATGTAGTATAGTGATTCAATTCTCTTTTTTGCGGGTATAGTGATTCAATTATTATTTTTGCGGGTGTAACATCGATTTTTTTTCTTAGTGTCCCACGCAAGATTTCTTCAAGTAGAGTCTAATAGGCTGATACTGCATGACATAACCTGACCACAAGGTATAATGCTATTTTTTTATCCCCAAAAACATTAAATGTAGGCTATTTTACATACAGTACTACATAGGAAGATACACATTACTGGGAAAGTTGTATCTATCTGTATTAGGTGCATGCTTAGATAGGTTAACATACATTGAATTTGGATTGCCTTTATAGGTCCGACATGGTAAGCCGATTTTTGGTGCACACATCAAATTGCTTGATGCTACCAAAGGAGTTAATCTTCATACGGTTTTTCTGTGCTTAGGAACTACGGAGTAGTAGACTCCGTTGGGATTTTATCTCCGTACGAGTTCTCAATCCAAAGGCCTTCGTGTTTGACTGCTCGCGTACCATGGATTCGCCATGTCATCTTCTAAGCCCAAAATTGTCCATCTGAAGCTATACATTACTATATATGTTAGCCAAACATAATTTACACAAATCTCCCCTGTATTACTTGGTATGTAGAAATCGCGAAATCTCATTTACATTATAAAATCCTCCCATGAGTGATGCATTTTTTCGGTTCCGTTCATGCTCTATTTCATGTTGCTGAATTTTTTTCCTTAATTTATTTTTCATTTTTTGGCTTCATGGTCCAGCTCCGCAATTCATAAATATTCACCCCAGTTAATTTTGTATTGCTATTTCAAGTTTATACTTTTTTTATATTCACAGTACATGTTCTTAATTAGTTGATCAAAATTGTCAGGATTTTGGGTGTCGTGTATACAGGCTTATTTCCTTTCCTTCATGTGTATATTTAGTGCTTCTACTGGAACCTGTTTTTTTTTTCAAATTTACCTTCATACATAAATGCTGGTAACATACAGTTACTAAGAAATAATTTTTTATGTTTTGATGTGCATGGTATTCTAATCCAATCAGAATTCAGATGATGCTCTGATTCTATTTTTAAGTTGTCATGTCAAAGAAACTATTCCTAACTTACTAAACTTTTGCTGATTTTTTTTTTTGGATCAACACGGATTTCTCCCTGCTTCCATTTCAAGGAAACAAAACCCTATAGTTAGCTAATATTGTTAGCTATTTTCTTTTTCGCTGATTATTTTCAAGAAGTAATACTATATTTCTACTATCAGATTAAGTTTCTTTGTCCTAAATCACATTGTTACCGTTATTCCATAGTCATGTCTAGACTCCCGAGAACCACGTGGGTACCCCTGTACTGCTCCCTCGCCTCTTACTTAATTCTCCGGACCTTGATGAGTTGATGCCATAGGTAATTTTACTTACGTTGCTGATTTCTCTCGGTCATAAAGTGTCACTTAATCAACATACTTGAGTTTATGGTTTTTGGCATGTCATATTATCTCCGGTTGCTTATAAAGAAGATGTTGTTCAACTAGTGTGCCCACCACTTAATATTGTTGCATCCTGTGATAAAAAATAATGGTGTGTCCTACCTAATTGATCTTATATATATGGCTATATTAACACAACATCTTAAAAAAAATAGCTAAACATATGATGTTTCTTATGAAATAATGTAGGTTGCCCTCATATCCCTAGAAGATGGCTTCGATACAAAAAAAATTGATCATTGTTGCCAACCAGTTTCTAATTTAGTTCGAAAGATATTATTTTCTTATTGAGTACTTTCTTTGCAATTCATAGATGATTTAGAATGATTTGGTCTTCTCATATCAGAACATTATGAGTAAGAAGAAGAAACAATTCAAGTATGATTCTTGCATCAATTTGTCTGATGCACTTCCCGTTCTTATGTTTTTTCTGAATTTTGAAATCTACTCTCCCAATTTCTTAGTTACTGAGCAAAACAGAGAACATAATCCATCTACTCGAATAGTTACTGAGCAAGCCCAAAAAAAACTTATGGTGTTACTAATACTCTTCTACTCATGGTTAGAACAACATGACAACCGCAAATATGTTAGTTATAAGTGTTGGAACTTGGAAGGTATTAGTGAGATTCTATGTCCATGACCGAAGAGCATTCGCCCAATGAAACCGATTTTTCGCGCTAATCTTATTAACTATATTTTGTTGGCATTGGAATCCTTAGGTTATGCCTCTAGAAACTCTTGATTCACATTATTTTCTTTTGCAGGCTGCTAAAGTGGTCAGAGTGGAGATTTTTCAGTTTCTATGCATGCTAATACATGTTCCTCTAGAAAAGTTTCCTGTCACAATTTTGACATGCTAATGATTGTTAGACCTTGCGGCTCTATTAGTCGGGTTCTTACCTATAAATGGGTTTACTTATGAAGTGATCGCCAGTTTTATGTTTGTAGTTATAAGGGTTTTCTGTTTCTTACATGGTAAAGCATGGTTTGCCTTCGTTACTAATTTTTTCTGGTGGCCAATTGTAGGATTAAGCCGCTCTGTCATCATGCCTAATTGACTGTCCATTATTGAAGAGAAGGGTGTAGACATTGTCAGGGGATCCTCTTCGCATAGGAGTTTGCTAACATCAAATATGTATTCAATAGAACTTTGAGTCATGTTATTTACATTATAAAATGTGTGTTTCAAATTTATAGGACAACTTGGGCTTATTGTCGTGTGTGTTTGTCTCTGATGTAAATTAATAATTGGTTTATAGTGTCAAAATGGGATTTGTCATTTTTTTATGTTTTTCTCATAGTTGCATATATATATATATATCACGATGATAAACGTGTATAGATGAAAATCAGTCTCAAAGTGATAAACATATATAGATGAACACCTCGGTCTCAATGAAAAAGGAAACCCGCGGAATTAGATATTTATGGTACACTAAAGACCCATGATTAAATTCCCCAAATCTAATTCTTGTAGGGATCGAACAATTCCTAAATTAGGTAAGCTGATCGTAAAAAAAGGGGGTAAAAGCTGGTCGGATTATGCTGGACGTTGATGTTAGATTATTACAGTTTCTTTTGGAGCCATATTGATACATGTATGCTTATGTTATCTGTAGCTTGTTGTAATGTTGAAAAAAATGAAGATATATGTACATTTGAGAGAACAAACAAACTGCAACGACCCAATAAAAGTAACAAGAGAACTAAAGATATTAACCCAATAAGCCAAAGCGGCGCAGCGAAGCGCGCCCTCCCCTTCTAGTGCATGTGGAAGGAAGAAGAATCACACGTAACCGGTTACAGTTTTCCTGTCCTCTGTTTCTGTTTTGTGCAGGAGAAACAGTGGGTTGCCTTGAAATTCAAGTCTCTGTTTTGGACGCGGTTGAATGGGCATAGAGGAGGGAGCGTGACGGGAGGAAGCACGTGCGGTGCCCTCCAATAAGACGGCGAACATGTGTGCATCCGAGGGAACTTATGGGCGGTTGGGTTGTTGCTCCCCACTGTGTGCGTGCAGGAGACACACGGCTGCCCCTGTTCTTTCTTTTTAATGCGCTCATCGAAGCATTGGACATTGGCGATCTCATGACGTACGTACCAATGGACAGCATCGCGTACGGCACTTAGTTAAGCCCTGGCATTAGCAGTACACCCAGCTGGATTAGAGAGATAGTCGTTGGGCAGTAGACCAACAAGTGCTCCAAAACGCTCGGGGGCCTCGGAATTCTCAACACCGAAAAATTCGCAAGAGCTCTACGCCTAAGATGGCCTTGGCATGAGTGGAAAGACAAGAGCAAAATTTGGAGAGGCATGAGTAACCCTTACACGAGCGAGGATATGGAGCTCTTCTATGCCTCCTCAACCATCACCGTGGGAAATGGCTCTATGACACCTTTTTGGGATGCCCCATGGCTTGATGGAAAGAAGCTGAAGGACATCGCCCCCCTAATTTTCGCGGCGTCTAAATCTAAAAGATGGTGTGTCAAAAAAGCTATGGAGGGTAGGTCTTGGGTTCACAAGATCGGGCTCGACGGAAACTTCTCTTTTGACCACATCACCCAATTTAAGGATCTTTGGATACTCCTTGATGGCATTAATCTTGTGGAGGAGGCGGAGGACGAGATCACATGGAACCTCACTAAGGATGGTCAATACTCCGCGGCTTCGGCTTACAAGGCCCAATTCTTTGGTGCCACCTCCACCAAGTTGAAGCGGATTGTTTGGAAGGTTTGGGACCCTCCGAAAGTCAAATTTTTTGCTTGGCTTGCTCTCCAAAATAGGCTTTGGAAGGCCGACTGCTTGGAGAAATGTGGTTGGCCAAATTGTGGCCTATGCCCCCTTTGTAAGAGAAGCCCGGAATCAATTAACCACCTTCTCGTCCATTGCCGCTTTACCATGCGCCTTTGGGGTTTCATCAAGGATTGGTTTGGCCTACACGCGCTTGATTTGCATCTTCCGCCCTCCCTCACCCTTGAGGCTTGGTGGAACAAGATGACGGGCAACAGTGGCGGTGCGTGACAGTCAAACAAGAGAGGGCCAAAATTTTCAGCCCATGAAATAGCACGGGCCTATCTACTAATATGCATACAAATTTTAATATTTAATGAGTTCAGGTAGTGTTTAAAAGGGAAACTAGCTTGGAAAGACCGGGCCATGACCCGGCATGGTCTCCAAGACGCGCCGCCCCTGACGGGCAACTCGACTCCGAACCGCAAGGCTTTGGCATCCATCTCCTTGCTCACCGCTTGGGTGATTTGGAACGAGAGAAATGCTAGGATGTTCCGCAATAAGCATGCGCCGCCGACGGTGCTCTTCGAGAACATTAAGAGAGAGTCTAACCTTTGGGCCATCGCGGGCGCAAAGTGTTTGAGTGAAATAATGCCGCGAGAGTAGATCAATGTTTGTAACCGCATTTACTTTATTGTAAAACTCCTTCTTAATCAATAGATGGGACAAAGCTTTTGCCCCCATATTTTCTTAAAAAAAAAAAAAAAAAGTGCTCCAACCTGGAGCGGTTCAATCCTAGCCAGCTCATCGTGTCTCCATCAGCGAACGCGGCCTCCCGGTGCCGGAACAGTGGCCAGGAGCGCGACGGCGCAATCGCTCGCTCGGTCGCTCTCGCCGCCCATGCGCGCCTGGAAATTTTGCACTGGGGGCGGCCGAAAATGACGGGACACGTACCCCAGCGATGGGGTTTATTCATTATCGGCGGCGACACTACCGGAGTAGCCAGCCACGCATAGCTTACTCCATCATTTGATCATAATCCTCTACAATACGCACATGTCCTTCCCCACCGATAAAAAGACGATGGGGAGCATCACACTGCTGCTCTGGCCCGCCGATGATTAGGAGCAACAAACCGATGATGCCCACAAATGCATCTCAAGGAACAGCCCCGCCGTACGACTGAAATTGATGTCACTTGTCAAGACTTCAGGTATCGTCGCTGTGGAGCTCCAGGAGATTCCGACGACATCAAGCTTGCTTTCGTTTCGATCAAGTTCTCTCGACTACTCTGAATTAGTGTTATTGATACACAGTCATAACTAAGCAACGGCGTATCGATTCCGTTAGATGACAGGACATGAGTGAGCGGCCCAATCATCAGCTAAAACTTGCAGGAAATGGAAATATACAGATACTGCCTTAGGGTTGGTTGGTACTATCAGGCTAGCTAAGCCGTGGGCATCATGCATCTTTTTGCCGCGCCATATGTAACTACCGAATAGTACGCCGTGGTACTGCGTACTAGCCAAGTCAAGTCCTCTCATACCAAAAAAGTTACTGCTATTTTCCCTCTAGTACTAGGCTAGAGTGAGAAAATTAAAGCATGATCCATCTTGCTTGGTACTAGCTCGATCGACAAATAGGCGGCTAGATCTATCTCGTGTCGGATGAGGCTCCAAGTACATTCAGTTTATATTGTCTAAAAAGGTCGCTGAGTTTTTTTTTCCCAAATCAGAAGCTTTATTGATTAAACAACGGCACTACAATTCTTGGCAATGATACTAGTAGCTAGGCAGGGTCTTTAGAACCCAACTTATCGGAAGCTACGACGTGAAATATGAATATGTCCAGTTCAACAAAAAGAAAAGAAGTCGTCGACGAAAAATTCACTTCAAATGATCCTTCCTTGTGGATTTTATCTGATTTATTTTCAAAAGAACGACAAATTATTTTATAGGCGTGCGTGGTCAGATACCACACAATACCCATACTACTTCTTTTTTTTTTTTTTTTGATAAAGATACCCATACTGCTTACCCACTCATTTCGTGATTTCACATTTTGCTCTCACTAATTTTTGTCCTCTCCTTCCTCACCGATGCAAAGACACATTCTCTGATAGTAACTCACAAGTGTTGTCGGATCTGCCGATGCTTTGCCAACAATCCACCTCCACAAACGCATCTGAAGAAACAGCCAAGCCGTACGAGTGAAATTGATGTCACTTGTCACCGTAAAGCTCTCTCTCTAGGAGAATCCAACGGGATCCAAATTGTTTTCTTGTGGATCAGAATCTCGACCCTGAATTATTAATTACACGGTATAAGATGAGCCAATTCAGCAGTTAATTTTTAAGTTTGTGTGTTTATAGGCCTGTGGGGTTGGACAAGAGGGGGTCCTAGCTAGGTAATCAACGGCATGCAAATTCCGTTTAGATGACAGGACACGGGGAATGGCCCAGTCATCGCCTAAAACTTGCACGAAATGGAAATCTAAATGTACTTGGTATCCATGGCGTGGGCATTATGCTTTTGCTACGACATATGTGCTATCAAATAGTCTAGTAGCTAGTGCAGTACTCTTCAAGTCACTTTTTTCCTTTGTGCTTGAGAAAATACTAGCAAGTTCTTTCCTTCTTGGATAGCTTCACAAGTAGATGATCCATCTGGGATCATGCACCAAGTACCAAAGATGCATATGCAAGTCCTTGAGTTTCCGTTGCCCAAAAATATCCATAATGGGTTTCAGGATTGGCAGTTTTATGTGGATTTTCTTAAGGCATTCTTATGCACTTTGTAGGACTTCCACAAACAATTAGAGTATCTCTAGGAGACCCTTCATATCGCGAACCTTTGTATAAAAGCTTTTAAAGTTTGGTTTTTCCCGCTTTTAGAGGGTGCAAGCGCGTCGCGCATAACAAAAATAGTAAGCCAAGCTGAAAATTTTAAAATGATGCATTCACGGGAGATTTAGAACAGACCCACTTGTTCATCGAACTCATCTGATCAAAAGCCACGGCATTTTTCATTTCAATACAATTAGGGAATTTTGCTGTCGCCTCCCTAGCACTAACCTAACATCCAAAATTAGGCTCATCGGAGCCTTAGCGGAGCGGCGACGGCGCTCACTCCTCGTCGGTGTCGAGGTCGATGAAGACAAACTTCTCGGCCTCATACTCGTGGCGCCACCCTCCCGCTTCTTCTGGATCTCACGCTCACCGGCGATACCCTGTTGGAAGAGGAAGTCGTCGATCTCAGCGTCCCAGCGGCGACACTTCGTGTCGTCCTCTTTCCCCTGCTCACTGAGCGCCACAATCAATGGCGATGACCTTGTCGATGGAGCCCTCGTTGACGAAATCGTCCGGCCTAATGGCGGCGGCGAATGCCACCGGGTCGTATCCCTCAAGCGGGAGTTGCTCCTCCTCCTGACCTCCTCCCTCTTCGATGGCGAAAGCGGTGCATCGGAGGAGTTCCCCCCCTCGAAGCGGTTGCGGCGGTCATATTCCTCGACCTCACGGTAGTGTCCAGTTCTAGTTGGTGTACCGGTGAGCCGCACTTCCGAGCGGCGTTGGAGGCTACACAATGCTTCCGCTCCTAGTCGGAGCGATTTCGGCCGCTCAACGAGCTCGTTGAACGACGGGCCTAGCCGCCCCTGCATCCGATTAAGCCCCCATGCGGCCTCATCATGGTGCGGCGGTGCCGGATATGTAGGCGTAGGCGGTGGATTTGGTTGTTGGTGGCGGGCTTGGGTATGGATTTTTGGCGCGCCCTCCGACCGGTTGAAATAGGGGCCGAGGTAAAATATTTACATGTCGGGCTTGCTATACGGGGTCTCGTCTGGCCCAAAAAAATGCCCCAGCCCGTATAGCTGCCAAAAAAATAAAGGCAGACCCCTTTTGAGGGATCTATTAGAGATGCTCTTATCTTTTTTTTTTCCTTTGATAAGGGGATAACCTGGGCGTACCAACAATTACTTTATTAACATATAATTTCTATGACATCAAACAAATGCGATTAGATTATTGTTAAAAATACCAATAATTAAAAAAATCATAAAAATAATATTATTACTAGGTAAAATATTGTCTTATTACATGATACAGTTCCTCCTTTTTTGGAACGTGAGATTGTTAAAAGGTTCCCCAAGCGGAGTGGTTTTATTGAGATTTTGTTGTGACTTCTGAGCTATGGCACAATACAGCAGAGTGGGCATACGTTTGAGTGTAGAAATCCTCGGTCGAAAATAAGTAATCTCACTTGTAAAATCCCTTCATCCACGGGTGAAATCTCGGGCAATCACTTCATTTTCTGGTGGAACCTCGGGCAAGGACTGTTATGATCGGAAGTTGAAATGCTCCATGGAATTTATACATTAGGCTTCCGCCTCTTTATATATCTCCTACAAGCCGCCGGTTTGGGAATTTATACATTAGGCTTCCGCCTCTTTATATATCTCCTACAAGCCGCCGGTTTAGGATAAGTTAAAAGTTTTAAATCATAGGTATGTAATCTCACCCGATTATTGTGAAAAATTGGTGGCTGTCACCCATAGTTTTTCTCTTCCTCCTTGGAAGGGTTTCCACGTTACAATCTCGTGTCCCCATGTCGTGATCTTGGGCACAAGCGCGACCGGCCCCGGCCAGGCTGCGGGAGGCTGCTGCCTCCTCTCCCCAGATTGTCGCACCTCGCCTCTCTCTCGCGCGCGTCTGGCCTCTCCTACCGTGGAGCAGCGCCTCCACATCCTGTCGTCTTCCGCCGTGGCCGGCAAGCAGGCTCTTCCGCCATCGCCAGAAAGCGGCCTTGAGTGGTTCCGCACGTCGCACCAGCAAGCTCCGGCTGCCCCTCCTGGTCATGGTCATCCTCGACGCACAAACTATTACTCGATGGATCAATCAGTTTTCGCTGTCATGTGAACCGTTTTGTGCTCAACATTAAGATGATGCCGATCGTTGATTAGAGGCTATTGAACGCATTAGATTTAATGTATCGATCCCAACATGTTTGCTCTTCTATAAATAGTTTAGATGTACTTTGGTTATTTTACCAATAAATTCATATATTTTCTATAAAAAAACTGCATATAATCCATAGCAGCAAAACAAAAAGGTTCTGACAATCGCCTTATTCATGCCACAAAAGGAGAAGACAGCATAATTAGGGTGCCGGTTGATTGTTCCGTGGAGCACGTCTCCTATATAAACAGTATATATATTGCTAGGATACCCTAGAAACCCATGCATGCGAAACGAAAAAGAAGAATCACACGTACGTAACCGGTTACAGTTTTCATGTCGCCCCTCTCTCTCTCTGTATTTTCTGTACGAGAAACTGTTCCGTTTTCAAGTTTGTGCGGTGGAATGGCGCGGAGGGAGCGTGCCGGAAGGAAAACCCAGCCACGTGCTGTGCCTCCAATAAGACGGCCAGCATGTGTGACTGGAGGGAACTCGTATTAATCTATGGGCGGCTGGGTTGCTGCTTCCCCCACTAGTGTGTGCGTGCAGGAGACACACGGCTTCTCCTGTTCTTTTAGTAATGCGCTCAACAAGGCATTGGACATTGGCGATCTCATGACGTACCAATGGACTGCACCACGACACTACGTACTATGAAAATTCAGATCAAGCGTGCCTTGGACTCGGCCGCGTTCCGTGTTTATATATGGGCTAAAACCCTGGATCAATCGGATCCGATACATACAACAATACAACTTGTGTTACACGTTTGGTAAACGTACCAAACTAGGAAACCTCTACTATTCTAGAATCTATTGTTTTACATCCTCCCTCAATCACAACTTTAGCTAAGTTGAGATTGCATCTAAAAGACTCTAATTGTCGAACTGTTAATGGTTTAGTAAAACCATCAGCAACTTGATCTCCTGTTGGTACAAATCTGATGTTCAATAGCTTATTAGCAACTCGTTCTCGAACAAAGTGATAATCCACTTCAATATGTTTGGTTCTAGCATGGAAGACTGGATTAGCTGATAAATATGTAGCACCAAGATTATCGCACCAAAGTGTTGCTGCCTTAGGATGATTTATACCAATCTCAGTCAACAAGGTTTGTACCCAAATTATCTCAGCTGTTGCGTTTGCTAGTGACTTATACTCTGCTTCAGTACTTGACCTTGATACTGTGGCTTGCTTACGTGCACTCCATGCTACAAGATTACATCCAAGAAAAACAGCATATCCACCAGTAGATCTTCTCCAGCCCAATCTGCATCAGAGAAAGCACTGACCATTGTTGATTCTGACTTCACAAGCTTTAAGCCATGAGTGATAGTATACTTCAAGTATCTAAGGATTCTCTTAACGGCCGTCCAATGTAGAGTTGTTGGTGCATGCAAAAACTGACACACTTTGTTGACAGAGAAAGATATATCAGGCCGAGTTAGGGTAACATACTGAAGAGCACCAACTATGCTCCTATATCGAGTAGCATCATCATCACTAAGGGGATCTCCTTTAGAAATAGACAACTGTTCGGATGTAGAAAGCGGAGTGGTAACAGGCTTACACTCCCCCATGCCAACACGCTGCAAGACATCCGAAATATATTTTTCTTGAGATAGAGAGATACCACCAACAGCTGATTTAACCTCAATACCAAGAAAATAATGAAGAGAACCAAGATCCTTCAACGCAAAATCCATGCGCAAATCAGCTAGAACAGCATCAACAGCTTTCATTGAAGAGCTTGTAACAATGATATCATCCACATAAATGAGCATGAAAATTGTAACTCCATTTTTCCGATAGAAGAATAATGAAGTATCAGCTTGTGAAGAAGCAAAGCCAAGTGCATGTAACTTAGAGGACAATCGAGAATACCATGCCCGTGGAGCTTGTTTGAGACCATACAAAGCTTTATCAAGTTTGCACACATACCCAGGAGTAGCAGAGTGTTCATACCCAGGAGGCTGTTTCATGTAAACTTCTTCTTCCAGAACGCCATGAAGGAACGCATTCTTCACATCCAATTGACGCATATCCCAATTTTGAGACACAGCTATTGACAAAATAATACGAATGGTTGCAGCCTTCACAACATGACTAAAAGTGTCCTCGTAGTCAATACCGTACCTTTGTTTAAAACCTTTGGCAACAAGCCGAGCTTTGTACCGATCAATTGTACCATCAGATTTCCGTTTGATCTTGTAGACCCACTTGCAATCAATAATATTGCTATTATTTGGACGAGGAACAAGATGCCAGGTTTGATTCTGCATTAATGCCGAGAATTCCTCATCCATAGCTGCCTTCCATTTATCATGACCAATAGCTTCCTCAAGACATTCAGGTTCACCTGTAGAACAAAATTTTGCCCAACGAACAAATCCGCGAGGAACAGCCGCTGGTTTAAATACACCACTTTGTGACCTCGTATGTGTTCGCTGTGAAGTTATCGTATCGTCCACAGGAGGCTGGGATGCAGAAGATCCGAGCTGTGCGCTGTCGGATAGAGAGGCAGCAGGAGACAACGATCTCTCGGGATCGCTGCGGGAGGCAGGCGCAGCAGGAGACAGTGATCTCTCGGGATCACCAACGGCGCTAGAAGACGCCGTGCTAGGCGACAGGGCCCGGTCGCTGTCACGGGACCCGGGGCTGTCTGCTGCGGAACGCGTCCGTGACGCGGAGGGCGAGTGCGCGGTGGAGGATGCGCCACGTGGGCTGGTTGCGGGAACATTCGCCTGCGGAGATGCTGTCGACGACTGGTTTGGCACGGAATCATGTGCCGCTGATCCCGAGGCAGATTGCGAACTGCCCAGCGAATCTTCAGCATTTTCATTGGAATCTGCATGTCCTGCAACAGAAAACTCCTGGGCACTGTTGTCAAGAGAAAAATTAGCAGATACAGACATATCATCATGACGCAATTCACCCTCCTGATCAGAAATAGATGGATTCCTCAAAACAGAGGGCAAGAGTTGTATTTCAGCACGTAACAACGCTCCTGCATTAGGCCGAAGATGAGAAAAAGGAAAAACAGACTCATCGAACGTGACATCACGAGAAATATAAAGACGACCAGTGGAGATATCAAGACATTTGTAGCCTTTGTGAAGGCCACTATATCCTAGAAAAACACATTGCTTAGACCGAAACTGGAGTTTATGTTGGTTATAGGGTCTAAGATTGGGCCATACCGCACATCCAAAAGTGCGTAGGAAAGAGTAATCTGGTAGGGTTTTAAACAGAAGCTCAGTAGGAGTTTTATGATGAATGACTTTACTAGGCAAACGATTGATAAGATACACAGCTGTAAGAAAGGCCTCATCCCAATACTTAAGAGGCATAGAAGCATGAGCTAAAAGGCAAAGCCCCACTTCGACAATATGTCGATGCTTTCGTTCAGCAGACCCGTTTTGCTGATGAGCATGTGGGCAGGACACATGATGAGAAATACCAATACGAGAGAAAAAGGAACTCAACTTTTGATATTCTCCACCCCAGTCAGATTGAAGGGCCAAAATTTTTCGATCAAAGAGACGTTCAACATGTTGTTGAAAATCACGAAATTTCTGAAACACATCAGATTTGTTTTTGAGCAAGTATATCCATGTGAATTTACTAAAATCATCGATAAAACTCACATAATATTTGTAGCGACCAACAGAATCAGAGGCAGGGCCCCAAACATCCGAGAAGATAAGCTCCAAAGGAGCACTAGAAACACTACTAGACTTAGGATAGGGAAGTTGATGACTTTTTCCCTTTTGACAAGCATCACACACTAGCTCATCATGTTTATTTGAGACAGAAATATTGTTACTACTAAGAATTTTGTGGACAATTGTCGATGATGGATGACCTAGACGCGCATGCCACCGGGAAGATGATAGACTGCTTGCACTAAGCACTTGTTTATTGGACAGTGACATGGCGCCATGTAATGGATAAAGCCCGTTCCTACTCGCGCCGTGAAGAAGTGTTCTCCCCGTAACCTGATCCTTAATGGCAAAGAAATTTGGATGAATTTCAATAAAGGAATTGTTATCGGAGACAAGTTTAGATGCAGAAACAAGACTTTTGGACGCTTGAGGAACATGTAAGATATTGTTAAGATGAATAGGACGATCAGGAGTATGAACTATCGTGTGACCAATATGTTGTATTGCCATACCTTGTCCACTTGCCGTATGAACTTGTTCATTGCCATTGTAACGATCACGAATAGCCAACTTCTCAAGTTCACCAGTGACATGATCTGTCGCACCGGTGTCAACATACCAATGAGGATCTACTCCATGTGAAGACGTTGTTGCTGAATTTGCTTGAGCTTCCGGTGTGACAAAAGACTTATTGAAGCGCTTGAAACACTTATTTGCAGGATGCCCTGGCTTGGTGCAGATTTGACACGGTGGTCCTGTATACCGTGGCCGGTTGCCTTGCTGCTGCCAATTACCTTGCTGTTGCCAGTTGTTGTTGCCTTGTTGCTGCCAATTATTGTTACCACGGCCTCCACCGTTATTGCCATAATTATTGTAGCCATTGGAGTTGTATCCTCCCTGTGAGTTGCGCCCATCATATCCACGATTATCATTGCCGCCGTAACCTCGTGAAGTACCACCACCACGGTTGCCACGGCCACCTCCGTATCCACCTCGGGAGGCCAAGTTGACAGAGAAACCACTGCCACCAGAGTCTGCACTTTGCGCCTGAAGACGCGCATCAGCCGCCAAAAGCATGGCGTACACCTCGCCTAGGGTAATTCCCTGATCAATGCGAGCAGAGACAGCTTCTACAAGAGGATTGAACTCAGCATCGAGCCCATTAAGAACCGCATTGATGATGTCATCCTCATCCATCTTCTTCCCAGCGGTTGCTAACTCATTAGCCAGAGACTTTACTTTGTTGAAATAAACAACAGCCGATAGATCCCTTTTCTTCAGATCATTGAAAGATCTCCGCAGGTACATTATCCTTGCGCGAGACTGAGATGCTTGCATGGTTTTGATCGCTGTCCAGACCTCATGCGACGTTTCGAGATCAGTAACCTGTACTAAGATCTCGCGAGAGAGGGACCCAACCAGATACGAAAGCACCTGTTGGTCTTTTTCAATCCAGGCGGAGTATGCGGGGTTCTCCACCTCGGTGACAGTTTTCTTGCCGCCGACTTCAGACTCGACGAGCAATATCTCCGGTGGTGCCTTGATGGAGCCATCGAGATATCCGATCAGACGAGCACCACGGATCGCAGGAAAAACGACAGCCTTCCACACCAGAAAATTCTCACTGGTAAGCTTTTCGTGCACTGTTGCACTGAGCGGATTCACGGCGGTTGCTTCTGAAGACGAAGCCATGGAAGGAACCGATCTAGGTTTAGATGTGTCTTGGAAGAAGAGGCTCTGATACCATATGAAAATTCAGATCAAGCGTGCCTTGGACTCGGCCGCGTTCCGTGTTTATATATGGGCTAAAACCCTGGATCAATCGGATCCGATACATACAACAATACAACTTGTGTTACACGTTTGGTAAACGTACCAAACTAGGAAACCTCTACTATTCTAGAATCTATTGTTTTACACGTACCACTGTATTACACTAGCACTAGCAGTGCACCCGTCTGGATAGAGAGATGGTCGTTGGACAGTAGACCATGAAGTGCTCAACCGTCCAGCGTTTTCCTACCCCCATGAATTTGCTTCCTCTCTTTCTCTGGTCTAGAGATAGATAGAGAGCGGTTATAATGTTCATGGACTCACGGTAGCCACGCATGCAACTCACGGCTTTGCCCACGACAACAAAGTTGAAGCTGGAGTGATCCCTGCCGATATCGGCACGCCACAGACGGCCACGCTTGCGTACGTCCACCCACGGCGTCAGCGATCGGCATATAGACTCTTTTCACGCCACGGATGGAAATTACTCCATCCTGGGCCTCCCTCGTCAACCACACACGGCCGGTCATCGTGTCTCCCTCACCGAACGCGGCCTCCCGGTGCCGGAACAGTGGCCTGGAGCGCGACGGCGCAATCGCTTGCTCGGTCGCTCTCGCCGCCCATGCGCGCCTGGAAATTTTGCAATGGGGGCGGCCGAAAACGACGGGACACTACCCCATCGATGGGGTTTTACGAGTTTATTGATTATCGGCGGCGACAATAACGGAGTAGTACTTGTTTTTCTGTTAGCTGACTAGCTGAATGACCCTTGTATCACTTCTCCACGAGTCGTTTTGGCATCACTTCCGAATGACCCTTGTATGTTTTGACACACTTTCTATGGTCGTACGTGCATGGTTACAGGCCCGGCATAGCTTACTCCATCATTTGATCATAATCCTACAATACGCACGTCCTTTCCCACCGATAAAAAGACGACGGAGAGCAACACACACTGCTGGTCTAGCCCGCCGATGACTAGGAGCAACAAACCATGCGTGTCCACAAATGCATCTGAAGAAACAGTCATTGCCGTACGAGTGAAATTGATGTGACTTCGTCGAGACGGCAAGGTATATATCGTCACTGTGGAGCTCCAGGAGAATCCAACGAGATATATCAACTTTGCTTTCGTTTCCATCAAGATCTCGACTCTGAATTAGTCTTATTGATACGGTCCTAAGATCGACTTGGAGATCAGGAAAAATATCTAATCCAGCAAAGAGAGGATGCTAATTAAGCAACGGCGTATCGGTTCCGTTACATGACGGGACATGAGTGAACGGCCCAATCACCAGCTAAAACTTGCAGGAAATGGAAATCTACATGTACTACCTCAGGCTTGGTTGGTACTATCAGTCTAAGCCGTGGGCATCATGCATCCTTTTGCCGCACCATATGTAACTACCGAATAGTACGCAATCGTACTGCGTACTAGGCTACTAGCCAAGTCAAGTCCTCACATACTAAAAAAGTTACTGCTATTTTCCCTTTAGTACTAGAGTGAGAAAGTAAAAGCATGTCCTTTCTTGCTGGTACTAGCTCGATCGACAAATAGGCGGCTAGATCTATATCTCGTGTCGGATGAGGCTCCAAGTACATTGAGTTCACCTTTTTTTTTTAAAGATCGCTGAGTTTCCAGATTGTCATTTTCGTACAGTTTTCGCACGATTGTTTGACACTGATGATCCCCCTTAAGACAATAGGGGCTAAGAGCATCTCTAACATATCTTGAATAAGTGTCTCATACTAAAAAATGTTTTTACTCTTTTCCCTTCACCGCTAGAGTGAGAAGATTAAACCACGTCCCTGTTTGGTACTAGCTCGATCGACAAATAGGCAGCTAGATCTATCTTTTGTCCGATACCGCGTACATTGAGTTTAGAGTGAATTTCACCTTTTACCTCATACTCACATTTCTAACACTTCTTACCCCACTTAGCGAGATATAAATTTAAAAAATGCATAAAAAATATGTAAATGAACACGGTTTTAGAGCAAACCCAACGGCCCCCTCCAAACCGGACAAATTGGTCTGTTTTTTTTGTCCGTGGACACAGATTTGGACATTACCCACGAATGTGTGGCGACTCTACTTTGCTCGATGTGTGGTTTCGGACCTTGTCCAACGTGTGCGATGGTGGATCAGCAGGTGGTGGTACAGAGCTGATTCAGTGTGGTGACGCTCTTTGAGTGGGTTTCGAGTTTCATGACTCGAAGCTCTAGAGCAGACCTTTATTGGTTGAACCTGTCAATGCTACATTCATAGCGGCGTTCTCTTGTTGAAGAGTGATTGGAATCTGCTCGAACTTCCCTTTGGATGGAAACTAATTATCCGACTTCTGTTGCCGGGTCCAGCAATGTCTCGGCATCGTGCGTCTTTCCCTTGTTGAAGGCGTCACCATTGGAGCACCTGTGGAGCTGCCCTCGAGGTTGTATCATGGCGGTTGGTGCTATAGTTCGTTGTGGCTAATTGTCGTTTATTTTATTTTAATTTTTTAATAATTTGGCTGTGTTCGTGTAATCGTCGATGTCTGACTCTTAGATCATCCTGATATTAACATGTTTTCCTTTTATCGGAAAAAAGCTAGAGGCGAACCTTTTTTTTTTGTCTAGCTCCTGTTTATCTCCAGGACCAAACTGTTGGTTTTGAAACCAACCTGCCTTCGTTATCGGCGTGGTCGAATCGCACAAGAGGAACGTGAGTGAGCGGAGCACCTCCAATAAGTAGGCGAACATGTGACGATGCATGTGAAACGTAGCGAGAAGTCATGAATGGGGTGTTGTGGTGGTGGGGTTTGCCGCCCGCTGCCCGCTGTGCATCGCGCAGGAGAAACACTAGCAACAACATCAGCAGTAGCAGGAAGGAAATAGGCGTCTAGAGAAAGAAAAGGAGAGATGGTGATACGATGTGTGCATCCACTGTGCCTGTGGTGGCGACGCAACTCGCATCCAGCAAGCCATTCGTGACAACGAGACCGGCCGGAGTGGTTCCTGACGCACTCGGATGTTGCCGATGTTCGGAAGCAACGGGCGCAGCAGGCACGGCGACGACGGCGTTCATCAGGTTGGCAGCGGCTCACTCCTCGGGCCACGTCTCCGCGCGTCCACCTCTCATCTCCACTCAGTCGCTGACGAACAAAAGCCCATCCTGCTCGTCCTTTCACATTGGCCTTGTCAGAGATGGCGACCTGGCCTTCTCCGGCAGCGACGCCACGGCGGCCCGGACGGCGACGCGGCCTCGCTCGGTCGCTCTCCCTGCGCACATGCATGCGCGCGCACGAAACTGATGGGTGGGCGCTCGCTCCACAGCCACGGGGTCCAGCGCTGCCAAACGAGTTCCACCGCCGGGGCCCCCTGCGTGCGTGCTACTGCTCTCCAACTGCGGCGGAACCTGCCAATTCGCCAACTGTTTAAACAGTTTTTAGCGGGTATCGTATGGAAATTTGGTTCTCTTTTAATACTAATAATTACTGGTACCAGCAGTATCTTAGCCCCAGCAGGACGCAAAAACCCGGCCTGCGCTATTCTGGAAACTGGGGTTCACGGATGGGAAACGCCCCCCCCCCCTCCCCCCCCGGCGGCGATTCGGCCCAATTTAGACAAGTAGAGATTTGACACACAAATAATTGAACTTTTGCCACAAAATAATTAGAGTTTTGCCACACAAATAAAGAGTTCAACAATTTAAACAAAATAAATAAATTATACTAGTCATCGTCATCGTCCTCAACATTGTCATTCCCCTTTCGCGCCCATAAATGCTGCACCAGGTCATCCTGCAGAGGATGGTGTGTTGCAGCGTGTCGAATCTCCTGTCGCTTGGTGAGGAAGTCTGTCCATGATGCCGGCACCTGGTGATCAACATCTGCAAGAGGGCCCTGCCGGTAGTATGGTGTGCTTGCCTCACTGCAAGAGGGCCCTTCTCGTCGTTGGTGGGATCCTCGACGAAGTAGTCGGAGTAGAGGATGCAGTAGGTCTCGTACCGCTGCATTGGCCTGCTCTTCGGCGACCGGGCTTCGATCCAGTGCGGCGCGGCGCGGCGTCCTGGGCCTGCAATCCGGCCAGGCAGCTCAGGACGAGCAGGTGTTCCTCATCGTCGATAGCGGCCTGGTCTTCCTCGTCGAAGAGCTCGGCGAGCATCTCCTCGGCGTCGGAGTCCATGCCTCGAGCAGAACGTCGAACACCTTGCGGGTGGTGGACGCGGTTCACCGGGCACAACCCCTTCCGCGGCGGAGACGCGAGCAAACGGCGGCGACGATGTGGCGGAGAGGCCTGCGGTGGTTTTGCCTCGCCGCTCGTGTGTGATGGCGGCCGGCGGCGGCGACGTGGGGTGTGATCGGCGGGGTGGCGACGGCGAGGAGAGCGAGAGGAAAAGCCGAGCCGGGGGTGGGGAAAGTGGGACAGCGCTGACCCACGCGCGCTTTTCCTTCCGCCGCCCCCCCCCCCCCCCCCCCCCCAGGCCGAACCCAACGGGCTGGGTTCCGCCTGGATGCGACGGCGCTAAATTCCGCCGAAACTGCGTTTTTTCGGCTTCTAGGGGCGACTGGTAGAAAAACGACGGTTTTCGAGCAAAACGGCGCTATTTTGCGTCCTGAGGGTCGCTGGGGACGACTGGAGATGCCCTTAGCTCGCCCGCGCCACTGAATGCATTTCCTGTAGCATGTTTCCTAGCTCCACACCATACCACAGTGCGGCGACAGAGATGTGCAATAAGTTGGCGCACCAAGACAAAATACGCAACGAGACACACACAAGAACAAGCAAAGTTACCTTGCCATGCCGACACCCACTGTCTACCCTCCCAGGGTTAATTAAAGAGTGCCTTAACAGCAAAGTTACGCGACCCGCCACAGTCAGTCATTCACTCATTCAGCAGGAGTATGAGGTACTGCTTCAGAAAGTAGAGGCCGGTTTGGTTTCACGGCAGCTGTTACCCATTCTTCAAGTTTGGGTTCTTAACAAAAAATATAAAAAAAAACGTCATTGGGTAAGACAAATTAGGCGCCACAAGGCGTGGCCTCGCAACAGCGACATCGGTTAAAATTTGCACCGTTGCTCTACATGGCATCTGACAAACCGATGGCGCCGCGAAGCTAGTACAAGTCGAAGAGCCAAACTGGACAGCGCTCCCTGCGTCAAACTGATCATGTTCAATCGAAGACTCGGAATGCAGGGAACCCAACATGGTGCTGAAAAGCCCGCTATTCCTGAAAAAGAGTTCCTTCTACATTTATCTTCACTGCGGCTGATTGCCATTTGCACATGTTGTCAACCCGAAGATGATCTTCTTCGATCATGTCATCCACCTTTCATCACCCCGCCACATGATCGATCAAGAGTGCTGGACTGTTGGACAGGAAGAAAAAAAGCAGCAGCCTCTGCATGCGCCCCAGCAGACGTTCTACAGAAAACCGTGACCACCATCTGCATGCAGGTGCCGAAGCAGTAACGGAAAGCCAGCAACAGTTAGCAGCTGTTCGATTGCATTTGAAACAACATACGGAAAGCAGGACCATCTACGAGTACACAATTCAGCATTCAATTCATCAATTGCACGTGCCACATGTTAGTTGCAATAGCATCTCTGATTTCAGTTAGTATCAGAAACCATCACCTACATATTTCCCTCCCTCTCCCGCTTCAGAATTCTACATAATGTGCTATGGGACGAAAGGGGAATTAGTATGCTTATGGAATCTTGGTTTTCAAACATTATCTAGTGACGACTTCCTGTAATCTCACATAATTTCTTGTTCGTGGATACTCTTGGACATACAAGTCAGGCTAAAAGTTATCCTTTAGTACTGAATTTAGTTAGACTCGTACGCTCATACCATAATAGCGTCTTGCCAGACAGTGTACGCCTCCTCACTGTTCCACGGTGCTGTCAGGTTGTCCATCTTTAATAGGACCTGCACGCTGCAAGAGTTCAGAGACACGCATATGAGGTAACTGTCCGAGTGCATAATAATCACATACGATACAAAGAAATAAATACTACCTCTGTCCCGTTTTCAATGTCAGAAGTTCTATACGAGATTTGTACTATTCTAGTTATATGTGTGCGACATGTAAAACGGGACCGAGGGAGTACAAGTTAATAAGTATAGCATGAAGGTCATCGAATGCATACTTGCACAAACTACATAATAATACAAATAGAACAAGAATTATCTAATAGTCCCTCTTGATTTCTCCACTAAACTGTAAGACTGCTACTAATCTCTCGACGCACTCCATATTTTCTCCTAGTATACAACCACATAATTAGGGATGTGAAGGTGGGATCCCACTTATCCCACTTATTGTCCCACTTATACCTCATTTGTAAGTGTTTAGTTCAATTTTTTGTCAAAGTTTTTGAACTAACCATTCACAAATGAGATATAAGTGGGATAAGTGGGATCCCACTTTGCATCCCTACACATAATGGAACTTCACTCCACATTGCCTTACGAGTTACGACTGCACAAAGGTGGAACAGTTCACCTAACTGGTACTGTAGCCATAAGACTCAATAAACAACAAAAGGTGACATGGATAAATTATGCAGTTATGGCACATATATTGCTTCTATCAAGAATCAGGGAAATCAAACAAGTAACAAAGCAATTAGAGAAGTTCATCTCTATCAGCATTACATAATTTAATACCACCAAAGAGCGAAAAATTTCCATATCCATGTATCAACAGGATGATTAAGTTTTTTTTAACCCAACACTGTAGTAGGTCAGAACAAAATCAATGTTCTAGCCTTAATAGTGTAAGACCATCAACTGATGAATGCCAAAGTAACCAAAGTAAACGTACAGAAAAGGCTGAGGAAAACATATTTACCATCCTTTTGCTGATATATGGTTTTATCTCAGGGGTTAACTCGGGTTCGTTCTTCTCGTGAAGCTTAAGATTTTTCTCAAAGTCTTTCCTCGATTCCTTTCGAGAACCAGATTGCCAGACACTGCCAAAATTAGGGAGCCAACTAGAATCACAAGTTTCTGGAACAACTTCACCACGCTTTTCCATTTCCATTTCAGCTCTTCTTCTCTCTGCCCATGCAGCTCCAACACGCTTTGGGTTGAGTTTTCTTGATTTTCCTTTCCCAGAAGATGGAAGAGCATGTCTGGCGAGTGACCCATTATTTGGATCATATTCACTTGCTTCTAACCAAGGAGGGGGAGCACCAGTATGCACATTTGCTTTCAGGCCTTCATAACACAATGATATTCCATAAAATTTCACGCATGGATCGAGAAGGAATTTACTAGACATATCTATTGTTCGCTAAAACTGCAGCAGTTTCACATTCAGATTAGAGCATGGGAAATATATACTACAGAAAGTGCAGTGTCCAATACCCTGATTCAAACTCCCTCCAGAGTGGCTCTGTTGGACCTGCAAGGGCAAATATTTCAAGACGATATATACCAAAACAGTTCTCAAAAAGATAAAATAAGCCAGATGCCAATCATACGCACAGAACAATGATGTACTTATAAACCATTACACAAGAACATTTTAAAAAGAATTAGTGTGTAGTTCATTCTTTTAGGAAACAAGAAACATATACTAGTGGAATAAAAGTATAAAACCCTTGTTTAGTTGTATTACATGGAAAATAATTGTTACATTCTGTTTGATATTAATATTACGCAAGTTGTGCTAAAATATGACAGCACAGCAATAATTTACTAAGGTAAACCACATGTTTTAAGATATGGAGGAACAGTGGAAGGCCATGAGTAGAGGCGGGTGACAGATCAGACATAAATTCAATAGCACATGTGACATGTCTGATGTACTCACTCCAATACAACAGTAAGAACATAAATTACGCGTGTATCTAATTAACATCTCGTAGATCAAGAACTGTTCCAAGGAAATATAACTTCCAACTAAAATCTACAAGCACGATTGCACACAAAAAATCACATTACTAAAGATGGCATATGGTTTAACTTCCTGAGTTTGTATTACAACTTCAAGACACACAAACATTTTGATACTACTTCGAATAACACTGGCACCTTTCGTTTGCATAAATGAATACACTGCCTTTGTTGTAATCACTTATCAGCACTTCAAATTTCTTAGCTAATCTTACTTGCAGAACAACTGCTAAATAATGGACAAAATACAAACCGCTGCTTTGCGAAAAAATTTACAGATAAAATGTGTGCGTGCACAGATTACATACTTACATGTACAAAAGAAGAAGCCAACGGGTTTTTTCCATTTCCGAGGAAAGTAGTTTGAGCACCTGTGAGGGGAAAAATATCAGCCAGTGCTGCACAATATGGCAAGTACAAAAGTGTGGAGCGAAACAGAAGTGAAAGATCTATCAGAATTTCAACACCAATGCTCACCTTTCATTTGTGCATCAGCACTACGAAACATGTTTGTACTTGGTATACCCTGATGTTCGTGTGTTGCGGCCCAGGGCTTGACAGGCAGTCCGGAAGTAGCAAATGGAGCAGAATAAGCACCACTTCCAGAAGCAAAAGATCCATAGCACGCTGTACTAGTGGGGTGATGGGCCCCATTGGTAGGACTTTGTAAAGGCATAACAACACAGGATGCAGTATTACTAAAAGACGGGATGTCAGTTTCAGAAAAATTATCCGTAATTTTAGAGGTAGATTCATTGTGGATATCTTTCAACGGCCCCAGAGATGGTCCAATCAGCCCCTCGGAGAATTCCTGTGCTCCTTTACTCGAGGACTCACAGCCCTTTTCCCACTGAAATTGTAACAACGCAACGGATCAACAATGCAGAAATCGTAAACATCATCTTATTTCCACGGCACGAATTAATCCGCTTTACTTGCCAGTATCTTATCTAATACTCCCTCTGCATCGAAATGTAAGATCTTTTAGCGTTTTCTAGACAACATGTATCAACGCGTACTTAAACTAAAACATGTCTAGATACGTTTTGTCTAGAAAACACTAAAACATCTTATATTTTGATACGGAGGGAGTACATTCCGAATAGAGCTTTTGATATATAACTAGAGCTGTGAAAGAAACTACAGCGTGTAACTCTTAGGAGAAAATGGAAAGCACAGGACAGATAGCACCGCACCTTTGCAAGCTCATCCTCTGAAATCCTAAATGAGTCCGCCTGATCCATCCCGCCCCCATGCTTCTGCAAGAAATCCTTGACGCCCTTCAGGTGCTCCTCGCTTGCGAGATGGTAAATTGCATTGCTACTGCAATATATAGAGTAATGATGCTGGGTTATTTATTTTTCACATAAACTCAGTAGGTCCAAAGTATTTCTAAAACCTTAATATGCTTAGAAAAACACCCTGATCTGAATTCTGAATGTAGTACTAGTGCTCGATCGTATGTTCGATTGGGCCATCCAATGTTCAAGCAACTGTAACTAGAGCCAGAATGTCTAAATGAAAACCCTAGGTATGTGGGGACGGCTACGAGGAGTATGCAGAAGCTACCAAGCGAAGCGGCCGTCGAGGTCGACGAGGTCGGCGGAGCAGAAGGGGCACCAGAGGCGGGAGCGGCCCGGAGGCATTGAGGGGCGGTGGAGGGCGCGGCGGAGGTCGGAGAGCTTGGCGCGGAAGCCGGAGAGCACGGCGGAGAGAGCGGCGCGGTGGGCGGGGAAGTAGCGGTGGCGCCGGCCCTGGTCGTGGTTGCGGCGGCACAGCTCGCAGTACTCGAAGCCGCCGCCGGCCTCGGCGGCGGCAGGAGGGTTCGCCCGCTTCGGCGGCATCGACGGGACAGAGCGGGAGGGGCAGATTCGGGGGAGGGAAGGTGCGGCGCCAACGGTACGGTGGTGGCCGTCCCTGTGGGAGATTCAGGGGAACTGTCTCTCTCCAGTAACGCTTCAAACGTGTGCTCAAGTTTTCAGAATTTTTGTTTTTATAAATAAAAGGGAAATCAAAATTTGTACTACTTCATGTTTTTTGTGTACTACAAAATCCGTGAAATTTTACATCAATAACCTTCTGGCGTAGCAAATTCATAAATTAACCTCGATTCAAAAAATCACGAAATAACCTTTCAACATAACGCCTGCCTATGAGGCGTGATGCTCTCCTATATAACGTCGGGTCAAAGGCATTATTGACCAGGGTCATGTCAGCATGGGGACACACGTTCGTGGCACCATAACGCCATGGACGGGGGTGTTATGACTTGGCCGCATAACACCCTGGACGGAGACGTTATGCATGTAAATAAGTTAACCGGTCGCCCCTCGCCCCTTCCGGTTCCAAACCGCCTACTCCTTTTCTCTCCCATGTTCGTGAAGAACAGAGGGCGACCCCGCCGCCTCTCCCCCTTCTCTCTCACCCCCCTCCCCCCCCCCCCCCCCCCCCCCCCCCCCCCCCCCCACACACACACACATAAGATTGGCAAGATCGGAGGCATATTGCTTGGGATTTGGTTCCCCCTCAAGTTCTCAAGGCATTCCCTCCTTTTTTTCCTCTTTTTGTTGGTTCAGATCCTCGCATTTGATTCTTTAGGTATTCCGGTCCCTAGTTCATCTAATCTCTTTGTTATCTAGGTAGTTAGTATTAGGTATCTAGTGGTGGACTAGTGGGTTTCTAGGTTATCTTTCTTAGCTTCGTTAGATTGGAAACCCTAGTTGAGTGCAAACCTAGTTCATGTTGAGGGTTGTGGAATGTGGATGGTTTATTTTTCAATTTTAGTAGTAGTTTTGTAGAGTCGACTTTGGAAAAAATTCATCCTAACTTTATTATAATTTTTTAGATTGATAATTATGTTGTTGTTTGTTCATAGGCGCTGCTGGGCTACAAACATCAGTATTGGAAGAAACGAGAGATGGGTTAAATATGGAAAATACTATAAAAATCACGGAGTGGCAACTGAAAGGCATCGAAGTAATACTATTGCTTCTATTACAGCTGAAAATGGAACTCAATTGGAAGATCATGATAGTAAAGCTCAAGCCTTATTTAATGCTTACAAGCAAAGATTGGGGGTTTCTCAACAACACCAAATGAAATTTAATCTAAGCTCAGTATTCACATCTCTTCAAGATTTAAAGCAATCACATCAGTGTTCCCAAAAGAAGAGATTGACAATACAGTCAAGAAAATTCCTATTGATAAGGCACTGATACATCTCAAACGTATCTATAATTTCTGATGTTACATATTGATATTATGCCAATTGGTACATGTTTTCCGCTTGTTTTCCTACGTTTTCTTATGTTTTCCGGAACTAACCTATTAACCCCCGAGGCGATGGAGCCTGTGATCGCCGCCTAGCTCACCCGTCACTCGACAGTGGCCGCTGTTTGGTCGGCGGTCCACACCATGTACGGCGCGTAGAATCGCGCCAACGTGCGTCACATCCGGCGGCAACTTCAGTCGTTGAGGAAGAACGACGCTTCACAAGGAGATTTTCTTGCTATTAGTTCGGTTAGTGTACTGGGGAAATTGTATATGTTTATTGTAGGATTTTCTTTTTTGGTCTGCTGCCTGATTTTTTTGTTGTATGGTCTGATGTGATCACAAGGGGGTATAGCTCTATCCAATTCTTCATGTTTTTTAGACCTGCTGCAGTTTGTTGTGATTACCTCCATACATTTGTTCTCCTGTATTTTGTCTGTATATAGTTTGGCAGAGGTTGCAACTAGTATTTTGTTGTCATGAGTAGTCATTTTTGCAACTGATAATTTATCTAGGCAATAAAATCTGAATTCCGTTTTCAGATGATAAGATAGAGTTAGGATACTTTTTTGTGGAGACCAATTGTTAGTTAAGTTGGCCATCAACAGTTTGTTGTGTGTCTGCTTACAAATACATTTCATATAAGGTACATGCATATTTGTTGTGTGTATAGGGTCACATTACTTTTGACAAGAATGATCTTGACTTTGATTGATTCCATCAAAGGAATTGTAAAAAAAGGTGGGAGTGGATGTTAGATTTCCTATAGGAACTAGTACAAAATTCCTATAAGAAAAGTTCGTATAGGATCCAATCCTAAAAATCAAATGATCAATTTAGGAAAATTTCCTATACGATAGTTCGGAACTTCGGATTCCTACAGCCGAATAACCGAACAACGACTTAAAGAGCCCAGCACCCTAACCACTCATTTCTCAGCTCCCCTTTCTGCCTGTATACCATCAGAAACCAGACATATCATTAAGCGCTAAAACACATGTTCATTTTTATCCAGCAAGCAGAAGCTACCAGTGATTTCTGGCAAGACAAAATATGATTTAAATTCTTTTAAGTATCAACATCATGTACCTCTGGAAGGTCGGGAGGTGATATACCTCTGACAACTTGATAGCTATCGTCTTTCTGGCCATGCAGATTCCCTCGTTTAGCTACTGAAGCAACCGATGCACCTGCAATAATAGACCACAGTTATAGTGAGACCAGACATAAAACAAGTATGCACATCAGATCATATTTGTGAAAAATAGGATTGAATCCTATTGGGTTATTCGAAAGGATTGAATCCTTCATTGAAGACACTTTGTGGATGGTGCCTCCCTCTCCAATCAAAATACCTATTCAATTTTTCGTACTGAAATTTTCTGGCAAATTAATTGTTATTTTGGAGCGATCCAAATTCACTTATGCTGATAAAAGGCCGAACTTCTGACGGGTAGAGCGGAGAGCCTCGAATTGGAGTTGGATTCACCCTTCAATGAATCCTTACCGACCTAGTTAGGTCGAACTTCTGACGAGTAGACCGGAGCGCCTCGAGCGGTATGGTACGAGTTGTTACCGAGTTGGAGTTGGATTCACCATTACCAACCTAGTTAGGTCAGGATTGCCTTTATATACCTCTTGTAAGACGCCACACGGGATAAGCCACACATTGTAAATCCCGGCGCGTTTGTAACCTCACCCGAAATCAGGGGCGGAGCCCAATGTGCCGAACCTGATGCACATGAATACGGTTCGATTTTTTTTTACTAGTACCCTGCATCTCATAATAGCCGATGCATCAGGGTAGGTTGCATGTTGTGCATCAGGGTGGGCTATGTGGCCCACTATAATCTAGCGCTCAAGGCTGTCAAGCGGCAGCACAACAGGCCACGCACGGACGCTCCAACCACACGTAACTGTTCACGATCGAATCTGCCCGCAGACTACGGTACGTATCCTCTCCTAGTCCTAGGATATCCCTCGTAAAAAGAACAACCACCGCGCCACGGCCGCTCGTCGCTTCGATCCGGGGGCCTGATTGGATCTATCGAGTATCGATCAATCGAAGACGGCAGAAACAGGGAGGCCTCGACAGGCTTTCAGCTCAGGCGCTCGGCAGTCGGCACCCAGGCGCGCAGCCTCGCCGGATAACCAGCGACTGCCTCGCAGGATAACCAGCCATCACGGTATGATCATTCTCTGCCATGAACCAGCCTACCGATTCCTGCCGTACAGCCCTAGTCCCTAGATTAATATATTTTTGCAGAATCAAATCATGTGCACAGTCCGGCCGGTAATCCAATAAATTGTCCTCTATTCTTTTATGAAAATCGTGCCTAGGAGTTGAACTACTATACAATTTGTGGCAAGTGTTTATGCAGCGAACAAATGTTTGCATCATTTTCTTTCACGAATTTTGAACTCTTATAGAAATATTTATTTATCAAACGCAGGTATATTATGGACAAATTTTTAACCAAAAGAAAAGCAACCTCGCAAGATGTTGAAGAAGATATGAATTGGGAAGAGGAGATTCAGTATGATCCAGGAAAGAGGAAATTAATAGAACATTATCATCCTAATTTGAAAGAAGCGGTAAGAAGAAAATACTTGGTTAATGGACCTTGTCAACCGAGAGAATTTAATTTTCCATACACAGAGTTTGGGGATAGAAGGAGAAGGTTCCTTCCTTCTTGGTTTGATGAATTTGGAAGTTGGCTTGAATACAGTGAAGAGAAAGACAGAGCATATTGTTTTTGCTGCTTCTTGTTTAGGGACCGTGGCAGCAAGAAGGAAGCTGGATATGATGCATTTGTTCTGAATGGATGGAATAACTGGCACATGAAGGTGAGGCTCAAAGATCATGTTGGTGATGTGGATAGTGTACATAATCAAGCTATGAAAAAATGTATTGATTTGCTAAAAAAGGATCAACACATTGATGTTGCTATTAACCTTCAAAGTGAAGCAGCTAAGAAGGCTTATTTTATTCGACTGAATGGCTCAATTGACACGGCTAGATTGTTGCTCAGGCAAGGGTTGCCTTTCCGAGGTCATGATGAGTCGAAGAGCTCCTATAATAAAGGTAATTTCTTGGAATTACGTGACGTCTTAGCTGAACATGATCCCGTTTTCGGCAAGGCTATAGAAAAGGATGCTGCAAAGAATGCTATGATGGGGTCTCCATGTAGGGGCGCGTAGAGATAAACGAAAACTTTTCCTACGCAAAGCTCCCAAGATCTAGCCGAGGTAGAAGGCCACGAGTATTACCACTAGACGCGCAGGTGCGGATTATCGATGTAGCGCGTCGGGTCGGGGCAGTGCAGTCCCACGATCCGGTCCGGCCGATCCAATCCCTCGAACGTCGAAGTGCTGAACGTACAGCACCTCTGCCGGTATCCACACGTACGAGGAGGAGCTCCGACGGCGGACTGCTAGGTCCGGTGCGGCGGCTGGACTGAGTGGGGCTAGGGTTCCCAACGCATGGGAGAGTGGACTTAATTGCCCGCTGGGCAACCTGCGCCCCTCTTTATATAGCGTACGGTAATGGGCTGCACAACACTTGTGGCCCATTCCCTCTGTGAGTCCGACTCACTAACTCAGTCCATTTCCGGTTCGGGTCCAACCCAACCAATACTTGCTCCCGCTCTTAAGTGTGTGACCCTGCAGGCTCATGGCGACATGGACACGATTGGAGTCCTACTCCCAATCGATGAGCAAAGCTTTAGGGTGTGGACAACTTACAACAGGTACAGGTCTAAATCAGGAGCAATGTCTTCAAAGACCAGGAGACACTCGTTGGGGTTCTCATGCTAAAACACTTAAAAGTTTGGTTGACTTGTTCGTTTCAGTAATTAAAGTTCTAGAATTCGTGGGTGAAGAAGACACTGACCGAACAAATAGAGACCAAGCGAATGGTCTTCTAGTGTACTTTCAGTCTTTTGACTTTGTCTTTTATTTGCATTTGATGTTGACAATTCTTACAACTACAAACATGTGTGAAGTCAACCAGAACCGTGTTGAATGAACTTAGAGAAGATGGATGGGAATCTCTAGTAGTTGAAGTTCATGGTTTTTGTGAGAAACACGACATTGAAGAGCTGGACATGGAAGAAGGCTATGTTAATCCAAAAAAGAGAAGACAGGTAACTGGAATTACCGATAAACATCACTATCAAATTGATTGCTTCAATGATGTTTTTGATTGGCTAGTTCAAGAGCTTGATGGTCGGTTTAGCGAGACATCCTCTAATTTGCTTGTTTGGTCAGCAGCCTTGAGTCCAAGGGACTCATTTCATGATTTTAATTCAGAGAGTTTGATAAATTTGGCCAAACTATATCCTCGAGATTTTGATCCTGGAGAATTGAGGGATCTTGATAAGGACCTACGCCTCTATATTGCTGATGTACGCACAGATGATAGCTTTTCGGACATAGCAACAATCATTGAGCTTTCTAAAAAATGGTGGAAACAAGGAGGCATATTATGTATCCATTGTTTTATCGGTTGCTTAAACTAGTAATTGTGTTGCATGTTGCTACTGCTACAGTTGAGAGGTGTTTTTCAGCCATGAAACTAGTGAAAACTTTTTTGCGCAATCGCCTCAATGATGACAGTTTGAGTGATGATGTTATTTGTTATGTGGAGAAAGAAGAAATGAGGAAAGTCACCAATGATCAAGTTGTTAAGTATTTCATGGGTTTGAAGAATCGAGTATACTAGAAGAGTAGAAGGTAATGTGAAAACTTTAGCTACATTAGTAATATACTTTTTGTCATTCTACTATGTTCCACTTCAAAATTAAGTCTACTTTTATCTTGCAGGTGATGTATTTTGGGATTTCAAAATGCAAGTCATCTTTCACAAGTAATTTCCCCTTTGTTTTATCAATATAGACATATGGTAGATATTTTTTTTATTACAAGTCCTTCGGTATTTAAATACATTGCCTCTTATTATGCCACATTATCTATGTTAGAAGTTACAAATAAGTACTTTTATATTGCATTGTTTCATAAAAAATTTCGCCATAATAAAGTAGTGCATCAGGGTGACTCGAGTTTCAGCTCCGCCCCTGCCCGAAATAGTGAAGTATTGTTGGCTGGCGCCCATGGTATTTTCTCTTCCTTGTTGGAAGGGTTTTTCACGTTAAAATCTCGTGTCCCCGTTGGTTTGATCTTGTTTTACTTCATCATTGTTTTGCTATTGCGTGCAACATTAATCGCTTCATTATCTTTACTATTAAAGACTAGGGCTCCATTCCCCCTTTTCCTAAGGCCCTGTTTGTTTCTAGAATTTTGTAGGTGATTATCCCGTTTAAACCCCAAATCCCAACGTACTTCTACAAAGTCGTTTGTTCCTAGTGTATTTGATCGGATTTATCCCCATTTTCCCTCCAAATTTCCCAAACTCTAGTGTAATTTTATCAATATTCAAACCACTACCCCTACCTAGAGGATTGGGGATAAATGGAGATTTTCCGGAGCTGGGTGAGGTTTGGGGATTCACCCAATCCCTGTAGGGATTATCTCCACTAATCCCCTACAAAACTCTAGAAACAAACATGGCCTAAATAGTTTTGTTTCTCTAATTAGGCCCAAGAAATTCACATCCACAAGTTGTTGCCATAAGTAACGCATACCCCTTCGTACAAGCTCTGAGGGAAAAGGCGACTAGGGTTTCACGCCTCCCGCCGGCGGCCGCCGCCGATCTGCCCAGTCTCCGGTGGCCTTAGGACCATGGAGACTCGGTGGATGTTTGTACTTGGCCGCGACAGGGCTCCGTTTTCAAGTGTTTTTTTTGTGTTCCTTTAGGGTTTTTGTTCTACTCATGAAAGCAAGGCGGCGGCTTCCTGAAGTTGGAATAAGATCCCCTTTGTTTAGCCCCCATCTTGATGGTGCATCTAGCGTCATCGGAGAGCGTGTGGAGGTGTGTCTTCGGTGGATCTCGTGGGATTCGGCTGGCGTTTGTTTTACGTGTATCCACTTGGATCTAGTCTTCGTTCGTCTATGTGCGTGTGTCTACAAATTAGATCCTTTCGATCTACACTTCTCTTCCTCGGTGATGGTTGCTGTTCTGGTGCGATGGTCCTATGTGGTCGTAACTCGTCGACTTTCCGACTGTCTATTTCAACAAGGTTTGCTCGGCTCTAGCGACGGAGGGGCAATGACAGCGGCGTGCCTTTGGCTCGCTCTAGTAATTGTAGTTGTCGCTAGCATTGAAAAAAAAAATCGATGAAACTTCGTTCGAATTTCCCGAAAATTATGATTCTTGAAGTGGGACGAAAAATACAAATATTCATCAAAAATTTCGTCCATGTTTGAAAAACTCAAATAGAGAATGATCATATAGCACATAAATCAATTCTTAATCATAAGGTAGCCTTTACTCTGTCGGTAAAGCATCTATTTTGTGTTGTGGATGGTTGCGAGTTTGAAACTATATATTCTCATTCATTTTTCTTAAATAAATTTAAGAAATATAATTTGAATCTGGCCTAAATATTTGATTTTTTTCCTTCAAAATTTCGTGAATTTCTCGAAATTTGCGAATCTCGAATATGGGCGAAAGAAAAACAGAAACCGAAATGTTGAACACTGGTCGCTAGGTGATCTACGAACATAGATGTAATTTAGTATGTTATTTCTAGTGCCCTTGATAGTTGACTAGTAATGAAGCACGTGCACATGCACGTGATATATGTCAATGAGTGTATAGTTGTGACCAAATTAAGCAAGGAAATGTATTATAATGAGCTGGTGCAAATTCAACCTTCAACAACACTACAAATACCTAACAGAAACACCAGGGAAGCTATGCTTCTCCGCCACAATCATCCAGGCTCCATTTGTTTCCGTTAAATGCAAGGACGTTATTAGTCACAGAAGAAACAACATCTCCAAGCAGGAAGTTCCCGCCATGACGCTTGCAATGAAGGCCAGCGAGTTGTAACACAGCATCAGTGCAACCATCATGAAGTCCATTGCTAAGCATAACAAGCAGTTGGCATGAACATTAGCGCCTGAATTGTATCCAGTTGCCGCTTAGGGGGCATCAGGAAGTTCCTGCTTTCCGCTCATTGTTCACGGAAGACATACACTGGAAAATGAAAAAAGGATAATGATCAAATAAGGAACTTATGTGGATTACATTTTTTTTCTCTTGGCCTTATGGAAAAGCAAGGTCCACCAAGAAAATGAAACAATGAGAATTCATTTCTATGTTTGCATGGCATAACAGAAGATTACTATCCCATCACCTGCAAACATGATTCTGGACTTCGTATCAACAACAAATAAGCCAATAGTCCCAACCGACATGTACATTGTGGCTAAGTGAGAAGATATCATGAATCCACGCAAAACTTTGAACTGAAAACACACTGAACTTATCCTTGGCTGCGGTGATTTCAGAAATTAATATCTTGAAATTATTTTAATCAGAGGAAGAATTTACTGAAACATTCTACAGACCAGATCCACACATCCAAAAATCTGTTGCCCCTACACGGGATCTGCGGCACCAGTGAAAAGAAAATTCAATCCACAAACCCCAATGGTTAATGCACCGGAGGGAGTAAAGTTAATTGTAAGAACCCAGAAAATCTGCAACAACAAAAAAGGACGCAATTCTTACAGATGGATCTCTATCTGGTGGCACAAGACTTACAGAGGGTGTGCGGCTCTTCATGTCCCGGCCGACGATGGCGAGGCTAGAGGAACCAGTGGATGTTGGTCGTGGTGGCCATCCGGGTGGAAGCTGATGACGCGGCCGTGTAGCAAGGACGCTAGGCACCGTCTGCCAAGCTGATTGAAGAGAACGGCTGCCCATCTAGATCAGTGTGTGTGATCCTCCAACGCTCCAGAGAACTTATCAGTGAGTTCGTTGGGTCCCCTAAACCGTGTGATCGGCGGTCGACTGAGACGACTTCGATGCTGTGGGCGCCGGTGCCTGATCCACAGCCGACAAACACGATTGCGCCGCATTGTGGGCGGCACGGTCCGTCAGAGGCGGCTGTACCATCGAGGTAGTGGAGTCTGCGACATCTAGGCTAGGTTAATGTGTCCACTCGGCTTAGGAGGACGGTGGTGATGGCGGAGGGAGCGGAGGCGGCATCCATGGAGCGGAATTAGATTCCGGGGAAAGAGAGATATAGGGAACTGGAAACGCCCAGCTGGGATCGTGGGAGATGATCGAGAGAATTACCCTGATTTGCGTGAGGGGCCGCGACGGGACGTGGAAGGTGGGACTGAAAATGTTTTATCACAAAACTCGGAAGTAGTGTGTACCGTTGGATATTGTTTTGATGGTCAAGATCTGTTAGATCTGCCCCCTCTCGCTCTTTTTATATTGGTATAGATATGCTGTAGAGGTGTTATTACTCTAAACAAAGGCCAAGTTACTAACAATTTTCTTTTAAAAAATAATGGTTAGCTGTAGTGTAGTTGTGCTACCGAAGACGGTTTATTTTTCCAGAAATAGCATTCATGTGTAGCTCAATTTCAGGACCTCATTATCAGCCATCAATCTGCCAAAGCATGCACTTTGCTCCCTGACTTGAACATTGTCATGACTCCATTCTATCCTTACTCGCACAAGTATCCACATTGCAGTTTGTAAATTCAGAACTATGCCTCACTACAGACTACTGTCATAAAACGTCACAAAAGCAAATGAAAAGACCCCATTTACCATCAATTTCACAATGATTTTCAGTGTATTTCTTCTAGAGTAGGCTATGCATCTAGACGCCAGATCGGCAAATTGCCAGGTGGTGAATACATGAGTTTTTCTTCGTCATATTAAAATCGGCATGATGTATTTTACCATGTAATTATTCTACTGCAGCAGCTAACTGACAAAGAACGGCTCAAAATTCAGTGGAAAGAAAAGCACCGTGCTGGTGCTCCTTTTCTCAAGATCTGGTGTTCATCCCTAGAGATTTATAATCCTACATGCCGGAGGTAAAAGCACCGTGCTGCTGCTACTCCTTTTCTAAAGGTCCGGTGTTCATTCCTAGAGGTTTGCAATCTTACATGGTGGAGTTATCCATAATATGGTTGCTGTCTCTGTAGCAAGTTTGGTTAAGCTGTACTGATTTCTTTCGAAAGTCTGTAGATCATTGCATTTGGGAAGTTCATGAGAATGCTAACTTGAGTAAGATATATAGAATTCATATCATAATGCAACGGTACGGTAGTGTACATGTGTGATCCATGATGCGTGATGTAATTACCAAGCTAACTGTATTCACTTCCCTTTCAAGATGCATCTGGTCATTATCCTGAATTAATTTGATGGTGCTGAAAAGCAGGCAACAACTAAGGTTTCTGTCTATTCACTAACCACAAATTCCATTGAACCAAATGTCGTTACTGTAATTTTCATCACCATTAGAAACTTGTATCCTCATGTGCATACAGCGATTACTACGCTCCTGTGCTATTACTATTTATAGTCTATCCAATGACTTAGCAATTGTACAACGATTGAGTTAAATGACTTGCAGCTGGTCTGAAGATCATGCATGCTCTGTTCCTTAAAGCAAGCAGTGGCCTGTTCTTAAAAGACCATGAACTGAACTTACCAGACAATCTGAATACAATTAGCTGAACTTAGGCAGATGATGCCGTCAGACCTGAGGAAAGTCGAGCTGCTCGTGGCGTACTCGGCGGCGTGTAGGGCGCAGCGCGGCCGGCGGTTGTAGACGACGGCGTGTAGGGCACAGGGCGGTCGGCGGCTGTAGACGACGGCACTGGCGTGGACGGCCCCTGGAGTGTAGGTCGTCCGCCGTTGAGGGCGGCCGTCGTTGAGGACGGCACGGGTCCGTGACGGCATTGGCGTTGGCGTTCCGCCGTAGGAGGTCAACCGACATGGCCGTTGAGGGCGGCACGGGTCCGTGCTGGATGGGGGCGGGGAGGCGGGCGGGCGGGCGCTAGGAAGGCAATGGGGGCGTGGAGGCGGGCGGGTGGACGCCGCGAGGACAGCGGCGGCCTCGGCCGGCAGTGCGCCGATTGGAGCGGCGACCGGCAGCGCGAGCGTGGGGATGGAACTGGGCAGGAAACCGTGCGGTTGATGGACTCCCAGTGTTGATTTTTTTTTTGTTGGTGTTGTATAACTGATGCGTGGGTGGGCTGTGTGGAAAATTGCAAAGTGTCAAAGCAATCTGGGACGTGTGTTTTAGTGTAATCGGATGGCTAATATAATTTGGATGATACCCCACTGGGTTGTTTTATATTAGTGGAGATGAATGGATTGAAAGTTTTTCCCGCAAAAAGAAAAAAGCCATTGTCATAGGTGATGACTTTATTCCTTGTTTTTCTCATGGTACAAAACTACTTAACGAACTTAAATTAACAACCTAGCGTACTTAAATTTCGTTTATATTTCCCTGATTTGCGCCCGAATAAACATAGGACAGCCGGGTTGGATCATCCGAGCTACTGGGCTTCGTCAAATTCGCAACCAAATGGAAGCTCTGCCTAAGTGTCACACACGTACGCCCAATTTAACAATTTTTTCTATGCCAACAGATCTTACCTACTCTTTATTTTTTCGGGGAAACATATTAGTACGAGAGTATACAAAATAAAAGCATGTCGCCGAGAAGAGATAATAACAGATCGATAATTTGAGAGGTCGCATAAAGGGGAGATTGCAGACAGGAGGATTACAGTCTTGGATTCGCCGGTGCCCCTTCCTCGTCAGGAGCCTCATCAGTTGCAACTCCTGCGTGAAGCGGTGCCGGAGACGGAGACAATAAGGGGCACGAAGGGTAATCGAGTTTTTCAAGTCCGGGCATCAAAACTAATACTACACGAGGGAGCGGAGGAGGAGCGAGAGGAGTCTCGTCCGGACCCTTTCTTTCTGTGAAATTTTTAGGGAAAGTGAGAAGTTGGAGAGAAAAATATAAAACTACCATACGTACATACCAAAAACCTTCTTCTCGACGCGACGAGTCTCCATCCGAGACGGAGGTAAACAGATCAAGCGCACAGGTATTCTCGTCCACTATCCTTCGCTTTATCTGATCTGATTCTGATGGGCGCTCGTGTCGCGTCGACTCGGCGATTGGTATCGATTCGGCAAAAAAGAAACTTTTTTCCACTATCCTACCACGTTATACGCCCAGCTGCGACACCGTCGTCGCCGGCTGCTGTTTTAGGGTTTGGAAAACTGGGGAAGAGGTGTTTTAGTCGTTGTTCAAATTTGTTCGGAGTTGCATAGGAATTTAATTAGGATCCTTTTATCCAAACAAAATTTACAGCGAAACGTCGGAATCGTACAAATATCGTATGAAACAGCGTTGGGTGTGGACATTTGTATTGAAATTTCAGCGATATGCTTGGAACTAGGTTCACAGTTTTTCTGCAGAGAACTCGGTCCTAGCTAGCTACTCTATGTATATTTTTGTTATAGAAAGACGAGGAGTAGTGTACAGAGAACTCGGTCCTAGCTAGTAGTAGAGATGATTTACACATGTCAAGCTATGCTTTTACTTTCAGGATAACATTACATCAATCAATCGTACTTTGGAGAAAGAAAGAAGACACGTGCTGATGGCATCCATCGGTCAGGGTCAGGAAGTCAACTTGAAGGAGGACAAGCACAAGCATGCTCTCATTATCCAGTTGGCAGCGGCCATGCTGGGGACGTCTTCAACGTTGACGATCGGGGACTGGAACAAGAAGCACAGGGTGAGCCGTGTTTTGACGTGGGTAATCCTTGTCTCGATGATGATGGGTTTCATTGCGAGCGCAGCAGCTATAGCCTACAGCGTATGTAGCAAACCCAGCAGCTGGGAGTCTCTCTCCCCATGGGGGCTGTTGGTTGCCGTGCTGCTGAACGTCTACCTGGCGGTGGTGTACCTGGAGCTCGGGTGCTTGAGCCTCTTCCGGCCGCAGGCACCCTTTGCGGCGTGGGAAGCTCTCTACGAGGTCGGCTTCAAGGGGGTTGGCATGGGCACCATTGGAGCCTGGTTTGTTGCCGTGGTGTTGTTTGACCAGACGTGGCTGCACATACACTTTGCCTGCCTTCTCGCTGTCCTATTTTTTTTTTTTTTTTTTTTTTTTTTGCGGTAAAAATAAGTATATTAATCAGAAACAGGATTACACTCGTTCATCACAATGTCGCTAATCTCTGGAGGGAAGCTCTGAAGCCAAAAGGCAGTTTTTGCTTGTAACCTGCCCAGTTTTGCTAGCTCGTGGCTAGCAGTATTCATAGTTCTACATGTTTTGGCTATCCCAAAATTCCTTTCCTTTAGCATTCCACGGATTGAAGATATCTTGAAGGCATACAGTGAACTGTTAGGAGTGGATTCCTTTATAAGCTCCATGGCTTCGGCGCAGTCCGTCTCCACGATAACATGTTTCGTGGACCAAAGCAGGGCTAGTCTCAGACCTTCCTCAATCGCGCAAAGCTCAGCTTCAGTGGCATCAGAGCAGTGGGATATTGACCTGCACGCAGAGAAGATGACTTCCCCTCTATGGTTGCGCAAGATCATACCAGCAGCTGCTTCCCCGGACACCACAAAGGCGCCGTCAACATTTAATTTTTCTATCTCACATCCTGGGGGCATCCATCTCTTCCGAACCTTCTGTCTCCCGTCCATTTTGGTGGGAGGTTTCCTGAATCCTTGGTCGAGGTCGATGACCATCTTCCCTTTTGTCGGATCACCTACAGGAAATTGTTTTATCAGTAGAAGGGAATTCAGGTAACTTACAAGGAAACGCCTCGAGCCCTCAATAGAAGGGCAGGGCTTGTCATGAGTGATCTCATTATGTGCGTGCCAAATCCTCCACATGGTCATAAGGGTGCAGACCCTCTGTTTTTCATCCAGCTGATGCAGCAACGCTAGCAGCCACTCCGTACCAGTGTTAGCAAGTAGCCCTTCACCAGGCAGGTCCCAGACTTCAGACATGGCTCCCCAAAGTTTTATTGCATGGGGACATCTGGTGAAGACATGGTGTGTAGTCTCGTCCTCCATGCCGCAAATCTCGCAGATTGCATTCGGAACAATTCCCCTGTTGAACAGATTAGCCTTAGTCGCTATTGCGTTGCGGCAAATCTTCCATGCTAGTAGCTTCATTTTCGGAGGGACTGGGCAGTTCCAAATCAGTTTCCATCCCGGCCGTTCACCACTTGGCCGTGTGCTGGTGGCACCAAGGTCCTGCTCCTGCATCCAGTTCGACAGAGCGAGCTTATAGGCACTCTTGACAGAGAACATGCCGCGTTTGTCCGGGTGCCACGCAATGAAGTCTTGGTCATTTCTCGGGGACGTTTTAATTTTCAGAATTTCCATCACCTCATCTTGGTTGAAATATAGCTCTAGCCGTTGTCTGTCCCATTCGCCACTAGGCTGCAAGAAGTCAGACACCCATCGGAAGCGACAGCGCCTTTGTTCAGTGTTAGGCTTCCGATTCCCATCCCGAGGGATCCACGGATCACGCCAGGCGCGGATTTGGGAACCATTGCCTACCCGCCATATGACTCCTTTCTTCAAGAGATCCAGCCCGTATTCAATGGCGTTCCATGTTGAAGATTTGTTACCAGTAAAGACAGTGTCAATCAGTGATCCATTTGGATAATACTTAGCCTTCAGTAACTTTGCACAAAGGGTATCCGGTTGTTGAATCAGCCTCCAAGCCTGCCGGGCTAACAACGCTTGGTTAAATAGACGCATATCTCTAAAACCCACCCCTCCAAAGGTTTTAGGCCGAAGGAGGATGTCCCATGCAACCCAGCATGTTTTCCTTCTCCCATTCTCAGCTCCCCACCAATAACGTCGAATCATTTTTGTCAGTTCATCACATAAGCCGAGTGGTAACTTGAACACACTCATCACATAGACAGGTATAGCCTGGGCAACCGATTTTATCAGAATCTCCTTTGCTGCTTGTGATTTGTGGTTGTCCTCCCACTCCATCAGACATTTGGCCAAGCTGGCCTGTAGACTCTCAAATTTATTTCTAGACATCCGTCCATCCGGCGTGGGCAGGCCAAGGTAACGGTTTTCAAAACTTTCCTGAGTAATGTTTAGAGTCTCAACTACCTCTGTTCTCTTTTCCGTAGAGCACGCACTCCCAAACATGATTGAGCATTTGTTTGGGTTAATCAGTTGCCCGGTGCTACTAGCATATTGATCCAATATTACCTTAATGCGTTGAGCTTGATCCCTTTGTGCTTTGAAGAATAGTAGACTGTCATCGGCAAAGAGTAAGTGAGAGATCCCTGGTGCTCGGCGACATATTTTGACTGGCTCAATGGACTTGTTGGTTACCTCATGCTGTAGGAGGGTAGAGAGTCCGTCTGCAACAAAGAGGAAAAGAAAGGGTGATAGGGGATCACCTTGTCGGAGGCCCCGGCTAGGCGAAAATGCATCCAGGAGGTTTCCATTTAGTTTAACTTTGTACTGTACCGAGGTGACACAAGCCATTATCCAATCCACCCACCGGTACGCAAAACCAAGCCTTTGCAACATCTTCTTTAGAAAATCCCAATCCACCCTGTCATATGCTTTAGACAAGTCCAATTTGTAAGCACAAAAATTCCTATCAGGATTTGTATTGTTTTCGATAAAATGTAAGCATTCGAAAGCCACCAAAGCATTATCAGTGATAAGTCTCCCCGGGACGAAAGCACTTTGGTTGATAGACACTAAATCTTGCAGGTAAGGTCTCAGCCGGTTCACTAAGCATTTAGAAATTACCTTATAGAGTACAGTACACAGACTTATAGGTCTAAAGTCCTTGAGAGTCTCCGGCTGGTCTATTTTTGGAATAAGGATGATTGCGGTATCATTCACACCTTCAGGCATACTACCGGTGACAAAGAACAGCTTAACAGCATTAATAACCTCCTCCTTAATGGTGCCCCAGTTACGTTGGTAGAACCGAGCTGGGAAGCCGTCAATCCCCGGGGCTTTTAGGGGACCAATCTGAAAGAGGGCATCCCCAATTTCGTCATCCGTGAAGTCCCTGCACAAAACTTCATTAATTTCCGGTGTGACTTTTTCCTGCATAAGAGAGACAATATTGTCAGAATTAAGTGATGGGTCCCTCGTGAATAATTCCTTGAAGTATGAGCATGCCATGCGCTCCATATCTGTAGGGGCATCCTTCCAAGCCCCTTGATCGTCTTTGAGCCTCTTGATTTTATTCCTCCTAGCTCTCCATTTGGCCGTTTGGTGGAAAAATCGTGTGTTACGGTCACCCTCTTTGAGCCAAGAGATTCTCGAGCGTTGCAACCAGAGCATCTCTTCCTTATATAGTAGTTCATTTAGGTGGTCGGTGGCACGCCTAATCTCCCGCTGGTCCGCATCTGCGAGCAACAGCCGTTCGAGATTCTTCCTAGCCTTGGCCAGTTCTCGAATAATATTTCCAAATTTCTTCCTGCTCCAATTCTGTAGTTCAGTCATTACGTGATCGAGGCCCGTCATTACCTCAGCGAGGTTGTGCTTCCTCCCGGCCTCTTCCCAAGCAAGTTGAATATGTTCCGGTAGGCCCTGGTCACGCTCCCACATAATCTCATAATGTCTCCGGGGCTGCCTGGTGCAATTCCTCTCCTCTTGGGTAATAGCAAGTAGGATCGGGCTATGATCAGAAACCGATGTGATCAGGTGTTGGACATGGGAGTCGGCGAATAAATCCCTCCATCTCGGGCATGCCACAGCTCTGTCTAGGCGCACCCGGACATTGGCTGTCCCCCTCCGTTTATTATCATATGTGTACGGCAAACCTGAAAAACCAAGATCAGACAAGTTACAGTCAGCCAAAACCTCACGAAATGCATCCATTTGGCTCACAGCTCTAGGTGTTTGGGAAATATGTTCCTCTTGCCAAAGTGTTTCGTTAAAATCACCAATGACTAGCCAAGGTAGATTCGATTGTGCTTTTAGATTACGCAAGGCTTCCCACATACGATGACGGTTCTCAACTCTAGGTTCACCGTAAACACACGTGAGGCGCCATTGGGGGGCTTGGGGGGAAACACGAACATACACATCGATAAATCTTTCATTTATGTTTTGAACTTCTACAAGAAAACTTTCATGCCAAAAGAGGGCTAAGCCCCCACTTAAACCATCACTACTATGACCAACAAAACCTTTCAGACCTAACCTACTACGAAAGCGCCTAACTTTATTCTTATTTTGTCTAGTTTCACACAAAAAAACAAACCTAGGACTCCAGACTTGGGAAATAGCAGACAATTCTCGAGCTGTCGGGGCATTCCCGGATCCCCGACAGTTGAAGGACAAGCAATTCATTGCTTCTGACGAGACCAAACGTTAGGTCTCGTCAGTTGACCGGTAGCCCCAGGACCGGTTGCTTCCTGTTGTGTTGTCACCCTTCCATCCGCTCCTTCCCGTGTCTTCTTCCACGCCGCACCTCCTTTTTCCGAATCTACCTTCCCTTTTTTCAGAGTATTACCCTCCTTTGCTGCGCAGGTTGTTGCCAATGCTAGCTGCAGCTGGTTCCCCTGTACATCCTCCTCTGCCCCCCGTTTACCTAGGACCGAGTCGGCTGGGAGCATCTGTGTGTCAGCCACGCTGCTTAGAGAGGTTGAGTAGTGAGACAGGTTGCGTATGGGAGGGATCATATCATTCATGCTCAGGTTCAAATCTGTCCGCAGTGTCCCACAATCATTCTCTAGAGGAGGCATACGTGGTTCCACTATGTCAGTGCCCAGCATGTCCACGTCCTGCTCTTCCTGTCTCAAGGCTGAATTGACATCCTCATGTGAATTAGCTTTATGATTTAGATCCACTCCTAGTCTCAGTTTCAACGAGCCCACCGTTCTTGCTAGTGAATGCTCCACCTCCTCAGTAGTACGAAACACTGGCTCCTCAAATTCATCTCTTGCGTCAACTGCCTCTGGAACCTCCACTGAATACGCCTGAGCAGGGGGAACAGAGCCCTGCCTACTGTTGGTTGGTCTGCCCAGGTTTGATGAGCTAACACTTCCTGATGGAAGATTAAACACCAGGCCCTTTTTCGCCGTGGGATTTGCCGATGCCGACACAGTCCTCCTCTCAAACTTCTTCCTTGGTGAGCAACGAAGGGAGGCATCGTAGTGCAATGATGGTGTTCCCCTGATTCTCTTTTCACAGTCATCTTTATCATGGCCTATGAACCCGCAGTGGAAGCAGAAGTGGGGAACTCTTTCATACCTTATTAGGTAGACCTTCCTCTCTGTGGAGCCTCTAGCTGGAATTGTGAACCGATTTTGCAGGCGTTTGTTCAGAGGTAAGACAATACGGACACGGAGGTATTCATTATACTCCAAACCTGGTTGGTCTATGTCAACCTCCTCTACCTTCCCCAATTGCGAGCCCAAAAATCTGCCGTAGGCTTCTGTTTGCTTCTTCCAGGGAACGTCATAGAAGCGGACCCATATTGGGATGGAATCCAAGACTGTATCCGATGGCCTCGCTTCGTCGATGAAAGGAGCAATCAGACATGCCACACCTTTCTTTATCCATGGACCACCTCTAGCTACAAACCTGTAATCACCTTCTGCCGTAAAAGTGATGATGAAGTAGTTTTCCTTCAGGGGCGTGAAGGTCATGGTAGCACGGATTTTCCACACCTCCATGAAGTGTTTATGTAGATCATAGTAATTCGCTGCTTTGATCGAGTAATAGCGAGCAGACAGTCTCCATACCGTGGGTTCAGTAGTTGCAGGTTCATCTTCCTCTGGCTCTTCTGCGCAGATGTCGTCCTCAAGGTCCACATCGCCGGCGAGCCGAGCTTCCGGGCCAACGTTGGATCCGTCCTCCTCTGCACCGTCCCAGTTGCCCTCCGTGGTTTCTGTGACCTCTTCGATTATCACCCGACGATCTCTTCTCGCAAGTACGAGCGCGCCGTCAGCAGTTGGCTTCGGGTGGGTAGACGCCTCACCGGCGTCCCCTTGATCACCCCCACCAGCCACCATCGACATCGCTCGCGGACAGGCGATTTTAGATCGGACTCCGGGGTCGAAAATTTCAGATCGATTATCGAGTTTGTTGATTGTGGTTTGTCCAGCGCCTCCCAGGATCTCCTTTTTATGGCAGACCTGTGCCTGCACATCGTGTTGGATCCGGATTCCCTCCGGCTGCCGGAACCAATCGGCTCCTTGGTCGTGTTGCATCCGGACTCCTCCCGGCTGCCGTGTCCTCGTGGACTCCTGAACACCAGCGTAGACCTCTGAGACTCTCATACCACGGTCGCTCCCGTCCATGGCTGGGTGGCGGCGCGCGATCGCCTCGCGGTCGCCTATTCCAGCCCTAGGACGTAGCGTAGACGGCATAGTTGATGAACTCTGTTCTAAACAAGTTGTTTTCCCCTTGATAGGAAATTCGTTGCCTTCTCGCTGTCCTAATTGTTGCCGTACTTGCCTTGTGGGTCTGGCTTGTTCGTACCTACAAGCCCATATCGGCTTAGATAATGTCGTTTATTATTGTTGTATAAACAAACATACGCGCGTGTGTTATATGTGTACATGCAAAAAAAAAAGGCAAAAGCTTTGCCTCATTCTATTGAATAACAAGGAGTTTTACAGAAAATTAAAAGGTTCGAATACAAATGGATTACTCTCCGGGTATAATTTCACTCAAGCGCTTGCCACCCGCTGTCAGACAATAGTTTGTTTTGTCCTAACGACCCAGCTCCTAGTTACTAGATTCGAAACGGGGAGTGAGTGTAAGACGCTCAAGAAGTTTAGATGCTTGTCGAGGAAACGAGCAAGACACACGATAGAGAGAGACACAGGGGTTCTCGGTGCACACGGTCCACCGTCAATTAAAGTGGTGGCCTACAATAGACCGTGGGGTTTTCTTGGTGACCTCAGGGATGACGCTCGCGGAGGAGATTTATTCCGTCATGCTCTTCTTGCACCGAAGAGGAAAGTCTCGGGCGGTGCATTGGGCGCCACAGATGGCCGGTGGTCTTTAATCACGGAAATAGGAAGTTTTGGCATCTGCGCCCTCTGACGTTGTTGCCATCTCCGTCGTCCGTTCTGCCACCCGCACATGCGCGCTTTCCCTCTGCGGCAGGGCAGAGACATGTGCCCTCCTATCAGAAGGTCACAGGTGGATAGAATGTTGTCTCCTCGCGAAGACGTCTGGCCTCCTCGCGGAGGTGTGTCGATGAAGGTTACTCGCGGAGACCCGCGAAGCGGGGCACAGCTGCACCAAACTTCTAAGCCCCAAGGCTGGGAGATTCCTCGCCAGGTCGTGGCTCCATGGAGTCTTGCTCCGGTTGACTGGATCCACGTGGCTCTGACCGGGTCTTGGAATACGAGTCTGGGTACCCTGGTATCCATTACCCCGGCAGTAGCCCTCAAGCCCGCGTCATACACGTGCCTAGAGGAAACGAAACGATGTGGGCCCAGAAAGCTGTCAAGGTCGGGCGTAGGCACGTGGCGCGGCGATTCGCAGGGACGGTTCCCCACGATCACCATGGCGCCTTGGTTTCGCCCCCGCACGTCATTACTGTCCTGCTACTATAAGGTTGCGACTGCGCGGCCTGGGGATTCTTTCCCTGCATTGCCCCTTCTCCTGTACAACTCCTCTTCCTCTTCGACCCTACACCTTGCGGCTCCGCGAGATCTGAGGGTCTTCTTCCACCATGCCTAAGAGAAACTGAGCGATCCAGGGCACCCAAACAGAGGCAGAGCCCGCGGCTGCCTTGTCCTCCCGGTCGGCCTTGGAAGAGTCGCGTGTGAAGGACATGGGGAATATTCTCGGATTGGTGGCCACCCACTTCAATAGTTGTAGAGCCACCAAATTGCGGCTGGGCTCCGCGGAGCTGAGTGCCTCCCCCTCTTCGTCCAATTCATCCACGCCGGGTTGGTGCCCCACTTCTCCCTCTTCTTTAAGGTCATCCACTCGCATTATGGGATCCATATCCTCCATCTTCAACCCATTTCCATCACCATCCTAGCGGTCTTTGCTTATTTTTGTGAAGCATTCCTAGGCGTGGAGCCGTCCGTTGCCCTCTTCCGACATTTCTTTTGCTTGTGATTTACCGCCAAGAGAGAGCGGTCTTCATGCGTCTCCTTTCGCCGCGACGACTCGACGTCTTTCATCAAGATGAACTAGTCGAAGAAGGTCGAAGACTACCAATTATGGTGGATATACATGAATCTTGGTGAGAGGAACCCTCTCTTTGACGTTCTCGACAGCCCGGCGATCCACCTGGACCGTTGGCCGCAGTGTGCACTCTCCGGGGAGCGTGTTCCGGCCCTCCTAGACCAGATCTTGCACCTGCGCATGAAGTGCCTCACCGGGAAGATGGTGGTGAGGGAGTTTGTAGGGCGATCCATTGCGCCCCTCCGGAAGCATGAACTGCCTGTGTGGGAGAAATCCAGTCCGGAGGACCCCATGAGGCTTGACGAGGAGGGACGCGATGAGGGCGAGATTTGGGTCCTCACGAAAACCTTGGTTGCCGACACCGCAGTGGAGGGTATCCTGCGGAATGTCACCCCTTTGTACCGCCTGAGGCACGAAGACAGATCCCCATCATTGCGTTGATGACTCTCTTTGACCAGTGGGGTATGCTAGCAGACGGGCAGGAAAGGAGGAGCCGAAACCCCTCTTAGACGACCAAGACGAAGAAGAGGTGGAGGACAAGGATGCCTCCAGGACTCCCACAAGTGAGGAGAGCAGCGCTGGCAGCTCCTCCGAGGACCGTCAGTCTCAAAACGGGAGCGGCACGTGTCCCCTAGGCGACGAGGAGAAGGGGGACCCCTCTAAGGAAGAGGCCAACACACGGGCCCCTTTCCTGGCCAGGCCCCAACCAAGGAAGAACATGCCCCTATGATCCGTCCAGCTCGTAGCATGGAGGAGGAGCGGGGGACAAAGGTCGCCTCCGAAAGGCCTAGCAAACTCCGCGGCGAGAATGGAACAAGGGTGTTGCCGACGAGGCACTGAACCCCGAAGACTCGGGCTCGGTGGCCCCTCCCCTCAAGAGGAGGTTGTGTAGGGGCTGGCACGCGACTGACGAGTAAGCTTTACCTTCCACCTCTGTTTCGGCCCCTCGGGGAGTGCGACCTTCGATGCTGCACTTATGGTTTCTTGTCGGGGGGATGCCACCCTAAGAGGATGAAGACATGCGATACAACTCCTAGTCTCGTGCCGGCAGGCACAGAGAGCCCTTCCCTTGGGGAGCCCGCCGGTGGCTCCAATGCGGTTACGATCGATGTTGATGCCCAGCCTCCCCTAGCGGAGCCCACGGAGAGCCTCGCTCGTGGGGGTGAGGACTCGGAGGGAGGAGCGGTCAAGGGGGACGGTGGGAGACCCCGAGGCGGTGACTCATGTCGTCCCGACTTCTAAGGACCTAGCTACCGAGGGTGGAGACCGAGCAGCGCTAGAGGTGTCGGAGATGGTTTCTCTCGCCACCGCGGGAGGGGGTGATGGTGACGGTGCTTCGAGGCCCATGGTCGCCGGGGCCGTCAATCTTGACGAGGGCCCGATGAACCTATGGCCCACCCAAGAGACGCCTGGCGACTCGAGGGTCAGTGGGGTCGATCATTCAACAGTGGAGGTGGTGCCCTCCGACCTGGAGGCCCCACCGGAGGAAATCGTACATGCGTACGCAACTCCAGCGCCCTCCGGGCTGCCTTCGCCGGAGAAGGATAAGAAGTGGGCCCTCAAGACCTCTTGCGGGGGGCATCTTCTTTCCTGATGTTGACACGCTGGGAACAACGCACCGGGCTATCAAGGGGCTTGAGGTGTACCTGGCCTCCATTGAGGCCAGTATTGCATAGCAGAAGGCCGACCTTGCGGAGGGGTGGGTCCTTCTGGACCTGCACGTGGAGCATAAGCATCGAGAGGCTCTTCGTAGGGCGGAGAAGGTTTGTAATCGTACATAGGACGAATCTCGGCTGAGGCTAGCATCGAGAGGCTCTTCGTGAGGCGGAGGAGATTCATAAGCGCAGCGAGCACGAAGCTCGGCTGAAGCATCATGAGGCTCTTCACGAGGTGATAGTTGCGTGTGGACACACGTTCGTTGGGAGACCCCAAGATGAAGGTATGAAGAGTGCAGCAGCAAGTTTTTGCCTCAGAAAGAAACCAAGGTTGAATCGACCAGTAGGAGAAAGATATTACTTCTGAAGGTTGTTAAAAGCTGATGTTGGCAGGATGCACTACCAGGCTAAGCAGCAACGTGGAATCAGCACACAACACAACCAAGATACTTTGCCCCAACAAAACAGTGAGGTTTTCAATATCACCGGTTTTGCTAACAAAAAGGATTAGATGTATAATGTGGAAAACGGTGCTTGTTTAAAGTAAATAAAAAGAGAACAATGATTGCAGTAAAAGAACAGTGCTTGCAGTAGGTTGTATTATCAGTGTAAAAGAATGGACCGGGGTCCACAGTTCACTAGTGGTGTCTCTCCATAAAAGATAGATAACATGCTGGGTAAACAAATTACATCTAGGCAATTGACAGAAATAAAGGCTGTACCGTAATGCATATGCAAGACATTATGATTACTATGACATTCATGCGGGCATTACAACATAATTCATACACCGTAATCCAACTGCATCTATGACTAATAATCCACCCTTAGAACGTAATCCAAGCAGACTTCGGGTATTAAGTTGCAAACAACAGATTATTGCATTAGGTAAAGTGCGTAATGTAAACAATAAAATTATCCTTAGACAAAACATTGTTGTTTTCTCCCTAATGGCAACAACACATCCCCCATCCATCATGTTTCTGTCACTCGAGCATAGATGAAAGGGAGGCATGAACCCACTATCGAGCATAAATACTCCCTCTTTGAGTTACAATCATCAACTTGCCAGAGCATCTACTAGTAACGGAGAGCATGCAAGATCATAAATAACATAAACATGATAGATTGATAATCAACTTGACATAGTATTCAATATTCATCAGATCCAAGCAAGCACATAATGTAGCATTACATATAGATGATCTTGATCATGTTAGGCAGCTCACAAGATCTAAACATGGTGGCGTAAAGAGGAGAAGACAACCATCTAGCTACTGCTATGGACCCGTAGTCCAAGGATGAACTACTCACGAATCACTCTGGAGGAAGGCATGGTGATGTAGATCCCCCCGGCGATGATTTCCCCTCCCGACAGGGTGCCGGGGAGAGCTCCAGAACCCTCCCGAACTAGGGTTGACGATGACGGCTGATGGGTTTTGATTAGCAGTATCTGCCAATTTTTTCTTCTCGAGATTGTACTGGAGTTTCTTGGCAGTCTTCTTTTTCTTCTTGGAAGAGGGAGGCTTTTTTCTAGGTTCTTCTTCTGTCAACTCCTTGACATCAGGATAGATGGGACTGGTTTTGCCATCCTCTCTTTCCTCATCTGGTGGAGGTGTTTTGGGGTCTTCATCTTCTTCGGCATCCGAGTTTTCAGTCAGTTTTTCCATAAGTACTTCATGGAAGCTCCCCTGCATAGATTTTAACTTTCTTTCGAAAGCGTCTTCATCTCTTCTGAATCTACGTCCTCAGATCCAGGTTCTGACTCCAATCTTGCTTCTATAGCAGCTAATACGGAGTCGGCTTCTGAGTTCGTCGCTTCGCTCACGGGTATCGGATCTTCCACTTGTTCTGTGGGATTGTTGTTTTCTGCTTCTTCCACGGGATTGGTTACTTCCGTGTTTTCAGTGACCTCGGACTGCACCCTGCCAATGAAGTGAGATCTGATTGCAGGCATCTCCGAAGAGGCAGCAAATTCAGGGTTTTGGCGATCTGAGCAGAACCAGGTATCATAGTTCTCTTCAACTGGGTGTAGGGCGGGTGGGATAAATTTGCTTCCACCATAGAATCCCATTGCTTCTGCAGTTAATCCGATAAAGATGTTTGCAGATCCAATCGGTAAAACGCAGGCACTTACCAGGTGATTCCGTGCTCACATGTATGATCCGTTGTCGAGGAAGCGCCCGACGTCGTTGTCAAATTCCAGGCTTCCGACAGTTATGGTACTGCCGATTCCGCCGAGTATCCCCGATCAAAACATAACGCCTGACGTCGCTGGCCCCACGGTGGGCGCCAACTATCGAGACATCATAGTAAGGATCATAGACGGGGGTGCCATGAGCCTACAGATAGAGACGTGGGGGGACGTGATAGTACGACAATCGAGAACACCAGGTTTACCCAAGTTCGGTACGACGCAGCTAGGCGATGTTCCTACACCTGCAATTTCACTAAATCGGGGCTGAAGCCTGAAGTATACAAAGTACAATGTGAATAGGGTTTCGCTAACTCGGCGAGGATCGACTTCTCGGCCAGTTGGCTTCTAGCTAATTTTCTCCCTGTTGTCTCTCCCGTCCGGCTTTATATAGATAGTCGGGTTAGGGTTTACAGAAATGAAACCCAGAAGGCTATGGAAAGTATATAACTTGGAAAGTAAGGAATCCGTCTTCTCCTCCAAGCCACACCACTTTGGGCCGTGGTCCGTGTTCTTCTAGAATCCGGCTTCCTGCGCATCAGCTTACTGGGCCGCCCAATGGAGTGTGATCCATTACCAACAGGCCACCCTGGTAATCCGTCTCTTTAGACCAATGCCGGATATACCCCTAATATGTATATATCCGACAACAACACCATGGACGGAATACCTTCCATCTGTGGTACCATTACATTAAACCTTCGGAGAGGGAGAGAGGAGTGGTTTCCTAAGATCCGAACAAGTGAGTCCGTCAAACACTGGACGGGCTCATACTTTTATTGTTCGAATATTCCATTTCCTAGAAAGGCCAGAGGAATTCCGCCTTTCCAAAACATCGCCGCAGCTCCCAAGGACAGTTGGGCTCAGGATGTCATCAATATTCTCCCAGCCGATCTCCTCAGGATCAAACGGCAGATCACCAAGCTAACAGCGTCCATTCCGGAACTTACGGGAATGGGCATAGTTCTTTGTTGGTGGCTTAAGAGGATCCAACCCTTGGCCCATCGGTCGGGCCGTCTTTTGTGTTCTTACACCAACCCGACTGATCCCTTTCACTCTACAACGTCACACGTCGACCCTCGCATCCTTTGCCGCCGGGTTAACCACCTGGTCTCGGACCATACCTGGTACGAGATGAGCGTGGACATGGATACCGCTGCCAACCCTCCACCAAAGGTGAGTTTCAATGCATAGGCGAAAGTATGTCTTGCAAAGGCGAATTTTATATTTAGAATCATAATTCGTCTTTTTGCAGCTCGAAGATCTCTCCGAGGAACAGCTGGTGTCCAAGGAGGAAATGGATTCCAAGAAAGCCCAAAAGGCTACATCCACCGAAGGCGGCAAGAAGCGCAAGAAACGGCCTCCTCCAAGGAAGTCGTCTCTTGACGGCGTCCCCATTCCCACCTCTAGCTAACTCTATTTTTTCTTTGTACTTCTATCTTTGTATAAATCCGTTTTTTTGTTTCTAACTTGGCTTCCACATTCTTTCCAGCCTTGCCCCTCCTCCTTTGAAGTCAAAGAAGAGGAGGAAAGTGGTGGCTTATCGGGTTCGCAGGAGATCTCCGGCTCTCGCCCCTGCTACCTGATGCGCGTGTAACACACGTTCGTTGCGAGACCCCAAGAGGAAGGTATGAAGAGCACAACAGTAAGTTTCCCTCAGAAAGAAACCAAGGTTGAATTGACCAGTACGAGAAAGAAATCACTTCTGAAGGTTGATCCAGCTGAGGTGGTAGGGCGCATTACCGGTTCATAAGCAAAATGGAACCTACACAACACAATCAAATCACTTTGCCCCAACGAAGAAGTGAGGTTGCCAATCTCACCGGTTTTGCTGAACACAAAGAGGTTAAACGTACCGTGTGGAAAATAATATTTATTTGCAGTAGATGAAAGAGAATAGTGATGGCAGTAGTAAAACAGTAGCATCAGTATGAAAATAGAGATTGTAGTGGTTGTGTTATCAGTATGAGGAAAACGGACCGGGGTCCACAGTTCACTAGAGGTGTCTCTCCCAAGACAGATAGATAGCATGTGTGGTAAACAAATTACAGTAGGGAAATTGACAGATATAAAGGTTGCACCATAGTGCATATGCATGACATGAAGATTAATATGTGATTCATGCGGGCATTACAACAAGATACATAGACCGTCATCCAACTGCATCTATGACTATTAATCCACCCTCAGAATGTCTTCCGAGCAAACTGATATGTCTCCAACGTATCTATAATTTCTGATGTTCCATGTTGATATTATGCCAGTTGCTACATGTTTTCCGTATGTTTTCCTATGTTTTCTTACATTTTCTGGGACTAACCTATTAACAAGATGCCAAGTGCCAGTTCCTTGTTTTCTGCTGTTTTTTATTTCAGAAAAGTTGTTCTGGAAATATTCTCGGAATTGGACCCCATGAATCCCGAAGTTCCTATTTTCCCCGGAAGCAACCAGAAGTCCCGAAGAGCCCCGGAGGGGGGGCCACAGGGTCGCCACACCATAGGGTGGCGAGGGTCCCCCTAGCCGCGCCACCTGGTAGTGTGGGCCCTCTGGCCACCCCCGGCATCGCCCTTTCGCCTATTTATACTCCCCCGAGGGAAAACCCTACAAGAATCGACCTTTTCCACAAAATACATCTGTAGCTCCGCCGCCGCCGTCGACAAGTTTCGGGGGACAGATCTCTGTTCTGGCACCCTGCCGGGATAGGGAAGTGCCCCCGGAAGCCATCTCCATCGACTCCACCGCCATCTTCATTGCTGTTGCTGTCTCCTATGATGAGGAGGGAGTAGTTCTCCCCCGAGGTTGAGGGCTCTACGGTAGCTATGTGGTTCATCTCTCTCTCCCATGGTGTGATCTATATGTGATCGTGAGCTTTGTAATCTAGTTGAATAAGTAGATGTTACTCTTCATCTTGTGCTACTCAAGTGTTTTATTAATATGAACTTTGGAGTCACCTTGTCCCGCGGTGTGAAGGTGACAGTGTGCACATCGTGTGTGTCTCCTCTATGAATTGTGGTGTTTGTTTAGTACCTTCTAGGGCGCTCATAGTGACAGTGTGGGGCTAACTAGACATGGGAATGCTTACTTTAAGGAATGATTTTTGCAGCCATACGCAATGATTAGTGTTCGTTATCCAACCGGAGAGGGTTAAGAGTAGCATAGTGAAGAGAAGATATTTATTTATTCAATTATGTGATCATTGTTGAGAGTGTCCACTAGTGAAAGTAGGATCCCTAGGCCTTGTTTCCAAGCATTGAAACACCATTTTCCGCCTGTTCTGCTACATGTTTGCTTGCTGCCATATTTATTTCAGATTGCTATTATTACTTATAACCATCCATATTACTCGCATTTCACTATATCTTCGCCGAACTAGTGCACCTATATACTTGACAAGTATATTGGGTGTGTTTGGGACACAAGAGACTTCTTATATCTTAATTGCAGGGTTGCTTGAGAGGGATATCGTTGACCTCTACCTCCCTGAGTTCGATAAACCTTGGGTGATCCACTTAAGGGAAACTTGTTGCTGTTCTACAAACCTCTGCACTTGGAGGCCCAACATTGTCTACAAGAATAGAAGTGTGCGTAGACATCAAGCTCTTTTCTGGCGCCGTTGCCGGGGAGGTAAGGTAAAAGGTTCTCACATCCTCGGGTGTGAGTGCTCGTAGTTATTTCCTTTAGATTCTGCAATTATATCTTTTTGTTTCTTGTTTTTATTTTCACTAGTTAGGCTTATTTTTACTTGTTACTTGTTTTTATCTTTATGCTTAAATGGAAAACAACAAAAATATGAGAGAGATTTATGATATTTATCTTGAGTTAGGACATGAAGTGTCCGAAGAGAAAATTAAAAAACCTATGGAACGTTATTTGCATGCTAGTGGCAATGTTATTAGTATGAACTATTTAAACGCCATTATTGCTAATGCTATGGAAAATTCTTAGCTTGGGGAAGATAGTTTATATGAAAATGATATTTTTAGTTCCCCAAGCACGGAGGAGAAATTTTGCTTTGATGATGAGCCTATGCCTGTTACATATAGTAGTGATCATGATTGGGAAAAACACAATGCTTTTGATATTGAAAATGATGATATAGAAAGCTCTAAACTTGTGGATGATGTGTTTGAAAATCCTTTTGCTACTGATGATTATATGCTTGATACATCTCCTCCTAGTAAAAATGATGATATGTTTACAAATGAACACATTTTGGAGGATAACTATTCTATTGCTTATGATGATATTATTCTTCCTATATATGATGATTACAATGATGAATATGATATTTTCAGTCCACCTACTATTGAGGAGAAAATTTATTTTGATGATACTATGCCTCCTATATTTGATGATTATGGTGGTGAGAATAATAATGATAGCTATTTTGTTGAATTTGCTCCCACTACTATTAATAAGAATGACTATGCTTATGTGGACAGTATTAATTCTTTTATGCATGTGGCTCATGATAAGAATGTTTTATGTGATAGCTGTAATGTTAGTTTTATTCATGTTGCTACTGAAGGATATTATGAGAGAGGGAAACATGGTTTTATGCATCTCAACAATATTAAGTTTCCCCTCTTTATGTTGAAATTTTTGAAGTTGCAATTATTTTGTATTCCTATGCTTGTCACTTTGTGCTTCGTTGACTTGTTTTTCTACAAGATTCTTTTTCACAGCAAGTGTGTTCGATTTAAATGTGTTTTATATTTTCTTCTTGATGATTTATTATTGTGCTTCAACTCTTATTCTTATGTGAGCATCTTTTAAAAATCATTGTGCCTAGTTGAAAGGCATTAAAAGAAAAGCGCTTCCGGGAGACAACCCATTTTATTTCTCTGTTTTCAACCCGTTTTCCGTCGTTTATTTTTGTTTTCTTTGCACCTGAGTGTTGTATATTTCCTTAGAAACCCCGCTGAATCTTTCCTTTTGTGTATTTGTTGATCCAAGTAAATCCTCTAGTGGAAAGTTGAGACTATATTTCAGATTTCTGCGCAGGAAACAGATTTCTGTTGTCCACTGTTAAAATCGTATAAAATCACAGGAAATTCAAAATGTCCTGAGTTTTTTTGTGCGTCATCCTGGGATAGATACGCAACTTTTATTAGTTTACCACTTTTTTATTTGATCAACAGAAGATTTTGGAAAAAATCATCTTTACCCGTTGTTCTGTTTTGACAGATTTCTGCTAATAACTGTATTTGCCTCTTAATCTCTTTCTTTTGGTGTTCTTTTGAGAAAAATAGTTTTAAAAGAAGTTGTGACAGTATATAATGTGTTTATCAGTGTTAGGTTTGTGTTGAAACTGAACCATGTGAATTTATTATTTCGATTGCACTAACATTGCTAATGAAGATTGTGAGAAGTTTGGTGTGAAGGAAGTTTTCAAGGGTCAAGAGAAGAGGATGATATGACGTGATCAAGAAGAGTGAAGAGACTAAGCTTAGGGATGCCCCGGTGGTACATCATATAAAATTACAAGAAGACTCAAGCTTTGTCATCCCCTTCTTCATTGACAAATTATCAGGTCACTTCTAGTGAAACTATATTTTTATTCGGTCACATCTTATGTGCTCTACTTGGAGCGTATTTTATTTTTTTCTTTAAGTTTGTTTAGTTTTCTTTACTTTAGTTTATGGTTGGATCTTATCATACTTGTGTGGGAGAGAGACACGCTCCGTTTTCATTGCTTAGAACACTCTAGTTTTCATTCTTATTGTTCTGTGAGTGTTCACTTTTTGCTAGTACTGCGTTTAGCCTTTGTTTTCATGCATCTCTTATTTAGAGCTGTTACTATCTCTAGTTTTCATTGATATATGCTTAGAGAGAGTTCTTGTTGTCATATATATGTGCTTGGTTGATTATAGAAATTCCTATGTGGTAGTTGGTATAGTGGAAAAATTTGCATGGTCTTGTAGACCACTAAATTGCTTCACTTGAATCATTGCTGTTGTTTTGAGATATTAATTTGCTTAATGGATAAACGGGGAGGACTAGTAAGTAGAAACTTTTAATGGTTGGTCTAAGAAACTTGAAACTGTGCCACACTTAAATTACCAGCTGATAGAAACAATGGTATATGATTGCTACGAGTGATACATTTCCGATTGGCCTTTTGTTACGCGCTACAATCGTGGTAGCTAACAGTGACTTGTCACTGCCACAGACCCTCTTGGAGTGATTTGCATTGTGCCTTGTAAGATGATTTTCTTGTTGTAATCTTTTAACTTGTGAGTCTATGTTGAGGTTCCTGGCACTTCCACCATCCATATTTTCTAGCCTCTTCGGTACTGTGCATTGCCCTTTCTCAGATTGAGAGTTGGTGCAAACTTCGCCAGTGCATCCAAATCCCGTGGGAGGACTTTGTTCTCCTACACATAAGCCCATATATTCTTCCTCAAAACAGCCACCATACCAACCTATCATGGCATTTCCATAGCCATTCCGAGATATATTGCTGCACAACATCCACCTCCATTATGTTACTTGATGATGAGCTTCATGGTTATTTATGCATACTGCTACAATGGCAGGAGCATGCAGTTGGATACATCAGAGATATTCCATTATGAGTTATGAGTACTAAAAGTGTGATGATTCATTGTAATATAGGATGTTGCCCCGACCGGTGAGGATACATAAAAAAAATGAAAAGGCCAAAAAAGGCCAAAGAGAGAATAAAGAGAGAGGGGCGCATCACTATCCTTTATATACCACACTTGTGCTTCATGTTTAGCACCAATGCTTCAGTTTGGAGAAAGTTTTCATATTATCATTCATTCATAAGTCTGTGGGGAACTTTACATTATAGAACTTGGCTTGTATATTCCAATCATGAGCCTCCTCAAATGAGCTATAGGTCTTCGTGAGCAAGCACGTTGGATGCACCCCCACTAGTTCCATTGGAGAGCTTTCATACACTTATAGCTCTATGTGCATCCTTTGTGTGGCAATCCCTACTCCTTGCATAGCTTCGGTTGTAAGACTTTCTCTTGTCTAATGACCACTTTCAGCTTTGTGAGCCTTTTTCCATTGACCTTCCAAACCCCCCCCCCCCCCATAATGTTATCTTTGCCATAACATCCCGGTGCCAGGGATCAACGCAGAACACTTGATTGTTTTTAGTGCGCAAATAGTTTACGATTCAAGCATTGCATCGTGTGGAAACCTTGACTTGATCCTAACAGGGGTTGTGAAGATCGTTCGACGTGCATGATATTGTTGTTCTTGAAAGCTTAAATCATCTCTAATAAACTTTGCATGGTTGATAGTCTATTAGTATAGATTCATTAAAAGTTTTGGTTCTTTCTTCTTATTTTTTTATGCATTACTTGTTGATATCCAATATAGATCACATCTTTAGTTCATTTGATCCTAGTTTACATGCTCTACTTTACATATTATGATCAAGATTGTGTGGTAGCATGTCACCTTAGAAATTATTTTGTTTTATTGTTTACCTACTCGAGGACGAGTAGGAACTAAGATTGGGGATGGTTGATATGTCTCCAACGTATCTATAATTTATGATGTTCCATGTTGATATTATGAAAATTGCTACATATTTTCCGTATGTTTTCTTACGTTTTCCGGGACTAACCTATTAACAAGATGCCAAGTGCCAGTTCCCTGTTTTTCTGCTGTTTTTTATTTCAGAAAAGTTGTTCTGGAAATATTCTCGAAATTGGACCCCACGAATCCCGAAGTTCCTGTTTTCCCCGAAAGCATCCAGAAGTCATGAAGAGCCCCGGAGGGGGCCACAGGGTGGCCACACCATAGGGTGGTTCGAGTCCCTGCTGTTGTGTGTTGGGATACCCCACGAGGAGGGTGTGATGAGCACAGCGGTAGGAAATTCCCCTTAGTTAACAACCAAGGTTATCAATCTAGTAGGAGAAAGAGGACCTTCGGAAGGTTGATGCCACCGACGGTGGTGATGGCTCACCGGTGTCAGCAACAACATGGAATCTGCACACAACACAACCAAAATACTTTGTCCCAACGGTACAGTGAGGTTGTCAATCTCATCGGTCTTGCTGAAAACAAAGATTAGACGTATAGTGTGGAAAATAATGTATGCTTGCAGTAAGTAAAGAAAACAGGAAATTGTGGTGGTTTGTTTTAACAGTGTAGGAAAATGGACCGGGGTTCATAGGTTCACTAGTGGTGTCTCTCCATAAAATATAGCATGCTGGGTGAACAAATTACAACTGGGCAATTGACAAATAAAGGTTGCACCGTAGTGCACATTCATGACATGATGACTGCTATGATATTTAGTGCGGGCATTACAACAATATACAAAGACCGTAATCCAACTACATCTATGACTAATAATCCACCCTCGGGTTATCATCCGAACCCCCTTAGGTATTAAGTTGCAAGCAACAGATAACTACATTAAACAAATTGTGTAATGTAAGCAATGATTATACACGCGGACACTCTCACCGTTGTTTTCTCCCTAATGGAAACAACACATCCCGCCCCTTCACATTTCTATCACTCGAGCAAGGCGAAGAGGAGGCATGAACCCACTATCAAGCATAAATACTCCTTCTTGGAGTCACTAGCAACTGCTTGGCCAGAGCAACCACTAGCAACGGAAAGCATGCAAGATCACAAATAACATATGCAATAAAGACTATAATCAACTTGGCATAAGTTCAATATTCATCGGATCCCAGCAAACACAACACATAGAGTTACATAAGATCAATCTCGATCATGTTAGGCAGCTCCCGAGATCTAAACATGGAGGCATAAGAGGAGGAGACAACCATCTAGCTACTGCTATGGACCGTAGTCCAAGGATGAACTAGTCACGCATCACTCGGGAGGCAGGCATAGTGATGGAGAGGCCTCCGGTGATGATTTCCTCTCCGGCAGGGTGCCGGAGACAGCTTCAGAACCCCCTGATCTAGAGTTGACGGTGACGGCGGCTGCGGAACTTTTCGAGGATATTTGATCAGGTGTTTAGGGTTTTCCATCCGGGAGAAATAAATAGGCGAAAGGGCAGAGGTGGTGGAGCCCTGGGGGCCCCACACCACCCCCTGGCGCGGCCAAGGGGGGCGCGCCACCCCATGGTGTGGGCCCCCTGATGCCCCTCTTCGTCTCCTCTTAGGTCTTCTGGATGCTTCCGGGGAAAATAGGCACTTCGGGCTATGTGGGTTCCAATTCCGAGAATATTTCCAGAATTTTTTTTCTAAAACCAAAAACAGCAGAAAACAGGGAACTGGCACTTGGCATCTTGTTAATAGGTTAGTCCCGGAAAACATGTAAAAATGACATAAAGAAGGGAGAAAAACATGTAGCAATTGGCATAATATTATCATGGAGCATTAGAAATTATAGATACGTTAGAGACGTATCATGCATCCCCAACCTTAGTTCCTACTCGTCCTCGAGTAGGTAAATGATAAAACACAATAATTTCTGAGGTGACATGCTACTAACATAATCTTGATCATAAAAATGTAAAGGCATATGCAAGCTGAGACCATATAACTTCAAACACAAACATGATAAATAGAACTTTAATAATAAAGGAAAGCAATCACTTTTCATCATGAAGAGTATCTCAAACAAAGGATCATGAGAAATATTGCAAATAAAGATGAACGTCTGTTTCAGGTATTGAGAAAGCATGGCAAAGTGATATTTCGCTAGTCCTTAAGAGTGGGGCTAAACATAAATGCCAGGACACCTTCAAAGTTCACGAGGAAGACTAGAGAAAATAATTTAAGAACAAATGATATCACATCATGAAGTAACTATTGATGTTTATGGGACAATGCACATAGAACTAAGAATGGCAAAAATGCTCTCTCAACTATGCATAAAGTTAGAAGATGAAGACTCAACATAAAAGTAAAAGAAAGGCCCTTCGCGGAGGGAAGAAGGGATCACTCATGTGCTAGAGCTTTTTATTTTATTAAAAGTTTGATACTCCTCCCATCCATCTGTCACAAACCATGGCTAACCGAATCCTCGGGTTCCTACCAACAATCACATACCATGGAGGAGTGTCTATATTTTGGGAGATGTATGCTAATGTCAACGAATGGTAAACAGAAAATACAGTACGTCACAAGCCAACTGGATTCACAAGAGCGGCTCCCATGTGAAGGACCCATCTGGGTAGAAGGTCATCCCTCTTTCTCATTTTTTTACACAATTATGCTTTGACTGATAAATCAGGGGCAAAAATAGTGAAGAGATTTTGTGTGTTTTGGGGCTGGGAACCCTGATGCCAGCTCTTCTATCATTTGGATAAGCGGATGAAGCCACTAGTCCAGGGTGTGAAATCAAATCAACAAGTGAGATAAATATTCTCTATTGACGTCCTCATGAGCAAAACAGGAACATAAAGCAAGAGTAATTTTGAAGGTTTTAAAGGTAACACATGAGCAATTTACTTGGAGTTGCAGTTAAATACCACATGTAGGTAGGTATGGTGGACACACTGGGAAAACTTGGTTTAAGGGAGTTGGATGCACGATTAGAGCTCATACTCAGTACAGGTGGAGGATAGCAAAAGACTGGGAGCGACAAATCAAGAGAGCATAAGAGCCATAATCATGCATAGCGACATAAGCATCATTAATTAAAGCATAAGCGTTATCATAGTTCAAAAACTAAGTGGTCATGGAGGCTATTCGTGACTGGTTCATAGTCATAAACATGGTGTGAGCATGCGCCAAGTCAACCAAATAAAACATTCGAAAGAGAATACCAAAAATTTATGCTTCCTTATGACAAGAACAACTCATGAATCTTTCAATGACATATTAAACACTCTCAGCTATTTGAGGATATTCATGCCACTCAACATCACAAGGCTTTAGAACTAAAATAACATTTAGCATGGCATGAAAAAGTTCTAGCAACAGTCTATACAAGCTTCTACCTCCACCAATATCAATTCTATTTTAAATAGTAGTTTCTTTCTCCCAACAAGCACCATACACAATATGTTTTAACAAAAACTCTCTAAATTCTACAGCAAGCAAACATCAGAGTACTCACATAATACTACTAAAACTAACAGCTCTAATAAGAGATGCATGCAAAACAGGAGCTAAATAAATGCAGCAGCCAGACAAAGATTAAGAATACAAAGTATTCCCATGAAAAAGCGGAGCGTGTCACTCTCCAATAAAAGAATACTGGGGTCCAACCAAGCTTACTGAAAAAGTAAAAACAAACTGAAAGCAAAAAAAACTGAAAACAAAAATAAAAGACTCTCCAAGTAAAGCACATAAGATGTGACCGAAGTCAAATATAGTTTCACTAGAAGTGACCTGATAATTTGTCGATGAAGAAGGGGATTCCTTGGGCATCCCCAAGCTTAGACGCTTGAGTATTCTTGGAATTTGCTGGGATGTACCACCGAGGCATCCCCAAGCTTAGGCTTTTCACTCTTCTTGATCACATCATATCATCCTCTTCTCTTGACCCTTGAAAACTTCCTTCACACCAAACTTCTCACAATCTTCATTAGCAACGATAGTGCAATCGAAAAAATAAATTCACATGGTTCAGTTTCAACACATGTATAACACTCGAAAACACATTAGCTATTGTCACAACTTCTTTTAAAACTCTTTTTCTCATAAGAACACCAAAAGAAAGCGATTAAGATGCAAATGCAATTATTAGTAGAAATCTGTCAAAATAGGACAGCAGGTAAAGATGATTTTTTTCTAAAATCTTATGTTGCTCAAATAAAAAAGTGGTAAACTAAGGAGAGTTGCGTATACAGCCCAGAATTACGTACAAAAAAACTCAGGTCATTTTGAATTATCTGTGATTTTATACGGAATAAACAGTGGACAGCAGAAATCTGTTTCCTGCGCAGAAATCCGAAATATAGCCTCAACTTTCCACTAGAGGCTTTACTTGGCTCAACAAAAAATCAGAAGAAAAGATACAGAGGGGTTGCTAAGGAAATATACAACACCCAGGTGCAAAGCATACAAAAGAAAACAAAGTAAAACGGGTTGAAAACAGCGAAATAAAACGGGTTGTCTCCCGGTAGCGCTTTTCTTTAACGCCTTTCAGCTAGGCGTAGAAAGGAACTCAAGTATTTTCAAGTGAAGAAGCATCAACATCATAACTTGCTCTAATAATATAGTCAAAAGGTATCTTCATCCTATTTTTAGGAAAGTGTTCCATACCTTTCTTGAGTGGGAATTGATATTTAACACTCCCCTCTTTCATATGAATAACAACACCAACAGTTCTAAGAAAATGTTTTCCCAAAACAATAGGACAAGAAGCATTGCATTCGATGTTAATAACAACAAAATCAACAGGGACAAGGTTATTGTTATCCATAATAAGAACATCATCAATTCTACCAAGAGGTTTCTTCTTAGCATTATCAGCAAGATGAACATCCAAATAACAGTGTTCCAACGGTGGTAGATCAAGCATATCATAAAGCTTTTGAGGCATAACAGAGATACTAGAACCAAGATCACACAAAGCATTGCAATCAAAATCATTTGCTTTTATCTTAATGATAGGATCCCAACCATCATCTAATTTCCTAGGGATAGATATTTCAAGTTTCAACTTTTCTTCCCTAACTTTCATGAGAGCATTGGTAATATGTTTAGTAAAGGCCATATTGATGGCACTAGCATTGGGAATTCTAGAAAGATTTTGTAGAAACATAATAACTTCAGAGATATTGCAATCAACAAAATCAATGTTATTATCATCAAAAGTAATGGGACCATTATCTCCCCATCTCTAAAAATTTCAGCACATTTATCAGAAGCAATTTCAATAGTTTGAGGCAATTTAGCATGTTTCACAGAAGGGGTGGAGTCTTTGTTAACACCAACTACTTTACCATTGATAGTAGATGTTTTACTAGCACTTGGAGCTTTAGTTTTACTAGTGGTTGTGATAGTGCAAACTCTAGCAATATTATTCTTTTTAGCCAATTCATCTTTTCTTTCCCACCTAGCACGTAATTCAGCCCATCAACCTAACATTATTATCAATTCGAACTTGGATGGAATTCAAAGTTTTACTTTCTTTAACATCATGTGGCAAGACCTTCAGTTTTAGAAAATCAACATCAATAGCTAGACTATCTACTTTAGAGGCAAGAACATCTATTTTACCAAGCTTTTCCTCAACAGATTTATTAAAAGCAGTTTGTGTGCTAATAAATTCTCTAAGCATGTTTTCAAGATCAGAGGTAGATCTTTTATTATTATTGTATGAATTTCCATAAGAATTACCATAACCATTATTAGGAGGATAGGGCTTGTAATTGTTTCCACCAAAATTATTTCTATAAGCATTGTTGTTAAAATTATTATTTCTAATAAAGTTCACATCAACATGCTCTTCTTGAGCAACCAAAGAGGCTAAAGGAACATTATTTGGATCAACTTGAGCTTTACCATTAACAAGCATAGACATAATAGCATCAAGCCTTTCACTCAAAGAGGAGGTTTCCTCAACAGAATTTACCTTCCTACCTTGCGGAGCTCTCTCATTGTGCCACTATGAATAATTTATCATCATATCATCAAGAAGCTTTGTTGCATTGCCCAAAGTGATGGACATAAAGATAACTCTAGCAGCTGAATCCAATAGGTTCCTTGAGGAGAAATTCAGTCCTGCATAAAAGGTTTGTATAATCATCCAAGTAGTCATTCCATGAGTGGGACAATTCTTCACCATAGTTTTCATTCTTTCCCAAGATTTAGCAACATGTTCATTATCAAATTGTTTAAAATTCACTATGTCACTTCTCAGGGATATAAACTTAGCAGGAGGATAATATTTTCCAGTGAACGCATCTTTACACTTAGTCCATGAATCAATACTATTTCTAGGCAAAGATAGCAATCATTCTTTAGCTCTTCCTCTCAAAGAGAAAGGGAATAATTTCAGTTTAATAATATCTCCATCCACATCTTTATATTTTTGCATCTCACATAGTTCAACAAAATTATTAAGGTGGGCAGTAGCATCATCAGTACTAACACCAGAAAATTGCTCTTTCATAACAAGATTTAATAAAGCAGGTTTAATTTCATAGAAAGCAGCAGTAGGAGCAGGTGGAGCAATAGGTGTGCAAATAAAATCATTGTTGTTTGTGCTAGTGAAGTCACACAACTTAGTATTCTCAGAGGAACTCATTTTAGCAAAATAAAAGCAAGCAAATAAATAACATCTATAAAGTAAACTTTTTTTTGTGTGTTTTTTATAAAGAGAAGAAAAACAAGACAAAAATAAAAACAAGACAATAAACAAAATAAAGAGGTCGGGAGTGAGAGACTCCCCTTGCCAAAATACTTCTTCCTCCCCGGCAACGGCGCCAGAAATTTCCTTGATGTTGTGTGTTGGGATACCCCAAGAGGAGGGTGTGCTGAGCACAGCGATAGGAAATTCCCCTTAGTTAAGACCCAAGGTTATCAATCCAGTAGGAGAAAGAGGACCTTCGGAAGGTTGATGCCACTGACGGTGGTGATGGCTCACCGGTGTCAGCAACAACGTGGAACCTGCACACAACACAACCAAAATACTTTGTCCCAACGGTGCAGTGAGGTTGTCAATCTCACCGGTCTTGCTGAAAACAAAGATTAGACGTATAGTGTGGAAAATAATGTATTCTTGCAGTAAGTAAAGAAAGCAGGAAATTGTGGTGGTTTGTTTTAACAGTGTAGGAAAATGGACCGGGGTTCATAGGTTCACTAGTGGTGTCTCTCCATAAAAGATAGCATGTTGGGTGAACAAATTACAGCTGGGCAATTGACAAATAAAGGATGCACCGTAGTGCACTCCATGACATGATGACTACTATGATATTTAGTGCAGGTATTCCAACAATATACATAGACCGTAAACCAACTGCATCTATGACTACTAATCCACCCTCAGGGTATCATTCGAACCCCCTTAGGTATTAAGTTGCAAGCAACAGATAACTACATTAAACAAAGTGTGTAATGTAAGCAATGATTATACATGTGGGGACTCTAACCGCTGTTTTCTCCCTAATGGCAACAACACATCCTCCCCCTTCATGTTTCTATCACTCAAGCAAGGTGAAGAGGAGGCATGAGCCCACTATCAAGCATAAATACTCCCTCTTGGAGTCACTAGCAACAACTTGGCCAGAGCAACCACTAGAAACGGAAAGCATGCAAGATCACAAATAACATATGCAATAAATACTATAATCAACTTGGCATAAGTTCAATATTCATCGGATCCCAGCAAACACAACACATAGAGTTACATAAGATCAATCTCGATCATGTTAGGAAGCTCACGAGATCTAAAAATGGAGGCATAAGAGGAGGACACAACCATCTAGCTACTGCTATGGACCCGTAGTCCAAGGATGAACTACTCACGCATCACTCCAGAGGCAGGCATGGTGATGGAGAGGCCTCCGGTGATGATTTCCTCTCCGGCAGGGTGCCGGAGACAGCCTCAGAACCCCCCTGATCTAGGGTTGACGGTGACGGCGGATGCGGAACTTTTCGGGGATATTTGATCAGGTGTTTAGGGTTTTCCATCCTTGGGGAATAAATAGGCGAAATGGCAGAGGCGGTGGACCCCTGGGGGCCCACACCACCCCCTGGCGCGGCCAAGGGGGGCACCACGCCATGGTGTGGGCCCCCTGATGCCCCTCTTCGTCTCCTCTTCGGTCCTATGGATGCTTCCGGGGAAAATAGACACTTCGGGCTTTGTGGGGTCCAATTCCGAGAATATTTCCAAAACAACTTTTCTGAAACCAAAAACAACAGAAAACAGGGAACTGGCACTTGGCATCTTGTTAATAGGTTAGTCCTGGAAAACATGTAAAAATGACATAAAGAAGGGAGAACCGACATAAAGAAGGGAGAAAACATGTAGCAATTGGCATAATATTATCATGGAGCATCAGAAATTATAGATACGTTGGAGACGTATCAGTCCCCCTGGCCGCGCCACCTGGTGGTGTGGGCCCCCTGGCCATCCCCCGGCATCACCCTTTCGCCTATTTATACTCCCCCGAGGGAAAACCCTACAAGAATCGACCTTTTCCACAAAATACATCCGTAGCTCCGCCGCCGTCGCCGACAAGTTTCAGGGGACAGATCTCTGTTATGGCACCCTGCCGGGACGGAGAAGTGCCCCCAGAAGCCATCTCCATCGACTCCACCGCCATCTCCATCGCCGTTGTTGTCTCCTATGATGAGGAGAGAGTAGTTCTCTCCCGAGGCTGAGGGCTCTACGGTAGCTATGTGGTTCATCTCTCTCTCCCATGGTCTGATCTATATGTGATCGTGAGCTTTGTAATCTAGTTGAATAAGTAGATGTTACTCTTCATCTTGTGCTACTCAAGTGTTTTATTAATATGAACTTCGGATTCACCTTGTCCCACGGTGTGAAGGTGACAGTGTGCACATCGTGTGTGTCTCCTCTATGAATTGTGGTGTTTGTTTAGTACCTTCTAGGGCGCTCATAGTGACAGTGTGGGGCTAACTAGACATGGGAATGCTTACTTTAAGTAATGCTTTTTGCAGCCCTACGCAATGATTAGTGTTCGTTATCCAACCGGAGAGGGTTAAGAGTAGCATAGTGAAGAGAAGATATTTAGTTATTCAATTATGTGATCATTGTTGAGAGTGTCCACTAGTGGAAGTAGGATCCCTAGGCCTTGTTTCCAGGCATTGAAACACCGTTTTTCGCCTATTCTGCTATATGTTTGCTTGCTGCCATATTTATTTCAGGTTGCTATTATTACTTATAACCATCCATATTACTCACATTTCACTATCTCTTCGCCGAACTAGTGCACCTATATACCTGACAAGTATATTGGGTGTGTTGAGGAAACAAGAGACTTCTTGTATCTTAATTGCAGGGTTTCTTGAGAGGATATCTTTGACCTCTACCTCCCTGAGTTCGATAAACATTGGGTGATCCACTTAAAGGAAACTTGCTGCTGTTCTACACACCTCTGCACTTGGAGGCCCAACACTGTCTGCAAGAATAGAAGCGTGCGTAGACATCACAAACCTTGGGTATTAAGTTGCAAGCAACAGATAATCGCAGTAAGCAAAGTGTGTAATGTAAACATCGTTGTTTTCTCTCTAATGGAAACGTCACATCCTCCATCCTTCACGTTTCTGTCACTCGAGCACTGATGCAAAGGAGGCATGAACCCACTATCGAGCATAATTACTCCCTCTTGGAGTCACCAGCATCTACTTGACCAGAGCATCTACTAAGAACGGAGAGCATGCAAGATCGTAAATAACATACACATGAAAAGAACATGATAGATTGATATTAAGAGACATAGCATTCAATATTCATCGGACCCCAGCAAACACAACATGAGGCATTACAATAAGATGATCTTGATCATGTAGGGCAGCTCACAAGATCTAAGCATGAGGCATAAAGAGGAGAGAACAACCATCTCGCTACTGCTATGGACCCGTAGTCCAAGGATGAACTACTCACGCATCATTCCGGAGGCGGGCATGGTGGTCTAGGGCCCTCCGGTGATGATTTCCCCTCCTGGTAGGGTGCCGAGGAGAGCTCCAGAACCCTCCCGAACTAGGGTTGACGATGACGATCGATGCGGATGTTTTTCGTGGAAAAGGCTCGGGTGTTTAGGGTTAACCCTTCGAGGAGACTAAATAGGCGAGAGGGCAACGTTGGTGGGCGAGCAGGGGGCCACGCCACCCCTAGGCACGGCCAGGGGCGCGCCCACCCATCGTGTGGGCCCCTGTGGCTCCCCTCCGGGTCTCCTCCGGACTCCGTGTGCGCAACAACTTTCTAAGACTTTCGGGCGTCGAATCGTCCAATTTCGAGAATATTTCTAGAACAACTTTTCTGAAACTAAAAACAACAGAAAACAGGAAAGGGCTATGTGGCATATTATTAATAGGTTAGTCCCAGGAAATCGATAAAAATGGCATAAAGTATAAAGGAAACATGTAGGATATGGCATGAAAAGAACATGGAACATCAGAAATTATGGATACGTCATCGAGTAGGTAAACGATAAAAATAACTAATTTCTGAGGAGACATGCTACCAACATAAACATGATCATCTTAATTGTAAAATCATAAGTATAGCTGAGATCATAGTACTAAAACACAAGCATCATAGATATAATTTCAACAATGAAACTTAGCAATCACCTTGCATCATGAAAAGTAACACAAATAAAAGATCATGAATAATAGTGTACTCGAAAGGTATACGTTTGTTTCAAGCATAGAGAAAACATGGCAAAGTGATATTGCTTGTCCTTAAGAGTGGGAAAAACATAAATGGTAGGACACCTTCAAAGTTCAAGTGGATGACTAGAACAAATAATTTGAGAGCAAATAATAACACATCACGAATCAATTAATAATGTTTCTGTGACAAATGCACATTAAACCCAGAATGGCAACTATGCTCTCTCAACTGTGCATAAAGTTAGAAGATGGAGACTCAACATAAAAGTAAAAGAAAGGCCCTTCATAGAGGGAAGCAGGGATTAACTAATGTGCTAGAGCTTTTTATTTTATTAAACAGAGGTATTGAAAACATTTTTTTAGAGTGGTGTATGCTTATGTCAACGAATGGTAAACAGACAATACAATACGTCGCAAGACAACTATACTTCACAAGAACGGCTCCCATTGAAGGACGCAACTTGGGTCAGAAGGTCATCCCTCTTTCTCTTTTGTTTACACAATTATTCTTTGACTGATAAATCAGGAGCAATCAAAAATAATGAAGAGAATTTAATAGTAACCAATTTTGGGGCTGGACACCCCGCTGCCAGCTCTTCTATCATTTGGATAAGCGGATGAAGCCACTAGTCCAGGTGTGTAAAGTCCAATCAACAAGTGAGATAAAAATTCTTTATTTATGTCCTCATGAGCTAAAACAGGAGCACAAACAGGAATGATTTTGAAGGTTTTAAAGGTAGCACATGAGAAATTTGCTTGGAGTAGCAGTTAAATACCACATGTAGGTAGGTATGGTGGACACATTTGGCAAAATTTGGTTTTAGGGAGTTGGATGCACGAGTAGAGATCATACTCAGTACAGGTGGAGGGTAGCAAAAGACTGGGAGCGACAAATCAAGAAAGCAATAATGGCCTTAATCATGCATAACGACAAAAACATTATTAATCAAAGCATAAAGGGTATTACAAGTTCAAAAACTAAATGATCATAGAGGCTATACGTGACTGGTTTGTAGTCATAAACCTGGTGTAAGCATGCGCCAAGTCAACCAGATAAAGCATTTAAAGGAGAACACCACAAATTCATGCTTCAATATGATAACAACAACTCATGATTCTTTCAATGGCACATTAAACACTCTCAGCTATTTGAGACAAGTCATGCTACAATAAAAACTACTAAGCATAAAATTAAAATAACATCTAGCATGACATGAAAAGTCTAGCCACAGTCTATACAAGATTCTATTTGCACCGTTATAAGCACGAAAACTATAGTACTACTTTCCAACACCAAACATTTTATACTAAACAAAAACTCTCCAAGAGATATAGCAATGAAACAAGAGAGTACTAACATAACTCTGCTAAAACTAACATCTCTGAATAAGAGATGCATGAAAAAGGGAATTTTGCAGCAACTAGAAGAAAAATTAAGAATACGAGCATAACAAGTATTCATATGAAAAAGCGGAGCGTGTCTCTCTCCCAAACAAAGAATGCTAGCTTCCAACAATATTATTGCAGCAATGAAAACAAAAGAAAACAAACAGACGCTCCAAGTAATAATTCATATGATGTGACCGAATAAAAATATAGTTTCACTAGAAGTGACCTGATAAATTGTTGATGAAGAAGGGGATGCCTTGGGCATCCCCAAGCTTAGACGCTTGAGTCTTCTTAGAATTTGCTAGGATGAACCACTGGGACATCCCCAAGCTTTGACCTTGCACTCTTCTTCATCACATTATATCACCCTCTTCTCTTGACCCTTTAAAACTTCCTTCACACCACACTCAATGTAATTCACATTAGAGGGTTAGTGCACAATCAAAAATTCAAATGTTCTGCAAGGACACAAGCATTATGGGTACTTTTAAACATTAGGTACAGCCACTGATGTTTTGTGGAGCAAAGAAATCCACTCGACATAGTAAAAGAGAGAATGCAAGTAAAAAGGCAGAAACTGTCAAAACAAGAACAGTCTGTAAAGACGAATTTTTTGGGGGGGACTTAAGTTGCTCAAATTGAAAAACGTAAAGAAAGAAAAAATTTCAGAATTAGCTGAGGAATAAGTACAAAAATTTCAGGTCATTTTGATCCTTCTGTGAATTATACGGTGTTTTACGGTGGACGGCAGAAATATGTTTCCTGCGCAGAAATCGAAAACCAACTCCAACTTTTGCTAGAAACTTTACTTGTCACAACTAATACATGAAAATAAAGATACAAAGGAGTTGCTGCAGAAGTATACAACCCCTTGACTCAAAGAAAACAGAGAAAAACAAAGAAAAAAGTAAAACCATGGGTTATCTCCCAAGAAGTGCTTTTCTTTAACGCCTTTTAGCTAGGCCCGAAAAAACAAGATGCTCACATAAGAAATATGAATTAAGCAAAAGAGAGCATTGATACGTCATAAACATATACTTAATTTCTGATGTTCCATGTTGTTTTCATACCATATGCTACATATTTCCTTACACTTTATGTCATTTTTATCGATTCCCCGGTACTAAATTATTGACAAGATGCCACAGAGCCAGTTCCTGTTTTTTGCTGTTTTTAGTTTCAGAAAAGTTTTTCTGGAAATATTCTCGGAATTAGAAAATTTGAAGTCCAAGAGTCTTAGAATCTCCAAAGGTTCCACGGACATTTTTGCCCGGATCGGAGGTAGTACCTTTTCGTGTTATTCCTGAACAAATTTGCTTGTTTCTTGTTTTTTTACTTGAGGCCGGTACGTTTTACTGAATACTCTCTCCGTTTCAAAATAGATGACTTCCATGTGTCCAAACATGCATGTATGTGCTACATACATGCATGTTTGAAAAAATGCAACTTCCTCCCGGGTCGCTTCCCCCGATCGGCTCCGGAGGCGATAGCCCTAGAAAAAACAACCACCACCAGATTGGGATCTCCGGCCGCTGCTGTCGACCTCGCCGGCGATGGTGGCGGCACCCTCATCGTCGAAGACCTCGCCGGCGGCGGTGGCGGTGCCATCATCGTCGAAGATGGAGGGATTGGTGGCCGCATCCGCCAGATCTTCTTCGAGCGGGGCAGGGGAGTTGGCTCGGGGGGCGTAGGGCGTGGACACGGTTGGCGGAGGAGTTGGCGCAGCTTGCTCCCGTGGGCTGCTCCAGCGTTTCGTGCCAGCTGCGATGGGGCTCCCGGCGGGGGCCCGACGCGAAGGTGGTCGGGTGCTTGCTGGTTCTCTGCAACCAGGCAGATGCGTTCGGGGAGCTCGATCTGGACTTTGGGCTGCAGATTTGGGTCAATGGGGGCCAGCGAGGGCAGGTGCTGCGGTGGTCTGGCCAAGCCGACGATCTAAAGTTGTGTGCTGGTTCCCTCCTCCAATTCAGTCGTCCTGCTCGGAGTGGTCTCGCGGCGTTGGGTCCTACGCTGCTTGAATAATGGCGGTGGTCCTAGGGTTCATTTTCCACCAAGACAAAGACCTTCCTGACGTATGTACTCCTTAATCTATCCATAGTGTCGGGTTTCGAAAGACTCCGCTGATAAACTCCCATGGGTGTTATGCCTGGAGATTGCTGGATGGGTGGGATTACGTCATGCCCACTGGGTTCTCCGTTAAGGAGGGAGTGGCGTGAAGCTCTGCTATCTGTTGCCATCATGCGATTGCTACATGGTGAAGTCAGAAGAGGAGAATGTCATCGAAGCCGAGATCGGAGGACTAATAATGGTGATCGGAGTCTGCGGTGATGAGGAACTTGCTTGGAGTTTTGGGCTTCGTAGCAGCGGTATGTAAGTGGGAGAGACAATACATGTGAAGTTCAAATTCCTACCTTTTAGCGTGAAAATCTAAGATATGAACTTAATTGGTTGTGTCTGATAATGATCTTGTTGAAGACATTGTTTTGAGAGTGGTGACTATCTTGAGGGTGAAAACCCAAGATCTATGATCGGGCAATGACGGCGTTGGTGTATTGTTTTATTCTTTGAGGCGTCGCTTTTAGAGAACTTGGACATCATGTGTTATATTGGTGGTGGTTGTGCTCCTTCTGCAAGCTATATAACTATGTAGCGGGACTTTATTTTTTAATTTCTTCTTTTTTCGGCTGTGTGCATCCGTGGTGCCATTAGGGTATTGAGTTTGTGTACAACTGAGTGCAATTGGTATCACTACGATATCAATATATCCTCCTTTTAGAAACCTGTTTAGATAGATGAAAGTCACCGAGTAGCGCAAAGAATACCGGGTAATCGTGCATCGTGGCACGGAACCATCCAACACAACACGTTGAAGGTACGTTTTGTTGAACAGCACAAAAGGACCGAGTAAAATCCTGCATCGTGGCACGGAACCATCCAACACGCGCGTCGCAGAGTCAAAAGCTCCGTCCGGTCTCGGTCTCGGTCTCGTCCCCTTTGTGTGCGTGCTACAGAACATCTTGCATAAGAAAGAGCGAGCGGCGAGCCGCTGTCCATTACCTGCTCGACCCGGAGGTCAGCTCTCACACGAGCGCGAGCGACATGAGAGGGCGCGGCCTGCTCTCGCTGGCACTCGCCCTCGTCCTCGCCGCGTGCTGCGTCGCCGGGCACGGCGTGCATCCGCTGTCGCGGATCGCCATCCACCGCGCCCGCGTCGCGCTGGACGCATCCGCCGCCGTGCGGGCCTCGCCGGCGCTCCTCGGCTCTCAGGTACGTATCCTTTTCCTTCACTTTCCACCCGCCTACTCTAGCTGTGGCATCAGTGGTTGGAACCTCGAGACGCACGGGGCGAGCTGGAACCAGGAGCCGACGCTTGGAGCGTCGCTGCTCGGTCAGAGCTCGCTCTTGTTTCCCTCGTTCCATCCGTCAGTGCAAGAAAATCATTTTTACTTGTGCCGGCCGCCACCGCTGCTCCTCCTCGTGCTTCTCGCCGCGGTTTCAGAGCAGGGGCCCAAAAAATGCCCCGTGCATCCTCCGTCCCAATCGCGTTAGGACGAATTGGGATTTGGGGATGGCGCCGAGCTCGCCGTGCCGACGTTTCAGTGGTCGACCATGGGTAACTATCATAGTCAACTGATGGACCAAAAATGTGGAGATTCGCTCGCATGTGGTGATGTGGATATTCGCTGCACCTAGCCGATATGCTTGATGGAGTACCAATCATGTCATCCCGGTTTCACATTAGTCTTCGTCAACGAGATCACACACGTTGTTCTGCTGTCAGCTAAACTGATACGTATTTCTAACGGAAATCACGCGTGATGACTCAGATTTCGTTCCATTGTACATGCAATTCACCAATTTAACAATTTCGTCGCGTGATTCCTTGTAAATTATTTTCATATACTTTCATCTGATTAGTACTAAATGCAATTCACCAATTTAACAATTTGGTAGCTGCCTATGAACAAGCTACTTTTGGGTCTTTCAAAATTTGCTGCACAAAGAGATGAAAAGAATGGAGTATTTGACACGACGTTGTGGACACAGGGTGAAGATACAGCTTGGGTAACTGTAGATTTCCATGTTCCACATGGAAGCGACGACGATTGGATCGGAGTATTCTCCCCTTCAAATTTCAAGTATGAACCAGTAGTACATTACCTCAGAAAGTTCAGATTCAAATTCAGACCGTGTATTGTGATTTGTACATTACCGTTACACAACCCTTTAATTCTAAGTAGTAGTTGTTCTTACACTTCCCCCACAGCGCGTCAACATGCCCAGCTTCTCAGGCATCAGGCCCAGCCCCTGCGATATGCTCCGCGCCGATTAAGGTTAGTAGACAGACAATGAGCGATCTTCACATTATTAGGAGTTCACACGGGGAACTAACCTGAATTACTACCTTTTTGTGTTGTTTTCAGTACCAGTTTGCAAACTACTCGTCAGGCTATGCCGGGTCAGGGAAAGGGACTCTGAACTTCCAGTTGATCAACCAGCGGCAGGATTTTTCCTTTGGATTGTTCACCGGTGGACTCTTAAATGTGAGTAACTGAAAGTAGTCTGAAACACCATGGGGCGTGTCATGGGATCCAGTTTTCAGTAAAAGAAAAATACACTGACATTATGCAATTCATTTGCAGCCAACACTTGTCGCGGTGTCGAACAAGATTGCCTTCGCCAACCCGAAAGCTCCGGTTTACCCGCGTTTAGCGCTGGGAAAAACCTGGAACGAGGTGCGATTTTTTCTGGCATTTCATACCATATAATTCGTATGTCCTGGCTGAAATCTAACTCAAGGATTGAGTTTTTGTTATGTCATTTTAGATGACTGTCACATGGACAAGTGGATACAGCGTAGGTGAGGCATATCCATTTGTGGAGTGGGGCATGAAAGGAAGCGCTCCGGTGCGCACATCAGCTGCCAGTGTCACCTTTGGTCGCGAAAGGCTCTGTGGTATGATGCCTATAAAACATGTTTTTCTTTTGTAATACCCTTTTGATCTGAATATACAGAGTAAAAACAGCATAGAAGAAGCCACATAATCCCAAACTGGAGTACAATTTTTCCCTTACTAAAACGCATGGGTCTCCCTGAACTTTGGGCTGTGCAGGAGAACCTGCTAGTACCGTTGGTTGGAGAGATCCAGGTTTAATACACACTGCTTTCTTGAAGAATCTATGGCCTGGCAAAGAGTAAACATTCTAGTCCTCTGACCTACAAACAGCTGTCCCAATTGTGAGAGATTTACTGAAGTGACACTGCAATTTCTTCGTGTAGATACTACTACAAAATTGGACATACGCTCCATAACGGAAAAGTCATATGGGGAAAGCCTAAATCTTTCACAGCCCCACCTTACCCTGGACAGAAATCGCTGCAGCAGGTTGTCATTTTCGGTGACATGGGAAAGGTAAAACATATGCCAATACTATCTCACTTTGCACCAGTACCAACATGCATGATCCTGCGCCAATGTGCCAAATCCAATGTAATCCTGAATCAACACCGCATGTTCTCATTTTATTTATAGGCTGAGAGGGATGGCAGCAACGAATATCAGAATTACCAGCTAGCATCACTCAACACCACTGACGCGCTGATCAGGGACCTCGACAACACGGACATTGTGTTCCACATCGGAGACATCGCCTACGCCAACGGGTACCTGTCACAGTGGGATCAGTTCACGCAGCAGGTCGAGCCGATCACCTCTCAGGTCCCCTATATGGTTGCAAGGTAAGCATGCAAGTTCATCCTGCTCTGAACAAGTTGTCGGAGCACCATTTCAGAGCCAATTCAGGCTCAGGTGGTCGGGTGAATAACACTATGTTTCTCTGATGTTGCAATGCAGCGGGAATCATGAGCGAGATTTTCCCAACAGCGGGTCGTTCTACAACGGCACGGACTCCGGCGGGGAGTGCGGCGTGCTGGCGGAGACCATGTACTACGCGCCGAGAGAAAACAGAGCAAACTACTGGTACATATATGCTCCATGATGTACACTGTCAGAGTCAAGTCATGACAGCATTTTGCAGTATGTATGCAGTCTTGGTTAACTTACTTGTGCTGGACAGGTATTCGACGGACTACGGTATGTTCCGGTTCTGCGTGGCCGACAGCGAGCAGGACTGGCGCGAAGGCACGGAGCAGTACAGGTTCATCGAGCACTGCCTCGCCATGGTGGACCGGGCGAAGCAGCCGTGGCTGGTCTTCATCGCGCATCGGGTCCTCGGCTACTCCTCGGGCTTCTCCTACGGCTACAACGGGGCCTTCGCGGAGCCCATGGCGCGGCAGAGCCTGGAGAAGCTGTGGCAGAGACACCGGGTGGATGTTGCCTTCTACGGACACGTCCACCAGTACGAGCGGACGTGCCCTGTGTACGAGGAGAAGTGCGTGAGGAGCGGCACGGTCCATGTCGTCGTCGGGGGCGGCGGCAGCCACTTGACCAACTTCACCACCGAGGTCCCGCCGTGGAGCGTGTACCGGGAGATGGACTACGGGTTTGGCAAGCTGACGGCGATGGATGACACGGTGCTGAAGTTCGAGTACCGGCGGTCCAGCGACGGCCTGGTGTACGACAGCTTCACCGTGCACAAGGACAAGTAAATGTACCAGTAGCTGCCAGATGCAGAGGAAACTGTCTGAACGGCGGTTTCATCATGTGTAATCTTGATTGTCACTCATGTTGCAGTTGCAGATGAGAAAGGATCACACACAAGCTAAGATGTACACACTCATACCTGTATAAAATTGTCCTAATTCAAGCTACCTAGCTAGTTGGCTAAGGTGTGAGGCGCGCAGCTGTCGACGGCGCAGGCCATGACGTCCTTGTAGTCCCTGGTGATGCTGAAGGCGTCGTGCACGGCGCCGTCGTCGCTGTGGATGAACTCGAAGCGCATGGTGGAGTGGTCGCTGGCGGTGAGCTTGACGTAGCCGAAGCTCTCGTTCCTGGCGACGCTCCACTGCGGCCACGCCCCGCCGGCGTAGCTCCTCAGCTTGGCGCCGCCCGTGCCGGCCACGACGTGGATGGTCCCGCCCAGCGCGCCGGAGTAGCTGCTCTGCGCGTCCTTGCCCTTGACGGTGCACGTGTTCTCGTACACGGGGCACGTCCGCTCGTAGTTGTGGACGTGGCCGTAGATGGCGAGGTCGACGCGGTGCTTCTGCCAGAGCGGCTGCAGGGTGCGCCCCATGGGCTCGGAGAAGGATCCCTCCTGCTCGTAGAAGTCGTTGGAGGAGTATCCCAGCGGGCGGTGCGCCAGGAAGACGAGCCACGGCTGGTGCTTGCGGTCGGCGGCGGCGAAGCAGGCGTCGAGGAAGGCGTGCTGCTCCGACCCCGGACGCCAGTCGTGCTCCGTGTCGCCGACGCAGAAGCGGAACATGCCGTAGTCGGCGGCGTACCAGAACTTGCCGCGGTGCGCCGGCGCCGGCACGTAGAAGTAGGTCTCGGCCGGCACGCCGCACTCGCCGTGCGAGTCGTTGCCGTTGTAGAACCCGCCCGTGTCCATGTACGTCCGCTCGTGGTTGCCGCTTGCGACGTTGTAGGGGACCTTGGAGGCGACGGGTTGGATCTGCGCGGTGAACTGGTCCCACTGCGCGAGGAAGCCGTTGGCGTAGGAGAGGTCTCCGATGTGGAACACGGCGTCGTAGTTGGGCAGGTCCTTGATCAACCTGTCGGTGGTCACCTGTGCCCCGGGCTGGAACCCCTGCAGCTCGCTGCTCCCGTCCCTTGCGCCCTGCAAAACCATCAACCATGGCTTGATCAGTACGCGTCTATCTATCTAGTAAGGGGTTGTTACACACGAATTTTCATGATTGTATTCGTACGAGCCCCATGTCGCCGAAGACGACGACGCGTTGGAGCGAGGCCTGGCCCGGGAAGGGCGACGCGAGGAAGGTGGAGGACTTGCCCCACGCCACGGTCCCGTCCGGCAGCTCGTGCCCAATCTGATATGAATACCTGAACAAAAACATCAGACGTAAATTATCAACAAGTTGAGAAATTTTTGTAGTAGTGTAATTATAGGTTTCAGTTGAAGTACTCTCTGTTTGGCCAGAGGTCCTTGAGGAACGCGGTGTGGATGAATCCTGGATCCCTGTAACCCTGTCCACGAGCCGGGTTACCTGCAAACATTTGTTTGCAGCAGCGTCAGACTACACCTTAATCCAGAAGCAATTCTTGTTTCTCACATGCACACTCAATCTGAATGACAAGCAGCTAGCTTAGCTCTGCTCTGGTGTCTGGACTCTGAAGACGGCGGTACGTACCGCAGAGATGGCCCCGCGTGAAGGTGAGCGTGCCGGCCGGCGTCCGCTTGGAGGTCTCCTCGCCCTTGATCCTCCACTCCACGAACGGGTACGCCTCGCCGATGTTGTACCCGCTCGTCCACGTCACCGCCATCTGCATATTCAGAACAAACAACAATTCACATCGAGAAAACAGTGCACATATATCCTCTCCTGTAGTGTAGTAGTCAGAGTGGTATGTTAGTCAAGTCACCTCGTTCCATTCTTTCCCCTGGGATAGGCGTGGGAACACGGGCGCCTTCGGGTTCGCGAAGGAGATCTTGTTGGAGACAGCCAGAAGCTTAGGCTGCAAATTAAAACGCAACACCACACGGGATCAGTCTTTAATTAATTTTCCGTTACATCATCGCTGACATTGCAGATGAACTGGACGGCAGAGCAAACAGAGCCGGGCTTACGTTGTCCTTGCCGCCGGAGAAGAGCCCGAAGGCGTAGTCGTACCGCTGGTTGATGACGAGGAAGCTCGTGTTGCCGCTGCCGGTCCGCAGGAAATCCGGCTCGGCATTGCCAAATTTGTACTGCAACAACATATCATGGCATCAAACACAATCAGTGGAGGGCAGGTGAACGAGACGCATCTCAGATGGTGATCGTGCGACTACAGATCCTTGATCCTTCCACTGACCTTAATGGGGGCCACGGGTAGTCCTCCAAGCGCGCCTTCCTCCCCTGCTGCTTTGTCGCTCCCAATGCCCGAGCTGAACAAGCCATCACAGATTGCATCGGAGTAGTCAGCTAGCGGATCTCGCTGTAATTGGCTGGTGATTCGATCTTGACTGACAGGTTAAGTTGTGCACTGCGTACGCACCTGAAATCGGCGGGGGAGAAGAGACCGATCCAGTGGTCCGACGACGGCGACGGCGTCGTGAAGTTGACCGTCACCCACGCAGAATCCTCACCCTGCAACGCACGCAATGCATCGAGTACTAGATTAAGCAAGACGATTCAGGCATCGGCGCACGTACGTACGTGAGTCGCTCGTGCGTGTTGTGTTTACTCACGTCCTTGCCGAGCACGTCGGGGGAGGCGTGGATGGCCGACGCGGAGTCCATGGCCACCTGGGCGGCGGCCAGGTTGAGCGTCGACAGCGGCTGGATGTTGTCCGGCGCCGAAGCCTCCACCGTGATGGCGGACGCCGCGGCGGCCAGCAGCAGCAGCAGCACGGCCGCCATGAGCAGCGGCGGCACGCGGCCTGCTCCCATCTCGTCTACACCAACACGACGACAACGTGGACCGAAACCAACCACCCGAGGAAAGAGGCTGCGATTATATAGGGAAGTTGTTAAGTTGAGTTTTGACTTTCTACTCGACGCGTTTCAAAACAGACGTAGATAACCATGAAAGTTCGTTTCATTTGGGGGGTATTTTTTTCCCACGATTTAAACGACATTTTGCTCTGTACGTTCGCCATCATTATTTCCTTGCCATTTTCCCCCTAATTTTTAGTTTATTATTACTCCCTGTTGGATAGTACCGATCGGATCCGTATACGATCGAGTCCTAGTGGCTAACGGCATGTAACCGACTTGGTTCCCAAGTCTCCTTGTACATGCCATGTAACCAGCTATATATACATGAGGCATTGATCCGTGGCAGGCCATCGAGCCGCCCGCAACTTTAGTACTTTCATAGTATCAAAGCACGTTCTATCCTAAAACCCTGACCCTAGACCTTCATCCTCCGTTCCCAGCCTAGCCACCATGACCCCTGATGAGATCGCTGCAAAGCTCCTCGAGATCGAGGAAAAGGAGAAGGATCTCTAACATCGCACCGCAGAGCTCGACGCGCGCACCTCCACGCTCGCCGCGCGCACCACAGCCTCAGACAACCAAACCCTCACCTCCTCTGATCTCTCCAGCAAGCAAGCCAAAAACCCGCATCTGCCGCTCCACTCTACCTACGCCTCCTCCATCAAGCTCCACGTTCCCATTACCCTCGACCTGAACGAGGGCAACTACTCCAACTGGCGCGAGCTCTTCCTCGTCGCGCCCGGCCGTTATGGCCTGATGGCTCACGTCATCGGCAACGCTGAAGCCACTCCATCCGACACCTCGCCCAATTCCTACTGGGCACGAGACGACTACACAGTGTCATGCGCCCAGGTTCTACGGCGCGCACTATCTGGGATGCTATTGAAAATCTCTTCCGCGACAACAAGAAGCACCGTGCCATCTAGCTGGAGGCGGAATTCCGCAACACACCGCAAGGAGATCTCTCCATCAGCGACTACTGCGCCAAACTGAAGACCCTGGCTGACTCTCTCACTGACGTTGGCCATCCCATCAGCGATGAGACTCTCGTTCTCACGCTCCTCCGCGGCCTATCTGATGCTTATGCGCACCTGCGCTCGTTTTTGCCGTTTCAGGTCCCGTTCCCATCCTTCTTGCAGACGCGATCTGCTCTCATCCTTGAAGAGACACAAAAGAAGACCGACGCCAAACATGCTGCCTCGACCGCGCTCTGGGCAAGCGGGAACATCGTCTCTCCACAAGGCGACAACGGTCCTTCATCCACTCCAGGCAGTGATCGTACCGGTGGTGATCACCACGGGGGCGACCGCGCTGGCGGACGCGGCCCTAACTTCTCCAACAACTACCACGGGCGCGGTCGTGCTGGACGCGGTCGTGGCCGTGAGAACCCGTGGCAGTACAACCCATGGACGGGCGCTCCAACACGTGCCTCTCTTCAGCAGCAGTCGGCGTGGCAGCCCCGTCCATCTGCATCGGCACCCTGGCGTGCTCACGCTCCGGGTCTTCTCGGCGCACGCCCCTACTCGCCTCAAGCGTATGCTGCAGATGGAAACTACTACAACAACTACACCAACCCGCCACCGCCACCGGTTCATCATCAGCCGGCCCTGGATCCTGCACTCATCACGGCGCTGAATAATTTGCAACTCCCCGGCAACGATTGGCAGATGGACTCCGGCGCGTCCTCCCACAGGGCATCCGACTATGGTAACCTCTCCTCTGTCAAAACCTCTCCCCCTCAACATGTCACCGTAGGCAACGGTGCAACTCTTCCGGTTACTCACATTGGTTCCCAAACTATCACCTCTGAGACTCAACCACTTCATCTTCGTAACATCCTAGTAGTCCCTAATATCATTAAGAATCTAATTTCCGTTCGTCAATTCACCACTGATAACAATTGTTCTATCGATTTTGACCCCTTTGGTTTCTCTGTGAAGGCTCTCAAAACCGGGACCGTGATTCTTCGATGCAATAGTCTAGGGCCCCTCTACTCCATGACCCAAGCTCCTCATAATGAAGCCCTCACCACCATCCACTCATCGGACCTCTGGCATCGCCGCCTTGGACACCCAGGAAACCACACCATACGTCGTCTTCATCATCAACAACAAATTCCATCCAATAAAACAGGATCTTCCTTGTGGCATGCTTGTCAATTAGGAAAACATGTTAGGATTCCCTTTTATGCATCTACCTCGCACACTACTCGTCCTTTTGAACGTTTGCATTGTGATCTATGGACATCTCCTATACCTAGTTCATCTGGTTTTTGCTACTATCTCATTGTTGTTGATGATTACACGCATTATTTTTGGAGTTTCCCACTTCGCAAAAAGTCCGATATTTTTGAGACTTCCCTTGCCCTACATGCACTTGCTAAAACCCAATTTAATCTGCCTATATGTTCTATTCAATGTGACAACGGCAAAGAATTTGATAACACCAAACTAAACAGCTTCTGCACAATGCACGACATCCTATATCGCGTATCTTGTCCATATACATCCCAACAAAATGGAAAAGCCAAGAGAGCCATCCGTACTACCAATGATGTCATTCGCACCCTGTTATTCCAAGCATCCATGCCTTCGTCCCAGTGGGCCGAGGCTTTACACACCGCCACATATCTCATCAATATTCGATCCACTACCACCAACCCACAAAGCACACCCTACTTTTCTCTCTATGGCAAACATGCCCGTTATCATGATCTACGTGTATTCGGTTGTCTCTGCTATGTCAATAGTGCCTCCACAGCCAAAAACAAGCTAGAACCCCGAGCTACTCGTTGTGTGTTTCTCGGTTATCCCTCCCGTCATCGTGGCTATCGATGCTTAGACCTCAAAACCCGTCGTATTCTCATCTCTCGCCATGTCACCTTCGATGAAAACATCTTCCCATACGCCAACACCAATACCACATCTCCACCTTCTACTTCCATTGACACTCTAGACATCCACGACAACCCAATTTTCCAATTCGAACCAGCCCCTCATCCCTATATTTCACCGCAAACACCTACCACACACTCTGCCCCGGCAGCACATCCACCAATTTTGTCTGCCGCGACAGCCAGTCCTCAGCGCACGGCAGCCAGTCCACCGTCTGCCACGGCAGGATTTTCTCCCAGTTCTCCTACCGCGGCAGCATCTTCGGCCGATTTCTCTGCCGCGGAAGACACCTCCTTCACATCCCCCACGTCTTCCATGCACTCATCATCCAGCCCCTCTAGTTCTCGTGTCATGAGCTCTACAACGTCCACCCCATCTCAAACACCTACACCACCTATCCAAAATCTCCTACCACATCGTACTCGCTGCACAACAGGTCGCCTACCACCTCCTATTGATCGCCTTAATCTCCCGGTCACTACACAAACCCCCATACCACACAACTATCTCATTGCTCTTTGTGATCCCTCATGGCGCCAAGCAATCCAAGACGAGTACGATGCTCTCATACAAAATAACACGTGGACTCTTGTCCCTCCTCCTCCGGGTGCAAATATTGTTAGAGGGAAGTGGATTTTCCGACACAAATTCCAATATGACGGTTCCCATGCACGTCACAAAGCTAGGTGGGTTGTTCGTGGTTTTACTCAACATCCCGGTATCAATTTTGACGAGACCTTCAGCCCGGTTGTTAAACCCGCAACCATACGCATTGTACTCTCTCTAGATCTCTCCAACTCTTGGCCTATCCATCAACTAGATGTCAAAAACGCCTTTCTCCATGGCACCTTGACAGAAGAAGTCTATAGCCAACAACCCTCAGGTTTCCTCGATCCAAAATTTCCAACTCATGTTTGTCGGCTCCAAAAATCACTATATGGCCTAAAACAGGCTCCTCGAGCCTGGTTTCAGAGCTTTGCATCCCAAGCCAGATCAATTGGCTTTCTACCATCCAAATCCGATGCGTCTCTCTTTATCTATCACCTAGGAACCGATTGTGCTTATCTTCTACTCTATGTCGATGACATTATTCTCACGGCATCCACTACCTCTCTTCTCCAACATATTATGAAAACACTAAGCTCTGCCTTTGCCATGAAGGATCTCGGTTCTCTTCATCATTTTCTCGGGATCTCTGTTACTCGCACATCTAACTCTCTTCATCTCTCTCAGAGTCAATACATTCTAGACATCCTCTCACGGGCGGGCATGAGTAATTGTCATCCCTCTCCTACACCAAAGCTAAACTCTCCACCTCGGCTGGTTCTCCCTATTCCGATCCCTTCCACTATCGCAGCCTTGTAGGTGCTCTACAATACATCACTCTAACTCGTCCCGAAATATCCTATGCCGTTCAACAAGTTTGCCTTCACATGCATGATCCGCGTGATTCTCACTTCAACCTTATCAAACTCATTTTGCGTTATCTTCGTGGCACGCTAGATGCCGGCCTCACTATACATTCGTCAACCTCCCACCAATTGGTTGCCTACTCGGATGCGGATTGGGATGGATGCCCGGATACACGTCGATCAACCTCGGGGTTTTGCGTATTTTTGGGTGACAATCTCATATCGTGGTCTTCTCGTCGTCAACCCACTGTTTCCCGCTCCAGTGCCGAAGCGGAATATAGGGCTGTGGCTACTGTTGTGGCCGAGACTTGCTGGATTCGTAATTTACTCATGGAGCTACACCGTCCTATTCATTCAGCAACAGTGGTATATTGTGACAATGTGAGTGCAGTCTACTTATCTGCTAATCCAGTACAACACCGCAGGACCAAGCATATTGAACTTGATATTCATTTCGTGCGGGAGAAGGTAGCTGTTGGCTCGGTTCGCGTTCTACATGTACCTTCAAGTTCTGAGTTTGCGGACATATTTACCAAGGGACTGCCTACAGCTTTGTTTCAAGAGTTTAGGTCCAGTCTTCACGTCGGTGAACCTCCCAGTTCAGACTGCGGGGGCGTGTTGGATAGTACCGATCGGATCCGTATACGATCGAGTCCTAGTGGCTAACGGCATGTAACCGACTTGGTTCCCAAGTCTCCTTGTACATACCATGTAACCAGCTATATATACATGAGGCATTGATCCGTGGCAGGCCATCGAGCCGCCCGCATGTTTTAGTGTTTTCTAAACAACACGTAACTAGACATGTTTTAGTGTATAGATTCATATGCATCTTACACTAAAACATATCGGGTTGTCTAGTAAATGTTGAAACATATTACATTTCAATACGGAGGTCAATACAGAGGGAGTACACGATATTTTAATTTTTCACCAAACAATTAATTAACAATCAGTCAACAGAAAAGTTATGGGTCATCGACATCGATTATTACATTCTTTGTTCATTTGCGAGAGTAGTTACTTTTTCTTTTCATTTTCCACTTTTCCTCCCTCCCTTCTTGCCTTTTCGACTAAATATTGCATTATCTTCTTTTTCCACCGAAAAATTAACACTCAATCACCAGAATTATCATGGAACACAAATTATTACACTACAAGGAAACGGAAAGGGCTTAGCACCAACTTGAGCTTTTTCCTATTACCAACGCAAAAGTGACAAGGCGATGATCTTACACCGGTGTTAATTCTTATCACTGGCGTGTTTCAGCCAACGCCAGCACGTACATATACCCGTGGCGTTCAAGTGCACGCCAGTAGTAATAAATTGTTCACTGGCGTGGCCTTTCTGCTACACGCCAATACAATGATTTCCCCAGTAACCGTTGCACTATATATGGCAAATAGCATCGAAAATCGTAATAACGCATACCCACATAAACATCACAACTAGAAGTTGCGTCACTTAAATATTTTCAAAATATTACTTAAAAAAGTAGCTACTAGATAGAGATGAAGTTGATCACCAACGTCATGTCCAAGTCGCAGCTCAGAGTGTTCATGCCACAATTTCCGCTACCGACTTAGATAGTTTCCGAGACGAGATTGTATCATGAATGAAAGAAAAAATATACTATGTCAAATACTCGTCATACATGCATAGGGAATTATAGCATTATGGTGACAATGATATATGTTGTCACGACATTTTTCCTTGTTAAGAAATGCATGAAAAAACACCCTACTTGAGGCTACTATCTCAGAGAGACGCTTCTTTTTAGGCTCCTGCAGATTGGATCTTAAAGAGACGACAATAGAGCGAAATGGGTCGTCTGACTCACCTGTAAACTCACCCATCTCTTCCTCGTCATCGCTGCTATATTCCATATGGATAGCTTGATGGATGGTCGTCCTCCCATACAAAAAATTCATGATATTACTGTCGATAAGTTTCATATGGTCGATGAGTTGCTCCCATCCTTCCCCGTTCAAACGGGTCTTTGTACTCGTTTTAGTTACCATAAAGTTATACTCTCTCCCGTAAATATCAAATATGACGATGTTGCCGACTAACTCATTGAATTGCAACCTAATATTGCATGGTATAATCTTTGAAAAAAAAACAAAAAAACAAGTAATTAGTTAGTAACCCAAAAACATAACTTACAAGTATTAGAGTTAATTATTTACCACTGAATTAAGATGACCTTCTCGTAGATGAACAAGGAATGAGAATGCACTAATCAGTCCCCTCGCGTACGTGGAGTGGCATACTTTGCACACCATACCATATTACCTTAAAAAGTCTAACTATTCAAAGCAGTAGTGACAGACAAGTAGTAACAGATAGCATAGCACTTTTTGTTTTGTACGAAGATTAATATTTAAAAACATACTTTCATTTATTAACGCATATTTCATTATACAACAAATATCACGTTAAAAAATCCAATGCATCTAAATACTGCAGCCATTGCGATTACTACCACGACTAAGGCCACAATCGATCATACTGCATAATGAAACCAAACTTCGTTATCAAGAACATATTTTCTAATCTTCCTAATCTTCAATAGGGTTGACTCCATATTTATCTTTTGATCATGGACAATGTCGACAACATGCAACTCCAATTCCATCTTTTCCTATTCGAGTTTCTTCACCCTTTGCTTCAAATTTTGGTTTTATTTTTCAGCTAGTTCTATCTTGTCGATACACATTTGCAGAGCTATAGATTGAGTGGCGGTGGCGGGGTCGGTGAGCAGAGGGCGCGGGCGGCTGGGCGGCGGCGGGGCGATTCGTGATGGGAGAGGGCGCTGACGGCATACAAGCTTGTTGGAGGGATGATAACCCGGTAGGCCCACACCTGGGACGAGACCCGGCTAAAGGGAAGCTGCGCAAGACCCTGCATTGTGATGTTAGGCCAGCTGTTATAAATGGGCCAGTAATTGTATTGATGACCCGGCCCAAGGGAAGAGAAGGTCTAGAAGGCCTAAAAGGCGGTACAAACCCCGTGATCCGTGACTTGGGGGTTACGGTAGGTAATTTAGGGTTATGTATGGATCCCGAGTAGGATTCTGGAGGTACCTTGTACGGAAAGCCGGGAAGCCGGGTGTTATATAAACCGGCTTCTAGGGCAAAGAGACCAAGTTTGAGAGAGAGAGAGAACGATCCACGTATTCTAGGTATTTGAGAGTTAGTCCTTGTAAACATAGATCGGAGTCTCGACGACATTGCAGCCCGAGCCTTTAGATCACTAGTTGATATGATTTTCCCTGAGCTAAACCCTCTCCCAAACACCAGAGTCAATTTGCCCCATACTAAGTTACCCCTGGTAACGTCTGCCGTGAATATCCCACGACAGTTGGCGCCCACCGTGGGGCCTACGTCCAAAGGTGTTTACGTCGTGGGAGAAGCTCGGGAAAGCATGAAGAACCTCGTCATCAGCGAGATTATCACCAACCCAGAAGGAGAGAAGATCGTAGACGACTTTGGCTGGGGGTCAGAGTCGGATCAGCTGGAAACCGGATCTGTCGTCACGATCGGCCGGGTCAACGTCTTCATCGGCATGGTACGTGCGTCTGGTTTTGTTTCTAACAATAATGAGTATGGTTCTGTGTCAGGGGACGCTACCTGTGTTCAATCGGACGGGGAGGAGTCGGTCGGGATAGCAGAGCCGGAGAAGGAACCTACCACGAAGTGGTGCGGCGCAAGCGCCGGCCCAGCAACAAGCACCGGTTAATGGAAACCCGGTTGTAGTCCGGGTCGATGGAGAGCCGGCGTCGGTTACCAGCGAGACAGGGGAACATGCTCATCTTAGAAACACGTTCGGATTCATGGCGAACAGAACAGCTGGGGCAGGAACATCACACCCACAAAACCCGGATCTGTTCAGCAATAACCTGATCTTGGATCCCACCGTATTGGCAACGGTGATAACCCCAGAAAACGCAGCAGCACGTGCCAGAGATCTGGATGTAGCTCGCCGTGCGTTGGAGCAGCAAAGGAGAGATGTGGAAGCTGAGAGGCAAGGGATGGCCGCGCGCCAGCGCCAGTTGAAAGAATTGGAGGATCGTATTCAGGCTCAAACAACTTGGATATATAATCAAAGGCATCAGACGAGACTGTCTGCGGCAGGTGGAAATTTACAGCCGGCCACGTTGTTCATCACTCCTCAGGACCAGCCAATCCCGGCTGTGAATCAAGGAACCGGGTATCAAGGTGCGACTCTAGGAGAACAGCCGGCAAACATGCCAGCCGGATCACCTGTGTTACAAGCTGGGATCGCTGCAGGCAATACCGTACCACCACCGTCACGATTTCATACCCCACCGGGTCACTTCAATAACCCCATGGATAACGTGTACGCCGCAACTTTAGCGCTCGACCGTATTCCTTTGGGAGAATCACCTCAAGCGATAGAGACCTGGCGAGCTATAGACCTGCTACGCACTGCGGTTGCTCAGCAGGCCAATTACCCGGACAACAAGAGTGGCATGCACGGAATGCCGTATGTTAGTCGGCAGCATGGGAATGCGGACAACATCCAGTCGAACTCGGCACGACGGAGGGCAGAGCAGCAGCAAATGCCGCCTCCTCCTCGTAGACCGGCAACTCCTGCGGCCTCGGCGGCACAAGCGATCGTGGATAGTTCCCGGGCAAGGCACGCAGCAGCCGGGTCTGCGGTACGAGGGCCGGTAGCAGTCACGCCTCCTGCAGCGCCTGTTGAGGCCTCACATGTTTCAAGAGTAAGCCCAGTGCCGGCAAACTTGGCCGGACCTAAGTGTTTGTCGGATGCCATCAGGGCTGAACCTTACCCGGATAAATTCAAGGAGCCGGGTAAAGTGGTTAACTATGAGCCAACCATGGATCCAGAGACCCGGTTGAGCAGTTATGAGATGGCTATGTCAATTTGCAATGCTTCAGAAAGGCTTCAAGCAAGTTTATGTACCTTATGAAGTCTGAAGGAGCAGCAAAACTGTGGTTCAATAACCTACCTGAAAGATCCATCAATTCGTGGAGTGAGTTAAAAATAGCTTTCGTCAAGCATTTTCACGGGACATGCCGGAAATTATTCACGATTGATGACTTAGATCGATGTATTCGGAGAAAGGGAGAGTCGGCACGCAGCTGGGTGCGCCGAGTCATAGAGATACTCCACTCTTCCACTGATATTCAACCAAAGGACGCGATACAGGCTATGGCAAAAATATGCAGATACACGCCTTTGGTGCAAAAATTGACGCGCATGAAATCGAGTCGGCATGTTTCAGAAATTACTATGGGAGAGTTGATGGACGCGTGCAACAAACATGCCTCCACTGACACCACGGAAGAGGAAATCGAGGACAAGAAAGGGAAGGCTAACACGAACAACAACGAAAGACCCGGCAATGGGGCCGCACCGGGTAATAATGGAAGCAGTAATGGAAACAACCAGCACAAACGTCCGTATGAGGGAAACTGCGAGTTAGTCGTCGATACCGAGGCCGGTTTTCCAAGGCCCTGAGCAGATGGAAACTTTAACGGAGGAAACTTCAACGGAGGAGGCAATTACCAAGGACCACCGCGGCCGGCTAACTATATAGAAGAATTCAGGATGCCTTGCCCGCGTCATAGTAGGAATGGCAAGCCGGCTAATCACTCGTTGGAACAATGTGTGGATTTACAGAGATGGAAGAACGAGGAAATACAGAAGGCCCTGCGAGGCGCAGGCCGGGGAGGAGGACCAGGTCTGGGTGGAAACCCGGGCAAGGGACCACCCCCCCCCCCCCGCTGGCAACGCAGGAGGTGGCAATCCGGGTAACAACCAGGGTGGTGCAGGTGGTTTCCAGGCTAACCCAAAGAAATTAGGACAATATCATGTCCACACCACCGGGACTTCCAAAAGAGAAAGAAAGGTACTTAAGAGGGCGGTAAACTTGGTTCCATCGGGTGTTCAAAGATACCTGAGATGGTCAGATCAAGAAGTAACATGGAGTAGAAAGGATCACCCGGAAGCGATAGAACATCCGGGTGTGTTGGCTTTGGTGGTAGCACCGCAGGTCAATGGCTATGAGCTGAAAAAGGTTCTGATGGATGGCGGAAGTAGCATAAACATCTTATATTGGGAGACCTTTTTACGTATGGGGCTCAAGGAGTCTCAGTTGCAGAAAAGCTCCACAGTTTTCCAAGGAATTGTGCCGGGACACTCGGCCTGCCCTGAGGGAAAGATAACACTCGAAGTCGCTTTCGGAGAATCCAAGGATAACTACAGAGTAGAGTGGCTCACATTTGAGGTGGTGAAGTTGCGCAACCCCTATCATGCACTGTTCGGAAGGCCGGCTTACGCCAAATTCATGGCAAGGTCGTGTTATGTTTACCTGCAGCTAAAGATCCCGGGTCCTAAGCAAACCATTACGATACATGAGAACAGAGCTGTGGCAGCAGAATGCGATGAGGGAGATGCAGCACTGGCAGAACAAGCTTGCGCAAAGGAAGAACTCCGTTATTACCGGTCTCAGGTATACCCGGAAGATTGAACAGCCTTGAAGAAACCGAGTACGGATGACGAGAGAGCAAAGTTTAAAGCAGCCCAATACACAAAAATGGTGGCCTTCGTTGAGGGTGACTCCTCCAAACAGTTTGCTATAGGTTCTAACCTAGATAACAAGGAGGAAGAGGCACTCATAGAGTTTATTCGCGAGAATCAGGATGTTTTCGCTTGGACGCCTAGTGACATGCCGGGTATCCCGACATAGCTTGTTGAGCATAGTTTACATGTTGATCCTAAGTCCCGGCCAGTGAAGCAGGGCCTGAGGAAAATGAACGAGGAAAGGAGAAAGGCTATAGGGGCAGAGATAGCTCGGCTCCTAGCAGCCGGCTTTATTATGGAGTTTTTTCACCCCGAATGGTTGGCAAATCCGGTTCTAGTGTTGAAGAAGAATAATGAGTGGAGAATGTGCATAGATTATACGAGTCTCAACAAGCACTGCCTGAAGGATCCGTTTGCCCTTCCAAGGATAGTCCAGATCATAGATGCAGTGGCGGGAAGTGACCTGTTGTGCTTCCTGGATGCCTATTCCGGGTATCATCAGATAAAACTCAAAAAGGAGGATTGGGAGAAAACATCGTTCATAACCCCCTTTGGAGCCTTTTGTTACAAAACCATGACCTTTGGATTGAAGAATGCCGGTGCGACATACCAACGGTGTATTCAGAAGTGCTTCGAGGATCAGACTGGACGCAACGTCCACGGTTATGTTGATGACGTAGTGATCAAAACAAGGAAGGCATAAACGTTCATTGACGACCTAAAAGAGACAGTCAAGAACCTGAGGAGGTACCAGATGAAGCTCAACCCAACAAAGTGTGTGTTTGGGGTTCCTGCAGGGAAGTTACTCGGTTTCATCGTTTCTGAGCGGGGGATCGAGGCTAACCCGGAAAAGATCAAATCCATCCAGAGCTTGAAAAAGGCGGAAGAGCTGAAACATGTTCAGAAACTTACAGGTTGCGTGGCAGCGTTAAGCCGGTTCATATCTAGGCTCGGAGAGAAAGCGATACCCTTATACCGACTCTTGAAGAAAACAGACAAGTTTGTATGGGACCAAGAGGCGGACAAGGCATTTGAGGTTCTGAAAAACAGTTATCTGAGGCGCCGGTTCTGGCTGCGCCGGGTCCCAAGGAGCCTATGTTGTTGTATGTTGCGGCTGGGCCCCGGGCAGTTAGCGCCGTGGTTGTGGTCGAGCGCAAGGAAGATGGAAAGGATCACCCGGTGCAAAGGCCGGTTTACTATGTGAGCGAGGTCTTGTCACAAGCAAAGCAACGATACCCTCATTGGCAAAAGCTAGTTTTTGGGGTATTCATGGCCAGTCGGAAACTGAAGCCGTATTTTCAAGAGCACCCCATTACGGTGGTAAGTTCAATACCAATGGCAGATATCATAAGAAATTCATATGCAACAGGCAGGGTGGTCAAGTGGGCCATCGAGATGGGAGATTATCACATCAACTATGAGCCCCGGTCTGCGATCAAGTCTCAAGCCCTGGCGGATTTCGTTAACGATTGGACTCAAAAAAGCATGCCCTAGTGGTGCCAAGTTCAGAATCCTGGGTAATGCATTTTGATGGTTCCAAGCAATATGAAGGGTCAGGAGCTGGTGCTGTGCTCACATCGCCAAAAGGAGACAAGCTGAGGCCCTGTTGCATGGACTAAGAATTGCAAAGGAGATGAACATAAAGCGTATAAGGTGCTATGGGGACTCGGATCTCGTGGTACAGCAGGCCTCAGGAATGTGGGACAGAAAGGATGCAACAATGGTAGCATACCGAAGAGAGGTGGACAAGGTAACCGGGTCTTTTTCCGGATATCAGGTGGAGCACATTGATTGGGGAAAGAATGAGGCTGCAGATGCACTCTCGAGACTCGGTTCTCGTCGAGAGCCGGTTCCGCCTAATGTCTTTCTGGATGAGCTATGACGGCCTTCTGTCAAAACCGAGTCAGAGGAGGAACTAGCTCACCAAGACTCGGATTTGGAGTTTGTGGTTGCGGTGCGCGCTATCCCGGAGTGGACTGAGCTGTTTCTGGCATTCTTATTACGGGGTGAGTTACCACAACAGGAAGTTCTAGCTCGGTAGATCCAGAGGCGAGCGAAGGGATATTCTATCATTAATGGCGAGATTTATAAGATAAGTGCTACATGTGTCTTCCCACGTTGCGTAGCCCCAGAAGAAGGTCATCAAATACTGAAGGAAATTCATGAAGGTGACTGCGGACACCACGCCTCCACAAGATCCCTTGTGGCTAAGGCGTACCGGTACGGTTTCTTCTGTCTTACGGCGTTAGCCGACGCGGAGCGCTTGGTAGCAAGTTGTGATGGATGTCAAAGGTACGCCCGGCAAATCCATGTGCCGGCTATGGAGTTACGGACAATCCCATTGACCTCGCCGTTTGCGGTTTGGGGTATGGACATGGTAGGCCCTTTCCACATGTCTCCATGCAAGAAGACCCTCCTACAGGTGGCTATCGACAAGTTTACAAAGTGGGTTGAGGTTATGCCCGTTACAAACTGTTAAGTGGCCACGGCCGTGAAATTCTTGAAAAGGATTATACATCGATTTGGATACCCCCACAGCATAATTACGGACAATGGAACCAACATGTCCTTAGGAGAGATGGAGAAGTTTTGTGGAAACAATGGCATCTAGCTCGATGTGGCCTCTGTGGCTCATCCGCAAGCCAATGGGAAGGTGGAGAGAGCAAACCAGGAATTACTCCAGGGATTGAAACCACGATTACGAGTCCCGTGTCTCCGAGCTGTTGGAGCATGGGTTGAGGAGTTACCCTCTGTGGTTTGGGGAATTAACACCACACCTAACAGATCTACTCAGATGACCCCGTTTTTTATGGTTTATGGTGTAGAGGCGGTCCTTCCGAGTGATATCATCCACGACTCGCCACGAGTGGCGGCTTATGTTGAGGTGGAAAACGAGAAGACCCGGCGAGATGCCGTGGACATGTTATAAGAACACAGGGAGCAAGCATTGGAGCGATCAGCCATATATCAGCAGGACTTGAGGCGGTATCATAGTCGCCGAGTCAAAACCCGTGTTTTCCAGGAAGGAGACCTGGTGCTGCGCTTAGTACAATCCAAAGAAGGAAAGCACAAGCTATCTCCCCCATGGGAGGGTCCATTCATTATAAGCCGGAATATGCACAACGGATCGTACTACTTGATAGATGCAAGGGAAGAGTCGGACTCCACCAATGATACTGCTCATTCCACTTCATCTATGCAAGAGCGTGAAAGACCATGGAATGTGGCTCAGCTGCGTCCCTACTACACTTAGTATAGACTCGGTTTTCAAGTTGTATTACACGATGTAACAGGCAGCAGGTTTCAGACGCACTCTTTTCCTATCCAAGGTACCTAAGGGGACTGAAGGATTTTTAATGAGGCGGTCTGCTGACCTAACCTTTTCATATCAATAAAGAGATGGTTAAATCATTATAGTTCCTGTGTTTCCTGTATTTTTGTTAGTTCTTCGCATGTTTTTCTATGTTTGGTCATGATTTATATCAGGTAAGTATATTATGTTTAGTTAATTATAATTATTCAACTGTAAGAAATATAGTTTAATAAGCTTTAAGTTTACATACCTTTTGCTTTTATTCAAGTTACCTATAAGCCGGTAAAGCTGAAAGCCTACTGTTGCATAGCATGTATATCCAGGTCTTGGGGGCTGATTGCTTGAATAGCACAGTTACAATCTAAGACTCGGCCATGATGCCATTGGGTTGTGAGGACTGATTACTTTCAATAAGTACAGTTGCAATCTCATAACTTGGACAATAGAGCCAAATTTTTCTTGACTTTTCTTGTTTAAGCTTGATGTAACTCGCAACAAAGTGGCATGTTTTGGCTAACCTATGAATTCAATCAGTCATGATGCCCATTGGGACTTGCCTGACCCTGTTTTTATATAGTTATAGCAGCATTGAGTATCCACGCGAAAGTCATCTTACAACAAAGAGGGTCAAAAGGGTCATCCAAACCACAGGTTATGCAGAGTAAAGGCATCATCCGGAAACTCGTAATATATCAAGCACAACTTCAAAAGTGTATAAACATAATAACATGGTTGGGGACTTGGCAAAACAAAAAGTGTTCTTAAGTCACCAGAACTCAAGACCAAAACCCGGGTCTTGGGGACTTGGGGACTTGAGAAAGCAAAAAAGTTTTCCTAAGCCAAAAAACCCAGACCCAAATCCGGGTCTTGGAGACTCGGAAGAAAATTTTCACCATCCCAAAACCAAGAATCGGTATTTATCACGAAAAATGTATAAAAGCAAAGGTTATTCCACCATAAGGTCGAAAAAGTGCATTTCAAATTGATAACCAGAAGGGTCATCAAAACCACAGGAGTTTAAGCGTATTACAAACCAGAGAGAATAGTATCAAAAGTGCACAGGCGCACCATCAAATAAACAAGTGTGAAAGGCATATTACAATGCGTATTGGCCGAATGGTTGCTTGCAGGTAAAAGGGTGATAACTTTACTTGTTTTCTTCAGCCGAGTCATCGGGAGTGGTCTTGGCAGCCGGGTCTTCAGCATGTTCTTCCGTCGCCTTCCCCTTCTCAGTGTCCGGGTTACCCCCGGAGGTAGCACGTGATGGAGGAGGGACAACCGGAGTTGTGGAAGATGGCGGGTTTTCCGCAGCCTTTCTATTTGCAAGTTCCGCCTTGAAACGGGTCAAGATATCAAAAGGCTCTGGGTCTTTGATGGGCACAGGTTGGTCCTCGGCATCATAGGCGGGAGTGAGCTTGTTCACGTCAAGGGTATCTGCGATCAGGCTGGCCGAGTGGCGGATCTGGACATTGGTAGCTTTGAGGTCTTTCCCCGAGAACTTAGAGCCGTCAGATTTCAATTCGGGAAACCCGTTTACAAGCATCGCCGGCTCGATCTTGGGATAATAGGCCTTGGCCAGTGCAAGAGCACGTACCACTCCAACCCGGCAGGCTGAGCGCTTCCAGGTTTCAATCTAGGAAGGGACAGTCGAGTATGCCTCGAGCATTTTGGTAATGCACGGATAATCACGTGACAGCTTCAAAGATTCAAGATCCCACTTAGTTCCCGCTGAGAATTGCCAGATGACAGTATTGAGTATTCTCAGCCTGTGTTGGTCATCTTTCACCTCTGCAATATCAGCCGGACCTGCGGTACAAAAAGACACCCAGATACCGAGTCAAAAACATTGCTTAGTAAGGAAATCCGGGTAACATGAATCGGCAAAGAGAACCTAGACTTACCAATGAGGGAATCAAAATTGTTGCCGATGAAGGCCGAGTATTCTTTGATGAGTTCATCAGCAGTCCGGAGTTTCTTCTTCTGTGTTTTATGCCTTTTGGTGAGATCTTTGAAGCTAGCTTCTAGTTCTTCACGAAGTTTAACCTCCGCTTGCAGCAGTTCATTGGTCTTGGCCAAAAGCGCATCAGTGCGAGCAACATAAGCCTGAAAACGACAGATAAGCGGAAGTAGGCATATTAGTAAGTACCGAGTGATTGTGTACAGAACACTCGGAACTTGGGGACTAGGATAAGTGTGTGACTAGTGTTAGCAAGATTAACCTGGTGCTCAGCCGCCAGAGACTCGATTATCTCCTCCTCGGTGGTCTTCAAAGACCGGTACTCCTCCAGAAGCTTTTCAACCTTTCGGCTGCCGAGAGCCGACCTGGAAGAACTAGCGCCATAGCCAGTGGGTTGGGCTGCTGCCTTTGTCTCCTTAGGGTCATACCTGGCAGTAGCGGTCCTTGGAGCGGCAGCGCTCCTCTGGGTCCCGATATATTCGACCTCAGGATCATCCGGCTGGGCCATGTGAGGAGGAGACTCAGTTCTTGGGCTGGTGGCATTAGCCGGCCCTTGCTCTTCAGGAGGTGGAGGGTTGGCAGCGCTTACCGGGTCTTCCATCAGAGGGTCATCAGCGGGGGTTTCCACCGGATCGCTAAGAGTGACCCGGGCTCTGAGAAAACAAAAATTCGGAGTTATTATGCTATAGAGGAAAAGCATGCAAATCATAGGGATGTGGTCAAGTTATGAAAATTACCCGATATTTACGATGAAATCGCTGGGGAGCTCATTGCTAGACCCGGAAGACACTGATAGAGAGTTGGAAAGTGAGACTCGGATTGTTTCGGCTAAAGGATGATTTGGAGATGGGAATTTTCGAGGAGTACTGTCAGAATAAGTGGAATGAGTACCGGCTCTGCGAACGGGCGACTGAGGGATCCCGGGATTGAGGGGCTCATCACTTAGAGAATTTCGGGTTACCCGTCGCTTGGGTGGAGGAGATACGTCCTTCAGAGAAGATACAGTGGTTAGATATTTGTTAAGCTTGCACATACCGGCGTACGAGTATGGTTCTGTGGTCATGGAGGAGTATGGCACCTTGAACGTGACCCCCTGGGTTTCCTCTTTTTGCCTAACTCGGCATGGGGCTCAGCCTCGATCTCCTCCGATTGAGAGCTGTCCTTGTCAGCCAGCGCTGGTAAATTATAGCATGTTATCAGTAAATGGAAATTTTCGGTCTAATAGATTAACAAAGCATTAGCTTGGTGACCCGGGATTACCTTCCTCACTATCACTCGGTTCTTCATCTTCCGAGTTTTCAGAAGGTGGAGGGGTGACAATCTTCCAAAAAGCGTCGGTTTCCTGGGTAAAGAATGGCAAAGTTAAAAGTTAGTAGGTATACATCTCAAAAAATAGTCGGTATAGAAGATGTTAGCCGGTTCTACTGGAGGAGCCGGGTTTAAGCGAGTGAAAGGGCCGAGTCTGGAGATGCTCTTGATAACATCCACTTTCTCGGCCAGGAAGTTCTTCATGAACTTATTGACGTCCGCGGCCGGGTATGATTTCTCCGAGTATCGGAGAGAGTCGGTTAAGTGGCCCGAATACTCACAGATGAGTTTGGGTCGGACGCTGTTTGGCTGGATCCTATAGCTGATCTAGGTTTTGATCAAGTTCAGCCCGCAAAGACCATGGGCTTCTAGGACGGCTAATTTGTGGAGGAGGGGTTGAATAGATTGTCTGTCGGCTTCTGGAGCAAAAGAACTAAGGTTGTCACTAAGAGAGAGAGTCTCGACGGAGAAACCTGGCAAAGGCTTTTCGCCGGGTGTAGACGTGTCCTTGCAATAAAAGAACGTCTTCTGCCAGTGCTTCACGTGGGTGTGAAGGCTGAGAGTCGGCATCAGAGAGTTCTTGCACCTCTGGATGGACACACCCCCACAGACGAGGAGGGGCCCATCCGTGCTCTCGCGGCAAGGTTTGCATTGGAAAAGCTCTAAAAACAGGGCGAGATTGGGGGCGATGCAAAGATAAGCCTCACAGAGAACAGTAAAGTGACAGATGTTCAAAATCGAATTAGGACCGATGTCGAAAACCCGGAGTTTATAGTGGTGAAGGATTTCGTGGAAGAAAGGGTGACCCGGGGGGACGGAAACCCCGAGTCACGTGCTCCGAAAAGACAACAACTTCACCTGAGCCGGGTGAAGGACGGGTCTCCTGTTCTGGCGCTCTTCAGGAGATTTCCGACTCTGCTGGGAGGACCCCAGACTCGGCCAGTTCCTCTAACTTTGCCTTTGTGACAGTCGATCTAGCCCAGTTGGCTGAGATCGACTTTCCCTTGGACTTGGCAGCAGCGTTGGGTGCCATGGAAATGGATGTAGAGAAAATCGAAAACTAAGAATAAAGCAAGGAAAAAGAAATGGAGGCTAGAAGCACGATGAACACGAATTCAAGGTTCAAAGGGGGAAAACCTAGATCTGCTAAACACTCACCGGAGAACGGCGGCGAGGTGAAGTCCGGCGGATGCGGCATGACGTGGTGGCCGGGTTGTCGAGGACGATGGCCGGTGTGCGTGGCGGCAGGCGCTTGGACCGTGATCTTGGAGCTCGCCCTCCAATGGCGCGGCTGGATCTTGCGGGAGGAGAATGGCGATCGCGGTGGTGCGAAATGGTGGCGCGAGGCGGCGACCGGTGGATAAGGGTCAACGACGGGCGCGCAGGAGGTACAGAGTTGTGCGTTTGAATCTCAAGTCACTAGGCGCTGGCGGAGTGCTGGAGGAAGAAGAAGATGGGGAATGGTGGCGTTTGGGATTTAGGGTTTCCCCCGGGCTCTATTTATAGGCGCCGCGGAACCCTAAAAACCAAACGGTAACCTGGAGAAAATTGCGGGAGGATATCAACCGGCCCGTTAATCATGGGATAAGGATCTTGGGAGTTATTGCGAAGTGGCCGAGTTACTCAAGCCCGCCAAAAGAGCCGGACTTGAAAATTGTCACTCGGACCAGCTTGTGGAAAAGGTTAAAGCCGGGTTACAAAATCTGCCTCTGGAAATTTGGTCCAAGGGGCAATACTCGGCTCGAATGAAAACTGGGTTACTACATGGACCGCCAAAAGAGCAGGACTGGCTATAATTAAAGCAATCTAACCCATTATATTATGCATATAAGTGTTTGTTGTTTTGCAGGGAATAGCGTGCGCTTCATGGTCGGGTCCAAGATGCCCAAGCTATTCTGGGGACTACTGTTGGAGGGATGATAACCCGGTAGGCCCACACCTAGGACGAGACCCGGCTAAAGGGAAGCTGCGCAAGACCCTGCATTGTGATGTTAGGCCAGGTGTTATAAATGGGCCAGTAATTGTAATGATGACCCGACCCAAGGGAAGAGAAGGTCTAGAAGGCCTAAAAGGCGGTACAAACCCCGTGATCCGTGACTTGGGGGTTACGGTAGGTAATTTAGGGTTATGTATGGATCCCGAGTAGGATTCTGGAGGTACCTTGTACGGAAAGCCGGGTGTTATATAAACCGGCTTCTAGGGCAAAGAGACCAAGTTTGAGAGAGAGAGAGAGAGAGAGAGAGAGAAAACGATCCACGTATTCTAGGTATTTGAGAGCTAGTCCTTTTAAACCTAGATCGGAGTCTCGGTGACATTGCAGTCCGAGCCTTTAGATCACCAGTTGATATGATTTTCCCTAAGCTAAACCCTCTCCCAAACACCAGAGTCGATTTGCCCCATACTAAGTTACCCCTGGTAACGTCAGCCGTGAATATCCCACGACAAAGCTAGTATGGTGAAGCGACTAGAGGGCACCGCCACATGTTGAAGAAGGCAGTCACATCGTCGAGGTAGGGGGTGAACCATATGTAATTGTATGCATGCATGAGTTGGTCCCATCTTCTTCATATCAACTTAGTCATCCACTTCATGAATCCGCCATGGACGATTTGGGGGCCGAAATGTTTGTATCGGGCCACGCGGAAGTTTTAGGCCCAAATTTCACATGGGGAGGAAAATAAATTTGATATCGAACCCCCATGAACTCCCTCGGCCTTGTCCTATCCATCCACCGAAACCACCTCCCGATTCTCGACCGCTGCCACCATCGCCTGCAGATCCCATCCGGCTCCGGCTACCTCGCGCCGTCGACCATAAGCCTGGAACCAGCTCCTCACCCTCTCTCTTCTCCACGGCCTAGAACCCCCGATTGAGTTCCGCCACCTAGGCTAGATGCACTAGCCCTAGGCGAGATCCCCTTTCGCTCTGCAACTCCCGTACGCCGGTAGTGGGTCGCCTCCGCCGTCCACCCTGCTGGACCGGCGTCGAGGATGATGCACCGCCTGTTGCTGGCCCTCGCCAACGCTGCGTCTCGCGCCTCCATCCTCAAGGGAAGTCTCCACTACTCCTCTGCTCGCGCCGCGGTTAAGATAGTAGAGTGGCTAGATCTAGCCGTCAACGATGGCGCCTAGCCACAAGGGACGACCTGGCCACCCCGGGGCCCAACCAGGAGGGATACGGCGGCCATCCGCTGCCGGTCGGTTTGGATCTAGACATCTCCAAAGCCTAGAGGTAGTTTCTCTGCCTCAACCTTCAAGCACATTCAAAATATTCTTCCTCCAATATGAATGGAAATATTGAATCTTTCTTTAGCAGCAGAGCAAGGAGGAGGCCCGGACGTGACCGTCGATATGATGCGCAAGTCCTCTCTGAGGAAGAGGAGGTTACTGTCGAGACATCGTAGTAGAGTTCATAGACGGGGGTGCCATGAGTCTACGGGTAGAGACGTGGGGGGACGTGGTAGTACGACAACCAGGAACACCAAATTTACCCAGGTTCGGTATGGCGCAACTAGGCGACGTTCCTACTCCTGCAATCTCACTAAATCAGGGCTGAAGCCTGAAGTATACAAAGTACAATGTGAGTAGGGTTTCGCTAACTCGGTGAGGATCAACTTCTCGGCGAGTTGGCTTCTAGCTAAATTGTGTGTGTCTTTCTTCTTTCTCGTCCGACTTTATATAAATAGCCGGGTTAGGGCTTACAGAAAGGAAACCTAGAAGACTACGAAAAGCATATAGCTTGGAAAGGAAGGAATCCGTCTTCTACTCCAAGCCGCACCACTTTGGGCCGTGGTCTGGGTTCTTCTAGAATCCGGCTTCTGCGCGTCAGCTTAGTGGGCCGCCTAATGGACTGTGATCCATTACCAACAGGCCACCCTGGTAATCCGGCTCATAGGACAATGCCGGATATACCCTTAATCGGTATATATCTGACAATATCCCCCAAGAAGGATTGAGACTTCACTTTGCCACCTTTCGTCAATTTGTTCCGAGAAATGTTGGCTCTTTGTCTCGATTCTTCTTTTTCCCAAAACTTCATTATGCATAACTCGGATTTTCCCAAAATCCGGCTTTTTCTTCCATGAGCCCTCGCGGAGAAGGGATTTCTTGATGTGTAACTCAAAACTCGGATTTACCAGAATCCGGCTTTTCTTCCATGAACCTTCATGGAGACGGAACTTCGTGACGTCAACGATGAAATTGTGCTGACATCACGGACGTTTGGGTTCAGTCAAAACCCTGCAACGTATCTCCTGACAGATTCTTGCGGGAAACAAGGAGATAGCACTTATCACTTTATCTCTTCACTTCCCGGAAATCTCGGGCGTGACACGCGTCGGCAATCCAATGGCTAAAATAGCCGTTGTAACTAATCTTAACGCGTTTCCGGCTATAAATAACCGCCTCGGAGGCTCCTTTTCTTCTTCCGCGTCATATCCTTCCTCGAGCCCCCATCACCATAGCCTGCGCGAGCTAGAACCAGAGACCAAGCGAGTGACCGCAGTGAGTGAGCTCTCAACCTTCCCCGAAGAAATCATCGGAGGTTCATCGTCACGGTTGCGCCGCCCGCAAATGGTTGACGGAGAATCTCCTTGCGCCACGGACGCGACCTACGCCGCCATGGACCTTGAGTCCATAATCAACGATTTAGACCCGCAGTTGGACTCCCCCGTCTGCGCCACCGCAAGCACACCGGAGGGAAACGCCGGCAACTTGGCCCGCGGGGATCTTCCTCCCACGACCGAAAACACACCGTCGTCATCTGTCGCCCCCGACACCGCCTCTCACCACCGAGCCAGCGGAAGAAAACCTCGCTCGCGGTGGCGAGGAGCTCGCCTCCGCGAGCGCCGCCGGAGCCGAAGAAAAATGTGACGCCCCGAGATCGGGCACTATGCAGATTTCAGCATTCCCGCCAAAATCCACATAATAACCGATTCCAGGTTGCCACTTGTGATAACATTACAACGGTTCACGAATAATCCACAACAACAACAGCAAAAGATATATACAAGATGACTCAAACGAGTCAGGGGTACAACTGATACAATACAAAGATCCAAATAACAGCGGAAGAAACAACATAGCGTCCGACTACGGACAAGATACAAATTGGATTAAGAGTCCTGAAGATAACCGAGAGCGTCCAATCCCTGCCCAGGCCAAGCCGGAGGGATTCCCAAGCTAACATCGTCAGACTTCAAACCTGTTGACTGCAATGTTGAATATGCAGCCACGAAAAAGGATTCGTGGGTCAGTACGGTTAAGTACTGGCAAGTGGATAACCCATACTCACAAGATACCGGCGTAACCAGTCATCACAAGATACAAATACTTTAGGTTCAACGGAAAGGAAGGGAGTATTGCAAATAAGCGGCAGCGGGCTGCACTAACCAACTACAGAAACACACTACCACTTCCGGCTAACAGAACGAAGATAAGATAGCGTATCGTAACCAACTACAACTAACTTCAAACAAACCCATCCACTGTCACCCCCTACTAAGGAAGCAACCCAAGGATAACTCACACTGTTGATTAGGGTGACATCATTTATATAGTGGAGGTAATCTATATTACTAATCAAGTTATTATCATTAGGTGTAAGTTGTCTGAGTACTTGTTAGCCAGCACTTTCACCAAGTCGTCACATAACCGCGGACAACATGGCTTCTCGAGAAGATTTATCCCTGCAGGGTGTGCTCCAGTACCCGTACACACTCAAGCCACCAACTAAAACTCAGGTTGGCTCGACACGACCCAAACCGTCTCTACAACCCATCCTAGGAGCCACGGAGCTATAAGGTCCCAGCCACGCAGCCGAATACTCAGCGCAGGTGTGCAAAACTCCCGCAGGACACAACACCCCGGCAATACAGGCCTCGCCCTATATGCATCATCATCATCAGTAACCATGGGTGATCAACCCATTATGCAAAGGAGCAAATGGAACACCCGAACTAAGTGTGGCTCTTCGGACAAGCTGCAGATCAGGTCTAAGTCGAGGGGGGTTCCATACCACCACCCGGATGCGGTGAGCACGCTCATCATGGATCAGTAGACAAGACCCTTTTCCTAGTTTCGACACCAGCAGGCTCTAAAACCCTAACCCGGGCCTCCTGCCGGTGCCTTAACATCAAATTATTATTACCCAAAACATTAACATGTTGTTGATTGAACTGAAACCCAACTATCAAACTAAACAGGTGATACGACAAAGGACAACAGGACTAGAGCGCAAACAACACTAAGCATGCAACTACGACACGGGGCCAACACGGCAAACAAGCAACAGTTAATAGGAAGTGGAAGCAAAGGCTATATCATGGCTGCAAGGTAAACATATAATAGGATCGAGACACAAGCATGAAATCATAAGGCTAGCATAAGAACAACGGAAAGAATCGGTAACAAGTGATGAAAGGCAGCCATTTGGCAGCAGGTGAGTATACTTGCCTGAGATCCAGCAAGTAGAGGTTCATCCGCAGAACTCGTCGTTGCTCACGTCATCTCAACGTCCTATCCGCGAAGAAACAACGAACCTCGAACAAACACCGGATACAACAATTACTACTACGGCAAAAGATCCAGCATGATCCTATTTTATATGCATGGCATGGCAAGATGCAACAAGGGAAACAATTTAAGAAATTTAATCTGAACCGGAGTCCGAAGAAATAGGAATTGGTTCAAGTTGTTTAGCTAACCATCAAGTTAAATGTTGTTTAGCATGGAAACCAGTAAATAGGTGAGTTAAGCAATATTAAATGGAATAGGGCAACAATTGAATTAAATACCCCAACACATTCCATATTTATTTATTAGGTGAACATACATAACACTACTACAAATTCAACATGCAAGGTGCAAACATGAACATGGATGGCATGAATAGATTAAGTGCATTTTTCTGGTATGAAAACATATTTTATTTGTTGGATTTGGAATTAAAATGAACAAGTTATGAATTTGGCAATTTTAAATGCATTAATTAAGAAATAGTTGTTTTCAGCAATTTAAATTATTCAAAACAGAAAAAAAAGTTGATAGTTGCAAAGTTTAGAGAAATTTGATTGGAAAACATATTTTATTTGTTGAAATTGGAATTAAAATGAATCAGTTATGAATTTGGCAATTTAAATTGCATTAAATGAGAAACAGTTGTTTTTAGCAATTTAAATTATTCAAAACAGAAATCAAATGTTATATTTGGAAAGAGCATGAAATTTTGGTTGGAGACCATGTTTTGAGTATTTAATTCGGAGCAACCATTTGAAAGTTATTAATTATGCCATTTAGTTTGTCATTTTTAAGGATTATTAAATAACCTTAATTTTAATTGCCCAAATTGCAAAACAAGGTTGATAAACAGAAAGTACATTGAATTTTGACTGAAAAACATATTTTACATTTTCAATTTGGAGTTTATTTGCAATTTCTAGGTGTGTTTGAAGTTCAAGGACTGAATTGTGAATTACAGGGACTGGGCTGTGAAGGAAAAAGTGGGGGTGGGGGCTTAACTGCGAAAACTACGCCCAAAACTGGGCTGCACCAAGTCACAGTGACCCTGGGTCGCTGCCAAGCGGGCCCAGGCCACGTTGGCGCTGCCGTGGCGGTGCTAGGAGGTGACGGGGCACCCAGGGCCCATGACAGGTGGGCCTGGGGGCTCGCGCGAGTAATTCACAAAAAGGGGGGCAGTGCGCCCGCGGGGATTCGATCCCGGGTTCGCTCGCGGCGCGCAGGGGAACGCCACCACTGCGGTTCTGCTGCTGTTGTGATGGGATACAGGCGCGTTGGTTTTTGTGGTTCGGTTCGTGATAGACACTGAAATCTGAAAAAAATTCAGATGCAGTTTAACAGAGGAGCACGACGCCGGCGGGGAGCTGCTGGTCTTGCACGGGGCGTGCTGTGCTCGTGGTAGAGAGGGGAAGGGGGAGATGGAGGTGGGGTGGTGCTCACCGTGGTGGAAGGAGGGTGCTTGGCGCGGCTCGGCTTGGAAGATGACACGGGGGTTGACGGCGTTGAGCGGCTCCTTCGAAGATCTTGGCGCGGAAGATGTCCTCGTCCCATTCCCGGCATCGGAGAAACCTCGAGGTGACCGTGGCGGTGGGGCGACGGGGAGGCAGTGATGGTGGTGCACGGTTTGGTCACAGAGGACAGAAGAGAGAGGTGGGAGGGAGAGAGAGGGAAGATGGCGGCGGCATAGGAACAGAGTAGGGGCTAGGGCTAGCGGAGGGGGAGGTGGAGGTTTTATGGTGGGTGCCTAGCTGGTACGGCTGCTCATCGGAAGGGGGGGAGGATCTCACGGTACAGAGGAGGTTCGTACAGGGGATGACATCACGAGGAAGAAGATGCCCTGGACGAAAAGGTATCGGGCCAGAGAGGGGAAAGAAAAAGGGGAAGTGGGCTGTGGGCTGGCCTGTCTCCCACAGCTCACCCTCTCCTTTTGATTATTTTTTTCCCTTTCTCTTTTTTTTTTGCAAGAGATAAAAGAGAGAGAGATATAAATAGGGTTTGGGGGGGTTCTTTTATTTGATGAACATTTTTTTTTATTAATTGCAAAACAACAATTCAAAGCCATTTAACATCAACTTCAAAATTGGGAAATATTAATTTGATTTTTAATTGGTTAGTTGAATTACAAATAAGGTTTGATTTTGGAATTTTTTTGGAAATAAACAAATTTTATTTAATAAGCTCAAGCAATTATGAAAAATATTGTTGAATTTAATTGTTTGCAAGAATTTAATGTTTAAACCACAATTTGATCATGTCAATTATGATTGATTTGGAAGGGAATTTGAATTTGCCATTTGGGGTTACTAAAAAGGAGTTTTCATTTAACAAACAATTTGAACAAGTTCAACTTCAAACTATTTGAAAACAATTTGAGGTATTTTAGTTTGGAACTTAAGTTGGAAACTTTAGACATGTTTTTGAAAGTTTAAAGTGGTTTGAATTTTTGAGTTGTTTTGAGAACAGGATGCAATGCTCATGTGATGCAAAAAAGAAAAAGGAAGCAACCAAATCTACTAAGGGGGAACACCCCAGGTGTTACAAAAAAGCAGAGGAAAGTTCCGGGAATTGGAGCCACTGCAACGTGGTATCCACCCTCCTTCAGGCAATGGAAAAGGAGGGGTTCACCCTGGCAAAGAAATGGCGGTACGACTCGGATGAATCCGAGCCATCGCCAAAATCCAGAGAAAGAGTCATCCTCGCGTCGCATATCAACCGAGGTATCAGACTTCCACCTTCCTCCTTCTTTCTCCAGGTCTTAAACCATTACCAGATCCAGCTGCATAATCTCCCTCCCAATTCCATTTTGTACATTGTCGGCTTCAAGGCTTTGTTCGAAGGTTATTTAGGGTTAGAGCCTAGGCTAGACTTCTCGCAGTATTGTTTCGGAGTCAAGAGAAACCCTTCTGAGGGCGCTCTCCCCACTTGCGGGACCATTTCTTTCACCCTTCGTAGGTTTAGGGAGGACTGGTTCCCCAAGATAAAAACTTCGGAATCTTTCAGATTCTGGATGGGTTTCTTCTTTTATCATGAGGATGTCCCGTTTCCTGGGAAGGAAACGGGAATCCCACCTTTTGTAAATTCCGCGGCCACTCCCCAAGATAATTGGGCAGTGGACGCGGTCCAGACCCTGCCGCCAGATCTGATGAGAATCAAACGGCGCATCGCCAAGCTGGTTTCCGCCTCTCCTCCTCTCACTAGCATGGACACGGTTCTATGCCGGCTTGAAAGGAGGATCCAGCCTCTGGCTCACCGCGGTCCCCGACGAATGTGTGAATACACGGGACCCGAGGACGCGATGAGGGCAACGAACAAGTCCTTGTCGAAGAAGGACTTGAAGAAATGCGTCAACCAGTTGGTCGCAACTCGCGATTAATATGAGGAAATTCTGCCGATGTATACAGCCGCAAACCCGGCTCCAAAGGTAAATTTCTAACATTTTGGGCATTGGTTTTGAGTTTCTTTTTTCTCGGATGTTTTTACTAACCCGGACTTTGTCTTTTTTGACAGATTTTGACTCTTTCAGACTCGGATCTTGCTTCTGATGCCGAGTTGGATGCTCTGCGCACCAACTTTGCCAGCGGACGGAATCGTAGAAGCGCTCCACCACTCAGGAGGTGATTGATCTTGACGGGATTCCCGTCGCAACTTCTAGGTAAGTCATCCGGTTTTTTTTCTTTTATCTGCTTTCTGTTGCAAGAACTTCTTTTCTTTCTCGGATTCTTATTTCTCGAGATTTCTTTCCTTTCTCTTTCCTTTTTAGCCTTGCTCCTACCACATAGAAGCCGAAAGATCGAAAGAAGCATAAGGCAGTGGTTAGTAGAGGATCACAACCGTCTCCCGCTGCATCCCCCGACACTCCGGCTTCCGCGGGAGAAGAGAACTCGGCTGCAAGGGAGGAACAATACCCTTTGCAGTCCAGCTAGCCCGTTGCGCCCGAGTCGGACGCGAGGGAAAGGGCGGTGCCGGAAAAGGGAGGTCCTTCTCGTGCTCCAGAGGAGGAACCTATCCCAACTTTCGACAAAGAGTTTAAGGTAAAGGAATAACCATTTGACGAACACGGGTATATCAAACCGTGGGCGACAAGAAACTTCTCTCTAGCTCCCTTAATCCGTCCTTGGCCGCAAGGCGGGCTTATTGTTAGGAATAAATTCGTATTTTCACCTCGGCAGGTCATCCAGGACGGCCTTTGCCACGTCGGGATTCTTTTTGTAGACTATGCAAAAGAGTTCAACGAAAATCTGGCAAACTTGACGAAAATGAGCCAGGTAATATCTCTAGCCCCCAAGCATTATGCCAAATATATACATTTTTTGACTTAACGCTTTTACTATAACCTTGCTTGTTTTCTGACTTAAGCGTTTTTGTCTCTTTTCTGTGTTTCAGCAAACTGCTGAAAACATAAACATGGAAGTTTTCAGCAAACTTACAATGAAGAATAAGGAGGTGAAAAATATCCTTAGCATTCTTGATGAAAAGGATGCAGAGCTAGCCTCCGTTCAGCAAAAGCTGGATGAATCAGCAGGTAATTTTTCTCTGCTGTATTTTAGATTTTTTTCTAAGTATTTTTCCAAGTTTCTAACTCTTCATTATACTTGCTTTTCAGCTTCTTTGGCGAAACCCAAACAAATTGCTGAAATGCTGGCAATGCCGAGAACCTCCGCAAAGAAAATATGGAACTTCACAAAATCAATGTGAAGCTCCAGAAGGACCCGGAGGCCAGCCAACGGGCTGTCGGCATCGCCGAGTCCAAGGCCTCTAGCCAGGCCGAGAAGGACCAGGCCACCATGAGGGACTTGGAGAATGCCCTGAACCAGCGCCGTGAGGAAGGCACGGAGATGGACATGATTCTCGGTAAGTTCTTAAAATTTTACCGGATTTTTCCCTTTTTCTCCTCTGTTTTTCTCTAACTTTCTTTTGTTGGTTTAAACAGAAGGGAACCCTTTGCTTACCCGGATTGATCGAATCCGGACTTTCGGGAGAGTCTTCGCCGCGCTTAAGTCTACGGGGATGTTACTTATCAATAAGTACATTCCCGACAAAGCAGGAGAACTCTCGGAAGTTAGCAAACTTCCGGAGGCAATAGAGGAGGTGGCGAACCGCAAGGATTCGTGGTTCCGTTCCGCGGCTCACGATGGTGCACGCATGGCCCTTGGGCTCATGCGTATGCATTATACAACCGCCAAGTCTTGGGGCGTGGCGTCAGGTATCCCTCAAGGATATACAGACGCTCAGCGGGCCAACATCTTCGACTCCGTCAAAGGCCACGCCACCAAAATAGCACAGATGGTGAACATCTCCACCTTCTACCCCGAGGAGGAAATTCCGGAAACTCCTGAGGAATCCAGCAGCGAGGAGGAAGACTCGGGTCCCGAAGAAGCTGCTTGAGTCCTGGGTAGAAATAGGAAAAATAGAAGCATTACTATTCTTACAATGTAATATTCATTGTAATGCTATCTATCCTTTGTATAAACAAGTACTCCGCTTTTGCAGTTTAATTTTATAAGTCTTTGCAAGTTTTCCGGGTTTTAATTCATTTGCCTTCTAAGTTCTCGGGTTTATATGCTTTAACTGTCCTTAGTGTTTGAAATGGCTCAATAGTACTTAATATTCACGCCAAGTGACTCGATATAACCGATCATTCAAAACTCGGAAACATGGATTGTACTAAGGCATTTTTACTTACTAATTTCAGTGACCCAACACATAAACGATCAGATAATACTTAGAGAAAAGTGAGGAATGTTGAAATTGTATGAAACTCAGGCACGCAGGCACAATCTGGGTTTCCTTAAGCGTCCTTAGGTCGAAAAGCATTCAGTTTTATAACTCCGAGCACGCAGGCACAATTCGGGTTAACTTAGAGTATTTTGAAAGATCATTGGGAAATAGATAAGACGAACTTATGCTTCGTAAGAAAACAGATAAAACAGTAATGCATGAATTTCGACAACTTTGTTTCATGATCTCAAAGATGTTTACATAGAAATTGAACTAAGTGTAGAAGGGACGTAACTGCTGGATGCTCCAGGGTCTCTTTGTCTCTCCCAGTTCGACATCTATCTTTTGCGGTTCGGTCTTTTGGGATCATTCTCCGTATCCCGAATATCTACAAGATAATAAGATCCATTTTTCATAGCCTTACTAATGACAAATGGTCCCTCCCAGACTGGGGCTAACTTGTGCTTTCTTTACTGTACCAATCTTGGCACTAAGTCACCTTCTTTGAAAGAACGGTGTCTGATTTTCTGACTATGGTAGCATCGCAATCCTTGCTGGTAAATGGCGGATCTTTGAAGCACAAGGTCTCGTTCTTCTTCTAAAAGATCGACGGCATCCTGTCATGCGCTTTTGGCATCCGAGTCATCGTAAGCCTGCACTCTTGGGCTATCATGGAGCATGTCCGTTGGAAGCATTGCTTCTGCGCTATAAACCAAGAAAAACGGGGTTTGCCCTGTTAATGTATTTGGCGTCGTTCGAATACTCCAAAGCACGGAAGGAAATTCTTCTATCCATGCTCCAGCTGCTCTATGAAGAGGAGATTCGAGTCTTGGGCGTATTCCCTGCAGGATTGAACTATTCATTCTTTCAACCTGCCCATTGGACTATGGGTGTGCCACAGATGCTAGATCGAGGCGTGTTCCCGTTTGTCGGCAATATTTTGCCAACTCTCCGATTGAGAAGTTTGTCCCGTTGTCGGTGATTATGTTGTGTGGAACGCCATATCTCATGACTAAGTCAATGATGAAGTTTTTGGCAGTCACACCGTCAAGTTTCTTGATGGGTTTTGCCTCCACCCACTTGGTATACTTATCCACTGCAACGATTAGATGTGTAAGTCCGCCTCTTGCAGTTTTGAATGGTCCCATCATATCTAGCCCCCAAACCGCGAACGGCCATGTTATAGGGATAGTTTTGAGTGCTTGAGCTGGCATATTTTTCTGCTTGGCGTAATACTGGCATCCGGCACATGTTTTTACTATGTGTTCGGCATCTGTCTTGGCTGTGAGCCAGAAAAACCCTGCACGGAATGCTTTTTTGACTATGCTTTTTGATTGAGCATGATGTCCGCAATCTCCTGCGTGGATTTCTTGCAAGATTTCTCGTCCTTCCTCTGGCGAAATGCATCGCTGAAAATTCCGATAGTGCTGCGCTTATACAGGCAACCATTGATTACCGTGTATCCTTTGCATCGGTGATGTATCTTCCTTTGCAAGACCTCATCTGCTACATCCGGGAACTTCTGGTCAATTAATAAGTTTAAGTATGGAATCGTCCAATCCGGGTTAACGAGCAGAACTTCAATTGACTCGGAAACTAGAGGATAATCAACATCTCCACCTTTTATCGATGGTTCGTGCAAGTGTTGGACAAACGCACTAGGTGGTAGGGTTTTCACTCTTTCCGACCCCATGCGGGCTAATGCATCCACATTCCAATTTTCTTCCCTTTTTGATATGAAGTACTTCAAATCCAAGGAAGCAAATGGCAAACTCGTCCACCGTTCTCCGATATTCGTCCATGATGGGGCTTTTGGCATCCCATGTTTGGTTTAGCTGATGCTGTACCAAATCCGAGTAACCATAGCATAGTATACGTTTGACACCTATTTCTTTTGCAATATGCAAGGCGTTGAAGTGTATCTGTAATACATATTCCATAATGTCACCTTATGGGGATTTTAGCACTACACCAGCTCCAGCGCCTTCCTTCATCTTGGATCCATCAAAATGCATGACCCAGTATTCCGACTCCAGCATTGGTGTGTTCTCCATTGCTTCTTCCAGTCAACGACAAAATCTGCCAACACCTGGGATTTAATTGTTGTCCGGGGTTGGTACTTAATGTCAAACGCAGCTAGCTCAATGCCCCATTTGGCTACTCGGCCTGTTGCGTCCGCATTGTTAATGATATCCCCTAGTGGTGCTTTGCTTACCACTGTTATGGAATGTCCTTGGAAATAATGGCGGAGTTTTCTAGATGCGAAAAACACGCCATATGCCATCTTTTGATAATGTGGGTACCTTTGCTTTGACTTAGAGAAAACTTCGCTAACATAGTATAATGGATGTTGATCCGGTATACTTTGTTCTTGTTTCCGCCTTTCCACAATTATCACAGCGCTGATAACCCTGTTTGTTGCTGTAAGATAAAGTAACATTGGTTCTTCGTCTTTTGGGGATGCCAAAATCGGTGCTTTCATCAAGGTTTCTTCCAGCTGGGTTAATGCTTTGTCCGCCTCTTCTGTCCATTCAAATTTGTCGGATTTCTTCAACAATTTGTATAATGGCAGAGCTTTATCTCCTAGCCGGCTTATAAACCTGCTGACTGCGGCTGCAGAACCCGTCAATCTTTGTACATCTTTTAAACACATAGGCTTTGTGATATTCAAGATTGCCTTGATCTGTTCCGGGTTTACTTCTATTCCTCTGTGAGAAACGATAAAACCCAGAAGCTTTCCTGAGGGAACCCCGAATACACACTTTAATGGATTCAACTTCATTTTGTAAGTGCGCAAATTTTTGAAGGTTTCTCGTAGATCTTCAAGGAGTGTGTCCTTTTCCTTGGAAACTAAGGCAATGTCGTCCACGTAAACATGGACATTTTTGCCGATTTGACTATGCAAACAACGTTGCATGCAACGCTGGTATGTAGGACCTGCGTTCTTCGGGCCAAAATGCATGGTTATATAATAATATGTTCCATACAGGGTTATGAAGGAAGTTTTGATTTGATCTTCCTCCTTCATACGTATTTGATGGTACCCGAAATAAGCATCCAAAAAGCATAAAAGCTTAGAGCCAGCAGTGGCATCTATTATTTGATCGATTCGCAGTAACGCGAACCTATATTTTGGACACAATTTGTTCAAGCCGGTGTAATCTATACACATCCTAAAAACAATACTATCTTTCTTCGGGACTAATACTGGGTTCGCAGACCAATCAGTATGTATAACTTCCCGGATAAAATTAGCTGCTAAAAGTCGGATAATTTCCTTGCCTATAGCCTTCCGTCTTCTTCCATCAAAACGACGGAGACCCTGTTTGACGGGTTTTGAACCTGGAATTACCTTTAATTGATGCTCAATAAGTTCCCTGGGTACTCCCGGCATGTCCGCAGGACACCAGGCAAAAATATCCCAGTTCTCACGGAGGAACTCGATGAGTGCGCTTTCCTATTTGTCGGTCATCCCTGTCCCCACTACGACAAACTTTGTCGGATCTTTGGGGTCTAGGATAACCTATCTTGTATTCTTGGAAGCTTTGAAGCTATCTGCTGGCTTCCGGCTTTCTTTTCCTGCCGGCATTTCCATCGGCGATACTTCCTTCGTCAGCTCTTTCAATTCCTCCTTTGCTATTACTTTTTCGGCGCAAAGGGCGTTTCCTTTTTCCAGCTCGTTCGGCAATTTGAAGTCTCCGTATATGGTGATTACTCCCCCCTTTGGACCTGACATCTTCAGCTTGTTATAAATATAACATGATCTTGCTATGAATTTGGTGAAAGATGGACGTCCGAGTATTGCATGGTATACACTTTCGAACGGCACCACCTCGAACGAGATTTTTTCCTGTCGGAAGTGTTCTCTTTCTCCAAAGGTTACATCTAGGGAAATTTCTCCTAGGGAATGTGCTTGTCTGCCAGGAACTATACCGTGGAAACGTATGTTGCTTTGATTGAGTTGGGTCATGGAGATTCGCAGATGCTTCAGCGTATCCAGGTACAAAATATTGATACTAGATCCTCCATCCATCGGCACTCTCTTTAGCCTAGTGTTTTGAACAATAAGGCTTACAATTAGAGCTTGTGTGCCGGGTTCTGGGATATTTTCGGGATGATCTGACTGATCCCAGGTAATTGGTGTATTGGAATACTTCAAGAATTTGTGCGTTGGTGGGACAACCGCGATTATTTCTCGAAGTGTTCGCTTTGCCTGTTTTGCTGAGGGAGTTGCCAGGAAAGTTAGGTTGTATTCTCCATCAACTCTCGGGAATTTTGGCTCGCCTTTTCACTGTTGTTCCTGGATTTTTTTATCAGTGTCCGATTCACTCTCTTCTTTTTCAACTTCTGGCTTTATCTTGGAGAATTTCCTTTTGGAGTTCTTTCCTTTATTCCCGGATCCTGCAGTGCCCTTCGTATGCTTGTTGAGGCGACACTGCTCAGTTGTATTGGTAGGCTTCCAAAATTGCGAATGGTGGACACAGTTTTCCGACTTAATCTTTTCCCATTCTTCTTTAGAGTAGGAGATAGGTTTTGTGCTTCTTTCTTTCCATTTTCTGCCACTATCCTTTCCAAAGGTTAAATTTACTTCTTTGGGCTTTGTCTGCGTTTCTGGAGTAGTCTTCTTTTCAGAACGAGGCGTCCTTTTGGCCTGGACCAAAGCATCAATATTTCCACCTCTCGCTCTGATATCGTCTTTGGCCGATGTGTGCTCATTGGCAGTGGTAAGCATAGATCCGAGATCTTTGTGCTTCTTTGAACCAACCATGAACGGTACGAGGCTGGGTATTAGTCCATTGATGCAAGCATGCATTGCTTGTACATCACTTACTCCAGAGCAGCTGTTTTTTATTGCTGTCCATCTTGATATAAAGTCGACATACGACTCATCTTCAAATTGGACGCATCGATTTAGCTGGTTGATGCTCTTAGGGCGTTTGTACGTACCTTGGAAGTGCTGAGCGAATACTCTAGTCATATCATCCCAGATATCCATTGTTCTTGATGGAAGCCCGTTAATCTAATCTTTGGCTCCATCTAGCAACATTAGGGGGAGAAATTTTACTGCTTCGAGGTCTGTCCCTTTGTTGATCTAGATGGCAGTATAGTAATCTGAAAGCCAAGTATCCGGGTTTGTATTTCTAGTGTACTTTTGGTAAGTTGGACCAACCTTGGCAAAGCCCGAATGTAGGGTTATTCTTCGGATCCTGTCAGTGAAACACTTAGGTCCAAAGTATAAATCATCTCTTTCCGCCTTATCGACATGTGCGGAATATATGCCGGCTGAATGGATGGAAGGGAATCTGCTCCTTTCTGGCCCATTGTTGCGCGAATGCGCTCTTCCGGGATTATCCCTATTTCGTCCGTTATCGTGTCCTTTGGAATGAGGCGGAGTTCTACTGCTTGGCCTTTCTTTATTCCTAGGAGGAGTACGGGATCTCTCACATCTGTGAGTATTTTCATGTCTTCCGGCTTTTTCAGCTGGGAGTCTCGGAGGCGGCATCATTTTTCCGTCTTTCTGGTTTTATTCATCCCGATCTTTATGATCACGGGGTATATTTCCGCCTTTCGGCATATGGGATCCCGTTCTAGAAGCTTCATCCCTATTGTCCGGGATTTTCTTGTCCTTCTTACGATCTCCCTTCTTGTCCTTATAATCGCCTGAATCTCCAGGTCCAGGTGCTCCAGAGCACAAGTGGCAGTTTTGCATAGGGGCGAGTCGTCATGCAACTTCCCTGATCTTGCCTGACCTCGTTGTTGCTGTTGCAGTGCTTTACCCAGGAAAGCATACACTCCATGGAGCTTTTCATCTTTGGAATACAGATCGTCATTAAGGATGGCGAACGCGGCTTCCGCATTTTCGGCCGCGGTCTTATAGATGCGTTCGCCCTTAGCGTTTATGCCGTCCACCTGTCATTGCCAGGAAGGGTTTTGCAACCGTTCTTTTGCTAGCAGTACATCCGGCCTTGCGATTCCGGGTAATCTCATGGGTTTTATCCCGGACATATACCATCTTTCGAATTCTTCGATCTCCTCCTGTTTTTCTTTAACAGTAGCTTGGGCTTTGAGGAGATTTTCTTGCGATCAGAATAGTTGTTGCTGCTGCCGCATAATGGCTTGCCTTCTGGCTTCCAGCACTTCCGGTGGCTCGTATGGTCCAACAGGAGTTTTGATCAAATCGCTCTCGTCCTGTTCCGATAGTTCAGGAACAGGGATTTCTTTCTTTTTCTTCTCCACAGGTGTGACTCCGCTTGCTCCACCTGCTTCCAGGTTTTGGTTAGCATTATCTGCCAACTTTTTCTTCTGGAGTTTGTACTGAAGTTTCTTGGCAGTCTTCTTTTTCTTCTTGGAAGAGGGAGGATTTTTGCCAGGTTCTTCTTCAGTCAATTCCTTGACATCAGGATAGATGGGACTGGTTTTGCCGTCCTCACTTTCCTCATCTGGTGGAGGTGTTTTGGGGTCTTCATCGTCTTCAACATTCGAGTTATCAGTCGGTTTTGCCATAAGTACTTCATGGAAGCCCCCTGCATAGATTTAACTTTTCTTTCGAAAGCGTCTTCATCTTCATCTTTTGAATCTATGTCTTCAGATCCAGGTTCCGATTCCAATTTTGCCTCTATGGCAGCTTGTACGGAGTCGGCTTCCGAGTTCACCATTTGATTGGCGGGTGTCGGCTCTTCCACTTGATCTGTGGGATTGTTATTTTCTGCCTTTTCCACGGGATTACTTACTTCCGTGTTTTCAGCGACCTCGGACTGCACCATGCCAATGAAGTGAGATCTGATTACAGGCATCTCCGAAGAGGCAGCGGATTCAGAGTTTTGCAGTCTGAGCAAAATCCGGTATCATAGTTTTCTTCAACTTGGTATAGGGGGGTGGGATAAATTTACTTCCACCACATAATCCCATTGCTTCCGCAGTTAAACCGATAAAGATGTTTGCAGATCCAATCGGTAAAACGTAGGCACTTACCAGATGATTCCGTGCTGGCGTGTACGATCCATTGTCGAGGAAGCGCCCAACATCGTTGTCGAATTCCAAGCTTCCGACATTTATGGTGCTGCCGATTCCGCCGAGTATCCCCGATCGAAACATAACGCCTGACGTCGCTGGCCCCATGGTGGGCGCCAACTGTCGAGACATCGTAGTAGAGTTCATAAACTGGGGTGCCATGAGTCTACGGGTAGAGACGTGGGGGGACGTGGTACTACGACAACCAGCAACACCAAATTTACCCAGGTTCGGTACGGTGCAACTAGGCGATGTTCCTACTTCTGCAATCTCACTAAATCAGGGCTGAATCCTGAAGTATACAAAGTACAATGTGAGTATGGTTTCGCTAACTGGGCAAGGATCAACTTCTCGGCGAGTTGGCTTCTAGCTAAATTGTATGTGTCTTTCTTCTTTCCCGTCCGGCTTTATATAAATAGTCCGGTTAGGTCTTACAGAAAGGAAACCTACAAGACTACGGAAAGCATATAGCTTGGAAAGGAAGGAATCCGTCTTCTACTCCAAGCCGCACCACTTTGGGCCGTGGTCCGGGTTCTTCTAGAATCCGGATTTTGCGCGTCAGCTTACTAGGCCGCCTAATGGACTGTGATCCATTGCCAACAGGCCACCCTGGTAATCCGGCTCATAGGACAATGCCGGATATACCCCTAATTGGTATATATCCGACAGTTACGGCAGCTTGTTTGCTGGTGTGGCTCCCTGCCTGCGGTTGCACCTACACGTGGACACTCCTCTTCTTCTTGTCGATGGGTGGTCATCAGGTGAGACCAATTCCTTCACCTGGTGCAGGATGTTAACTGGCTATTCTTGTCGATGGACCGTAAATACCCTCATGGTATTTTGAGTGGGTGATAAAAGGGGATGTTTTTGTAGAACGATATAAGGGGATGTTATTCTACACCACTCTTATTTTGAGTTCCGTGTCTCTGTAGTGGTGAGAGATCTTATGGAGAACTTTACATGGCAATTGATTGTTGTGTATGGGACTCCAGACCTAGAATTTAAATTGATATTCGTTGCTGAACTGTATGATGTGATGGAACACAGTTATGTTCCTACCCTTTTGAGAGGAGATTTTAATCTAGTTAGGGAACATATGAGAAAATTAATGGAGTGGTTAATACTAATTGGACCTTACTTTTCAATGACTGGATCAATAGATGGGCCCTCATTGATTTTAAGCTAGCCAATAGGAGTCGTAACTCGTCTAATAATCAAGATAATCCTATCATGGCTACTTTGGATAGAGTTTTGGCTAGTACAGATTGGGAGTTTAAATTCCCTCTCACTACTGTTAAAGCCTTTCCCAAACCTGTTAGTGATCATACTCCTCTCCTTATTGACACCTTCTCTAGTGCAGTCCCCCCCACATGTTGTCTAGATTTGAAAAGTGGTGGTTGGAGTATCCAGAGTTATGTGACATGGTTCACACGGTTTGGAATGCTCCTTGTAATCTGCATTCCCCTATTCACAGGTGGCAAGCTAAGTTTAGGCAGCTTAGGATGAGATGTAAGGGGTAGAGCCTCAATGTTGATGTTGCCAATAAAAAACAAAAGAATGACTCAACTCAAGAGTTTGACATTTTGGATACCTTCTCTGAGGCATGTTTTCTCTCTACAAAGGAAAAGTATAAGTTACATCAGATTAGGGTGGATCTAGATAGGATCCTTAAATTAGATGAGACCAAAGCATGTCAAAGGTCTAGAGATAAATTCATTAAGGAGGGGACAGAAATACATGTTACTTCCATGCCATTGCTAACCAAAGAAGAAGGAAGAAACAAATTTTTGTCCTAGATGGCCCCTCTAGCCATGCGGACAATAATAAGAATATGCTCAAAATAGAATGGGATTTTTATAAATCCTTGTTTGCTACTGAACCTAGACTTTTGGGACCCTGGTGACATGATTTCTTCTGAGGAGAATGAGAACCTCCAAAAACCCTTCTCTATGGAAAAGATCAAAGAAGCGGTCTTTGGATATTATGCCAATGATGCTCCTAGCCCAGATGTGTTTTCTTTCCTCTTATATCAGAGATTTTGGGAGACTATTAAATATGATCTTATGTCTATTGTTAGGGCATTTGAATCAGGGGACTTGTCTGTTGCTAGAATTAATTATTCTATTATTACATTGGTCCCTAAAGAGCCAGATGCCAGAGAGATGAAGAAGTTTAGGCCCATTAGCCTAGGTAATTGCAGCCACAAATTATCTCCAAAGCTATTACTAACCGACTCTCTAGTATCGGTAGTAGAATCATTTCCAATAATTAGACTTCTTTTATCAAAGGCCCTTTCATCTTGGAAAGTGTAGTCTCTTTGCTTGTTCATGTTGCTCACTCTAGGGGTGATTCAACCTTAGTCCTAAAATTATATTATGAGAAAGCTTATGACAGAGTTGATTGGGTCTTTCTAGATGATATGCTTCTTTCCAGGGGCTTTGGTCCAATTATTAGGTGCTGGATTACATTCCTTTTGGTAGGTGGATCCATGTGTGTTAGGGTGGATTTTATTGGGATTCAAGAAACTATGAAAAAGAATTATAATCAGAGTTTTTTTTAGAAAGTTGGACCCTGGGAACAAGTACTTTTGGAAGTGGAATCCTTCGGTTGGTAAATCTGGTGGTCTTTTGTGCGGCATTAAAAGTGAATCCTTGGGTGTGAGTGCCTTTAAATCTGGTAAATATATGATGCAGTTTATTTTGTGGGATAAAGTCAAATAACGTAATTGGGCTTTGGTTGTGGTGTATGAGTGAAAGATCGAGCGGTTAACTAGAGGGTGGGTGAATAGGTTAACTACAAATTTTAGCTTCTTTTTCGATTTAACAAGATAGTGCTCAAATATAGATTGTCTAGATTATGCAACTAGGTGAACAATCCTATATGTTGAGCAAGTACAACTAGCACAAGGTATATATATGACTAAGCTAGTAGCAACAAGTAAAGGTAAGTTGAGGGATAACCGAACACAATGACGCGGAGATGTATCCCGAAGTTCACTTCCCAATGGAAGCTAATCTTTGTTGGAGGGATGCGGTGCCACCAAAGTGGAACACCGAGTAGCCCTCAAATGGCACACCGTATCTCCTTTGAGTCCTTCCACTGATGTGGAGAGGCTCGAATCACTATCTTGTCGTTGGCGTTGACAACTAGAACCTTTACAAGGATGAGGCACACTCCACAACTTTGGAGGGTGTTCACCAAATCCCGGGAGCCACCAAGACACCGGGAAGCAAGATCCACGAGCACAAGAGCTTCGGGGACAACAACAAGGCTCCAAGCTTCGATGATCTAGGAGCAACAAGGTTCTTGGCTCCAAAGAACTAAGAACAACAAGATCCCTAGGGGATGAGTGGGTTGATGACGGATCGGCTTGGTGAAGTTGTAGATCTAGATCTTCTCCTCCAAATCCCAAGAGATCAATGGCTTTGGTTGGGTATTTGGGGAGAACCTTGAAGCTTGGAGGTGGTCAACAATAGAGGTGAGAGAAAGCTTATTTGACACCTCCAAAATGTAGGAGACAAGTCCTATTTATAGTGGGGGGGGGAAGAAAACGGCCGTTGGGGGGGTCTTGTGCTGCTAGGACACCCGGCCTGGAGCTCGGCCTGGCCGAATGGGAGGCCGGCATGCTGCCTGCGAGACCCGACCTGTCGTGTAGGAAGCTCGGCCTAGACCAGCTACCCAGAGAGCCCGGCATGAGCGCAGACAACCCGACATGGGCCAACAGCAAGGCTGGCCAGCACACCGATGCACCCGGCCTCTAGCCCGGCCTGGGCTGGCCATCAGGCTGGCCACCTAACAGGCGCGCCTGGCCTGTGGCCCGGCCAGACAGTTTATTTGCCTTCATCTTCCCCTTTGATTTCTTCTTCCTCCTTCTTCTTTCTTTGACTCTTTTCTTCAACAAACAAGTGTTTTGACTTGTTTTCAATTCTCCATTTTTGTTCTCTTATAGCTTTGCATATTTCTCATTCGTTTCCTAGAACACTTAAGCACAATGGTCAAATACTTCGAAGTGTTGTAATCAAACATCAAAAACTAGGATTAGGAAACATGTCCTTTCAATCTCCCCTTTTTGATGTTTCATGACAACATATGGATTTTTAAAAAATGATTGAAGCATTTGTAAGGGAGTAAGAATATAGATAGGCTCCCCCTATGTGTGTGCCCATAATTATAAATTGTGTTATCATATTGAGGGCACACATAATTGGGGCTATTTAGATCTCCCTACATGTTATAGTTCAAGATAATCTCTAGACCTATATAGGTTTCCAAAATTGCTTTATGATAGAGAATTAGGCATTTTAGCTCTAGGGATTTATCTACTCAATCCATTGACATTTTATCATAATACTAAGGTAAGATATGTATCCATAACAATTACTCATGTATGCAAGGATATTATATCAGCTCACCATACTTCTCATCAAGGAATGAATATTTCTAGGATAATGGTCTTGACCATAATATGGATATTTCGAGAATGGCATAGTCTTCAATATAGAATAGATATTCCGAAAACGACATAGTCTTACGATAGTCAAATAGGAGTAACAACCATAAACCAAATAAGGAGTTCAACTAAATAGAAAATGGCAAATGGATGCATGTTATGCAAATGCAAAGATCACTAAGGTAACTCTCCCCCTTGGCATCAAGACACCAAAAAGGGGAAACTCAAGCCTCGAAGTCCTTATCATCTTTATCATCATAGCTCTCATCATCATCATCATCATGGTGTGGTGGAGCCTGACTCGAGCTAGCCTGAGAGGGATTTGCTTCCCAAAACGGTCCAAGTGAGGTGGCATCATCGTCAAGCCAGTAAGTATGCTTGGACTGCCATTTGTGCTCATCAAGTTCTTCTTCAAAACTCACAGGACCCGGTGGGAGATGCAGGTGCTCCATGATCTCATGCTGGTGACGACGGTAGGCCTTTCCCTTTTGATAAGCCTGAAAGTCACTGTGTTGTTTATCCACAAAGAAGCAGTTCATCTTTTGTAGAGCCCGTTTGATGCTAAACTTCTGCGGACCCCTGAGAGCATGAGCTGGAGAAACATCTGGGGAGTCATCATGGGACACCGCAACCTGAGGTGGAGCACGAGCTCGTGAGGAGCGTGGAGGAGGAACAACTGTGTCCTGGCAGGCGTTGAGAAGTGGGCGCATAATAGGAACAATCATGGAATAGTTGTTGATGAGTTGAGCCAGAATCTTTGTGTTGATGAGGGTTTGAAGATAAGATCCATAGATGGGAACCTTATTGTCATGAATCGTAAGCTGTAGCTCGTTCCACATGTAATCCAAGACATCCATCTGCTTGTTGTTCTTTTTGGCAGTCACAATATGGTAGAGAAGATTGATCATCCACCGGCGAGCAAGCCCCCTTTTCCCCAAACTTGGCATGGATGGTGTTCCGGAGAATAGTATGAGTCACATACCAAAAATCTGAGAAGAATGCAACTTTGGGAATGTGTTGAGAGCCAAAAACAGTGGGATAGCAGTGTTTAAGTCCATCTTTGGCCTTCATGATCCTTCGTTCATCACCATGAATCCGAACATAGGAGAAGTGACATTGAACGGGCTCCACAATACCAAAGAGAGCACCAAACTCGGCCAAAGTGGCATGACACTGAGTGCCTCTGCTCATCCAAGTCATGGCACGTCCACCCTTGGTGGAAAAGTGAATTATGGCAAAGAATTCCCGAAGCAGAGCGGGAGAAAACTGAACATCACAGGTCATAAGCTTGCTAATTTGATGATAGTCCATGAGTTCCATTGCCTCTGTCCATATTGCCCTAGTTGCATCAAGGACAAAGAAATGCTGAGGCACATGATCATTCTTCAAGGTGTAGACCACAAACTCATGAACTTGCTGATGCATCTTGCAATAAAAGCGAGTGTCACGGTAGGTATGATGAGGAAAAGCATAGGGGTTGAATTTCATGCGTTGATTTTCCCATTCAACTGTGCTCAGACTCCCCCAGTTATCATGGACTGGCTCATCCTCATTGACAGGAAGAGGAGACCCCTATGGTTGAGTGGGAGTAGAGCCACAAGCGGCAGCAGCATGCCTCTTTGACCGCTTGCGAGCATAGGTGGTAGCCGCTGGTTCCTTGCCTGAGAATCAATGAACATGCAAGTGCATATGCATGATGAGTGTACATGGTCATAATGAAAACGTTGGGTTTGTTTGATAGACTATTTAGAAGTGGATTAATAAGTGATTATTAAAATGATAGTATGAGCAAGAAGATATATAACTAAGCATTGGGTGCAAACACATCACTAGAGCGGGTTTTTAGGTCATAGGGATAAGGTAACACTAGTGGCAACCCGAAACAAGAAAGCCCCTAAAAATAATATGAGAATTAGAGTGCAATGAAGAATTTGGCGCAAACCAACTATTAGAGTGATTTCCTAGGTCGTGGCCATATGGTGCAAACAAAATACTAGAGTGATTTCATATGTCATATGGATTAAGTAACACTAGTGGCAACAAACCCTAAGCAATATGTAAGCAATATGCACTAGTTGCACCACTAAACAAGAAATACCTAAGCAATATGTAAGCAAGAGGCACTAGTGTCAATACTAAACAAGAAATCCCTAAGAAATAACCCTAAATAAGAAATTCCCCAAAAAATATTTAGCCACAATACATGAGATCCCTAAGCAATATGAGACTAGAAGAGGCCAATTAGCAACAATAAAAAAAATTAGTACCCGTATTGGAAGCCATGGGAGAGTCTTCAAACAATGAGATGGATCTCCTCCAAATCCCCACCAATGAGAATTTCGTTTGGAGGAGTAGGGGAGATAGAGGCTAGGGTAGCAGATCTGAGGAGAAGGGTGGTTGGGATCGAGTCTAGAGTGAGGGGTGGGTAGAGAGAAGCTTGGGGCTGGGCACCCATGGTAGTTTTCGGGCGTGGGGGAGGGAGAAGAAGATGGGATCTAAACCGCCCCCAAGTCGTGGCTTTAAGTGGACGTAGGGCAGCCGGCCAGGCCGGGTCGCAGGCCGGGCACCTAACCGAGCCGACGGCCGGCCTCGACCCCAGCCTAGGCCGGGTATCCAACGAGCGCCAGGCCGGGCGCCACACAGACAGAGCCGGCCTCAACCCCGACCTAGGCTGGGCATCCTGCGGGTGCTAAGCCGGGCACCAAACCGACGGCGTCGGCCCCTAGGCCGGCCCTTAGGCCAGGTTTTCTGGAAAAAATACTTCCCCCCTTTTTTGTTTTGTTTTTTTAAATATTTTTTGTTTGGATTTTGAACGAATGTGTGTTTTTTTATTAAAAAAATACTACCAGTTTTAACCAACACGAATACACGGATTTGTTCCAATTTTTAACAAGTTGTTTGACCATGTACTTAATGCAAAGTTTTGATGATGTATGAAACATGATGTTGGTAACATGGAGCAAAGCATTAGTATGATGATTTCTTCACACATCCGGTGGAGGAAATAATAAAACCACAAAAATAACAAAGAGCAACATTGGATGTGTTATGGAATAGAAGAGCGAACATGCATATGAGTTGAACACCAAATGTCTTATCAATATGAAAAAACCAAACAAAACTCGAATCTTTGATTTGGGCGGTGGCCTTAGCCACCATGTATGACTATGCTCGATATGACAACGCAAAGATATATCTTGGGTGCATTGTCGAAACTCATCATTGAAGCACATTATGTCATTTGAAATGACCATTATGCATGATTTGTTTATTTATGCATTATAGGAGTAGTGTCGATTCATTGATTGAGCTACACTCCCCCTATGTCTATGCGTACATCTAAGAGCCAAATAATAGTCTAGTAGAGGTGTGTATGCAAGATTTTCAATCAACTAAAATTGCTTGCACATACGATATTGAGCTCACTCCTTAATTGCTTGAATCTCTTCTCATCTAGAGGTTTTGTGAGGATGTCGGCAAGTTGATCTTTGGTGTTGACATAGGAAAGTGAGATATCTCCATTGGCCACATGATCTCGAATGAAATGATACCGAATCTCAATATGCTTGGTCTTGCCATGAAGTACCGGATTGTGACCAATCTTTATAGCACTCTCACTGTCACATAAAATAGGAATTGTCTTAATCTCAATTCCAAAATCCTTAAGACATTGCCTCATCCATAAGACTTGAGAGAAACAACTAGCGGCGGAAATATACTCTGCTTCCGTGGAGGAGGTGGCGATACAATTTTGCTTCTTGGAAGACCAACACACGAGTGACCTACCAAGGAACTGGCAAGCACCCGAGGTTGATTTTCTATCCACCTTGTCACCTCCCCAATCCGCATCCGAATATCCCACAAGATCAAAAGTTGTCTTTGATGGATACCAAAGGCCATGTGTAGGAGTGTCAAAAAAATACCTAAGAATCCTTTTGACCGCAATCATATGACTTTCCTTGGGGTTAGATTGAAATCTTGCACACAAACCCACACTAAACATAATATCTGGTCTAGATGCACAAAGATAAAGCAAAAATCCAATGATAGAACGATAAAGTTTAGGATCAACCGGTATACCTTCGTGATCCATAGTAAGATTCACTTCTGTTGACATTGGATAAGCTAGTGGCTTGGCATTGTTCATATCAAATTTCTTGAGTATGTCTTGAATTTATTTTGCTTGACAAATAAAAGTTCCTTCATAATATTGCTTGATCTCAAAACCAAGAAAGAACTTCAATTCTCCCATCATAGACATCTCAAACTCACTTGTCATTAGTTTGGAAAATTGGTCTACAAAACTCAAATTAGAAGATCCAAATATAATATCATCAACATATACTTTACATGCGAAGAAATTTCCATCTACACTTTTGGTAAAGAGTGTGGGGTCAATTACCACAAGTACGAAACCACGATCTACTAGGAACTCCTTTAAATGAGCATACCAAGAACGTGGGTCTTGTTTGAGGCCATACAAAGCCTTATGGAGGAAGTAGACATGGTTAGGATACTTGGGATCCTCGAACCCCGGGGGTTGTTTAACATATACCAATTCATTTAGAGGACCATTGATAAAAGCACTTTTAACATCCATTTGATGCAAGATGAAGTTATGGCTAGTGGAAAATGCAAGTAATATACAAATGGATTCAAGTCTAGCTACGGGAGCGAAAGTTTCACCGTAGTCAAGTCCTTCGACTTGAGAGTAGCCTTGAGCAACCAATCGAGCCTTGTTGTGAATCACTTGCCCATGAGAGTCTTGCTTGTTCTTGAATACCCATTTTGTTTCAATGACATTATGATCCTTGGGTATTTCCACTAGGGACCATACTTTGTTTCTTTCAAAGTTATGGAGATCTTCATGCATGGCTTGAACCCAATCTTCATATTCAAGAGCATCATACACTTTGATAGGTTCAACATGAGAGACATATGAGTGAATACCACAAAACTTGAGCACTTGTCCACGAGTGGAGACACTTCTTCCCAAGCCACCAATAATATTCTTTTGATAATGTGACTTTTGTTGCAATCTTGAGGCTTGACGAGTCATGATATGAATTAGTGCATCATCGTCATTTTCATTTGGGGGAATATCCTCATCATTTCCTTCATCAAGACCATGATCTATCCAGAGTGGAGTTCTTGGTGAAGAGTCACCAAAATCATTTCCACCATTATCATTGGGTGGATCTTGATCACTTTCTTGATGAGAGGTATCCACTTGAAGGTCTTGTTCTTGGTCTACCATTTGATTGGTGGTTGATGTAGAGGGCTCCACTTGCGTAGAGCTAGTCCCATCCATATTTTCCACAAGGTGTCCCTCAATGGGTATAAGTGGACCTATACCCATTCTTCCTATGGTTGTGGAGGAAGGTTCATCACCTACATCATCACAATAAATTTGATCCACTTGAGAGCCATTATCCTCATGAAACTCCACATTCATAGATTCTTCAACACACCCGATGGATATGTTGTACACTCTATAAGTGTGAGAGTTCGTGGCATAACCAACAAGTATGCCTTCAACAGTTCTAGGATCAAATTTAGACAATCTAGTCCCTTTAATGTAAACTTGACATTTACACCCAAAAACTCGAAGATACTTGAGGTTGGGTTTGTTACCGGTTAGGAGTTCATATGGAGTCATACCAATCATCGGACGAAGGAAGAGTTGGTTAGATAGATGACAAGCGGTGTTGATGGCTTTAGCCCAAAAGTTATATGGGGATTTGAACTTGGCCATCATAGTTCTTGCCATATCAATAAGTGTGCGATTCTTCCTCTCCACTACACCATATTGTTAAGGGGTGTACGCAGCGGAATATTGATGCCTTGTCCCCTCTTCACTCAAAAATTCATCCATGGTGTAGTTCTTGAACTCGGACCCATTGTCACTCCTAATTGACAAGATCTTTGTGTCATATTGGTCTTGCACTTCTGTGGCCCAAGATATGAACTTTTCTTCAGTATCACTCTTCCTCTTGATATAGAATACCCAAGTGTATCTTGTATAATCATCAAAAATCACCAAACAATACTTTTTGCCAGCAAGACTATCATATGTTGGAGGCCCAAATAAGTTCAAGTGAATACACTCAAAGGGCCTTGTTGTGGAGATGATTGATGTCTTGGGATGATTCTTCTCATGCATATTTCCGGCAATACAAGAGCTACAAGGGCGATATTTGAAAAAATTCACACTTGTTAGTCCTACCACGTGCTCACCCTTCACAAGAGTTTGTAGATTTCTCATACCGACGTGGACCAAGCGGCGATGCCAAAGACAACCCACGTCAGATTTAGCCATTAGACAAGTGGCGATATGTGTAGTTTCTTTCGAGAAATCCACTATATACATACCGTTTTCCGCAAATCCAACAAAGGCTAATTTAAGAGAAATGGTGTGAAGAACAAGCACGTGATGACGCCCAAATACACATGTAAAATTGCATTCGCAAAGTTGCAAGACAGAAAGAAGATTATAGCCAAGGGACTCAACAAGGAGGACTTGCTCAATGGATGAATCCGGAGAAATGACCACCTTGCCATGTCCCAATACCTTAAGTTGTGAACCATCACCAATAGTTACATGAGCAAATTTGAGAAGTTGGAACTTTAGGTCATCTAACACTTCCTTTCTTCCGGTCATGTGTGCGGAACAACCACTATCAATCATCCATGATGTTCCACCCGAAACACTACCCTACAATGAATCAACTTGTTGTCTTAGGTACCCATTTTTGGATGGATCCTTTCTTGTTAGTCACAAGGGTCTTAGTGTCGCACCCGGACATCTAGGGGATACTCACAGTCCGTTAAACAGTAGATACATGGCTTACGGGGCATACCGGCACCCGCATCTCAATATGAGCAGGTGTCGTGGTGGTGTCACGGCAGATGCCATGGGATGGATAAAGATGTGGGGACGATGGACGCTGGAGGTGTCCGGGGAGGGATCACGCGACGAGTTGCCGCGTGAGATAAGATCCACACAACACAAACAACACGATGTACCCAGGTTCAGGGCCCTCGTGAGGAGGTAAAACCCCTACTCCTGCCTTTCTCTATGTATTATGATGTCTCTCCGAGTAACCACAGTACAAATGATATCGCTACCGAGTAGCCTCTCTCTCTTCTCCGAGTAGAGCTAGGTCAAGAACTTAGGGTTTCTAGGGTTCCCGAGTGAGCGTGTGAGGGCATGCCTCGCGCAGGAGGCGGCGGGGCACCTTATATACACGGTGCCCAGCCGGATACGTCCAAATCTAGACAAGTGTCGACATAGTGTGCACATCGTCCTTTCTCCGAGTACCCGCTGACAGCTTTGGTTCCTAACCTTGGCTGCTTCTGTAAAGTCGTTGGGCAAAACTAGGGGACAGACTGGTATCACTGTACCTAGGCACAGAGTAGGCCCCCTTATCCTGTCACCGCCTGCTTCCATGCTGTCACTGTCAGGGCGACCGGCCCCAGACGAATGCTGCCAAGTACGGACCCAGGATACGCGGGATCCTGTGTCAGAACGGCTCCTTTGACTTTCTGGACCGAGTAGGTTCCCGCCAATTGTTCCCGCCAATTGTACTTGGGCCAACCCTTCTACTCGAAAGGATAGAACTTGATTGACATCGCCTTCTGGTCATCTTGAGGTGAGACCGAGTAGCAGTCGACCGGGTAGCGAGTACCAGGTAGTCGGCTACTCGACCAAACCTCTCTTCTGTAAGCTGCCTTTACCACCTGTCTTTACCCTACTCGGGGGTAACTCCCCGACAGCAGTCCCCGAAGCTGGTTGAGTCTTGCGAACTTGTTCACTGGGCTCTGCCAGCTTAAAACCAGCCTTTGCATCTCAGCCCTTGAACCTCAAGATGCCGAGAAGAACCTCCGAGTAGCTATCTGGAAAGTACCTTGAGTTTCCTCTTTTCCGAGTAGCACTTGCTTTCTACTCTGTAACCGAGTAAAAAGACTTAGAGAAATTTCTCAGATTGAGCCTCTGCAGCACAGAGCACAATCCAGCCCTTCGCGCAGCAACTGCACACGTGTCAAGCATCCACGACCTTGTCGTTTCGTTGCCCAGGACACGACCTGCCACGCGTCCAGTTTTCACGCAGTGGGCCCACCGGCCGTCATGTCCCATCAAGTGCAGTTATAGGCCACGATTTGGTGGTGGGACCAACTGCGGCCATTACGCGCGCAACCGGCGCTTGTGTGCGTTTCTAGCCGGCCACAGGACCCACCACACGTCACAATCGATCCCACTTCCACGACGGTAACGGTAAACTCGCGGAGGGGATATAAATACCCCCGCCGGTAACTTCCTTTTCCCCTTCTCCTGCTCTTCTCCGCCACCGAGCTCTCCGCCGCCGCGCAAGCTCTCGCGCCGCCGCGGACTCAATCCACCAACCAACTCCCCTCGAAATCTTCCACTCCTTCCACCCGCAGCCATGGCCAAATCTGGCTGGGCCGGCTCCTCGGTCACAACGGAAGATTGCGCCTGGCTCGTCAATACCAGGCGAGTCCCTCCCGGCGTGGAGTGCCGGGCGCCGGACGGTGAAATCGTGCCGTCCCCGCGGGAGGGAGAGCGCGTCGTCTTCCTGGCGCATTTCGAGCGCGGGTTCGGATTGCCCGCGTCCGATTTCCTGCGGAAGTTCCTCAACCACTTCGGCATCCAGATGCACCATCTGCCGCCCAACGCCGTCGTCTTCCTCGCCTACCACGCCGTGGTCTGCGAGGCCTTCCTCGGCATCCGGCCCACGTGGGAGACGTGGCTCAGGTACTTCCACCTGCGCCAGCAATCCACCGGGAAGAAGGACTCCGCGGGCGTCGCCCGCGCCACCGACACCGGCTGCGCCATGATGGTGCAGCGGTCCGGGACGAACCACCCCCGCATCAAGGGGCTGGACTCCGTCAAGCTGTGGCAGAAGACGTTCCTCTACGTCAGGAACGTTGCCGCCACGGAAGGAGCCCCGGTGAATGATCGAATCAACTTGCCCGTTTGGTGCAATCGCGCTCCAATCGGGATGTACTGGAAGGACAAGCCCGTCAATGACGATGACGCCATCGATATGGAGAATCGACTCGGCTGGCTGAAGGCGCAGGGCCTCAAGAACGACGACCCGGTGGCCTGCTGGATCCAGCGCCGAGTGCTGCCCTTACAGGAGCGGTGCCATCTCATGTGTTACATGGGAGGCCCCCGCGACTGCACCAGGACAACCACCATCGAGATCGACAACATCGATGTTCCCTGGAACGCCAGGAACATCTTGACGACAAGCCTTGGCGACCACTGGCAATACAGGTTCGTCCCGTACAGCCGCACAAAGCCGATTGAGCGGGTACGCCTTCCTTACTTTGCTCTTTGCATACACTTTCCGAGTAGATAACTTCTCCTTCTTGCATCAACTAGCAATTGCCTTGCGTTCCGAGTAGGACATCTAGCCGAATCGCCTTAGGCTTAGTATGCTTTGTGTTTGCACGCCTTGCCGGATAGCCTACTCGAGAACGATTCTTAGGCTTGATGTGCTTTATACCTGCACGCCCTTCCGAGTAATACCTTTCGGCAAACATGCTTAGGCTTAGTATGCTTTGTGTTTGCACGCCTATCCGGGTAGAATGCTTAGTAAACTGCCTAGGCTTTGTGTGCTTTGTACCTGCACGCCTATCCGAGTAGAATTCCTTCCTGGTACTCGGCTAGTCTGTGATCCTTCTCTGCTTTTCAGGTCCTTACTCGCCAGATAATCGAGAGCTGCGAGGTTTTTGAGGGCAACTGGTCTCCTGATCGTGAGGAGGATGATGTGCCCTCTTTCGATGCCACGGAGCAGACCAACCCTACTCGCTCCCCCACTACCGACAAGCGCGATGCTCTCCGCACTTGGTCTGATGAAGACTTTGACGGTAACTATACTTCCATTCCGTTTGCTTCCGAGAAGCATCAATCTCTCATTTGCTGTTTCTGATTCTTTCCTCTTTCCTCTTTGATTCCCAGATGAAGTTGTCGCGGACAAGGACGACGAGGACGAAGACGAGAACGAGGGCGATGCGCCCCTAGTCGTCAAGCCCCTGTCCGTCGCCGCTCCTGAGACCCGCAAACGGGCTGGTAGCGGAGCACCAGCGCCTCCTGCCAAGAAGAAGAAGCCCGCCGAGAAGAAGGTGGTCGTGAAGAGGTCCAGACGAGAGCTCAAGTGCACCACCGCGTAAGCCCTCTTCTCGGTCGCCTCCCTTCTCGCGCTGTGCTATTTTCCCCAAATTCCTTCTAATTTCTGGTTTCCCTTTCTCTGCAGACCTCCTATGGACGCGAACGCAGCTCTCGCGTCTGACCACACTAAGGAAAAATTTGTGCCTCTGGTCAATCTGGATGATGATGAGGACGACACCGCCAACGCTGCTGCCGCCAATCCGCAGACCGCCAATGCACAAGAAGCAGCGTCAGAGCCAGCGACGCAGGACACTACCGTCCACCAAGAGAGAGCCCCTTCTCCTCCGGCTAGCAATGCCGAGGAGAACCAAGATCAAGTGATGCAAGACAACACCGCCGACGAACGGCCAGAAACAGAGCAAGAGCAGCCCGCCACAGGGGCTGCTGCACAGGAGAGCCTCGCTGCCGCGCAGCGAGTAGAAGACACCACCGCCACGGATGCCACTGCTTATCCATTGAGCAGCGTGCAACCGGGCGTGACACCGAGTAGCGCCCAGCCAGGAGCTGCACAAGGCGACGGATCTGCGGCGCCACCAACTGCGCAAGGCCCTACACCGCCAACTGCGCAAGGCCCTACACCGCCAACCTCCTCCTCGCCGCCGAAAACCAAGGATACATCCAGCCCTCCTGCCGGGCGAGTAACCAGGCAACGAGCCCTGGATGCTCTGAGGGGTGAGGTTGACAGAAGGGCAGCCGAGAAGGAAGCTGCTGAGAAGGCCAAGGTCGAGAAGGAAACTGCTGATAAGGAAGCTGCTGAGAAGGCCAAGGCTGAGCAGAAGAAAGCCAGTGCTGAGCAGAAGAAGGCCGAGAAGCAAGCTGCCGAGAAGGCAGTCGCCGAGAAGGCGAAGGCCAAGACTGACGGGAAGAAGACTGAGGATCCCGAGAAGCAGAGGGTTGAGAAGGAGCAAACGAAGAAGCGGGCCAGAGACCAGAGTACATCCTCAGGCGGAGCGCTCGTGATCCACGAGTCCGGCCCGATTCCTGCTGCGCTCTCTGCAGACGCTCGCGCTGCTGGCCAGCCTTGCTACCCGGAGTACATGATTGAGGTTAGCCATCAGCACTCCATCGGCTTCCCTCCCAAGGACAAAGCTTTAGCTATCCAGAGGGAAGGAAAGTTGTAGCCATGAACTCCCCTCCTCCAGATCCAAGCCAACCCCAGTCTGTCAACATCGCTTCTCGCGGAGTCCAAGACAAACCAATAACTTCCAAGGGTCTTGAACAGGTATTGGACACCGTTGGCCACATCAACGCCAGGTGGGACAGCAGGGTTCTCGGGGAGGAGAAATGGCACGGCCTGACCCTTGGCGGCATCGACCACATGCGCGTGGATTGGAACAAGATCGATCTGGGACACAGGCCCATGTCCGTCTCCACCGAGACCGCAACCCTCGCAGCCAAGATGTTCCTGCACCGCAAGAACGCCGAAGACATCGAGCAGTCCTATGCAGTAAGTCCTTCTTGCCTTTTCCGAGTTGAATTTTCTTCTCTTCTACTCGCCTTTCTTCTTTCTTATCATCACCCCCAGTCCCCGAGATTCGGGTCGAGTAGACAGATACTCTCCGAGTAGCCTCCTACTCGGGCTGAATCTTCTCTGCTTTGCCTAACTCATTTTCTTCTCGGTTCTCAGGATAGCGTTCTTAAGCGGACCCACTTATACCGCATTCTTCTCTGGAACCATTCCATCGCCAGGAGGCGAATTGCTGCTCTAGAAAAGGAAAAGGCAGCTGCGGAGGCAGCCAGCAAGAACGCCAAGGACAGCACCCAGCAGCTGACTGAAGTGCAAGGTACGCTTTTAGCTGTGCGATTCATGCGTTTTTGTTTACGCTCGCTTATGCTTTCTTATGCGCTAACCTCCCCTTCTCTGCAGAAAAACTGAAGGCCTTAGCAGACGAACATGAGAAATGCCGCAGCTTCGTGGAGAACTCCGAGGCCACCATCAAACGGCTAGAAGGTAAGTTTGTTGTTTACTCGGTTTGACCTTTGAATTTGTTTCTTCTCTGCTCCTCTGCTAACCTCATCTTTCTCTTCGCAGAAGATTACAAGTTGTTTGCTGAGGCACATCAAGATTGTGTCAAGCCCGCAGAAGTGCAGAAGCAGCTGTCCGACCAGGCCGTTGAGCTGTTGAAGGACCACACCACGGAGACCGAGAAGCTGCAACTCCAGTTGCAAAAGGCACTCCAGGATGCCGTCAAGATTGGCGCCGAGAGGGACAAGGCAATCGCCGAGAAGGCCAAGGCCGAGACCACTTTCAGAGCCAAGGAGAGGGCCCTTGAGCAGGAATGCGAAACCTTAAAGAAGACCAACGCTGATCTCTTTGCTCAGATGGATAGCTTGCGCCTGATCCAAGAAAAGCACATTTCCAACGAGGAGTCCTGGAGGACCCAGCTGCAGCGGCTGCGCAACGAACTGTCCGGTAAGTCTTTTCTTCGCTGCTTCTTTTCTTCTCGGTCGTATTTCTTCTCGGTTTTCCTCTACTCGGTTCTGAAGTTACCACGTGCTATTTCAGAGATCTGGCCTCATCTTGATTCCCCTTCTGCGCCTAAGGTGGCCAAGGCCCAAGCAGCTCGCCTTGCAAAAGGTGAGGCAGTAGATACCAGAGCCGGGATCGAGGACAGCTTGCTGGTGCTCAAGGACTATTTTGAACAGCTGGCTGGCGTCGGAACTGACTTGGTGCACGAGGGCTTTGAGCTCCACAGGCTGTTTTGGCCTCATGATGATCGTCCAACCACCATGAAGGGCCTAGCCTTCAAGCTGAAGAATGTGAAGAAAGAGTTGAAGAAGTGGCGTGCCTCGGGCGCCCGTGCTGGTGCAGACGTGATGCTTCTCTGCATAGCATCCTGGTATGAAAACCTCAACATGCAGCTCATCCGCGGGAAGCGCAATAATTCCAAGTGGGAGGTAGATCCCGACTGCGTGGCCACACGCAAGCAGATCGCCTACGAGGTCGCGGAGTGTGCTGAGACGGAGACCTTCATCGATGGCCTCCCCGAACCCGACACCGAGTACGAGGAGGACGAGGAGGAGGATGACGAAGTGGAATCCGACTTGGAAGGCCTCTTCGAATCTCCTGAGGGCAAGGCCGGGAAGGGGAAGAACGTCGCCGTCGCGAGTAGCGATGAGGACGAGTACGCCCACATCGACACCGCCGCACTCGACTTTGGCACCTCCTCAGGTGCTGCTCTCGACGACACGGTGCCCCCTCCTGGCCAAGCTTCAGGCTCCTCTTCGGCTCCAGGACCCGTCTCGGTGGCCACGGCCACTTCTGAGCAGGCGGCCACCCAGGATGATGCCGAGATGAAGGAATCCGCCGCCGCCCAGACGGGAGCGGATGTCACCCATGCCAGCACCGAAGGAACAGCTGCCACGACCGCCACCGAAGAAACTGCTGCCAAGACCGCCGCCGAAGAAACAGCAGCCAAGGCCAGCGCCGAGAACACTGCCTCCTCATCTTGAAGCCACCTGCACTTTCTTTTACTCGAAAACTTATCAGATCCCCGGGATGCCGGGAGCAGATGTAATAGACTATCTTTGTTTTGCTTGCTACTCAGTTTTTATGCCCACTCTGTTTATTTCGACATTAATCAATTTGAAAGACGCTGGCTTAATGCCGAGTTGCCTTTCCATGCGAGTCCCCGAGTTGCATTTCTTATTCACCCTATCTTTTCATCTCTGCTCTACCCGCGACTTGTCGCTTTTTTGGTATTCGAGTCACAAGAATCAAGTAGTAGGGCTGCAAATACTTAGCCGCTAGAAACAATCATGGTAACGCAGCCCACCACTTAGCCGAGAAGACGAAAACAGAGAACAAAAGTAACCAACAATCTACTCGGTTCCTGCACTCTTTCTTCCTTAGCGATTTTCGTGTGCTCATTGACCTTTTGCTTGTTCTCTTGCTTGCCATGAAGCCGGGTTTCGGACAGCAGCAGAGTCGAAGAGTTGGCATATAGGTTTAAACACATTACTCAATGCACTTATGAGTTCTGAAGTGGAGCAACCGAGTAGACACAGGGAACAAGCCGAGTAAAAACACTTAGAGCAATTTTGGACGAGGGCAGTCCCCGAGAACAATTTCAGATTGCAGAGTAGAATTTCAACTCGGATAAGAGGGTACATACACATCTTTGCTCACGAATGGAAACGACGAAGTAGAGCTACATTCCAAGGGCGCTTGGTTTCCTCTCCAGCTTTATCTGCCCTGTTCGCCTGCGACGGGCGCACATCTACAAGGTAGTACGCATCATTGTGCAGCGCTTTGCTCACAATGAAAGGCCCTTCCCACGGAGGAGACAACTTGTGCATCCCGGCTGTGCGCTGCACCAGCCTAAGGACCATGTCTCCTTCTCGGAAAACCCTTGGGTTCACCTTTCGGCTATGATAACGCCGCAGGTTTTGCTGGTAGATAGCCGAACGTGACAGAGTCAGCTCTCTTGCTTCTTCAAGCAGGTCAACGTCGTCTTCTCGAGCTTCTCTCGCCTCCACCTCAGTGTAGAGGGCTACTCGGGGGGAGTCATGCTCTAAGTCTATTGGCAACACGGCCTCAGCCCCGTATACCAAGAAGAATGGCGTGTAGCCGGTTGACCGGTTAGGGGTAGTCCTTAGACTCCACAACACCGCTGGCAACTCTTCTAGCCAACACCCAGGTGTTTTCAGTAGTGGCTCAATCAGCCTTGGCTTGATGCCTGCCAGTACCATCCCATTTGCTCTCTCAACTTGCCCATTGGAGGCAGGGTGCGCGACTGACGCAACGTCTAGTCGGATATGCTTATCTCTGCAGAATCGCACCATTGCCCCCTCTGCGAAGTTGGTGCCGTTGTCGGTGATGATACTGTGCGGGTAGCCATATCTCATGATCACATCCTTCACGAACGTCACAGCTGTGACCCCATCGCACTTCCGAATAGGCTTCACCTCAATCCACTTGGTGAATTTGTCCACCATGACAAAGATATGTGTCATATTGCCTTTAGCCGGCTTGAAAGGACCAACCATATCCAAGCACCGAACAGCAAATGGCCATGTGATAGGAATTGTTTTCAACTCGGAAGCTGGCATGTGAATCTTACTTGCGAACATCTGGCAGCCGGTGCACTTCCTCACAATATCTTCAGCTTGCTGCAGTGCAGTGAGCCAGTAGAAGCCATGCCGAAAAGCTTTCTTGACCAAAGCCCGAGATGAGGCGTGGTGCCCACATTCCCCTTGATGTATCTCCACCAGGATTTCTTCTCCCTCTTCTGGGCTCACACAACGTTGCAGCACACCAGTGGCACTTCTCTTGTGCAGCACATCTCGGACTATAGTGTAGCCCTTGGATCTTCTCTGAATCTGCCTCGCAGTCACCTCATCTTCAGGTAAAGTACCGTCCCTTAGAAAGGATAATATGGGCATTGCCCAACTCGGTGTCTCCCGCATGGGAAACACTGGTTCGTCCATTTCCATTGGGGCAGGCTCTTGTGGTTGCACAGGAGGAGTAGGAGCGCTTCTTTGCAGTCCAGACCGATTGGCGAGAACTTCTTCAATGAATGCGACAGCTTCTGGGTTGAGGGCGGCAGTCCCCGAGTACGGAGTGGCAGTCCCCGAGCAAGGAATGGCAGTCCCCGAGTAGGGAACGGCAGTCCCCGAGTAGGGAATGGCAGTCCCCGAGTAAGGAGTGGCAGTCCCCGAGTAAGGAGTGGCAGTCCCCGAGTAAGGAGTGGCAGTCCCCGAGTAGGGAATGGCAGTCCCCGAGTAGGGAATGGCAGTCCCCGAGTAGAGGACGGCAGTCCCCGGGTTCCCTGCAGCACTCTCCCAGTCAATCTCCATTGGATCAGATTCTTCACTTGGCAGAGAAGGAACAAAGATGGATTCCGAGTTGGGGGAAGGCTTGATGGATGGCTTCCTCAAATGCTCCAAGGCAATCCCTGCCGGGATGGACTGCCGAGAAGATCCCAACTTGGATAGCTCGTCTGCTGCTTCGTTCTCTGCTCGGTGAATGTGCTGGAACTCACAGCCTTCGAAAAACCCAGTCATAGACTGCACCAGGAAGCGATACGATGCCATGTTGGCATCCAAAGCATCCCAGGTACCTGAGACTTGCTGCACCACTAGATCTGAATCACCATAGCATATAATGCGCTGCACGCCAACCTCCTTTGCTACTCGCAAACCATGCACCACTGCCTCGTACTCGGCTACATTGTTGGACGCCTTGAAATGAATCTGCAGCACGTACTTGAGTTGATCTCGCTTGGGTGATGTAAGCACAACGCCAGCACCAAGGCCTTCTTTCACCTTTGAGCCATCAAAATGCATTTTCCAATAGTTGGAAACTGGAGCAGGAGGTTCATACTGCATCTCGGCCCAGTCCACAAGGAATTCCGCCAGGACCTGAGACTTGATTGCTTCTCTTCTCGTATACGCGGGAGCGTACGCGGCTAGTTCAATCGCCCACTTGGCTACTCTGCCACTCGCCTCCTTGTTACCCATGATATCCGAGATGGGAGCAGAACTTACAACCGTGATGGGGTGCTCCTGGAAATAATGTTTCAGCTTCCTGGCGCCCAGGTACACACCATATGTCATCTTCTGGTAGTGCGGATAGTTTTGCTTGGAACTAGACAGCACTTCACTGAGATAATAGACTGGGCGCTGCACACTCTTGCCTTCTTCTTCTCGCTCCACCACTATCACCACGCTGACTACTCGGTTAGTCGCAGCAATGTACAGCAGCATAGGCTCCTTGGGTAGCGGACTAGCCAAGACGGGAGCGCTAGCCAGCATTGCTTTTAGCTCATTGAATGCCACGTCCGCTTGCGGAGTCCAGACAAATTTGTCGCTTTTCTTCATCAGCTGGTACAGAGGCAGAGCCTTCTCGCCCATTCGGCCCAGAAAACGGCTCAGAGATGCCAGACAACCCGTGAACTTCTGCACATCCTTCAATGATCTCGGCAAAGACATGCTCTCAATAGCTTTTATCTTAGAAGGATTGGCTTCAATGCCCCGACTAGAAACCAGAAAACCGAGTAGCTTTCCGGCTGGTACACCAAAGGTGCACTTACTCGGATTCAGTTTCATTTTGTACTTGCGTAGGTTAGCAAAGGTTTCCTCCAGGTCGGCAAGCAGAGTATGTGTTTTATTCGTTTTGATGACAATGTCATCTACGTACACCTGCACATTCTTGCCGAGCTGGTTGTGCAAGCATCTCTGCATGCATCTCTGATAGGTTGCACCCGCATTCCTCAAACCAAAACACATGACACGATAGCAATAAGCCCCGTACGGGGTAATGAAAGCAGTCTTTATTTGATCAGCAGGGTTGAGTGCGATCTGGTGGAAACCAGAGTAGGCATCTATGAAAGACAACAGTTCACAACCAGCAGTGGAATCGATCACCTGATCGATGCGAGGTAGCGGGAAGGGATCCTTGGGGCATGCCTTGTTCAAGTCGGTGTAGTCGACACACATGCGCCATGCAGTGGCAGCCTTGGGATCTTCCTTTTTCTTCTCGACCATGACCGGGTTGGCTAACCAATCTGGATGCAGCACTTCCATGATGAAGTTACTTATCAGCAGCTTGGTGATCTGATCACCGATGGCCTTCCTTCTTTCATCTCCGAAGCGGCGCAAAGCCTGCTTCACGGGCTTGGCGTCAGGACGCACATGCAAAGAGTGCTCAACCAACTCCCTCGGGACTCCTGGTAGATCTTCATTGGTCCAGGCGAACACGTCCCGATTCTCACGGAGGAAGTGGATGAGCGCGCTTTCCTATTTCTCCGCCAACCCGGCACCAATGATGGCCACGCGCTCCGGGAACTCGGGGTCAACCTCGACTGTCTTGGTCTCCTTGGCAGCTTGGAAAGCTGTACCATGCTGGGTACTCGGCACACCTTTTGCGCCAGCTTGTGCGGACTGAGCCATGGCCACCACCTCGTACATCTTCTTCTTCTCGGCTGCAATCACCATCGACTCCGCCAGCTGGGAGCTAGCAGAGGCACATTCCATGGACTTCTTGTAATCTCCCGAGATGGTGATGATGCCATTGGGACCGGGGATCTTCATCTTCAGATAAGCCACATGGGTAGATGCCATGAACTTGCTCAGAGCAGGCCTGCCGAGTAGAGCATGATAGGGGCTCTGATGATCCACTACTTCAAACTGCAGGCGCTCTGTGCGGCAGTTCTCCCGAGTACCGAATAGCACATCAATCCACACTCGGCCAATTGGGTTGCATGAGATCCCGGGCACAATGCCATGGAAGGTGGTCTTGCTGGGCAGCATCATGTTCTCGGCTAGGCCAAGCTTCTCGAGTGTGTCCTTGTACACAATGTTGATGCTGCTGCCGTTGTCGATTAGCACCTTGCTGAACCTCACATTCTTCTCGGGACCCAGGAAGGTAGGATCCAGCACCAAAGCATAGGTACCCGGATTGGGCATCACCTTGGGGTGATCTGCCCGAGTCCACCTGATCTCCTGGTCACACCAATACATGTAGTGAGGGACAGCAGGAATCACTGCGTTGACCTCCATGGCCCGCCTGTGCTGTGACTGCTTGTCGACTGCCTCAGAAGTGAAGATCATATAGCTCTCATGGTGCTCTTGGTACTGGTTGGAGCCATTGCCCCCATTATTGCCATTGTTACCATTGTTGCTGCCCTGATAGTTGTTGTTGCCTCTGTTGTTGTTGTTGCGGTTGTAGTTGTTGTTGTTGTTGCGGTATCTCTCGTTGTTGAAGTTCCGGTTGGCTCCTAAAGCCACCTGGTTGACATTCTCTCTTCTCGGGTACACTGGCGGCCGAGTTGCGGGTGCGCGAGTAGGATGAACAGTAGCATTGGCGGCTGGCAGGGGAGGAGGAGGAGGCAAGCCATCACTCTTGATCACATCCCACCATTCGCATTGCCGAGTAGTGTGGTTGGCAGGCCTTGAGGGGTGGTGAGTGTGAAAGCTACACGGACCATCCTTCATGTCATCAAAGACAAACTTCTTCGGCTGCTCGGAGTTCCCGCTACCCGACTGGGAGGCGCGAAATAGCTTCTTGTTGCCTTGGCCCTGGTTCTGGTTCTGCCCGTAGGCTCCAGCAGGTTTTTGCCTTTGGCCACCACCGCCTCCAACATTCACTGCATTCACCTCCTCAGGGTCATACCGAGTATCTACTCGGCGCTTGTTGCGGAACTCGTTGCGCTTGCTGCTGTTGAAGTTTCTTCTCGGCTCAGAGGAGTCCATCAGTGGCTGAGTAGGATCACCGAGTGCGTACTGATCCGCAATCTTGATGGTCTCGGCCAGGGTGTTCGGCATTTCCCTCTGCAATCTCTGCCAAAGCATGCTGCCATGTCGGCAACCCTGCGCAAACCAAGTGATGGCCTGTGCTTCATTCACACCCTCACAAGTGTTCCTCAAGGTGCTCCACCGAGTAAGGTACTCGCGGTCCGTCTCATCTTCTCGCTGCCTGCAAGCCGACAGCTGCTGTGGCCTATTCGGCCTCTTGTATGTACTCGTGAAGTTGCTGACGAAGGCGTCCGAGAAGTCCAGCCAGCAGTTAATGCTGTGCTTGGGCAAGTTGTTGAGCCAAGTGCGAGCTGGACCCTCTAGCATCTGCGGGACGTACCGCACTGCCCATCTCCTGTTGCCACCCGCAATATGAACCGCGGTGACATAGTCATTGAGCCAATCTTCAGGCTTGGTGCTACCATTGTAGCTCTTGGTGCCTCTTGCAAGCTGGAAGCCCTTCACGGAAGGCTCGTTCATGATGCGCGGGCCAAAGCACTCGGGACCAGGAGGGCCCGTGCTCTCAAGCCGCGCCGACAAGCTGATACGGTCCAGCTGGTGCCTTGCATCTCCAGGCGCCAACACGCGCTCACCAACGCGGTCATGAATATCATAACCAGCCATCTCCATAGCCGAGTAGCCATCATCATACCTATCCACTTGCATGGCTGCGGGCTGCTCCACCGGGTTGGCGACTGGTGCCACTGGGCGCGGCTGCTGCCTCTGCCGAGTAGGCTGAGCTGCGGGTTGCCGAGAAGTACCCGGACGCGCGGCTTCTCGGGCACGGCTTTGAGCTTGATGGGCTTGAGAGCCTGCTCTTGCAGCGTTGTGTTCCTGCCCGGGCTGCTGCGGCACAGCAACCTGTTTCGCGGCAGCAGCCGGGTCATACACCTGCATTTGCCTGTCTCTACCCGAACGCCCGCTGCGGCTCTTCTCGCGGCTAGGATGTGGAGACGAGGCCTGATCGTTAGATCTAGCCGCGTGCGAGTGAACCACCTGCGAAGCTCCAGCTCCCGGGTTGGCCTTCCGGAACTCCTCGTTCTGCCTAGCGGCCTCCAACACCAACTCGTTGAGCCTCTCCTGCTGCCTGAGACGCGCCTCTCCATCCAGGCGCGGCAACTCGGCAGCCACGGCCTGTGCAGCTCTGAGCGTCTTGGCGGGTGTGCTGTACCTCGGCCTCGTGAAAGTGTTTGCGGTGGCGGACTGCGCGGGCACCTCCGCAACTGTCGCCATCTCGGCGCCCAGGTTGCGCCGCGTAGCGCCTACCCTGCTGGGCCTCCTGGCGACCGGCGTGAAGCCGTGAGCCTTGTTGTACTCGAGCTGGTCTAAACTCAGCTCAAGCCTGATCTTCTCCAACTCCGCCTGCTCGGCAAGCAGCTCCTGGCGTTGCCGCTCGAGCTGCTCCCTCGCGGCTAGGAGCTCGACGTCGGTGGGAGTGGGCATGCCGGTTCGCGCAGCAGATGCGGGGATGACCGTTGACGTGGAAGGTGGCAAGTTGCTCTCCTTCTCGTAGGGCCGGTGGTTCCTGCCACCAGCAGGCGGGTCGTCAACCTCCTCGACGACAGCCGCAGCGCCAGTAGCAGCTGCGCCAGTGTTTGCCGCCAAACCCGTCACCATCACCTCAGCGCAGCATGCGGAGCCGCATGCAGGCCTTCCACGAGCAGCAACCACCGCGGGAGGATCCTCCGCGTCATGCACCAGCTCGGGGTAGGTGCTGTTGGCGACGGTGGCGACGTAGACGAGATGCGAGCCGAAGGAGATCACCGAGCCGCCCTCGGGCATGGCCATGCCGCCGAAACAGCCGGCGTTGTCGGTGACGAAGTCGAAAGAGCCGAATCTGTGGACAAGGCCACAAACTACGCGCTCCGCCGAAGAAGATCCCGTCCGAACAGAAACTCCAGCCAGCGCCGCTGGTTGCCCCACGGTGGGCGCCAACTGTCGTGGTGGTGTCACGGCAGATGCCATGGGATGGCTAAAGATGTGGGGACGATGGACGCTGGAGGTGTCCGGGGAGGGATCACGCGACGAGTTGCCGCGTGAGATAAGATCCACACAACACAAACAACACGATGTACCCAGGTTCAGGGCCCTCGTGAGGAGGTAAAACCCCTACTCCTGCCTTTCTCTATGTATTATGATGTCTCTCCGAGTAACCACAGTACAAATGATATCGCTACCGAGTAGCCTCTCTCTCTTCTCCGAGTAGAGCTAGGTCAAGAACTTAGGGTTTCTAGGGTTCCCGAGTGAGCGTGTGAGGGCATGCCTCGCGCAGGAGGCGGCGGGGCACCTTATATACACGGTGCCCAGCCGGATACGTCCAAATCTAGACAAGTGTCGACATAGTGTGCACATCGTCCTTTCTCCGAGTACCCGCTGACAGCTTTGGTTCCTAACCTTGGCTGCTTCTGTAAAGTCGTTGGGCAAAACTAGGGGACAGACTGGTATCACTGTACCTAGGCACAGAGTAGGCCCCCTTATCCTGTCACCGCCTGCTTCCATGCTGTCACTGTCAGGGCGACCGGCCCCAGATGAACAGTAGTTCGAATGCTGCCAAGTACGGACCCAGGATACGCGGGATCCTGTGTCAGAACGGCTCCTTTGACTTTCTGGACCGAGTAGGTTCCCGCCAATTGTTCCCGCCAATTGTACTTGGGCCAACCCTTCTACTCGAAAGGATAGAACTTGATTGACATCGCCTTCTGGTCATCTTGAGGTGAGACCGAGTAGCAGTCCACCGGGTAGCGAGTACCAGGTAGTCGGCTACTCGACCAAACCTCTCTTCTGTAAGCTGCCTTTACCACCTGTCTTTACCCTACTCGGGGGTAACTCCCCGACAGCAGGCCAACACGTAAACGTGTGACAACCATTCTCTTACTATTCATCGTCTGCGCAAACCATCCCGTAGAAATCCAGATACTTCCGTTGACGTACTTCAAAACATACACACATGGTACGTCAACGGCATTGGAACAAGTGATATCACAACAGATCTCTACGACACAAAAGATGGAAATAAGTTGCAAATAGCTCTCACTAGAGCAGAGATAGCAAATACAATCATCCAGAGGACACATGTCCCAACATATCATCATTACAACACAGCGGAAGCATTCAACATGTCTGGGTACAGACAAGATCCAAATAGGCCTAAGAGGCCGGAAACGAAAAGACGGAGCCCATCCACGAAGTCTCGGATCCTGCCCGGGTCCGCTATCTACTCGTCAGCAGTCTCGTCAAACTCCACGTAGTAGCCACCATGGGGATCCTCGGAAACGTAGTCTGCGGAAACCACAGCCCCAAAGGGGTCAGTACATAAACGTACTGGCAATCAAGACTCACAGTTCACCAAAGTGTAACCCGTCAACACCAAGCACAGAGGCTTTGGGTTCAACGGAAGAAAGGGGATATAAAAGATGCTGCAACTGGCTGCTCTAACCAACTACAGAGGTACTACCACTTCCGGCTAAACAGAAAGGAGATAAGATAGCGTATCGTAAGCAACTATAACTGACCACCAAACAAACCCATCCTGGATCTCGCCCCTTATCCAAAGAAGCAATCCGAGGATAACTCACACAGTTGAATTAATGATGGATCAAGTTGTTGTGTCAATAAGCCTATTACTAGTCAAGTTATCATTAGTTAGGTGTAAGTTGTTCTGAGTACTTGTTAGCCAGTACTTTCACCAAGTAATCCATAACCGCGGAAAACATGGCTTCTCGAGAAGATTTATCCCTGCAGGGGTGCACCAATTTGGCCGTACACGTAAGAATATCCCGCCAGGATGGAAATGCACTTCCACCAAGCGAGGCACTCTACACAACTCAACTCTTCTTCGCATCAAGCCCAAAGCACCACGTGCTGTGCGTGCGCGGCTAATCGAGCCCCACGAAGAAAAGGGGACCCTCATAGCACTGGAAGACCACGCCGCCCTAAATGCCGACTACAAAAGTTCCACCCTGGCCTCGGGTTCGTACCAGCATATGCGTGCATCAAATGGAAAGCCCGAACTAAGTGTGGTGATTTGGACGAGATGCGAATCGAATCAAATTGAGGGGGGCGCCCATACACGCTTCCCACATGCAGATAGTGCGCTCATCATGGATCAGTAGACAAGACCCTTTTCCTAATTAGGGTCGACACTAGCAGGCCTCAAAACCACGCCGGGCCTCCTGCCGGTGCCTTATCAGCAAATTATTATTACCTCAAATTAACAGGTTGTTGTTTAACATCGAGCCCCAGAATATAGTCAGATATGATAACAGAAAGTAACTGATAACAGACCCGAGCAAAACAACCCTAAGCATGCTTGTAAGACACAGGCCCAAGCAACGGGGTTATAGGATTGGATGTGAGGCAATATCAGGATTCAGGGTATCATGTGATAGGTTCGTAACAGAAGCAACGGTACATATGGCTAGCAGAAATAGACAACGGAAAGTATCGGTAACCAATGTTGAAAGGAACACAATGGTTCATGTGAGTGATAACTTGCCTGCAAACTCAGTAGCCTGGTACTGGGCTAGATCCTCAGAAGGGGTGTCGTAAAGTTCGTCGGTCTCAACGTCGTCGTCTATCCGAGAAGAAGCAAATAAACAATACAGGAAGATAAACAATCAATGTCATGGCATAGTGCACAATCATGGGATGATGCATGACAATTTTATGGATGCATCAAAATAAACTAGTTGACATGGTAACACAATTTAAATGTACACATATGCAATTTTGAGTTGCATATGAAAAGCCCATGAATTTTTGGTTAGATTATTTGTTTTCCAACTAATCAACAGATGAAGGTGGATTAGTATGATGCATGGATGAGGAAAACAACAAAATAACAACAATAGAACCAAGTTAAAATAGGGTTTGCCAAGTTTAGAAATTTATTTATTAAGTTAAGGGATTTTTGGTTCCTTAAAGGGATTACACAAATAGTTGTTGTTTTCACCAAGTTAAATTGTGCAAAATAAATAACAAAATTCATATTTGAAAATATCATAAAATTTTGGGTGGATTACATGTTTCAAATATTGAAAAAGGAATTAGGATGAATTTATTATGACTTAAACAAAACTAACAAGGTTTAAATGAATTTAAAACAAGTTTGAATATTATTTGAATTTTATTTGTTCCAAACATAAATTCAAATTCATATTTGAAAAGTTTATATTTTTCTAGCTTGAAAACATATTTTACATGTTCAAAAATAATTTAATTTGAGCAAGTTATGAATTTAGCAAATTTAAATGATTTAAACAAGGTTTAAATTATTTAAGCAATTTTAATTATTCAAACCATGAAACAAAATTTATATTTGAATAGGTGGTTTGAAATAGCATGGAAAACATATTTTATTTGCATTATTTGGATTTAGTATGAATTAGTTATGGATTTTAGCAAATTGCAATTGAATTATTTGAATTCAAATTTTGATTGCATTTGGAAAATTCAAAACAGAAAACAAGTGGTTTAGTTAGATAGATAATTTAATTTGGATCAACACACATATTTTACTTTTATTATTTGGAGTTATAAAATAAAAGTTATAAGCAATTTAATTTGGAGGACCAAATTGTAATTTTAAAAGGCTTAGATTAAAACAGAAAAGGGTTGAAATACTTTTGTTACTCAGCAGTGGCTGGACACAGCCACTGACAGAGGGCCCAGGGCACCACGGTGGCCCGCGTGTGCTTGCGTGGCAGCGCAGCCCACTGACAGAGGGGGCCTGCCTGTCAGTGGCTCGCGCAAAAACTTGGTTTTTATTCCGCGGCGCGAGGGCTCGATCCCGCGACCGTGCGCAAGCGAGGGAGGCAGTGTTACCACTGCGGTGTTCCGTCAGTTTTGTCAGATACAGGGGTGCGGTGAGGTTATCGTTCAACTGCGCGTTAACTGAATTTAAACGCGCGCGCGCGCTGTCTGAACCTCGTCAGAGAACGACGCCGGCGACGAGCCGTGGTTGCCGTGCTGCGGTGGGGTGCTGGATGTGTGCGTTTGGGTGCGGTTGTGCTCGCGCAAGCAGGGATGGAGAAGGAGAGGGCTACGGTGGCGTGCTCACCAGCGATGGAGTCGAGCAGAGGCTCGGGGAAGCTCCGGTGGCGGCAGGTCGAGGACGGCGGCGTCGATCTGGACGTGCTCCGTGCCCGCGGTGGTGTCCAAAGGCTCGAGGGTGACGCGGTGGCTCGATTCCAGTAGCTAGGTGGGTGAGTGGCGCGTCGAGGCGGCGGGGAGCATCTCGGGTTCAGGCGGTGTTTCTCCGGCGAGGTGCAGAGAGAGGGGAAAACGACGGGGAGAGAGGGTAGACGGCGGCGGAGCGAGGGAGAAAGGGGCCTAGGGTTTAGGGTTGCGGCGCGGGGACCTAGGGGGGCTATATAGGCTAGGGGGCGCGCGATCGACCGTCGGAGGGCGCTGCTGCCGCCGTGGCACCGGTGGATGGGCGGCCGTACGCGAGGGAGAAGGAGAAAAGAAAGGGCAAAGCGGTACCGGGCTGGGGAGAGGAAGAAAAGGGCCGGGCTGCGCGAGGGAGAAGGAAAAGGGTGGGCTGGCGCAGCCCACTGCCCCTGCGCCCGTTTTTTTTCTTTTTAAAATTTTCTCCTCTGTTTTTTTTTGCAGAAATGAAAATGGAAGAAAAAGGTAGTTTTTAGGGCTAGGAAAATTTGGAAAAAATTATGGTTAGGTTAGTTTTCACCATAGCAACTGAATGCTAACTTTGTTTTTCAAAAAGTTCCAAATTAAAATGCTGTTTGTGATTTAATCAAATTTGGGAGAAATTGCTTATTAAGTGACTATTAATGAAACCAAACTTTTTAATAGGGTGAACCCTATGGTTTAATTAGAACAATTGATTAAAGTTGTTTTGGTGATTTTCATAATTTGAAATTGGGTGCTGTTGTAACATGTGATTTGAATTTGAATCTTTTTAAATGCAAAATGGAATTAATTGATTGATTAAAAGCCACCATTTAAATAGTTAAACATTATGGAATAACTGGAAACAAATAAGGGTTTGATTTGAACTTATTATTTGAAAAAGATTGTAACAGAGCAAGTATGAAATAAATATTTGAATATTGTTTGAATTAGAATTGTGAAAACAGAGTAAAAGAGAAGCAAACAAATGGAAAACAAAGTAAAACAAATGCAAACAATTCAATGAATATGATGACATGATGCAAAACTTTAATTAAACAAGAATCAAACATTCTAAATGGAAGTTTTCATACTTGGGATGTTACAAAACGCCCCCCCCCCCTTGAAGGAATCGCGCCCCGAGATTCCTTACGGAGAAGATAAAAGGTCCGGATACTTCTTGCGAAGATCTTCTTCGGTCTCCCACGTTGCCTCTTTATCGGAATGATGCGACCACTACACTTTCAAGAACTTGGTGCTCTTGTTGCGAGTCTTACGCTCGGTCTCATCGAGAATACGAACAGGGTGCTCCTCATAAGATAGATCATCTTGCAGTTCAATGGAATCATGATCAACTGCACGATCTAGATCTTTGAAACACTTCTTGAGCTGTGACACATGAAACACATCGTGCACCTTGGATAGTTTTTCAGGAAGTTCAAGACAATAAGCATTTTTTGCACGCCTTGAGAGAATGTTGAAAGGACCAATGTATCTTGGTGCAAGCTTTCCTTTCACACCGAAACGATGAGTGCCTCTGAGGGGAGTTACACGGAGATATGCCTTGTCACCAGGTGCGTAGATCATATCCATGTGCTTGTTGTCATAGTAGCTTTTCTGACGAGACTGAGCAATCTTGAGATTGTCACGAATGATGCGAACTTTCTCCTCGGCTTCCTTAACAATGTCAGGGCCTAAGAGTGAACGTTCACCAGCTCCAGACCAATTGATTGGACTCCTGCATCAGCGACCATAGAGTGCTTCAAATGGTGCCATGCCTAGGCTTGCCTGGTAGCTGTTGTTGTAGGAGAATTCAGCATATGGAAGGCAATCCTCCCATTTCATGCCAAAGGAGATACCACATGCTCTGAGCATATCCTCGAGAATCTGATTGACTCTTTCGACTTGCCCCTGAGACTGAGGGTGGTAAGCTGTGCTGAACAGAAGTTTGGTGCCCAATGCTTCTTGAAAGCTTTTCCAGAAATGAGAAGTGAATATGCTTCCACGGTCTAAGCTTATTTCCAATGGAACACCAAGAAGAGGAACAATCTTTGCTGTGTAGAGTTCTGCTAACTGGCTAGCTGAGATTGTTTCTTTGACAGGAAAGAAGTGAGCTACTTTAGTGAGACGATCAATAACAACGAAGATTGCATCGTTGCCCTTCTTGGACTTTGGAAAACCAGTGACGAAGTCCATTTCAATCATGTCCCACTTCCACTCAGGAATTTTCAGAGGTTGGAGTAGACCGGCTGTTTTCTGATGGACTGCCTTAACACGTTGACAAACGTCGCATTCAGAAACGTATTGAGCAATTTCACGTTTCATGCCAGGACACCAATACAGTGTCTTAAGATCCTGGTACATCTTTGTACTTCCAGGGTGGATGGAGAGAGGAGTTTCATGAGCCTCCTTGAGAATGATATCTTTGAGACTTTGAACTTGAGGAACTGCAATGCGTCCTTCGAAGAACACAGTTCCTTTGTCATCAATTGAGAAGGACTTAAATTTCTCCTTGCCTTCTTTGATGTGTTCTACCATCTTCTTGACTTCAGCATCACGAAGTTGTTCAACACGAATCTTGTCCTCGAGAGTTGGACTGGCTGTCAAGCTAGCAAGATAGCCTTGAGGAACAAGACCAAGGTTCAGCTTTCTGGAATTCTTCATGAAGTGGAGGTTGGCTTTCCATGATCATGAGATTATTGCAATATGACTTGCGACTGAGAGCATCGGCCATAACATTAGCCTTGCCTGGAGTGTAAGAAATGGTGAGATCGAAGTCTTTAATCTTTTCAATCCATCTCCTTTGCCTGAGGTTTAGATCTGGCTGAGTGAAGATGTATTTCAGACTCTTATGATCGGAAAAGATTTCAGTGCGATTACCCAACAAGTATTGCCTCCATTTCTTGAGGGCAAACACAACTGCTGCAAGTTCTAGGTCATGAGTGGGATAATTTTGCTCATGCGCATTCAACTGACGTGAAGCATAAGCCACAACTTGACGTTCTTGCATAAGAACTGCACCTAGACCTTGGAGAGAAGCGTCACAGAATATCTGGAAAGGTTTGGTAGTATCTGGGCCAACCAGAACTGGGGTAGAAGTGAGTTTAGTCTTCAGGAGATTGAAACTTTCATCACACTGTGGAGACCAAACGAACTTCTTGTCCTTCTTGGTGAGATCAGTGAGAGGTTTGGCAATCTTGGAAAAGTTTTGGACGAAACGACGGCAATAGCTAGCCAAGCCAAGAAAACTTCTTACTTGCTTTACCGTCTTAGGAGGTTTCCAATCAACAATTGCCTTAACCTTTTCTGGATCAATGGCTATGCCCTTGGCAGAGATGACATGACCAAGGTAAGCAACTTCTGGAATCCAGAACTCACATTTGGAGAACTTGGCATATAGACGATGCTCGCGAAGTTTCATGAGAGTGAGACGAAGATGTTCTCCATGCTCTTCCTCGGATTTTGAGTAGACCAGAATGTCGTCAAGATATACCACAACGAACTTGTCGAGGTATTCATGGAAGACAGAATTCATGAGTCTTGAGAATGTCGTCGGTGCATTGGTGAGACCAAAGGACATGACGGTGTATTCATATAGACCGTACCGAGTGGTGAAAGCTGTTTTTGGAATATCTTCCTTTCTGATCTTTATTTGATGGTAACCCATTCTCAAGTCCAACTTTGAGAATATTGAGGCTCCAGCAAGTTGATCAAAAAGATCATCGATACGAGGAATTGGATACTTGTTTTTGATGGTTTTCTCGTTAAGAGGACGATAGTCAACAACGAGTCTCTTTGTTTGATCCTTCTTCGCAACGAACAGAGTTGGGCAACCCCAAGCCGAGGAACTAGGTTGAATGTAACCTTTTTCCATGTACATATCGATTTGCTCCTTTAACAATTTCAGTTCAGGAGGAGCTATCTTGTATGGATGCTTAGAGATTGGAGCAGTACCTGGTTCAAGCTCGATCACGAACTCAACTGCTCTGTCCGGAGGCATCCCTGGCAACTCCTCTGGAAAGACGTCAGGGAATTCACAAACCACCGGAACATTTTCAAGTAGAGGTAGAGGTTTTGCATCGAGGGTGCATAGCTGAACAGAACTTGATTCATTTGGAGAATAGACTATCTGGCCAGAAGGGTGGAACAGAGTTATTGATTAGACGCCGGTAGAAGAACTGAAGTGGGAAGCAACAACCAGGTTTCAACAGACGAAAAGGATGTTGAGAAGAACAGGATATGGAAGCAACATCGGGAAACACGAGAACAAAACACTCCTGGGGTACTACAGAAAACCCATCCGGGCTTCTAAAGGATCAATATCTACTGCTTAAGGAATAGAGGATCTGCTTCCGGGGCTTACACGCCTCCGTTCTCAATCGTGAGTAGGCAACATGATAAATCATGTCACAACCACCTCCATTCCTATGGTCTAGTAGATATAACTATCCTAGAGAAACCAGGATACGTGAAATCCTAACTTGAAAGTTTAGATGAGAAGAGAAAAACAACGTTGCACTTCCTTACCAAAAAAGGGAGGGTGGGTGGGGAAAGAAGAAAAAGAATAGAATTCCTACTCTCACGTTTCATTTTTCCTATATAGCTACAAAATAGTCTCTAGACTCAACTGCGACCAGTAAAAAGGGATCCTACAGGCAGACAGGCTCTGATACCATTTGTCGCACCCGGACTTGTAGGGGATACTCACAGTCCGTTAAACAGTAGATACATGGCTTACGGGGCATACTGGCACCCGCATCTCAATATGAGCAGGCCAACACGTAAACGTGTGACAGCCATTCTCTTACTATTCATCGTCTGCGCAAACCATCCCGTAGAAATCCAGATACTTCCGTTGACGTACTTCAAAACATACACACATGGTACGTCAACGGCATTGGAACAAGTGATATCACAACAGATCTCTACGACACAAAATATGGAAATAAGTTGCAAATAGCTCTCACTAGAGCAGAGATAGCAAATACAATCATCCAGAGGACACATGTCCCAACATATCATCATTACAACACAGCGGAAGCATTCAACATGTCTGAGTACAGACAAGATCCAAATAGGCCTAAGAGGCCGTAAACGAAAAGACGGAGCCCATCCACGAAGTCTCGGATCCTGCCCGGGTCCGCTATCTACTCGTCAGCAGTCTCGTCAAACTCCACGTAGTAGCCACCATGGGGATCCTTGGAAATGTAGTCTGCGGAAACCACAGCCCCAAAGGGGTCAGTACATAAACGTACTGGCAAGCAAGACTCACAGTTCACCAAAGTGTAACCCGTCAACACCAAGCACAGAGGCTTTGGGTTCAACGGAAGAAAGGGGATATAAAAGATGCTGCAACTGGCTGATCTAACCAACTACAGAGGTACTACCACTTCCGGCTAAACAGAAAGGAGATAAGATAGCGTATCGTAAGCAACTATAACTGACCACCAAACAAACCCATCCTGGATCTCGCCCCTTATCCAAAGAAGCAATCCGAGGATAACTCACACAGTTGAATTAATGATGGATCAAGTTGTTGTGTCAATAAGCCTATTACTAGTCAAGTTATCATTAGTTAGGTGTAAGTTGTTCTGAGTACTTGTTAGCCCGTACTTTCACCAAGTAATCCATAACCGCGGAAAACACGGCTTCTCGAGAAGATTTATCCCTGCAGGGGTGCACCAATTTGGCCGTACACGTAAGAATATCCCGCCAGGATGGAAATGCACTTCCACCAAGCGAGGCACTCTACACAACTCAACTCTTCTTCGCATCAAGCCCAAAGCACCACGTGCTGTGCGTGCGCGGCTAATCGAGCCCCACGAAGAAAAGGGGACCCTCATAGCACTGGAAGACCACGCCGCCCTAAATGCCGACTACAAAAAGTTCCACCCTGGCCTCGGGTTCGTACCTGCATATGTGTGCATCAAATGGAAAGCCCGAACTAAGTGTGGTGATTTGGACGAGATGCGAATCGAATCAAATTGAGGGGGGCGCCCATACACGCTTCCCACATGCGGATAGTGCGCTCATCATGGATCAGTAGACAAGACCCTTTTCCTAATTAGGGTCGACACTAGCAGGCCTCAAAACCACGCCGGGCCTCCTGCCGGTGCCTTATCAGCAAATTATTATTACCTCAAATTAACAGGTTGTTGTTTAACATCGAGCCCTAGAATATAGTCAGATATGATAACAGAAAGTAACTGATAACAGACCCGAGCAAAACAACCCTAAGCATGCTAGTAAGACACGGGCCCAAGCAACGGGGTTATAGGATTGGATGTGAGGCAATATCAGGATTCAGGGTATCATGTGATAGGTTCGTAACAGAAGCAACGGTACATATGGCTAGCAGAAATAGACAACGGAAAGTATCGGTAACCAATGTTGAAAGGAACACAATGGTTCATGTGAGTGATAACTTGCCTGCAAACTCAGTAGCCTGGTACTGGGCTAGATCCTCAGAAGGGGTGTCGTAAAGTTCGTCGGTCTCAACGTCGTCGTCTATCCGAGAAGAAGCAAACAAACAATACAGGAAGATAAACAATCAATGTCATGGCATAGTGCACAATCATGGGATGATGCATGACAATTTTATGGATGCATCAAAATAAACTAGTTGCCATGGTAACACAATTTAAATGGACACATATGCAATTTTGAGTTGCATATGAAAAGCCCATGAATTTTTGGTTAGATTATTTGTTTTCCAACTAATCAACAGATGAAGGTGGATTAGTATGATGCATGGATGAGGAAAACAACAAAATAACAACAATAGAACCAAGTTAAAATAGGGTTTGCCAAGTTTAGAAATTTATTTATTAAGTTAAGGGATTTTTGGTTCCTTAAAGGGATTACACAAATAGTTGTTGTTTTCACCAAGTTAAATTGTGCAAAATAAATAACAAAATTCATATTTGAAAAGATCATAAAATTTTGTGTGGATTACATGTTTCAAATATTGAAAAAGGAATTAGGATGAATTTATTATGACTTAAACAAAACTAACAAGGTTTAAATGAATTTAAAACAAGTTTGAATATTATTTGAATTTTATTTGCTCCAAACATAAATTCAAATTCATATTTGAAAAGTTTATATTTTTCTAGCTTGAAAACATATTTTACATGTTCAAAAATAATTTAATTTGAGCAAGTTATGAATTTAGCAAATTTAAATGATTTAAACAAGGTTTAAATTATTTAAGCAATTTTAATTATTCAAACCATGAAACAAAATTTATATTTGAATAGGTGGTTTGAAATAGCATGGAAAACATATTTTATTTGCATTATTTGGATTTAGTATGAATTAGTTATGGATTTTAGCAAATTGCAATTGAATTATTTGAATTCAAATTTTGATTGCATTTGGAAAATTCAAACAGAAAACAAGTGGTTTAGTTAGATAGATAATTTAATTTGGATCAACACACATATTTTACTTTTATTATTTGGAGTTATAAAATAAAAGTTATAAGCAATTTAATTTGGAGGACCAAATTGTAATTTTAAAGGGCTTAGATTAAAACGGAAAAGGGTTGAAATACTTTTGTTACTCAGCAGTGGCTGGACACAGCCACTGACAGAGGGCCCAGGGCACCACGGTGGCCCGCGTGTGCTTGCGTGGCAGCGCAACCCACTGACAGAGGGGGCCTGCCTGTCAGTGGCTCGCGCAAAAACTTGGTTTTTATTCCGCGGCGCGAGGGCTCGATCCCGCGACCGTGCGCGAGCGAGGGAGGCAGTGTTACCACTGCGGTGTTTCGTCAGTTTTGTCAGATACAGGGGCGCGGTGAGGTTATCGTTCAACTGCGCGTTAACTGAATTTAAACGCGCGCGCGTTGTCTGAACCTCGTCAGAGGACGACGTCGGCGACGAGCCGTGGTTGCCGTGCTGCGGTGGGGTGCTGGATGTGTGCGTTTGGGTGCGGTTGTGCTCGCGCAAGCAGGGATGGAGGAGGGGAGGGCTACGGTGGCGTGCTCACCGGCGATGGAGTCGAGCAGAGGCTCGGGGAAGCTCCGGTGGCGGCAGGTCGAGGACGGCGGCGTCGATCTGGACGTGCTCCGTGCCCGCGGTGGTGTCCAAAGGCTCGAGGGTGACGCGGTGGCTCGATTCCAGTAGCTAGGTGGGTGAGTGGCGCGTCGAGGCGGCGGGGAGCATCTCGGGTTCAGGCGGTGTTTCTCCGGCGAGGTGCAGAGAGAGGGGAAAACGACGGGGAGAGAGGGTAGACGGCGGCGGAGCGAGGGAGAAAGGGGCCTAGGGTTTACGGGTTGCGGCGCGGGGACCTAGGGGGCTATATAGGCTAGGGGGGCGCGCGATCGGCCGTCGGAGGGCGCTGCTGCCGCCGTGGCACCGGTGGATGGGCGGCCGTACGCGAGGGAGAAGGAGAAAAGAAAGGGCGAAGCGGTACCGGGCTGGGGAGAGGAAGAAAAGGGCCGGGCTGCGCGAGGGAGAAGGAAAAGGGTGGGCTGGCGCAGCCCACTGCCCCTGCGCCCGTTTTTTTTTCTTTTTAAAATTTTCTCCTCTGTTTTTTTTTTGCAAAAATGAAAATGGAAGAAAAAGGTAGTTTTTAGGGCTAGGAAAATTTGGAAAAAATTATGGTTAGGTTAGTTTTCACCATAGCAACTGAATGCTAACTTTGTTTTTCAAAAAGTTCCAAATTAAAATGTTGTTTGTGATTTAATCAAATTTGGGAGAAATTGCTTATTAAGTGACTATTAATGAAACCAAACTTTTTAATAGGGTGAACCCTATGGTTTAATTAGAACAATTGATTAAAGTTGTTTTGGTGATTTTCATAATTTGAAATTGGGTGCTGTTGTAACATGTGATTTGAATTTGAATCTTTTTAAATGCAAAATGGAATTAATTGATTGATTAAAAGCCACCATTTAAATAGTTAAACATTATGGAATAATTGGAAACAAATAAGGGTTTGATTTGAACTTATTATTTGAAAAAGATTGTAACAGAGCAAGTATGAAATAAATGTTTGAATATTGTTTGAATTAGAATTGTGAAAACAGAGTAAAACAGAAGCAAACAAATGGAAAACAAAGTAAAACAAATACAAACAATTCAATGAATATGATGACATGATGCAAAACTTTAATTAAACAAGAATCAAACATTCTAAATGGAAGTTTTCATACTTGGGATGTTACACTTAGGAACCCAAATATCATACTTGTAATCATCACCATATGAGGTGCCAACATATTTTACATAAAACATGACCATCAAAAGAAGCACATAAGATGGGTTGTACTTTCCCGCAAAGTTGTTGTGAGTAGTAGTGTTCCTAGGAACAATACTCTTAGCAATTATATCAGACTCATCTTCATCATTAGCGAACTCCCCCTCCTTCACAAAAAAAATAGAGTTAGTGGAGGGATTTGACTTTTTCTTGTAGGCCACCTTGGAAGTGGAACCAAAACCAAGGCCTTCCTTGCCAATAACTCTCTTTTGACTACTCAAAAGATCATTGATACGTCTCCAACGTACCTATAATTTCTGATATTCCATGATGATATTTTTCCAATTGCTACATGTTTTATCCCTTCTTTATGTCATTTTTATCGATTTTCCGGACTAACCTATTGACAAGATGCCACAGAGCCAGTTCCATGTTTTCTGCTGTTTTTAGTTTCAGAAAAGTTGTTCTGGAAATATTCTAGGAATTGGAAAATTCGAAGCCGGAAGTCTTAGAATTCCCGAAGGTTCCACGGAGTCAAAAAGAGACCCGGAGAGGGGCCTCAGGGGGCCCACACCATAGGGTGGCGCCCCCCTTGGCTGCGCCGGGGGTGGTGTGGGGCCCCAGGGCTCCACTGCCTTTTCCCTTTCGCCTATTTATTCCCCTCCGAAGGAAAACCCTAGGCACTAGATCAAAAATCCCCGAAAAGTTCCGCAACCGCCGTCGTCGTCAACCCTAGATCAGGGGGTTCTCAAGCTGTCTCCCGGCACCCTGCCGGAGAGGAGATCATCATCGGAGGCCTCTTCATCACCATGCCTGCCTCCAGAGTGATGCGTGAGTAGTTCATCCTTGGACTACGGGTCCATGGCAGTAGCTAGATGGTTGTCTTCTCCTCCTATGCCTCAATGTTTAGATCTCGTGAGCTGCCTAACATGATCGAGATTGTTCTTATGAAATTCTATGTGTTGTGTTTGCTGGGATCCGATGAATATTGAACTTATGCCAAGTTGATTATAGTCTTTATTGCATATGTTATTTGTGATCTTGCATGCTTTCCGTTGCTAGTGGTTTCTCTGGCCAAGTAGTTGCTAGTGACTCCAAGAGGGAGTATTTATGCTCGATAGTGGGTCCATGCCTCCTTTTCGCCTATGCTCGAGTGACAGAAACGTGAACGGGGAGGATGTGCTTTTGCCACTAGGGAGAAAACAGCGGTGTGAGTCCCCGCGTGCACAATCATTGCTTACATTACACACTTTGCTTAATGCGATTATCTGTTGCTTGCAACTTAATACCTAAGGGGGTTCGGATGATAACCCTAGGGTGGATTATTAGTCACAGATGTAGTTGGATTAGGTCTATGTTTATTGTTGTAATGCCCGCACTAAATGTCATAGTAGTCATCATGTAATGAATGTGCACTACGGTGTAACCTCTATTTGTCAATTCCCTAGCTGTAATTGTTCACCCAACATGCTATCTTTTATGCAGAGACACCACTAGTGAGCCTATGAACCCCGGTCCATTTTTCCTACACTGTTACTTGCTGCAAGCATACACTATTTTCCACACTATACGTCTAATCTTTGTTTTCAGCAAGACCGGCGAGATTGATAACCTCACTGTACTGTTGGGAAAAAAGTATTTTGGTTGTGTTGTGTGCAGGTTCCGCGTTGTTGCTGACACCGGTGAGGCGCCATCACCAGCGTCAGTGGCATCAACCTTCCGAATATCCTCTTTCTCCTACTAGATTGATAACCTTGGTTCATAAGTGAGGGAAATTCTTACCGCTGCACTCATCACATCCTCCTCTTGGGGTTCCCAACACGCCATCACAAGTAGCAAGAATTCCTGGCACCATCGAGGCGTAGCATCAGGAATTTCTTGCGTCGTTGTCGGGGATTCAAAGCCATCAATAAGCAACCACTCCCTCGTCAACTCTGCAAGCAACAAAAAAAAATTGGCGCCGTTGCTGGGGAACAAAAAAACATACATAAGAAGACTTCCTCCCGCAACGGTCGCATCCACAGTAGCAAGAATTTCTGGCGCTGTTGCTGGGGAGAAAGAAATCTTCTAGAAAGGGGAGTCTCTCACTCTCAACCTCTTTATTTTGTTTATTGTCTTGTTTTTATTTTTCTGTCTTGTTTTGCTTCTTTATATCAAAAACACAAAAAATTAGTTTACTTTATAGTTGTTATTTATTTGCTTCTTTTTTTTTTTGCTAGAATGAGTATTCATGAAGTTGAGGTTCGTTCTTTTAGGCAACAGGGGGGAGAGTTTAAAAGATGATTGGTGTAGAATAAACAATGCTCATAATAGGTGTACAAAAAAAATAATCTACCTTGATACTCCTGAGGAATTTTTATGTTGGTACTACTGGCTAGTATTGTTATGTGTTAGATACTCTTACAGGTGGAAAATTTCTAGGAACTCCTCCCTTGGAAGCCTGCAATTTGATTGGAAGTTTGGTAGGAACGCCCCCCCGTTATAACTGTTAAAACTGAGACCACTTTGGAGGATGTTATTAATAAACTAAACTCTTTGGAAATGAACTTACCAATTTTCCTTGATAATGCTAGCAAAGTTAATGAATCAATAATAACTATTGATAAAAGAATCACTGCTCTAGAAGCTGGCAACACTCATGATGATCAAAATTATAGGATTGTTAAACTAGAGGAGGCTATGGGAACTTTAAGCTCAACTTTTTCATCTCTTAAATTCAAAAAGGAGAAATCCTTTGTGGGAAAAGAGCAAAGATTCATGTATGTTCCCAAGATAACTAAACCCATATCTCAATATGTGCTGAAAATTGCTAAAACGATTAATGAAACTAAGAGTGACCTTAATGTTGAATCTTCAGAAACACCTAGAGTGCCTATTGCTGCAAATAGTGATTTAGAGGAAGTTACAGATGTTGATGCTTCACTTGAAAATACTTGAGTTGCTTTCTATGCCTAGCTGAAAGGCGTTAAAGAAAAGCGCTACCGGGAGACAACCCGTTTTATTTCTCTGTTTTCAACCCGTTTTTCGTCATTTTCTTTTGTTTTCTTTGCACCTGGGTGTTGTCTATTTCCTTACAAACCCTGCTGTATCTTTTCTTTTGTGTTTTTGTTGAGCCAAGTAAAGACTCTAGTGGAAAGTTGAGACTATATTTCGGATTTCTGCGCAGGAAACAGATTTCTTCTGTCCACTGTTAAATTCGTATAAAATCCTGGTCTATATACGCAAATTTTCTTAGTTAAACACTTTTTGATTTGAGCAACATAAGATTTTCTAAGAAAATCATCTTTACCTGCTGTCCTGTTTTGACAGATTTCTGCCAATAATTGCATTTGCATCTTAATCTCTTTATTTTGGTGTTCTTTTGAGAAAAAGAGTTCTAAAAGAAGTTGTGACAGTAGTTAATGTGTTTATGAGTGTTAGGATTGTGTTGAAAATGAACCATGTGAATTTATTATTTCGGTTGCACTAACGTTGCTAATGAAGATTGTGAGAAGTTTGGTGTGAAGGGAGTTTTCAAGGGTCAAGAGAAGAGGATGATATGACGTGATCAAGAAGAGTGAAAAGCCTAAGCTTGGGGATTCTCCGGTGGTACATCCCAGCAAATTCCAAGAAGACTACAGCGTCTAAGCTTGGGGATGCCCAAGGCATCCCCTTCTTCATCGACAAATTATCAGGTCACTTCTAGTGAAACTATATTTTTATTTCGTCACATCTTACGGCTTTACTTGGAGCGTCTTTTATTTTTGCTTTCAGTTTTTTATTTATTTTTGCAATAAGCTTGGTTGGACCCAGCATTCTTCTATTGGAGAGTGACACGCTCCGCTTTTTCATGGTAATACCTTGTATTGTTAATCTTTGTCTGCCTGCTGCATTTATTTATCTCCTGTTTTGCATGCATCTATTATCTAAGAGTTGTTAGTTTTAGTAGTGTTATGTGAGTGCTCTAATGTTTGCTTGCTGTATCATGAAGAGTATTTTTTGTTAAAACATATCTTGTATGGAGCTTGTTGGGAAAAGAAACTGCTGCTTGAAGTAGAATTTTTAATGGTGCAAGTAGAATCTTGTATAGACAGTGGCTAGAACTTTTTTCATATCATGCTGGATGTTATTTTAGTTTTACAGCCTTGTGGTTATTGAGTAGAATGATTAGCCTCAAATAGCTGAGAGTGTTTAAGGTTCCATTGAAAGAATCATGAGTTGTTCTTGTCATATTGAAGCATAAATTTATGGTATTCTCTTTCGAATGTTTTATTTGGTTGACTTGGTGCATGCTCACACCATGTTTATGACTATAAACCAGTCACGAATAGCCTCTATGATCATTTAGTTTTTGAACTTATGATACTACTTATGCTTTGATTAATGATGTTTATGTCGCTATGCATGATTATGGCTCTTATGCTCTGTTGATTTGTCGCTCCCAGTCTTTTGCTAGCCTCCACCTGTACTGAATATGGAATTCTACTCATGCATCCAACTCCCTAAAGCCAAGTTTTCCCATTGTGTCCACCATACCTACCTACATGTGATATTTAACTTCCACTCCAAGTAAATTGCTCATGTGTTACCTTTAAAACCTTCAAAATTACTCCTGCTTTGTGTTCCTGTTTTTGCTCATGAGGACGTAAATAGAGAATCTTTATCTCACTTGTTGATTGGATTTCACACCCTGGACTAGTGGCTTCATGCGCTTATCCAATTGATAGAAGAGCTGGAAGCGGGTGATGTCTACGCACGCTTCTATTCTTGTAGACAGTGTTGGGCCTCCAAGTGCAGAGGTTTGTAGAACAACAGCAAGCTTCCCTTAAGTGGATTACCCAAGGTTTATCGAACTCAGGGAGGTAGATGTCAAAGATATCCCTCTCAAGCAACCCTGCAATTAAGATACAAGAAGTCTCTTGTGTCCCCAACACACCTAATACAATTTTCAGTTGTATAGGTGCACTAGTTTGGCAAAGAGAGAGTAAAATGCAAGTAATATGGATGATAATAAGTGATAATAGCAATCTGAAATAAATATGGTAGAAAGAAAATATGTAGCAGAACAGGCGGAAAATGGTGTTTCAATGCTTGGAAATAAGGCCTAGGGATCCTACTTTCACTAGAGGACACTCTCAACAATGATCACATAATTGAATAACTAGATATCTTCTTTTCACTATGCTACTCTTAACCACTCTCCGGTCGAATAACAACACCAATCCATGCGTAGGGCTTTAACAGCACTCCTCAGAGTAAGCACTTTCCCAACCAAGTAACCCCCATGCTATCACCATGGGACCCAGATGGTTCCACGCAAACACCACAATTTCATAGGGTTATCCAACACAAAATATAAATATAATGCTAAACCACACGGTGCACACACTGTCACCTTTACACCGTGATCAAAGCGTTTACGGAGATCTCATAACAAATAATGAACACTAATCATTGCGTAGGGATGCAAAAAATCATTCCTTAAAGTAAGCATTCCCATTTCTAGTTAACCCCACGCTGTTACTATGAGCGCCCTAGAAGGTACTAGACAAACACCACAATTCAAAGAGGAGACACACACGATGTGCACACTGTCACCTTCACACCGTGATCAAAGTGACTCCAAAGTTCATATTAATAAAGCACTTGACTAGCAAAAGATGAAGAGTAACATCTACGAATTCAAATAGATTACAAAGCTCATGATCACATATAGATCACACCATAGGAGAGAGAGATGAACCACATAGCTACCGGTAGAGCCCTCAACCTCGGCGCAGAACTACTCCCTCCTCATCATAGGAGACAGCAACGGCGATGGAGATGGTGGTGGAGTCGATGGTGATGGCTTCCGGGGGCACTTTCCCCCATCCCGGTAGGGTGCTAGAACAGAGGTTTGTCCCCCAAAACTTGTCGGTGGCGGCGGCAGAGCTACAGATGTGTTTTGTGGAAAAGGTCAATTCTTTTAGGGTTTTCCCTCGGGTGTATATATATAGGCGAAAGGGTGATGCCGGGTGGTGTCCAGGGGGCCCACACCACCAGGTGGCGCCACCAGGGGGACCCGCGCCACCCTATGGTGTGGCCATCCTGTGGCCCCCCTTCGGGGCTCTTCGGGACTTCTGGATGCTTTCGGGACTTCTAAGACTTCTGGCTTTCGAATCGTCCGATTCCAAGAATATTTCCAGGACAACTTTTCTGAAACTAAAAACATCAGAAAACAAGAAAATGGCTCTGTGGCATCTTGTCAATAGGTTAGTCCTGGGAAATAGATAAAAATGACATAAAGTGTAAGGAAAACATGTGGGAAACAACATGGAACATCAGAAATTAAGGATACGTTTATGACGTATCAAGCATCCCCAAGCTTAGTTCCTACTCGTCCTCGAGTAAGTAAACGATAAAACAATAATTTCTAAGGTGACATGCTACTAACATAAACTTGATCATAAGAATGTAAAGCCATATGCAAGCCAAGATCATAGAACTTCTAACACAAACATGATAAATAGATTTTTAATAATAAAGCATAGGAGTCACTTTTCATCATGAAGAGTATATCAAATAAAGGATCACGAAAAATAATGCAAAGAAAGATAAACGTTTGTTTCAGGTATAGAGAAAGCATGGCAAAGTGATATTTCGCTAGTCCTTAAGAGTGGGGCAAAACGTAAATGCCAGGACACCTTCTAAGTTCATGGGGAAGACTAGAGCAAATAATTTAAGAACAAATAATATCACATCATGAAGTAATTATTGATGTTTATGGGACAATGCACATAGAACTCAGAATGGCAAAAATGCTCTCTCAATTGTGCATAAAGTTAGAAGATGGAGACTCAATATAAAAGTAAAAGAAAGGCCCTTCGTGGAGGGAACCAGGGATCACTCATGTGCTAGAGCTTTTTAATTTATTAAACATAGGTATTAAAAGTTTGACACTCCTCCCATCCATCTTTCACAAACCATGGCTAACTGAATCCTCGGGTGCCTGCCAACAATCAGATACTGTGGAGGAGTGTCTACATTTTGGGAGATGTATGCTAATGTCAACGAATGGTAAACAGAAAATACAATACATCACAGACCAATTGGATTCACAAGAGCGGCTCCCATGTGAAGGACGCATCTGGGTAGAAGGTCATCCCTCTTTCTCTTTTGTTTACACAATTATGTTTTGACTGATAAATCAGGGAAAAAATAGTGAAGATATTTTGTGTGTATTAATTTGGGACTGGGCACCCCACTGCCATCTCTTCTATCATTTGGATAAGCAGATGAAGCCACTAGTCCAGGGTGTGAAATCCAATCAACAAGTGAGATAAAGATTCTCTATTGACATCCTCATGAGCAAAAACAGGAACATAAAGCAGGAGTAATTTTGAATGTTTTAAAGGTAACACATGAGCAATTTACTTGGAGTGGCAGTTAAATACCACATGTAGGTAGGTATGGTAGACACAATGGGAAAAACTTTGGTTTAAGGGAGTTGTATGCATGAGTAGAGCTCATACTCAGTACAGGTGGAGGCTAGAAAAAGACTGTGAGCGACAAATCGAGAGAGCATAAGAGCCATAATCATGCATAGCGACATAAACATCATTAATTAAAGCATAAGAGGTATCATAGTTGAAAAACTAAGTGGTCATGGAGGCTATTCGTGACTGGTTCATAGTCATAAACATGGTGTGAGCACGCGCCAAGTCAACCAAATAAAACATTCGAAAGAGAATACCATAAATTTATGCTTCCTTATGACAAGAACAACTCATGAATCTTTCAATGACATATTAAACACTCTCAGCTATTTGAGGCTATTCATGCTACTCAACATCACAAGGCTTTCGAACTAAAAATAACATTTAGCATGGCATGAAAAAGTTATAGCAACATTAAACAAGATTCTACTTGCACCGTTATAAATTCTACTTTAAACAACAGTTTCTTCTCCCAACAAGCACCATACAAGATATGTTTTAACAAACATACTATTTATGATACACCAAGAAAACATGAGAGTACTCACATAACACTACTAAAACTAACAGCTCTGAATAATAGATGCATGAAAACAAAGGCTAAACGCAGTACTAGCAAAAAGTGAACACTCACAGAACAATAAGAATGAAAACTAGAGTGTTCTAAGGAATGAAAACGGAGCGTGTCTCTCTCCCACAAAAGTGTGATAAGATCCAACCATAAACTACAGAAAAGAAAACTAAACAAACTGAAAGCAAAAATAAAATCCGCTCCAAGTAAAGCACATAAGATGTGACTGAATAAAAATATAGCTTCACTAGAGTGACCTGATAATTTGTCGATGAAGAAGGGGATGCCTTGGGCATGCCCAAGCTTAGACGCTTGAGTCTTCTTGGAATTTTCTAGGATGTACCACCCAGGCATCCTCAAGCTTAGTCTTTACACTCTTCTTGATCACATCATATCGTCCTCTTCTCTTGACCCTTGAAAACTTCCTTCACACCAAACTTCTGACAATCTTCATTAGCAACGTTAGTGCATTTGAAATAATAACTTCACATGGTTCAGTTTCAACACATGTCTAAAACTAAAAAACACATTAGCTACTGTTACATCTTCTTTTAAAACTCTTTTTCTCAAAAGAACACCAAAAGAAAGCGATTAAGATGCAAATGCAATTATTGGAAGAAATCTGTCAAAACAGGACAACGGGTAAAGATGATTTTTTTTCGAAAATCCTCTGTTGCTCAAATCAAAAAGTGGTAAACTTAGAAAAGTTGTATATATAGCCCAGGATTACGCACAAATAAACTCAGGTCATTTTGAATTTTCTGTGATTTTATACGAATTTAACAGTGGACAGCAGGTTTCCCGCGCATAAATTCAAAATATAGTCTCAACTTTCCACTAGAGGATTTACTTGGATCAACAAAGACACAAAAGAAAAGATACAGCGGGGTTTCTAAGGAAATAGAAAACACCCAGGTGCAAATAAAACAAAATAAAACAAATGAAAACTGGTTGAAAATAGAGAAATAAAACGGGTTGTCTCCCGGTAGCGCTTTTCTTTAACGCCTTTCAGCTAGGCACAATGATTTTTAAAAGATGCTCACATAAGAATAAGAGTTGAAGCACAATAAGAGAGCATCAAGAAGAAAATATAAAACACATTTAAGTCTAACCCACTTCCTATGAAAAAGAATCTTGTAGAAAAACAAGTCAACGAAGCACAAAGTGACTAGCATAGGAAGACAAAATAAGTGCAACTTCAAAATTTTCAACATAAAGAGGGGAAACTTAATATTGTTGAGATGCATAAAACCATTTTTCCCTCTCTCATAATAACTTTCAGTAGCACCATGAATAAAATTAACAATATAGCTATCACATAAAACATTCTTATCACGAGCCACATGCATAAAAGAATTAATACTCTCCACATAAGCATAGTCATTCTTATTAATAGTAGTGGGAGCAAATTCAACAAAATAGCTATCATTATTATTCTCATCACCATAATCATTAAATGTAGTAGGCATATTGTAATCATAATTAATTTTTTCCTCAGTAGTAGGTGGACTGAAAATATCATATTCATCATTGTAAACAGGTGGAACTAGAATACCACAATCATTATAATCATCATGTATTGAAGGCAAGGTATCATCAAAGAAAATTTCCTCCTCAAAACTTGGGGGACTAAAAATATCATATTCATCAAAAATAGCTTCCCCAAGATTAGACTTTTCCATAGCATTAGAAATAATGGTGTTTAAAGAGTTCATGCTAATAACATTGCCACTAGCATGCAAATAAAGTTCCATAAGTTTTTTAATTTTCTCTTCAAACACTTCATGTCCTAACTCAAGATAAATATTATAAAGCTCTCTCATATTTGTGGTGTTTTCCATTAAGTCTAACTAGTAAATATAAAAACAAGGAATAAGTAAAAATAAGCCTAGCTAGTGAAAACAAGAAACAAAAAGATATAATTGCATAATCCAAAGGAAATAACTTCGAGCACTCACACCCGAGGATGTGAGTACCTTTTACCTTACCTACCCAGCAAAAACGCCAGAAAAGAGCTTGATGTCTATGCACGCTTCTATTCTTGTAGACAGTGTTGGGCCTCCAAGTGCAGTGGTTTGTAGAACAGCAGCAAGTTTCCCTTAAGTGGATTACCCAAGATTTATCGAACTCAGGGAGGTAGAGGTCAAAGATATCCCTCTCAAGCAACCCTGCAATTAAGATACAAGAAGTCTCTTGTGTCCCCAACACACCTAATACAATTGTCAGTTGTATAGGCGCACTAGTTCGGCGAAGAGAGAGTAAAATGCAAGTAATATAGATGATAATAGCAATCTGAAAAAAAATGGCAGCAGGCAAACATGTACCAGAACAGGCGGAAAATGGTGTTTCAATGCTTGGAAATAAGGCCTAGGGACTACTTTCACTAGAGGACACTCTCAACAATGATCACATAATTAAATAACTAGATATCTTCTCTTCACTATGCTACTCTTAACCACTATCCGGTCGAATAACAACACCAATCCATGCGCAGGGCTTTAACAACACTCCTCAGAGTAAGCACTTTCCCAACCAAGTAACCCCCATGCTATCACCATGGGACCCAGATGGTTCCACGCAAACACCACAATTTCATTGGGTTATCCAACACAAAATATAAATATAATGCTAAACCACACGGTGCACACACTGTCACCTTTAAACCGTGATCAAAGCGTTTACAGAGACCTCATAACAAATAATGAACACTAATCATTGCGTAGGGCTGCAAAAAGCATTCCTTAAAGTAAGCATTCCCATGTCTAGTTAACCCCACGCTGTCACTATGAGCGCCCCAAAAGGTACTAGACAAACACCACAATTCATAGAGGAGACACACATGATGTGCACACTGTCACCTTCACACAGTGATCAAGGTGACTCCAAAGTTCATATTAATAAAGCACTTGAGTAGCAAAAGATGAAGAGTAACATCTACGAATTCAAATAGATTACAAAGCTCATGATCACATATAGATCACACCATGGGAGAGAGAGATGAACCACATAGCTACTGGTAGAGCCCTCAGCCTCGGGGGAGAACTACTCCCTCCTCATCATAGGAGACAACAACGGCGATGGAGATGGCGGTGGAGTCGATGGTGATGGATTCTGGGGGCACTTCCCCCGTCCCGGCAGGGTGCCAGAACAGAGATCTGTCCCCCGAAACTTGTCGGTGGCGGCGGCAGAGCTACGGATGTATTTTGTGGAAAAGGTCGATTCTTTTAGGGTTTTCCCTCGGGGGAGTATATATAGGAGAAAGGGCGATGCCGGGGGATGGCCAGGGGGCCCACACCACCAGGTGGCGCCACCATGGGGACCCGCGCCACCCTATGGTGTGGCCACCCTGTGGCCCCCCTCCGGGGCTCTTCGGAACTTCTGGATGCTTCTGGGACTTCTGGCTTTTGAATCGTCCAATTCCAAGAATATTTCCGGAACAACTTTTTTGAAACTAAAAACAGCAGAAAACAAGAAATGGCTCTGTGGCATCTTGTCAATAGGTTAGTCCCGGGAAATCGATAAAAATGACATAAAGTGTAAGGAAAACATGTGCGAAACAACATGGAACATCATAAATTAAGGATACGTTTATGACGTATCAGCGGGGCGCCCATCCCCAAATTAATACACACAAAAACTCTTCACTATTTTTGCCCCTGATTTATCAGTCAAAGCATAATTGTATGAACAAAATAGAAAGAGGGATGACCTTCTATACCAGTTGCGTCCTTCATATGGGAGTCGCTCTTGTGAAATCTAGTTTGCTTGTGACGTACTGTATTTTCTGTTTACCATTCGTTGACATTAGCATATATCTCCCAAAATATAGACACTCCTCCATGGTATGTGATTGTTGGCAGACACCCGAGGATTCGGTTAGCCATAGTTTGTGAAAGATGGATGGGAGGAATGTCAAACTTTTAATACCTCTGTTTAATAATAACAAACAAGCTCTAGCACATGAGTGATCCCTACTTCCCTCTGCGAAGGGCCTTTCTTTTACTTTTATGATGAGTCTCCATCTTCTAACTTTATGCACAGTTGAGAGAGAATTTTTGCCATTCTGAGCTTTATGTGCATTTGTCACAGAAACATTATTAATTGATTCATGATGTGTTATTGCTTGTTCTTAAATTATTTGTTCTAGTCTTCCTCATGAACTTTGAAGGTGTCTTGGTATTTATGTTTTTCCCCACTCTTAAGGACTAGATAAATACCACTTTTCTATGCTTTCTCTATACTTGAAACAAACTTATATCTTTTTGCATTATTATTCATGATCTTTTATTTGAGATACTTATCATGATGCAAAGTGATTCCTATGCTTTATTATTAAAGTTCTATTATCATGTTTGTGTTAAAGTTCTATGATCTCAGCTTACATATGCTTATACATTTTTATGATCAAGATTATGTGGTAGCATGTTACCCCAGAAATTATTTTGTTTATCGTTTACCTACTCGAGGACGAGTAGGAACTAAGCTTGGGGATGCTTGATACGTCTCCAACGTATCTATAATTTATGATGTTCCATGATGATATTTTGCCAATTGCTACATGTTTTCTCCCTTCTTTATGTCATTTTTATCGATTTTCCGGACTAACCTATTAAAAAGCTGCCACGGGGCTTGTTTTCTGCTGTTTTTAGTTTCAGAAAAGTTGTTCTGGAAATATTCTCGGAACTGAAAAATACGAAGCCTGGAAGTGTTAGAATTCCCGAAGGTTCCACGGAGTCCCGAAGAGACCCGGAGAGGGGCCTCAGGGGGCCCACACCATAGGGTGGCGCCCCTTGGACGCGCCGGGGGGTGGTGTGGGGACCCCAGGGCTCCACCGCCTTTGCCCTTTTGCCTATTTATTCCCCTTCGAAGAAAACCCTAGGCACCTGATCAAAAATCTCCAAAAAGTTCCGCAGCCGCCGTCGTCGTCAACCCTAGATTAGGGGGTTTTGAAGCTGTCTCCTGGCACCCTGCCGGAGTGGAGATCATCACCGGAGGCCTCTTCATCACCATACCTGCCTCCGGAGTGATGCTTGTGTAGTTCATCCTTGGACTACGGGTCCATAGCAGCAACTAGATGGTTGTCTTCTCCTCCTATGCCTCAATGTTTAGATCTCCTGAGCTTCCTAACATGATCGAGATTGTTCTTATGTAATTCTATGTGTTGTGTTTGCTAGGATCTGATGAATATTGAACTTATGTCAAGTTGATTATAGTCTTTATTGCATATGTTATTTGTGATCTTGCATGCTTTCTGTTGCTAGTGGTTGCTCTGGCCAAGTAGTTGCTAGTGACTCCAAGAGGGAGTATTTATGCTCGATAGTGGATTCATGCCTCCTTTTCGCCTGTGCTCGAGTGACAAAAACGTGACTGGGGAGGATGTGTTGTTGCCACTAGGGAGAAAACAGCGGTGTGAGTACCCGCGTGCACAATCATTGCTTACATTACACACATTTCTTAAGGCGATTATCTGTTGCTTGCAACTTAATACCTAAGGGGGTTTGGATGATAACCTGAGGGTGGATTATTAGTCATAGATGCAGTTGGATTACGGTCTATGTTTATTGTTGTAATGCCCGCACTAAATATCATAGTAGTCATCATGTCATGAATGTGCACTATGGTGCAACCTTTATTTGTCAATTGCCTAGCTGTAATTCTTCACCCAGCATGCTATCTTTTATGGAGAGACACCACTAGTGAACCTATGAACCCCGGTCCATTTTTCCTACACTGTTAAGCAAACCACTACAATTTCCTGCTTTCTTTGCTTGCTGGAAGCATACACTATTTTCCACACTATATGTCTAATCTTTGTTTTCAGCAAGACCGGTGAGAATGCCAACCTCACTGTACCGTTGGGACAAACTATTTTGGTTGTGTTGTGTGCACGTTCCGCGTTGTTGCTGATACCGGTGAGGCGCCATCACCACCGTCAGTGGCATCAACCTTCCGAAGATCCTCTTTCTCCTACTGGATTGATAACCTTGGTTCTTAACTGAGGGAAATTCTTACCGCTGCACTCATCACACCCTCCTCTTGGGGTTCTCAACACGCCATCACAAGTAGCAAGAATTCCTGGCACCATCGAGGCGTAGCATCAAGAATTTCTTGCGCCGTTGTCGGGATTCAAATCCATCAAGAAGCAACCACTCCCTCGTCAACTCTGCAAGCAACAATCATTAAGGTTCTTTTGCCCTCGGATGCATGTGGCAAGACCTTTGTTGAGTTGTGCCTTCAACCTATTGTTCTCCTCAATGAGAGTTGCCTTGACACACAAAGAGTTAGTAGAACAAGAGTTTGCATTTACATTTTCTTAACCCTTTTAAGGTTTTGAGCTCATTTGAAATTGTTCGATGATAAATTTAAAGCTTATCAAAATCCTTAATGAGTTCATTGTAACCTCGGTTAGTTGCATCATTTAAGGCCATGAATTCCGTTACCTTAGCAAAAGCATGCTCACAATCAAGTTTTAATTTAGCTATGTAAATTGCAAAGGTATCCTCTATGCTTTCTCTAAAGCAATGTGATTCATCTAGAGCTTTCTCAAGCTCCTCAGTTTTACTAGCATCATCACGAGCAAACTTTTCAAGTACTTTTATTCTCTCCTCATGTTCATCAATGGGTCCATGTTCCTCACTTAATTGATCCATGAGAGAGACAAAGATAGATTTAGTTTCTCCTTCTAGTTTCTCCACAAAGTTTGTCAAGGGGTTTTCCTCAACACAATTTAATAGTGAAGCAGTAGAAGAGTTTGCAAGTTTGAGTGTAGGAGTCACCTTTGGGGATATACCCTTGGCCATGAAGCACTTGTGACTCGAGGGACCCATGTTGTCATTAGGGTTGGAGAAGAGAGAGCTTAAGTTAGGAGGTACGACGCCCTTGGCCATGGCCGCCATACCTACTTGTTCATTATCACCATCACTCTCTTCACCTCCGAACGTGTACTCAACTTCTTTTGCAATCAATGCCCTAGGAGGGCCTCTCTTGATGAAGTTCTTGGACTTGGGAATGAAAGTGGATTTCTTTATAAGTCTCCCACCATTTTCAATTCTACTCTTGAAGGGGCACTCGGCAACAAAGTGCTCGGTATCTCCACAATTGAAGCAACTTGCCTTCTTCATGCTTGAGACTTCCTTTCCCTTGTTCTTGGTGGCATTTGATCTAAAATCTCCCTTCTTCCACCACTTGTGTTGAGCAAGGGCGAAACATTCTTCATGTGATGTCTTCATCTCTTTCTCGGAGATCTCATGTGTGGATCCACCATCATCACTTGAGTCATTATATTCATGGGGAGTGGCCTTGGACTTCAAGGCAAGAGAGGGTCTCTTCATTCCGTTTACATGGGCCATGACATCATCGGAGGTTTGTTTCATGAATTTTAGAGTGATGAAGAGACCCAAAACATCATTGGGGGATAGATCCAAGTAATTGGCCCTTGATTGCACATTCATCACCATGTGTTCATTGTACGGAATCAAGGTGAGTAGAAATTTCTCCTTGACCCAATCCTCCGTACAATCCTTGAATCCACAATCTCTCATGTCATTTACGAGAGCCTTGATTCTTCTAAATATGTCTTCAATGTTCTCTCCATCACTCAAATGAAAGTGTTCAACTTGTCTTTGGATGATTGACTTCTTGGATCATTGAAGGTTGGTGTTGCCGTCATACATATAAACAAGGCAATTCCAAGCTTTCTTTGCACTTGAGAAGGACCGGATGTGCTCAACTCCTTCCTTTTCCATTGCCTTATCCGACATGTGCATGGCATGAGCGTTGAGTTTCTCATCTATGATGTCACTTGAGCTTAAGTTCATGGGATCCTTTGGCTCATACCCCTTATCAACAATTCTCCATATTTGCATTGAAGACCTGCACATGTAAGACTTCATGGAGGCTTTCCAATTAGTAAAATGATTCCTATCTACCATAGGAGGTGGACCAAGATGATTAACATGTGGATGTTGAACATTAGGAGCATTGTTATAAGCAAAGCCAAAGGAATTTCCATTACTACCATTTCCAGGTGCCGATGTTGAGGATGCTTCCTTAGATGCAATGGGATTTCCATGTTCATCTAAGACAACATTCTCTCTAGATTGATTAGATGAAGATGTCAATTCCTTTATTAGTCCCTCCATCTTTTTCTCGGAGCTATCAATCATAGCTTGGATTAGCTTTTGAATACCCTCCATGGTGACGGGATCATTAGCCATCCTTTCCTCCTCTTTAGGCGGTAAAGCCCTTAACAAAGAGACGAGGCTCTGATACCAATTGAAAGATCGATAGTTTAACTAGAGGGGGGTGAACAGGTTAACTACAAATTTTAGCTTCTTTTTCGATTTAACAAGATAGTGCTCAAATATAGATTGTCTAGATTATGAAACTAGATGAACAATCCTATATGTTGAGCAAGTACAACTAGCACAAGGTATATATATGACTAAGCTAGTAGCAACAACTAAAGATAAGTTGAGGGATAACCGAACACAATGACGCGGAGATGTATCCCGAAGTTCACTTCCCAATGGAAGCTAATCTCCGTTGGAGCGGTGAGGTGCCACCAAAGTGGAACACCGAGTAGCCCTCAAATGGCACACCGTATCTCCTTCAAGTCCTTCCACCGATGTGGAGAGGCTCGAATCACTATGTTGACATTGAGGTTGACAACTAGAACCTTTACAAGGATGAGGCACACTCAACAACTTTGGAGGGTCCTCACCAAATCCCGGGAGCCACCAAGACACCGGGAAGCAAGATCCACAAGCACAAGAGCTTCGGGGACAACAAGGCTCCAAGCTTTGATGAGCTAGGAGCAACAAGGTTCTTGGCTAAAAATAACTAAGAGCAACAAGATCCCTAGGGGATGACTGGGTTAATGACGAATCGGCTTGGTGAAGTTGTAGATCTAGATCTTCTCCTCCAAATCCCAAGAGATCAATGGCTTTGGTTGGGTATTTGGGGAGAACCTTGAAGCTTGGAGGTGGTCAGCAATGGAGGCGATAGAAAGCTTATTTGACACCTTCAAAAGGTAGGAGACAAGTCCTATTTATAGTGGGGGAAGAAAAAGGCCGTTGGGGGGGGGTTTCTTGTGCTGCCAGGACACCCGGCCTGGAGCCCGGCCTGGCCGGATGGGAGGCCGGCCTGCTGCCCACGAGACCCGACCTGTCGTGCAAGGAGCCCGACCTCTGGCCCAACCTAGGCCGGCTACCCAGAGAGCTCGGCCTGAGCGCAGGCAGCCTGGCCTAGGCCGGCATCAAGGATGGCCAGCACACCGACGCACCCGGCCTCTAGCCCGGCCTGCACAGGGGAGAGCCTGGCCTGGGCTGGCCACTAGGATTGCCACCTAACAGACGCGCTCGGCCTGTGGCCCGGCCAGGACGACCAGACATTATCTTTGCCTTCATCTTCCCCTTTGATTTCTTCTTCCTCCTTCTTCTTTCTTTGACTCTTTTCTTCAACAAACAAGTGTTTCGACTTGTTTTCCTTTCTCCATTTTTGTGCTCTTATAGCTTTGCATATTTGTCATTCGTTTCCTAGAACACTTAAGCACAATGGTCAAATACTTCCAAGAGTTGTAATCAGGCATCAAAAACTAGGATTAGGAAACATGTCCTTTCAATGGGCATTCTCATGAAGAATTTAAATGTGAATTCCTTACTGAGTTGGCATCTTTCTGTCATGGAATCCTGATGCCCTACATTGTAGGTGGGGATTTTAATATTTTGAGGCATGGGGGAGAAAAAAATAATACTATCTTCCATATATCTCATTCTTCTGACTTGTTTAACTCCATTATTCATTCCTTGGGTTTGCGTGAAATCTTTATGCATGGTGGTTTATATACTTTGTCTAATCAACATGCCCAACCGACTATGGAAAAGTTGGACAGAATCCTTATGTCTCCGGACTGGGAGGTTATTTTCCCCTTGGTATCTATTAGAAAACTGGTATGGGATTTTTCTGATCATAATCCCTTGCTACTTGATACTGGAGAAGGTTCTCCCATTGAAAATAGATCAAGAGAATTTAAATTTGATTTAGCTTGGTTAAAAAAAAGAGGAGTTCCTTCCCTCTGTTAAGGAAACCCGGAATAAGAGGGTGAATAGTGTCGATCCTATTGATATTATTAATATCAAGCTGAAAAGAATCAAGACATATTTTAAAGGGCGGCGGTCCAATTTATATGGCCACAACAAAAAACTGAAATGTGGTCATAAAGAGGAGTTATCTAGCTTAGAATGCTTAGAAGAAAGTGAAGAGTTGTCCCCTGAGATGTTTAGTAGAAAAAACTGAAATTTATGTGGCTCTAAAAGAAATCTATGTAGACGAGAAACTTCAATGTTTTAAAAGTTCTCGTGCTAGATGGCTCCTTGAAAGTGATCGTAATACTGGTTACTTCCATAGAGTTTCTAATGGACGAAAAAGGGAAAAAATATTATGTTAAACCTTAAAGATGGAGGTGTTAACATTGAGGGGACAAATGAGCTTTTAAAACATGCTACAACCTATTATAAAGAGTTTTTTGGGCCTGCTCCGGGTAACCTTATCCCTATCGATCATAACATGTGGAGTAGTGAGGAGAAGCTGAATGCAGCTGATAATGAAATTCTGGAAAAACCTTTTTCGATAGAAGAGGTTAAAAATGCCCTATTTTCTATGGAAGGTAATAGAGCTCCTAGACATGCCAATATTCCTGCTGAATTTTATCAATATTGTTGGGAGGTTGTGAAATGGGATATTATGAATATTTTTACATCTTTTCATGCGGGGACCTTGGAGGTGCAGAGGTTAAACTATGGGATCATTACTCTTCTTCCTAAAGTGTCAGGAGCCGAAAAAATCACCCAATATAGACCATTTGTTTGTTAAGATGCATTTACAAACTTCTCACCAAGGTTTTGACTATCAGTCTGGAACCTTTCATGGACAAGTTGATTAGTATCCATCAAAATGCCTTTATCAGAAAAAGGAACATTATGGATGGAATTCTCTCCCTTCATGAGATTATGCATTATACCCATGTGAAGAAGCAAGTTGGAATTTTCCTAAAGTTGGATTTTGAGAAGGCGTACGATAAGGTAAATTGGGATTTCCTCATTGATTGCCTTTGGGCCAAAGGTTTCTCGGACAAGTGGTGGGTTCTAGTGAGACAAATATTGCATAATGGGACTATTTCAGTCAAGATAAATAATCATGTGGGGCCTTATTTTCAAAGTGCTAAAGGGGTTCGGCAGGAGGATCCCCTCCCCCCTTTTCTATTCAATTGTGTTGTTGAGTTTCTTAGCAAGATGGTAGTTACTTCTCAGGCTAATGGCTTAATAGATGGGCTGATTCCTGATTTAATTGAGGGAGGAATTGCAATCATGCAATATGTTGATGACATAGTTTTGTGTATATCTCATGATGAAGAGAAAGCTGTTAATCTCAAGTTGTTACTTTATATCTTCGAATTAATGTCTGGTTTGAAGATAAATTACCCAAAAAGTGAATTATTCCTGATTGGTGGTGATAATGGAGTGGCACAGCTCTAACTTGTTTGGCTGTAATGTGGGCACCCTCCCTATGTTGTACTTATGGCTCCCTGTCAGTTTCAATGCTCTAAGAAATTCTGATTTTGAGTACATAAATTCCAAGTTTGTGAAAAAAAATGGATGCTTGGGGTGAGTGTGCTGCATCCTCGGGGGGCAGACTTATTCTTGTGGATGCCAGTCTATCTAACCTTCCCTCTTACACCATGTCAATGTTTCTCCTAAACAAAACCTTTATTGAGAGAATTGATAAACATGAGAGACGTTTTTTCTTGCACAACAAAAAGAAGAAGAAATGCTATTATATGGTCAAATGGTCCAAAATTTGTCGATCAAAAGCTAGAGGGGGTTTGTGTATTAAAGATTTAAGGAGGCAAAATATCAGTATCTTAACCAAGTGGTGGTGGAAGCTTGAGGAGTATGATGGTATTTGGAAAAGAATTGTTAAAAACAGATATTTACATAACAAATCTGTGACTAATGTCAAAGATAGGTTCTCTGGCTCTCCTTGCTGGAAGGCTCTTCTAAAGGTGAAAGATTCCTATCTTGAGGGAATAAAAAAATTCCTGCGTTGTGGGAATCTTGTTCGGTTTTGGCTTGATAGTATCAATAATAATCATCCTTTCTGTGATCAATATCCTATCTTGTTTTCTATTAGTCAAAGACAAGACTGTACGGTGCAAGAGGCATTGAGATGTAACCCGGAACTCCCTTTTAGGAGAAATCTCCATGGTGAGATACTTGAGCAGTGGAAAAAGATGAAATATCTCATGGGGGGATCCAGCTCTCGGATTCCTATAATGTAATTTCCCGAGGTTTAAATAAAGATGACATCTTCCCCACTAAATTTTGTGTATAAATATCTAGAAAATGGTTTAGTTAGGGCCACTAATAAGGAGATTTGTGAGGCAAAACTTCCTTTGAAAATCAAAATTTTCTTGTGGCAGTTGTTTAGAAATCCTGTGTTGACTCGAGGACAACATAAAAAAAGAAATTGGTCTGGAACCCTGTTTGCCCCTTCTGCCGCCAGGTGGAAACTGCTTAGCATTTTTTTCCTATTCCATAGCAAGATGTACGCGCGCGCGTGTGTGTGTGTGTGTGTGTGTGTGGGGGGGGGGGGGGTTATTGGTCGGATGCTTGGCGTTGGTACCAGCCCCAAATCCTTATAGCAGGCCTTTGCTTGTTTTTACACACACCTTCCTGGAGGTGAAAAGTTCTATATGATAGGGCTGGCTGCAGTGTGTTGGGGATTTGGAAAATTCGTAGCATAATTACTTTCGCTTTGAGGTGATTTATATGGTGGCTTCGTTGTCAATATACTAGGCAGGTTTACAAAAGGATGGTGGCGAGGAAATCTTGACTACTCACGCGGCGAAAATGATGCAAGTGGCAGCGGATCTCTATTCTCAGGCAAGATCTGGGGCTCGAAGTGGGATCCCTCCAAGATCTACGTTGATGATCTCTGGTGCATGAAGTTTCGTACATACTTCTGTGGCTGCTGGTGGTGGCTGCGCGTGTTCGTTTGTTCCGAGTTCTAGTTTGCCGGCGTGTTGCTTGTAGGCTTTTTACTTTGTTTCTTCTGAACCTTAGTTTGGTTTCCGGATTGTTGGTGGCAGTAGGTTTTCGTCCCATTGTGGATCGCTTCGAGTCAAAGAATTCACAGTGTGTTTACTACTGCTGCTCCCCCCCCCCCCCCCCCCCCCCGCGCCCCTCTGTCTTCTTCTGTTGGTGCGTTGAAACTGATACCGAAAACAACAACACAAAAAAGTAGTAATTCAGATTAGTTTCCCATGTGAACTCTGAATAATGTGAAGATCGCTGAGTGTATGTCTAATTGTCTCAGAAGCTGGGCATGTCGACGGAGAGCATATCGCAGCGGTTGGGCCTGATGCCTGAGAAGCTGGGCATGTCGACGCACCGTGGGCAAGTGTAAGAACAGCTAGTTAGAATTAATAGTCGTGTAATGATAACATACAAATCACAATACACGGTCTGAGTTCAAATCTGAACATTCTGAGGAAATGTACTAAGTTCATACGTACTTGAAATTTGAAGGAGAGAATACTCCGATCCCATTGTCCTCGCTTGCATGTGGAACATGGAAATCTACTGCCACCCAAGCCGTATCTTCACCCTGTGTCCACAAGGTCATGTCAGATTTTTTCCCCTCTCTATGTGCTGCAATCTATGAATGACCCAAAAATAGCTTGCTCACAGCTACGAGAAAAAAAACCAGACGAAGTGAACAAAAAAAACCAGGGACCGACGACCGGTCTGCTCTATCATCCCCCAACCCCCCACCCACCCCCAGCAATCCCAATCTGCCCCTACAGCCCACCCGGGCAGACAGGAGCGCGGTTGCGCCGGCGCCACGCATGGCCGCGCCGCTCGTGCGTGTGCCGCTCCTCCGGGCACCCGGACGGCTTTGCCCCACCTCCCGGACCCCGCCGCGTCGACACCTCCGGCCGTCGGCGTCCTTCAACGCCGCGGCCGCCCTAGGAGGCGTGAGCGGGCCCGTGCTACGCACCTGCAAGAATTGCAAGAAGCAGTACGACCCGGCGGCAAATCACCCATCATCCTGCCGCCACCACACAGCCCACTTTGGAGGTGAGAAATCACCTCTCTTGCAGCTATCTCCTCATCTTCAGACCCACTAGTCAGTGGTGAGTATGCGTATATGAAACATGCCCTTTCTGCTCACAGTCTTGTCGGTTTCTAACCATGATACACAGGAAATCAGTAGCCGTACATCTACTTATTCTTTTGTGAAATTGCTTTCCCAAGGCTCAGGATCGGCTCATTTTGCATGAAATGTCCATCTCGTTTTGTTCAGCTGTGCGCAACTTTAGGTGGCCTTTTTTTGTTGAGATTTTTAGCATTTTTCTTGTGCAAATCTTTGACTCGTGATATGTGAGTTGTGATTACTTGTCGATCTGGTACATTGAATTCGCCACTAGCTTTTACCATATTGATTGGAAAGTCGTAATAATGTAGTTGTTTTTTCCTACAGGCATCACCCATTACATTCTCTAGTATCGTTCATAAAACTAATTCGCCGATTCTTGCAACTCCAGGAGAAACAAAGAGAAAATTTGAAAGCGTCCATGTTGGCGGGACCATGGATACTCCGGGTTCAGGCAAAGTGCTCCAGTACTGGCATTGTTGCGGGTCAGAAGATCCATTTGATGTTGGCTGTGCTGCTGCTCCTCACTGTTCGTATGATGATTGAACACCGGGCTCTTTATGTGTACATTGGCCTCTTGTCATGAATAGTTTTTCCACATATTTCTTATTTTGCCTTTATGTCTGAAAAATGGCAGGAGCTGCCAACATAATTTCCTATTTAGCTTCTTACATATAGAGTAGATTTGAATGTCTATGGGTATATAATGAGTACATCCCTTTTCTAAAAAATAATATACTGAACATATTATTTATTATCTGGCATTCGTTTTAATTTGAAATTGATTGTTCTCTTGGTAAATATTTAGTCTATATTTTGTTCATGTCGTTCTTTGATAGCATATGCTTGCATGAAGCATTGGCACATTATGAAATAATAATAGTAGTTGGAAGCTTGTATCACTAAAGCTTACCAAGAAGATCTTCAGGCCTATCATCTCAAGCATTGTTTCAGTGACATATATATACCCAGCAGCATTAACTGTACGTAACCGACGATGCCAGTTAGTAACAGGCTTGGCTTGTCTACATGGGAGTCACCAGTGGCGTGAAAAATAGAGTTAGGCCACAAAGGAGCACTTTCTGGACCAAGCAGTATTTCTAGATGCTATGTGATAACACTGAATTTGAATATGAGTTGTCAAGATCAGTTTGGTTAGAGTAAAGAATGATGCCAATTCCAATAGGTACGTCTTTCACAAAATAGAGTTAGTTATAGGTATTGGGCATTGCAGATCATGTGAAGGAGTGATTGCACAGGATAATCATGATACAGAGGATCACTCTGTTTAGGTTTAGATTTAACTAGAAGGGAATGGCACGCTTTGCCGCGCCCAAAAGATTACAAAGCAATTTTATATGGGGTGCAATCTAAATTTGCTAGGTACGATGATACACTTATACTAAGAACAAATGAATAGCATGCAATGAACTTCATTCCCCTCATCATCTGAGCCAACAAAGTGCATGAGCATAATGGGTAGAATCCTTTTGTAAGCAAAATAGTATAAAAATGGTAATAGTGCAAAATTAAAATGTTTCCCATTTATTCACCATAGCAAGTGGTTATATATAGCAAAGAAAACCAAGCAATCTGGCCACAATACAAACAAAGAATTTGATTCTTTTTAAAAATATTTACCCATGTCTGAAACTATTTAGAACTTCTACCCACTACAATTGTTGGATGCAGCTCATCAATGGTAATCATGTGAAATAGCAAGATATTGTGTCCATTCCCGTACCATCATCACTTGGCCTAAACTTTTAACGTTCTTTCTTTTTTGTCATCGTTACCCTTGATATGATTTTGTCACAAATGCATGAAATACCAGGGTAGAGGTTCATTTGTTTTAGTACACCACAAAAAACCTCTGCATTTTGAGATCCCGTATTATTTAAAAGACATCAAAGAGTTGTTGTATGGCCAAAAGAACAGCAAGGTCCTCACAGATAAGGCGCAAAACAGCATCGGAATTGCTTTGCGTACGACAGACCTTGTCCGATACCTGTACGATGGTGCAATTGACCGGTAGGATTCAGCGATAGTTTGCAATGGGCCGCTAGGATCCTTTATCGTACACATATCGTACAAATTCTATCGTACGTGTAGCAGTTCTCAAACAGCATATAGGTAGAACTTGTTCGGTATGCACAACTTCAGCTCCATCCGTTTGGAAGTACACAAAGAACACAAAAATGGGTTAGATATATGATATGTCTCTCTGCTTTACCTACCAGCTGAGGCTCCGCCTTCCTCGGATGTGGTAGAAAACAAAAATGAACTACGGAATTGTTTTCTTCTCTGTATTCTAGCTACAACTCCATTTAAGAACGAAACAAAAGGCCGTTAAATTCATCTCCTCTCTAACTTTACTTCTGGTTCATTCTTATTTTTCGTTAACCAATTAGAAGTTGCAGCGAAGCAGGTAGGTAAATAGAGTGGGAAACTGAGAGCTGGCGCAAATGAAGTTACGCAATTTCATTATGTTAGCACAAATGTATGCAACGGAATGCTAGGAACTGAAGATCCAAACCAAGATGCATGTTTCACGCCAATCCCTATAATCAATTTGTAGGTCTTATAATACATGTTGTGAATCATTGATTATGGCTCTGATCTAATTTTGAGATGCTAACATGAAGACATGCTGAAATCCACGGATTGATTGTACCTTTGCCCTTTTCAATACATGTGGTGGCGCGTTAAGGAGGCTAGCAACTTAGCAAGTTGCATGGTCACTCAAAAGTACAGAGGCAGACTGATAATTCTAAGGAGCCCGGTCGGGATGGTGCTAGGTACATATCACTGGTCCTTGGTAGCAAAGTGGAACAATAACGTTGGCCCGTCCATGGCACCTGCACGTCCTGTCCATGCTCGGCTACATCAGGTCCAGCCGTCACCGGCAATGGTGTTGCCAAATCAAGCCCCCTAACTCCTCTTTGCTGATAAGGATGTTGAAATCTTTCAAAGCCCCTAGTATTTTGTCCTGATAAATAAAAGATGAGTTGTTATTAAAGGCAACATGTAATATTTCTGTTAAAAAACAAGCACTACAGAAAAGTTATTCACTTCGATCTCCTCGTGGGAAATTTTATACTTCTGCATTGAACTCTAAAATTATATACTTCTCATCTCGAAGAAACTGAACTCTTAAGTCTCCGGTTATGCAAGACAATATATTGGGTATGGAATGCATTCCATATATTCGCCGGGTTCCCCGCACCCATGGCCTACAGTAATACCCTTCTCGTCCTGAAGAAATTGAACACTAAATTGGCCGAGTATACTATTAAAGAAAAAGAACCATGCTCATTTCGGCAAGCAATTTGTCATATACCAATATATTTTGGCAAAAATATCAAATTCATCCTATATAACTCCACGATGAAGTAAGCCCTCGCTGCAGTGCTCAAGCAAATGGGCATGGATACATGCCCATAAAATCGAACAGACAGAGGCTTCTGTTATCCTGATATTGCAGCTTAGTTGATGGGAATGCTCCACAAGTTTCCGAATACATTTGACACGAAATACGGAATGAGATGTTGAGAATGTATACTATGAAAGTTCAGGAGTATATCAGAGCATCAATTGGGGGATTCACGGGCATCTGTTCTTGTGGATGAAACATGTGATAATTACAAGACACTGGGTGATCCTTTCTCATCCATTCCGCGTAATGAGTATTTTACTTGTCCCTGTGCACGGTGAAGCTGTCGTACACCTGGCCATCGTTGGACCGCCGGTACTCGAATTTCAGCAATGTGTCATCCATCGCCGTCAGCTTGCCGAACCCGTATTCCATCTCCCGGTACATGCTCCATGTCGGGACAGCGGTGGTGAAATTGGACAGGCTGCTGCCACCGCCCCCGACGACGACATGGACGGTGCCATCTCTCACGCACTTCTCCTCGTAGACAGGGCACGTCCGCTCGTACTGGTGGTAGTGGCCGTAAAAGGCAATGTCAACCTGGTACCTCCGCCACAGCTTCTCGAGGTTCTGTCGCGCCATCGGTTCCCCGAACGTCGGGAAGTAGTAGAACCCTGAGGAGTAGCCAAGGACGCGGTGCGCGATGAAGACTAGCCACGGCTGCTTCGCGCGGTCCACAGTGGCGAGGCAGTGCTCGATGAACTTGTACTGCTCCGTGCCTTCCCGCCAGTCCTGCTCGCTGTCGGCCACACAGAACCGGAACATCCCGTAATCCATCGAGTACCAGTACTTTGCTCTGTTTTCAGTCGGGGCATAGTACATGGTCTCGACCAACACGCCGCACTCCCCGCCAGAGTCCATGCCGTTGTAGAACGACCCGCTGTTGGGATAATCTCGTTCATGATTCCCACTGCATCATCAGAGAAACACGGAAATTGATTCACCAGAGCAGGAAATTAGCTATGAATCGTTGCTCCGAGAACTTGTTTAGAACAGGATGAACATGCATTCCTACTTTGCGAGCATGTAGGGGACTCGAGAGGTGATCGGCTCGACCTGCTGCGTGAACTGATCCCACTGTGAGAGGTACCCGTTGGCGTAGGAGATGTCACCGATGTGGAACACAATGTCCGTGTTGTCGAGGTCCCTGATCAGCGCGTCCGTGGTGTTAAGGGATGCTGGCTGGAAATTGTTGTATTCATTGCTTCCGTCCCTCTCGTCCTATACATGAGAGCACCGTGTTAGTTTCAGAAGTATAATGGGTTTGACAAAGACAAAATGTGTACAGCGCATCGTCTTGTGATGAATTAAAATGTGTGTTGTAAGCAGTACGCTTGAGTTAGCCCTGGTGTATATATACCTTTCCCATGTCGCCGAAGATAACAACCCGCTGCAGCGACTTCTGTCCAGGGTAAGGAGGAGCTGTGAAAGATTTAGGCTTGCCCCACATAACTTTTCCATCATGCAGCATGTTTCCAATTTTGTAGTAGTATCTACAAGAAGAAATTGCAGTGTCACGTCAGTATTACTCCCACAATTGAGACTACTGTTTGTAGGTCAGAGGAGTAGAATATTTACTCTTTGCCTGGCCATAGATTCTTCAGAAAAGCTGTGTGTATGAAACCTGGATCCCTCCAACCAACGGTACTAGCAGGTTTCCCTGCACAAAGCCAAAGTTCAAGAAAACAATCAGTTTTTATTCTCTAGTATATTCAGATCACGCGTATTACAAACGGGCGTTCACGACAATGTGTAAAAATGTTTCATAGGCACCATACCGCATAGGCGTTCACGACCAAAGGTGATGGTGCCGGCCGGTGCGCGCACAGGAGCGCTCCCTTTCATGCCCCATTCGACAAAGGGATGTGCCTCGCTGGTGCCATAGCCACTTGTCCATGTGACAGTCATCTAGCACGACACACGAAAAACCAATCACTGAGTGAGATTCCAGATTAGATAACCCACAATTGATATGAAATGCCAGAAAGCCCAACCTCGTTCCATGTTTTTCCCAGAGCTAAACGTGGGTAAACCGGAGCTTTCGGGTTGGCGAAGGTAATCTTGTTCGACACCGCAACAAGTATTGGCTGCAAACGAAATGCATAATGTCAGTGTAATTTTATTTATATCGAAAAAACTAGATGCGATAATAACAAGTAGGCCATGGTGTTTAAGTTACTCACATCTGAGAGTCCACCCGTGAACAATCCAAAGGAAAAATCCTGCCTCTGGTTGATCAACTGAAACCTCAGAGTCCCTTTCCCGGACTTGGCATAGCCTGACGAATGATTTGCAAGTTGATACTGAAAACAACATAAGAGGAAATTCAAGTTACTTTCCGGTCTGAACTCTGAATAACGTGAAGATTACTCGTTATGTCCACCAACCTTTATCGGCGCCGAGCATACTGCAGGGGCTTCTGAACCTGGGCATGTGGACGCACTGCGGGAAAGTTCAAGAACTAATCAGATAAGGGCCGTATCATGACAGTCTACAAATTCATTCAGAAAGTTCAAAATCTGAATATTCTGAGGAAATGTACGAGTTCATACTTGAAATTTGAAGGGGAGAATACTCCTATCCAATCATTGTCACTTGCATTTGGAACATGGAAATCTACATTTACCCAAGCCGTATCTTCACCCTGTGTCCACAGTCATCATGTCACCTTTTATTTTCTTTGTGCAGCAAACAAAATATCAAGAACCAAAAAAATGCTCCTTCTGTTCAATATTATAAGATGGTTTTACCATATTCTGAAAATGTAAGTATCTAAATGTGATTCAGTGTGTAAATTCATTTATTTTGGTATGTATCTAGTCCACATTAAAATATCTTACAATTGTGAACCAAAGAAGTAGCTTGCAACAGCTTTGAAGTCTTAAGTATACTTCATTCGACGGCGAATTGCATATCCTAATCACATGAAGGAAAAAAAAAATCTGAAAGGAGCTATCAGTGCTAGTGGCTCCTGTGCTCACTACCACCTGATTTTTGAAAAGCGAACTTTTTAGGTCTCGAAAAGATCTGAAAATTGGTATACAAATGCATATACACATCATGTACATACTTTGGGTTACACAAAAAAGAGAACTTCTCCAAATACGACCTACTATTGTGCCCACAGTTTTACTATTTTCATGTAGCTCGGAATACGATTTTTTCTGCACCGAAAATTAGCATATACGCAGAGAACTTGCGTATGTATCCAACGAAAAAGATTTAAATTATTTTCAAACTAAAATCCAATTTTTTTTAGAAAAAACTCCACCCGAGCACGGGTGCCACAAATCTGCATTTCAAGAGTATGACCAAACAAAATCAGAATAATAATCATGCATACATATAGTCCTCTATAGAAATATCAGTTTGATTGACAGCAGACAACGTGTGTGTGATCGTTGACGAATGATTGGTACTAGATGGTCCATCAAGCATATCGGCTAGTTGCAACGAACATCCACATCACCACATGTGTGCGAATATCACCATTTTTGGACCATCAGTTGACTAGTGTATAGATACCCGCGGTCGACTACTGAAACGTCTGTCACGGCGAGCTTGGCACCATCCCTAAATCCAAATCCCCAATTTATCTAACGCGATTGGGATAAAGAATTTTGGGCCAAGGGAAACATGTAGTACTTGGCTCCGAGCAGCCGAGGAGACGCGCTGACCCAGGCGGCGTCTTCGATGCCAATCCGCGCTCGGTAGACGACGACCAGCGACAGCGGCTGGACCCCTACTCCAACGACGCCGCCCGCCGTCGCCGGCAAGGCCAACGCCTCGGCTAGAAGCACGAAGAGCAGAACTTCTACCCTCGGCGTACTGCGCATGTACTACATGTGTTCGTGTCTCTCGCAGGAAGCGAAGGTGCGCGCGCTCTGCCTCTTCCCCGCGGCGCGCACGCAGGCGTTTCTGTGCATGCCGTTTCGGACGTCAGGTCACGTCGTCAAGGCGGTAACGAGAGAGAGCTCTGAGCGTCGGCTCGTGGTTCCAGCTCGCCCAGTGCGGCGTGAACCTCAACGCTAACGACTTAACGTGAAGTAAATTGTGGAGAATTTATCAAGAACTGGCACCTCCAGACGCCCCAACCACAGGTCAACAGCAAGAGCAGGGTGGGCACTGAAGCCAAGGAAAGGATACGTACCTGCGAGCCGAGGAGCTTCGGCGAGGCCCGCACGGCGGCGGACGCGTCCAGCGCGACGCGGGCGCGGTGGACGGCGATGCGCGACAGCGGATGCACACCGTGCCCGGTAACGCAGCACGCGGCGAGGGCAAGCGCGAGTGCTAGCGAAGCCAGGCCGCGCGCCGCGAGCCCGGCGCCTCCTCCCATGTCGCTAGACGGTAGCGTGTGTGCGCGGGCGTGTCAGCTGGGCTCCGGATCGAGCAGGTAGCGGGCAGCGTGCTTTTCTTATGGAAGACGTTCGTTCTGTAGTGGAGGCAGCGCACATGGGAGGAGACGACGTCTTCCACATCGAGCTGGTCTCGTCGCATGACCCAGGGACGGACCCAGGCAAGCTGGGGCGACCGCGCGCCCCGCCCAGATCACCGGCGGGGGGGCAAGCATCCATCGCTGATTCGCTGTGCAGACCCAGGTTTAAAATTGACTAGAGGCAGTAGAACCAGGAAAAAATAAAGAGTAAAATGCACACGCAATACTTGAACTTGGGACGAAAGCTCGCTACGGTCACTGGACTTAGGAATACAGTCATTACGGTAATCATGTACGATGTGACGTGAAAATACGGTCACTGTGCGCCGTGTCCGTGGCGTAGCTCCACGTGTTGACCGATCACACGAGAGGACTCGCTGTCTCTTTTGTGAAAACCCCCTTATGAGAGCCCCGCACCTGGTTGAGTTGTATCGTCTCCTTTGCCCCCCACGAACCGTTTCGTGGAACCCGAGGCGGCGGAGAGGTGGATGAACACGCGCAGGATAGGGACGACGTCAAGGTGATCGTCGTCGTCGCGCCGTCGCAGAGAGGAGGAGGAGGAGCGGGCGCCACCGTCATGTCTCCTGTTCGGCGGCCTGAAGGAGCCCCTTCCCCTGTGTACAGTAAGCCCCTTCCGCAGCCATGATTTCCGTTCTTCAATCCCGAGCCCTCCTCTCTTCTGTCGACCCTAGGGGGTTCACATTAGGTTTTTTTCGGTATGTGGTTGTATATGCCCGATTTGCAAACTTGTGTACTCGTTGATTTAGGTAGGGTTTTAGTGCCTCAATCTAGGGGGTTTCAGTAGGGTTTTTCGTGAGTAAAGGAAAGGTGATAAATTTGAGGCATTTCTGAGTGATTTAACCATGATTTGCTTGCAGGACCTCGAGAGAGCAAGTTTTCTGTCAAGTTTCACCATGGTGGTTATTTCGTAGGGGAAGGCATCAATAGATCATATGTGGATGGGAATGTTGTGTCGTTTGATCAAGTAGATAAGCTGACATGGTCTCCTATCATGGTTGAGCATCTAGTTGAAGAAATTGGATGGGAAATGGCTGGCAGAGTGAAGGTTTATTACTGTATCCCAATACTTGACATAACCAGGAATGGTTTGAGGGAGATAACAACCGATGAGGACACTGATTTCATGCTTCAATTCTTGGGCATTGGGCATCATTTCTTTAGCATGTATGTTGATCATGATAACAATTTGATGGCTAACCTGGATAATGATGATGTCCTTTATAGTCCAAGAGCTAGGCTACCTCATGTTTTCAGTCCTACAAAGGGAGTGTAGAGTGGATCGAATGGTGAATCAAGCAGAGCATCAGTGGTTGAGGAAGAAGAGAAAGAACCTCAACAGAGTAGAGAAGAACAGAGTGAGCAACAACAGATGGAAGGAAACAATTTGCATGTTCCACTGCCGGTTGTTTATCCACAGTAAGAGGAGCAGCCAACTGAAGATGCAGCAGGGAATGCAGATTCAGAGAGTGATTCTCAGGATTCAGACTTTGATCTTGATTAACTACAATGAATATGTCATTTCATATGATGATGATGACATGTATGCTGACAATGTAGATGATGATGAACCTGTGGTGATCAAGAATAAAGGGAAACATGTATTTGAAGAAACATAACCAATTCTGATCAAGAATCAAGGGAAGGCTAATGGGGAAGGTGATGCAGGGGGCATTGAAGTATATGAAGCTAAAGAGGAATATGCTTCTGAAGAGGATGACTTATGGGGACCTGATTCTGATGATGAAGTAACCAACAAGTTCACAATGTTCAGGAGAGAGGACCTGCACTGCCCTAAATTCCATGTTGGGCAAATATTTGGCAATGTGACAATGTGAAGGGAAGCAATTAAATAGTATAGTTGTAGAAACAAAGTCAATATCAAGCTTCCCATAAATGACACAAAGAGAGTCGGAGATGTATGTTCTAAAGCATGCACATGGTACCTATGGGCTTCACATGACAGTAGAAGCAACTGTTTCATGGTTAAGAAGTATGTGCATGAACACACATGTAGCAAGTTGTGGAATGTGTGTGCTTTCACTACCCTATTTCTTGCAAGTAAATACTTGTAGAGTTTTAGGGCAGACCCGGATATGAACATGAGAAAATTTTCAAGGAAAGTGCAAAATAAATGGCACATGACACATGGCAGGAACAAGTTACATAGGCAAGGAGGTTAGCCATGAAGATCATATATGGGGATGAAGCAGGACAGTATAAATTACTGTGGGATTTTGCAAATGAGTTAAGGAGGAGCAATCCAGGTAGCTCCTTTTTTGTTGCCCTTGATGATAATGCTAGGTTCAACAGGGCATACATGTGTATTGATGCATGCAAGAGGGGGTTCCTACAAGGGTGCAGACCAATCATTTTTCTTGATGGATGTCACATCATGACTAGGTTTAGAGGCCAGTTGCTAGCTGCTGTAGGCATAGATCCAAACAATTGTATTTTTCCTATTGCAATTGTTGTTGTGGAAGTTGAAGACAATTAAAATTAGTGTTGGTGTTTTGAAAGACCGAAGAATGATCTTGGCATTGTCAATACTGCACCCTCGACAATTATGTCTAACAAACAAAAGGCAACTACGGTTGTCAATGCTATGGTTTCTTCATGTTGGTTAGTATTCGTTCATGTCGTTGTAGTTGTTGTTTTTGCACTGATGGATTCTTGGTATGTCAATGCTTGATAGGGACTGATAAATGTTGTCAGTGAGTTGTTCCTTGATTCAGAACATAGGTTATGTGTCACACACATGTGGAAGAATTTCCAGGAAACTTTCACGGGTGATGCACTAAAAAAAAATCAACTTTCACTGGTAGAAAAATGGCCTTCGGTATGCCAGCATCAGTCCCCAAGCGTCGCGCCCCGTGACTAATGAGTCTTTATTCCCGGGTCGCCAGGAGACCCGCGACAGACCAATCAGACGTCGCGGTTTGGGAAACGCGTTGCCGCGCGTGGAGGGAATTAATTCCGGTTGACCTCGCCGCCCGGGACTATTGGTCCTTTATTCCCCGTTCCCGTGGCCAACCGGGACCATTGGCTCTTTATTCCCCGTGCCCGTGGCCAACCGGGACTAAACATCGGCTTCTCGCCTTCCCGCGGCGGTTTTTATTTCGCGAAGAGGCAGAGGGCGCCATTTCCACTGCTCGCTCTCTTCTTCCTCTGTTCTTCCTCGTTCTTCCTCTGTTCTTCCTCTCTCGCCATTTCAAGCACACGCACGCAAAATGGCTGAATGGACGGAATACGATGGGAAGACACCATGCGGCAAGGATTTGGACGTGCTCTTCAGCAACAGTTGCGCGCGGCTGCCTGAAGCTCTAGGTCGTTTGGCCGATCTGTATTGGGCAGCTCCCGAAGAACACCGGTTCTTTGGGCTCGATCTGGAGTACACGGCGAATCAGCAGGATGTTGCCGTCATCCAGATTTCGTTCAAGGAGACGGTGTTGGTCTTCCAATGGTCAAGGTACGTAGAAGCGCTAGCACACACGTCCACGTACAAATCTTGCATGCATGCATTTCGGGTTTTTTGGTTGCATGTGAAGATCATATGTGCTGCAACTAATCTAACACATAGCCTATTTTTGTTGTTACAGTAGCTCAAGGCATTGCCCGGACCTTGTTGATTTTCTTGTCTACAATGGGTTCGACTTTTGCAGCGTTGACATCACGCAAGACCGCGTGAAGTTGGCGCGCATCGGTGTTGTGATACCTGAAGATCACTATATTGATCTTCAGAATCTTATCCAGTTCACCGGGCCAAAGACCGGGATGGCTGTCATGGCAAGCTACTTAATCGACCCCTGCTATCACCGGATGAAGACTGATTTCCCCCGGCAGAATCACAACTATTGGGAGGAGACCCCATTGCGCATGACGAACCTCAAGTATGCGGCCGTAGATGCATATGTTGCGTACGAGTTGTTCCGCATCTACTCGGCGGGGCCATAGATGATGTATGCGTTCGATATTGCGCATGTAATGGTTATCTATAATTAGTAGTATATATATATGTAATGGATAACTTTTGTGATCGACTCTATATATATATGTTAATTATGAAATGTGATCGACTCTATGTTTGTGTTATGTGTGATCGACTCTATGCATGTAATTAATATTGTTTGTATTATTGTTCTTTATTTTTTATATATTTTTTCATTTTAAGATTTTAAAATGAATTAGTATTATTTTTCTTCATTTTTTGATATATTATTTGTATTTTTAAGATTTTAAAATGAATTTGTATTATTGTTCTTAATTTTTGATATACTATTTGTATTTTAAGATTTTAAAATTAATTAGTATTATTGTTCTTCATTTTTGATATATTATTTGTAATTTTAAGATTTTAAAATGAATTAGTTCTATTTTTCTCAATTTTTGGATATATTATTTGTATTTTTAGAAATAATACAAATTAAAAGTTAATGTTTATTTATTTATTCAAAATTATTAATTACATCATTACTTTTGTTTATTAAAAGATTTATTTGCAATTCAAACAATTAAGAAATGTGGCTTCGACTAACATGTTAATAAGATTGATATGATACTACTATCACATACATGCGTGAGAAACACTTGGATTCGGGACGGGATGGAACTCGGAAGTTAAGCGTGCTAGTGCTAGAGTAGTGGGAGGATGGGTGACCGAGCGGGAAGTATGACCATGAGTAAGTAATTTGACTAGGGATAATCTTAGTTAGACACTAAGCAAAGCAAATAATACAAATTGTGAAAAAAAGAAGGGAGTGAAAAAAAAGGGAGAGGGAGTGAAAAAAAAGGGAGTGAAAAAAGGTGAGAAAAATAATTAGAAACCAAATGAATTAAAAAAATTACGAAATAAATCTAGTCCCGGTTCATGTGGCCAACCGGGACTAAATGTCCTCCGACCCCAGGCTCCGCCACCCGCCCACGTGGACGGGCCTTTAGTTCCGGTCCGTAAGTAGCGGGACTATAGGGGGGGGCCTTTAGTCGCGCGTAGCTAGTCCCGGTTGCCTGGACGGGATTAATGGGCCTGGCGAACCGGGACTGTAGGCCTTTTTTCTACCGGTGTTTGGAAGATAGCTAGAAGCACCACAATCGTGAACTATGAACTATACATGATTGAGATGAAGGAGTTGAACTTGGATTCATACAATTGGTTGCATGATCTAGAGCAAAACACATGGGTCAGGGCCTTTCAATGTGACCTACCCAAATGTGATATCTTGGTCAACAATAATTGTGAGGTTTTCAATAAGCATTGTGATATCTTCCTTAACTCATTTCCTATGTATTCCATGTAAACCATGTAGTAGTACTGATATATTCTATCCATGGTAGGTACATTCTTGATGCTAGGGAACTGCCAATCCTATCCATGTTTGACATGATCAAAGAGCAATGGATGACTAGACACTACACCAAGCAACTTGATGCTGAGAAAATGCAAGGTAGCATATGCCCAAAGATAAGGAAGAAGATTGATGAGCTTAAGGAACTTGCAAACACTGCTTATGTGCATGGGTCAGGGGATAACTTATTCCAAGTTGGTGACAGAGGGGTGGAGTACATAGTTGACCTGAAGACCCGGAGTTGCACTTGTTGTAGATGGCAGTAAAGTGGAACTCCTTGTCTACATATACTAGCAGTATGCAGACATGAGAGATTGGATTCTCATACATTGGTGGATCAATGCTACTCAGTGCATAGCTTCAAGATGGCATGTAAGAACATAGTGTATCCATGCAAGGATAGGACAGAGTGGGAAAATATTGATGGGCCCCCCATCGAGCCTCCAAATTATCAGAAGCATGTTGGCGGGCCATGCAAGAGCAGAAGAAAATCACCTGAGGAAATTATTTGTGGAACTGGTGGGAAAAGAATGTCAAGACATGGTGTAATAATGCACTGCAGCTATTGTGGTGAACCAGATCATAATAAAAAAGGGTGTAAATACTTGAAGGATGGAATGCCACCTCCAGGTGCCAATGTGGAAGTTCCATAAGCACAAATGGAACCTGGAGAACCTCCTGTAATTAAGCAGGTATTTTGTCCATTAATTTTTCCTGGAAGATTATCCATTTACTTATTCTTATGCTCATCATTGCAATGACAGGAGCATAACCCAACAGAGAACAATTCATTAGAGGCCATAGTAATTGAAGATCTTATGTTAGAAAACATGATTCAACATTTACTTATGCTCTTGTTAGTATGCATCTTACTTCATAGAACTGCTCAAAACCTCCTATTTTGTTACATTTACGGAGGCACGGAGATTGGCAGTTGCAGCAGAGAGAGAGGCATAGAGATTGGCAGCTGCAGCACATAGAGAGTCACAAAAATTAGCAATTTCTGCTGACAAGGAGGCAACGAGAATTGAAAAGGAGAAACATATAAATGAATTGCAGGGGGCTACCAGGCAAGCAAAGAAACCAAGATACATTCATAAGGAAGATGACACTGCTGCCACTGCTCCAAAACATGTGTCCATGTTTGACATCTTTAGATGATCAGGAGTTTATATCACTGCATTATGCTCTATGAACCTTATGCTTTTGAGACATGTTCTGGTATGATCAGGATTGTTGATCATCATGTAATAATGCACTAGACTACCATATGTCCCTCTATGTTTTAAAAATCTTGATGCTTTTGAGACATGTTTTGGTATGACCAGGATTGTTGATCATCATGTAATAATGCACTAGACTACCATATGTCCCGATATGTATTAAAATCCTGATGTTTTTGAGACATGTTCCTGCCTGGTCATGTTACTCATGATATTATTCTTCTTAGTAATGATCACATGTTCCTGACAATAACATTGCAAAGTAAAAGAAAACATAACTTGCTTAGTAACAGCACCAATATATTCATTACTAACAGTACATAGTACATAACTTGGACCACACAAGTACTGAAACTAACTTGCTTAGTAACAACATTCAGATTTGCATTTCTTCCAAACAACTACTAACAGTATCAAACAAGTACTAAAACTACCACAGAACTACTGGCAACACAAACTTGCATTTATTCACCGCTTCAGCACACTAACAGTCACCACACAAAGAACAACCAAGCTTGACATCATCATCTTAATCACTAACAGAAGTTCTCTGCCTACCACCAACAGTGCCCTTGCTTCCTGCCTGGTCATGAACTCTCTGCTTGCTCCACTCCTTGCACTCCTTGACTGCTCCATTCCTAGCCCTAGTGAAACTCGATCTGCTTGCCTCCCTATTGCAGCTCTATCTGCTTGCCTCCTCAATACAAACTCTTCTTTATCTCTTCTAGTTCCTGTCTCCTCTCATCAGCTGTTCCAAATGCTTCAATTGCATCATCCCCAACAACAATTTCACGATCCATAAGGTACGCAACATATTCGAGCTCGCAATACTAGAAATCACAGTTGGTCTAGCAATCAAACAAGAGTACAAAAGATCACCTTTTATGAACCAACAAAGATCGAAATGGGCAGCAAATGGGAGGGCAAACAAGGAAGCAAAAAAAGACATTGGGTTACCTCCTCATTGTCACAAAGGTAAAACACCCACCCCTCGTGTTCAGATGTCTTCGAGGTGAACATCTTCACATTTATGTTGCAATAACGGCAGTGGATTCGCGACACCGGGACTGCACGAGCACGAACTCCAGAACGGGCGGAGGAACTTCCAAATATTGCAGTACCAGCGAGGATTAGCGATGTGCGGCAGTGACAATGCGCGACGAGGATTAGCGACGTGCGCAGAGAGGCAGGCGGAGGGGATTTGGGGACGGAATGGCGCTAGGGATTTGGGGGAGGAAATAAAAGGGGAAATTTGGGGGCGGTGATACATTCGCAAATAAGGGGCCTAAACTTCAATTCAGGCACACTATGGGCGTGTTCAGATTTCTCAAACTCCACCGATCCGGCTTCACAACAGCAAATTGTGCTTACCTGCTAGAGCGACTAACGTTCGACGCTGCTCCATATTTTCCATATGGGTTGGGAGCCCATCAGGTTTTTGGCCCATCGGATATGAGAGAATTGAGCCAGCCATTAGCAGTTCGGTGCAGCCCCACTTTTTCTTTCCTGGTGGTCTATAAAAAAAACCTGGTCGTCTTCTACCGAAATAGGCCGTAGCCCCGCTATATTAATATAGCAAACACCCGATACAACCAACAGACTTGCAATGCTGGGGCGGCAGCACAGTGATCACGCCCAAATGAAACAAGAAAAGAAAGGGAAAAAAAAGGAAAACACCGCCGGCAACGAGGCACGACGAAAGACGGAGAAGACGCGCAACCGCTGCGCCCACCGAAGAAAGTCCACCACGCTCCCAGCCTCCGGAAGCATCTCGTACCAAGCAGTACCTCCAAGAAGGGGACGACGCCGACGTCGCTACTGCCCGGACAACTCCACTGGTCTCCCGGAGCATGTCCTAGGGTTTCCCCTGGTACTCTGGGGGGTGAGAGGGAGGAACTCCGACGCCCTTCAAGAAGGAAGGGGACACCCGGAGGCGTCACCGCGTCAGGGTCTCAACGACAGGGATTTCTCTCGACCTCCAAAACACCACACCCCCACGCTCCATCAACCCCACCAATCTTGCCGCCCCTAGCACGCCATCACGATCTTGCAGTCTTCTCGTCATCTCCCCGTTGCCCAAGTCGCGAGGTCGATAGGTCCGAGTAGAGGGATCCAAACAAGGGTCAGCGGTGCAGTAGCACGCGGGAGGGATCTACCTCCACCGCCTTTCGGCGATAGCCGACCGGATGCAGCCACAGAGCAAACCAGGCCCTCCTGGCCCGGCCGAGCCCCAAGGGCCCGTAAAGCTCCGTAGCCGCACTGCAGCAGGAGCGCCACCGCCGCCGCTAACCCTCGCAAGCACCCTCGGGACTCCGACCCACCGGGAACCTCACTCATGGACGCCCCCAACACCAGCACGGAAGGAAACCCCGCCCACTGACCCTAGATCGGGGCCCGCCTGGCCCAGACCGAGCCCGCTCACTCATGGACGCCCCCAACACCAGCACGGAAGGGCCTGGCTCGTCGGCCACCAGCGCCGGTTGTCGAGGAAGTCGCAGCACGCCGGAGGGGATCCTGCGGCACCACCGAGACCGGGACCTGCCGCCAGCGAGGGCCCGCATGGACCCAGATCGGGCCCGGCTGTCAAGGAAGACCGCCGGGGCGAAGCCTCCCTCCACGCAGCACCTCGGAGTCTCACCGCGCAACCTCCCCGCACGGCCAGCCCCCTGCGGCCGCCACCGCGCCGTCGCCCCCCACGCCAGGGCGCCGCCTCCACCCGACAACTTCGGCCCGCGCCGCCACCGTCGAGCAAGGGGAGATGAAGCCCCGCCGCCGCCGACGCAGACCGGGCTTCGCCCGTCGGCGCACCAGGGCGGCGGCGAGGGGGAGGGGAGGGCGGAGAGGCGACGGGCCCGGCGGCGCTAGGGTTTTCCCCCCGGTCGCTCGCGGGAGCGACACCTGGTCGTCTTCTTCTCCAGAAGCCATCCTGATTTCTTCACCTCAAAATTCCCCTCAATTAGGATATTTTCCGTCGATCTCTTCGCCCCGGCACTCTCCTCTACCACTTCCGCTCCTCATGCTGCAGCTACAGGATGCGCAGCATTCGCCGCCTCTCTTCAAACTCTCTGCCTCATCCTCGCGAGCTCGTTGTCCCAGTTACTGGTGGTTCTAGATGCTGGAGAGGTTGGGGTCTAGGGGCGCTTGTAGTTCCGCCCAGGCTGTGGGGTGGACGGCCTCGACTGCTGCTAGCAGGGGCGAGGCTCGGGGCGGGGTCGCGGCCAAAGCTGCGGCCAGTGGCGACGGCGGGACACCGAGCTCAAGGTTTAGGCGGAGGCGGAGGCAGGAAGGTCGCACGGATCTATGCGCGCGGGCGGAGGCGTATGGGTTGCCCTGAGGTAGTCGACGCGGCGGCAACCCGGTTGACGCGCTGGTAAGGCTGCGCAGAGGGACGAGGCGGCGTCTGGGTGTCGGACACAACAGAACAGGGAGGATGAGGAATAGAGATCAAAGCGTTTTCCTCATTTTGCGGTGGCACAAGGTTGTAATTTTCCACTGCTCCGTCATATGCTGCTTCGAGGATCGCAAAAAGAGGTGCTCCGAGTTTTGTACAACAAAGTGGGCTAGCTTCTTGGATCTAGCTCCGTGGAGTCCGAGCGTTCGGTGGTGCTCTAGGACGGACTTTGAAGAAGCTGAAAGCTGGAGGACTTCCGAACAAGCCCTATATAGCATAGGATAGCAGTCAGCGCACGGTCCAGTAGAGAGTTCGGTTGTTCCACGGACAGTAAGGGCTACCATCCTTCAAAATCTCTCATCTCCATCAGATCCAGCATCATAGAAAACTAGAGTTAGCTAGAGTGGGGTCTCAACAAAGATTCGTGGTATTGGGATGATGAGCACCTTAGGTTTTGTTGAACAATGTCATAAATAAACAATGTAAATATTGTTGATTAACAATAAAGGTCAAATAATACTAGACACATGAGAATTTGTCCCGGTTTGTAAGGGCTTTTCGTCCCGGTCGCACAACCGGGATGGGGCAGCCGGGACAAATGCACCACTCCTATTCGTCCCGGTTGTACTAGGACACAGTATGCATGGGTTTGTCCACATAGCAGGGAACACAGGTAGGTGGCCAGGGACATTCGTCCTGGTTCTTAACACGAACCGGGATGAATGTCTCCTCTGCCGCGGCAGATTTTTTTTCTTCTATTTATTGTTTTTCTTTTTATTTTATGTTTTGCGATCAATTCAATTATACGATCCCTCCGTCACCATACACTGATAAGGGATGTTATTTTTTCCTTTGATTTATGTTTCTTATTAGAAAAAGACATTGGTTTATTGTACCCAAGATTCCCTTTCTTTACCATGTTTATTAGCAATGAAATTCTCCTTAGTGTATTTTGCAGTTTTAGTTTGCTTTTCAAGTTCAACTTCAGTTTCTTATTTATCAGAAGCATCACTTTTATTATTACCACTTTCAGTTTCAGTATCAGAAATAGATATACTATTATGATCTTTAGCAGGTTCAGGAAATTCTACAACAGTTTTATGTTTCTTCTTATTTTTCTTAGAAGGAGAACTATTGCTTTTAGGTTTTTGAGAATCTTGTTCAATTATTTTAGAATGTCCTTCAGGATACACGGGATCTTGAGTAGAAATACCATTTCTAGTAATTATTTCACAAACATGTTTTTCTCTAGAAGTATTAGCTAGAAAATCTTTTTGCACTTTAGTACTTTGATCAATTTGAGTTTGAACCATATGAAAATGTTTAACAAGCATTTTAACATCATTAGAGGTTCTCTCAATAACACTGTGGAGACATCGTAGTAGAGTTCATAGACGAGGGTGCCATGAGACTACTGGTAGAGATGTGGGGGACGTGGTAGTATGACAACCAGGAACATCAAATTTACCCAGGTTCAGTACGTCGCAACTAGGAGGCGTTCCTACTCGTGCAATCTCACTAAATCAGGTTTGAAGCCTGAAGTATAAAAGGTACAATGTGAGTAGGATTTCGCTAACTCGACGAGGATCAAATTCTCGGCAAGTTGGCTTCTAGCTAATTGTCTGTGTTTCTCTTCTCTCCCGTCCGGCTTTATATAGATAGCCGGGTTAGGGATTACAGAAAGGAAACCTAGAAGACTACGGAAAGTATCTAACTTGGAAATTAAGGAATCTGTCTTCTACTCCAAGCCGCACCACTTTGAGCCGTGGTCCGGGTTCTTCTAGAATCCGGTTTCTGCGCGTCAGCTAACTGGGCCGTCTAATGGACTGTGGTCCATTGCCAATAGGCCACCCTTGTAATCCGGCTCTTTAAGACAATGCCGAATATACCCCTATTCGGTATATATCCCACAGTAGCCCTCAAGAAGGATTGAGACTTCATTCTGCCACCTTTCATCAATTTGCATTCTTTTTCGAAAAATGTTGGCGCTTTGTCTCGATTCTTATTTTTCCCAAATCATTCATAACACAAACTCGGATTTCACCAAAATCCGGCCTTTTCTTCCACGAGCCTTCGCGGAGAAGGAACTTCATGATGTCAGCTATGAAATCGTGCTAACATCACGGACGTTTGGGTTCAGTAAAAACCCTGAAACGTATCTCCTGACAGATTCTCGCGGGAAACGAGGAAATAGCCATTATCACCCCGTCCCTTTGTTTCCCGCAATTCACGGGCATGACACGCGTCAATGATCCAACGGCTAAAATAGTCGTTGTAACGAATCTTAGCGCGCTTCTGGCTATAAATCGCCGACTCGGGGCCTCCGATTCTTCTTCCCCTCCTTCTTCTTCATCGAGCCCCCAGTGCCATAGCTAGAACCAGAGTCAGAGCTCGAATAAGTGAGCAGAGAGTGAGTTCTTTCACCTTCCCCGGAAAAACCATCGGAGGATCCGGCTCACGGACGCGCCGCCCGAAAATGGTTGACGAAGAATCTCCCCGCGTCGCGGACGCGAGAAACGCCGCCCTAGACATCGAATCGATCATCAATGACCTAGACCCGCAACTGGACTCCCCCGTTCGTGCCACCGCAAGCACGCCGGAGGGAAACGGCGGCGACTCTGGTCGCGAGGATAAGCCTCTGGCGGCCGAGGACGTGCCGTCGTCGTCCGCTCCTCCTCCCCCTCTCGTCAACGAGCCCACGGAGGGAAACACCACTACCAGTGGAGAGGAGCCCACCGTCCCTAATTCCACCGGCGGCGAGGAAGAGACGTAGGAGAATTCCGGGAATTGGAGCCACTGCAATGTGGTTCCATCCCTCCGTCCGTCAATGGAGGATGAGGGGTTCGTGCTGAAAGGAAAATGGCGGTATGACGAGAAGGACTCAGAGCCTTCTCCGTAATCCAACGAACGGGTCCTCCTTGACTCGCACATAAACCGAGGTATGGGTTTTCCGCCATCCGCCTTCTTTCTCCAAATTCTCAACCACTACCAGATTCAGCGACATAATCTCACTCCCAACTCAGTTCTCTACATTGTCGGGTTTCAAGCCCTTTTTGAGTGGTACTTAGGAATAGAGCCTAGGTTAGACTTCTGGCAATACTGCTTTGGAGTAAAGCACAACCCCTCTGAGGGCGCTCTCCCCACCTGTGGAACCATCTCCTTTACCGTTCGTATGTTTCGGGAAGATTGGTTCCCGAAAAAAAAACATCGGAATCCGTCAAATTCTGGACGGGTTCCTTCTTTTATCACTTTGATGTCCCGTTTCCTGGAAAGGAGACTGGAATTCCACCTTTCGTGAACTCCGCGGCCACTCCCCAAGAAAATTGGGTAGTGGACGCGGTCCAGACTCTGCCGCTAGATCTGATGAGGATCAAGCGACGAATCGCCAAACTTGCATCCTCCACTCCTCCTCTCACCGGCACATACACTGTTGTGTGCTGGCTCGGAAGGCGGAATCTGCCCTTAGCCCACCGCGGAAAGCGGCTTGTGTGAGATTACTCGGGCTAGGAGGACGCAATGTAGACGACGGACAAAGCTTTGATGAAGAGAGATTTCAAGAAGCGGCTGAACCAACTGATCTCCAATCAAGATCAGTATGAAGAAAGCCGACCAATGTACAATGGTGAAGATCCAGCTCTAAAGATAGGAATTTTCCTTTGTTGGCAACTTCTGATTCTCTTATTTCTCGGTTGTTTTACCTTACCCGGATCTCACTTCTTTTTTGCAGCTTCTCGATCTTCCTTAGGAGGAGCTTGCCACTGATGCCGAGTTAGACGCTCTGCACGCCAACTTTGCAGGCAGACGGAAGCGCGAGAAGCCCTCCGCCACTCCGGGCGTGATTGATCTTGACGGCGTTGCAGTCGCTACATTTGGGTAAGGAAATCCCGATTTGTTTTTCCTTTTCTATGCTTTTTATTGCATGAATTTTCTTTCTCGGAATTCTTACTTCTCGGATTTTTTTTCAAGCCTGGCTTCTACAACTTTGAAGCAAAAAACCCGGAAGAAAAAGAAGTCCGTTGCTAGGAGAGGAGCACAACCCTCTCCTGCTACTGCACCTGATACTCCGACTGTGGCGGAGGAGGAGAACTTGGTTGCATGGGAAGAAGAATACACCTTGCAGTCCAGCCAGCCTATTGCGCTGGAGCCGGACGCGAGGGAAAGGGCGGAAAGAGTAGAGCCGGAAGTTGGAGGTCCTTCAAATATCCCGAAGGAGGAGCCCATTCCCAACTTTGACCTGGAATTCAAGGTAAAACAAGAAGATTACTTTGACGAACATGGATACATTCATCCATGGGCGACAAAGTACTTTGCTCCAGATCCCTTAATTTGTCCTTGGCCGCAAGGCGGACTTACTGTTAGGAATAATTTCGTGTTCTCGCCTTGGCAGGTCATACAAGATGGCCTTTGCCATGTCGGAATTCTTTTTGCAAACTATGCAAAGGAATTTAACGAGAACTTGGCAAGTCTCCAAAAAATGAGCCAGGTAATATCACTAGCCCCTAAGCATTTTGCCAAATGTATTCTTTTTTGACTTAATGCTTTTATCATTGACCTTGCTTGTTTTTTGACTTAAGCGATGTGTCTCTTTTCTGTGTTTCAGCAAACTGCCTAAAACATTAACATGGAAGTTTTTAGCAAACTTACCATCAAGAATAAGGAGGTGAAAACTCTCCTTAACAATCTTGAAGAGAAAGACTCGAAGTTGGCCTCCGTTCAGCATAAGCTGAAACAATCAGCAGGTAAATTCACCGCTGTTTTTGTGCGAAAATTTTCGAAGCCATTTTCCGAGTTTTAACTCGTCATTTTCCTTGCTTTTCAGCTTCTTTGGCGAAAGCCAAGCAAATAGCTGAAGATGCCCTCAATGTAGAGAACCTCTGAAAGGAAAACATGGAACTTCACAAGATCAACGTAAAGCTCCAAAAAGATCTGGAGGCCAGCCAGATGGCTATCGGAATTGCCGAGTCCAAGGCTTCCAACCAGGCCGAGAAGGACAAGGCCACCATCCTGGACTTAGAGGATGCTCTAAATCAACACCTTTAGGAAGGCATTGAGATGGACAGGATTCTCGGTAAGTTTTTAACACATTTACCAGATTTTTCCCTTATACCTTTTGTCGGTATTTTTTATTTCTCCCCCTCTGTTTTTTCTAACTTTTCTTTGTTGATTTAAATAGAAGGGAGCCCCTCGCTTACCCGGATCGAAAGAATCCGGGCTTTTGGGAAGATCTTCACCACGCTAAAGACTGCGGGGATGTTACTTGTTAACAAGTACATTCCCGACAAAGCAGGAGAATTCTCGGAAGTTAGCAAACTTCCGGAGGCGATCGAGGAGGTGGCGAACCAGAAGGAGTCCTGGTTTCGCTCTGCAGCTCGTGGTGGCGCGTGCATGGCCCTTGGGCTAATGCGTATGCACTACCCGACCGCCAAGTCTTGGCGCGTGGCGACTGGTATCCCGCAAGGATACATGGATGCGAAGCAAGCCAGCATCTTCGATTCTATCAAAGGGCACGCTACTAAAATAGCGCAGATGGCGTCAATACCCACCTTCTACCCAGAGGAAGAGATTCTGACAACTCCTGAAGATCCCAACAGCGAAGAGGATGACTCGGATCCTGAGGAGGCCGCCTAATTCCTGAGTAGTTAGCAGAAAACATAGAAGCATTACGATTCTCTCAATGTAAGATTCATTGTAGTGCTACCTATCATTTGTATAAACAAATATCCCTCTTTTGCAGTTAAAATTTATGTCTTTGCAAGTTTTTCTGGGTTTTAATTTCTTTCCCTTCTAAGTTCTCTGGTTTATATGTGTTGACTGTCCTTAGTGTTGAAATGGCTCAATAGTACTTAATCTTCATGCCAAGTGACCGAGTTTAACTGATCAGTCAAAACTTTGAAACATGGATTGTACTAAGGCATTTTTACTTACTAATTTCAGTGACCCAACACAGAAAAAATCATATAATAGTTAGGGAAAAGTAAGGAATTTTGAAATTGTTATGAAACTCAGGCACGCAGGCACAATCTGGGTTTTCTTAAGCCTCCATAGGCTTCAAAGCATTCAGTTTTATAACTCTGAGCACGCAGGCACACTTCGGGTTAACATTGATTATTTTGAAAGATCATTGGGAAATAGATAAGACAGACTTATGCTTTGTATGAAAATAAACAGATAAAACATAAATGCATGAATTCTGAATACTTTATTTCATGATCTCAAAGATGTTTACATAGAAGTTGAACTAAGCGTAGAAGGGACGTAACTGCTTGATGCTCTAGGGTCTCTTTGTCTCTCCTAGTTCGACATCTATCTTTCTCTTTCTTTTGCGATTCGGTCTTTTGGGATCATCCTTCGTATCCCGAATATCTACAAGATAATAAGATCCATTTTTCATAGCCTTGCTGATGACAAATGGTCCCTCCCAAACTGGGGCTAATTTGTGCTTCCTTTCCTCCACCAATCTTAGCACTAGGTCACCTTCTTTGAAATAACGGTGTCTTATTTTCTGACTATGGTAGTCTCAATCCTTGCTGATAAGTGGCGGATCGTTGAAGCACAAGCTCTCGTTCTTCTTCTAAAATATTGACGTTATCCCGTCGTGCGTTTTCGGCATCCGAGTCATCGTAAGACTTCACTCTTGGGCTATCATGGAGCATGTCCGTTGGAAGCATTGCTTCTGAGCCATAAACCAGTAAAACGGGGTTTGCCCTATTGATCTATTTGGCGTCGTTCGAATACTCCAAAGCACAGAAGGTAATTCTTCTACACATGCTCCAGCTGCTCTATAAAGAGGAGATTCGAGTCTTGAGCGTATTCCTTGCATGAATGAGCTATTCATTCTTTCAACCTTCCCATTGGATTGTGGGTGTGCCACAGATGCAAGATCTAGACGTATTCCGTTTGTCGGCAATATTTTGCCAACTCTCCAATAGATAAATTTGTCTCGTTGTCAGTGATTATGCTATGTGGAACGCCGTATCTCATGACTACGTCAATGATGAAATTTCTGGCCGTCACACCGTCAAGTTTTTTGATGGGTTTCGCCTCCACCCAGTTGGTATACTTATCTACCACAACAAGTAGATGAGTAAGTCCACCTCTGGAAGTTTTAAATGGTCCCATCATATCTAGCCCCCAGACCGCAAATGGCCATGCAATGGGGATAGTTTTGAGTGCTTGGGTTAGCATATTCGTCTACTTGGCGTAGTACTGACATCCGGCACATGTGTTTACTTGTGTTTGGCGTCTGTCTTGGCTGTTAGCCAGAAATACCCTGCACGGAATGCTTTTTTGACTATTCTTGTTTGATTGAGAAGGATGTCCGCAATCTCCTGCATGGATTTCTTGCAAGATTTCTCGGCCTTCTTCTGGCGAAATATATCGCTGAAAAATTCCGACAGTGCTGCGATTATACAGGCAACCATTAATTACAGTGTATCCTTTGCATCGACATTGTATCTGTCTTTGCAAGACCTCGTCTGCTCCATCCGGGAACTTCTGATCAACTAAGAAGTTTAAATATGGCATTTTCCAATCCGGGTTTAACGAGCAGAACTTTAATTGACTCATAAACAAGAGGATAATCAACATCTCCACCTTTGATCGACGGTTCATGCAAATGTTGGACAAACACACCAGGTGGTAGGGTTTTCACTCTTTTCGAGCCCATGCGGGCTAATTAATCCGTGTTCCATTTTTCTTCCCTTTTGATATGAAGTACTTCAAATCCTAGGAAGAAAATGGCGAATTCATTCACAGTTCTCCGATATTCAGCCATGATGGGACTTTAGGTGTCCCATGTTTGGTTTAGCTGATGCTGTACTAAATCCGAGTCACCATAGGAAAGTATACGTTTAAGTCCTATTTATTTTGCAATATGCAAGCCATGAAGCAAAGCTTCGTATTCTGCCACGTTGTTACTGGCGTTGAAGTGTATTTGTAAACATACTCCATAGTATCACCTTTTGGAAATTTTAGCACTACACAAGCTCCAACGCCCTCTTTCATCTTGGATCCGTCAAAATGCATGACCCAGTATTCCGACTCCGGCATTAGTGTGTTTTCCATTGCTTCTGTCCAATCGACGACGAAATCTGCCAACACCTGGGATTTTATTGATGTCGAATCTCTGACTCTACAAATCCCTCAGGTGAACCTATCGGGTTTCGAATAGGAGAACCCATGAGCGCTAGTGGAATCGTCGGCTAGACAGGGGGCGAAATTTACCCAGGTTCGGGGCCCTCGTAGAGGTAAAACCCTTATTCCTGCCTCTGTCGATCTGTATTAATGAGTAGATCGGTTACAATGGTGGTTGCTCGAATCGAGAGTATGGTCTCGAGTTCAAGGCTTTGGTGTTGCGGTGTTGCTTGGTCCTCTTCCGGTGGCTCTCCTGGCCTTATATAGGTGGCCAGGTCTCAAAACCTACCCGGAGAGGACTCGAACTCTAACCTTAGGTCGGTTACATATTTCCTAACTTAACCCGCAATACAGTGCGGGTGGGCTTCATGTGGGCCTTCCGGGACACTCCAAGGGCTCCTCTCCTTGGGCCGTAACATTGGTCCTGAGAAGGGGTGTCCTTACCCGCAGGGTCCAGGATCCATATCTTCGTCAGTAGCCCCCGAGCGTTTGCTCGAGTAGGATTTTTCCAGTCGAGTAGACGGTCAAACCTTTTTCGGTGTTTCTTTCTTGTGGATAACCAGCATGGTTGTTTCCCTGTTTAGAGGGCGTGTACCCTGCATAATGAGTTTTTATACCCGAGTATCGAGTAATACAAGTGCCCGTCGTTATGGCTTTTTATCGCAGAAGGATATGGCACAGCAGCCCGAAGATCGGGGCCAATTAATTGCGACTAGGGCAAAAACAGTTCTGGCCTACACAGATTCGAGACCTCCGACTCGAACCCGATAAGGTGATTGTTGCGATTGGGCCGTTGTGGTCTTACCGAATCGAACTTAACCTATGGGGGTACCCGGCGCATCCGCTAGGACTTTTCTTCGTGTTGTTGACACGGAATCATACCGGAGGACGCAGCTTGAGTGCGATTCCAGGCCCTCAAGAGAGATCTTTCGGGTCTTACCTTCATATTCGAAGAATATGGCATCCGGATGTACCTAGTCGGCTGAACAGTCCAGGTTTTTATGATGTATAAATATCATGTTAATGAAAAAAGGTAGGCTCTACCTACTCGAGTAATTTTTGAATTAGTAGTTCTTTTATCCATACGAAAGAGTTTTCGTGTTAGGAATTTTGTGCCCATATGAAAGAGTTTTCATGTTTGGGATGTTACACCCATACGAAAGAATTTTCGTGTGTAGGGTATTTTTCTCTGTTAAAGAGGTCTTGCTTCATAATTTGTGCATGAAAGAGTTGCTTCTATTCGAAGGAGTTTGTTCATACGAAGTCATTTTCGCGCTTGAACTTTCCATTCGAAGCTTTCTTCAATTTGATGATGCACGCTATGACGTCATGGCGCACTTTATCTTCCCAATGGGACGTGACAGAGAGAGAGCAGATGGGCTGGCCCACATAGTCAGCTTTTTGATCGGGAAACGAGACGTCGTTCCCGGTTTTCACACAAACCGTGCAGTAAATGCGCACGATCTTCTGTTAAGATCGTGGCAGGAAACAGCGTTCACCGCCTCCTCGTTTCGTCTTCACACGTGGTGGCTGCGATGAGCGCCACGTGGCGCATCGAGTGGCCAGTATCGATTTGTTCCGTGTATAAGTACGGGTCTTTGCGATGCGGTAAAACTTTCCCAGCCTTCGTCTTCCAGTCCTTCTTCCTCCTCGCGCTCATCTCTTTCCTTTCCTCAAACTCGTGTTAGCAGTCATGGCAGGCGGTAAGAAGCGCACTGTTGCTTCGTCATCGAGGGCTTCCGGAGATGGCCTTGCGCCACCCACGCCACGCTCAGGAGACTGGCGCTCGCCCAATACCACGGCTAAGAGCGTCAAGGGAATGCAGCGAGAAGGGCTGCTGCCTTCGGAAGCGGAAAAACTGGTACGCCTCGGCAAGAAGGAGGAGGTACCCAATCCCCGTGCAAACGAGCGCGTGATCTTTGCAGATCACGTGTCGCGCGGGCTCTCTCTCCCCCTTCATCCTTTCTTCATCGCGTTGCTGTATGTCTATGGCATACAGCTCCATGATTTGCCTCCAAACGCGATACAGCACATCTCGTGCTTTATCGTGCTTTGCGAGTGTTTTCTGGGCATTCGCCCTCATTGGGGCCTTTGGAAGGCCCTCTTCAAGGTTCGTATCTTCCGCGAGAAATCGCGGGTGGAGACCGAGCTTGGGGAACCGCTGCGCACCGGCGGCTTCGGGATCCAGGCGAGGCCGAAAGTTGGCTACTTCACCATGCACTTCATCGATTCCGCCCAGGGATGGAGGAAGAAATGGTTCTACGTAACCGACAATAGCGCGAGTGGAGTCAACGAGTTCCACCGGTTCGCTGTCCTGAAGAGGTGGAAGTCCTGGGCGCACAAACTTTCGGTTGAAGAAAGCCGAGTAGTCGCTCCTCTACTCGCCAAGGTGGTTGTTCTTCGTGATCAAGCTGCAGGAATCGCATTGAATGGATTACACTTGGCGAGTGTATTTCTCAAGCATCGAGTGCAGCCCCTACAGGATAGGCCATCCGCAATGTGGGAGTACCAGGGCGCCGAAGATCCCAGTCGAGTGAGCCATGACGAACTCTCGAATGCTGAGTTCGAGAAGAAGATCGTGGCTATCACCAGCCTGAAGGAGGGCGACAGCTTCCCCATCTGCCCGGTACATGCCTTTGAAGCCTCAAGGCCACCGCCAGCCGAGGTAAGTTTTCGCTTTCTTTGTCTTCTTTTCTTTCTCTTGGGATTTGGTCGATTGATTGTCCCTCTTGTTTTTCTTCTTTCCTCTATCTTTATGTTTATAGAGCCTATCCGTGACCACTTGCTACCCGCCGATGTCTGGGGAGGAGGTATCGGATTTATTGGCAAGCAACCTAGATGGCCCGGGCGATACCAGCGTTGCCAATGCTTCTTCGGGTTCTGAGCATGATTCTTCGGATGATGCTGAGGACTCGAACGGCGGTCTTCTTCATCGCAAATGTCGTTGGGTGGGGGATGATGAAGCGACCTCCAAAGATAATTCTTTGGAGGAATCACCCGAGAACACCCCAGTCCTTGTTACTCCATTGCGCACGCGCCCCCTTCTCCTTCCTTTCCAGTTATCCAAACCGCCTGGAACGCGGATATGTTGGACGAGGAAGAAGATGACGAGTAAGTTTTCTTCGTTTGTTCTATAGTCGAACATTTCCTTCCGAGCTTTTTCCTGACTTATTGTTTCCACTTCAGCTTGCAAGCTATCAGCCCTAGCAGGTTCGTCTCTTCTAATCCTGCCGAAAGGAGGAGGAGAGCAGGAGCTGCGGGTGAGTCTCCCGCCACTGATGCTTCCCGAGATTCACCGAGCGTAGCCCCCAAGGCGGCGACTACGGAGTATACATTTCCTAGTTTCGCTGCTGGGGCTTCGATTCCGAAGGAGTTGTCGGGTAGCTCGGCGGATCCTCTTTCTTCTGCCCAAGGCTAGGTAATTCTTTCCTGTTTGACTTCAAATTTATCGGGTGCACGTCAGTGCTCCCGATGGGAGTAGCCCCCGAGGCTGTAGTCGATAGCATGCGATCGGCTACAGACTCAGAATTTGCTTTTTTCCTTTTCCTTGATTTTATCGGGTGAACGACAGTGTTCCCGATGGGAGTAGCCCCCGAGGCTATACCCGAATGTTTGCAATCGGGTATAGGCTCAAATTCCATTCTTCTGTTTCTTCTGTTTGCAGTCGCTTGTTGACTCCCTTGCGGCGACTGGTCGCCGCGTAGTTTTCGCCGAGTCGGAGTGCGGGATTCTTTGAGCGGACCGCGATCGACTCGCCTCAGCGAATGAACTTTTGAAAGGTAAACTTTTCATCTTCTTTCATTTTTCTTCCAGCAATATCTGTTTTTCGATGATTTTTGCTCCACAGCTCAACTCGAGTCTCTAGAGGCTAAGAAAGTGAACGCCTCTACTCGGGTAGCTGCTCAAGAGGTCGATCTGGCGGCCATTCGACAAGAACTCGAGGCTTCCCACGTGCAATCGGCTGATCTTGAAGGGAAGCACACGGCTGCCCAGCGCGCTCTGAAGAACTTGGAGGATTTCGGCACTAAGGCGGATGCTAACCTTGTCGCCTTCCTTCGTCCTCTCGCCGAGCGTTTCGCGGGTAAGATGTTTTTACCTTGTACTTTTGCCTTCTGTTAAACTTTTCGACTCTTGATATCTTTCCTTTGTAGGCTTTCTGGGTGTTCCTCTGGAAGTTCCCGGAGTCCAGCGGGTGGACCCGCTGACGGACTCCCTCGCCCAGCTCAAGAGGCATGCCGAAGGAGTTTGCACCTTGGTTGGCAATGCCACCCAAGTGTTGACGCAGCTGCACGGTCGCCTCCTTGTCAATGCCGTGTCTCCACCCGCGTTAGGTGACCTGCTGAAGATCTTCACAGAGAGCAATCTCCTTGAGGCCTATGCGGTTGCTCAGTCGGAATCTGGAGCGAAGACGGCTATCCAATTTGCGCTGGCGCATGGAGTTAGCGGCTTGGAGGAGGCCTACTCGAATCTCCCAGTCGATCCTTCCACGGGCAAAAAGGTAGGGCTTCGTCAATTTGGCGAGGCAGCCGGAGTCCTAGCTCGGAAATTATCCGCGCTTTTTGCTCGTCTTAAGGGAGGATCTACTGCTGCGAGTGGCAGCGCTAGTGTAGCTTCTTAGTTTATCTTTGTTTTATTTTGATTGTAACGAACCTTGGGATGTGCTTCTGAAATGCTTCCTACAATTGTGTATTTTATCCCGATGGGAGTAGCCCCCAAGCACTCGTCAAATATGCGACTAGATGTACCTCGAATAGGGCTTCTTACTTCTTTCCTTGTGTTCTTCCAGGCTGCTGGGGTTACCGCAGAACCTTCAGGTGGATGTGCTGCTCCAGCCAATCCTCTTGTTGCCGCTGTTGGGACCTATGCAGGTCTCCGTGATCGGGTCCAGGAGGGTGAGCGTAAGCTGAAAGCTTTGCGCGGAGTAGCCGATGTGGCGAAGTCTAAGCAGAAACTGGCAACTGAACGCGAACAATTTCTGATGGATGAGTTAGCTTCTGTCGCTAGGGACTTGCTATGTAAGTAATACATCCCCCGTGTCTTCTTCATTTTGTTTCCTTCTCTGATCGTGCATGTTTTCTCTTCAGTTGTTAAACCGGATGATAGGGAGGAAAACCAGTGGGTAGAAAACCACATTCTTCAGGAAGCTGGCAGCTCAAAGCCTCATGCGAATAACTTTTGGTCTGATCGTAGTCGAGGCTTTGTGCTGGCTACTTTGTAGTTCCGTGTCATCCAGGCAAAAGTTCTCGTGAGTTCTTTTCACGAGGTCTTGGTCGCGATGAACGTTTCGTTCTATCCGCTGGAAAGGGGTCCTGAAGACTGGAGCCATCTCCTCAGACTATTCGGGCAAGAGGGAGAGATTCGCGAGTGTGTGCGCAATCAGATGACTTGTGGCGCGGTGGTGGCTCTCTCCTTTGTCCGGATATGGCATCCTCAGATGAATTTTAACTCCGTAGCTAGGCTTTCCAGATGGTCCAATCGATGATATTTCGCCGTACTATGATGCTGTTCGTCCTGCAGCGGAGAAAATCATTCGACTAACCTCTGAGGAAGTAGATAGAGTGTTGGCGACTGAGAATGCTCAGCGCCATGATTGAATGTTGGATGTGTACATCCTGTGATGTTGTATAGTTTGTAAAAACTGTTGTAAGGTGTGTAACCCTGTATGTATAAATTTTCCTGTGATGCTTAGTTGTAGGCGTAGCCCCCGTGTGTTTATGGGGTGTGTACCTGTAACTGTTTATCATGTAAGGATGAATAATCTTCGAGTAAATATGGTTGAGAAACCATGTATTTTATTGCGATGACTGAGAAGTCATGTATTCGAGCTACAAGAGTGGCTAGTATAGCCTTATTGTTGTGAGAACAAGTAAATCTAGGGATAAAATTTGCGGAGGTGTGCGATATTCCAAGGGTTGGAATAGATTCCTCCAGTCGATGGATTCTTCAGCCTGTAGGCTCCGCCTGGGATAACTTCGTGTATGATGAACGGTCCTTCCCATGGTGGCTCGAGCTTGTGTCCTTCCTTCTGCTTGAGCCGCAGCACTAGATCTCCTACCGCGAATGCTCTGTGGCGTATGCGGCGACTATGATAGTTTCGCAGTGATTGTTGATATACTGCGGATCTTGCGAGCGCAATATCGCGCATCTCATCGAGTGCATCCATATCTTCCGCGAGTGCCTTGTTGGATGTTTCTTCGCTGTAAGCCACAACTCGGGGGGCGCTGAATCTAACATCCTCGGGAAGGACCGCTTCTGCTCCGTATACCATGAAAAATGGTGTGTAGTTTGTGGATCGGTTTGGAGTTGTGCGGAGGCTCCATAGGACGGAGGGTAGCTCTTCGGCCCAATGTCCTGCTGCTGGGTGTAGACGATCGAGTAGACGTTTCTTGATGCTAGCTGAAACTAAGCCGTTGGATCTTTCGACTTGTCCGTTCGTTTGCGGGTGGGCAACTGAAGCAAACTTGAAGTTGATGCCCTTTTCCTCGCAGAACTGTTGTGTTTCCTTTGCTGTGAAGTTTGTACCATTGTCTGTAATGATGTCGTGTGGTACCCCAAATCTGCATACGATGGAATCGAGGAACTTGACGGTGCATTGGGCGCTAGCCGAAGTTACTGGCATGGCCTCGATCCATTTGGTAAATTTGTCGACTGCGACCAGCAAGTGTGTATATCCACCCGGCATGGACTTGCGTAGTGGTCCTACCATGTCCGGCCCCCATTGTGCAAAGGGCCAGGCGATGGGTATCATGTGCAATTCCGTAGCAGGTGCATGTGGTCTTGGTGCAAATCGCTGGCAAGCGTTGCATCTTTCGACCAACTCCTTTGCGTCGGTGGCTGCCGTGAGCCAGTAGAATCCTGCTCGGTAGGCTTTTCCCATGATTGTTTTCCAGCTAGCGTGATGTCCACAGTCTCCTTGATGGATGTCCTGGAGTAATTCTTTGCCATCTTCGGGTGCGATGCAGCGCTGAAGTATACCCGAGATGCTTTGCTTGTATAATTCTCCGTTGACTACCCGAAAGGATTTACTGCGTCTGATTATCTGTCGAGCCTCGCGAGGATCCGCCGGGAGCTGTCTGTTGGACAGGTAGTCGAGGTATTTCTGCGTCCAGACTGGCTCGACCGAAAAACCTGTCGTGATATGTTATGAATAAGCTCGATGATGGCAACTTGCGGGCTGACCTCTGTTTCTGGTGCTGCGGATGCTCCTGCAGCTTTTTTGACTTTGATTGAGTGCTTGGTCATCCGTTCGAAATATATTCCTGATGGTATGGGTGTGTTTGTGGAACCCATGTTTGCCAGTCTATCTGCTTCTTCGTTGCTGGATCTCGCAATGTGCTTCAGCTCGCATCCTTTGAAGCTCCCTTCGAGTAGGTTGTACATGTCGCGATATGCGACCATGTTTTCAGCAATTGCGTCGCATTCTTTCATTGTCTGCTGCACGATGAGATTGGAGTCGCCGTAGATCATTAATCGGGTGGCTCCACAGGCGACTGCCATCTTCATCCCGTGCAACAGGGCTTCGTATTCTGCGTCGTTGTTCGATGCTGGATCATCGGGTGGAAAGTCCAATCGTAGGACGTATTGCAGCTTATCTCCCCTAGGCGATATGAGGACGATTCTAGCTCCTGCTCCTTTGTTTCTTTTGGACCCGTCAAAGTACATTATCCAGTTGCTCGTGTACTCAGGCGGTCCGGGCGTTTGTAGCTATGTCCACTCGCTTAGGAATTCCACCAGTACCTGGGATTTGACTGCATTGCATCCTGCATAAGTGATGTCCCAAGCGCCCAACTCGATGCTCCATTTGGCTATTCTTCCGGATGCCATAGGGTTGTTCATGATTGTCCCGAGTGACGCATCATTAACCACTGTAATGGCGTGTTCCTGGAAGTAGTGCTTGAGCTTTCGGGCTGTAAGAACAACTCCATATGCGAGCTTCTGGTAATGAGGATATCGTTGCTTGCATGGCGAGAGCATTTCGCTGATGTAATCGATCGGTCGCTGGACTCCGTACGCTTTGCCCTCCTCAGGTCGTTCGACTACGATTGCTGTGCTGATGACCTGGTTTGTGGCGGCTAGGTACAAGTAGAGTGGCTCCCTTTCTTGCGGTGTTGCAAGGACGCGCCTGCTTTGCAGCGACCGCTTCAAGTCTGCGAACGCTTGCTTAGCTTATGGTGTCCACTCGAATTTGACCGTCTTCTTCAACAGTTTGTAGAAGAGTAACGCTTGCTCTCCCAATCGTGCGATGAACCTGCTCAAGGCGGCTAGTCGTCCTGCGAGCTGCTGGACTCCGCGTAGATTGGTTGGCTCCTTCATAGTCAAGATTGCTTGTATTTTCTCTGGGTTGTCTTCGATGCCTCTGGCGGATACCAGGTACCCGAGAAGTTTTCCTGCTGGAACGCCAAAGACGCATTTTGTCGGATTGAGCTTGATCCTATATGCGTTGAGGGCATCGAATGCTTCTCTGATATCCTCGAGGAGTGTGTCATCGACTCGAGTCTTGATGACAATGTCGTCAACGTACACTTGCACGTTCTTGCCAATGAGCTTGGCGAGGCATTTTTGCATGCAGCGCTGATATGTTGCGCCTGCGTTCTTGAGCCCTAAGGGCATTGTCGTGTAGCAGTATACACCGTGTGGTGTGATGAATGTTGTCTTTTCTTTGTCCTCCTGTTTCATCCGGATCTGATTATATCCCGAATAGGCGTCCAGGAAGGAGAGGCGTTGGCAGACTGCCGAAGAGTCCACGATCTGGTCGATTCGCGAGAGGGGAAAGTTATCCTTGGGGCAGTGCTTGTTTAACAACGTGTAGTCGATGCATACCCGAAGGATATCAGTGTTCTTTTTGGGGACCGGTACTGGGTTTGCTAACCAAGTAGATATCTTGATCTCCCTGATAAATTTTGCTGCTAGCAATCTGTTTACTTCTTCTCCAAGCGCTTTCTGCTTGGGTTCTGAAAATCGTCGAGTAGTCTGTTTGATGGGTTTGGCATCTGGAAAGACTTCGAGTGAGTGCTCCGCAAACTCCCTGGGTATTCCTGGCATATCTGAGGGCTGCCAGGCGAAAATTTCTCAGTACTCACGGAGGAGTTCGACGAGCGCGCTTTCCTATGCTTGTGAAAGGGTGGTTGAGACCATCGCTGTCTTCGCAGAATCTGTCGGGTGCACTTGATACTTTCGGGTGTCACTGTTGCCGCTGAACTCCGGCTCAGGCGCGTTTTTCTTTGTGAGGGGCATCACGGAGTGATCCATGGTTTTTGCCAGCTCTTGAAGTTCTTCTTGCATCCCGAAAGATTTTGCGATCTCATTGAATTCGATGTCGCACTTGTTGGATTTCTGAAAGTCTCCGTCGATGGTGATCACACCATATTATCCAGGTAATTTGAGCTTCAGGTATGCGTAGTGTGGTACTGCCATGAATCTGGCGAATGCTGTTCGACCAAGAATGGCGTGGTACTGTGAAGGCCAGTCAACGACTTCGAAGTCGAGGAATTCTCTTCTGTAGTTGCTTTTAGTGCCCAGCACAAATTCTAAGTTAATTGTTCCGAGTGGACGAATTGCCTTTCCCGGAACTATCCCGTGGAAGGATGTTTCTGATTCCGCAAGGCCGTTCAGGTTCCTGTTCATCCGACGGAGTGTATCCGCGTAGATAATATTGATGCCACTGCCACCATCCATGAATACGCGGGCCAAGTCGTAGTTGCCAATCTGTGCCTGGATGACAAGGGCGGCGTGTCCTGGTCGATAGACTCGTGGTGGGTGGTCTTTCATCGAGAATGTGATCGGCTGGTCTGCCATCTTCAAGTACTCAGGCTTTGTTGGCGGTGTCTGCACAGCCATGCATAACTACCTCGTGTTAGTCTTTTGAGCTCTGCGAGAGGGACATACCTTCTGGATCATTGCTAGTTGTCCTGCCGGGTTCGGGTACGCATTGGCTCCGGCGTTTTGCGCAGGTGGTGCAGGCAGTGCAGCTAACGCCATGTTTGGATTTGCTGGTGGAGGTAGGGGTTGCGGCGGCTGGAATCCTTGGTGTCCTGCTCCTAGAAGCGGTGGGTAATTTTGACTGGCTGCGGATCTTTTCCTGGCGAGGGCTTCCGAGATGTCAATAAACTTTCGGCAATCCTTAAGAAGGTGTGTTGCCTTAGTTTTGCCCGTGCGCTTATCTGTAAATAGATGTAGCGAGCAGTATGCATCGAGGTCCTCCTCGGGAGATTTTTCTTCAGCCTTTGGTCTCCACTCGCGATTCCCACGGCGACCGGAGTCGCGACTTCGCGTGAATTCCGCTGCTACCATCTCCTCTCGATCTTCGTGATCGTAATATTTCCTCCTCTTCCTTCGGCCGTGGAGGTCTTCTTCGTGCGCAAGCGATGACGCTCTCTCATTGCGCACTGCGTCTTCTCCGTTAGCCCACTTTTCGGCTATGATCATTAGCTCCCCAATAGTTTTGGGTGCGGCTCTTCCTAGTTCTTCTCTGAAAGCAATTCTTCGGGCGCCTTTTGCGAAGGCTTCAATCGCTACTTCTTCCGAGATGGTCCCCGCGGTGTTCCTGAGCGTGGTCCATCGCTGGATATATTCGCGGGTAGACTCGCCGCTTTTCTGCTTGCATGCTCGCAGTTCTTCAATGGTGGCCGGCCTCTTGTAGGTCGACTGGAAGTTTTTGCAGAAGTCGCGATGCAGGTCGTCCCACGATGCGTAACAGGATCTCGGTCTTCTTTCCAGCCTGCTATGGGCCGCGCCGACGAGATGCAAATTGAGGTATTACATAGCTGTGTTCTTGTTCCCACGTTGGCATTTTACTGCCGTGAGGTAATCGCTTAGCCATTGAGAGGGCTCGAGTGAGACGTCGTACTTTGTCACTTCGGTGCTGAGCTTGAATCTTCTGGGTAGAGGCGCTTCGCGGATGCTGCGGGAAAAGCAGAGCGCACCGCAGGTTTTGTCATCCGAGGAGCCGGACGAAGAGCGCTCGCGATATCGCGATGCCCTTGCCTTGTCCACCTTATTCTGTGCGATGTCAGATCGCGCGTCATGTCCTGGCCAGTCGCGGTCGGCGTCCTTCCGTGGTTCCTTGCTTCGTTTTCGCGAGCGGCTGATGTGGTGTCGCGAGCTTTTGTCTCTCGGGCTGCCTTCGCTGCTGCTTCGGCTGTCGTCGCGGCGTCAGGCTTCTTTTCCTCGACCACGACGCGGTGACTTGTCTTTTCTTGGCGAAGAGCTCCTATGCCTGCGGGACGTTTGTCTTTCTTTCTCCTTCTCCTTTTCCTGTTGCTCCTTCTCCAGCTGCTCTGCGGCCTTCCTCCGGTCGTAGGAGGCGAGCCTTGCGGCTGCCAGTCCTAGCCCCTTGCGCACGTGTTTGTATTGCTCAGCTCGAGGATCGCTTTCCGTTGGCTGATTCATCTGCATGTAGGTAGCTGCGGCCAGGACCGCGGCGGCTGGAGTTTGCGGGTAGACGTTCCCGTCGTCGTCAACCCTCATGAGAGAAGGTGCGACTGACCTGCTGGTTCCGCCTAAGGACTCGATGTCCCTGGATGTTGAGGCATGTCCCTTCCTCGCGGGTCGGGTACTGACCGAGAGTGCAAGGGATAGCTCGGCTCGTCGTTGACTTGATTCGTCTGTTGCTCTTCTTCGACGGGCTAGATCTATTCGAGCGTCCTTGATGGTTGCGGCTGCTCTCACTAGATGATAGTGGTAGGCAATCAAGTCTTCGTGTGGCGCTCCCGCCGCGGGTGGCTTGCTCGATCGCATGGCTTCTTTGGCTCGATCCCAGGCCTCCCGCGTGACGCCGATTATGTTGCGCTCTTTCGCGCTAAGTTCAGTTTCCTGAGGTTGCTCTGATCCTGCCATGCAGACTTGGGCCAGTCGTGGCTCGTGTGTCCAAGGTGTAGATCGGAAAGCTCTCTGGACTCGAGAAGGTTCCTCTATCGAGAGGGTATGGTAACCGTTCGTGTTGAAGCGGATGGATTCGCCGCTTTTCTCCAGATTGAAGCGCGAGTCGACAGCTCTTGATTCAGATTCTGATTCTTCCGAGAAGTGGAGGATTCCGTCCCTGTTGGTCACAAACTTCAGGCTCCCGAACGTCAAGGTGACGCTCCTCTCCAGATCTTCGAATACCGGGCGTGATTCCGGCGAGTGAGGTGTAACCACGACAGATCCGATCCGTATAGGATTGTTCGGAGCCGTAGTCGATGGTTTCCAACGGGAGTTGGTTGTCGATGAAGCCGAAGATGCCGGTGATCCAGCGCCCGCCGTTCCCACAGACGGCGCCAATTGTCGAATCTCTGACTCTACAAATCCCTTACATGAACCCATAGGGTTTCGAATAGGAGAACCCATGAGCGCTGGTGGAATCGTCGGCTAGACAGGGCGAGATTTACCCAGGTTCGGGGTCCTCGTAGAGGTAAAACCCTTACTCCTGCCTCTGTCGATCTGTATTAACGAGTAGATCGGTTACAATGGTGGTGCTCAAGTCGAGAGTATGATCTCGAGCTCAAGGCTTTGGTGGTGCGGTATTGCTTGGTCCTCTTCCGGTGGCTCTCCTGGCCTTATATAGGTGGCCAGGTCTCGAACCCTACCCGGAGAGGACTCGAACTCTAACCTTAGGTCGGTTACATATTTCCTATCTTAATCCGCAAGACAGTGCGGGTGGGCTTCACGTGGGCCTTCTAGAATACTCCAAGGGATCCTCTTCTTGGGCCTTAACCTTGGGCCTGAGATGGGGTGTCCTTTCCCATAGGGTCCAGGATCCATATCTTCGTTAACCTCCATGACATTGCTCCACCTCCAAAAAGAAATGCATATCCACTTGTGGCGTAGAGCTCATCTACATCTGAAATTCAGTTGGAGTCACTATATCCCTCAAGCACAGCTGGGTGCCCTGAATAATGAATCCCATAGCTCATAGTACCATTCAGATAGCATATGACCCTTTCAAGTGCATGCGAATGATCATTACCCGGGTTTGACATGAACCTGCTCAATTTGCTCACAGCAAAAGAGATGTCAGGCCTTGTCGTGCTCGCAAGGTACATGAGTGAACCTATTATTTGAGAGTATCTCAATTGATCTTTCGTAATCCTCTTGTTCTTTCGAAGCGTCACACTAGCATCATCAGGTGTTGGAGAATGCTTGCTATCAAAAAGCCGAAACGGCTCAAGATCTTCTCAACATAGTGTGATTGCATCAACGTAATCCCACTCTTATTCTTAATAAGCTTAATGTTCAGAATTACATCAGCTTCTCCCAGATCTTTCATATCAAAACACTTTGATAGAAAATACTTGACCTCAATGATCACAATTATGCTTGTACCGAAAATCAGTATGTCGTCAACATACAAGCATAATATAACAATATCGCCCCCACCATGATGGTAGTATACACACCTGTCAGCATCATTAATGACAAAGCCCGTAGAAGTTAAAGTTATGTCGAACTTCTCATGCCATTGCTTAGGTGCTTGTTTCTGTCCATACAAAGATTTTAACAATTTGCACACCTTTCTCTCTTCACCTTTTACCACAAACCCATCAGGCTGATCCATATAGATTTCTTCTTCCAACTCTCCGTTAAGGAAAGCTGTCTTTACGTCCATTTGATGAACGATAAGACCATAAGAGGCAGCCAGGGAAAGTAGTACACAAATGGTGGTCACTCTAGCAACAGGTGAATATGTGCCAAATTAATCTTCGCCTTCTCGCTGAGTGTAGCCCTTGGCTACAAGTCGTGCCTTGAACTTCTCAATAGTACCATCAGGCCTTAGCTTCTTCTTGAACACCCACTTACAGCTCACTGGCTTACAACCATAAGGTCGTTCAGATAACTCCCACGTCCCATTAGAAAGAATGAAGTCCATCTCGTTATGGACGGCTTCTTTCCATTCATCTGCATCTGGAGATTCAAATGCCTCTGCAATAGACGTTGGAGTATTGTTCACAAGGTACACAATGAAATCATCACCAAAGGATTGTTCAATCCTCTGTCCCTTACTCCGTTTAGGAGCTTCATTGTCATCCTTCTCAAGTACTTTCTAATCATGTGGTTGTTCAGTATGATCACTAGATGTACTAGATTCCATAATTAAATCAGAAGAAAATTCAGCAAATCTATGCATATCTTTCATAGGAAACATATTCTCAAAAAATGTTGCATCACGAGATTCCATAATAGTATCAACATCCATATCAGGTACCTCGGATTTAACCACTAGAAATCTATAACCAATGCTACGCTGAGCATAACCCAGAAAGATACAATCCACTGTTTTTGGTCCGAGTTTGCGTTTCTTTGGAATTGGAACGTTGACTTTTGACAAGCATCCCCAAGTACGCAAATAAGAAAGTGATGGTTTTCTCCCAACCCACTCCTCATTCGGGGTTTTCTCTTTATTGTTGTTAGGAACTTTATTCAGGACATGACATGAAGTCAACAGAGCCTCCCCCACCATGCCTTAGATAAACCAGCAGTGTCCAACATGGCATTCACCAAGTCGTTCAGCGTGCGGTTTTTCCTCTCAGCAATTCCGTTTGATTGTGGCGAGTAGGGAGGCGTCCTCTCGTGAATAATACCGTGTTCCTCACAGAATTCATCAAATACTTTAGAGAAATACTCTTCACCATGATCCGACCTAAAATGTTTAATCTTTCTCTCTAATTGATTTTCAACTTCAGCCTTATAGATTTTAAAATAGTCTAAAGCCTCATCTTTAGTTTGCAACAAATAAACATAGAAGAATCTAGTAGCATCATCAATGAGTGTCATGAAATATCTCTTTCCACCTTTTTTCAACACACCATTCATCTCACATAGATCAGAATGTATGAGTTCTAGAGGTGCCAAGTGTCTCTCATCAGCTCTCGTGTGAGGCTTCCGAGGTTGCTTAGAGTGCACACAACTATGGCACTTAAAACCTTTGGCAATGGTGAAATTTGGAATTAAACTTAAACTGGATAGCCGAGACAGTAAACCAAAATTAACATGACATAAACGAGAGTGCCAAACACTAGCATCTAAAGCAACATTGCCACAAATATGGTTTACTGACTTATTGCAAAATTCGGAAAGAGAAAAGCGGAACAAGCCTCTGCACTCATAGCCTTTACCAATAAATTGTCCAAATCTCGACACAACTATTTTATTGGACTCAAACACTACTTTAAACCCATCTCTGCAAAGAAGGGAGCCGCTGATGAGATTCTTATTCATAGAAGGGACATGTTGCACGTTACTCAGCTGCATGATCTTCCCCGAAATAAACTTCAGATCTACCGTGCCAACACCACGAACAGAAGCATGTGATCCATTCCCCATTAGGACGGAAGAATCCCGTGCGACCTGATAAGAAGTGAACATAGAGATATCAGCACACACATGAACATTAGCACCCGTATCAATCCACCAACACGGAGATTGAAGAACTGAAAGTACCATCGGTATATTACCGTACCCATCAGTGTTGCTAGCGATCACCACGTTGACATTCTTGGAGCCTTTCTTCCCTTTCTTGTCTGCACGGTCTAGGCAGTCAACAGAAAAGTGGACGAGCGCTCCACACGTAAAGCACTTGAGCCCAGCTTTGTTCAACACCTTCTTCTTCTTATTATTCTTAAAGGCAGTAGTGTTCACAAGACCATTGAACTGGGGCTTATAGTTCCCTTTGTTAATGCTGTTGTTCTTGACGTGATGATTTTTCTGCACCATATTGGCGCTAGACTGCAAATCACCACCTCTCTCAGTTGTGTCCTTTGCCCGAGCTTTCTCCTCAACATCAAGAGACGCTATCAGGTTTTCAACCGATATCTCATGTCTCTTATGTTTGAGAGATGTGGCAAAATTCCTCCATGAAGAAGGCAGCTTTGCAATAATGCATACAGTCACAAACTTATCAGGAAGCACACACTTGAGCAGAGCAAGCTCCTTCGCAATGCACTGTATCTCATGAGCTTGTTCGACTACAGAACAGTTATTCACCATCTTGTACTCGTTAAAGCTCTCCATGATATACAACTCACTGCCAGCATCGGACGCACCGAATTTAGTATTTAGTGCATCCCAGAGCTCCTTAGCGTCTTCGATGTGCATATACACATCGCACAGACGTCCCTCCAGGACACTCTGAATACAGCTTCTGAAATTATTATTGGCTTCCTTGAACTTATTCTGAACATTGTCAGTAGCTCCTTCAGGAAGTCAATTTATAATTATGTCCCACACTTTCATGGATTAGAGCCACAGCTGGCTTCTCAGTTGCCATGTCTTAAATGTGGTACCATTGAACCTTTCCGGTTTCATTGAATCACTTAAGTGGGCCATAGTCAGTTCAGGAAATTG